>CM024689.1:43782943-45122406 GCA_014182735.1 Corymbia maculata | reverse complement strand
TCTATATGTACAAGAAGAGCCAATAGCAAATAATTCTTATATAATTAAATAATCCAGCTTAGAATCGTTCACACACTCATGTATTTTTCACATCTAAGATTTTGTTTGTTTCGCAGAAAACATTTTCCGAACTTTCTAGTATTTGTTTCATGAAAAATGAACTGGTTGTGAAAAACATTTTCCGTAAGTGAAAAAAATTTCTAAAATAAGAAAAAATACTTTCCACTTTTCAAGATAAAGAAAATTATTTCCTCACTCACATTCTCTTATCTCACACCCATGTTAATATTTCTATCTTTCTTTCTTTTTTCTTTTTTGATTATGGAGGAACCGCCTCATAGCGAGCACTCGGCGTAAACCCCAAGGGAGCACTGGCGTGGGGACCCACCTCCCACGGTGCTCCACTTAAGTCACACTTTAATGTGCACATGGAGGCTTGAACCTCCCCCCTTCCGCAATTAGAGGGGGAAAGGCCCAAACCAACGCACCCATAGTAGGGTGGGTATTTCTATCTTTCTTTTCTTCTTCTTTTTTCCATTTTTTGAAAAAATTGAATATTTAATTCTTTTTATTTTTCTCTTTTTTCTTTTTATCTTTTTAATTTTGTCTTGGCCTATCGCCAGCCACGGTAATAGCCAACGACTAGCCAAAGGCAAGCCTCAAGCTTACCAGCTATGAGTGAGCTCAAGGCTCACCAACCTCTAGCAATCTCATCACTCGCCAAATTGGTGGCAAGCTAAGGGTCCGTTTGGTTGGGCATTTAGAAAGCCCCTTGAGACCCCAAAGCCCCTTGGGGAAAATTTAGGGTGTTTGGCAACCATTTCTCAAGGGGCTTTAGGTTGAAAGTTGGCCTTGGAAATGCTGAAAGCTCAATGCTAGTACCTACTAGCATTGAGCTTTCAGCATTTTCGGAATGCTGAGAGGCTCTTTTAATGAAACTTTGTGGAGTTCCTTTTTTGTCCTAAAAACTCATTAGAATTCCAAGTTTAGCCCTGAACAAAATTTAGGGTTTGTTTCTCTCCCATCTTCTCCCCTCGCGTCTGCTGCCCTGCTCCCCTCGCATCTGCTACCTCGCATCCGCTCCCTTGCGTCCGCTCTCCTTCGCTAGCAGCTACTCTTCAATCTCTCCTTCGTCTCATTTGTGGGTTTTCGTTTTCGCCTATTTTATAAACATCGGGTGGCCCATCTGCAGGTTCAATCTTTCCTTAGTCTCGCTCAGTTTCTCTGCGCTCCTCCCCCTCTTCGCATCTCGCTGTCCGAAGACGTTGTTGGTTGGATTTCGTAGCTCGGTCGTGCATTCGCCAGCGTGATATTTCCTCTCAAAAGGGTCCGTCGCTGGTGCTTTCTTGTCTTTGAGTTTATTTGCATTGTGGGGTCAGAGTTTTAGACCCACTTGTTCTGCATTTTCTGATTGATTCCCTGGAAAATTCTGGACAAATTTGTGTTCTTTTGGTTCCGTTTCGCGTGATATCAATTCGCTCATGTTTCTTCCTCAGTTGGCCGCTTAAAAGCTGGGCCTTACGGCTCTGTGGGATGCTTCGTTATGGTATTTCGGAAATTGCACGCTGAGTGTTTGATGGAAGTTATGAAAGAGGAGACAAATGTAGAAGAAAACTATCTTTGCTTGTTTGACGCCTGATGTGCCGTTGAAACGTGGAATGGAGAAAAACCAATCCACTTGAAAAGAGAACAAAAGTATCATGGCTTAGTTAAGGCGGTCGTCGATTCTGTGAAATAAGCAGGTGTGAAGTTGCTTTGAGAACTCCTGAACTTATTTGCTGTATTTGTTTTAAGACTAGTGACGAAGTAATCTTCCCTTAAGAAAGATTGAAAGAGAGCGCATGAGATTTTTATGTTGGAGGCTGCTTATAGTGATTTCTTCTTAGTAAGGATATGAGCATATTGAATGTTTGGGCATTTATGGATCAGAGCCCGTGTATTGGCATGTTTGGAGAGATTTTTAGGGTGAGAATGATTGAAAACAATGAGCTTGCTGCTCAACCCTAAAATATTGAAAGCGTTGCATCCATACAAGTTGGTTCATAGTCCAATTTAGATCATTGATTGCTCATATTGGGCACTTTCAATTTCTGCTGGACCCTCCCGATATTGAAAGAAAACAGCTGCTTGGCGCTATCAATTTGTAAAGATCTGGAAAATCTTTGGATTTTTGAGTTTAACACGATAAGGCTATGGGGAGAAGGCACAGGAAGCTATATGCATTAGTATTTTTTTGGGTCAAAAGCTATATGCATTAGTTAACAGATGATTAGGTTGATGAATTGTGGCCTAATGATGAAGTAGCGCTATCTGTCCGTCAAATAGAGATGGTGACGGACACTTGCCTATGAAGCTAGAAGGACTTGGAGTCGAAGCTATGTTACTCAAACATAGATGAAGTTAAAGATGTTTGTAATTTTTAAGGATAATGAGTTTCTTTCCTTGAAGCATATGTTACCACATTTATTATAATGAAAGTACTCTTCTTATAATTGAGAAAAAGAGTACATGAATTTTTTTCATTCAATATTTTTAGCAAAACGAAGATTTTATTTTTTAAATTGTTTGCACGACATCTTTAACATTGTTATCAAATATAAATTTAAAAATCCCATTTTTTTAAATTTTAAACAAGTAAAATTTAAAAAGCTTAGATTAATCAGCAAATGGGCTTTTCAAAGCAGAATTTACCAAACAAAGATTCATTTCAAAGTTGCTTCTCAAAGTAGAATTTACCAAACAGTCTTTGCATTTATCCCAAAGCCCTTTAGGCTAAACTGCTTTGCATTTCACCAATAGGCTTTCTAAATGTTGAACCAAACGCACCCAGTCTTGAGGCTTGCTTGATTGGCAGCAAGCTAGGGCTTGATCTCACCACTTACCTAGCTCATGAGCATCAAGCAAGCTTGAGCTCACCTTTGGCCAGTCACCGGCCATGGGAAATTGAAAAGAAAAAGGAAAAAGGAAATGAAAAAAATAATTTTAAAATTGATTTTAAAAAATAAAATAATAATAAAAATGATTGAAAAATGTTTATAAAGTAAAAGGTTTTTCTTATTTTCTTATTCAATAACGGAAAATATTTTCTTGTTCATTTTCAAATTTTAACCGAACACTATAAAATAATTGCACTTTCTTGAAAAATGGCTTTTTGAAAAAGATTTCTTAGAAACGTCTCATTTTCCACGAAATAAACAAAGTCTAATTAAATTCAAACCTTAAGTCTTTATAAATAACAACTCATTTTGATAATGTAAAAGCTAGCATAAAATCCACATGTTTGGAACTTTCTCATCGTGCCACCCATACGAAACGTTCCTCCTCGACTTCAGGATTTTTCCTTTGTGGGGCGTCCAAGGAAGAAACCCTCGTGCATGGAGGAAACCCACAAGACCATCACTGTGCGGCTATGGGTGCATTTGGTTCAGTATTTGCAAAAGATTTTAAATCCAATGCAAATGCTGAAAGCCCAAAGTTACTTGAGGAAATGCAATTATGTTTGGTAAAATATTTTTACAAATGGACTTTGAATTGAATGTGTATTTGGTAAAAAAAACTTTCGTAATGGACTTTGATGGGTATAATGGATATATATAATTGACCTAAAACCCTTTGCCGGACCAGCTAAGGGCTACCACCGCCGATGAGCCAGATCTAGCGCCAGCGGCCGTCGGTGGAGGTCGCCGACCTCGAGAGACCACCGGCAAGGGTCGCGCAACTCGATCGAGGGCCGCCGGAGGTCGCCCGACCTCGAGCAACCCAGGAGACCGCCACTTGGGTCTCGCGGTCACAAGCGGTCCTCGCCTGGGTCTCGCAAGGGTCACACGGCCACCAACCGCCGTCGTGAGACCCAGGCGAAGGCCGTCTGCGGCTGCGAGACCCAGGCAACGATCACCTAGGTTGCGCAACCCCTAGGTCGCCCAAGGTCGGGCGACCTCCGCCGACGGCCATAGCCTTTCATCGGTGCCTCATTTTTCAATTAAAAAATATAAAATTCAGAAGTAAAATCGGAAATATGAAAAATCAGTGATGATAGTTTTGGAAGGAAAGAATATGATTTCAGCATTTTGAAGATCAGCTTTTAATTGAAAGCTGGCTTCAAAACTGACCCAAACGGTTCAGCATTTTCTCAATGGACCTTCCCTTGGGAAAATGCTGAACCAAACGGACATTATATATGTGCCATGGAATATGGGAGCCCGTTCTTTTTCTTGTAATGGCTTTCGTTTTCCACGCCCACTTCCTAGTCAAATATTCGAACTTGGACATGAGAAGTAACCGGCGCAGACCCAAAAAAAAAAAAGTAACCGGTTCATATCTCATGCTGAAACTTGGACATTTATCCAATCAGATCGGATCACGGGAACAGTTCAAATTTGTGATATATTTTAATGAAAACTTGTTCGCGTAAACCAACCATAGATACATCTTGTCAAGACTCGTATTGAGTACGGAGAAGCACAGCTCAACACGAATATCCCGAGTATCTTGTCTTTATTTATTCATTATTTGGAAGGAATCAGAATTCATTTTCATATGACACAGAGAGATCCCCACCAACTGGACATGTCTGGGCAAACTCAATCATTGTGTGTTTCACGCTCAGTCAATATGTATAATAGTTTCTTTTTGAAAAATTAAGGAATTGATTCTAAGTTCTAGATAAAATGGGAAATTTGAAATAAATCTTTTTCTTTTTCTTTTTTATGTCTTCTCACTATTTTGTGGCATTTAATGGCATCAAATGATAAGAGTCTAACCTTCAACCACCACTTTGAATTTCCATTTCTAATGATATCTATAACTTGAGACTTTTACTTTACTAATATTTCATAATCTTCATAATCTAATCATGAGTTGTGAATGATCGTTTAATTAAGAAAATATGTGAAACCTAGGTGAGTCCTCGAACCTATTATAGGGTAGATTCTAGATTTATAAATTATAAGGTAGATTTCAAGTTTCAAAAATCGAGAAACTTATTCCAATGAATAGATTCTAAATTCTATGTGAAACTTGGATGAAACCTAGAATCACTTACCCGTGAGACAAAGTAACCCAAAAATGTCTAGGAGTAGAAGAGCCTGAAGCCCATTCAAATGCAAGCCAATTAGAGAATGCCCAAGATGTGAGATTTTGTAGGATTATTGCCAAATTTAAACTATTAGAAAAATGTATATTTTAATACTTAAATAAGTTGTTAGAATATTTGATAACAGTCTCACAAAATCTCATATCGCATCAAAGTTAGAGGTCTTAACTTCAAATTCTTCTAAGTCTCATTTACCTTTCCAATTAAATTTTCACGCTTAATACTAAAAAAAAAGGACCAGACTAAACATAAGAGAGTATTAGAGTAATTAAATATAAAACCACATTTATTTAATTTAAACTTTTAGAACAATTGATAATAATCCTATAAAATCCCACACGAGGAAGAAAGAGTCTCTTTTATTAATTACACTCTCAAAAACAAACATCTTTTTCACTTCAACCCCATACATAGCAATCGATGTACAGGGACAGGTCCGAGCAAACTCATACCCATGCGTGTTTCCCACTCGAGTAGGGCTCAAGTTGCAGTCAATTCGAAACATCTAAGAAAGTAGCTCAAAACTCTATAAATAGAAGAGCCTCAATCCCATTCAAATGCAAGCCAAATAGATTCACAGAGAGAGAGAGAGAGAGAGAGAGATGGAATTCACGCAACAATTACACATGATTGGAGGAATGGGGAAACAAGTTATGCTAACAACTCATTACTTCAGGTATATTTCACATTGTTCTATTGTCAGCACATAATTGTTTTAATGAAAATTGGATGAAATTAAAAGAAAATACTATTTAAGAATCCTTTTTCAGCAAAATGACACTACTTTTGCTCACACTTAAAGATTGATTATTACACACTCTTTCGTGATAATGTACTACAATATAGTTGTTCATTTTGTAACCAACTAGGTTCTTTTTTATTATAAAGATTTGAAATTCTATATGTGAAAGACGCCATTTTACCATGCCCTATCAGATCATATCACTTATCAATCAAAAATTTAAATGATGTCCCTACTTTATAGACAGATTGTTTTAATTAACAAAATATCTCTTGAGAAATGTACACTTGAGAGTATATAAAAGTATTAGGTATTCTAAAACCATCGCAATATCGGACAAATGATGTTTTGATTTGGATTAATGTAGAGAATGCATGAGAAAAAATTACCAGAATAGTTCTAAACATATTGCATTTGTGTCAATTCAATCATAAACTTTCGATTTGACCAATTTAATCCTAAAATCTTTTGATGGTTTGTCAATTTAGTCCTTATAGCCAATTTTAACTATGACATGGACATTAGCTATTGTGCGTGGTGGGGCTAGCACTAACATTGACAACTTTTATAATTTTTAAAAAAAATTGAATTTTTATTTTTTATATTTTATATTTTCTTTTCTTTTTTTTTTTAAAGCCCAACAAGGTTTACGACCCTTGCCAAAAGTTGTTTGGGTAAGGGCCACAACCCTCACTCAAGGCCGGCAAGAGATTCACGGCTCATGCTAGGTCTAGGTGAGGGTTGCAATCTTGACCCACACCAAGTGGCTAGTGAAGGTCACAGGCCCTCACCTTAGGGTCACCAAGGGTCAGTTGGGTGCCGGACTTCATATAAAACAAAAAATAAAATAAAAAATTATGAAATTGTCCACATAAATGCCAACCATTTAATATAGCACTACTTTTTTTGGTAAGGATAATATAGCACTATTGATGTCCAAATCAACGATTTTTTTATCAAAATTGATCATAATAATTAAATTAGCAAATGGTCAAAATGTTTGAGACTAAATTAGCTAAACTGAAATATTTATGATTGAACTAGCATAAATTCAATAGATTTAGGATTTTTTTGGTAATTTTCCTAAATGCATGTAGTTTGCAATATTCAATCATTCTATAGTCCCACGTATTTTAATCGAGAATATATGTTCGATAGTACAAGGTACACGTGACAATTGAGATTTATTTCTTATGGATGAAAAAACTAAAATATGAACCTTTTCTTTTTATATTGTAGAGTTTGGGTGAACGTTACTTGCATTGATGAAGTAATTTATAATATGATGACAATTATGCCCTTTAGTACAAACCTAATTTACCAATATATATCGAGCCAATGCTCTCTTTTCTTCTTTTCATAGAGAAAGGTGATATCGATGACAAAGCCCATAACGCGGGCAGCCATCATAGCTCTCTTCTCCACTGTCACCGCTACCATCCCGGCAAGCCTCAACATCGCGGACTTGGGCTGTTCTTGTGGCCCCAACACTCTCTTTGCCGTGTCCGAGATAATCAGCATCATGATCGATCTCTGCAATGCAAAGAAGCACGAGCTGCCGGAGTTCCAAGTGTTCTTGAATGATCTCCCGGGGAATCACTTCAACACCCTTTTCGGTGGCATCGGTGGTATTGGCATGCTTCTTCAATGGCGTTCCCGGTTCATTCTATGGGAGATTGTTTGCTCGGGAGAGTCTGTACTTCATTCTTTCTTCGTATAGTCTCCATTGGTTGTCTCAAGTAATTTTTTTGGCCCCTAAGTTCATTTGCTAACTTGAAGGGAAATAAACTCTCTCTCTCTCTCTCTCTCTCTCTCTCTCTCTCTCTCTCTCTCTCTCTCTCTCTCATATTGTCAGGTCCCAAGAGGACTAGAGGAAAACAAAGGCAACATGTCCATGGCAAGATCGAGCCCTCCGAGTGTGCTTAGGGCATATTACGAGCTATTCCAAAGGGACTTCTCAACGTTCTTGGAGTGTCGTGGGCAAGAGTTGGTGGTGGGAAGGCGCATGGTTTTGACTCTCCAGGGTCGACGATGCGATGATCCGTCAAGTGAAGAGCATCGCCAATTTTGAGAGCTCTTTGCTATTGATCTCAATGAGCTTGTCACCGAGGTAAGCAAATAAAAAGATCGAAGGAGTACTTGGATAGTCGCGGATTTGAGGTTGATTTTTGTTATTGCCTGTAGCAAAAAAATTGAATTGTACTAGCGTTGACCCCAGTGAGTTTTGTTAGTCCTCCAAGATTATCTTTTATCTTCGCACTCCGAGACCAATCATAACCTCTAATTAGACAACAACAAAAAATAAACAATGAGATTATTGGATACGGTTAACAATCATTCCCGATTGTACGGTACCTAAAGTGCCTGTTAGATGAGCTGAAGCTATATTTTTCAGATGAATTCTTTGAAAGAAAGCAATAGTGCAGTTTGAAAATCCTACATATGTAATCCGATTTCTCTTCCTTATGAATGTATTGGACAAAATCAGAGTACGAGAGATAAAATTATTTGGTATTTTAATTAAATGCACACTCTTTCCCTCTTAGGCATGGTGTAAAAAATGGAATGCACATTTACATACTAGGAAAAAACAAATATCAGCAGTATGCAACAGTTGTTGTACAGGCAATTACATAAACAAGTAGCTATAACTTTTTTTTTGTCAAACTATGATTTTTATTAGGATATTATCCTGACAACTTATTGCAATTGTTTCTTATTCTTGGTAGAAATATCTAAAATTCTAAGCCTGTCGCTGATGCAGTGACTCATAGAAGAAGAGAAATGGACTCCTTCAACGTCCCTTATTACACGCCCTCACCAAAAGAATTGCGGCGGGAGGTCCAAAAGCAAGGGTCATTCTCAATTGATTGCTTGGAGGTGTTCAAAATGAATCGGAGTGTGTTTTGAGACCGATTTTGACCCTAATGTTGTCTCGAAGGAAACAGCAGACAATATGGTCGGGTGCCTAAGAGCTATAGCCGAGCCCATGCTCGTTGATCACTTTGGTGGAGAGATCATCAATGAGATTTTCAAGAGGTTTAGGGCCAAACTCAGGATCGCTTGTCCAAGGAAAATATTGCAATGGTCAACATCATCATTTTGCTGAAGAAAATTACCTAGATAAATCACAAAAACTCACAGATAAATGCATTATAGATGTATGTACTTCTGTAATGAAATTGAAATAAGAGTGTCATAAGTGTGTTTACTATAATTTGAAGGTGTGGCTGTTTCACTTGTACTATATCTAATGTCGTATCTTGAATAAAGAAAATGCCAGAGACTTGCATTTTTATTCTTCGGGTCAAAAGAGACTTGCAAGTGAAGGGATTGACATTTGGGATTTTCTTTTCAAGGATTTTTCTTTCGTATATCCCCCATAACGCATCGATTTAATTGAGCAAATTTGGTGTTTTCTTGATTTATTTATGCCAGGAAAATAAAACAGAAAAACTAAATGAAGTAAAATTTCCATCCAGATATATCTAAATGAATAAACACGAATTACTCAAAACTGAAATTAGAAACTCAACAGGAAGAGTTTCATAATAATGTCAACAAAACATATGAGAGGCCTTATTGCAGTATATAGTGGTTATACCATTAAACTAGTTTGAAAAAGAAAACTAATTTAAAGATACATGCAATGTTGATCATTATGATTTGAAATTACAATTCACATTCATGGAATCAATTGAGCTGAAAAGAACTTAAACAATATCTGTTACACAAGTGAGAAATCTAAACATTCCAAAATAATGAAGCCATCTACAATCTAAGATAAATTGAAATTAGGAAGTTCCAATGATAATATATAAAATCATAAAGAGGGCTATTCAACAATAGCAACCAGACTAACATTTTGTGACGTATTGGTGGAACTCTTGCAAATCCAAAGCCTCTCAAGGAACAGTCAACTCTAGTCTCTTCTTTCTGCTCTTTTACTTTATATATGAAAACAATGGAAACATAGACATCAAATTTTAAAAAGCAACCATACTCTTGCTATTGAAAGTGATTCATAACAAAAACACACATGAGTAACCCAGTCGAGGTCTTTAATAGTCTCTCAAAAACCATTACCTTATCATAAATTGTCCTAAATACACATAGTTTGTTATATATAATTTCAGCAAGATATCATGACATGCATATAAAGTTTAAGTAAATAGGTTCATTTTTGTCATAAATGAGTACAAAAACATTATAAAACACACACACACACACATACACAAAAAGAACTTGTCACCTAAAGTGAGTATAATTTACAATCTTTGTTGAGTTAGCACAAGAAAACACTTAGCATATTTTCCCTTTGGGCTTTCATTACCCCCAAACTTGCAACATTTTCTTTACATGTGTTACTGTGGTCTCCAACATGCATTTTTCCATTCCAACATATAGAAACATTTTAGGATGGCTTTTGGACCATTTATGTCCAATACATTATCACATTGCGACTCAATTTAATCATGATCAAATAACTATGATGAGAATTGTTGGGCAATGTTAGTTTTCCCACATTTACTTAGATTCCAAGTAACTATGATTGCACATCATTTAAATTAAAATAACCTTCCTTTCATTTTGCTGAAACATAAATCTCATTCAAACTAAGCAACAAGAGTTGGATTGCGAAGAGGCATGGGTGATATCAACTTGTCATAACTCCCAACTGTAAAGGCAAACTCAAAGGGAAAAGTTTGAAACAGTCCCAAAATTCCTGAAGGCCCAGTAACAAAGGGCATCTTGAACAGAGGTACAAGCTCCAAGGGACCCAAAAAAAGGGCGGCAAGATGGCAATATAACTGTTTGATGGACTGGGTCCACCTCATGTGACCCAGCTCATCTCAAAGAAAAAAAAAAGAAAGGGTAAAACAACCTTTGATTGATTGATTGAGAGAGAGAGAGAGAGGAGGGGGGGCGGGGCGTCGGCTGGACCAGAGAAAACAGGCAGAGAGCTTAACTTTATTGGAATTAGCTGAAATTTGAGTGGTTAAATCTACAAATTAATCGATTTTGTTTGTTGAAATCCACCTCTAAATTATCTCTCAACTTATTAGGAAGGGATTAGAGTTTTTCTTTTTTTATTATTTTAATCTACCTTTCGTGGTAATGATATATTATTATTTTGCTGATGTGAACAACCCGAGTTGTATGTATATTTGTGTATATTTGTTAGCATGTAAAGATTTTATCTCTTTTCTTAATATGCATTTTTTATATTTTAAGAAAATATGAGTGATATATTAAATACTAGACAATTATTTTGAATTTACATTTAAAAGGTAAAAAATCAATTGTCATTTTCATTATCAAAAATTATGATTTGCCCATCTATATTTTGTACGGTCATAATGTATTTTAAATGCATGCATGAGTCTTTGGATTTGCTTAATTAAAATTGTAGACAACGAAGTTTTTTGAGAATTTATTTTTTCAAATAATTTTTTTTTAAAATGAAAAAAAATCTAACCCAAAAGATAAAAAAGCAAAACGGAAAAATAACAAAAATCACACAACAAAAAAGCACGAGCTGCCGGAGTTCCAGCTGTTCTTGAATGATCTCCCGCATAATGACTTGAACACCCTCTTTAGCAACTTCTTGCCGACACTCCGATAGAAGCCGAGCGAGCAAATGAACAGCAAGTACAGAGCATCAACGTTATCCCACTTATTCAATGGCGTTCCTGGTGCGTTCTATGGGAGATTGTTTGCTCAGAGAGCCTGCACTCATTCACTCTTCGTACAGCCTCCATTGGCTGTCTCAGGTTATTTTTTTCCTAAGTTTCATATGTTGTTTCATATGTTGACTTGATGAGAAACAAACTCTGTCTCTCTCTCTCTCTCTCTCTCTCTCTCTCTCTCTCTCTCGTTAGGTCTCCCAAGAGGACTAGAGGAAAACAAAGGCAACATATCCATGGCAAGATCGAGCGTGCTTAGGGCATATCACGAGCAATTCCAGAGGGACTTCTCAACGTTCTTGAAGTGTCGTGGGCAAGGGTTGGTGTTGGGAGGATGTATGGTTTTGACCCCCTGGGCGAAAGAAGCGACAATCCTCCAAGCGAAGGGCGTTGCAACTTTTGGGATTTCTTAGCTATTGATCTCATTGAGATGGTCACCGAGGTAACCGAATAAAAAACTAAATGAAGGATTACTTGAATAGTCGGGTACGCCTTAGAATTGAGGTCGATTATTCTTATTGCATGTAGTCAAAATTGTATTATACTACCATTGACCTCGGTGAGTCTTGTTAGTCCTCTAGGAATATTTTTTGTTTTCACACTCCGAGACCAATCATAACCATCAAATGGACTACAAAAAACAATGATATTAATAGTTACAATTTATGATTATTCCTGATTCCACAGTACCTAAACGTACCTGTTAGATGAGCTCTAGCTATAATTTTCAGATGAATTCTTTGAAAGAAAGTGATAGTGCACTTTGGACTGGACATCCTACATATTTAATCCGATTTTCTCTTCCTTATGAATGTATTTGCCAAAATCAGAGTACAAGCGATAAAATTATTGGCTACTTTAAGTGCACACTTGATCCCTCTTAGGCATGGTGTGAAAAATGGAATGCACATTTACATATTAGGAAACGATATTTATCAACAGTATGCAATAGGAACTCACCCAATTACATAAACAAATAACTATGACTTTTATTAAAGATATTATAATATTCTTTTAGTATGCCTTAAACTTTGTTCTGGGTATTCGACCAAAGTTGAGTTTTGATACTTAAATTGAAATTTAGCATGACTTGACTTTAGAAAAAAAGTTGAAGGCTTAGTGTTGGTAGCAGAGGGCTCGTGCCTCAACCCAAGCCCGTAGCCCAAGACTAATCCTCAACGAGGGTGTACAGGCAAAACCCCCACGGTGTAGAGCAGTATGAATATTGTTTTTATCAAGTTATTAGGTTGTAAGAAGAGACAAAAGGAGTCTTACGGTTTTTTTTAGCCATCTTTTATAATCAATGAATTTTCATAATGAATTTTGCTTCTTTTCTCTCCACGGATTTTCCCACAAGGGTTTTTCACATAAATATGGGGTCAATTCCAAAAAAAACCCCAAACTTTAGGTTTAGTCCCAAATATACCCCGAACTTTTTTTTGTCTCAAGAAAAACCTCAAACTTTAGGTTCAGTCCCAAATTTGCCCCAAACTTTTCTTTGTCTCAGAAAAAACCTCAAACTTTAGGTTTAGTCCCAAATCTGCCCCCAAACTTTTCTTTAATCTCGGAAAAAACCCCAAACTCTTAATCTATTCCCAAATCTATCCCAATTTTTTTTTTTTTGTCAAAAAGAAAATCATCAAATTTTACTATAATCCTAAATTTGCCCTCATTAGCCTCTGTCCAAAAGCCGTATTAGTAATCCCTAATTTTTTATATCCTAAAATGGTTTTATTTTGAAAATAATGTTCTATAACATCTTATTTATGTGTATTTATTATCTATGTGGAAATGCCATGTTAAGTTGGACTAGACCATGGGGTATATTTGAGAACATATCAAAAATTGGTGATTTTTTTAGTACAAACGGAGGGTAAAACCCCAAATTAGTATACCCGTTAATTGCGGCGTGTTATTTAATTTAGAAATTTGACAGTAAAATTTAACGGAAAATAATATATGGTAATTTTTTTGGTGGTCAAAAAAATAATTTTGTGTAAATTTGTCATATGTGTACCAATTTGAGATTTTTTTGAGACAAAACAAAATTCGGGGTAGATTTGGGACTAAAATTAAAGTTTAGGGTTTTTTTTTTGAGACAAAAGAAAAGTTCGGGGCAGATTTGGGACTAAACCTTTTGGGGTTTTTTAGACAAAAAAAAAAAGTGGATTTTCCCGACAAAGTTTGGGTTTTTTTTCACATAAATATGTGTGTTCTTTTATTTTTCTCGATTTTAATTTCATTATAGTTTCCAGATTGATCATAATGCAATTGACTTATGATTTTGCAAGGTTTCTTATTTTCAATAGCAAAATCTAAAATTCTACGTCTGCGCACTGATGCAGGGACTCATAGAAGAACAACAACTAGATACCCTCAACGTCCCTTTGTACAAACCCTCGCCAAAAGAAAGATGATGGGTGGTCCAAAAGCAAGGGTCATTCTCAATTGATTGTTTGGAGATGTTTGAATTGAATAGGAGCACATTTGAGACCAATTTTGACCCTACTGTTGTCTTAGAGGAAGCAGCATACAGTATGACTAGGTCCATGAGAGTTGCGGCCAAGCCCTTGCTCGTTCATCACTCTGGTGAAGAGATCATCGATGTGGTCTTCAAGAGGTTTACGGCTAAACTCCCAGATCGCTTGTCCAATGAAAAGACCGCGTTTGTTGACATCATCATTTCGCTGAAGAAAATCACCCAGATAAATTGCAAAAACTCACCAATAATACATTGTAGATATATGTACTCTTATAATGAAGTTGAAAAATATGAATATTGTCACGACTTACTCTCATGATGTATTACCTATGGGTTCAGGCTAATGAATTATTAAGTCTAAATTTAATTTGGGCTCTCCCAAGCCCATATTAATTTGTTACTTAGGGTTCAAGCTACCTACTAAAGAAAATAAAGAATAAAAGAATAAAGAATAAATAAAAATAAAATTATTAAAATTCGATATTTAAAAAAAAATTAAAAATTTGAACTTTTTATAAATATTTTTGTAAGAACAAACATTTCATTAACCAATGACTAGAGACCAAGAACCAAGGATCTGAGCTTGAGGGTTGAGATCAAAGTTTGAGGGTCGAGGACCCCAACTCGAGTGTCAAGCATCAATTATAAGCACAAGGGTTCAAGCTCGGGCTCAATGGACCCAAGCATGGGCATCAAAGCCCCAAGCTTGAGCACTAGGGTCTTGGGCCCCCTTGATGAACCTAGGCTCAACCACCAGAGACCTAGTCCTGAATGTCAAGACCCAAAAATTAGAGTTTCCATGCCCAAACGTAGAGTTTCGGGTCCAAACTCCAATAATTAGTCGTGTTTTGGAAAACATTTTTTCAAAAAAGTTTTCTGATTCTTTCAAATAGAAAATCATTTTCCTGAATTCCAGTTTTGGATGGAAAACCTTTTCCATTAATCATTTTTCTAAGTGAACCAAATGTCAAAAAATAAGGAAAATATTTTCCGGTGAAATAAATGAACCCTTAATGCAAGACTTTGTGGGATCACTACCTAATATTAAACGTGAACATATTTAATTAGGGAGATAAATGAGATATTGTAAGATTTGAACTCAAAAACTTCTACTTTGACATTATGTGAAAGTAGGGAGATAAACGGCTAATATTAGCTATTTTAAAAGTTTAAATTGTTAAATGAATACATGATTAATACTTAATTATTCTATCATTTAGTTTGAATTTCTATTCAAAACTCGTAACAAAACACCCTTCAAGTCTTAACTAACTTTTATACGACTGAGTCCTCTAAAGATGCATTAATAATAAAGTCCATCTTCGAACTTAGATTTTATGCTTCCCTTCTCTATATGCTTCTTCTCTCTTCATGTAACAATCAAACGAGTCCACGTGACTATTCCCATATAACATGATCAATAACACGCGGTCCTTTTTTTTATCGGATGTCCCGTTCTTAATTATAAGAAGAATCGACAAATGAGACAATGCATGACACAGCTTGGCCTGATTATCAGAACGCAAAACTCATGATTGAAGATATTGGGTAATTTTTCATATATTAGCCGATTGATATTGCAATATATTATTATATGAGATGATCATCCAGTAAAAATAGACTTGCGTACTCTCTATTAAATATACATAAATTTTATGTTTCTCTCCGGCTAAAGTACAACACAAGTGCCATAACTTTGCACAAATGGACCTTTTGGTGCCAAAACTTCAAAAATGTACACTTAAGTGACATTTTTAAAGAAAAGTGAGACATTTTAGTGTTAAATCTAGCAATCGGTCTCAGAAATCATATGTGGCATTTTTTAATAATATAGATCACTAATGTGGCTTGCCGGAAAGCTGAGTCAATTTAGATTTGGCCAAAACAACATCTTTTTGGCTCAAATTTGATTTTTAATATAAAAACTAATTAAATTCAATTAAAAACTTAAAATAAAATAAAATAAGAGAGGAGCACAGACGGGAGGGGCTCCTTGCCTATGGCTGCCGATGGCCAACGCTTGGGCAAGAGCTAGCGACCCTTGTCGACTAGAGACGAGGGTGGTGACCCTCTCCTAGATCTGGGCGAGAGTCCCCTACCCTCATCCTAGCCTTGGCAAGGGTCGGCAAACCTCGCTTAGGTCAAGATGAGGGCATGCGACCCTTGCCTAGATCTAGAGAAGGGTCACCGCCCTCTCCCGACCTTTGGCAAGGGCCACACGATGAAGGTCACTAGCTTTTACACAGGTGTTGCATGACCCTCTCCGGTCATTGCCACCACCCCATTGGTGATGGGGCAATGACCACAAGCAAGGGAGAAGCCTCTCGCTTATGCTCCTCCTTTTTTTTTTATATTAAATAATATTTAATTTAATTTAATTAATTTTTATATTAAAAATTGAATCCTGCATAAAACGACATTGTTTTGGGCTAAGTCTAGCCACATCAGCAACCAAAACGGCGTCAATTTGCAATTCTATAGCTGGAAAAATGCTATGTTAGCAATTTGACTGGATTTTTCACTATTAGCACTTAAGGGCCTATTTGGTAACTTGCCAAATAGTGAAAATTTATATTCTTTTGTTCTTTGGAGTAGATTTGAAATAAAAATCCATTTGTTAAAATTTTTGTTCTTGGGAACAAATTTGTTCCCGGGAATAAATTTGGAATGGAATCAAGAATAAAAAAAAAATTTACTTCTTTGTTCCTATGAACAATTCTAGAATCATCCAATTTTTTAAATTTTTCCTCTTTCTTTTCTTTTTCTTCTTCTTCTTCCTCCTTCTAGTTCTTCTTCTTCCTTTTGATCAGTCGTTGGCCTTGGCCATAGCCGGTAATCAGCCAAATGAGGGCTAGCGTCCTCGCCGGTCCCTAGCAATGCCAAGCATGGCGCAACACGAGCCTTGTCGTGGATGGGCAAGGTTTGGCCTCGCCTTGGTTGGGCAAGGCTGAGGTCACCCAGCCACCAACGAGGCTCAGCCTCACCAACCTACTGCCGTGTGGCACCGGCTTGACTGGGCGATGTTGGCCTAGCAATGGGTTAGTGAGGCCAACCTCGCCCAACCATCGCGAGGCTTGGCCTCGCTAGCCCACCGTCGGGCCAACGTCACCCAACCACGACGAAACCGACTTGCCGACCCATCACCAGGCCGGCGTCACCCAGCCAAGCCGACGCCGCCCTAGCAATGGGCCAACAAGGCTAAGCCTCGCCTAACTCATGACAAGGCTTACAACCTAAGCCTCACCATGGCTTCGCATTGCCGGGGGCTAGCGACACTCCAGCAATGGCACCGACCGCCAGCGATTTATTAAGGAAAAAGAAGATGAAAAGGGAAAGGAAAAAAGAAAAATGTAATTAAATCATTAAAAAATTGAAAGAAAATATTTTTGACTAGAAATTTTAAGATTTTACCAAACGCCTTTCTATCCTGAGAATAAAATTTTTGGATAGTTACCAAATATTTTCAAATGCTTAGAAATTGTTCTCGTGAACAGAATAAAAAGAATCATTTCTGAGTAGAAATTATTCTCGAATATAAAAGCATTACCATACGCACCCTAAGTGTCCCACTTTTCTCCGACTTTGACATTTAAGTGTACCTTTTGAAAGTTTTGGCACCAAAGCATCCCATTTTGCCAAGTTTTGGCACTCTAGCTGTGCTTTAGCCGTTTCTCTCACTTGTATAATGACAACAAATATCTTTAGGGTTTGTTATTTACAACAATAAACTTGATGGTTGTGATGTGGAAATAGTTTCCGAGACTACCATGTTTGAATTTTTTTTTCTAACTCAAAAGTTAATGAAAAAATATATTTTTTGGCTAAAAAATCAAATGCAAGATCTAGGATTATATCCAAGCGCTCAAACAAAAAATATACATTTCATCTTAAAAGATCTTCTTAGCTTGTGTGATAGGGAACATTGTTCAAAAAGTCCCAAACACATGGTATAGTAGCCAATACAATTCTAAACTTTTCAATTTGGCCAATTTAGCATTAAATCTTTTAACAATTTACCAATGTAGTCCTTCCAATCATTTTTTGATAGAAATAGCCAACGTAGACACCAACCATCATACATGACACGGTTGGCGCTAACGTGAACAATTTATGCAAATTTTCTTATTTTTTCTGAATTTGTTCCTTTTCTTTTCTTTCCTTATTCTTTTTTCTTTTTTTTTATTTCATTCCACTGGTCCGTGACCTCATTAGCCATTGGAGGAGAGGCCATGAGCCCTTGTGGTGGCCGATGAGGGCCGTGATGCCCTCATTAGGTCTGGGCCATGCAAAAGTTTACAAGGGCGTCCAAATCCTTGCCAATGGCCAGCAGAGTCGGCCATTGCTAAGGCTTTGGAGCAACAAAGGGAAATAGGGAAAAAAAAAAAGGAAAAAGGTTAAATAAAAATTCATAAAAATATAAAAGAAATTGCACAAATTGTCCACATTAATGCCAATTATGCTCACGTAAGGCATCAGCAATTTCTGGCTATGTTGGCAAAAACTTGAAAAGTTTAGGATTTAATGGATGGCATTAAAATATCATGGACAATAATCCCCTGTTTGCTTAGCCCTCCAGACAGGTCAGGCTACTCGTGATCAAACTATACTAACTTGAATATTTGATTGGATGAGGCTAAGCTCAAACATACTTGATTGAAGTTTTGGGGTTCAGGCCACAAAGTTCTTAATAGTACTTATTTGACCCTCCAACATTTTGTCTTCCAGACGAAAATGGAAAAAGTCATTCCAATTCTTAAAATTATGAGAAATTTTTGAATGACTTTATATGTTAACGTTTGCATTTTTTTTATAAATTTTTTAAGTGCTTAATATCAAATAAAAGCCGGATATTAATGTTTTAAAAATGCTTACTTATAAGAAAAGGCCATCTTAAACACAAACAGCATGTCATAATCAAGCTTAGATTCAAATTTTATTTTAGTAACCGAACTAGCTTGAGCTCAAGCTTATGAATCATTTTATAATTTCACTCTTTGATGAATTGTCAGTTTTTCAACGTTCTTAGAAATATATTTGATGATATAAGCAGATTTCTAGACTTTATGATTGGGTTCAACTTCATAAAACAACTTGGTTATCTCAAAATCATCATTGGAATTGACTCTAAAGTCGTCACTGATCTTGTTAATTTAGAGCTTAAAATTGACAATACGAACTCTACTTTGCTTAAATATATCACTAGACAGTCACGTTCTCACTTTAAGTTTTGAAGTGCAACATAACTTTCGAACAAAATTGCTGCTAACTAGCTTGCTAATTTTAGAAGCAATAAGTGTTTAGACATTAGATGTTTTCATTATTTCCAAAAGAGTTAATTGATGTTTTATGAGCATGATTTCTAGGTAAAATGGGGAATCAGACAAATTCCAAGTTACGGTAGGAATTAATTCAACTCTTGGTTACTGGTGGCAACCTTCCGGCCACCCAACAATCTGTACTATGCAGTTTAATTCTCGGTTTCCAAGTGGGAACTAAATTGGACTAGGAATCGAGAACAGAGAACCAGACCTGAAAAGGCTTGGTGTATAAATGTTTTGCTCCAATTCCATTACTTTTCACGCGTGTATCTCTTTCTAGACGCGAGGAGATGAAAGTAAAATGCTCAACCCGTGGTCTGAAGTACTACACCAGACTTGAACAGATTTGTTTTGTGTATTCATGCTTGATTTGATTGGCGAAAGGACCCTAAATTGAGAATCTGATGAATTGTTCTCTTCTGAGCCGAATGTGAGTGACCTAGTGGCTTGACTTCTACTGCTATGATCCATTCACTCCACAAGATCGGCGGGTTTTTCTTTCCCTGGCTCATCACACTCTGTTTCCAACTTGCAATCTAAAAGAGTAAAAACACTGATGGTCAAGTTCTACTGTTCATGACTCAAAACAAAGATTTTAAATAATTTCGACTTTCAATAAATATCAGATGCGATTTTCCAATCGAACAGCTTCAACTTGTGTGAAATCTTCATCATCATCTACAGGTTACTGCACTTTGTCTTCCTCGTCCTAGATTCTCTGGCATCATAGAAAGAAGGTATATGGGGAGAAGATGATCAGATAGGAGAGCCCGTGCAAGGTCTTCCATCATATTCAGGGAAGGTTATTGCAAAAAGGATGCAACATAATCTCCAAAGAAAGGTGAATATATGTGGTGAGTTTTTTTAATGATTGTTTTAGTTTAATAAATAGTAATTTTAATCTAAAGTTATTATTAAGTGATTAACTATGTTTGTTGTTTCTTTTTTATTTCAGGTAATTAAAATTTAGAGCGATTTTTTTATGAATGAATGAGGATTGAAACTCTATAATATAATTTTATGTTACGTGTTTTAAAATTTTTATCATTTATTTCGTTTTACATGTTGCTATTGACAAATTGAGATTTTTGTTAATGCATTTATTTTCATTTGACTTAACTAAAAGTGAAACAAAAGAAGAAGAAAAAATTAAAAAAGAAGAAGAAGAAATTGACCGATTACTCTCTCGACAACCAATTAATTTCCATCCTAGAATCGATTATTAGGTTTCAAGCAATGCATAATAGGTTTCGAGGTATGCAGAGTGGGTTTCAAAAATTGAGAACTGATTTTGATACGGTAAGTTTTAGATCAAACGTGGAACTGTTAATCTCTAATATTTTATTAGGTCATAAAACAAGAATACTGTTGAACCAGTCTGGTCATAATTTGGATCGTGTCTACGAACGACTTTCAGTGTTTTTTTCACCCCCAAAAGAACACAAAAGAACAAAGAGGAACACTTCGATCCCTCTGTGAAAACGGCGTTTAGGTTTTGCATTGCATTCAAGATTCTGCCTTTGCAACTTTCCTCTCGGCAGCCAATCGGCGAAGAGCATTAACCCGCTCTCTTCAAGAAAAGAGAATTCCCCCACAAAAAAGAAGCAACTTTCGGATTCCGACACGTCGATGACTTTTGGCCCCTACTCGCCCGGGTAGTGCCCCCCGTTCCTCTGCTCACACGTTTAACCCAAGATGCTCAGCTCCGCGACTATCGTCCCCCAACCAAGTTTTAGCGCTTTTCCCAGGTCTTCTTCTTCGTCAAAGGTCAAACCTTTGTGGCCGAATCCCATTTCGGCGTTCGACTTCCGCCGCTTGAAATCGATCGGCCATGGGGGGTCTGGCTCGAGCGTGCTCGCTCGTGGGAAAGGCGGAGTCTTGAGTCGGAGGCACATGGCTGAGACCGTGAGAGCCGCTTCTTTTGGGAGCGGTAGCGGCGGCGGCGGCGAAGATATTAGGATTCTTGAACAGGAAGGTTTCAGTGATGGGTCGGCTGGTTTCGTGGCCGGTGGTTTCGAATCGACTCTTAATCGTCTGGTTGGCGCCTTCTCCCTTTGGTCGTTCTTGTTTCGCAAATATGCTGATTTTGTTGCCTTTTCTTGTAAAAATTACAGTTTGCGATAGTGTGGCCTCTGTGTTAGGTAAATGGGAACAAGGCTTTCGATTGTTACAGTTGCCGGTTCTTTGTTTAAGCCAAGCTAGTTGCACTAGTTGGGCGGTTAATCTTTTGCATCCCTGTTTCGTGTCTCTGTTTGCTTGAAATTTTCTGGTGTTTGTTCTGCCTTCTTGGAGTTGAATTGTCAGGCACAGCTCTCATGAATCCAAACCCGATTAAAGTTGGAAAAGAAAAATATAATGTAAGAGAGCAAAGTTCTCCACATGCTTTGAAATGTGTTGGAATTGTATGACATTAGCTTCTTATGGCATAATTAGCTCATCTACTCGAGAAAGCTCAGAATGATGTAGGCACTGTATACTTATTGCCCCTGTTTGTTAATTTCGAAGAAAATCTTTCCCGTTGATTGCAGAGCAAGTGGCTTATTGCTGGTGTTTTTGGTGCCGTCATTTTATTGAGGCATGATGCTGAATCTCTGTGGGCTGCTATGGGTTCAGTTGTAAATACTATTCTATCAATTGTACTCAAACGAATGTTGAATCAAGAAAGGCCAGTGTCCACCTTGAGATCTGACCCTGGGATGCCATCTTCACATGCTCAGTCCATCTTCTTCACAGTTGTGTTTGCCATTGTATCAGGTTAAGTCTTGGGCTTTTACTTGTAGCATCATTTTTTGAGAGAAATAGTCTATGGTTCACTTTGATCAATCGTTGTACTATCTTAGAGTGAGAATCTTGGGATAACTTTTGCTTCTTCATGGAAGTCTTATGCTTTAATCAGCTAGCCACCATTGTGATGGAGGGTTGTAAAACTTGATGATTGATAGAAACATGTTCTTGGTTGGAGGCAGCATCAGCTTATGCAAATTCAACAATTTGTTCTTCCTAGAATAGAACCTGTCAACTGGGTCTGAATAGTAGTTCGGTGATTGGAACTTTGTTTTTCTGCAGGATGATTAGGTAGACATTTCCTGACAAATGTCTTTCATTTGTAACACTGAGCTCTACTTCTACTCTTTCCTGTAATGGTCCTTGTTTCAACAGTCTAATTTTGACATCAGCTTTCAATAGCCTATATACAGTTTCTTTCTAATAAATCTTTGCAGTTTGAACCAATAACTTTTGAATTTCTGTCTTAGAGTTTAACCATGTTCTTCTCTGGTTCGAGCATTGAACCGATAACTTTTGAATTTCTGTCTTATAGTTTAACCGTGTTCTTCTCTGGTGTGAGCGTGCGCGCGCGCAAGAGGGAGAGGGAGAGAGAGAATCTAAATCACTGTTAGTCCTCTCTGGCACATGCGTATGAGAAAGAGTCTAAATCACTGATAGTCTCAGAACCTCAGTTTTGTAAAGTTCAATATTGTCTAGTGCCTGCCATAATTTTGAGATTCTGATGCTGGCTTTCCTGAATGCTCATGCAGTAGGCGAATGGCTTGGAATTAACGAGATCACTCTGATTATCAGTGGGCTTGTTTTGGCATTTGGTTCGTATCTGGTAAGTATTGCTGTATTTTTGCTTTTGTCTGGCGTAGTCGTGTCTGCAGCCTCAAGTGATTAAAATGTTCTAACTTTTAATGCCAAATATAATCCAAGAGCTGGAAATTTGGTAAAATCGATACATGCCGAAACTCTGAGAGGTTGTATTCTTGCAAATGCATATTATACTGTCTATTTTTTATTCAGCCAAATAATTATTATCATAGCGTTTGAAAGTTCTGGTCCATTTCAAACGGAGTTTCTTATGCAGGAGGATAGAAACAAATTGTAAGTGTTGTGCTGATGTGTGAAGTAGTTCTCAATTCTTATGTAGTCGATATCTATTAGGATTTTCCTCAACTTGCCCATGGTATCATTCGGTACACTTGAGTTAGAAATGTGCCATAATTAGTAGTAAATCTCATGCATAAAGTACAGTTACAAAATTTTGCATAGTAACGCAAGCGTTTCAAGGAAACGTACCAGTCAGCTGTTTAACCAATTCATTTTATCCGTGATATCACAAAAAAGCAGATTTTTAATTTTCTAATCTATCTCTTACATCAAATTTATATCCAGTGCAATAGAGTGAGGATTCTTAACTATAAACTGAGAATGTTACGGGATTCTGATATTTGTATCTAACTTGTTTGGCCAGTCATGGTTACGGGTCTCGCAACAACTGCACACAATCAGCCAGGTGGTCGTGGGCGCCTTCTTGGGGTCAGCTTTTTCTGCATTCTGGTTTTGGTCCTGGAGTGCTTTCGTGTTGAGAGCTTTCGAATCATTTTTGTGGGTTAGAATCATGGTCATTCTGGGCACGTCTTGCTTCTGCCTCGGGTTTCTTTTGTACGTAGTTCGGAACTGGCTTCGTGATGAAAGATGAACTTGGACCTATGGTTCTAATGAGACGATGACATCAATTCACTCCATAGCTGCCACTCTCACCCTGTAGTCCGCACAAGTTGGGAAAATTCGTTGGGAACATTCATCCTTTGGCCTCGGTGGTTGAATGCACCAAAAGCAACTCACCGAGTACGTTTTGACTTGTGATCTGATCCATCAGTTACATAGACTCCTATGAGAAGCGTTCTGTGTTATGCTCGTGTCGAATTACATGCGCCTCCACCTAGCTGAATGGTTTTGTCAAGACATGTACAACGCTAGGGTAGCACAGCACTTAGTCTCAGATAGGATGAGCTTAAATCAGTCTAAAACGGCGGAGCCGCGTCCAATGCTACACTTCTAGCTACTTTGGCTGATGATATGCCCATTAGGAACACCTAAAAATACCCGTTTGATTAAAGATTAGGCAGCCAATGAGGTGTGCCAGGTTAATTTGATAAGAAATTGGGGGGAAATTGGAGCAATTCTAGTTAGCCAAACAAAAGAACATACCTTTGGGATGACCATTCCATCCTACGAACCAACCAAAGGAATGTGTATTCTGTTGATATTTCTGCTCTGTTTGATTTTCGTGAAACAGCTATTCTATTTCTGCCTTATTCCGTTCCGTGAGCCAAACATCATGTGCGCACTCAAGACGATCTCGACAACACATACAATGGAAGAGCTTCTTGAAACAATTGCTGGAACACCTTGACCAGCCACTCTAGCTCATAATCCTTCCACAAATTTTTCTAGAATTGCAGCAATAAGTGGTGAGAATCCGTACTATTGTCCTGTGCTGAGACTTTCCTTCGAAAGCCACATTTGGAACACAACGGCCACCCATCCCGGCATCAAGGAAAGCAATTGAACTGGGGGTGATCTCTTGAAAACGACCACACCCTTCATCAGCCCCTCCAGAAGGTGCATTGCAACAGCGTATGTTTCTTGTATTATATGTCGGACGATGCATCAATAAAGTTCAAAAAATCATATTCACAGAGTAGAGCACTCTTCCCTTTTGCAACTTTGTTAAGTCCATAGGAAGCGGTTCACCTTTTGGCTTCATTACTTTGCGCAGTAGCCAGAGAATGGCTAGTGGTGGAGGATCTCTGTCCTGTTGGGAGGCACGACCACAACAACACTGCAGTACCAAGTGAAACAACACCTGCTATAGAACGCCAAATCCATCTCTGCCTTCTTTCCCTTCTTTGCTTGAGTCGCCGAGCCATCTCTACAAAATGCAGAAGGAAACAAATATCAAATTAATTGCCTTATCTGACTTGCTTCTTGCCAGTATTTAGCAACTGTTTGCCAGCATTGACGTGTCGCACCCATTACACAAATAAAAGAACAATCTCTTAATTTTTCCTTATCATCGAATCATAATGAAAACATTCATAGTTATATGTAGTAGTCAATCTCGTGCTGCAAGTCATGGCAGTAATTTTAAGAAAAACGTGATATTTCATATGGACCATTGTTAGAAAGTTGACCATGGAAGTAACATGAACAGAAAAATCAAGGAACATGATGTGCCTGCTTGCCAATCATGTATAAGCATTTCAGTGAGTTACATTGAAGCAATATTAAGGATTTTGCAATTGACAACATGTAAGCCTCTTCCTATAGGTCAATGGTGTTCACCAAGTGAACAAAATAGAATGGCCAACCCTCATGTTCACTCACCATTCATATTATCCATGTTTCTTCCCTTACATGTCCAACATCACTCAGCAAATGCCTTGAAATTGGAAGTTAGAACACTCTAGTAATAACCTCAACACGCAAGCAGCAGAGTTGGAAACATATTACCACAGCAGGCTGCAGTATGTACAGATGCTAATTACTTCTAAAACAGAAGGAAAATTTGAAAGTTAGGCAAAGCTATTGCATGATAGCAAATGCATCTGTAAGCATATCATTTACATCACATGTAACAGATGAAAACCAGATCCCTGATCTTCTAGAGATACGTATAACAAATAAAAATGGATAAAAAGGCATAAAAGTGGAAGGAATCTCACCAAAAGCTTCCTGGTTCCTCTGGGACATCTCATGATTCAGAGTCTCATAATAATTGAGCCGCTCCAACAATCGGGCAATCTCAAAATTCTTTTCTTTGACCTGAGCTTCCACCTGCAACTCCACTTCTGCCTTTGCAATGCCCCTCCCAATAGCATTTGATACAAAACGAGCAAGAAAAACTCGTTGTGACAAATCTTCAAGAGAATCGACGTCCAATTGTTCACATGCCATGTCTGGACATGCATGCAGTCTCAGTCCCATGGAGGATAGCTCATGCTTGATCCTTTGCCACTGGCTTTGCAAATTGGCCAAAGCTTCCTCTGTCTGCTTGCGCTTCTCTATTTCCATCAATAAACTCAATCTAATCTCACGTAATTCCTCCTCAAGATCACGACGAGAACACAGCGCTCCACCCTCAGATGACAACTCTAAAGAAGAAAGAAAATGGGCTCATTTACCATGCGATCAAATAACAGCAAATTTTAAGAATAAACACGTTTCTAATCATATGCACTGATTTCTTCCCAATAAAACGACTGGCATCAGCAGCCAAAATCTATCTAGAAAGATTAATGAAGTTTATAAGAAGAAGCTCAATCCATGAACACTGCGCCCAAGGGCATAAAGCGACCCCACTGAAACAAAAGAAAGGCCACTCTGCCACCAGAAACACTTGCAAGCACCCGCTAAGCAATGTGTGTGTGTGTGTGTGTGAGAGAGAGAGAGAGAGAGAGAGAGAGAGAGTGGGTTCATTGAGGCGCATTCAAACACACACAACATACAGTACCAATAGATAAAAGAACATTGTTACATATTTTCATAAATCAATTGGACAAAATATTACGCAAAATTCTCTAATGAATACACAAAAGAAGAGAAGGCTTAAAACCTGAAGGAAATCATAAAAAGATGAATGAGAGCTAAAGTACCTTCCCAAGCATCAAAAAACTCCACCACAGGAGTTTCAAACTTCAAAGAATACTTTGTTGTGCCATTTTCCTCCGCATCAGTGTTACCTGTATGACAAAACGAATCCCTAGGATGGCAGAAATTTTCCCCATTCCCCTCAAATTCAGTAGCCAGTGCAACAGGCTTAGCAGAAACAGTGTCCTCCACAATTTGGCAGCTCAAACTACCAGTTCCAGCATCCAAAACCCTGTTCTTGAAGTCCTTGCAGCTTGCGACTTTGCTTTCATCAACTGAAATTACGTGCCTATCTGCAATATGCTTATAAAATTTTGATGTGACAGCCAACTCCTCTTCACTAGCAAGACAAGTAGTTTCTGCATCTTTCATGTTGCCATTGGACTTCTCTTCATCTGGGACCTTGTGAGATGAAGCACTGTCCATTGAGAAACTCTTCGAGAGTCTTGGGCCCCGCCGCTTGTGATTGATGATGTAAGGGGAAGAAGAAGGAAGCGAGGAAGGTGAGTCAGGAAGAGGAGTCACCTCAGGAGTGGCATACAGCGACGGCGTCAGCCGAGGCAGCTGAATGTTCCTTTCAGTGGCTGGTGCACTTTTACATCTCTCTAGCTTCGACTCCAAAATTGGATCAGGGTGTGGTGGCTTGGCATTAGGAGCAGGCCTTGAAGTGTCGACCGCCTTATCGACCAGTCTAAAAGCCCCAGGTTCTAATAGCCTGTCCAAAGCTATTGACGTGAACGTTGGCATGGCTCTGCACAACCAAGCCATTGAAAGAAAAACGTCAATATCAATACACGTGTCAAGAAATTAACACTCCAAATCTAAGCATTCTTGCTTCAAGGATGTTAAGAAAGCCGAGGTAAATGAAGGAACGGATTGCACTTCTGTTTCAGCCTTCTTTACAGTTCGACAAACTAAAAAGCACTACTTCCTTGCCCGCTCGCAGCTCGTCTAAAATTTTCGAAAAATTCAAAGCGACAACAAACGAAAAGGCCAACCCAGAGAACTCATCCTAACAACGGCCTTCAAATATATTCACCGAGGTAACAGGCTTCCGAATGAAGAAGGAGAACATGACCTCCTACCTAATGCCGCTGTTCCTAGAACTAGGCAAACATTATACAAAATGAAAGCATCGATTCTGAGTACCGAAACTATAACAGTAGCAGTGCTTTTCTCCGCTCATTCCAATTCCGCTTATTCCTGGAACAAAGCAACCGAACCCTCCACCCAAAACCAAAATCCGGCGGCACCCGACTGAGGGAAAAGCACAGAAACAGAGTAAAAAAGACGGCACAGAACAGCAGCTCATTGCGATAGATATAACCAACCACCCGCGTCTCGTCTCATTCCACCACCGCAACGCACCGCGGGCGCAGTCTCGTCGCCGCCGCACAGCTCGAATGCAACAAAGAAAGAAGACGTTCAGAACCAAAAGGCAATCCGTATGGCTTTTTCTTACCCTGAAGCTCGTCTCCCCCAACCCTAGGCGAAGAGGAGAGGCCCGGACCGGAGAGATCTCGAACCAGCTCCGACGACGACGACGTAATCACCCTCTCTCTCTCTCTCTCTCTCTCTCTCTCTCTCTACGCCATTGGTGTTGCTGTCCGCGCGAATATTTTCGAAATGCGCGATTTTCCAGCCGTTTCTCAGCCACCGGCTCTTTTTCCTTCCCTCCTAATCCTCTGCGGCCGCTCGCTGCCCGAAATACCGATACTGCCCTCGACCGGCGGAGCCCGCCGCGGGATGGCGGAAGGAGAGCGCGGACATTTCGGCGAGGCGGTGGCCAAACGACGTCGGGCCGGGGGGCGGGGGGTTGTGGGGATTCCCAAAACGGCACGGCGTCGCAGAGATTCTGCTGGGCTTTTTGACTTCCGGTCAAAAAGAAGGAAGAGAGATTCTCGCATCGCGAACCGGCAGATTCGGCACGGGCCGGACAGGTGGCGACGTGGAGCGACGGGGAGGGGGGCGTTCCCTTCGGAGCCATTGCGTCAGGATGACGTCATCCGAAATCTCCCATCCCACAATCCTTTGTTGGCCAGAGCTCGATTTGGATGTCAAAAAACTCTCGGGAAGCGCGCCTGAGGATCGGATGGAAAGGATAACTTCATCTGGTGCCTTGCTATGATGCATGCCCACATGTTTCTTCTTCTTTGAATTTGTTAAGGACCTGCACAAATTCAATTGATGCCCAAAGCTCTTTTGAATGTGAAAAATCCTTAACCCTTAGATTTGATCCTAATATGTCTTGAACTTTTTTTTGTCACCTTCTACTGTAATCGCAAATCTGCAAACGTGTCCAAAAGTCATCATTGGCTTCTTCAAAATTATAAACGTCCTGAACAATTAGAGGTTTATTATCGGAATCCGTGTCTTCATCAACAGCCTCACCTTCATATGAACAACAACAATCTTTTGCTCTTTATAATTTTGAAGAAATCAATGGTAATTTTTATTTCAAACTTTGTATGTGATTTAACTATTGATACCATAAATCTCAAACAACACAAATATCTCAAACTTTTTTTTTGTCATCAAAAACTTTAAACTTTGCTCAATATGACATAAATATCCCAACTTTTATTTATATCACAAAAAAGTTCAAACTTATACATGCGTAACCTATATACTATATATTTCAGTTTTATCCAAGGTATATTTGTCATGTCGGTATAATTTTGGGTATTTTTATGACACATTAAAGTATAGGGTATTTTGTGACATATGTGGCAAGTTTAGGGGCATTCAGCGATACAAAAAAAGTTCAGAATATTTATACCATAGTAAGCATAATTTAAAATTTTTTGTAGTATTTATTAACCCTTGATTTAAACCACCAAGAGCATGCACAACTTGTGCGGCACAGGTACAAAATCCGAACCAGTTGAAACTGATGTAGGCAGCCCACAACACCATCCTTCATCCTACTTTGAGATTTCAGTTGGGAATCCAGTACTAGTGAACCAGGGAAAAGGAGTAGCAAAACATGAAATGAAATTCTCAGTTCATATCTTGAATCCCAAAGTGCTAACGTAGGAAGGAGAAGCAGCTGACAAGTTCCAGTGAATTTCGCTGACGAACTGCACGGCCCAACTCAATCAGCTTCGACCCATGAGAGCGTTCGAATCGAAGGTTCATCCTCATGGTGCATCCAGATAAGATTCCTTCATCCACGAACGAAGCAATTAGCAAGAGCATACGACCGGAGCACCGCACACACATCAGTGACTCAGTCCAGAACAGACGTGAACTCAGAATTCATTGCCATCCTCATGGTGGATTAGCAGTGACCCAGCTACTTCCCGATTCTTTGACAAGTCCTTTCTTCTTCATTTCATTCCTCATAGCATCTACAGAGTCCCACATACCGAAAGCAGCATAAAAGTTCGAAACCAGAATGTAATTACCCGGTTTATCGGGCTCCAATTCCAACAGTTGCTCCGCAGCATGCTCCCCCCTAGAGAAATCTCGATTGAGACTACAAGCATTCAGCTGGGCCGCCCAGATGGTGGCATTAGATCTGCACTTACCCTTGACCATTTCGCAGAACACGCACCATGCATCTTCTATTTGACCTGCCCGACCCAAACTATCTATGAGACAAGCATAATGCTCTGGACCAGCGTTCAAACCATACTTATCCCTAGCCAGGTCGATGCTTGCCCTACCTTGATCCACCAATCCTGAGTGACCACATGCTGACAAAACAGCAAGAAGGGTCACGCGATTTGGCAAGACTTCGCTTCGGAGCTCACCCATCTTGTCGAAAAGCAAGAAAGCTTCAAGCCCGTCGCCATTTATTCCATATGCATCTATCATGGTTGTCCAAGAAACCACATCCTTTCTCAGAATGCTATCAAACAACGTCTTGGCATGACCAACTTTCCCACACTTGGCATACATGTCCAACAAAACATTGCACAGCTGAGTATCGGTGGTGAACCCGAAACGTATTGCCACACAATGTATCTGCTTCCCAATCCACAAATCCGAGTTCTCAGAGCAAGCTGCAAGAGCACTTGTAAGGGCAATAACATTTGGTTTCATTGAAGACATTATCCAGAAGGCCTCTTTGTACTTCAGATTCTTGACACAAGCAGAAATCATTGCATTCCGCATCACACTCTCACTGCAGCCGACACAATCATAAACTTTAAAGGCTTCCTCAATACACCCAACACTGGAGTAAAAATCTATCAAGGCTGTGGACAAGACCACCAAGTCCCGGCCCATAACTACCACCATACCATGAACCTGCTTCCCCTGAGAATACGCCTTGAGCAGAGCACAAGCTTTAAGCATCGAACACAAGGTAAACTCGCTGATCTCCACCTTTTCCTTCCTCATATCTTCAAAAACATGGAGTGCATCCTTCGCGAGGCCATGACGCAAAAAACTCGAAAGCAGAGCGTTCCAACTGACAACATCCTTAAATTCCATTTCTGCAAACACCTTTACCAACTCGCTCAAGCAACTATACTTGGAATAGACGTCCATGAGGGCGGTTTTGCTTATGGTTCCGGAATCTGTACCCATCTTGATCATCAAGCCATGGACTAGCCGGCCACGTTGGGGGTGCGGAAGCGCCGAGCAAGCCCTCAAGACGGGCGTGAAAGTATACACGTCGAGGTCGGTCCGAGACGAGTGCAACCGAAGGAACAGGTCCCATGCGCCAGCAGCGTCGCCGCAGCTAACCCGCGAAGCGATGAGAGAGTTAACCGACCGGAGGTCTCTGTGGGGAATTTCGTCGAACGAGTGGTGGGCGTGGAGCTCGGCCGTCGGGATGGCCCAAACGGGCGAGGCTCTGAGAATGCCGAGGATGGTTTTGGCGGGCGAGCGGGTGAGACGACGGCCGATGGGCGGGGACATCAACGACGGGGAGCGGTCTCAGAGATCAGCGAGCGGGACTTCTCATGTGTCACTCTGGTTTTCAAAGACGAGCCGTATTCAAAATGTAGCTTTGTCTAGAAATGAAGGGGGCTTCTTCCCAAAGGAATGGAGGAATGGAATGTAAGCTATTTTCATTATTTAATAAACCGGTTTTTCCATATGTTCCGGATGGGAAAAAAAATGTTTATAGATATTAATATTTTCTTCCCATTATTTATGAATGTTGTCATTCTCTTGTAGTAATTTACGTGATTAAAACAATTGGTTGGTATTATTATGTCCTGATTTTAAGGATTATCTCCACTAATCTAATGGCCAAGTAAGCATCTTTTTGCATCATGCATCTTCCTTATTCTTAAGGCACTGTTTTTTAAAAGTAAAAATTGGGGTTAACACGACCGGAAGCCTCACGACGAAATTAGGGCAAAATATTAGATTTGATAACTGTGATGGATTTATATAGATTTTAATGCAAAATTGGGGTAAAATTAAGAATTGTAATGGTAAAATTAAGAATTGTAATGGATTTTCCAATCTCAATTTGTTTTCTTCATATCTGACTTCCCAAAACAACATTGTTTAAGAGAACTTTTTATATTGAATTTTCATAGTGTTGCCTCATGTGTTACATCAATAACTTAACGGGATCGGATAGAAGCTTTGGGGCTTTTTTCTTCTTCTTTTTATTTTGGTCAATAATAAATGCTAAGGGGTTGACTTGTCAATAATGTATCTGTTTGAAATTTCAAAAATTAATTTAGGGTAAACATGACAAGTTGAATCAATTTTGGATATTTTGCAACAAGAAAATTAGTTTGGTGTAAATGTAAAAAGAGTGTACTAATCTAAGATTTTTTTGCAACATTAAAATTAGATCGGGATAAATATAGTACAAACATATTGATACAAGATTTTTTTTAGTGGTACTAACCCTACAAATTATAAGACTAGTGAAAAAGCCATAAAAATCCCAAATTATATCTACTATGACATATTAAATTTAAACTTTTTTTATAACACCAAAAATTCCAAACATGTACTTGTGTGATAAACATACCATCCATCAAATGTTTCGTTAATAAACATTATTAAAAACCTACCTACATAGGCATTGAAAACAAACGGTATTGATGTGATCCCTACATGACTTAAGTAAAATAAAAATAACATTTTTACTAAAAGATTATTTGGATATAGGGTAAATATGTCACATCAACACATATTTGAGGCTTTTTATATCATAAAAAATTTTGAAATAAATGTCATAAAATGTCAAAAATAGGTTAAGATAAATATGAAACAATGATTACGGTTTGAATTTTTTTATCATTTTTCTCTAAGACTAAAAGTTAAACCGAAAAAACAAAAACATAATAATTAAGAGAGTGGGGCACATCGCATGTGACCATGTTTAATGTGATCGCCAATTATTTAACGAGTAGAGAGTCGCCTTTTGTTTTCATTTCGATCTCAAATCATAGTACTGTCGTCGCCTTTGCACTCAAAAGTGTGAGTACTTGCAATAAACAACTATGAGGGCCCAAGAAAACGACATAATCCAAAAATTTTCTGAACGAAGGACCACAATTAATTCATGAACAGACAGACCTCAAAACTCCTAAATCTTAGGGTTTTCTTAAATATTTTAAAATACCCTTAAGGGCACGTCACGCCATAAATATATACTTTTGTAATAAATGCGATTAATCGGTTAGATGATAGAACATCTCTACCATCACAATGAAGAGAGATCTACGGCTTCAGTTGAATCTATACTTGTATACACATGGGTCTCCTTTTTTCTTATCCATCTCACAAGTGAATAGAAACTTCAGAGTATCTCTTTCTAGGATAAAATTCGTGTCTAAGAAAAGCACTTTCAACATTTTCTCCTGTTCAGCATATTTCACAAGTTGGAAAATTGTCTGCCAACTAATGATACCATGTTACTTTTGACAAAACACGAGTCAACTTCCTGATTTGATCGCCAAATTTCTACTTCATTCACATCCCAGCACACAATACAGGGGAGAACGAAAGAGAATAAAGAAGAGCGCTATTTGACATATACAGGACCTGTATTACAGGTTCTAATGCTCATGAAAGGATGAGCCATGCATTGCTCCAAGAATGGGGGAAGACGGGATGATTCTAATTTCCCGGTCTCTCCGACAATGGATATTCGACTATCGGAAATAGTTTCCGCAGCACAAAGGGAACAATGTACCTTTCTTCCATCTGTACACGTGCTAAACCTAGGTTGAAGACTTAGGAAAAAAAATACTGCTTGAAGACTACTCTTACATCCAAATATTACCAAGTATAGGCTGTTCTTTTCCGCTTCACCCACGTGGTATGGTGATGGTTCTAATTACATTGCGATAGCGGAATGTGAAATCATGGGCTATCGCTCTTCTGAGTTGAATTTGTTCCATGCCTCCTGAAGATTGATGGACAGGGAAAAATTACATGAGAAAAGGTGAAGAGAAAGCAAACTAAACAAGGCTGCCCGAATTAGGTACTCTTGAAAGTATGAAAGCACACCGTCAATGACTCATTGCTTAGAAGTGGCTATGCGCAGGCAAGTTGAAAGCCAGAATCACAGGTCAAAATATTAGAGGACACACCTTGAGAAGATCAAAGACCTTTTCGCAGATGTACTTCTGCTGAATACTTGCGCCTCGTTGCTGTAATTTGTCTGGATGAACACAGAGGGTGGCCTTCCTATAAGCTCTCTTGACAGCAGCAGAGGTTATTACTTCTGTCAGTGGAATGGGTTGCCATCCACTGTCAGGTCCTAGGATCTGGCAAGTAAGAAAGTCCCACTTTAAGAAATACTCGGGAACCGGTAATTTATCGGTATTCTAACAGTATGAACACATAATGTCTAAGACAGATGCAAAATACTTCATAAAGACATCTGCATTAAAAGAAGGCCTATAAAGTCTAAAGTGATTTCATTAGTTTAATTTGGCTGTTGGATAGATAAACTTAAAAGATTATAATCTCAATCTTCTTCCAGCACACTGCAGGAAAACCAGGCTAGATGTCTTGTATAAAACAGATAGAAATGCAAAAGCATACATATTGCAACGTTGAGAGCAATGCACGTAGGTTCCCTTCTTTACTGCTCGACCACCTTTTGACGTCCGCATCTAGAGTTTCAGCCAATCTCTGCAATTGTAATGTATACAAGAGAACGAATGAACCAAAATTTATAAGACAGCTGAAAGATCCACAATATCACTGTTATGGAGAAAACACTCACACTTCTTTCTGCTTGCTCTCTCTGAGCAAGCAGATCGCGCATATTCTTTTCTGCAAGAGCCTTAGCCTGAGGGCACCACAAAGGTAGATTAGTCATCAGAATGTTTCAAAAACCATTTTAAAGCAGTGGAAGAGGGGAAATCATACTGCTCGTTCAGCTGTCCGTCGATGTCTCTCTAACCGTGCTCTACACCTTTGAGCTGATTCACCTTCCGCTCCTTCAGATCTCTCAGCATTAAGAGAACCTTAGGTACAGGCAAAAACATAACATTACAATCGAGAATAGTTAGGAGATAGTAACAGAAAATAAAGATGTGCAGTTTGGGTTCCAGCACGCACACAGTGTAACAACTATTCTAGCAACCATATTGCTCACCACTATATCCGGAGGAGTACGCATATCTTGAATTGCTGGAAGAGCCTGCACTCTGGTTTTGTGTGGCCCTCGGATCCTGCAAGACAATATCATTCAAGAGACTGTCAGACAAAATGCAAGCCAATGTAGAGACAAATCCACTAAATCAAATTATGTCCGTACTAAGAAAGTAGGAAACATTTGCACCTACCAATGACTGTGAACTTTCTTTCATTCCATTATATCTTGAAGAGGAGAATTTATCAGAAGTGGCCTTCTCAGCCATTGCCCTCTCAGCAGCACGCTCTCGAGCCTCTGCTGTGGCTCTATCCACAGCAGCTCGTTCGGCCCGAAGCCTCGCCTCTGAAGATGACTTCTCATTACACGTTCTTTCCCGGGCCTCAGCACACGCCTTCTCCAATCTTTCACGTGCCTCCGTCATTGCTCTTAGCCTAGCTTCAGCACTTGCTCTCTCCAAAGCAGCCCTTTCTGCCCTCCCACGAGTTTCAGATAAAACCCTTTCACGAGCTTCAAGGGTTGCTCTATCCACTGCCATCCTATCCTTTTCTCGTTCCCTTTCTCTTTCCCTCTCCTCTTCCAGCTTTCTCAAGCGTTCCTTTTCCAGTTCTTGTTCTTTTCTCAACCCATCAGCATCTTTGGATTCTGTTATCGTTGCTCTATTTACAATCTTCTCTATTCCAACTCCAATCTGGAGAGCATTGTGCTGCTTTCCTGTTTTCTGAGGGTTTAGTAGATCTGGCTGACACATCTCTGTCTTCTTTCCAATATCAAATCCCTCTTTCATGACTTGAGTTGATGTAAACTTATCCTTCTTTTCATTTTGATGCAACGGAATCCGGTTTTGCTTGATATTATCTTTTCTCTCTCCTTTTTCATGGCCAGATTTTCCCTCGTTATATGAAGTACTGCAACTAGTGCGAGCGACTCTTCCAACAGCCTCAACATCCATCTGCTCAACCCCAGCAAAAGTAACACCAGTCATCTTATCTCTGTTGTCCAAAGGCCGTGACTCTCTGATGTTGTCCATTTTACATACATCCTCTCTTCTTTTCAACTCAGCTTGGGCCAAACCAGAAAACTTACTACCCTCATCAGTCATCTTTGTAATTTCAACTGCTGAAGCTTTCTCTTCACTTCCAGATTCATTCCTAGAAACTTCATTGCCCTGAGTAGAGACCTCTGTAGTTGTTGATGTTTCCAAGTTTTCATCACATTCCCTAGGCACACTATCTGACTGGATATTCTCATTACTATTTTGCCGGCACGGCTGATCCTTCTGAGCTGGCTTATAATCTTCTGTCAGACTACTAAATTCTCCTATATCACTTACTTCGTGGAGCCTGTCATTAATCACTTCAAACTCAATATTGTCTTTGAATGCATTATCCATTTCTTCCGGTTCAGATCCCTGATCAAATGCCGCTTTGATCTCTTCATTCTTCTGGACATCAATCAAAACTTCGTGATTTTCTGCAAACACAGAAGCCTCTTCGACACATTTCTCGTTGTCTTTATTTGTTCGAGATTTATCGATTACTTTTTCAGCTGCTCCCCTTCCACAAGCCGGCTTTAGCATCTTCCTACTGTCTTCCTGTTGCTGACCTTCTGCCAGTCTTTCCTCGTCTTCGTCACTTTCATGAGCTTCTTTTACTTTCTTCTCTCTCTGTTCCACTTCAAGAGCTTCTCTAAGCGTCTTCTCTTTCTCTTCCTTCTCAAGAGCCTCCCTGAACTTCCTCTCAATTTCTTCCGGCTCACGAGCCTCTCTTAGTCTCCTCTCCATCTCTTCCTTCTCAAGAATTTCCTTTTGCCTCCTCTTCTCATTCTCTTCAAGTTCACGAGCCTCTCTAAGTCTCCTCTCCTTCTCTTCCTTCTCAAGAATTTCCTTTCGCCTCCTCTCACTCTCTTCCTTCTCAAGAATTTCCCTTTGCCGCCTCTCATTCTCCTCCCGTTCACGAGCCTCCCTTAGTCTCCTCTCCTTCTCTTCCTTCTCAAGAATTTCCTTTCGTCTCCTCTCCTTCTCTTCCTTCTCAAGAATTTCCTTTTGCCGCCTATCGTTCTCTTCCCGTTCACGAGCCTCTCTTAGACTTCTCTCCTTCTCTTCCTTCTCAAGAATTTCCTTTTGCCTTCTCTCATTCTCTTCCCGTTCACGAGCCTCTCTTAGTCTCCTGTTCTTCTCTTCCAGCTCATCAGCCTCCCTTAGTCGTCTCTCGTGCTCTTCTTTTTCATGAGCTTCTTTTAGCTTTTCTTTGTTTTTCAGTTCCTGGAACTTTTTCAATTTCTTTTCCTCCTCTTCTTGCTTAGACACTTCTAGTGATCTCCTTTGCTTTTCTTCTTCAGCAGTCTCTTCCTTCTTTCGACCACTTTCTATCCAATTGAGATCTCCCTCCAGATTCTTCTTGGTATTTTCATTCCCCAATGTCATCCTTCTGCCATGCTGTATTTTCCCTTGCTCGATAGCTATTCCAGGTCTTCTCTCTTCCCAGTCAGAATGCTCTCTCATCTTGTAACTCTCCTTTAATTCTTCCTCAGATCCAAGGCTTGGGCTCACATTTTTCAAATTCTTCCCCTCTTGCCCAAGCTGCACACCCTTTCTAATGTCAAAGTCATTCACTTCACCCAGAACTTTGCCCATGCTCTCATGTTTCTTCATATATTGAGCATTCTCAGGCCTTCTACAAGTTTCAATCTGATGCAAAGCCATGTCGTGCTTTTTTTCAATCCCTTCACTCTGAACAAATCCTTCAGCCACTTTATCTTTCCTTTCAGGGTCTTTTTGCCTATGGCCCTGCTTAGCTACTGTGGGATTTTCCATGCTTCCCAACCTTCGGCCACTGTCATCAAACTCCTTCCCCCTATATGCTTCTTTGACCACTTTCATCTTCCGACTGCTTTCTTGGGTCTCAAAAGCTTCGACACCTGCCTTTTTCCCAATCTGTCCATTGCCATGATTGTTACCATACTCAAGAACTCTTTCCCTGTTTGTATGTTTGTGAGCCCCTCCAGATCTATTAATTCCAGTCATTCCTGAAAGCATTGCTGCTTCTTTCCATTCAGCGTCTTCCTCAGAGTAGCCAAACATCTGAGAGGAAGACAACTCTTTCCCTCGTCTTTTGGAGATACTTTCGTCTGAATTACCCTGATTTGGCTCCATCACATTCCGTGTTATGAAGTTTTTCATTTCACCACTATCTCTCTGATTGGTGGCTTGCATTTTCTCAACCTTCCGACCATCCACTTCGTCGGCCACCTTACTTCTTACTTTACCCACTATATCTTTAGCGTCTTTATGAGAACCCAGTTTTGTACGGTACACACCCTCCTTCTTTCTTTCCATCAAGTCTCTGGCGCTTCTCAGCCTGGCTTGAGCTTTGTCCATCACTTCTCTCATTGCAGCAGCAGAGGCTACTGCTGCAGATGAACTGGCATCTATCTCTACATCAAAGAAATGAGGAGAACCATCACCTTCACTGCCTTCAGGAGACATCTCCTTCCAGCTTGAAGCTAATCCATCGGCATCTCCAATCTTGAAGTCAAATGCAGGCGGTGGTCTCGAGGGTGGTGGCAGATGGGATGGTTCAGTTCTGAGGCTGATCTCCGAAATCGTCACAAATGTCCTATTGGGGCAAGAATTCATTCTCCCATATTCCTTCTGAGGTCTCATATCGTTTTGATATGTTTCTTGGAATTTTTCAGCGTTAGAGGGGTGTGATACAGTCTTCCTAAGATGTTTTCCTTTTCCCTTCATCATTTCCCTGCAAAAATTAACATCTAGGTTGTCGTCACAAGTTTGCCAAGAGGATGGATCTGAATACTCTTGATGTGGAACAGCAGATCCTTGATCTACTAAATATGAGAAACCAGGAACGGCATGTATCTGATTTGCATGTCCAATCCCATTTGAAGTTTCAAAATTGCTTCTGATGTTGGCTTTATGGTACGACATGTTGTACTCTATGTCGGCATCAACTGAATTATAAGGATCCCCATTTGAGAAGTATTGATTACTCCCAGAATGGTCTGACTCCTCGGACAGATAATCTGATGCTGATGGGGTCCTGTGAACAAAGATGCTCTACAGTTAAAAGGAGCCCTGCTTCGCTTTGAGTCGGTTAATGATGCAGTAAGCCATGATATTTTTACAGCGAATAGCTTAATTCACAGTCTGTATGAAAACCATCACTCTAGAATTCAGAGCTTTTGCACACAATGATAAGGAAAAATGAGAGAAGCGGCTACAAGAACAAGTCACCGCACTTGAACAACAAACAGAAGGTTTCCCGTACTGAAAATACTCAAATTTCGCCAAAAACGAAATATTTGCCTTCACAGGAAAGTTCGCTGTAATGCAGCTAAACCTGCAGAATGACCGGATAAATCAAATTCACGTAACTTGCACTTGCAAGAATGATTCGTCTCATCCACCAAACCCCACAAAACAAACCCCCAAAGAATCCCCCCACAACAAAAAAAAAAAAAAAAAAAAAAAGAAGAAGCTCTGCTTTGACATCTACACTTCACCTGGAAGTCCCATTTACCGTACCCACAAAGCAAAATCTCACCTTCCCCAAGTAACTAAACTAGAAAATGACCGAGCGACTCTCATGAAACTTATTCAGCAATCTAAAAAGAGAGAAACAAATGGTAAGAAGAAGGATAAAGAACTTGATACATTGTTCTGCAAGCAACAGCCCAAGAACTCATAAGTAAATGAACTCACCAACCACAAAAGACCATTTAAATAGAGCAGAAACCAGACAGCTAAAGACAATCACAGTCGCATTCTCCACTTTCGAAGCTAAAACGAACCAACCCAAGAAGAGAAGAAATTCGAAAAGGAAAAAGAAAACCCACAAAAAGCATTCAAAACCGAAGAAAGACGGAAATACACGCGCAGGACACGTACCAGGCTTCATCACTAGAACCGCAGTCCTCACCATTGGCCTGCCCGACCAAGACCTCCCGCCCGTCGGCGAAATCCAGGCCCCCGGCCCCGCCGAACACCTCGGCGTAGTCGAACTCGGGGCTCCGGACGTCGACGAAGAACGCGTCGCCGGCGGCAGGGAGATCCAGCACGGGGATCGCCGAGGCTCGCGGCGCGTGGAACCCACCGAATATCTCGCCGTAGTCCTCCGCGCGCGGCGACAGGGCGGGGACGCCGCCGTACCGGGGCGGCCCGCCGAAGACGTCGTCGTAGATGGTCTTGGGCGCGTGGTGGGCCGGCTTCTTGGGGAGCTTGCCCGGGTGGAGGGAATGCGGGAGGTTCTCCATTCGCCCGCCGAGCGCGAGGGGGCTCCTCTAGGGTTCCGCCGGGTGCCGCTTCGGCAGAGACGGCGGCGGGTGGTGGTTCCGTTCCGAGCTGCTCGATCGTCGCAAAGATTGTAGCTTTTTTCTTGCTAAGTTGCAGAGACCACAGAGCGCAGAGCAGAGAGAGAATGAAAGAGAATTATGAAGAAAGAGAAAAATTATGGGGGGAAAAATAGAAAAAGGGAGAAAATAGGGAATTATTTTGTAAATTAGGTGAAATGACGCAAGTGGGTCTGGGAGCTTTTGTACGTCCCCCCGGGGGGTGACTATGATTTGTTTTTCCGGAATTTACTATTTTGTGAATAATAATGCATGATTTTGTTTGGTTCTTGAAGAAAAAATTCAAGCTACATATTACTAAATTTTTGCCCTTTTCCTTTGGCCATATTTTACCAAGGTTCCTTATTTGGGGCCAAGGATTAAAGTAATGAAATTTCCAACTCTCTCCCTGTGCAAGGAGAAATTCGTCCCCAAGAAAAGTCCCTGTCGATATCACTCTATCACATTCAAGTTCGATGCGTGCGATTTTCAAGAAAGCCGACGATTAAATTTCAGTGGACCATGAAATTTATTAGTAAGTACTATTTGAGATTGAGAATCGGGGTAGATGGGAAACAAAAGTGTACTTAGCACTCTAAATATATATGTAAGCAAATTGTTGACATAATGTAAACAATAATTTGGCACCAAAAAAAGGGTATCTCGACGATAGTCTCATCTTTCGATCCTTGTCATATTCTTTAGTTATTTCTTTGAGTTCTTCATTTTGATGACACGTAAGTATAGGATTTTGAGATAGGACGTCTACTTGTGCACAAAATGAAGATGAGAACATTAAATTGAAGGGTGCCAACATATGAGAAAAACCAAGATCAAGATCAAATCTTGTTGAGAAAAGATAGTTATTACTCCAATCGAGAATGAAACGCGGCATAAGAGATGGTCTAGTTGTATTAAACAAGGACATCCAGAGGCTCAAGCAAGGAGATGTGAGCAAAGATGCAAAGCCATTAGTCTAAAGGAGCAATGAAAGGCTTCAAGTCATAAGGGACACATAAAAAACATTCAAGAAAGATGTGAAATATCCAGAGCATCTCGATGCTTCACTAAAGGATCAAGGCAAACATTATCATGGGATTTATACAGCCGACTATACATTACATAGAATAAAACCCAATTTTGATTATCACCACCACCATCACTGGTACGGTCACCTTCTTTCTTTATTTCTATATTTTAAGAGAATCGACTTTACAAACAGTCTCAATTATTTCGACGACTCCCTCTAGTCCCAATGCTAGGGTTTCAAGAGTAACCTCAGCAACACACTTGTAGCAGAAGCTTGCATGAAAGTGAATCATTGATGGTTGTGGAGGTAGCTTGCAACTCAATCAAACTAAACCCTTAATTTAATGCACAAACAAAAAAAAAAATCCAACAATACATACAAATCTCTAACGTAAACTTCTGATGATTTGGTTTCTTTCTCTTACTATTTAAAGAGTAGATATACTTCACCATCAAAAATAAGACATTTGGACATTCACATGTGGCGAATGAATCTAATTATTTCGTGTTTTTTTTTTTTTTATATATTTCCTTCCCTTGTCGTTTCGATGTCGCGATTGACGTGAAAATAAAACCAGGCCATGCATTTTGGGAAAATATAGGTGCCAATCCACGTTGAGCCAAATTTGCTACCAAACCGTCCAAAAAAATCAATGATAAGGACTTTTATTTTTGAGCTTCCAAGCCATTTACTAAAATCGATACGACCTAACTTTTCCTGCTATCCCATTGCATAATCATGTCGGATAAAATAATTATAATCTAGGATATTCCATGATTATCTATGGCAAACTGATTTTCGTTCCACAAAATATCATATTTTAGTATCATGTGACACTTTTACCTCAAATTAGTTTTCGTCTCATAAAAGATCCCAAACCAATTCTCATAAATCCAAATCTATTCTCTATTGGTAGGGTCGTCAATGGCGATTTGAGAATCTTCACAAGATGAAATGAGTTTGAGATAAATGTATTATGAAAATATTAATTTGGGATTTTAAGTTAGGCGAAAATTGGAATGGAGAAAATGTGTCACAAGAGTACCAATTTTAGATTTTTTATAATATTGTTCTTTTTATCAAAGAGAAAACGTAACTCAAACCTTCTTCTTTTTCCTTCTGTTTTTTATGCATGCTATGTAGTTTTAGTTTAGATTACATTTGTCTACGCTTTTTTTTTACAATCTAAAAGCAAGGTTATATTCAAATTCAAGTTGAATTGTGATACTTACGAGAGACACCATTTATATTAAAAGTCAAAAATCACTCTCTAGGTCATAAGCCAAGGCCAAAAGTTTGAGCTATTCGAAACAATCTTGCGACGTACTTTTAGTTGTCTCTAGACAAAGGGGTGTGGACATACTATTTAAATGATCCTAATCTTTATAGCCAATCATTATACTACTTTAATTTTTAAATTAAAGTTGCATTTCACATGATTAATTCGACATAAAGAAATTAGGTTAGTGCTAGTGTGTGCTATTGAGCACTTTTATTTTTTTTGGAACAAATCTTGAATAATCCCATATCTCCCATCAATAATTCTACAGGTGTTTATTCTATCCATCCAAAATCAATTAGTATAATAAAATTTTATATCGGAGCCTATCGAAATCCATGATAGTGTGCCAGCAAGATCTTTCATCCAACTCATGAGAAAAAAAAAAGAGAGTAAAATAATATAAAATAAATAAATAGCCAAGACAGAAGAGACTAGAATTGAATAGTAGGGCCATGCTCAACGTGAACATTTATACGACAGGAAGCTTCCACACACTCAGAAGATCTATGTTGCAACAGCTGACATAGAAACAAAATTCATGGGTGGTCCTAATTCATTATTAGCCCAATACAAGTCTCTATCTATGTATTGTCAATTACATGGTTTCATGCTATAAGTCTATATCGATGTATAGTTTTACATTCTTAGCTATCTTCTCGATGAGTTTCATTACATGGTTCATTGATCATTGCCAATAGAAATAATTAATCCTATGATCAATTAGATGTTTCCCCTTGAAAAATAAGTGGACAGCATGTGTGATCGAGTTAAAAAGAATTTTACTTTTCATCCTATTACTTTGATGCCTTTTCTAATCAATTTCCTATACTTTTAAGCTATCTACTTAAGTCCTTGTGCTTACACAAGTTTAATAATAAAGTCCTTTGATACCGAATGCAACAAAATTCAGCTAATATGGCTGTTGGACGATGCCAAAGTATGATTTGAACAAATTATGATATGTCCATGGGGGACGTCGTGAAGGATTTAGCTAATGTGGATGATGTCTGGGTATGATGTTAAAAAATTTAGCCGATGCAAATGCCCATGCCTAGAAAATTTTATTCATGTCACACTATGACTTTAGTGGATGGCCTCGTCCATTTGATTTGTTCCGCTTTAGTGTCAAATGGATTTATTAGTAAAACTTACGAAGATATAAGGATTTGATTAGATAAATAAACAAGTGCATGGATTTATTAAACGTAAAAGTAAAAAGGTAATAAGATGAAAAGTAAAATCCAAAAAGAAAAACGAAATAAGTCTGAGCATAGTTTGCCGCCGAACATCCATCATGAAAAGAAGCCATGCTTTGTCCACAACTTGGAAACTTCACTAAAAAGAAAAGTGGAAGAAGCTTGAGTTTCCATCTTATTATTGCAAGAGCCATATTAAAAAGTGCTCTAAGGAGACTTATTATACAATTGATTAAGAAGAAAAATTCATAATTTTCGATACACTAATTATTCTCATATTATGTACGATAAGATCTCTCAATATTGAAATAAAACGAACTCAATCTCAATCAATGTCCTGAGACAGACTTTAACGGTACTCTTAATTCTATTCCCACACTCAAACTCTTGTTCGTTTTCTCTGATTTTGGAAGCTTTGTGTCCCATCATTACCTTCTCATTCTCTCTCTCCTTCTCTCGTCCAACAAGAACCTCGTTCCACCATGAACAAGAAACCTCGTTTCAAGCTTACCCACTTTCTTGTGCGGGAGAGAGAGAGAGAGAGAGAGGGAGAGAGATTTGCGTCTTCTTTTTGGCTCACTTTGACGTCTGTCTCTATAATAATACATGAAAAGCACTTGTTTCTGCCCTTTATGACCTTCCCAGTTTCCGTTTTTTCCTTCTTTGTACGCATATCATTCCCAGATCCCAAAAGCAAAGAATCGCCGGTAAAAGACAAAGTCCAATTTCCGACACATTTTCTCGTTTTCTCGTTTCCTTTTGTTAAAGTTCGGATTTTTCCTCTTCTTTTTTTTTTTTTTTTTTTTTGGCAGGTGGCTTGTCGTCCATGGAACAGCTGCCAATTCGCATACGGATGAAAAAAGAAAGCAAAGGAAAAAAAATGCTCTGCTTCTGCAAATTATTTGTCCGAAACTCATGAGGAGGAAAAGCAAAAAGATAAAAAAAAAAAAAGGAAAGGGGTGGGGTGGGGGAGTGAAATAATTGAATAAATCCAGGTGGGCCCCGCGATTGCAAGAGTGGGCCCCGTCCTTACCTCCCGTGTTGGCCACTTTTTGTGTTTTGGGTCGCACCTTTGCTGGGCTCAAGCTGTCATCAATTTCTGGGATTTATAAGTCTTTGTTTCCTGATTTACATGCTCTCCATGTTTTTTTTTTTTTTTTTAAATAATAATAATAATAATAATAATAATAATATTATTATTATTATTATTAAAATTGTACGTGATCCTCAGCTGTTTGGAATGGTTTTCATTGGATATGGCCAACCAATCCCGTTCTTGATGTCTTTTTCCAACTGATCCCGGCCGGTTCAACTTGTTTGACCAAAACACTAACAGCAAATCCACTTAAAAATATTATAAAAAAATGTTTTTAAGTAGGCCATCAAACGAGTGAGTGGAGTTAGGTCGAAAATGATCCAACCCGAATTGACTCGTTTTTATGCAATACAATTTTGACAATTCAAACCCGATAATACATCCATATATTACTCGAACATTTAACCTACTTTTTAAGTTCTTTATAAGAATATATGTATCTTTGATAGATTTTTTTATCTAATTAACTAAATAAAATTTTTAGTAAATAAACGAAAAAAAAAGATAATAAAAAAAGACCTTAAGATTGAAATGCATATAAAAACTAAAAAGGTTTTAAATTTATTGTATTTGTATAAGTTCAATTATAAACCTTTCAATTTTGCAATTTAATCCTAAAATTTTAACTATTTGCCAATTCAATCCTTTTTGCCAACTTTGATCACAAATTACTAACATAGATGCTAGCATCCTATGTAATATGACTAGTATAGGACAATCAACTTTGATAACATTTATAATTTTTTAATATTTTTTCCTTCTCTTTTTTTTTCTTTCTTTTAAGTCTAGTGAGGGTTTGGGCAGGCCTAACACTCACCAGATCTAGCAAGAGCCCCAAAGCCTTCTTCAATCACAGGTGAGGGTTAACTAACAATTCTCGCCGAACTTCATAACAAAAAAAAAGAAAATAAAATAAAATAAAGAATTATAAAAATTCATAGAACTTAAAAAATAAAACAAAATGTCTTGACATCTCCGACACCACTTGACACATTGGGAGCTTTATTTATTACTAGAAAACAAATGAAAAAAGTTCTCTATTTTTCGCATAGATTGGAAAAGGATTAGTTGTCAACCCATTTAGGACCTATTAAGTTATTATGCATTTATTTCTTGGACTTTATTAAGCCTATTCGAAACTTATGGCAATCTATTTATGACTCGTAACATTAAATATGGGTAAAAGTATGGATTTTAAACCCATTTTGCCGTCTCTATAGTTTTGCCGTCTCTATAGTGTAAGAAAAATGAGTGATTACATTTTAATGATGCCATTGTGCATCGCAAGATGGAAATCTGACATTGTAAAATTACATCTTGAAAAGTTGAAATGTTTTGACTTTGTTCTATTAATGCCAGATGAGTTTCACATTGGACATTTTATTGGGTTTTTAAAAGGGGTTTTAGGGAAATAAAATTCGTTTAGCAAGCTCCGTGCAATTTCACTTTCAACTTATTAGTTGACACAACCATAGACCGAACTATTTGATTGTCTCGGCAGAAATTCGATCTGTAATTTTTTACAATTTTTATTGACTCGATAGTTTTCTTTGGCTTTGCAAGTATCTAGCCATTCTAGCATGATGTATCGAAATCACCCCAACGAAAATTCAAAAATAATAAATTATACTACTTATGACAAATTTACTATAAACTTTTTTTTTGCGACACTAAAAATCCAAAACTACGCTACTTAGGATAAATTTATCATGAATTTTTTGTGACATTAAAAACTCCAAACTATGTCTGTTGTAACATATTTATTCTAAAGTTTCTATTGTGATACAAAAAAATCTTGAACTTGTATTTATAGGACACATTTACCTATAAACTTTTTGGCTGAATGGCATTTTCATCTTTTTTCTATTTTTTTTTCCTTTCTTCTCTCTTCCCTCCAAAGTTGGTGAGGTCCGCCCTCCCTTGGCTCTGACACTGGTGAAGGGAAGAGAGAAGAAAAAAAAAAAAAAATGAAAGAGACAAAAATATCCTTCGGCCAAAGATTTTGAGGGTAAATGTATTATACGAATAAGTTTAAGATTTTTTATATCACAAAAAAAAGTTTGAAATGTCACAATAAGTATAATTTAGAATTTAACAATCATAAAAAAGTTTAGAATAAATATGTCAATATAAGATTTTTGATGATATTTTCCAAAATTCAATGACCCATTTTGCCAACAGAATCAAGTGCGAGATTGCATCACCTCGAAATTCCTCTAATCGGCCTGTTAGTGGTGCACCTCAATCACGAAATAGTACGAAGTAAGGGATCTTTCTTGTTGTCAATGATGAACCCTAATTTCCAGCATTGACATTTCATGGTCCGCATTCATAGTGGGGGGCACATCATGCGTAGGCAGACTTTCTATGCATTTTTCTCTCCGTTTGAAGGTGGGGTTGCATTAAAACTAAACAAATTCAGACAGTACATGCAAATTACGTACGTAAGGCGACCATGATTCGTGTTATGCTGTGTCCTTTCTCAAGTGATGCTTCTACCTTAAGATGAAAAAGGAAAAAAAGAAGGAGAAAAATTGGAAGATAACATTAAAAAACTTCGGAATTGAGGTGACATAATTTATTTATCATAAATTATATTTAGACACATGAAAATATGAAATATTAACAAAATAAAATCCTTAGTCATTAAATAAAAATTCAAACTAGTGATTCTAGATTACATGCTCATCATCAAATGCTATAAAATATTTTGGGATCGTATGATGACATAAACTAAAAAAATATAAGAACTTATTATTGGTTCCAAATTTTAGGTTCTAAGTTTCAAGTTTTAAGTTACAGATTCTATCAATCTAAAACTATCCGTCAAAACAGATTCCTTAAATTTTGAAACTTGAAACTATCTTACATACTTTAGAATTCGAAAATTACAGGTTCCTATTGATGCAGTTATCAAGTTTCAAGTTCTACCCATATTTACCCCACTTACCCCTGTTAGAGGTCATATATTTGTGAGGAAATTCCAAATTGGTAGAGGTGGGGAGTGCATTTTTTTTTTTTTTTTATGGGGGGTTTCTTTTGAATTTTTCTTTATTTTATTTGGTTGTCCTAAAGAGAAAAGTGCGTTGGAAAAGCATTCAGTTTCGGCATGGATAGCGCTGAATGGACAGAAATGCCCGTTTTACTTTGAAACTGGCAAACGTCCAAAGGCCTTACGTGTACGTAGGAAACTGAAGTTCGAAAGATTAGAAAAATCACTTTTTCGTCAAATATCAAAAAAAAAATCATAAATTTGATCGAAGTAGTATCAATTTTTCAAAGTTTGGTTTCAATCAAATTCAAAATGCTAGACGAACTAGATCGCTTTTATTCACTAACCTCTGAAGTGGCATCCATTTCTCAAAATTCCTCACGAACTTGACTTTTTTACAAAATACTTTATTAATATTATCACTTTGGTCCAATAACTTTTTAACTGATAACCCTTAAAAATCAAAACCATTAAAAGCCCCATATTTGCCCCAACTTCAAGGATATTAGGATTGCTCGAGTATAGATTGAAAATTTGATAAATATTTATATTAATCTAAATCTTGTTTCCAATTTTCTAAATAGATAAATCTTTAAGGTTTTCATGTTTCGTGTTTTCTTAACTAAACTTAGTTAATTATGTTAAGTGGGAAATTAATATAGCAGAATTATCAACGCTGATACAACTCTAAACAAGTTATAGAGATCATAAACCATAATATACTTAAGGACTGATTTGACTTTATTATGAAAATTTGAGAGATTATATTGACCAAATGAAAGTTGAGGGATGATATTGAACACTTGAGAATAGTTAATGTTCCATATTGATCAGAACATTAAAAAGCTCACGCCCTGATGCATTGCACATGGGGTAGTTCACTAATTTTTTTTTTTTTTTTTTTTAAATTTCAAGATAGGGTCCTTAGGATACAATGATTTTTGGACCAAATTGCTTTTGGGAAAGGCGTAAAATGTGTGTGTGAACGAGCACATGTTCGTGGACCGACCATTATTTCTATGGCAACGGGCTCAGGGTGTTATTGGATCAAAACAATCAAGTTCGGAGGATATCTTCGAACTAAGTCAAGTGTGTCGCAAACTTGGACCAACAAACAACACTTCAAGGGGTTTATTGTCTGACCAAAAAAATGAAAGGCGTCCATTGAATTGAAGCGATCAAGTTGACAGGGTTTCGAAACAAAATTTAATCTGGGGAGAACTTTGACAAATGGACGCCGTTTGATAATGAAAATTATTAAATGATAAAAATATACAAACCAAAAGACCTGTATGTATGCGAAGATAGAATGTTTTGAAATTTTGAAATTCTTTTAGAAAGGACGATGTAGATTAGAATATTTAGATTATGAAACATATAGAATTATTAACTTTTGTAGTTGCCCGGGGATACAATACTTGTGCAATAAGTAATCAAGGATATTTGCAGGAGAAAAGAAAGATCAAGGTCCCCCGAAAGTAGTGACCAATGAGTTCCTTTTGCTATATATAATGGTGTTAGACATTAGATATAATAATTAAAGTTTATATATTTGCTCTTGTATATAAAATCGAAACGATTGAGGTCCCCTTAAAAGAAGGGAGTAGTGTTTGCTTTATATGATAATAAAGATAATAAAGCTATTAAATGAAAAAGAAGCTTGATTGGAAATGAATTATATTTTTGCTGTACATATTCGCGTATTTGTTCTTAAGTATGTACTGCGTCGAAATCGAATCACAACTGTGCAACTATTTACAGCACGGTGTCTTAGAAATGTCTGCTTTTCAACCCAAGATTCGAACCTGCACCGTATTATCCAATCTTATTTCTCCATTGTTTCTCTCTTTCCTCTTGGTTTAGGTTTCGATTTGAAGAATGCGTTGAGAAAAAACACTTCGGATTCTATTCAAACGTTAGGAATCACGGCCTGGATCTTAATGTCTGAACCCTATAGGCGGGATCTGGCCTGACCCGTCAAGACTGGTCGACCATGGAACCAATTTCAGAGAAAATTTTGTGCAGACATCATATATCCAGAAACCTTAGAAAACTGTATTGATCTTGTTCCAGGTATCAACTCTATCATACCGGTGTCAACAGATGGAATGGAGTGGCATAAAATCGATTCCTAAAGCTTGAAGTCATCACTGGCGAATATAGTCCCAGTGCCATCAAAGTACATGCAGTTTCTTGATTCTGTCAGTAGTAAAGAAAGTCACTGGACGTTGTGAAACTAAGGTAGAACAAAGGGAAGCACGAGATTTTCATTGCTTTTCTCGTCATTTCAGAGAAGTATGATCATCTTTCGTGCAAACTTAGCTCCTTCCAAACTAAGACTTACACAAACATTTGCATGAGTCTTGTTGTGTAAGGCAGGGACAGGTGCTTAAATGTACCATATCGAAGTTTAGGAGCCCTAATCTACAGCATGTGAACGCTAATTCCAGCAGAAGATCTCGGAGAAAGGAAAAGGATATAGGAAGCTCCTTGAAGAGTTGAACCCAGACCGTGGTGATTATGCATGCTGACATCGGCCGGAACTTTTCCTGTATATGCTCATGAACTTGGCCACGAATTCTGCGTGATGTTGCAAGTGAGACCAATAAGCAACAAAATACAACTTGGAATAGCAGCTCATATAAATGACTTATAGCAAATATTCTAAGGGATCCCTAAGACTTTCACCTCAGAGAGAACTTAAATTAAATATGTATATGGCAGCATTCCTACTAGGGATGCAAGCAAGACAAGTATGATAGGGTATCCGACAGCCCAAACCCTAACAATATGGAAATTGGTAGAGGGTTTGGGAAAGTGGGAGGGGATTGGGGCCAATTGCTAAAAACCCTATCGGGTATGGGTTGAGCTTGGAATTTAATAGTTGAGAAACTTGATATCTGAATCTGATATATGTAATTATTAAAATGCCATTTGTTTCCTTTATTATTTTAGTTGGTTTTCTTTTGGTTGATTATTTTGACTGGTCGAGTAATTGTACATTATCAACTCTATTATGATTTATAATGGTTGTTGAGATATTTTAAGTTGCTTTTGCTTTGTTAAACCTCTCCAAATTAGTTGGTTATAAAATTTTGAGTACTAAAAACCAATACAGTATAAGATCATATATTTCAACAACCACGACTAGTCCATTCCTAACTTTTAATTATTGTTTGACATTAGATTTTTAATAATTGTGAATTTTAAATTCTTAATCTATAATTTGGACTCAATAGAAATTCTGATTGGAGATTAACAATTCATGGGTTTCGAATAATGGTTTCATTTGCAAATATGAAGATGCTTATTATTAATGCTAGATTATTTTTTATTACAAGATAGTGTGGCAGATTGCACGTAGCTGACAAAAACCTACTGCTCTGGTGAGGCGGGTTTGGGATATTATATCAAAACCTATAACGGGTTTGGAACAGGTTTGGGAAATAATAGAAAGTTAACGGGACGGGTTTGGGGCCACATTAGCCTTTCCAAACCTGTCCCTCTTCCATCCCTAATGCCTTGCTTGAAAAGAAGTGGGGAAGGATACAAAATCAAAGCTTAGTTTGCTTGAGAAATGGATTTTGGCTTTATCTAAAACCTTTTGGACTGCAAAAATCTCATGCAGGCGATGAGGTTTTAAACAGAGAATAATGCAACGTTGTTTTGAAGAGAGTCGATATTGAACAGCAGATCGCTAAGCACAGTAGCAATGGTTCTCGGCGCTGTATGGATCGAGAAAATCAGGATCAAACTGAAACGTTGGACTCCTTGGAACTCCACAAGTCAAACATATTCCAAAAGAAAGACAGACTCGGGGTTAAGTGCATTTTGATGGCACGTTCTTCATATGCATTCCATTTACTCAGAGGTAATACGAAATCGTTTCTTTCTATTACCTTCTAATTTCAGTAAAGCAGTCGTCCCAGTTGTCAGTCTTTTATCCTGTAGAACAATAGGCAAAAGGCGTCTAATGCTAACATATAGCAAATGACAAAACTCGATTGGAATATAACTTACGTAATAAGCATGCCAATAGTAGAGGTCCCTCTTAGAACCAGCCTCTACCACCTTCAAAAACTGTTCTGCAAGCTTCTGCACCATCAAAATGAACCCTGAATTAGGACCTGCAACTATAAATATGCCATTGCGTCAAAGGTATCGAATGCGTTACCAAGAGTATCAGTTTGGGGTGCACAAAATCCACCAGAAGTTTCTGAATCTTTCCCCTTACAAAGAATAATCTGTTTATAACCATGAACAAGATCATTTCATTTTTTTCATCCACAATATGCAGAAAATATTAGGAAGTCCATTTCATTTTTTTCATCCACAATATGCAGAAAATATTAGGAAGTCCATGACAATTTCATTGGCAAAGAAAATTGGAAGACTTCCAAGGAATGTTGAGAACGCCTCATGTCGTTCTTTCTGAGGCTAACTTGAATTGCATTATCCTAGGCTTACTTCCATTAGAGCATTTTTAGATGCAGACCGCTTCACTAACAAGCACACATACTATTTATCTGATCTTTTTCCAGTTTCAATTATGTCCAGAAAAGTTGTAAAGAGTGAATTTTATGGGAAGTTATCTTTCACGGAAAAATATAACTTTGAGATCTACAAACAAACAGGAAGCAAAGAACAGAAAGAAACATCATATTCTAAAATGATCCCTCCAAAGCAGTAGCATGACCGATTCTTTTAAGATAACGGTATTTGATTAGAGAAGTCCCATGAACGTTCAACTTATCAAATCCATATTTCTAGTCCCTATCTATGTTTCAGAGAACTGATTTATTTCTGGAAGTGTCAATTCCAATTGAAATCCGGGCTATTTCACATCTGAGTTTCTGTGTATTATATTTTGATTCATGTCACTACCAGGTTGAGTCCATTTTGCAAGCCCTGGAGTCTGATAACCTATGCAACAAATACATACCTCTTTTGAGTTGGGTCAGCAAGAATTTCAGCAGCAAGTTCCACTAGTACCTCTTCCCATCCCAATGGAATTGGTTGGTTATCTATGAATGGGTAGCTGTACAGAAAAATTTCCATGTGAGATATTAAAATATGAAGTAAGACCAAGCAAGTGCTTTTGATGGAATGGTGTTCACTTGTGTTCTTTGCAGGCTTCAAGAGCCATAATAGCTTTTCTGAGGTTTTGTTTCGATTTGGTGGCTATCTTGGCAGCAAAATTCATTGGTAATTCAAAGTCTTCCTTCCTTGCTATTTGGATGAGAATTTCCATAATCTGGGAAAAGAGAGATGGCATGAGCAGAGACGAGAAAAAGTGACGGGCTCTTGTTATAACATTTGGAGTCCACTGAACATAATTGGTTGCATAGATTTATATGGCACATAATGATGATAAAACTGTCACATCCTCATCCTTACTATTAGCACAGAGGAGAGGAAAAGCAGAAACAAATGAGACTAGCCTAGAACATAGTAGTACTCAACTTATGGATCACACTGTACATGCTGTCCAGCAGTATTTAAAAATATACATACATTTCCTTAGGCTGAACCAAGAAAATAAAATAAAATGAAGACATGGTGAATGCTGACATTATTCCTACATATACTAAACTTGTGCGTGGTCATCAAATGGAAACGAAAGATATCTCCACAGACTAATAGCTTCAGTGTATCAATTATGTGTAATTTGTACCTGTTAGTTCCAGGGCTGGCTGGGCCTAACTGTGGAGTAACATAAGAGATGATAAACGAAAATCTGAATGTATAAACAGGCCTATGGATACATGCTTAAAAAAAATGAAGACATGTCATTTTAATGTTATGCACAAGCTGTGCACATCCACACATTTCAGTTTAAATCATAAGTGGGAGTGACAACAACAGCAAACAAACTAAACTAATTTTCAATGGAATCTGATTGTCTTTATTATTTTTAAATTATGCATGTCAAATAAGTAACCGATGTACAATTACCTCACGAGTGATTGGAGAATCAACCTTGATGACTTTGCAGCGGTTTTTCACTGATTCAAGAATAGTTCCATCATCCTCACAGCAAAGTATGAGTTTACAAGAATCTGAATAGCAGTCGATTATCCACTTGATCAAGTGTTGGACATTTTCTGCTGCTTTGTCAATATCATAGAGTACTATTACTGTATTCATCAAGATAAAAACTCATAAACATATACACAAGGATCATAATGCAGAGAGGATTTTATTTGTTTTATTCGTTCTAAGAGATGCCGAACCTTTATAATCTGCCTGGAAACCTGCATGACTGACTTCAGGGATGATTGCATGATTGGTACTAATTTCCTTAACTAAAGCCATTAGTGCAAATCTGGAATTGGCTTCTTTATGTACATTCAGCTCCACATGATGAGCGCTGGATGCCAGTGGAATAGTTACTTGCATTGGCCTTTTCTCCTGTGTATGGAAAGCAAAGCAATCGGCGTGAACCAAGTATGTCATGATTAGTATGAAAAGAAAAGGGGAATCAATCAGCCATGAGAATAATTCGTGTTGGAGCATCAGCCTCACTTTTGGGAAAAATGATTGTCCAAAGCACCATTTTTTTTTTGGGTCGAAGTCCAAAGCACCAGTTGAAACAACATAAATTAGGAGAAACCAAAACAAAAAGAAAAAAGAAAGAAGGAATGTTGCTCAAATTTTGGAAATGCAAAAGACTCTGCATCATTGTCAGAATTTCACATCTGGAAATACATGACTCTAATTCTATAGGATTTTTATATACCTGGACATGGAAGGATCGTAACTCGTGAGTTACCTACAGGGAGGGAAATTAAGGCAACAGTCAGCTAAAGATCCATTAACGTATAAAATTGCCAAACTGATTCAAATTATTGCCAAAGACATACATTCCAAGATTGATCACCATAAATTTCACTTAAAAGGGCCATTGTTAATGCCCTCTTCCCAGATCCAGAAGGACCCTTCAACAAAATATGGGGGAAAACATCATTTAACACCTGCAGATCCCACAGAATTCGAATTCAGATACAGTCTCAATAGATCATGCATTCAGGTAGATTGAGAGAACAATGCTAAGAGTGCCTAAATATAATTTTTCAATACATTTACAGCAAAAGAATAAACATAGAGCAATCCAAATGTGAAAATCTAGTGCAAAGGGTACTGTTTACTTGTAACACAATGAATGTAATTGATCAACTAGCACACGGATAAACACTGGAAAGGGAGGTCATAAAATTCAATTTTGCAGCAGTACTTACTAATTTCTTAAGAAGCTGTGCTTCCTGTTTGTGGCAACTGAATCCATCGAGAGAACGAGGTTGATTCTTATCAGCCCAAAACTGCCTCAGGTTTTCAACCACAAATGCCTTCTCAATGAAGGAGGCTTCATCAAAGGCTCTAGTAGCTTCAGGAGATTTTGAGGTTCTACAAGACCCTTTCCTCATACAAGCAAACCATGCTTCTGTTTGGCTCTTCCTGCGGTTGGCTGTAAATTTCTTAATACTATCAGTTGTTCCAGCACTGAAGTCACTCATCTTACTACTCACAGTGCTATTTCTGTTGCTGCTTTGCCTAATTATGTTGGAATTTGAATTTGAGTCCATCCTTGATGCACCCAAACTGGATGCACTCCCTTGGGGATTATGGTCAGAGCCACCATTTGATCTCATCCGTTGATGAGAAATGTCTCTCTGTGGAACAGTTTTGGGTATTGGAACAAAATGAGTATCCTGCCCATCATTTCTTGGGAAGACATTCTTCTGCAATGCCAAAGCTGTGTGGTCGCGAGAAAAGAAGATATCACCAGGTGATATGGAATCTGTGCTTTCAAAATTAGTAGCACTGTTCACAGGACCTCTATAGAGCTTTAAATTGGCTACCATTTCATTTATCTCACCAACAGAAGGTTTTCTCAAGGGAGAAGCTTCCCGCTGTTTCTGAGTTACATTTCTTTCCAATGGTGAGAGGGTCCGCTCTCCCTTTGGGTTGTTGTGCTGTTCCCTGTCCCTTGCTCTCTGTTTCGGTGCAGTAACAGATCGCTGATTGTAGTTTGATTTCAAACTTACTCTACTCAGATCTAGGAACTGCGAATGGCCTTCCCTATCATCCCTTGAACGTGTTCTACGATTTAACTTCCTGTTTGAGCTTGTAATCTCGTTCTCATCGGTTGCATTTTCTTCTCTTCCCAGCTTATAAGGTGAAACAGGCCTCTGGTGCTCCGGTTTTGGTAATGGACTGACATTTCTGCGTGCATCTGATCCACCTATCGGAGAAAGAGCATTTCCATTATCTCTCCTCGGCTTGTACGGTGACTTACTGCTGCGTCTCCGCCGAATCGAAGCGTCTTCAGTTTCTTTTTTAGGAGAATACCCATCAAAGGAAGGTTGCCTCCTGCTCAGTTTCAGGGGGGTAATGTTCCTCAGCCGGCTCAAATTGACTTTCGGACCTTCAAACTCCAAATCATCGTCGTCGTGCCGTCTCGGCTCCCGCCGTGGATTTTCATGCCACTCCGTCTCTGTATCAGATGGCTCATAACCACTCCTCAGCTGATAGGGCCTGCTATATTTGGGAGGATTCTCCATTCTCAGGGAATAAAAGATCAAGAATTCGCGAACCAACTTACTGTGGCATTAACGGAAACGCTTGACAGGCCTAAAAGAAAGACCCAGAATTCCAATGAAAATGACCTTGTTGGATAGCAAATTTGAGAATCTATAACAGTATGATCGTGGGCTATATAAACTGATCTCGGAAAGAACGGTGCAACTGGCACAGGCAACAAGCGACACAGGAGCATGTATAAAGTTGGGAATGGTTAAGGAAGCCGATGCTTCCAAAGATGAACGCATCGGTGAAGACGAAGCGAGCAAGCTGGAGACGTAGAAGGCCGCATCACGGCTCGTTAACAACCATAAAAAGCTCGATTCTTTTCCTGCAATTTCTATGTCTTGCATTGCGGATCCCTCTGTCCGGTGTCGGGTAGTGTGCGTTTCTTGCCACTTCCTTGCGCGCGGGACTTGCCGATGCAACGACGTCAACCGACTTTTGCAATTTAACTTCCTACGCATCCACGAAAGATTCCCTTATGCACACGTGCATGTGCTCTCACTTGACGAGACATTCTACTTTTCCACTATTATTTCCAATACCAGGAAAGACTTTAAATTAGTATAATTATGATGAATTTATCAAAATTAATTTTTTTATTACAAAAGAAAGTCCAAACTCATACATTCATAATAAATTTGTTCGAAATTAATTCTTTTGACCACAAAAAATCTCTAACTGGTATATTTACAACAATTTTATTTTTTATTAGTTTCTGTTAAAAACATAAACTGATACATTTGTGAAAAACGGAGGGCAAAACCTCAAGTTGATACACCATCAACTATCATGTGATATTAAATTCAACAATTTGACAATAAAATTTAACTGAGACCAAGAGAAGATAAAATTGTCACGAATGTATTAATTTAGGGTTAGTTTATAATAAATTTATCACAAATGCATTAACTTGAAATTTTTCGTAATATTAATTCTTTGCAATATTCTTGCACTTCAATTTCTATTGACTTCATAAAAATCGGAGAACTTTTTGGTGCCACGTATTATTTTAAAAAAATCTGTGTGAATAAATGGCTTGATAGAGATCGAAGAAGGCATATCCATTTAAAATCCTTTCTTCGGCCGGTGATTGCAAGACTGTACAAGTCTCGACTAAAACGAATTTGTTCATCATTTGCCCAATGATTGAGCGAGCAGTCACATCATGCTCCGGAATAAAATCTTCAGCTCACGAAATCCTAATCCTCGACATGTTACAAACGCTGAAATCAACAAAAATTTTCGAGAAATTCCTCAGTTATTTCTTCTTATCCAACTTTGTAAGTAGTTAACATCTAATTCGTCATGCATGTTCCGATGAAACAAAGTCGATATAAGCTTAATATTCATTTTATGAGTCTTTGCTTATAGGAAATCCTGACACCCTTTATTAAAATTATGACGCTTCTTGAGTGCAAAGCACTTGCGCTATTTTGGATGTGTTTCTTTTATGGAAAACTAATGTTTGCAAATTATTTTTTCACTAATGATTGCTTATATCACTTCTAAAGTTGAACTAGCACAAAATATTTTCATTATAAATTGTTGTTGATTATGAAAGTTTTTTCATTTACTAATTTTTCTTCCGAACAATACATATACTCATTTTTAGGATACTTAGCAATTGAGTTGAAAGTGGCAAATGCCATTTTACAGCTTAATAGGAAACTTGAGAGTAAATGAGAACAGAAGCAAACAGCTAAGGGACCATCAGCAAAATCAAGACAAGTATCTGTCACAAAAGACCAACACCGGCACACTCACAGAGCAACATACCAATGTCCAATCAGAAGCAACAAAGTTGATATTTTCCTTTATCACAGAGGCCTTATCCGCATTGGCAAGAATTAAAGCCACAGAATTTCAACAATAGACTCTTTCACTGGCTTGTCTTCTTCAAGGCACAAGTGTCCAGAGCCTAGCCATGGCTATTCCTTTGCAGCCGCTGTCTCTTCTCGAGGTCTGTTCTACCATGGACGAACTAAAGCAGATTCATGCAAGTATGTACAAAACAGGCCTTGTTTCAGAACCCATCCCCTTAAGCAGACTTCTTACTTTCTGCTGCTCACCGAGTTCTGGTGATATCAAATATGCACGAATGTTGTTTAACAAGACTAGCAGTCGAAATACCTTCATGTGGAATGCAATGGTCAGAGGATACTCCAACGGCACAGAACCACAACAAGCCCTTCTTCTGTACAGGGAGATGATAAGTAATTCAGTTCCACACAATACTTACACCTTACCTTTCCTACTCAGAGCCTGTTCTAAGTTGCCCTCCTCAGAGGAGACAATGCAAATCCATGCTCAAGTTGTGAAAATGGGATTTGGCTCAGATGTATTCACCATCAACACCCTGCTCCATGCATATGCCGTGTTTGGCAAAATGGAAATTGCACGCCTCCTCTTTGACCAGGCTCCTAGACAAGACATTGTGTCGTGGAATACAATGATTGATGGATATGCTAAATGTGGTGAAGTAGGGGTAGCTTTCAAACTGTTCAGGGAAATGCCGGAGAGAAATGTAGTCTCGTGGACGACGATGATATCTGGCTTCATGAAAGTGGGAATGACCAAGGAGGCCTTAAACCTGTTTAAGGATATGCTGATTGCGGGTATTAAACCAGACAATGTAGCTCTGGTAAGTTCACTTTCAGCATGTGCACATCTGGGAGCAGTGGATCAAGGCAGATGGATTCACATGTATATCAACAGAAACCAGATACAAATAGACCCAGAGCTGGATTGTGCACTGATTGACATGTACGGCAAGTGCGGTCACATGGAAGAAGCTTTACAAGTTTTCACTAAATCAAAGAAGAAATGTGTCTCCATATGGACAGCAGCAATTTCTAGTTTTGCAATTCATGGACAGGCAAGAGAAGCAATGAATTTCTATATGCAAATGCAGAAAGCAAGGATCAAGCCAAATTCTATCACTCTTACTGCAATTTTGACTGCATGTAGCCACGCAGGACTAGTCGATGAAGGAAAATCAATTTTCAAGAGCATAACGTCAGTCCACAACTTGAACCCGTCAATTGAGCATTATGGTTGCTTGGTTGACCTTCTTGGCCGAGCAGGGTTGCTGAAGGAAGCCAAAGAGGTGATTGAGACAATGCCTATCGAGCCAAATGCTGCCATTTGGGGAGCACTCCTCAATGTCTGCAGAAAGCACGCAAATGTCAACTTAGGCAAAGTAATTGGGAAGAAACTGATGGAAGTAGACCCTGGACATGGTGGTCGATATATTCATGCAGCTAGTATTTTTGCATCATCAGGAGAATGGGATGAAGCAGCGAGAATAAGAAGAATGATGAAAGAAAGAGGAATTAAAAAATTTCCAGGGTGCAGCAGCATTACCATAAACGGGTCTGTTCATGACTTCTTTGCTGGTGACTGTAAACACCCACAAATTAAGGAGATTTACCAGATGTGGCATCAGATAGTGGAGAGAATCAAACTAGAAGGATATAGACCTGAAGTTGGAAATTCGCTCCTTGATCTTGATGATGAGGAAAAAGAGGTGGCCATTCATCAGCACAGTGAGAAGCTGGCGATTGCATTCGGGTTAATAAGCACCAAACCGGGGACAACCATTCGAGTCTTTAAAAACCTTCGTATTTGTGAGGACTGCCATGTAGTAACAAAGATGATCTCCAAGATTTACTCTAGGGAGATAGTCATGCAGGATAGAACTCGTTTTCATCTGTTCAGAGATGGACTATGTACTTGTGGGGACTTCTGGTGAATAAATGCAGACGCATATAAGTACATGAAATGAAAAATCGAGCAGTATGTCCCCTCACGTAGGAAATTAGAAAGCACATTATTACAACATAAAATTACAATTGGTAACAATAGTGAAACCAAAAATACGAAAATGAGATATCCACTAGCTCAATAGACTATTGTGTGTTCAAGGTTTCTTTTACTGATTATTTAAAGGGAAATAAAAAGAAAAAAAGTACGAGGGCAGTTTCTTCATAGCTCTTCAGGCAATGCTAAGTGTCTGCTTGGCCACCCAAGACTGCTTAGGCTCTAGCTGGACATTTCCAATCTGCCGCAAAATCAAGAGGAAAATAGTCAGTAGGTAAAAATTGGCTGACCCACCCCTTACAGTGTTTCTAAAAATCTAAATCATGGCACTCAGCTGCCTTTGTTCTTGTTGAAATAAAGCACCCTTCATAGTATGATAAATAGACAACCTGGATTTAACAAGTCATGTTAAACTATTTAAGCATCTTTTGTACCTTGGCATTTTCAACACAGACAAAGTCTTTGTAGCATGCCTCCATCTGTAGATACGGGTTCCACAAGACTGCATCTGACCAACTATAGAGAGAAAGACCAAAAGTAAACTACAAAGAAGAAGGAAAATTTCTAAAATCCCAAAAAAGCATCATAGGCTGTTTTCCACACACACTTACTTCGTATTTTTGATGGATATAGTATCTCCCAAGCCATTATCCAGAATCACCTCACTGGGAGCATTGAGATAAATGCAATCTACAAACCCAGGAAATGTGACAATGTCCCTGATATGATATGGCATTATTAGAAACAGTATAATTTCTAGCAAGAGATCCACTGCATAAGCAATGAGCTTAATGGACATGCTGATGTATCTGGAGAACATAACATCGCTGTGATGCCTTTTGATAGAGTGAGGGAAACATGAGAGTGGCCAAGCCAACAGGTGCGCCAGTCACTTTGAAGAACAACAGATATTTCTTGGCAAAATTGAACACAGGTGACTCAGAAAATAAAGTACCACGTAATTATAGTAAAATTAACTATACATATGCATGCTAGATACGTGGTTTAATTCCGCCCCTTCTGTCTAATTATCTGATGTCATAAGTGTTATATAGATACACCAAAAACAGACAAATTGCCAAGTCTACCATCAGGGCTTCATTTTCTTTTTTTAGCTTTCAGCTTTACAGAGAATAAAATTATGTTACAGTAACTCTGATGCACGAGAGAGAGAGAGAGAGAGAGAGGAGGGAGGGAGAGCGAGGGAGGGAGGAGAGAGGGAGAGAGGGAGCGATTACCTTTCTTCCTTACCCTCTAGTGGGTTTTTTGGATCAGGATCTTTGTTCAATGTCTTACAACCCTTCAAACCTCTCACAGAGGCAGCTGCTACAGAAGCCTAATTGATAGGATAACAAGATCAGATATGTTGAATTTCACAATTCTTGCAAGTTATAACTATCGAATGACACTTTAATTATGATCATCTGCTCAACAGTCTGATATATACTCAAGTCTTAGGCTTATCTGAGGCAGAATCACATCAAAGTTTCCTATTCAAATCCAGTGCTTAATATTTGTGCTCATCCTATATATATCCACAAATAGATACATTGTCTTTACATTTCATACATCCACCTCCATTCCAACCGTTTCATGGTCAGCCAATCTGTAATTTTTAAATTACAGCCTGATTTAAGTACATTTTCCTGGGTAATATATGTCCTAAGATCATCTACTGAGCACTACGTAGCAGAACTTACGCGGAAGTATGTATGCAGGGCGGTATTGAATGAAAATGGTTTTGTGTCTGTATTTGTGATAACTAACTCGGTGGAAAGGCTCTTCTCTCTTAAGATGATCTGCAAAAGAGAGAAAATTTAGTTCCAACTGTTAACATGTGCTACTAAACTTTAAATCGTGCAAGAATTTTGAAATTTTGATTTAGGGTCGAGGGAAAGTTAAAACTTGAAACCCAAAAATGAGTCAATGAGTTTAATTTAAATGGAGGGTCCTGTGTCATGTGAGTAAGGATAGCATGATAGATAGCTCAGAATCCTTTGCTTGGGGAATAAATCACACCTTGAACAGAGCTTGAAAGCTGAAATCCCACATGGAACGGCTGTAAGGGCCATCCTTCAATTCTAGGGTTACAATCGGATTCCCATCCTCACTTTGGGATTCAGCAACAGACCAATCCATATTCCTTGCAAATCCATGCTACAAAATGCACACCCAACAAAGAATGGATTAAAATCATAAGTAATTAACCCATTGCTAGCTTCAGAAAGATTTCTCCATCACTGCCATAACAGAGATAAGAGCAATCATGATCCAGTATTAAATGGATTAAAATGTGCAACATTACTAGTCATAGTCAAGCTCAAGTTCTAATCAATAGGGACACAAGCACGGTAAGCCGTGGGTGGATGGCTCTTTCTCGAAAGTTGAGTCCATTACTACAAGCACATGGTAGTTGTGAAGCATCATTGATCTAAATGGAAAATCTCATAAAGACACTCAGAAAAATGGCAAGGCATACCTGCTGCATTGGACCCGGTCCAAACTGTGGGAAACAATGTGGGGCGCCTCCACTGTCCCAGAAAATATAAGTCAGTGCTGGCAAACCACAAGTTTTCAAGGTAAAGACACAAGCAAAGTTATGCCACTAAGCAGTGATCACATGAAGCACACTTTGGAGCCAAGCAAATCAACCTAGAAGAAATTTATGTTCCTTAGACTATGTAAAGTTGGGTTATTAAATGAAATTTCTTTGATCTCTTTATTTTGGTTTGAGATGTCGTCTTTCATAAAGTTTCGACTTATCAGTGCCACAGCACGCTCTGTCTTTGGCCAGAGCATAATTTAGAGGCTTGAGTTGCCCATTTCGTCATTCGATGACTATTGGTTTCCCAAACATGAATGGCCTCAAGTTATTTAACCAATTGGAAAGTGTGATACCTCAAGGCTATATTGGCCTATTCTAACTCAGAATAGTAGAAAAAAGATGGGCACAAATTAAGGTAGATGGATTCACTTTCTCATACCAGCATCAAGTACAGCGCTCTAAAATAGTTTCTACATACTTCAACATACTACAAAGGTCAGTCAAACCAACTGCCAAAACTCAAATTTAGTAAGACATATGCACATTTTTTTGTCAAATTATAAGAATGCATTCAAGGAGAATGAGATGGAGAGGTTCACCTTATTGGTTTCTTCTTGTTAAATACAGCATCTGGTCGAACAAATAGGAGATCCTTGTCTTTGGCAACTTTCCAGGATGTGATGCAACCTCCATAGAGATATATTTCTGCCTCACTGAGAAGGTAGAACTAAGTGAATGAAGAAGCTCAAGCATGCTAATCGTAAGATTGATCATGATAAAACCTGACAGTATAAGAGTCGACTTAATAGTGAAATCATCTCAGAAGTGAACATCCACGTATTGCATTCAGACAAAGGAAAATGATTTTTCAAAAAAAAAAACATGGTGTTAATTCCGTTGACAACCCACATTTCTAACACTTGAAGCAGAGGTGCCATACAACAGCATATGGGGCCGCACTTGAGACCCCAACTAGAGTCTGAGTAAGACAAATTGATTGAAAACCCACATAGAGCTGTGACATAACTACAGTTTAAACCACTTGGACATCATTTGTGGTTTGCACCAATTAAATACTCGTACTCAGGCTGATCAACTAAAAGATACTTCAACAGTTAAACAAGAGGCATTTCGCTCGGACACATATAAAAGCCCGAGAAATGTGAAGTAAAATACTGAATTCACGCCATGCCATTCAAACCAGGTTGAAAGAGAAGATCAGGCAAGGAAAGCGCCTAGCTGGTATACGTTGCACGGTTGCTTTCTTCATGCCCCATCAGTAATTCTCACTTCCCCATTTCTCCACAGGTCAACTTCCCAGATTGGTGCGATCAAAAGATACGACGGAGAGTTAACTCAACCTTTAGTGGAATCAATCACAACAAGACATCTCAAAACAGGGAACGCATGACGTCACGGAGATCGCAATGCGAATTTCTCCGACATGTACTTTGCAAAAGATCTCGTTTTTGGATGATCTACATTTTGCAACACAAAACTCCTAGATGTCCATAACAAGCACGCTGTTGGGTAAACCCCAAGTCCAAAAGAACAGCAGACGACCATGAACCATCGAACACGGCACAAAACAACGTCGTCCCAATCACTGATATTGCCAAAGAACACGACAAGAAGTCCACCAATGCAACAACCTAAATCTCTCCACAGCCTCAAAATCACAGCTTCAGATCCATTTGCATATCACCAAGAGAGAGAGAGAGCACGACAAATGCATCGATGATAGAAGACGCTGACTCACCTACCGTGAGCGGAAGTGAGCACCAGCTTCGGCAGCTTCCCTTCACCTTCCGTCACGCTCACTCCCGCCTCCTTACCCGCGCTCGCGAACGCCATTCCGACGCGACACCGTCCGTACCTGCACCGCCGCCGTCGAGACCGGTCGATTTCAGCCCACCACAAACAAGAAGAAAAATCGAAAATTCGCGACGCGATTCCAATGCCGACAAAGCGCGAGCTCCAGATAATGCGAATCGCAGAGAGAGACTGACCGGCGGAATCGGCAAGAGACGGGGAGGTTAGCGGTGGCGAGCGAAGAGGTCATAGAAGAAACCGTCGCCATGACTGAGCGAGAGTCAGCTTTAGAATTACAGTTGGAGAGCGTCGATCCCTCCTATAACGAAAGGCCAGCGGAACGATCGGACGGTTAGCGTCCGATCCGCGCATACGACAAAAAGATCCCCGCCGTCGTTTTCTCGCGGCTTTGTGCCCGAGCATATCTCGCATATTCCCTCTCTCTCTCTCTCTCTCTCTCTCTCTCTCTTCCACATGTTCGCGAGTGAGGCGCGTGTGATAATATACAATTGCTGGGCAGCTTTTTATTGCATTTCGACGTCAAACAATTCGATTACATAGTAATTCTTGTCGTCATTTCTTCTCAAAACGAATCAGTCTTCCCTGCTGCAGCTTCTTCTTGGCAGGAAGTTATGAAAATGAAAACACAAGGACACGACGCGAAGAGGTTATGGAACGGAAAAGAAAACGAAAAATTCATTCTTGGGCTTTGCTTTTTTAGCATGGCGGGAGATCCGCGGGCGGCGGCAGGATGGTCTGGTCGGGTCCCGGCCCGTCCTCCACCACGAACGCCATCTTCAGTCCCCACCCGGTGTGGAGCTCCAGATGACAGTGCATGAACCAGACCCCTGCAAAGAAGAGAAGATGCAACGGACGTGCCAAGTGAGGATTTTTGTAGGCCAAGATCAGAGACTTTCTAGTTCTTGAAGTTGGGTTATGGAGTTTTACCTGGGTTGTCGGCTCGGAAGCGGATGGCGGTCCAGCCGCCGGTCGGGACTCCCACCGTGTTCCTCTCCACCGGATCGACCAGGTTGTAGTTGGCGGGGTCCTTGGCCGGGTCGAAGTTCCCGACCCCGGTCCCGACCACGAAGAAGTTGTACCCGTGGAGGTGGAACGGGTGGGACTCGACGGTCAGGAGGTTGGTGTCCTGGAGGACGAGCTCGACGGTGGAGTTGAAGGCGATCTTGCTGACCCGGGTGCCCTGCGAGGTCTTGAGGTTGGCCGTGAGGGGCGCGCCGGTGTAGTTGAACGGGGTCGGCGGCTTGTCGGGGAAGTCGGCGGTGAACACGCCTTTCGTGCCGAAGTAATGGGCCTGGAGGAGCCCGACCTGGGGCATCACGAAGGAGATGTTGTTCAGGGAGGCGAGGACGCGCGTCCCGTTGACGCAGGTCGGGCATGGGTTCATGCCTAGCCCGATCGTGTAGAACAGGTTGCGGTCGACGTTCAGGGGGACGTTGGCTGGGAACTGCGGCGAGTTCAGGCTCCTGAGCTTCTGGTTGTAGCTCAGGACGAAGGCGGTGTCGTTCGGGGCCGGCAGTTGGGCGAGGGCGGGCATGACCGTGTTTGGAATACCTATGTATTGCAGTATTGCTGTGGCGGTCTTGTTGTCCACCGGGACCGGCGCGTCTATGAACGGTCTTGCCGCCATGAAGTACCTGCCCGGCACTCGGTTGGCTTGGACCAGGACGTTGGTGGTCTGGCCAGGGGCGACGAGGATGGACTCCGTGGCGAATGGCTTCGTGTAGACGGCATCCACCTCGACCACCGTCATGCTGTGGCCGGCGATCGCAAAGAAGAGCTCATCATTGAGGGCAGCATTGACGATCCTCAGGAGATAGGTCTTTCCAGGCTCGACCTCCATCGCGAATGTATCTAACAACACAAATTCCTAACTGAGCTATTACCCAAAACTTGGCTCTAATACCCCGAGAAAACGACTTTTTTTGAGATGTGAAATTCGAGGAATCGCTTACGCTTCTCGGAGCATGGGAAGAGAGGCCCCGGCTTTCCGTTGATCGTGTGAGCATCCGACATGTTCGGCGGCAAACCCAGTTGGTTTCCTCGCTTCTCAATCTCCTCAACGTCTGCGTTCCACCATTCTCCTGCAACATACGAGAATCGAATTGAGAAAACTACTGAGGTCTAATTAACTAGTACACTTTCAAGTCGGCATGTATTCTTAACCCACCGAGCACAATGGTTTGCTCTCTGTACGGCTGCGGGAACGGGAAAGGTGTGCCTTGCGCCGGCATAACCACAATCGCACCGTGCACGGTGGCCCTCAACCAGAGAATATGCGCGTGCCACCACAGCGTCCCTCTCTGTCCTGTCACGTTGAAGTCATAAGTGTAGCTGTTCCCGGTCTGAATAGGGCACTGGGTTATGTAGGCTGGTCCGTCGGCCCAGCCATTGCGATACTGCTTCAATCCATGCCTACGGAATTCACCGAGAGCGAGAACCGATCAATACATAACAACTCGAATATTGTCCAATTTGTACTGGTATGGTGTCTCTGGATTGAACTTTACCAGTGAATTGACATGTTGTATTGTGCATGATTAGTGACATTAATAAGGACCCGGTCCCCTTCCCTGACATATACGGTCGGGCCTGGGTACATGCCATTTACCGTCACGATTGGCTTGGCATGGCACAATCTGCTCACGTTCTTCACTTGAATCTGCACCATTTTAGCCAAAAAATAACAGCATCATCACACATGAAACGTTGGCACCATGCGCAGGATCCAAAGTATACCATGAACGCGAACAAAGATGAGGACTCACGTCGAATTGGTACTTCTTTGTGGCAGCTTCGGATGCAGCAAAACATGCCAAGAACCCGAACAGGAGAAGGGTTATCCTCAGAAACGAGCTCTTGCCGTGGACCAACATCGTGTTCGTTGATCCGGATGCAGTCCTTTTTTTTTCTTGTCTTGTTCTTCCTTCTGTGGAATGTGTATTGAATGAGAATGAGACAAGAGAGCCGGAGCTTCTCAAGTATAAATATACATGGACGATGCAGTGAAGTCAAAGCTTATAAGCTATGTGTTTGTCAATAAAAAAACACGAGATGTGTTAAGTTAGCATGATTAGGTAGGAGCTGAACAGTGAAGATTAAGGAGGACTTCGCGAATGGGGACGCCAAAGCTTGGAAGCAAAACATTGATGGCGATTTCTTTTAATCCGTTCCAAACTGACGTAGAGGCGGAGCTTTCTGGACCGGGACGGATCAAAGACTTGCCGAGCCACACGAGGCGGCTTCCTCAGCTTAACGTTGTATCTCTGGCCTTTGCTGATGAGGGGAAACTACTATTGTTTATGTGCTGTGAGAGTTACACCATGCCAACCAATACCCCTAAAAGCTTTACCTTAAAGTAAAGGCCACGGCCATTAGAAAGTCTCGGATTCAAGGATTCTTGTTCAGCACCATTCCAGCATTGATCAAGCAAAAATGCTTTCGTGCGGATGCTGATGCTGATGGTTTTGTGCGTGATTGGTCAGATGTCTCCCTCGATGAACTGCTTTTTCCTCCCCATCTTCGGTGGGTGCCAAAGTGAATCCGCAGCAGCAGCAGCACCAGAATCTACCCCTTGGTTTTGGGAAAAAGAAAGAAGGCAAAAAAAAAAACAGAGAGAGAGAGAGAGATGGCTGAGAAGCACAAGAAGCAATTACTTCAAAGGAGGTTTGTTTCTTCTTCTTTTTTCCTTTTTTAGTGGATGTCCTGATTTGCTTGGATAGCAAGGACCTCCATCATCATTTCCTTTTCTTTCTCCACAATGCTTTGTGGAAAAAAAAAAATTGGCATTGCTTCCGGGCAAACGTTTGAAGTATGTGTAAAATGAATCTTCAACTACGATTGGAGTAATGATACCAACATTGGATTGGGAGCTTGGAAAAGGGAGTAAGATATCTACATCATTTCCAAAAGAGAAAAAGGAGGCAAGAATCGATGTTTGCTATACCATGTATAATGACTTGTAAATTTTTTTAAAATTTGAAAATAACTTTGTAAAATATTATGACAATACATGAGAGGTTAAGTTAAGGGAAAAAATTGAGTTAATGTCCCCTAAACTTTGTAAATAGTGCATGTTTGCTTGCAAACTTTCAATCGTTACTCGATAATCCATGAGTTTTAATTTCGTTACAACCATTAATCTTGTATTATTTTTTCCATTAGCATGTTGGGTAAGCATGATATTTAAGGTGTAAACGTACATTTTTTTTTTAAGGATATGTCTCTTTTGCCCTCAATTGCTATGAAAATGAAAAAAAAGGGGGGAGAAAACTAATTAATTATACTAGTACTAATAAAAAAACATTATTAATAAATTAACCAACAAAAATTTGTTAAAATTTGATAAACATAGCTACTTTAATATAACTAAATAAGATACTCTAATAAGAAGAAAACACACAAATTAAATAAAAAAAATGAAAATGCATAGATAACAAAAAGATAAAATTACAAAACTCAGTTACTCATTACATATATTTAAGGATTGCTTAAGGTAAAAAAATGATTTATTCATAAAAATAATCAAAAGTTATAAAAGACAACAATGTTTTCAACTCATAAAGGGAAATGATTAGCCAAAGCATAAGCTGATATTTAATCCTTTGTTGATCAATAATATATTTGCATTAATTAAGCCATTCAATATACGTAATGAGTATTCAATCTTTTCAATTAACATTTTCATGATGAGGATTTTTATTTTTCCTTTTAACTTAGTTGTGTTTCCTTTTTCTTGAAATATATTATATGTTCTATTAATATATTCATCGAGTTTTGAAGAAGTTCGTATTTTTAGTAACATTATTGACATTTATTTCTCTTGTAGTATTTTATTTAGTTTATTTTTCTCCATTTTATTTTTATTTTTTTTACACAAATCAATGATAAAATAGAGATTTTATTAAAAAAAGATGAAATATACTTTTGTTTCTATTTTATTTAGTTTATTTTTCTCCATTTTTTTTAATTTGTTTTACACAAATCAATGATAAAATAGAGATTTCATTAAAAAAAGAAGATGAAATATACTTTTTTCTATATTTTATTTAGTTTATTTTTCTCCATTTTCTTTTTCTTTTAATTTTTTACATAAATCAATGATAAAATAGAGATTTCACTAAAAAAAAAAAAAAAGGTGAAAATATACTTTTATTTTTCGAAAGTCACGTTCATGCTAATTATACATATAACGGAGAGTTACCAATTGTAATAAAATGAAAAAGCTGAGAGTTTTGTGTAATTTTCTCTTTAATTAATTTAATTGGTTTAAACAAAAACCAAAAAAGCGCTAGAAGGAGGGCTTGAACCTCCGACCTTGTGGTTAACAGCCACACGCTCTAACCAACTGAGCTATTCCAGCTTGTTGTTGCTCCTACAGGAACGTTTATAAGATGTCCATTTGATTTACAAGAATGCATTCCTCATTTTAAGGTTTCGATGCCCTTAATTGGTAAGAGTTCCTCATTTTAAGGTTCTGATAAAGTATTTTTTTTCTACCCTTTCACCCCACAATACCCTTTTAATATTGTTTACTTAGGTGCTTATCTAAGTTACTAACGGCAATAAAATAAAAGTTCGGGGTATCTTTTTCTTGCCCTTCACTCGACAATATCTTTTTAGTATCACTTACTTAGGTCCTTATATGAGTTATAGATAGTAATTAAATAAAAGTTGAGAAAGTTTCACATAATTTTCTCTTTGATAATTCTTGCCCTTTACTTGGCAATTTCTTTTTAATATTGCTTACTTAGGTCCTTATATGAGTTACTGATGGTAATAAAATAAAAGTCGAGAAAGTTTTGTGTAATTTTGAAAAGATAAAAAGCGCTAGAAGGAGGGCTTGAACCTCCGACCTTGTGGTTAACAGCCACACGCTCTAGCCAACTGAGCTATTCCAGCTTTTGTGTTAGTTATACTGTTCAAAATATTATTTTATCTTTTAAACGCGAGTCAGGGCACCACCTACCTACAAACCTTCATCCAGATCTTGCAGAAGATGTACAATTAGACTAGATCTAACAGCTCTTGACACATGTAGCATTCACAAATCTTGGATACATGACATGACATGACTCCATCCATAGAGAAAAGCATGCAAGATGTAGAGAAATACACAATACATAAAATCATCTTGTAAAAGCACGTTTTTCTAATGTATCATGATATCAACACCTCGAAATTGACTTGATTGGGCTTGCATTTGGACCTAATACTTAAATCTTGCCAATTTTGGGGGAATTATAGGGATTTCTTAGATAAGATCCTAGTACAAGAAACAAAACCAAAATCCCAGGTGAAACTCTCCACCTCCATGATCCTGCCGCTGCTTCAAGTGGTTTGTGATACATCAACAGCTATATAGAGAAGGTTGCTTGGCCATTGATTAAGTAGAAATTATAAAACTTGGTTCACATGAAGGGAGCAACTTAATCCCACGTTTAATGAAAATGGGTTTCCAAAACAATGATTAATAGAGTCAATCCTATAGAAAATTGAGCTTGAAAAACTGAAATTGTCAACAAAGTTATCGGGAAAATTACCAACAAAGTTTTAAACTTATTGTATGAATGGTGATTCAATCTCAAGCCTTATAATTTGACCGATTTTACCTCAAACCTTTAGACGATTTGACAATATAGTCATTTTGGTCAATTTTGACCGATAATCATTCACGTGGACACTAGTCATTCTTACGTGGCATAGATCACGCGTTAACATAGACATTTTTTGATTTTCCTTAATTTCTGTTTCCCTTTTTTTTCTTTTCTTTTGGTCTTTGCTTTCTTTTCTGGCCCTACTTAGTCTATGATCAAAACCCTGTCTCCGTGGATTTTCCCTAGACATGATGGGTTTAACCTCCAGGTCTTTTGCCGGGGCCACCAAACCCCAACTCCACACGGCCATGAACTACAGAATTCAAAGAAAATGACCTTCCCCGATTCGGAAAATGCCAGCCCCGAATCTCAAATTTGATCTTCGAATCATTCAACGATCTAACGTCCAAAATGTCATCTTAATTGCAAGACGTTGATGATCGAAATTCCTTCCTCAACCACCCGACACCGACCCAAACACACGGACGTCGTGTTCGATTACGATTCTCGAATGGACATTCTCTCTGTTTCTGAAGACACCTTCAGCACGTCGGGGCCGAAAAATAGCAGAAATATGCGAATGCGCCCTCGACTTTGCAGAAGAGAATCTTCGTCCGATCTTCCGGATGGCGTGAATTAAGAAAAGAAAACGTTGAAAGAGCTTCAATTTTGGCTACTAAAGTTGGTAGCATTGTCCGTTTCGTCTTCACAGAAATTTCCCATGCATTGCCGTGCTAAGATGCGAGTCAAAAAGAGAGAGAGAGAGAAAGAGAGAGAGACATGCAGTCGTTCAAGTTAGAGCAAAAGTAGTCTGAAAGAGAGAAGCGAAGAAGAGGAACAAATCCCTGTCAAAACGAGCATTCTTGCACGAAATCATCGTCCCATGACAACCCAATCACTGTCCTTTTTGACTCTTTCATCAATTACCAACCGATTCATCTTGACTTCTTTGATCCCCCCGAGACAACACGAGGGTCCATGAATTTGGAAGGTCATTCAGAGAAGAATCACAGCTCCTTCTCTGCTACAGTGCTCGATAAGCACTGCGGTCCTGAAGGATGGAAAGACGCCGGGCAAGATACGGCAGAAGTGATGCGATAGCTAAAACTTGTACATGTAAAACATCAGCAGATGCCGTTATCCATCAACTTGAATTGTTACTCTCAAATAGGATGACCGACATCGCCAAGTTTGCGAGCAGGGAGTTCATTCAAGCTTACAAACAAGAGCCCCTTCCAATTGATAAGAACATGGGAAAAACAAAACAAAAAAACTGCACATTTCTACTGATCATACAGCCCTACACAGTACCCATCAGAGGTTGATCTAGCCTAAGCTGCCTAACAAAAATTTCCCAGCCGAGCAGAAATAAATCAATTCCATCTACATCCAAGTCGAGCAGTGAGACAATTTACAGAAGTTGCTCTATTCTCTAGTTTAAGGGAAGAAGAAGAACCTTGATTCACCAAGAATGTGTAATGCTCTTCTCCGCCGTCAGATAATCAAGTCATTGTGAGGCCAGGGAATAACCCGATTATTAATTTCATTTCTTCTTCCGTGGTGTGGCAGAGAAGGGCTTTTTGGAAAATATCGCGAGCTTCCGTCCGAAGAATCCAGACGTCCCCCTGGAAGATGGTCTTGTCTCTGAGCAGTGATAACCGGGGTCTCCGTGCGTAGGAGGACCCAGGTCTGATAAATCACAACTATCACTGTCGTTCGCGTCTCGTAAGAGCCGGAGTAATTCCATAGCGCAGACTTTTGATCTCTCAGTGCCATTGATGGATATGCTCACGAGGGCTGGGATGACCGCAAAACCCTCATCCAATACCAATTGACAATACTGTATGCGTTGAGAGCACAAAGAAAGAAAAATAGCCACAGCGTGCTCTTGCTCTTCGTTGCTCCCAGTCTCGAGTAGTTCAGCAACAGATGCAATGCACTCATCGGTCTCGATGATGGAGATCCTTGCCTCCCCAATATCGCACAAGTTCCTGACAATAGCAAGAGCATATTTCGCCAATTCACCATCCTTCAGAAAACGGACCAACTTCGGGATGCAGGGTATAACATATGGACGGAGATCAGTACTCGAGCAGAGGTTGTAGAGGATTTTGAGGGCGGACACGTGGAGGTCTCTGATCTTGCAGTCAAGGGTCTCCAAAATAGAAGGAATAGCACCGGAATTCACGACTTTCAGTCCACACTCCGGCTGAGCAGACAGAATCTCCACAATGGCGATGGCTTGTTCAGCTACTTCGGAATCAAGAAAGGAAGCCAACATGGAAAATCCATCTTGATGGACATGCATTACTTCGTATCTGCATGAAGCAGCACCCTTGTTAATTTCAGTACATTTGGTCAAAAGAGAAGGGTGAAAGGAAGAACCATGGAAAGTATCTTCTATAAGGAAACCAGCCACAACTAGTAACTGCACTACAAACCTGCTCTTTTTCAGATACGTGAGTAATAACTGCAATGCGGTCTTCTGAGCTTTTACATCACTTAGATCACGTGATTCCCCCAGAAACCTTATGAGCGGTTCGAGGAAATTCTCAGTTGATGCCAAATGAAGAGACTGTTGATCAGATTCCAAATTGCTTTTGAAATCTTCGACCACCTTGCACTGAGACTGCCATGGGAGTTTGGTAAGTTTAGAAAAGACATCAAAACATTCCTCGTCCTCGTCAAAACTCCTGTAAGAATGGTCTTGCTTGGTGTCTTTGGTATGCAAGGTCACCGGATTAAATCCGTTTGCTAATCTTCGAAGTGAAGATTCAGAGTTATTGCTGCCCTCCAGGGACCCAAGTGAGACATTACTGAAGTCCACTTGAAGACGTAGGTCATTCAGCAAACTGCCTAGGCTAGCAATCGATGTACTAGAATTATCCCACAGATGTACCATTCCTTGCTGTATGATTGGGTCAGGTATTTCTAGTCCGTGTCTTGAACACCACTGTGATATCAATCCCTTTAAGACAGTATTTGGGGTCCATAACTGGTGGGCTAGTTCCTTCTTTGTTTTTGGACAGAAAGTATTACCCTCGTCAAACCACTTCTGGATCCACATTCTTTCAAATGTCTGTCCAGAAGCAATCACGACCGGTTCGTACATCAATCTCGAAGAGAGCGGGCACTTGAATTCTTCAGGTATTATTGCTTCAACAGAAACATCAACTTGAGCCTCACAGTGCCCTGATAAACGAGTCTCAGCCACTTCAGCAGCTTCTGTATATACTGAATTATGTCGGGAATTAGCTGTCAAATATGTTCCTTCATTCTCCATGCAGACGCTCTGTGTTTGCCCACCCGCAATAGAATTCCCATACTTCTTCAGAAGAGATGAAAGATAAAGTAGAATCTTCTTCTTCTTTGGATCACTTTCACGGACTTTGTCAAGTAGCTTATTGACTGATCTTCTTTCCAACAATATCGACTTTGGAGAAGTAATAAAAAGCTTTGATGCTGCAAATTGAAGAGCTTTTAGTTCCGAATTTTCAGTCGAACCAGATTCTAAAGAACCCTGCCGAATCAAGTCATGCACCGCCTTTCCAGCATCCTCTTCAGATGGCTCCAGGATAAATGTCGCACTTCTTAGGTCATCTAGTAACTTAGATATCTGCACAAAAATCAGTTGCTTATTACCATTAAATTATTATGACCTGCAACATTTGTTCATCAGAGACCAAGCATGGCAAATACTAAGCATATTAAGCTTATAGCAATGGTGTGACAACTAACCTCTATAGCCAACAATACTGGAACCATATTTTGAAGTTGGCCTAAACTTTGCTCCAACATGTTCCTTGACCTTTCACATCTTGCAACTATTGCATCCCCGGTTAATGCCTGAAATGATTAAAGTTGGACCATTAAGGAAGGAAGAAAAGCGTGATCTGCGGCAAATAACCAGCTTGAAAAAACCTTATTTTATTCTGTTGATTTGAGATTAAAACATGTACTTCAGCCTCCTCTCTTTCTCAGTATATTGTAATTTTAAAACAAGAGTGCAAAAATTAACTACTGATCAGGAAGTATCAAAATCAGACAAATGAATCATTGGAGGTTGCAACATGATCAGAGTTCCCAAACTAACTCCTCCAAGTTATCACTTACTCGACTAACTTAACACACCCGAATCTATGATACTATGCATAAGATATAATGCACCATTCCAGAAAAATAGTAGCAAGAACTGATCCTTTGCCCAGTGGCTCTCATAATTCTAAGCAAAATGGCCATATCTAGCTTCTTCATTAGATACCTACCAGGTAGAGCTTACTAGACTCGCCGCAATGCTGGAGAAGTAGGTGGGCTTTCTCAATTCTGCGATTTAACAAGCATAGTGCCTCTAATCCAGCTGAGCATCGAGGTCGAGTTGCTTCAATCTCTGGCAGTATGATTGAAACTTTGTCAACTAATTTCATGAGCTCCACACACAATGCATGGTGAACCTGCATTTATAGGTCGCAGTGAATTGATATGTTTCGATCCCAGTTATAAGTATTTGATGATAGTTATTCGTTACCTTCATTCAGATAGATCTACCACAATACTTGCCTATTACCATTGATGAAATTACTCCAAAAAAGAGACGGGGTAATTCTGAAAGTAATCTCTACCTTAAAAGATGAAGGATATGATCTCTCCACAACTTCACCAGCATCACTTCCCATCAGGCGCAAGGTCCGTCCTGTATCTGCTGTTCCAGAGGCACGAAAAGAACCAAATACTATCAGTTCTTGCACTAAATTAAATTCACAAACTTCGACAACAGCAACAAGAAAGTCTCCTTAAACTGATGGTCATAGGAAAAGTAAAAAACATATACTTAAATTTCTCCTAAAGAAAATGAGATGGTAGCTACTCTGCCTCCTATGAACAGCATAAGGAACAATCATAAGTTTACCCAGAACCAGAGACAAACTCTGCAACTATTCTTCCAGCATGAATAACCCTATTTGAAAATGGAAAATATTAAGTCCTCAAAATCTATTCACCGCATGATAAGAAATATACTCCAGTTTGATCTTGTAAGCAACAAACCATTCATTTCCAATAGAAGCTACAGTCCTACGATAAGATGCACTAAGCTAACGATGAATTTGATCTGGGAACACCACAAATTTTCAGAGAACCGAAAATAAAGTTGAAATTAGAGCAGAACTCACCAGGTGAGTAAGGCAACAGAAGCGACCAAGAAAACTCTTGTCCCTGCTTAAGCAATAGAACCACCTCAAATTCTCTCTACTGCTTTTCCAGAATATCAAAAAACCTATTGAAGCGCCACTTAAACCCAGCAACCACTTTTTCTTATTTGAAATTCTCAACCACCACACACACGAATTAGGCAGACCCAACGAAATTTAGCTCCACCTCCCTTGAAAAGATCCCAACTTCCCAATGGAATTCAAACCTCCCAGGACTATCTTTCTCTTGGTCCTCACACCGAACAGGAAAGTGGACAGCCAACAACAGCACGAGAGAAACCTCTTGAAGAACCCATAATCAGAGCACACGATCTTCTAGCCCATAAAACAATTCCAATTATCTCCAGCTCTTCAGTGATGGATCAAGACCTCAGAGAGGTTCGGCTGATGATGGACAGAAAACGCCCAGAACTGCCCAGAATCTTGAAAAGCAAGAACCAGACAGCAAGAGAGCACAGAAACACCTGTCGACTCTCAAACAGCACAAACTTTTCTTGCCTCCCTTTTTCTTGTGTGGTATCTTTATCCCCAAGGGAACATAATTCTCTGCGTGAAGCTGTATGCATACGAAAGATAAGCAGCAGCTCGTGCCCAGGAAAACCACCAAGCTTTTGCACAGAGAGAGAGAGAGAGAGGAGAGAGAGAGAGGAACAAATTGATCTTATTCGCCCATATATAAACAAGGAGAGAGACCCATCAAACAACGAAGGCTTTGTCTTTAAAAAAAAAAAAAAGATTTCGTGAAATTAAATGAAAAGATTTCGTGAAATTAAATAAAACCCAACCATCATTACAATTGGTCGCTCGATTTTTCTCGGTCGTCCAGAAGGGAAAATGAAATTTGGGGAGAGAGAGAAGATGATAATAATGGTGATGGCGTCTCGCCATCATTTCGCTTTCGAGCGGATGGCCCAAATTGGGGGCATCCATCCATGGTGGGACTCGGCAACTCAGCTGGCGTCACAGGCCTGTGTTGGACGGGCGCAGTGATTCCCCTGTACACCGCTGCGATCCGAATGTAAGAAAGCACGGATCTTTCGCTACTGCCCAAGATAAATATTGCCCCGTTGACTACGAGGGTTGACCTTTCAACGCGCAGGCTCCGTTGATCGCCATGCGGGAGCAGATCAAGATATGGGTAACGCTCGGAAGATTCTCCTTCCGCTTCTTCTTCCCTCCTTCCGATAAAAAAAGATGAAACGAAGATAACAGAGGCGGTACAGGACAAGGCAGCCCAACCGAGATCAGCCGTGTCGTCTCGTCTTAAATCACGATTTAGCAAAAGGTCCAAAAGCGGCCGGTCCTACAAGACAAATCCATTTCCTAGTCGTACATCGACAACAGTTCCCTCGGGACGACAACTCGGTTTCAGACCTTCAGAACGTTCGCCTAATGATCAACTCTAAATAAAAAAAAAGACCAACTTGGAAATCGACAAATTCTACTCGATAAAGGATCGGTTAAGGTCGGACCTCAACTTGAACCTTAATCGGAGGCGTGATGTGGATTCCCGCCCCGTCCCGCCCCACCTGGTAGGCAACCCTTGGTGGGCATGCCCAACCCAGTTGGAAAGAATCCTTCTTCCTTCTTCCTTCTCCCTCAGGGAATTCTTCTGAATTTCACATTCTAAATTCAAATATAATAGATTTAGAATGTATTAAGGTCCAACAATTTGTGGTAGATCAAAATCCTTCTCATGACATTTCCAGGTGTCTTTTCCCAAGATATCCCAAATATGTAATTCGGGGTGCCAATGTGGACTTGACCACAAATTCGAACACGATGCTTTCCACTATTAATTTTTTCTGAGACTAGTAAGGGTTTTTTTGTTTTGATGTTCTTGGAGTGGCGCGGCGATGGACAGTATTCAAATGTAATCATACGTTTGTCTCAAGCTCTCGTGGTTGGTATGGAGTCTTCAAAACGTGTTGAGAGACTCGATACGACCTTGGTGGTCTTTGATTATTTGGGCTGTCGTCTTTATTTCCGTCTTTCCCTGACGTCGAAATGAAGAGATATTTTAGGTCAACATGAACCAGTTCAAAATACCCAATTTGAGGAAAATTACAAAATCGGTCATGGACCTATTCGTAAAAGGGAAAATTGTGTCTTAAACCCATTATATTTTGGCAAATTTAATTATAAATTTTAGATTTTATCAATTGACTCATAAATCTTGTTATGTTTTGCTATTTAAGCCCATTCAACTAATTTTAATTGAAAACTACTGATGTGGATGTCGATAGTGCCATGTAAAATGGCCGGCATTGACGTGAATGATATTTTATAATTTTAAAAAGAAAATTTGAATTTTTTTATAACTTTTTTTTTTATTTCTACCAAGTTTGACGAGGACCGCCGGTGACCCTCACCGATCACAAGTGAGGGCAGGATCCCTCTCTAACCACAAGAGAGGACCAACAACCCTCATTGGCCATTAGGCGAGGGTAATGAAGTTCTCGCTGATCACAGATGAGGGTCACAGTCGACAAGGGCTTCGCAATCTCACCCACGGCCCTCAATCAATGTCAATGAGGGTTGGCTAGCCCTTGCAAGGGTAGGAAGAAATTAAAGAAAAGAAAAGAAATAAAGAAGAATAAATAAATAATTCAAAAAATATCAAAATTTGTCAACGTTAATGTTAGCCGTACTACATAAAATAGTTAGCATCTACATCAACAACTTCTAGCCAAAATTAACCAAATAAACTTAATCAGCAAAATATGATGTTTTGAACTCAATTGACAAAATTGAAAGGTTTATCACTGAATTGGGCAAATTACATAGCATTAAGACTTTTTGAACAATTTTCCCTAGTCATAAACCATTTATGCGAAAAATTCCAATTTAGTCCCTTTGGCCAATTGTTGATGCGATAATCCACAAGTTGTCTATATCGGTGCGTCACGTTGGATGGTCAATGATGACTGGACTCCACATGAGCTATTTCTGGACAATAGTTGATCAAAAGGACTATATTGAAACTCCATACAAATAATTTATGACTATTATGGCAATATTGAAAAGGTTAGGATTGATAAGGCATTTATGCGGTAGGTTCATGAATGATTTGGTAATTATCCCCTCATCTGACTACCAAGCCGTGCCACCAAGTTGCGTGTCAAAATATGCATAGGGCTTAACTTATCGTAACTTAGGTATAACTATCCCGACGAGGCGTGACCCTAATCCATCAAGATCCATTCAAATTGGTAGGTATCAATGTGCGCAGCACAAGGCCTTATCAATGGAAACGATGTGAACCGACAAGATGAAGTGAATGCACTTTTCCCTTCTCCTGATCTTACCTTTTTCGTTAACTATGAGGCCACAAAGCGCACATCGCTCTCAATCCTTTTCGAACAGCGTGGAGTCCGTTTACTTCTAACGGCGTGCGGAAGCAATCGATTAACGCCAAGAGAACGAAAGACGCAAGCGAAAAAGTCCGTGCTTTTGAACTATCCGGCTTAGGCAAAAACCTCCTAGAATCGGCAAAAGCCACAAAGCTCTCTAGCGGATCGGGTCAACCTATCCATACGCGTATCAGTTAGGGTTTTGGTATTTTGAGAGAGAGAGAGAGAGAGGGAGAGAATGGTCATCTCTCTCATATCGTTTGATCGGCAATGATCAGAGACTTGTGTGACTTCTCTGAGGGAAGACATATCATCGAGGACAACCTCTTAAATAACTTGGCCCATGCACGTCATTTTTCATTTGACTTCACGCAGAAGTATTTGATGTATCGCAGTGCATGGGGTCGCCATCATGGTGGCGTAGAATATGATCATATGAGTACATTTCCTCTTCCCGCCTACCATTAGCCACCCTCTCTCTTTCTCAAGCTAACATGGCAATTTTTTAATAATTGAGTGAGTAGGGCTACCTTCGCTTTCAACGCGGTCTCGTGTACCAATTCAACTCTTGAATTTTGCATAGTAAAATATATAAGTTGGAAAGCAGGACATTATATTGTTAATAGTACTCATATTTGTATGGAAATTATCCGAAAAGTCTAAACCCATTATATGACGGCTAATTCAGTCTTAATCATTTGAATTGAGCCAATTTAATCATAGATTTTTCGACAATTCACTAATATAGTCATAAATATTTAGGGTGGCAGATGCATAGGACGAGGTGACGTTTTGAGTGACTCAAAGCTCGAATATATTATCGAGTTTGCAAGAACAAGCTCAAGACAAAATGAAACTTGAGACAATAGAAAACAAGGGAAAACATCTGACCTTTCAAATTCAAGCTAGACAAGAAGCGAACCACCATTTTTTGGATCCTAATACTCCATGAAATTATATATTTAGCTTTCCTTGACAAGAGACATCTTGTGCCAAGACCAAGACCTTGATGCCCTTATCACGTAAGTGTGATATAAGTGCACGATATAAGTTTGACATTTTCTATCATCGAGTGCAAATGGTAAGGTAGATGGCGATATTTTGCCTTTGCGACATCATAGTAAACTCCAATATTACTTTTTTTTTTTCTGGCATTTGACTTTGCCTAACTTGAAAACTTCAATTTAGTGAAAAATAAAAAGTAGTTGTATTGACAAGCTACACACACACACACATATATATATATGAGAAAGCAAACTTCAAACGCTGTTGTCCACTTCAAATTCACCATTATATCCCCTACATGCATAATTGACTCTAACTTAGTGAAGTAGTTGAGGTGCAATATTGATTTTTTACCATTTTGTGGTTAAACTTATTATCCAAATATGTCGGTTACCTTATGTCGGGTTGATAGCAAATAGAAAATAGAGGGAAAGGACAATAGTTAGGTTAAGAGAAAAATGGACAAAAATTAACAAAAGTGTGTTCTGGTCAGCTTTAAATGGTTAATTAACTTATTAAGTGCTCTCAAATTGCCAAAAAGAAAGGGAAAAAAACACAAACAACCGATCCCGACTTGATATGAGTAACGACTCACTTTGTACGTGTTATTGTAACAGTCACCCATCTTTTTTATGGCTTCAAGTGACTGCAACGCATGTATTATCTCAGGTATATCAAAAGCAAACTCTATAAGGATTTCGACTTCGGACATTTGTGCATAAATTCCATTAGATACCCATGTCTTTTTTCAAGAAATATTATAGTAGAATACTATCGTGATGTGGACAAAATCTCATGTCATGACAATTGCCAATTAATCCTATAGCCATAATTAAATATTAATCCCTCTCATTTTACCATCATTTGAATTTCTTTTACGAGCAAACTTGTATTTCCAAACATATATCTCTCTCTAAACACACGTTATGACTTTTTAATTCCAAGCATCACGCAGGGTTGCTACTTTCCAACTAAGAAGAATCTTACACGTGCTTGTTATCTATTTGTTGCGCGTTCTTCATTGTTAATTATAAATTCGAAAGAAAAATAAGTTATACGAAGAGATGTGCTCTTTTAATTTTATTTTTTAATCTTTTTACGTGCTAATAACTTTGATTATGGAACGCCTATAAATTATGACGTGTATTATTTGAATTTTCATTGTCTACTTCACATATGCACTTAAATCTAAAAAGAATATTTATGATGTCACGAACTCTCTTTATTTTCTCACTAGATTATATACATATAAATTATATAGTACAATTTTTGTTTTATATCAGGTAAATTTCCTAGTGGAACGCATTGGTACGAGTGCGAACAGGCTAGTCTTAAGTTTTTTCTTTTTTGGTCGGTAGGATAGTCTTACACTTACAAAGCAAGTGTTGATGGATTTTGAATTAGCAATCATTTCCGAAAGTCAACTTTAGAAATTAAGAATATACATTATTAGTCCTCAAATTGTGATATATTTTAAGATTTATTAATTTTCAATATCTTATCTCTTTTATCTTTATTTTCGTCTCTAATACCCTCTTACATTTACATATAATATCAACCGTCCCAAATTTAAATAAATTTTCCTAACCTTCTTATACTTATAAAACTAAGATAACAATATAACTCGTTATTTCAATCTTATATGAAAATTCTAAACACACCACATGCAACATAAGTTAAGCAAACCCTGACGCAATGAACATCTTTTTGATTCTCCCATTCAATCAAGAAAAAGATTTATATATATCTTACGAGTCGATTGCATTACTAACATGGGATAAGGGGCAGTCCCATTGTCACACGATTTGAACTAACCCACCAAATACCTTCTCCAATCCCACAATAGAAGCATGAGTCTCTATTGAGCAATGAATTCTCGAACGTAATGATTAAACAATATCTACTTAAATCTTGTGTTAGATAACACGAAAACAATGTACAAATCCATTGCTCCTGATGCTGGACTAGTTGGAGGGCTCCACCAATGATGGGTTTCTCAAATTGACCCGGAAATCATCGTTGAGAAGAGTCTCGGAAGTCCCCCACTACATAAAAATGCAAGTGGCTTGGGGCTAAAGGAATGAATCAAATCGAATTTCTCTTTGACGAACTACACTAAGATCACACGAATGCTTCCGTGTTTCTAGTGCGTCGTGACATGGGCCAATTACAGAGCGTGCAAAATGTGATGAACATGATCAACGGAAGCATGATAGTGCAATTCATTGCTTTCGCAAGCCATTTTCTAAATCGTTGGAGCTTCGAAGTCAATTGCCCTCCACATCTTGAAACTTCCTTTTCCTTTCCTGTTACTCTTCTAGCGTCACTCATGACCGCTACTACCAAAAGCTTGTGCCGCTAGAGATGGCTATCGCAACACATATCGAGCACGTTTCTAATTGAGACACCGCTCTCCTATGAATGCTCTTCACCAACTATGGACCTTTAATGTAGAGAGTACATCCAATCGAGTCTCTCTTCAACAAACTACAACACGATCGTATAGATGCTTCCGTGTGTTTAGTGGATCGTGACATGGACCCATTAGAGAGATTTGACAAGTGTGTAAAATGTGATCAACATGGTCAACCGAAGCATACAATTGATGGCTTTCAAAGCCATTTCATTGAAGTCAATCGCCCATAACATCTTGAAATTTCCTTTTTCTTTCTCTTCTAGTGTCACTCGTGACCACTGGTACCAAAAGATTGTGCTGCTAGAGACGGCCGTCGCAACGCCTATTGAGCGCGTTCCTAATCGAGAAACCACCCTCTTATGTATGCTCGTCACCAACATCGAATGTATTAATAGACCGTGGTGTAGAGAAGAGAACCATACATCCAAAGCCCAAAACAATCCAAGAAGGTTTTCCAAATGAGCCGGAGGAATGGGGGGGGGGGGTTCTAGAATTTTCAAGAAGTTGGTGGATTTAGACTTTTCGAGGCATCGCCACTCGAAAAATTTTATATTCTCGTGACTTAATCACGAGCCAAGTATTCAAGCGCGACCGTCAATGTTAGAGTGCGTGAATTCTTATCATGTCACATTTTGCAGCACGTCGTTCTTGATTCTTTTTTTTTTTTTTTCTGTTTTTTAATTTGCATTTTGCACAGTCTTGTTCAACTTATTCATCAGACACAAAATTACTTTTGTGTAGTTTTTTTGTTTTTTGTTTTTTGTTTTTTTTTTTCCTGTGCAGATCTTGAAGGACGTGTCGTCTTGACCACGCGGGAAAGTTCCAAGGACCTTCATTGATGAAGAGTAACGTCGGAGGACCAGAAATAAGGAACGCCAGACATTGTTTTCAAGTATCCTTTTCAAGAACACAAACCCTAGAAGACAAGTTTTTTGTCTGCGTTCGTGATTTCGTTAATCTTAAATCCCAGCATCTGGTTTCTTCATCTTCACACAGAAAGTTTCATCTTCTCTCCCTCTCCCTCCCCAAACATGCGATGTGCTCGTGTAAATTCCCCTAGTAGATTATTCTTCTCTTGGTTTTGTAATTTATGGTGACTGAGAAGCCTTGGTTAAAAAAATGAAAATTGGTAAAAGAATAAGAAAAAATGATAATCTGCAAACTATAAAAAGAGAGTTGGTAATTACATAAAAACATCAGTAACTTACCAACAAATTTACCGAAGAATTAGATAATCGGTAATTTTCTATCAACCATTATTTGATACTTACCAAATCATTAAAAATGTAGCAGTCCCAAAAGAAAATTCCCTTTTTTGGAAAATACGGAAAGGCAGAATCGTCCTTAGTCGTTTATCATCTTGTGTTTTTTTTTAGCTCAGCGTGTTTGTTTGGGAAGTGACTGTTTGGTTTATGATTATAGGAGTAATTCTAGAGTGGGCGGAAACATTAAAAGAACAAGCTACCTTCTTCCCGACAATCATTGTTGAAGTTCTTATCTCGAGAGGAGGAATGGAGTGCTACCAACCGGAATAGGCATCATCCATCGCCTAATGAGTTAGTATCTTTTCACGTTCTAAAAATACAATATATATTACTTGAGATGGCATGATCGAAAAAGGAAAAAAATTATTATGAAAAGAGATAAGCATCCATCTTGAATTAACTCTAGACTCAAGATGACATGATTGAAAAAGAAAAAAAAACATTATAGATAGGAGTGAGTATTGGTCCCGGTTGGACCGACTTAACCCAGTTGGCCCTACTCCAATTCCCAATCCCAAGGAGACTAGATTGATTCTTGGTCTTGACCACTGATATTTATATTGTGCGAGTTGGTTCTTAGTCTTGAAAGTTTAGTTAGTCTAACCTATATAATTGGTCCTTAGTCTTGGGACCATTGAACCTTGCATTGTGCGGCGGGTTAGTCATTGATCTTGGGAGTTTAGTTGATCCAACTTGACACACACGTATATATAATATATCGAACATTATATATTATATACTTTTATCTATTCTAAATCCCACTGTCTCCTTCCACCCTTCCATGTTCTTTTCTTAGTTCAGTTTATCGTAAAAATTAAAAATAGAAGAAATCCAGCCTTAATTCGAATAAAAGATAAAAAAAAACCTCTTCACTTGCCTCGTCCTCGCTTGCCTGCCTTGGCTTAACTCGCCTCCCTTCGCTTGTGGAATTTGTGAATTTGTAAGGTTTATTAATATCTAATTGTGGTGGGGTTTTAGGGAGGCCTAACTCAAGAAATTAACACGTTGTGGTTATCCCAAATGGGCTTGGATCTAGAAACCCACTAGCGACGGGACCGACCAAGAGCGATTAGCGCCGTAACTGGCCGTCCTAGAAAATCGCCGCCAGTCACGCGGCGGCGCGAAAAAAGGAAAGAGAAGAAAAACCGAGACAGATGCATGGCCCATGCAGGTCTCGAACCTGCGACCTTCGCGTTATTAGCACGACGCTCTAACCAACTGAGCTAATAGGCCTCACGACAGCATCGGCATGTGAAAATCTACAAGTTTCTTGCAAAATCTTGATCGAAAATATTAATTTGATTACGCTGATGACGGGGAGAGAAAGAACATTCATTCTTAAACCAGATGTAATAGAATCTGCTGAGCGACGTACGAGGCGACGCTCGAGTACGTCTCCAGCGCGATGAGCATGTCCCTCGTGATCTCGCCGAGGACCGGCGTGAACGCCACCCCGTTGAGGCAGTCGTAGGCCGGCGCGTATCCGGGGCCTTCCTTGATCACCTCCTTGTACTTCCTCGCCTCCGAGAGCTCGTGCGCCCGCCTCAGGTCGGCCTCCAACTTGTCGTACAGCGACGTGCAGTTGGCGTACCCCTTCTGGAGATTGGGGTCGCCGGTCGTGTTGTCGCGGAGCTGGGCGAAGGTCTCGTGGTTCCGCGCGGCTTGCTTCTGGGCGAGCTCGATGGAGAGGAGCGAGAAGAGGGGGAGGTCGGCCGAGGCGGTCCGGGGGTCGCCGTTCAGGAGGGACGCGCAGAGCTCGTCGTTCTGGGTTTGCGAGCACACGGTGGAGATCGTCTGCTGAGAGACTCCATTGCAGTGGGAGATGAAGAAGGAGAAGAAGAAGACGAAGAAGAAAGAGAGAGATGCGAAGGAGAGAGCAGTCAAAGCTGGTGTCTGGGAAGAGGACATTGTCTTATGCTGGGTTTCTTGATTTTGATCGTATTTTAGGTGTGTGTCTATATATAAATAATATAATATAATACGGGTTTTCTTCCTTTTTTGGCAATACATAGGGGTCTTGATTTTGTATGATTTTTTACTGATTGTGTTGTGGTATCGGATCTCGTGCTGGTGCCATGTCTCTTTCTGGATATAAATTATATGGAATCATTGCATGATAAATATTGAATAAGGCTACAGGAATAGTTGTCCAACAATTTCTAAATATATCTTGATGGCTGATTCTACCTTAAATCTTTTTTTCCGGCCAAATTAACTGGAAATCATGGAAATGGATGCCGGTCGTCCGCTAGCGCTTGGACGAGGGCAGCACTAGAATGTTAGTCTAATGTAAGTGATTATAAATTTGCAAAATATATAGCTGCCGCCAGCTGTGTGCTGTGTTTCATCTTGTAATTAAAAGCTACTAGCCTTTTTCGAGATTTTCTTTTCATTTTGATAATTAGAATATCTTTATGCCTTGTAAAAAAAAAAAAGCTATTTATTTTGAAGTAAGAAATATGAGTAGTTTATTGTCCAAAAAATTATTAAAAAAAAGGTGGTTGTGTTTTTGTTTTTTTTTTGGGGGGTGGGGGGGGGGGTCCTATTATGTGTAGCTATTAGGTTTTTCTGTTACTTCAATAAAATAAAACAAAGCATAAGTAACAGCCAGACATGATAAACGCTCGTTAACGAGAATGATGTTAAATAAAAGCAAGGGGGTCCTATTATGTGTGGCTATTAGGTTTTTCTGTTACTTCAATAAAACAAAACAAAGCATAAGTAACAGCCAAACATGACAAACGCTCGTTAATGAGAATGATGTTAAATAAAAGCACTTATTATTAGGCATTGCCAAACGGACAAACGCCACTTTCAATTAACTGTTGAGAAATGTATAAACTAACTCAAAACGCGTCAAATGGTTATATTATATGCGCATACGTATATAACTCCCAAAAGAACAAAAAAAACGTAACCAAATTATCTCTCATTGTGTGTTTGGTGACATTTTTGTTCTCGGGAATAATTTTTATTCATAAATAGTTTTTTTAATTTCTATTCCCTAGAATAAAGAAGTAAATTTTATTTATTTATTTCTTATTTCTGTTTCAAATCTATTCCTTTATCGCCCTTGCCTAAGTCTATCAAGGCTAGGCCTCGGCCTCAATGCTTGGGCCCAAGCTTGGCACTAATGGACCAAGGTGCAAGTGTAGGGGACCCGAGTATATGCATGGGAGTTCTAGGTTTGACATCGATGGATCTAGGCTTGGAAGTTGGTGCCCCAAGCATGGGCGCAAGAGTTCAAGGCTAGGCCTTGATGGACATGGGCATAGGTGTTGAGGACTCGAGCACCAGTGTCTTGGGCCTTGCCTTACTGAACCTAGGCACAGCCAAGATGGACCTAGGTTGGGGCTTTGGGGTCCCGAGGCCGGCCTTGACAAACTTGGGTTGCCAAGGCCTAGGAATAAGCACCGGGTTTCGGTGCTCAATAATAGAGTTTTTGTCTAAGGGTCAATATATAATTATATTTTGAAAAATGATTTTTTCTTTACCAAATTTAAATTTTGGTGGTAAAATATTTTCTATTAACTATTTTTTACTCATTTTTCCGAGAGATCCAAATGCGGGATGATAAAAAAAAATGTTTTATGCGAAATAAGTAGTGCCTATATTTATATTGTTTAGTCATGATTTATTATGAACAAACGAAGTGAAAATGGAAAGAAAGTGCAAGAAAAAGGGGATTAAAGAAGAAATTCTAAAACCTAATCTACAATTTTCTATAAAGCAAAGATGATCCTACCGGGTCACAATCCTCCTTTTCTTCCCGAAACATTCTCAGTAATCATTTTGTAAAAGATTATAACTACGGGCAAATGCATAGATTAACACTTCTATTTTATCTCTTACACATTGTTTCTTCAAATTTGAATCTTGTCTATTTTACAAACAAACTTAACAAAAAAATTCAAATCTTGAAATAGTTTCTCATTTTCCATGTATATGCATACGATTTGTACTCTAATCTTGAAAAAAAGGCAAAAACAAAAAAAATCTTGAAAAAAAGAAAAGAAAACTACTTAATTTCCTAATCTATACTCTACAAAAAATAAGAATTCCTTGTCAACTATCTCCGCTTGAAATTTCTCGCCTGTGGATCCGAAGTCACATCGCGAATTCAAGCATAATCGTCGTTAGCAGCTCCGGCCTCGAGCGTGGTCAATTCGAATGAGATAGAGTGAAAGCGAGGGAATACTTGCCAAATTAGCGTGCGGATCTTTCTCTTAAGAGATTCATGTAGAAATTCGGACAGGATCGGGACAATTCGATCGCGGTCAACTCGATCCAGTGCTTACTTTGAGACCTGTCTTAGTGAAAACATAAATACAGACAAATCGTCGATACGTTCTTCTCTCCCTAAAAACGGTTTGGACATGATTGGGACCTATCTCATCCGCCGCTGCTGGAATTGAGACTTTAAATAAGTCGCGACCGGTACATACTTATTTGTACGATTCTTGTTCTTCTTTGTCGCGGAGGGGAATTTGGATTTGTATTAGTTTTTAGCGTCCATCCGATGAGATATTTCCATCCATCCCTTTCGCTCCTTGTTTCGATCCAGCTTGACAATATGCGGAAAGGATATGATCGAAGATTCACTTTTTCTTATGCCTTTGAAGAATTGCACAAAGGCACATTGGATCCGTAGGGGAGTTGCCTCCCTACATGGACTTCTAGCGCTAATCCTATAACCTGGCGAGATGTCAATATACGTTTCTTATTTTAACATGTCAATATCAATACGTTATGTACCTTTGTTGGAGTCTTTATTTTTTTATTACCCAACTCTAGACAATACTCTCTAAGAGATTTACATCCAGGTGATCTCAAGATCTAAACGATGATCCAAATTAAGTTTTTTAATAACTTACTTAGTTGGATATATTTTCCTATAAGCAAACTTTCTGGTTCTCAAAAGTGAATTGTCTAAGTGCTCTCCTTTATCTAATTCTTTGGAAATCATTTGATTCTGTCCGAATTAAGCTCATAAAAAATGGGAAATCAGGATGACTTCTTCGTCGGTGAAACGAAGGCGTCTCTAGCGCCAATAAGAAAACATGTAGACTATTGCTATGCTGAGGAAATTGTATCGGAAAAAAGGCTGGAGATATAGATATATCTTTGCAAGATTACTCTATTCTCACCAAGAAAGATCATTTAAAGAAGGAAAAAAATTGGATTTCTTGTGACTAAACTCGGTAAATTAGCAAAATGTGGGCAAATTGATTAATTCAAGAAAACCCACATGGACCATTTCCACCATTCGAACATTTTAATTGAACTTAGGATCGAATATGAACAATTTCATTGTTTTGTAAATCAGTTGTGCCCTTTTCATTTTCATCACATGTATGCATGCAAAATTCTAGGGTTTGATCTAATTTAATTCTCACCATACGACCCAACAACATATGTACACAACATACGAAAATTATTTATGATTATCATCATCTAGGGGAGCGTTCACAATCCAAACGTAGCTCCCCATCTGGTGGGAACATAACCAAACTACACCAAGCAAAGAACTAGAAAATTGTCTATCCCCAAGCTCCTTTGCCTTAAAAAAACGAAAGGCGGTACTAGTCAAATTAGCAAAATTAACTAAACAGCATAAGTTACGAACTTAATAAACACCCGCCGGTGAGCTTAATTAGGCGGCGGATGGAGCGGAGAAATAGTCGAGGGCCCCGGCCTCCAACAGCGCCGCCAGGAAAGGCTGCAAGTCCACCGGCGGGGCGCCATCTCGCCCTGCAGAGTTCTTGTAGTCCAGCGACTCGTCGTCGAAGATGTCCCACCATTTCTTGACGAGCGCCTTGATGTCGTCCCTGTCCATGTTGGCCTCCTCGCCCGTGAACCGCCATGGCTTGGACCCAGCAGCGCAGTAGTGAGCCACCTTGACCTCTTTGAGGTCGAAGTTCTCAGGGTGGTTCCATAGCATGGCCATGACGAGGTTGTAGACCGGCGGGAGCGGCTTGTACACCTCCCTAAAGTACATGTTCAAGAAGTCCTGGGACGAATTTCGCGGCACCATAATCAAAACATCTAGCGATCTTAAGTCGCTACATAGTCCAATTTCAAAATGATTAATGTCATGAGATCACTCCGAGTCAAATCGAACCAAGATTCATCATACCTGCTCAGCAAAAGGGGTGGGAGGCGTGATCTTGACGGTGTGGAGCAGGTCTCGGTAAGTGTCGAGGTCCGGCTCGAACACGAACATGCCCGCATTGAAATAGAGAGGCGGCTTCAGGCCGAGGTCTTCAGGCCACCGGACCTTATCCGGGTTCTGCTGGCAGTATCCGATCCTGTTCTGAGGCGTGTGGCTCCACGTCTTCTCGCAAAAACAGTCCATCACGGCGTAGAACTTGCCGTCCGGGAGGTCGAAGAGGTGGTCGATGTTGTCGAACACCTGGATGTCCCCGTCCAGGTATATCATCTTGCTATACTCGACAAACTGCCAAATTTCGATCAAAATCATAAATATAATAAATTTCGATCTAATCAATTCCCTAATTACACGCTAATTTCACTAATTAATGCCTAAAAATAGATAAAAAAGAAGAAGATTATGCCGAACATGTTTGAGTTTACCAAATAACCCCCGTCAATGGGCAAGAACACAATTCAGATAGCTTAAAAACGCAGACCCAAATATGTCAAATTGACGAAACGAGAAAAGTGACACGTGGAGCGCATGCAGAGCGCTCGCTCACCTCCCAGATACGAAGCTTGGAGTAGTTGATGACGTAGTAGGCCAGGGCGTACTCGGTCCGATGGCTCTCCGGCGGGTGCACCGGCTCGATCTCCCTCACCACGCACCCTTGCTCCGCCAGCATGCGGCGGTGCTCGGCCGGCACGTCGGGCAGCGTCGCCACCACGAGCGGGTGCTCGCTCCGTGCCTTCCTCAGACCCTTGGCCAGCCCTATCACCCCCTTCACGTAATCCCCGTCCCCTCCCAGGAACGTCACGTACGCCCGGCCCCGCGGCACACCGGCGGGCTGCCTCGCGTCCCCACCAGGCTTGGCAGCGGCGGCGCGGCGGCGGCCTTAGAGATGTCTGGCGCCATTCGACGTGGGTTGTAGTATGGCGGTGCAAAGAGAAGTTTGGTTTTTCAGAAAACAAGCTCGAGAATATGGTTTTGGCTTTGAGGTACTGAGAAGTGGGGGAGCGGTGGGGGGTTTTTATATAGAAACTTTGGATTAGTTTAATTATGGTACGGGAAAATTATATTTAGAATAATTCTAATTAAATGGACGGATAATAATATTTATTATTTTTCGGAAAATCTTAAGAAGTGGAGTGAATCTAGGACGTTCGGATCGCCCCCAAAATTTTTGGCGATTTTGATGCGTCGAACCGACATAGTGTCTTTACCGTTTTGGGTTGATTTGACGAAATCGTTTTAGCTTTGGTCTCTCTCCATTACCTTTTATTCATATAAAACCTTATGCTGAGCGTTATCCTCAAAATTCATTAAATTCCTTAAGGAACAATAACCAACATGCACCTCAAATTAGACATTTCGAGAAGATAAAATTTTCCAAGTCATATTAATTTATGGTTGTCAGAAGATTTGATATATTAGAGATTATAATGTTGAATTCATCGTATCAAAATTCGATCATACTTTTTAAAATCACGAGTTTTTGACTTTATTGGAGTTGAATTAGGCATCGTTTCTACTGCCACCACCTCCATGTAATGCACCACCGACCTGACGCGAACCGACCTGAAAGCATCCTGGCCGGTGGGATTTAGCGGTGCCGGCTCGTCCGATTCTCGTTCTGGCAGGCTCGTCCTGTCCATAGTTCCAACTTCTTCTAGTCTCCTCCCGCGGAAAACGACGATTCGGTTTGAGTTTCGGATAAGGACATGCGGTGGGACGGAAGCTGCATCGGGAGGAGGAGGAGGAGCCAAACAAGAAAGACGACAGTTTTAAAAGTCAAAATAACGAAACCTCGGACTTTTAAGCATGATTCATGACGTGATTTGGGTTTGGCAGTTGGTCCTAAAGGGAGGCTCCCCCATCAACTGAGAAAAACCATGTCTCTTGCTGAGGGTTGAATGCTTTGTGTCCTTTCTCAGGAAAGCCGACCTGATAAAGGATGAATCATCATCATCATTGATGATGTTTCAAAGTTTTTCAAGATTTGGACCGAGAGAGTTGAGTGATTAACGCGGTTTGAGATTTGACCGATCAAACTAACCCCTTTTTCTTCTTTGGCCCCCGGTTAATCGCCTAGCCTTTTGAATGTGGCATGATGTCATTCTCTTTAAGGGTTTTTCTCGATGAGTGATTAGGACAACTGTATCGACGGTGCAAAGGGAAACGACAGTTGATCCGAGATAGCAGATAGGTACATTCTCAAATCGAGGATGGATGACCCTGCTTCTGTATCTAATTTTCCTTTTTCGGTTGATATACTGTTCCTTTCTCTGTTACGTGGACAATTTTGGATGATTTCTGAAGAGTCAAAGATCCCGAGGATTTCCGGGGATTTCTTTCCTTTTCCTTTTGGCCTGCTTTTCCCCTTGGTTTCGGTCCACTAAACTTTAGTTCCTAGTCATCGGCTGACACCATGATTACTTACCAACTTTATCTCAACTAGGATTTGAAAATGTTGCATTCTCTCCAGTAAATTTGGGAGCTGATCAAGGGGCCCCTTTTTGTTGAAATTCTCTCCCTCCCCCAATTTCTTTGTTGACTCATCAGCCCTCAATCCCAAAAGCCAAAGAATGGACCAAGAAGCAGTTGAAAAAGCCTTAAAGCAAAAGGTGTAGAGAGCTGATAGGGTCAGTAGGCATTTCATAAGCAAGCCCAAGAGGTATTTTGTGAGGATAGCTTAGGCCCTCAACTTGTCTTCTTAGGCCTGCTGGTGAAAAACGATATCTGAGGCCTAAGCCTTGTGCATTTGGCGCTTCCTGTCTGATGCCAAATTCGATATCCCTACTAACAGTCATTTGACATTTCGAGGCAAAGATTTGAAAAGAATGAAAAAGCTGAGAAAATGTAAGTAGGATAAGATATGACATACTTAGTTTGTGTCGACATGGATAAGAAAGTCTGGTGAGGAGATTGGAGAAGCTTGAGCAGAGGTCTAATCTCGAAGAGTTCATACTTAGCAATAGGTCATCAAATTATTTATGGAATGCGAATTTCAAATTCACATACATGACTAAGACAGTTCCAAGAATTTGCAATCCGGTGCTTTGAGCTGAGCCACGGTAAGGACTGCTTACTTCATTGGTTATGACTTGACTTGCGTTAGGCATTTGGATTCAGATCGCAGCCTTCTCATTGTTTGGCACTCAGCATTTTCCTATGTGTAATACCAACTAGTAGACCTCCACAACTGATGGGTGCATATGGATTTACAGTTTACTCGATACTTAAAGACTTCTAAGTTGCTGTTTTTCATCTTCAGCTGATACAATGCTAAATGTTCAACTGGGTCCAAATAATGAACCTTGTGGTTAGAAAAAATCAGCAGCAGAGTCTCACTCTAGCATAGAGCATTTTTGAATATGTTTCTTTTTAGTTTGATTTAAAGCTACAGAATGCAACAATCACATTTCTCCAACGACTTTGCCTAAAGGAAAACTTTTCAATTTCAATTAAGATCATGTAGTCATGGAGACCTTGTGAAAGGAAAAAGAATAACATAGAGCAGAAAGAAAGAGAAATCTGTAAGATGATCACAGAAAGTGTTTGAATCTGTCTAGGTCTGAAGAACAAGACTCTTTCCGAGGATCATGTCATCGGTGGTGAAATCGGCCTCTTTTCTGAACGTCCCTCGGCCAAAGTCTAGGTTGTAGGAGTCCGCAAGCCCTTCCACCAGGTCAAATTCTGGTTTCCACCCAAGCACACTCTTTGCTTTGTCAACTGACGCAAAGAAATGCTGCATGCATTTTGAAATGTAAGCCACATATTAATGCAACCCAAAAAGTTGCAGCCTAAAAAATATCTATTGCAGTTGAGTTAAACAGGAATTTTATAAGTTCTATAAGTCTATCACATTGGAAAGGGGTTGGGGGGGGTGGAACCACCTTTGGCAGTAATATTCAAGTTTGGACCTTCATTCTGATGTGATGCATGAATGGCCAAATGCATATAGAACTGTCCAGGTTGGTCTTTTAGGAGTTTTAGCTTCAGAATATGTATGAAAAGGGGTTGTTCATCAGAGATTATGCAGGATGACAGGTATGTGGCAGTGAATGCACTTCAGGCAAAGTGCTCTTTTCTGTAAACAAGATATTTTGTTCCGGTTTGAAGTTGATCATAAATCACTATGTATGGATACTTGAGGAACGTATCAATTCCATTTCCTGCATCAAGCAAAATAAAAAAAGGACACGATTTTCTCTCGTGTATACCTGGTCACGGAATGGGAATGCCTTCTTTTTCCCAAAATCGAACTCCTTGGGATTGAAGTGGATGATTTCAGGCTCTGGAAAACCAGCAGCCTAAAAGAACATGTTACAGAATGAGAAGGTTAATGTCTGGGTAATTCGAGCCCAATGATAGCTAATTCTTAATTCTTTAAGCTTTAGGCGGTAGGCAGATGTACCTTGGCGCATGCTTTTGCTAGCCCATCGAACGTCACGTACTTGTCTCCTGAAATGTTGAACACCTGTTTGCTGGCTTTCTCATTACCAAGAACCTGAATAAATGCTGTTGCCAGATCCTGTTTTCGCAACCCAATCACATCATATCTCCATTCGTGAACACAAATCTATACAATATTAAAAATGGGAGAATCGACTTGTGCACATTCCCTACATTTCATAGAAGCAAGATGTTCTGGTTATCTTTTCTAAATCTACTTCAGCTTTAACTAGCTCAAAGAATTAGAAGATAATGAGGATCATACAGAGGTAACTCGAAGATAGTTTTCTTTTTTTCGTTGAAACTTGAAGATAGTTGATTGGTCACAAATTCGTTGGAGCCTGACAAAAGAGAAAAGTGGCAACTACCGACCTTAACATGGCCAAGCTGAGTTATTTGCATTCCAGAGTTGGGAATCGGAATGGGGCGGCCTGCTTTCAGACGGTGGAAGAACCACTCTTCTACCGGGTTGTAGTTCAAGGGCCCGTAGATATACACCGGCCTCAGTGAAGTCCAGTTGACACCACTTGAGGCCAACAAGCTCTCAGTTTCAAGTTTACCCTTGTGCCTACTCTTCGGGTCAACCGCATCTGTCTACCATTGTGCAAAAAGAAATTTGACAAGGAGTGTAAAAATAATATCAAGAGATAATCCAAGAATGAAAGGAGAAAAGAAACGAAGTCCTATAATTTCTGTCACACCTTGATTATTTACGCATGCAATGAGAGTATTTGAAGCTGCAGTATCTTAAGGAACATACCTCACAGTGAGGCAAATAATCAGACTTGAGATAGACACCAGCCGAAGAGCAATAGATGTACCTGAAGAGAAGTAAAAGCTTCATATCACTAAATTCTGCATTCGTCAGAAAGCATTATTTGGAAACTTTCAGAGCGTGCATTCATTCATAAGGGGTCTGATTGCATGAGATAAAGGGCAGGTGGAAATGAAGGTGAATAGCATTTCTGTCCTATGATTTGAGCCCAGCAACCTTGGCTATACACTGAATTTCATAAGCATCAAGATTACAAAATTTTCACAGTTTTGTAGATGATGCTGTGCCTAAAATTGGATTTCCAACAAATGGTAACCTGAGTCTAAGAGCAAGATAATCACTCAAATAAATCGGATAAGTTCCAGGAACTTTACAGTAATTTGATAGAGATAAACAAAATCTGATCACACCAGAGAGAGAGAGAGAGAGAGAGATAGTACTGTTGTAGATTTGGCAGGGCATCCAATATTGGCGCAACTTCATCCGCCTCTCGTCCTGTAAATGTGAAAGAAATTTGATTCATTATTTGGAGGAGATGGTGATTTATTCATGATACCTAAAAGCACTGGATCATGAGCATCTTAGCTGGATTAATTCATGTGAATATCAAATGCATTGAGAGAAAACTGAACAAGAAATAACTGCATACCGTTAATGTCATAGACAACATCAAAGCCTTCTGCAGCTAGACTAGATTTAACAAAATCAAAATCCTTTCTGTCTCCTTTCAAATGCAGGATCTGACAGAGAAAAGTAACATCAGAAAAAGAAGCTCAGCACAAATCATTCTAAAGCAGAAGTTTGTCGAGTAAATTATCCACAACACTTGGCTACACCCACTGCAGTTACCTTGGACGAAAAATCAGCGAAGTCCTTGTCCGACTCACCAGGCAATTGTTGAGTGATGGGTGCTTTTCCTCTGGTAAACAAAGTAACCTACCAAAATAGCAGGATAGGCCATAAAGGCACTGAAAGGTGTCTGAAAAGAGCAAGGTTCATGGAAGATTGACATGAGAAACAAGGAGGAAAGGAGGGCACACAACTTGCTGATACCTGATGACCTTCCTTGACAAGTTGTCTCGACAAAAACACACCAATGAAACGGGTGCCTCCCATTATAAGGATCTTCTTATTGCTCAATGCAGTCACTCGCAGGGCTCCTTTAGGCTGCCACACCTTCCTCTTATACTGTAACAACATAAAATCAGCTTCATTTTGAGCTGAATGAAACAATATTTTCCAATTTTCCATTTCAGAATTATTCAAAATAATGTTCAAATGCAAGAAGATCGTCATTGAATTGTATAACAGGCGTTCCAAGCCCAAATTTGAGCCCTCATTGTCAACTTCCATTGGGCATATAAAGCTATTTGGCTGCTCTTGCAGAGTCACTTTGCATAGGAAATGATCACGAATTCTGGGGAAGGATACAATCATAACAGCTCGATCATACTCTACTTGATAGAGAAACGATGAAATGACATGCTTATCTTTTCCTTTTCCAACAGAATGTGTGTTAGTTAATTCATTACAGTACACAAAACCCAAAAACCAAGATGATCAATGTTAACTTGAGCAAACATCCAGCAAAGGAAAACGCCAACGTTTCAAGATTTCTTGATTGAACTACTGAGAGAGAGAGAGAGAGAGAGAGAGAGAGACCTGAATGCAAGCATGGAGTCGGGTGCCATTGAAGTCAGAGAAAGAAGAAGGGAGGAGAGAGAGGGAAGAAGGTGGGTGGTGTTGAGGCTGCACTGCCACCAACTTTGCCATGGCGCACTCTCTCACTATGCCCCTCCCTCTGCTTCCTCCTGCAAGTTATTATGAGAGTCAGAAAACTTCTGGGTAAGGGGAATTTTTGCTGTATTTGATTGTGTGTCCATGCTTTGTTCTTGCAATGGTTTTCTCTCATTTCTGTCCAGTTGGGATAAGACAATGACCCACCCCAGCCAGCTTCGGTTATATCCACACACAACCCAGCCTCTCACATTCTTCTTCTCCTCCTGCACTTTTTCTTATTTTTATATTTTAACTATTTATTTTGTGCTGTGCCCTTGAAGGCCTGCTCTAGCCACAAATCACAGTGATGCTCTGCAATCATCCAAGCCACTCTGAATTCTCACATCTTGACAAAACCATGAAAACCACAGCATTTGTTTCCCTTTTTTTTTAACCCTCTTTTTCATCCTTAAAAGTTCTGCACCATGCAAGTATGCTATCAGTAAACCCCCAAAAATGTACCATCTCCATTAGGGAGATGTACAGAGCAGGTGTAGCATACCAAAAGGCCTCATTGCTCTTTATTCTCCGGCAAGATGATTAGCTTGAATGGACAACATCTCCACTGAAGACCTAAAATCCTCTCACATGACACAAAGTCAGCACACAAATGGGTGTTGCCATGCCAATTGCCAAGTACCATCTTAGAATTATGATAAAAATAGGTTTACCTTTGTTATCCTCTCATGATACACCATTCTTTTGAAATTTTAAAAATTCATAAATTTATCAAATATATATAAAATTTTGTATATATATATGTATCAATGTGGCATAAGCTAGAATATTTCTTAATTCAAACTCTCACATCCAATTGTTTGGAGGAGTTTTATATTGTTTCAGTATGTATTTGTCGATACTATTGTAATCTTTATAATTAAATTTAGGTTGAGTTTAGAACTCAATTTGTTATTTATCACTAAGAAAAGAACATTTAATTCGCCTATAAATTAAAAAAGAAAAAAAATTAGATACGTTAATAGAAAAGAATCGAATGTTTGAAGATTCCTCTATAAGAACATGTACTTAAATTGCACTAAAATATGAAAAAAAAAAATGTAACTTGGCAATAAAATCAACAAATAAAACGTTTAGTGCTAAGCTAGCTTTTCTTCGGTGAAGGTCTGAGCTTTTTCGACATCGCTACTCGTTCATTCTTTCCGAGCGCGCGACGGAGGTGCGGCGAGATGTTGCAGTGCATATTTCTCCTGTCGGATTCCGGGTATGAAACATCAATCGATCACGCGCCGATACATTTCTTGCGTTGAAAAGTTCTTGCTTTCTTCTTCTTCTTCTTCTCCTTCTTCTGGTTTTGATGCTGGGTTCTTGAAACCGAGCGATGAAATCAGTGGATCTTTAAACGGAATGTAATTTTGGGGGATTTGAACATGGGTTTGTCGCAGAGAAGTGATTCTGGAGAAACAGCTCACTGGGCATCGTGTAGATCGGGCCATCTGCGTTTGGTATTGGGATCACGCCATCTCTCAAGGAGACCAGGTTCTTGGCATGTTATACACAAGCTCATTTTCGTTCTTGTTTCTATGATGGGTGCAGATTCGCTAGGCTTTTCTTCTTCTTTTGGGTAAATTATTTGATTCCATTCCAAGGGGTATTCTTTGCTCTCATGGGTTTTGCCTTTCTTGTCCTGTGATTGGTTGATTGTTGCCCAATACAGCTGCAGCCCGTGATTGCTTCTCCAACACATTACCTTTTCCAAATTGTTCGAGAGGGCATCACGTTTTTAGCTTGTAGCCAAGTTGAAATGCCGCCATTGATGGGCATCGAGGTACTATACATTTTAGGCTGGTATCAATGAACTGCAGGATAGAGTGAAGTTTTAATTGCTTGGTTTTAGTTTCTATGCAGAGTAGCTGATGTCCTGGCAGATTACCTCGGAGGGCTAAATGAGGATGTGATAAAGGATAATTTTGTTATTGTTTACGAGGTAACAAGTTTTGCTGATCATGTGCTATTATTTCTCCCCTCAAATTTTATGACTCACTGTTTTGGCAGTTTGAGTTACCAGCACGTCATGGTGGGAGGCTTATATTCGAAATATACGTTAATCTATGATTTCGTTCTAGAAACATGGAGGATAAGATATGCAAGGTCTTGTTTATGTTTTTCTAAGAAATTTAGTTGTCCTGTCACCTGAATGGAGTAATGTGGAATTGAGTAAAGTTTGACATTCTTGATAAACTGTCTTGCTGTAGATGGTGTCTTCATTTTATCTGTGACAAAATGACCTTAAGAATCAATGTAAGCTAGGATGGAACATGGGGCCTTTCATTGAGTTGCTTCAGTATATTACAGCCATTTGTAGCCAGATTTTGTGCATTATTGAGGCTATAGTTATCATATTTACTGAAGCTCATTGCCTGAACATCCATCTGGTAGTGTCTTTATGATTCTTATGAAACATTGTTGAGCACAGTGAATGACTGTAAAAATAGAAAAGTGACTGCTTTGCCATGTTGCAAGAGAGAACTGTAGCCTATCATTTTTTTGTTCTTTATTTGGACAAAATTGTAGCCTGCTTTCAGCTCACAAATCTGCATAACCTGAAAACTCCAGTTTATTCATCAGTTAAGAGGATCCAAATAATGCCCATTTGTGGTTTCTGAGGTAGTCTTCTTCATAACTTATGTGTACACAGTATGTTGAAACTGTTCTCTAAATGCCGTCCAGATACCTAGTTTGATATGCAAAGTGGCCAATTTAACTTCTTGTAGGATGGCTACGGCTTCCTTCTAGAAATGTTTCTTTAAATTCTGTTCTGTCTTATATGATCACTGAAATGTCAATTCAGATGTATCTGTTGTAATCTCTGTCCCTCTTTTGTCTTCGATGAAACTCATTCTGGGACTCAGCTGATACTGCATAGCCTATGTTCACTTGCATTGTGTAATTATGAATTCCCTCCTCTATTGTAATTTTGAGTTTGTGACATCATTTTCTTTATTTTCTAACGCTTCACCTTTATCAAGTCATCCACTTGTTTTGCCTTGTCATGTTCATTGAGTGAGAAGTAAAAAGTTCTATGGTGGAATGTGCAGCTTTTGGACGAGATGATAGATAATGGTTTCCCACTCACTACAGAACCCAACATTCTCAGAGAAATGATAGCTGCACCCAATATTGTTAGCAAAATGTTGAGTGTTGTGACTGGCAATAGTTCGAATGTGAATGAGACACTTCCTGCTGCAACAGCATTGCGTGTTCCATGGAGAACATCGGACCCAAAGTATGCTAACAATGAAGTTTATGTTGATCTTGTGGAAGAAATGGATGCGGTTATTAATAGGTATTTAGCCGAAAACCTCGATGAGCTTTGTTAAAGATTAATATCTTTTTCCTCAAAGCTGACTTTACCAACCTCCCCCCCTCTCTCTCTCTCTCCCCATTTTCCTCTCTTTAATGACTTACATCTAGCTGTATATTTCATGTCTTCACCCAGTTGACACTGATGAATACTCTCTTACGCATTTCCTAGGGATGGTACGCTTGTTAAATGCGAGATTTATGGTGAAGTTCAAGTAAACTCTCATCTCTCCGGTCTTCCTGATTTGACTCTTTCATTTGCAAATCCCTCTATTCTGGATGATGTGAGATTTCATCCATGTGTACGGTATCGACCATGGGAATCTCATCAGATTCTTTCATTCGTCCCTCCTGATGGACAATTTCGGCTCATGAGTTACAGGTGTGAATATGTTGTCCATTTCCGGAAGTATCATGAATGGTCAAAACATCATGAGTTTTGTTTAATTTAAGTGGCATCCTAACTCGAATGTGAATGGTCTTTGCTTGATTTAAGAGGTGTCCTAGCTTGCAGGTAAATTCTTTCAAAATTACAACTGCCACACTGAATATGTATCCTTTTGGATAGATTGACTTCAGAAACAATTCCGTGCTTTAGGTGAAAACTTAGAAAAATCTGGAGCTCTGTCCTTTGTTTATCAATGCATCTATTTTATGTTCACTGCTTTTTGCTGTACAGAGTTAGAAAATTGAAGAGCATCCCTTTGTACTTAAAGCCACAGCTGACTTCAGATGCTGGAACCTGCCGATTAAGCCTGTTAGTTGGAATGCGGAATGATCCAGGAAAGACAGTTGACTCAATTGATGTGCAATTTCAATTGCCTCCTTGCATTTCAACTGCTGATTTGAGCTCAAATTGTGGAACAGTTAACATTCTTTCAAATAAGGTACTTGCTAGTGTAATTTAATAGTAATCACTATTTGATTGTTCATGGTGCTTGTCTCACACTCTTTTCATTGGACACTGTGTTCCTTTTGATTCATTCATTTCTGCAGACATGCTCTTGGTCAATTGGACGGATTCCCAAAGATAAAACCCCTTCATTGTCGGGAACATTAGTCCTTGAGTCGGGACTGCAACGTCTTCATGTCTTCCCTACATTCCAACTGAGTTTCAAGATAATGGGCATCGCTCTGTCTGGCTTGCAGATAGATAAGCTAGATCTAAAGAACTTACCTCATCGTCCTTACAAAGGTTTCAGAGCTCTCACTCGAGCAGGGCACTACGAAGTGAGGGCATGATGTGCTTTAATTTACGGCGAGGTTCTAACTTGGAGGCTTTCTTACTTGGAGAAACTGGGGATTGTGTGGAGGAATATTATTTTGTTTTTTGTAAATGATCTGGGCATAGTTTGAATTGAAGTATTATCTGCAACGCGATTGCTGATTAATGATGTAATTCTCGTCTGCAGAGTGCTTCAGGTTCAGGAGAGTTTTTTTTCTTCTTTTTGCTCTTTCAGTATGTAATTTTACATAATCATGAAATTGAATTACACAGTTAATCGAAATAGCTGATTCACCTCCATATGTTGTTTCTTTGTCTATAAACCTTCTGTAAAACCATGCGCATCAATCGAAAAGAGCAAAATTGAGCATCAAAGACCAACTTCCGGACAAAAATTTGGCAATACTAGAAGAAAACACAGAGCCTCAAGCCATAAGAAAACTAGGACGTCACATTTCAGCTAAATTCAAGTTTTTTAGCCAGCCACCTTGTTTACTCTGGAAGAATACATGACCCGGCGACGATCATGCTCTTATTCCAAATGGTCATTCTCTGTTGTTTGTGGCCTCAACTAACACAACTTATCATTCTCACTTCAAGAACTGAGAGGCACCTCAGAACCAAATCCAGACGAACCACTTGATTCAGGGCATGATGGCTAGTTCGTTATTTTATGTATGTTCGTCTGAAGACAAAAGGAGATTCTTTCAACTACTTACTTTGGAGCCAATGCTCAGGGAGGCACACAAAACTGTCGGATATGAAGGAAATTGAAATAACAACAGAATGAACTCGACATAGTAGTACATTTTCCAATCATGTGCGATCCTCGACGAGGTGGAAATGATATTGGACTCACACCCAACGCTGAGTCTTAGTTGACACGAACTCTGTCAAGTACTGGTTGAGTACTTTCTTTTCAGCTTCTTCTGGTGGACCCAAGTCTTGAACACTCTTGTACTTGGATTATGAATGAGCATAGTTCCACCGGGAGACTTTCAGTCTCATAACAGAATGGTCTCTGGAGAAGATATCAGCCCCAGCACTGCGGACCTGAACCCAATTCTGAGGATACTTGAAAGAGTAGCCATTGAAGGTATATTGATGTCCTCTCCGAACCGAACAGACAGCTGTACAAATGCAATGTCCAGCAAACCACCTTGTGGGAAGATATAACTTCACAAGATCAAGGCAATCGCCTTCCTCCTTGAAACTGCAAAAGCTGTATTCTGGCTATACATCAGAAGATTTCAAATAGAAGTAGATGCTTGAAGCTTAAGAATCATACAGCCAAACAACAGTACATACATAAAATAAGCCTTATCCGTCAGTTGTGAATGAAAACGTGAATGGAGAGTCTTATCATCAGTAAGGAGATCAAAACTTGTGAATACCCGACAACTAGTTCCGAGTCCCTATTTCAGCTTCTGATGATGAGGTTGGCACTGAATCGTCATGCTTTTAAAGCATAAGCATCTCAGGAACATTACCTAATTATTCATGCATGGTGATCATCGACCCAATGGGTTCCAAATTCTAGAGTACGCCAAATCAAATGTGTAAACAATCTGTTGTGAACTATATATAAACATGAATAATAATTTGATTATAAGATTACTAATCAAGATGTATCCCTCCGATAAACTACTCTACGTATTATGCTGGGTATGATCTTTCGCAAAGGCCTGGAGAGCAGGGGATATACAGCATTGCAACATGTTAGTGATTCTGTCTAAGCACTTTGGATTCAGCAGAAGAGCTTAAACCCTCTAAGAACTCTGCCACTTTCTTGCTTAAATCAGATACATATCCCAGTCAAATAAATACTTCTCTTAAAGTTCTATATCCGTTGGAGGGCACCGAAAATCACTGGACCTCGAGCAGTACCTGACACGAAGTGAAAATTGCGCAAAAAATCAAGAGAAACTTGCGGTACCCAATGGCCACCCTCGACAAGTTGTCTTGACAAAAACAGATTGCAGAAACATGCGATGCCATTGCCCAAATGCGCGAGAAAGCAAGCGGAATGAGTTCCTTTTCTTATGAGGATTTTGCTGATGCCCAATGCAGGAACATGCGATGCTCCTCTCCATGCTGCCTCACCCTTCTTCTACTCGGTAGTGTGCGAGAATCCGAAACCACATAAAGATTCTTTGAGTCGTCGTAACATTCGTCATTTTCAAAGATTCTCAGAAACAATTTGGCAAATGAACGATGCCCCTTCCTTTCAAGATCACAAGCTTCCCTGAAAACAGCCTCAGACATTGTGAACGTCAGCAGAAGCTCATGGTATTCCTCTTCCCACTCGCCATGCCGAATCTACCGGCTTAAACATCAATTCCATCGCAAATGCAGCAAAGACTAGGCATCTTCACAGCAGACCCAGCAACTTGTCGAGCTCGACAAACTTCCAGAACTCCCCACGAGCTTAAAAGTTTCGACTTTGGCGGGTTCTTGCGTTTCTCCGGTCGCCAACAGGCAGTTCGGAATCTTCGGATTCTCCATGGCCGAGGAGGAACGATACCCGCTGGCTTTCCGACCAACGTTCCACGTGGTAACGTCGCATGTGGCCACGTCGTCAGTTTCTTGGCGAGCCCTCCGCGGCACTTTTCCGACGTGGCGTCCTCTTGTCGCCCATGATAAAACTTAAGGACAATGACGTGCAAAATCCAACGACCGGTGGCCGGTGGGATGGATTACAGGGGCCGCTGTTGAGGCGCCACGTGGCGGCACGCCGGTGGCCGGGAGTTTTCCACCACGAGAAAACGAGCTAGAGGCCGAAGCCCGGAAACGGTGGATGCCTCGTCATGGACACGTCATCATCAATGCTTATCCCTCTCTTTTATTAATTAATCACGTGACTCCACGACAATTAGAGAAAAAATTGTTTGAAATTTAACTCCTTTTGCTAAAACCCTTTTAGTTAGTGCTACACCCATTTTTAATTTCGTCTTTGAATGTCTGGGTCTTGCTTACTTTGATGATGGACAGAAAACCACGTCGCCTAAGAAATAATCTTAATATATCACTTATAATTTCCTCCTCTCTTTTTTAGGTTGTGTTATGGTACACAGAACGAAAAAGATGTGTTATTTCAATCCTCAACAGAAATTATTGAAAGGGGAACTATTTTATTCTAATTTGATTATAAATATAGACACTAATTTTATTGTTTTTGAGTGAAAATTTCTCCATCAAGTGAAAGTGAAAACTAGCAAATTGTTTTTTGTTTTTTGTTTTTTAGGAGGGGTAGCGAGGTAAATCCGATTTTTCACCGGTAGCCATTCGTCGCCTCCAAGGCAAAGGAAAAGCCTTCGTTCTCTCCTCGCCGCTTGTATAAAAACGGGACCTTTCCATTTCTGCAAACCTACTTCCGCTTCTCGTTTCTTGCGTCACCGATATCAAATTCGAACTTCTCTTTCCTCTTCATCCACAGAATCTCCTCTCCCTCTCTCCCTCATGCGGTATCTCTCTCTGCAAGCGAAACCCACATCTCAAAATTCCATCTTCCTTCCTCGTCTGATAGCACCCGCAATGAGCCGTAGCTGCGTGTGCGTGTAGGTTGAGTGGATTGTTGAACACGTCTTCGTCTTTATGCGGCTTTGATTGGCTAATTGGTTCGACCCGAATCGGTTTTACTCGTGATGAATACGGTTTTTCATCTGGGTAGCTCAGCCATGAAGCCTGCTTGTAGAATTCTGTTTGCTACCAGGTGTCCTGTACCATTTAGATTCGTTTCTACTAAGTGTAGCCATGCCGGATCGATGGGTTCTTTGTCGAGCTTTCGCTTTGATCACGGTCGGTGCCTCTTCCACACCAATCGCTGTCGGGCTGTGAATGTTGGTCGCGCCATTGATGAGGTCCAGAGCACTTTTTGCTTGCCTGGGTTGGGTTTTGGGCGGTCTGGGAATTTATTGAAATTGCACGAATTTAATGGCAATATTAGTCATAGACGGGCTATCGTTGTTGCTAATGCTGTTAGGAGTTTATCGACTTCAGTGGAAACCCGTGTGAATGATAACAATTTCGAGAGGATTTATGTTCAGGGTGGAATGAATGTGAAGCCATTGGTGGTTGAAAGGATTGATAAGGATGAGAATATTGTAGGAGGGGAGGATTCTAGTATTGAGGTTGTTGATGATAAAATAAATTTGGAAAAATCTAAGGCTGGTCTGAATGAATCCAATGATGTTAGTGTTAAGAGAGAGGAAAGTCAGGTTGAAAAAGAAGCGTGGAAGTTATTGCAGGATGCTGTTGTTATGTACTGTGGGAGCCCTGTTGGGACCATGGCAGCGAATGATCCTGGGGATAAGCAGCCACTGAATTATGATCAGGTGTTTATTCGTGACTTTGTGCCATCTGCCCTAGCCTTCTTGCTCAAGGGAGAAGGAGAGATTGTGAGGAATTTTCTCCTTCACACATTGCAATTACAGGTCTGTCTTCATATTGTTTGTGCTTCACCAATTAATACTTGTGTGAATGTGTATATGTCTGAATTTCTTAGGCACATGTCTTGCTGCTTGTTTCTCTTAAGTTATTAATCAAATGCAATACAAACCTTGCCTTTACTTTGCTGCTTGGTATAACTAATATGTTTTTCTGATATTGAGCGTCACCTGCCTGTGTGAGTCCCCTCTACTCTTGAGATTTTGCTGCTTTTAGTTTGAACTTATTTGGTTATTGAAAGCTCTGTTTGTATTTTACTTTTACTTATTGTGGGTATGCAGTGCTCCATGAGTTTGCAGCTTTGCACTCTGTGAGCTAGTTTCTGAGTTCTGGTTCATATGGTGGTTACATGATAGTTTGATTCTCCAAGACGCATGCGTTTCAATTTCATAGTCTCTGAGAGCAATTCTTTTTTCTATGATCTGAAACTTTGTCCTGCTCGATTTGAAAATACATTGTTTTGACCTGCTGCCATCGTCATAAAGGAAAATTTTTAATTAGCTCAAGAGCTGATTTCAAGAGATGCACCTTCTGTGTAGTTTTGTATTTCAACTAATGAAGATTGTCTATGATTTGTATTCCAGAATATGAATAATTTTGAAATGCGCCGAAGTCTGAACTCTTGTATGGCATTTTTTCTCAGAGTTGGGAGAAGACAGTGGATTGTTACAGTCCTGGGCAGGGTTTGATGCCTGCAAGCTTTAAAGTTAGGACCGTGCCTCTTGATGAAAATAAAGTTGAAGAGGTTTTAGATCCTGATTTTGGCGAGTCAGCTATTGGGCGTGTTGCCCCTGTAGATTCTGGTTAGTCCGCTATTAAAGATAAATGATGCTTTATATTTAGATTATGACCATGATCTAATTATAGGGAAATGTCTAATTTTGACTTTTCTGCTAAGTATTCTATTGGCAACTGGTTTTTCAACATTTCCATTTTGTTGTAACTATTTAGGACCTGACTTTGTAGCTTGTTTCTCATTTCCTTTGTAGGGTTATGGTGGATTATCCTGCTAAGGGCTTATGGGAAGATCACGGGTGATTATGCATTACAAGAGAGAGTAGATGTCCAGACTGGCATCAAATTGATTATGAACCTGTGTTTAACTGATGGTTTTGATATGTTCCCTTCTCTGCTTGTTACTGATGGCTCCTGTATGATAGATCGGAGGATGGGTATCCATGGTCACCCTCTGGAAATTCAAGTAAGTGCACTAGGATTTAAGCTATTTGAAATTCCAATCTTCTCTCTGTGCTTGTAAAAGTAAGAAACGTTAGCAGTACTACATTTAGTTTTATGGAATTTGATAGTGGCTGTCTCATGGCACTGTTATTAATTACCATTTGTCAACTTTGGTAAATTGGAAATTTCTGATTTAGACTTTTCTAATACCATTAATATTTGGATGGTTGGAGAATACTCGAGGTCTTGTTTTTTTAACATGAAAGAAATTCTGCAAAAAGAATCACATACCAAGCAAAAAGAATAGAATACCCCCTTTTTCCCTGTTTTTGCGAGTTATAATTATACCTTGTATGGACTTACTTTTTTACCATGGTAATTTTAAATTGTCTGCAAGATGTACTGTTTGTTTTCGTATCCTGCTGTGATTTGTAGGTACTTAAGTTGGGATATATTTTTTCCCTGTGAATATAATGAGGCATTGAAAATATCAACTCCTAAAGTGGAAGTTAGAATATCCTCTCTATTTTAGCTGCTGATTTCCTGTTTCTTGTTGACCTGTTATCGTATCTGTCTTCTTTTGAAACTCTGAGGAGTTTGCTTTCACTTGGTTCACTGAAGAGTCAGTCCGTCTCAATCACAGATCTCTTTGATTTTTCAGGCTTTATTCTATAATGCACTGCGATGCTCTCGGGAGATGCTTAGTGTAAATGATGGCTCCAAGAATTTGGTGAGGGCAATCAACAATAGGCTGAGTGCTCTTTCTTTCCACATTAGAGAATATTATTGGGTAGATATGAGGAAGATAAACGAGATTTACCGTTATAAAACAGAGGAATACTCAACAGATGCCACCAATAAGTTCAATATCTATCCGGACCAAATTCCATTGTGGTTAATGGATTGGATCCCAGAGAATGGTGGTTATCTGATTGGCAACCTGCAGCCAGCTCACATGGATTTTAGACTCTTCACCCTTGGGAATCTTTGGTCAATTGTTTCCTCACTAGGTACCCCAAAGCAAAATGAAGCTATTCTGAATTTGATTGAAGCCAAATGGGATGATCTAATTGGACATATGCCTCTAAAGATCTGTTACCCTGCTTTGGAGCATGAAGATTGGCGTATAATTACTGGAAGTGATCCAAAGAACACGTAAGTCTCTGCTTTGTTGCAATCCTGCTTTTGTTCTTGATTTCTTATCCTAATTGGTTGTTGCACATTATATGAATATTGCCATTCACTAACAAGAAATTCCATCTTTTAATGTTCAGGCCTTGGTCATATCATAATGGAGGCTCCTGGCCAACCCTTCTGTGGCAGGTGAGCTTGAGCTACCTGCCTTTTCTAGTATTTCTCAACTTCAATGGTTTTCTCAAACATGCCATGCATTATTTATGCGTTATGCAAATTTTAAATTACTCATCCATGTATCGTTCTATTTATGTTTAGTTCACATTGGCATGCATCAAGATGGGAAGACCGGAATTAGCCGAGAAGGCAGTAGCCTTGGCTGAGAAGAGACTTTCAGAGGACTGTTGGCCAGAATACTATGATACCAGAACTGGGAGATTCACTGGAAAGCAATCGCGACTCTTCCAGACGTGGACAATTGCTGGTTTCTTGACTTCGAAGATGCTTCTGGAGAACCCGGAGATGGCATCTAATTTGTTCTGGGAGGAGGACTACGAGCTACTTGAAATCTGCGTCTGTGCACTGAGCAAGTCGGGAAGGAGGAAATGCTCTCGAGGTGCCGCAAGGTCTCAGATACTGGTATGAGAGACCAAGTTCGTCACCAGACATGGGGCTCGCTTCATATCTTTCACGTGATTCTGAATTACAGATTCTTTATCTAACAAGGCTACATTCTTTTGGAGGCGGAAGACCGCCTCACATATTTGTACAGTTACTGAGTTTACGATAGACTTGTAGAGCTTAAAGCATCAAATTCTTACCCGATGGTGAGAGCATATGGGTTACAGGTCATTTGTACATAGATATGTTAACTTGTTAGCCAATCAATTACTACGTTGATTGGAATAACTTGTGTCCAAGTGAAATGTGGTGATAGAGATAGGAAATTAGCAAAGAATGTGATTCTTGATCGGTATCTTATACACACCAATAGTGTTCACTTGCCCAGAGAGTGTTCTGGCATTTCAGTATATCTGAGATGTTGTCATTTCTGTCCTACTATGTAATGTGATACCTATTTTTTATATTTCCAGTGTTGGTACACTCTTGTTAACTTAACGGCAACTTCTTCTACATGATTCATCGGGCTGACATCATAGATTCGAGCTCCATGTTCGCCCCATATTTGCCAACAACAGAGATGATATGTCGCCAATGTGCATTCAACATAGCGCAGCACGTATCGCTAGATTACGTAGTTTCATTTCTACATATTATTCAAATTGAAAAGTGCTTCTCGAAAGAAGTCGAAAAATGTTCCTTGTGACAATATACAGATTTTGTTATCTAGAAAAGTAACTGTTTGATCAAGCAACAGAACACAAGGCAAAGCACATCCTATCCCGTCGACGTGATAAAAGCAAAAAACAAATTTTTAAACGAGTCTAATCTGCATAGAGATCTTAAATCAGCATTGACGAGGGAGCTCATCGACCGGGTTATTAGTTATTTAGTTGTAAAACAGAGGAAAGCCCGCTTGGTTCCACGTTCGCGTCTGAGAGAATAGTCTCTCGCAAAACACATTTTCATCCGCTTTTTTCTTCTCCCGGACCGTGCAGAGCTATTTTCATTCGGCGCAGAACTTCGTCTCGACTGTACCTGTGTGATCTGAGACGGTTTCGACGGTCAGACGAATGAAGCTTGGGTCGTGCCTGGGGAGGCTATGAGCTGGCACGGCACCATCCATGAGTGCCAAGAAACTGCTATCCACAACCCATTACCGGCCAATACCGAAAGTAGTTCTGAACTCACTTAGGCGGGTCCGAAACTGCATTACCCAACCAAACCCACCATTCTTGCCGAAGGACCCATCAGTTTTGTCCACCGATCTGGTCAAGACGTACTTCGAGAGTGGACTGGTTAAGGAAGCTCGCCTCCTGTTTGATGAAATGCCTCACAGAGATGTTATTGCTTGGACGACCATGATTTCTGGCTACTCTTCTAATAACTACTACCACGAATCATGGGCTGTGTTCTGTGAGATGGTTCGGAATGGGAAGGAGCCAAATGAGTTTACTTTATCCAGTGTCTTGAAGGCTTGCAAAGGCATGAGAAGTCTTTCGCATGGAGCGTCAGTCCATGGCTGGGCAATCAAGCTTGGCTTGGATGCGACTATGTATGTTGAAAATGCACTTCTCGACTTGTATGCCACTTGCTGCTCTAGCATGGACGATGCCTGCATGGTTTTTCGCCATATTCATGCAAAGAACGAGGTCTCTTGGACTACATTGATCACTGGGTTCACCCACCGAGGAGATGGCTATAGTGGGCTTAACGTGTTTCGCCAAATGTTATCGGTACGTGTTTGTCATGTCTTGAACAACCACCTTTCATCAATTTGCTTTGGATTAAGTTAAATTTTATCTTTTTAAGCAGAATGTGGTCATTTAGGATGCCTGCAGTTCATTTTCCTCTCAAGCAGTCTCAGCCTAAACTAGTTTTTCACATTATTTATGCGCTTTATGTCAAATCAGGAAGGAGCTGAACTGAACCCATTTAGCTTCTCAATTGCAGTTAGAGCTTGTGCCTCAATTGGGTCGCTAGTTTTTGGCCTGCAACTCCATGCATCAGTTGTCAAGCACGGGTTTCACTCCAATCTACCTGTCACGAATTCTATATTAGACATGTACTGCAGGTGCTGTTGCTTATCTGAGGCGAGTCAATGTTTCCATGAAATGCCCGAGAAAGATGTAATCACATGGAACACCTTAATAGCTGGATATGAAAGACCGGATTCTAGTGAGGCCCTCCTTATTTACTCTAAAATGGAGTCCCGAGGGTTTCGACCAAACTGCTTCACATTTACAAGTGTTACAGCAGCCTGCGGTAATTTGGCACTTACGAAATGTGGACAACAAATTCATGGGGTAATTATTCGAAGAGGACTTGAGGGGAGCATGGGGCTTGCTAATGCACTTATTGACATGTATGCCAAGTGTGGAAGCATAAATGATTCACATAGAATATTCATTTCTATGTCTCATAGGAACTTGCTCTCTTGGACATCTATGATGATTGGATTTGGTGCTCATGGACAAGGAAGAGAGGCCATTAAGTTGTTCAATGACATGGTCAGGTCAGGCATAAGACCTGATCAAATTGTATTTATGGCCGTTCTGAGTGCTTGCAGCCATGCTGGTCTTGTGGATGAAGGGTTGAGGTACTTTGAACTAATGAGTGAATATAATGTTACCCCAGGCCACGAGGTTTATGGGTGTGTGGTGGATTTGCTTGGCCGCGCAGGGAGAGTGGAGGAGGCTTATCAACTGATAGAGAGTATGCCATTTAGACCTGATGAGTCTGTCTGGGGTGCTCTTCTTGGAGCTTGTAGAGCACACCGACTTAAGAAGCTGGGAAAATTGGTAGCACAGAGGGTACTGGACTCGAGACCAACGTTGGCAGGAACCTATGTGACCCTATCAAACATCTATGCGGCTGAAGGTAAGTGGGGGGACTTTGCACGAGTTAGGAAGTTAATGAGGGGAATGGGTAGCAAGAAAGAGACTGGGAGGAGTTGGATTGAGATTGGAAACCAGATTTTTAGCCTCGTTGCTGGAGATAAAATTGTTCCTAGGGTGCATGAAATTCTCGCATTGCTAATTTGGGACATGAAAAAAGCAGGATACGTGCCTGACCTGGATAATACAGACAGGCCTAGCAAAAGAAAGAAAAAAAGAAGATAGTATGGATAGAAATAAAAAAAAAAAGTTAGAACAGCCTGAGAATCACGGAGACTTGAGACTGAGCCTATGTGTCCTCATGATTCGCAAATTTGCCTGGAATAGTCAAGGCAAGTATGATAATACAGTTTTGAAATTCACAAACAGCTCAAGATGGTAAAAAGATATTTGGCATTATACTGTTGAGTTGATTTCAGTCAGGAAACAGATATCCTCCTTTCAGTTCACAGTCAGAAGCAGAAAAGGGCAGAGGAACATTGTACGCAGATTGATAAATGGTTGATCGAAGCTTTAATTTGTGCAATCACTCATGTTACCCATTTTTTTATCTCCTTGGGCTACATCTTTTTGTGAATTCAACCTGTAATCTAATGTTGAATTAATTCATAGAAGCTGTACAGTTCAAGCCCCATTTTTCCCAGAATAGTGAGATGGAATAAGAGCGGTCATTTGGTCTTGCATACTCTGGCGCTTAAGACTTCACGATACATCAAATGAGAGGAGTCTCGATGTTATATTTGTTTGTTCACATAAAGTTTGCTAGTTCATATCTTTTTATATGTATGTTCATCTGGATGAAGCTAACAGATAAATCAACAAAAATTGACTCCATTGACACTACTAATCAGCTGGTGCAATTCTTCCCAGTAAAATCTTCACTTGAGTTTATATGGTCCAGCGTCTCTGTATTCTAAGTTAGAATTCAAATGTCGGAGAAGTTCAAACATTGGCTTATGGCTGTGAAAGATCAGATGCTTGAGATAACCAACCTTCTGCAGGATGTCAACCAGTAAACTTAGCTTTCTATATCTCGCTAATTGCATGCAAATTAATTTGAGTCAAGCCATATGTACAGATGAAAAATTTAGACTTATCTGATTGAAAAGCTGACGAGGTACTCTATCGGCCTCTAGGTAGTTGAATATCCAAGCTCACGTCCCTGGATTATAAAAAAAAAAAAACAAACAAATGAATCGTTGATTAATAGTTCTTCCAATGAATATGGTGACCATTTGTAAAATTACTTTCAACAATAAATAATTTTCTTCTTGTCTTGATATAAATCACGAATTCCTTAAAGATAATTACTGATCGTAATTTAGTGAACTTTTATTGGATTATACAAGTAAAAAAATGTAGCTCTTAATTTAAGGGTTAAAATCAAAATTTTATTTCCCAAAAGATCCTCAATTTGATGTTGTGTAAATATTCTGTCAAAGATCAGATATGTAAATTTCGACCGGGCCGGCCCATATCCACCACCCTCCCCTTTCTTCGCAATTTTGCCGGTCGAACAATCTAATTTGCACTTCTTTTTTATTTTAATTTAATTAATATTTGTATTTAAAATCAAATTTGGACTCAAATAACATCATTTTGGGGTTATCTTGCTTGTTTTAGCGACATTAGGCCATGTAGGAGATAAAAATAATAATAAAAGCCACATCAGTATTTTCCATTAGTTAAGTTGGACAAAGTTAACAAAAGGACTCGATTGTATCGATTTAACAAGTTTGACAATTCAATTATACTTTCATGACAAATTTTAGAACTTGTAATAAATGTATCCCGAGATTGAAGTACTAGTGCCATTTTTGGCTAATTATATCACAATGTTTGATAAGTATCCATCTGATTATTTTGTAAATACACTTTTATCAGGCTCTTGGAATAATGGGTGCTTTGGATCCTCTTACTCTTACGTATAAGCGAAATGAATTAATTTTGTATGGTTCTCATGGAGAAGTGGCTCCTGCAGCTGGCGATTCAGGCCAGCATATTCAGCTTGTGGATGAAGTAAAGATGGGATATTTGTCCATCTTCTGCCACATGCGAGAATTACTGTTCGGCAGGAGGATAACGACCCGAGAAATTTCATTATGTCGAGGATCGAAGTTTTTGTTTATGCCGCTTAGTAATGCTGCTGATGTTTAATCCTGCTGCAAGTTATGTACTGATCTAGTGCACTTTATTGTTTTTAAAATGGCCTGGACCGACTGTTTAAAGGGAAGTGGTCAGCCATCTAGTTCAGTTCTGTTTAAAGGGAAGTGGTCAGCCATCTAGTTCAGTTCAGCATTATGTGCAAGCCAGCTTTGCCCTTGTTCAACCATGTGCAGATTGTGAACCAGTTTGACCGTTTCTTGGCCTCAGGGTTGGCAGGTGAGGAGGTTAACCTACACCCTCACCTGCCAAACTTGTTCAACCATGCTTATGACCGTTTCTTGGCCTCAGGAGCTTTGCCCTTGTTCAACCATGTCCATATGATGCTTATGCTGTACTAGCCAGCCTGGCTTCCCCTTAATTCACTTTGATGGTTTGCCTTTTGGCATCAAAGTAAGTTTGCAGGCTTGCGGCTATGAATATAGGTCGTGATGCTATGAATTTTCCACACTAAACCTCATTGACTAGGAAAAGTCAAAAGTTCGGATGGGTACCGAAACAAAGATTGAATGTACTTAGCAATGTGGAAATTCAGACTTGTGTCAAGCACATAATCTACATACACACATTCATTTCTAAGCTAATAAGCCACCCTCTGAAATTATGAGTATAAGATCCATTTTCTGGCAAAAAATCAAGAGCCATTTCCTGTAGATTTGCATAAGAAAACAATCTCTCTTTTGCATTTGGACAACAAATAGAACGATTTCAGCTATATTAACAACCAGAAGGACTAAAACTTAACAGCCTCAGAGAAAAATTACAGATCATAACAATTTCTTTTCTTGGTCGGTATAACAATTTCCAATTGTGCATATCCTCAGGCAAATAGTCTCAGACTTCTTCTCTGCAAAGAACGTGGCCCACTCACCAGTAGAAAGAGCTTCTTTATCTCTGAGATAGATGCTAGCGCTTCAAACATGCACTGCACAAGCATCCTATGCAACTTTCACTTAAGACTAGTTAAGTCCTCATCTTCAGCAACATGAAGGCATAAAATCCAATCAGCTATTTAAGATACAAGAATCTGCTCTGAGGATTGCTCCTGCCAATAAAATGAACTATCATCTCTTATCCACAACATTCCGCCTTTAGTATAGTTAAATCTATTTTTACTAGCAATTCTCAACATAAGTGATTTTGTAACTGAGGGAAAAAGTCAAATACCATTTACAGAAGACGTTCCATCATTGCTCAAGCTGCATTCCATGAAACAGCATACAATTCAAGGTTGTGCGGACAACCAATGCAGCAATTTGTCAATTCGAATCTGATTTCAGAAACTTTTACTTGGAAGACTAGGATCTCATACTTCAAAAGCAACATCATTGCCCAAAGCTGATTTCAGAAACTTCAACTTTCTTCAGAAGTCCTAATTCATTTGAAGCTCCAGCAAGGAATAAATGTGAAATAAATGTCATGCACAGATATTAATTGATCCTCCCATTCCTAACAGTTTCACGAGGTTGTTGTTTTGATTGCTCATTCAGGATCTTTCTCCCAAATGAGCAAAATCATCGGGAATTCAGAGACCAGAAGATTTTTACCTCAAATAATCATAGGCCTTTTCTTCATCCATACTGTTTTTTTCATTTCTGGGCTGACTGGGGTATTCAGCAGAAGGAGCTGCTTCTCAAGAGCTTAAAGGGACAAAAGTTTGAATGTGAGGATCTATCCAGCAGGGTAACTCTAGAGATCTTGATGTTTGGTTCAGATTATTTGCTACCAAAAGTCCGTGCAAGAACAATTTCCTTGCTTGAAATGGTGGAATCGATGTCTATCTCTCACAATAATGTCACGGTTGTAAGCTTTAGAGGTGAACTTAGCAACTGTGTGACAGTCATTACATATCCGTAAGTTCTTTATTACTCTAATTGGCATTGCTGGAGGGATATTGAGAAGCCCAAATGCAATAGCAAGCTTCTCACTGTGTCTTAACAAAGTTGTTTCCTTTTCCTCCTCATCAATTTCAAGAAAAACCTCATTCATGTCTGGCACATAACCTTCCATCTTAAACTTCTTAGCCATTTCATCCAACTTGTTCTCAATATCTTCTAGTTGAGGATGCGTCTTATCACCAGCCAGGAATTCGTGAATCACTCCATTTGCTTCAATCATGCTACAACCTGGTGTTTTCATCACTCCATGCTGCTGCATAATTCCTCTAATCTCAAGCACATTCTGCCAATTCCCTTTGGAAGCATTCATGTTTGACAATAACACATGGAAACCATCATGGTCTGGCTCGAGCTCAACAAGCTTTCTTCCTATCCTCTCCCCCCTTTCAAAGTCACCGTGCTTTCTACAAGCTCCGAGAAGGGCTCCCCAAGTAGAAACATCTGGTGCCATAGGCATGCTCTCAATAAGCTCCTCTGCTTCTTTAAGCTTACCAGCACGTCCCAAAAGGTCCACCATGCACCCGTAATGCTTGACATTAGGTTCTATCTTGTATTCTGGTACCATGGAATCAAAATGAAAGCATCCCTCGTCTACCAAGCCCATATGTCTACATGCTCCAAGAACTCCAATAAAAGTTATGTCATTAGGTGTTACTCCACAATTCTTCATCTCTAGAAAGAAGTTTAGTGACCTCCCTACCAAGCCGTTCATTGCCAACCCCAGAATCATAGCATTCCACGTAGAGACACCTTTGTCCTCCATTAACTGGAAAATATCCAATGCATTTTCAACACAACCACACTTCATGTACATGTCTATCAGGGTCGTACCTAGAATAACATTAACCTTGAGGCAATTCTTCCTAATGTACGCATGAACCCATTTTCCTTGATCAAGGGCAGCCAAGTGAGTACAAGCTGAGATGACGCTCACCAAAATGGTTTCATCGGGCTGCAGTCCTGTAAGCTGCATATCTTGAAACAGCTCCAAAGTATCTGAGAAATGGTCATGTTGAGCATATCCGGATATCATGGCACTCCAAGATACTATGTCCTTCTCTGGCATCGAAACAAATAATGCCTTCGCATTTTCAATCAATCCATTTCTCAAATACCCTGATATCATGGAGTTCCAGGAAAATAAATCCAGATGAGGGTATCCAGCTCTGAACAGTCTTTCTGCAACCAGTATCTCATCACATATTGAATACATGTGAATCAATGCATTTTGAAGGTTAACATAAGATTCAATCCCAAGTTTCACCACCAACCCATGGGTCAACTTTCCTATCTCGCCAGCAAACAAATGTGCACACGCTGAAAGAATGCTAATCACAACAACCTCGTCCACTCTAACACCACTACCAGTCATCTCTTTAAACATATACAAAGCCTTATCATACATCCCATTCTGTTCATAACAAGAAATTAATGCACTCCATGACACCATATCCTTTTCCTCCATTTGATCGAATAGCTCATACGCATCCACTACATGTCCTGTCTTTCCAAATAAAACAATCATCGAATTTGAAGCAATCACATTTCTTCTAGGCATCTGATCAAAAATCAGTTTTGCTTCATCTACATTCCCCACCTGAACATAACCCGCCAGCATCGAGTTCCATGAGACGGCATCCAGAACGATACTTTCATCAAACAGCTTCCGTGCATCTTTCACGTTCCCATTCACCGAGTACAAGGTGATCAACGTGTTCTGGACGTAAACATCCGAATCAAAACCCAGTTTCAGGACATGATCATGCACTTGTTTCCCCTCATATTCCGAGAACCGCAAACTAGAAGCCTGGACTAAAATGGGATACGTGTAATTATCAGGACCCACATTCTGATTCAACATCAACTTGTAAAGGAAAACGGCATTTTGAGGGCTATCATTCTGCACAAAGGCCCTCATCATCGTGTTCCACGAGAACCCATTTGGGTTCTCAACATAACTAAAGAGACGAAAGGAGTAACTAACGTGGACGAAGTGAGAGTCGGTGGAGAACTTGAGGAGCCTGCTTGCTGCGTAAGTGTCCCTGATGTACCCGGTGAGGATCATCTGAGACAGGACTTGGTTGAAGTGTTTGAGGTTGTGGCATCGTCCCAAGTGGGTCTCCAGGATTGAGAGAGTGATGGTGGGAGCAATAGACGGACGGCGATGCAGACTTGGCTTGACCAGCGTAGCAAAGTTGCGAACTTTGGCGAAATTCATGGAATGACGATGGAGTGCTGATGGAACGCTTAGTGCATGTCATCGTAGCGTGGCGCAATCATCTGGTGAAAAGCTCGGACAAGTTCCTGGTCGGCGGTCGGGAACCTTGGCGGGGACTGAAAAATTGCTCAAAACTCGATTTGACTAGTGAAAAATCAAATTTTGCTCGAACTCAGTCAATGACATGTGTGCTCCTTTATTTTTATTTTTAATGTCGGACATCAAACACGTTTACTTTGAGTTGTTCAATACTAAATAGAATAGTCAATTCAAAATTCAACAGTGAAACTATTAAATAAATAAATAAAGTTAAAATCGCTAAAAACATAATGTATAAATGTTGCTCAATTTCGAACTTTAAGATACTTTTATTTCACATATACAAATAATCATTATTAGGACAATATTTTCCAAATCGTAACTTTTTCATAAAATAAATGCTCTTAATCGAATCGTCATCATGTGTAGTTGAATTTGTCAAATTAGAGAGTAACCCAGATTTCGTAAACCATCCCCTAAAGGAGGGAGCTCAATTGTCAAGTTTCTTGCCAGCAAGGGATCAAAGGCCTTTCTCAATTATGCATAGAATCTTTAACTATACGTTAAGAATGAGAAAAGTGCATTCTTACTTCTCAGCTCCAACGAATGAACATAGTTTACTTGATGTTAAGGAGCAAAAGAATTCAGTGACATTTGAACTGCATGAAATATTTTAACGGCAAGCTGTAGCGCATCCGCATATCCCCAGTGGCCTTACTGATTATCCCTCAAGCTTCCTCTAAGAGGAAAACAGGAGAAAAGAGAGAGTGCCTCACACGAAAACTATGACGGATCTTGCTGTGGCGGCAGAGTTGCTATGACCGAACCTTTCACATGCCGCATGTGAGTTTTCCCTCCTTCATGCAATGGGTCGCCTGCTTTGCGTGTCGAGGACATGCGATGAGGAAGAGCAAAGGGTGCAAAGATTGGATGTCTGAATTTGGGGTTTGAACACGCGATCTCAGTGCTGATGTCACATTTGCCTGAAGTCTGTAAAACTCTCGTCCAGTGCGTGATGTTCCGGTCAGGTCGGCAATCGCTAATGAGTGAAGATGAGGAGTTCATCCAGAGGAAATCCCCCAGAAAAGTTGTGCATACTCAATCGCCACGGTAGTAATTTTGACTGAATGAACCAGGACTCTTTTAAGTCACATCAGGATGTTGGTGTGGAAGTCGAAAGTCCTCAATCTCAGCATAGTCTGCAACATCTTTTACAGTTGCAACACCATTTTTACAGCAACTTGCAACAGAATTCGTCACTGTGCGCTACACAAATGTTCCAACTTGATCAACCAACATAGGTGGTAATAGACTGATAGTTGTGCTAATGGCGTAGGGCCAAACTCAGGACTCGCTGTATGGTCTAAACAAAGCAAAATTAGCAAAAAAGTCAACACATACACATGTGTTAATCTAACAAAAGGAGAAGCATTCGGCATTTGTAGAATTTCCATAACTAGACTATTCCTTATCGCCCTATAGGTTACTAGGGGTCTGAAGCAAAACAAAATCACGTGAACTTGTCATGGCTTAATTTGGTGGTGAAAGAGAAATGCCCTTATAAATGGCCAATCCTTTACTTGCAGACTAAGCACGCATCTGCCTACTGCCATTCACGTTAAAAGCTTATCCAAGAGAAAATTGCCATTTTTCAATCGCTGTCCATTTCCTAGATACAGCTATTGAGATGCTGCCAGGGCGAACTGGACAAAGACTACAAAGACTACATAGACTCATAGAGAGATGCTAGTGATGGAACTGATGCGGGTCAATGAGATCATGAGATTTGTCTTTTCTTACATAAAAACCACCATTATTTTAGATATTGAATCTGGAAAAGCATACAAGCTTGCTGACTTACGACTCTAGTGCCTGTTCCCAACTCTCTCCAGTCTGAACTGGATGCTATGTTGGGTTGGGCTGAGAAGTATCCTTTGCTTAAACCAAAAAGAAAATGAAAGACTTTAGTGCATAGATCCACAGTAATTTGAGTATCCTCTTCCCTAGCCCTATTCCTGATTTAAGCGGCATTTGTTTTCAGCAAGGACTTTTGACAGTGTAATTCCAACAGTCTGGTCCGGAACATGAGTTGTCAGAAACCATGGATTTTCACAAAGTGGGCTAATTACTTCGTCTCCAAGCGTGTTCTAATATAGACCAAAGCGCAAAGACATACTGAAGCAAAGACAATTTTCAAGATGAGATTCAGCAAGCATTAGAAATTATTCCATGATCGCAGGCCCTCTTTCATCACGAGCGTTTTACACAGTAGACATGCCTGGCAACAAAAGCATTTACTAAACCCAAAGACGAAAAACTGATAAAGACAAGAACTTCAAGAGCTGTTTTTTTCCGGTTCCATTCCCTCTGAAGGAAGCTTCTAAACCTCCTTAACCTCCACGGCTGCACTAGCTCCCCCCACTTCCTTGTTCTTACTCCCATCCTTGACCTCCTCCTCAACCTCGAAGGCGGAGACAGGGAAGGTCCTGTACAGCCCAGTAGGAGTCTTGAAGGTGATCTTCCCGGTGGGCGGGTCGTCCACGTAGATGTCGCACAGGGTCACCCACACCAAGAGCTCCTTGGTCTTCACCCCGGTCAGCTTCTTGATCTTGCCATGCTCGATCTGGGCGGTGATATCGGGTGCATAGGAGACCAGCTTCCCAATCTTCTCGAACTTGTGGTCGGTCTTCTTCTTCTGCTTGAGCCACACGAACCCGGTCTCCTTCACGTACCCACATTCCTCTATGTCCTTGAGCGGGAGCAACCCATTGGGCAGCCCCATCTCCGTGAGCAAGAACTTGGATTTCTCCTGGCACATCTCATCCCCACTGTAGAACTCAGCCTGGGCTTTGATCTCCTCGCTGACAGACATCTTCCGACTTCGTCTTCCTCCTGTCTTCCGGTTTCTTTCTTCTAGAGCTCTCTCTCTCTCTCTCTCTCTTTCACAGCAAGAATTTTGGGAAGGCAAGCGAAAACGAAATGAACTGTAACCGATGCATAAAGGTCGCGCCTTTATAGTCGAGCTCATAGATCTTCGCCATCAGTACACTGGACAAATATCGCCAAGATGCCATTTTTAGGCCCGCCGATTTGCGAAAATATCATCCCGGTCGCGTCTTCTAGCAGCTTCGACTCGTGGCCACGACGAGGGGGGTGGCAGATTTGTAATATCGAGCGAAGAGGAGGGGCTTTCTTCCGGGGCGCGGGGCGGTCCGGAGACAGAGCGGGGGCTAAGGTTGTGCGGTTGAACATTAATTGGCGGAATTAAGGCGGATGGGCTGGGGTTGATAGCGGTTGCCAATGAGGGGCGCCCACGTGGCGTATGGTTGGGAACGGTAACCAATCTCAATTTATTGGGGGCTGCCTTGTCGCGCCTCTGCTGTCGCCCGCCCTCGCAGGTTGCACCGTTTGAAATAGTTCCATCGAGAATTTCTTTTTCTAGGTGAAAATCTCGTCTAGATCGACCTAACTTCTGGAGAGGAAAAAAAAATCTTAAATTTCATTTAGAATAATTTAAAAAATAATTTTACTGAAAATGATCGTTTATATCGTTAATACATTTGATGACTTGTACCGAAGCAATAGCATATAATCAATTTAATTGAAGAGGTTGAGATAAGCTTTGTCGTAATATGAATTAAAAGTCGGATTATGTTGGCTCTTAAAAGAGGATTGAAGATAAATAATAATAAAGAAACACGCTTTCTTCTATGTTGGCAATATTTGACAATGCTAGTAATTTACTTGCAATAATGGTAAAATTTCAAGGCAAAGTACTAAAAAGTAGGGGTGATCATTGCTCGAGAGTAGAACTAGGAATCATAAAACTAAACTAATGGAAACCTATCCAGTTTCAAATTCTAGCATATGCAAGGTTATGAGTTCAAGAAATTAAAGAACCAATTTTAATGGGTGGACTAATTTTGTGTTTCTCTTATTATATGCCTTTGTGTAATCCTACAATATTTCATGGTCTTTGACAATGAGTCTGCAATCTAAGTTCAAATTTTATGATCTCGGCTTATGATTCAATTACCATGTATTTAGCTATTGAGCCTCAGAGTTTATGTTTTTATGTGATCGCGGCATCAAAAAGAAAGTCTGAATTTTCCACAGAAGTCGACTCGAAATATTTGATCTTAGTTAAATTTCCCTCTGGTATATTATTGTTATCCTAATGAATGAACTATGAAGGGGTCGGTCAGTCAAGTGATTCGAGTTCTCGGCCGGTTCCCATCCGCTTGCCCCCCTCTAAGTCCATTAGTGGATAGGGTGGTCAACTTAGAGGGCGCCAGCCTACTCTTCAAACGTGTCCTCAACAACCTTGCAAGGTGCAAAAGGCTTTTTGTCGACTTGCCGAGAGCCGGAGTTCATCCAGTGCAACCCTTCTCTTCTATACGATAACACTAACGTCCGATTATGTGCTTAAGGTTGCTTGTCCACTTGAAGTGGGAGTACCTATGTCAAAAGTTAAAGGAGAGGAATCAATTCTAAGCTAGAGGGATTGATCCCCTTTCTTCTCTCTTTCCCAAAAAGCTCCATGCTAGTCAGCTAGACAAATTCAGGCGGTCGAGAATTGGTTTTGAGGATGTATTTTTAATTTTTTAAATACTTTTTGTACATTTTTCTCTTCTTCTTTTTTTCCATTTTTCTTCTTCATCTTCTTCATTTAGCCGATTGCCAACCTCGGCCATGGTCGGCGTCCTTGCCGGATTGTCATCAATTTGGTGGTGGCCCAATGAGGCGGCCTATGGTTGGGTGAGGCTGAGCTCACACTTGGCCATGGTGAAGCTCGAATTGATGAGGCATAGTGTCACCCAGGGTTGGCAACACTTCGGCAAGGTCATTGGCCCTAATTTGGTCAATCACTAGCCATGGCCGAGGCCAACGATTGGCTACATAAAGAAGATGAAGGAGAGAAGAAGAAAAGAAAAGAACAGAGAAAAAATAATTTAGCTTGATTATGGAGTTGTTCCCAGAAACAAAGGAAGCAACATTTTTTATATCTTAATTTTATTCCAAATCCAAATCTATTTCTTTTCCTTTTTTTGTTCCAATGAACAAAAGAATAAAATCAAACAAGAATAAATTTGTTTTTTACTTTGTTGAATTTTTATGTGTTTAAATATGATTTATGATGAGAGGATTGTAGCAATAAATAATGATCATTAAAATTGATGATCTACTATAACTGTACAATTAAGAATATAGGTGAGCCTTTATAAACCTTGGAATCGACCCAAGAACCCATGATAGGTTAGATTCCAAATTCCAGGATATGTAAAGTGGGTTCTATGTTTCAAAATTTTGGAAACTGGTTTGATGGGCTAGTTCCAAGCAAAACTTGCAACCTCTCATCTCTACTTAAAAGGCCTTAGACCAATTGCATTACTATCGATTCGGTCATAATTTTTTAATTTGGCCAATTCAATCTTAAACCTTTTGTATTTATACCAATTAAGTCCATCTGGGCAATTTTGACCAAAAATCATTAACATGAATGTCGGACGTCATACGTTAATAAAATTTACAACATTTTAATATTTTTTTTTTTTTTTTTTTTTTTTTTTTTTTTCTTTTTTTCTTTTTCTTATTGTGGTTGGTGACCCTCACCCAAGGCATTGGCCGTGGGTGAGGGCTTGACTCTCATGATATGGCCAAGACTGCCCTAGCCCATAGCTGACGATAGCCTAGGTAGGGGCTAGGACCCTCATCAACGGTTGGCAAGGGCTCATAGGCCTTCAATGAAAAAATATTATTTATAAAATTATTCACATCAACGCCAATCGTATCTTGTAGAATGGCTAGTTCCATATCAACAGTTTTCGACAAAAATTTGATCGGATGGATTCAGTTGACACAAATACAAAAAGTTTAGAATTTAATTGATCAAATTAAAAAATTTATAACTGAATTGATATTAATTCAGTAAATTTAGGAATGTTTTAGTACTATGGCCGAAATTTCAGAGGAGTTCGATAATTTTCTAGGTCAAACGTGCTTCCCTGACATCTTTCCACAAGCTGTTTATAGTTCACAATTACACACGGAGCATCCATTGGTTTGTAATGTGCCTTCCGACACTCACTGCTGGCGAGCTGACCCCCTTTAAAATTATGGTGAGAGAGAGTCACCTGGGTTGGCCTAGACACCATGGATGTACGACTACCGTAAGAGAGCCCATCACAAAAAATTTTAGTCTGCTGCTTAATAAATGCAGAAGTTAATGCGATCGAAACACAGCACCAGCGAACGAGGAGGGGTCGGGAGCGGTTGCGGCACTAAGATAGAAATCAATGCACGCTGTCCGCCATGCTCGTGTCGCCAAACGAAGACCTTTCGCAAGAGACCTCGCGTCGATCGGATCCAGGAATTTCACGTAGGTTTGATGCAAGAAACTGATATGAAAGATGGAGGCAATGGTGTCGCTTCATGCACATTGATTAGACGAGAGGGGCAAGGAATTTGGTGGACCTGGTGTGCGGGCTCGAATGAATGGCTGAGCTTAACCTTATGAGAGACTTTCTCTTTGATGTCTTCATTGCACAGGTAGACTTGTTCATCCCTTTTAATTGGAGGTGGTTGGGAAGCCTGTAATGAAAATGGCCATTGTCCTAACCCACCCACCTGACCAATATAGCACCATCGAATGGTCCCGTGTAGTACGTGCCAACTAGGGCTATCAAATGATTAGGTCATGTCAGGATAAATACGATTTGATACATATTGATATAGTGAACATTTTAAACCCCATTTATATAAGTATAAATTTAGTGACATATATCCGACTTGTTCCATATTCAACTCATTTGCCAACCCAAGTCATATATGTGTGTATGTATATGTAAATTGAATGGGTACCTGATGTAGTCCCATTAGCTATGATGGATTGCACTACTTTTCTCTTCTTGGTGATTTTCATCATGATGTAGGTGATCAAACCATAAAAGGGAAGAAAGAAAAGGATTTATTAAAAAAAAAGAAAAAAGGCTTGCATTAAACCGACCACATTGACACAGTTGGAATGGAACAAAAACAGAGGAGCCATAACAATCATTGACCCAGTTGAAAAACGAGGGACTTCAATTTGAGCCCACCTTCTCTTCCTAGGCAGTTAATCAGGGTTTTAAGTTCTCTGTTTTCCACTTGTAGCCGGGTCTAAAATGGGTAGGCTTTAAATTCATTAAAACCCATTTTTCAAATTTTACTTAATCCAAATAATAATTCAGGTCATTAATACATAAGTTAAAAAATGAGTCATCGATCCATTTTGACAGCTTTATGGTACTTAAACGTATAATCACAATTCCTAGAGTTGCCATGGGGTAAAAGCAAGAATGAAACCATGTTTACAAGGTTGGGAGGATGTATGAAGCTCGAGCACCGAGGGCTAATCCACAAGTATATGACATGACTTAAACAAAGATCACGTTGGAAGATAGCAGCATTTGACATTGTCTTAAAGTAATGAAACGACAGTAGAGGTTTACTGAAGCGTTGCAACGGCCAACGACCTCGGTAACTACAAAAGACATCCCCCATCAATTTGCATGAATCAGCGATGCTTGCAAATATGGTACTAGCTTCTGCTGAACTTTCTTGGCTTTTGACTTCAGAGGCCAAGCAGGTTTCTTCACGGCAAGGACAAGGCACGTCGCAATCTTAAAGCGTTTTTTACGCCGCCAAGAAAAGCCCGGTCACAATAGTCACAATGAAGTAGCATTAATAACCAAACAGGAGACGATCTCATAGATGAGCCGGAAAGAGAAATAAGTAAACAAATTCGATTCATAAGATCATAGGGTTGGGATATCATTGGTATCAAAACTTTCGTACGACACTCATTTTAATATCAATATTTTGTTTTTCATTCACTTGAGTATCACAAATTTGAACACTTCTAACATGGCTACTGGTCGTCCGATGTGGTCGTCAGAAAAATTAACATGACCCACGTCAATTTTTCAACTGCTCCATCAAAAATGACTTTCAAATAATCAATTTTTCAAATTTATAGCATCCAAGTGAGTGAAAAAAAATTTGGTACCAAAATAAGTACTGTACAAAAGTTTTGACACTAATAGTGTACTTACTCCTAAGATCACATGTCTTTAAAAAAGACTATGAGAATAGGTTTAGTCCAATTCGTACGAACGCACATCTCTAAAGCTATGAGGATAATAATGGGTAACCAGTTGCCGACCTTCCAAACTTTCAAGCAGCAATTTTGGCAAATTCAAGATTCCCACGCTATAGTTTCTAAAGGACATACCAGATAATACCATACATATTAATAAGGGGTGCGAGCCCTCTTTTTAAGACTTATATTAAAGCCGTGTCATAGAATTTGCATTGGGCCCTCCGACCACTTCATCCGGTTGGTATGTCCCATTAGTCTCTATAAATTTTGTTTATCTTCCATTGGCAAGATATTATTATTAGGATTTGCCGCACGATCATAAATAGAAATGGAGAGTGAGAGGGAGAAAGAAAATTTGAAATGCAAGATTTCATTATGATTCACCCTTAAACTAGAGTTATGTGCAGCTGATGATTCCACTATAATTAGCCCAAGTTCAAACTGCCAATAAAATAAGAAATATATATATATATATACACACACATAAGCTCAAGTTTAAACTACCAATAAAATATAAGCTCAAACTATAAAAATCCCTTAACGTTGTGGGGCACTGCCCCTATACAATTGATGAGGGGTGTGAACCACACTCTAACATTCTCCCACTTGATGAAAACTCCACATGTTTTGTTAAGCCCAACATATTTGTACACCATTCAAACTTTTCTACTCTTATTGTCTTGGTTAAAAAATAATCTGCACTATTCACCTTTGTGTCAATTTTCTCCAATATTACAATTTTTTGTTCCACTTTCTCTCAAATGAAGTGACATTGAATACTAGTGATCCACATAGATCCACAAGTTAGCTTGTATGAATACTTGTTACTAGTGAAAGTAATGCCAACATCTGTCATAGTTTTCACAAAAATAAGATTCCTAGTTAGAGGAGTCACATCCAAAAGGTTTTTAATTGTCACATCTTTCATTTTCAATTTCACATTTCCATGACCAATTATATCAAACGTCATATCATTTATCATTTACACTGTACCTCCTTGATATGACTCATAACAACATAATCAATTTTTATGAGGTGTCATGTGAAAAGATATTTCAATATCAATTATCCATGCATTGCGATTGCCTTGCAATAAATTGCAGTTGCCTTGCAATAAATTGCAGATGATATATTAACAAGGCATAGCTAGATTAGGCCTTGCGCCCTTCAATCGCTAATATTCCATTCATTTAATTCAGTATACATGGATTCCTTTGCCTCGTCCTCCTTCAACTTCCCCTTGGATTTTTCCTCAGGTTTATCTTTTTCGATTACGTGCCACAGATCTCCATCCATGAGCAGAGCCTCCATCTTCAACCATTTCCTCTGAATTTCTTTACTTTAATATGTGATTGACCAGCCGACGACGTATTCCAAAGATTTGATTTTTTTTTAATTCTCCTTTTCACCAAAAAAAACCCTAATCTTGAACCAAGCTTTGATACTAGATGTTAGGATTCGCCGCACAATCATAAAGAAATATGAAAAGCGAGAGCGAGAAAGGAAACATAATATTTTATCTTGATTCACTCTTAAACTGGAGTTACATTTAGCTAAGGATTCCACTATAATTAGCACCTCACACTTCTCTATTACATCCCTCAATAACATGGAAAAGAATACACACACACATATATAACTATTCATAAACCAAAACCCAAACTGTCAATAAAATAAGAAAAAGAAGATATATATATTCAAACAATGCATAGATATATATAGTAGCTATTCGTGAGCCCAAGCTCAAATTACCCATAAAATATAAGCTCAAACTATTAAAAAAAAAAAACCCTCAAATGTCGTGGGGCACTACTCCTACACAGCTAATGGGGTTACAAACCACACTCCAACAATTATACCGTTTATCAAACATAGTGCATCTCTCGTACAATACTGCCATTCCAATTTACTAATGGTTAACCTTGACTTCAGGTGTATCTCTCCTGTTGGCAGCTCCACCTTTTCCCTTCAAACTTTTACATATAAGGATAAGGAAATGGAGGTTCTGAGGCTACATTTCCTTGTATGTTTTTAGAGGCTAAAACGTATGCCGCTTCAAGTATTCATATGTTCTAAGCATCCTTTCATCTCATAGACGCATTTCATCCAACAGCTGACCCCCGATGCATTTCCAGCGGCAGAATCCAAAATAAAATTGATGCAGTTATGAGTTGCTGGTCTAATCGTATTGTCACAAGCGTGGCGTCGAACGGTCGATCCAGGTAAAAACCATGAGGCAAAATTCGGGTAAGAGCATTACAGAATGCCGTTGCTTATATAAATAATGAAGTGGGTATAGTGAAATTAAGTCGTTGGCCGTTCGTAGACACAGTCACTCAGCTCGGCAGAGCTAGCAGTCAGCTCCGAAAAGCAGCGGAGAAGGGAGGAGGTGGCGATTCGTTGACGTCAGCTCGAGACCAAGATACAGTGACGAGAGAGGCAAAAAGAGTAGAGAGAGTCAGAGTCTCACAGACTCGCTGAGTTGGGTTGGGTCTGCCCTGGATAGATTACAAAACCCATTAAAACCCATAACTTATTTGAGTTAAACCCATATCCACCTATTTATAGCATTTTACTTCCCCATGTAATAACCCACTCCATTTGAAAATGGGTTATGAAGTCAGTAACCCATTTTGACAGTTCTAGCCAACTATAAATCACAAAAGTCTAAATTCAAGCATTCAATTTCCACGTTACAGTGATTTGAGTCCCTAGCGCATCAAATTCTGTGGAATCACTGATGGAGTGTCGCTTTCACTAATATAAAAGTGATGAAACATGAGAAGAAATACATACCATGGGAACAAAGTCAAACAGCCCATTAGAGCAGGCAATAATTTGTGAAAATTGGACTACTTTGGCGCTGCCACTAAAATTGCACAGCCAGTGGACTGGTGGGGATTTGAGAAGTCAATAAGATCCACATGATTGATGCCTCGCCTCAAACTTCCTCTAAAGAAATTGTTGCAAGAAGTTCTTGATCTCATCAATATATGGAGACCTTGTAGGAATTATATGACCACTGTCATGTTGAATTACAACACGACTTCCATTTTCAAAATACTCCGAGAGATCCGCACTTGCCTTGTTAGGTATCTGCCTATCTCTTCCATGATCCCTTCCAAAAATATGAAGTGAAGGGCAATTTATAGATCCATGCTCAAACTCTGCTAGATTAAGAGTGAACCCAGAGCACAAAATGGCAAATCTAAAGTTCATTTCACCTTTCAACTTGCCCTTGTGCGCACACACTAAAGCAGCCATTGCCGCACCCTGGGAAAACCCCAAGATCCCATCAAATGGACCTTCCTGAAGATACATGGACTTCAAGTATGCTAATGATGAATCAAACCCACCAGTCTGCTGCTGGTACTGAAGAGGATCAAAAGGACCATCTGCTTCTTTCCAATCTGCTTCACTCCCCACAGTGAAATCAGGCGGCACTAACCATGCAAACTTCTTGTTGCACTTTTCTTTTGGAGGAGGACCTCTGTGTTCTGTTGATAATTCTGAATGCCCATCAATGACAGGAGGTTGGAAAATAAAGCACAACTCGTGTGGTGCATCCACAAAGACAAGTTCTGCAATGTTCCTAAGTTTCTTTGCTAAGGAAGCAGTTCGTCCTTTAAAGCTGGAGGCATTCTGACGGAACCCATGCAGACACAATATCCTGAGCTTTCTAGATGCACCGAAACCTGTTATCTTTTCTTATTAATATCAAACAGAAAATTTCATTGCAGATTCAGAAAAACTTCAGAAATCAAATCCTCAATAGGAGCAAACAGCACAAAACAGCACAAAGTTGAACAAGACCTCGAACTCTAGAAAATGTGCATATTCTATGATAAATACAAGGTGAACAGTTGTGCCATGGTGCAAATAGACAAGCAGAAAAGGTCCTCGATAGTATATGATACTACCTATTATTAGGTATCTTTGGTAGATAAGGGCTATCTTAGATTCTTACCTTGTCTCTCAGATGAAAGAGTGCTCAATTTAATCTCTCGTGGCAGCACTTCTGACTTGCAATTTTCAGTTGCTGGAGTTGATAGACCACATTTACTATGTTTTTGGCAAAGCTCACACGTGTAAATGGAACCTTCCACCTGCTGTCAAACAACTTAGCTGGTTCATACAGAAGCAAAATTGCTGCATGTAATCTCAAGTTCACTGGAGAAATGTATTAACACATAGTTCTGAATGAAAATTAAAAGAAATATTACTAGGAGTTTTGTAGGAACTAATAAGAGCTAATTACTGTTGCAAAAATTCAGGGGATAATTGAGCATACCCGACAACTATCGCAGACCAAAACAAGCATTCTACAAGAAGCACAACGACAACGGGTAGAGTAATCATCAAATGGACAGCTGCAAAGGAGGCATGTACTGATGACATTTGCACTAGAACTCCCAACAGAGATCCTACAGTGACAATGAAAGAGGCAAGAATTACAAAATTTGAACAGTCATTATCAATCTTTCCTGAGATTTCACTGGGAACCAAGAAAGATGAACCAGAATCAGAACCTAGAACTCAATATGTAAGGGTCCCACTAATTTCTACCTGGAAGGTATTTGCCTAAGAGGCAAAGTGTTCAGCTCTTGAATGAAGTATAGACATCGAAGACTATTAAATACATAAGCCATAAGCCTAAAACAAGTATCCGAGAAACTAAACATTCCAGCAGAATGTTCCAATAGTAAAGCATACTCTTTTCTAACCCAAAAATTAGCATGACCACTTTGAACATTAGTATGCCTCTTCCAGTTCAAAGCAACTAGTTATCTTTTCTATTTGACAAATTCACAAAACATTCAGATTCTGTATTCTTGAAATCAGAAAAGTATTTCTAAGCATAATAAGCTTAAAAAAGAGAGAGAGAAAAAGCAAGTTAAACTGAGACTTTATACATCTGTCAAAACAGTTAACAAAAGACATACCGATGATCAAAGACGAAATTCTTCCCTTTAAAAAATCCACCATCAGGGAATTGTTCCAGATACCGCTGTATCCCACCATATAACTGCAGAAGAGCACATTGTGAAAAATTACTTCAGTCATCAAGCAGCATTTAACTGCAGAAGACCAATTTGACATTTCTTTTCTTAAATTTTATTTTTCTTGCAATAATGATCATTGGGCCAACTTATTAGCACATGAAATTCATTTGAAGCAGCTATAATTCAGTATAAAAATTTGATTTTAATCTGTATAGCTTGTCTTTTAGCAAACTACCTAATTAGACCCATCACTACCCTTGACCAGGAGATCCAACCATGACAGGGTGGTTACATATACTTTCTCTAAAGTCATGTAGTCACTGTGCCAATGTGCACAAGGAACCAGGTAAAGTAAGTCTGCACATCTGAACCGTTTCCTCCAGAGACCCACCTGATACACATTCTCAAACCCTGAGCCTTTGCCCTTGATGTATGCTGAAGCCATCTCACATCTAATACCCCCTGTGCAGTACCTATAGAAAGATCATGGATAAAATTATGGATGAATATGATGGAACCGCGGCACTGCTGGAAAAACATAGATATTTCCCTTTGAGGTGCACTCTGATCTAGTTTAACTTTCAACACATGACAAAAAAGATAGAATGAACTTGTAAGAAAAGGAAGACAGACACTCTAAAACACCACCAGTCCCTAGTAAAGAGCCGGTTGTATTAAGGAAGACATGACCCTTGTTTCTTTCATATCTTGATGAGTGATAAAGGTTACTCCTATTATGGCTTAGACCAGGCAAATAAAGAGAATGTAAGACACTATGGCAAAATGTTACTTGAATTGCCCAATTTCCTCAGAATATCTAATCTCACTAAAGTAACTCAAGGCATATGAAAGCCACAATAGTTCATACATGAATACGCAGAGACACATAAACCAGTACAATCATGAGCACAACGAGCAGACTATCACCTTGAAGTATCAGCTCAGCAACCATTCACATACATGATTCCATTTATCATTGATGTAAATTAAAAAAATTATGAAAGATAGGAAGGAGTAGAAATTGAAAAACCTACAATCACCAAGTTCTAGGAGGGCACTGACATGAGAATGCATTTTCCTTGCAAATGTTCAGAATTATCATCTATCCAGTCATGCAGGTCACTGTATTGTCTGATTTGTGGATCCAAAGTTTCCAGACCCGGTGTGTGGAACTTGCCAATCCTAGTCTCGTATAAATTCCTTGCATCCAACAAGACAAGCCTCTCACTGCTTGTAGGACTACCTTCATCAAGAAGCTTACCTGGAAAAGAGATGCATAGCCATAAGATTTGTGTGCCACGTTAATGTGGATAAAGACTGACTGGCCCCGTAACTCACTCAGGACACAATTACATAGTTAAGCCCCAATTTCATCAGCTATCATATTTGAAGGATGTTTTAACTATGCTGGGTCCCCAAGGTACAACACCTCAACCCAATAGCCCACACAGGGAGAGCCAGCCCATCCACCCCCACAATGCATACCAAGTTACAACTTTTTTATCAACATATGGCCTAACAACTTTAACCTCTTCAACCAGTTTAGTTTTCTCTCTTTCATCATCTTCATCACAAGTACTGGCTTAGGCTCCATTTGTTTTGCAAAAAATGTGACATTTCTGGAAGATATTTTCCAAGAAGTTGTTTCCAAGAAAATGGCAATAAATTCCGGTGTTTGGCTAAAACTTGAAAATGAAATGGAAAATATTTTCTGTTGTTTGGTATGGAAAATCTTATTTGATTTTCCAAGACAAAGAGAGGTGCAAAATATCCGAAAAGTTACCAGCACTTTGCAGGACGGAATGGAATTCCAGTGCAGATAGGTGCCTTCCAGCAAAGGAGATGTCGGGTGATCTCACAAGGGGGTGAGAACTGAATGTTACCAATTCCTAACACGAGAACAATAACATACCGATAAGTAGCACTTACTAGGCAGCATCAAGAGTTAGCCATCGCTATCTGTCAGTTACATAAATTCCAATCTTAGCAGAGGACTGCAGCTTTCATCCACCAGAAAGGCAGAATCAGATTACACCATCAAGTGCTCACACTTTGGAGTCCATGCATTTTCACAGTTACAGAATGACAAGAGTTTTGTGGGAATTAGTAAACAAAAACAATCATCTCAGCTATGTGCTTGCATAAATCTATTAGGTATGTGATTCTCTAATACAGAAGAATGACTTTTTATCCCTGAAACAAAGGCCATAGCCTTCCAGCCGCCTTTGCTGCACAAAATAATGAACTAACACCTGCTCTTCATCATGCTGTCAATACATCCTACACCAAGCTATCATAAATAGATTGATCTCATGCAATTCACAGAAACTTATTTGCCTCCTGGGCACTTACCCAGCCAAAAATAGCAGACAAGTCTCTTAGCCTAAACCATGGAAAGAAATGAAAAGATATTTGGAGATTATTATTACTTCATTTACCTCAACCACGCGAATAGAGAGGGAGGTGAAACCGCACTCCTTTGCAACCTTGTCATTCAAAGGCCGATCGCAAGAAGCAAGCTTAAAGTCCGTTCCTTCAAACAAAGCGTTCGACTTGACCGCATCAATATGCTCCTCCAGTGCCGATAACTTGCCTCCAACCTGACCAGAACCATTGTCAAAGCATTCGGACACTAAATCATGACTCTTCTATCACCTCAAGCTTTCGCACTTATCAGCACCTTGTTTCAGAATTTCAACACCCTCAAGAGTCCAGACCACTGATTTGCCTCTGCAGCTAAAGCTAATGTCCCTACTCTAGACTCAGCACAAATGCCAATCTACCCTACACCTCAGGAGCCAGCTAAACAAAAATTTAAACTTTGAATCCAAACTTCCATCAATCAGCTCAAAAAATATCATTTAACATGATAAGTTACCTTATGTAACTCTACATCCACCGAGAATACCAGAGACATGCAAAACCACCACGAGAGAGAACAATAACGAGCATCGTCAATATCCACCATATCAAAGGGCCTTCCCTGTCCGTTCGAAGCAAAAAGAGGGCCAAAAAGGAAACGACGACGACGAGAAATCGAGGGATGGGGAATGAGGGTTTACCGTGACATTGACGCCATGAGCAGCGAGCCGGACTCGGCCGAGGAGGCCGAGTGAGTTGCAGCTCCGCTCGTAGAACGAGACGAGCTCGTCGAGGTCGGGAACGGAGGCGTACTTGTAGTACAGGAGGACGCCGTACGGTTCGGCTCGCTCGAGGTCGGACATGGCGGTGGCGGAGAGATACCCCCGCTGCAAAGAGCGGCGGCGGAGATGGGAAGACGGGCGGTTACGCGGCGGCGCTGAAGCTGGCGAAAGCGGAAGAGGGGGTCGCGACTCATTTGAGCAGCTGTTGGACATGGGCCTTTACTTGATCGGGTTTGAGCCCATAAAGGTGAGAAATATTCCATATTTAATTTTTTTTATGGACAAAAAAACATCGTATAAAAATTACTTTTGTTACGCAGGAAATGAAAAATTTTAAAAATATCTTTCTAAAAATAATTATTATCACTTAAAATAGTTAGCAAAATATTTTTGAATTATTGATCTTTCATGAAATAAATAAAGTTAATTTTTTTCTTTTTTTTTTTTTTTCTTTTTATATTCTATCCACTCTTTTCTAGGGTGAATTTGCTTTAGCATGTGCTCTGGAAGAGAATCATTTATATGAGATGCAATGGCAATTTCAATTACAATATTCAAGATAGATTAGAAATATTAATTTATATTAAAAAACGATAAATCCAGAAATAGTACATTGTATGTGAACGCTTAAAAAATTCTTACGTTGACATTATTTGTCAACAATGGATCGAGTATGATTATTATTACTATTAGAATATCTTATTGTAACAACGAGCAATACTTTGTAAGTTGACTTTTGCTTATCAAATTTAAATTTTCGATCAATGATATGTACAATCCAATTTAGGGATGAGTATATTGAATTAGCCAAATTGAGAATCATTCAAATCAGATCAAATTGTGTGGTTTAGTTTTCGAAGGATTGATCCAATTTTCGATTCTATAAAAATAAAATTAGTGATTTTCAATTTGGTTTCTAATTAAGAGGAGGAACCGAATAAATTATTATTTAATTTATTAAAAATAACAATAAATCTTAAAATAGTAACAATTCTAATATTTTTTTAATTTCTTTTTGTTAAATGAATGATTCTATTAGACCGATCTTGTCCCAAAAACTATGAACCGGTTTTCTCGGTTTGGTTCCCGATTCTTAGGTGGAACTAGATCGGATCGGATTGAAAATCGATTACTCCAAATCCGACGTGCTAAATTCATCTATGGAAAGAAATCGGCCGAAATTTCCTTTTAACATGTATGTAAATAAATAGACATAGGAAACATCTAATACAAATTTAGTGAATAGTTTTTTTGTCCGAAAAATATTTTAAATGAAAAGCATTTAGATTGGATCATGCATTGATGGGTTAATCTTATATCTGTGCATCCATCGGCAGATTAAAAAAAATCCCCACCGCTTCCTCCTCTTTTCTTCCCTATTCGCTCTCCTTCTCCTCCAAAAAAAAACTGCCTCGGCTTCTCTCCACCCTGTCGCGCATTTCATCGAACACTTCGACGGCAGTGGGTGGAGGTGGTCCCCGACCCAGAACCGGCGGCAGAAAGGAACCTGACAATAATGTCTCTGCGACCCAGCACGCGGAACGAGGCGAGGAAGAAGGCATACAAGACCGGCGTCGATGCGGAGGAGGCGAGGCGGAGGAGGGAGGACAACCTGGTGGAGATCAGGAAGAGCAAGCGCGAGGACAACCTCTTGAAGAAGCGGAGGGAAGGCCTGCCGCCTCAGCTGCAGCAGCAGCAGCAGCAGCCGCCGCAGCAATTCGTCGATGGATCGCAGAACATCGAGAAGAGGGTGCTTTTCTCTTTACTCATGTCGATCTTCTCTTTGGCTGCGTTTAAAGTGCGTTTTTTGATTCGTTGGCCGGGTCATTTGGATGCTGTAGTGCTTGATCTATCGAGAAAGCTCGCAGAATTGTGGATCTTAACTTCTGGGAGTTACTGTTTGAGCACTGCACATTGAGGCTCGAATTGACCTTACCATTTGGGTTATCGATCCATTTTATGAGCTTGAGCTAACATGTATGATCAGATCATGAAGGCTAGCATCTATGTTGGTATATATTGATTCCTGCATGGGATTTGGAATTCCCGATTTCGTAAAGCTAAATGTGAAGCAACGTCAGATGAAGAATTTAGCCAGTGTAAATTTTTCTTTGATTATGTTGAATTGTGAAAGTGACTAGTCACCGGAGCACAACAAAGTCTACTTTGCTCTGCTTTTTTTTCCCTTTTCGGGCTTCCTGAGCCACATGGGCATAATCGCCAGTAGTTTTATAGGTCTTAAGTAAATAAAGTGCAGATGATTTGTTATTTGTTTGTATGAGTTGAGTTGTGGTCGTCTGATGCCCCTTTTGCTTTGGAAAGGCCGTTCCTGTTTTTGGGACGTGTTCAACTTAAGCTGATGACAGTGTAAGATTCTCATGTTTAAGGTGTTAGATAAAGCCAATTACAAGTCTAAAATTCAATTAATCTTTTTATCCAAATAGTCACGGTTGCCTAAATAAACCTTTTCGTACATTGTTTTATTAAGCTTTATTATTGAGTCTCCAGTCATCTTATACTTCACCGTTTTACTCTGTTCTTTTTAATTCTGTTGATAGCTTCTTAGCTAGTTTTATAACAGGGAAACTATTTGTCAATCTGGGAAATGATCAGAGTAGTTTTAATCTTTTGCTTTTTGTGAGAAGTTAAGAAAGAACTCACCTAGAAAGGAACATGAGAACATTTGACATTGGAGAATGCTCATAAGATGGGTCTAAGGAAATATCATAATGTTAAATGCTCTGTTGGAGTAGAACTGAACCTGCAGTTTTGGTCTTTATTGTTTTCCTAATCGTATAATTGTCATTTTTCAACTCCAAGCATAGTTGTTAGGAGTGTGAATGAGTTAACCTACTTGCAAGATCTCGAGCTTATATGGACTTAGTTCCTATCGAGTTTGAGTTCTAAACATAGTCAAGTTTGGCACTCATAATACTTGATTTAAGCAGCTTATGATTTTTGTCAAGTGGTTGAGTTATATATATGATAATAGTGAAATAAGGATATATGAATCATGTCGTTATTCAAATGCTTATTACACTTTGGAAAATTGAATTCAAGATCAACTTGAGTTTGTATTCTAAGCTTTTTTGGGCATGTGGAGTTGGGTTCAAGCACACGGAATGTGACATTTGGTTGAGCTCTTGCTTAGAAAAATTCAAGCTTGGTCGAGCTCAAGTTGAGTGTTGAGTCTAGACTTTCTAGACAAGTCAAGTTTAGGATATCGAATTGAATTGACTAGTCTCATTGATTTAGTTGCATTGACTCAACTTGGATCAATTACCCCCCCTAATGTACACATTATCTGAATGCACGCGCGCTGTTGTGTTCTTTAATAGAAACTTCTTTACTATGGGCCCAGTCAACATGTTTGTGTACATTTACCTAGCTCCCCACCCCCCCTAACTATGATGGATTCTGCTACTATGTTTGACAAATTGCAGACCATCTACTTATTCTTCCCATCTCCTTTTTAATTGTTTATATTGTGACAGTTGGAAAGTCTTCCAACATTGGTTCAAGGAGTGTGGTCAGATGATCCTGCCTCTCAGTTGGAAGCTACCACACAGTTTAGAAAGTTGCTGTCAATTGGTGCGATGGTTGATCCTGAGGTGCTTTTTATTACTATAGTTAGTCCTGGCATATGTTGATTATGTCGTTGCCTTTATTCGCAGAGCGCAGCCCACCTATAGATGAGGTGATCAAAGCTGGTGTTGTCCCAAGGTTTGTAGAATTTCTACGAAGGAATGATCTACCACAGCTGCAAGTAGGGCTCTCTTTGCTGCTCTTGTTTCTCTATTTTATTTTATTGTTGAACTATAGTGGAGTGCATTGCAAGTATCTACTTAACTCACTTTCTTCAATCTCCAGTTTGAGGCTGCATGGGCATTGACAAATGTTGCTTCTGGCACATCTGAGCATACCAGAGTTGTCATTGAAAATGGTGCAGTCCCAATGTTTGTGCAACTTCTTAGCTCTGCCAGCGATGATGTTAGAGAGCAGGTTCTTCTTGCTAACTGTTTTTCTCTCTCTTCTTTACTTACTTGATGTTGTAGCAGTTTTCATCAGAAGTTTGTTCCTTTGAATTTTGTCATAGCACTTAAGAAATACAGAAGGAACGATAGTTTGCTATACACCTTAAAAGTAGCCATCTCAGAAAAGTTAAAGAAAATCATAACAAAAAATTATCTGTTGACATAAGTAAAAGGAATTTGGGGAAGCATAAAATTGACAAAGAAAGGAAAAAAGGTGTAATACAGCATATTGGGATGTGCTATATTGCATGGACTTATGCTTTGGGGGACATTGCCACCTCAGGTTATGAAAGAACTGCCTTAGAAGTATTTTCTAGATGGCTTATGCTCATGCCATTGAAATTAGGGGTGCCTTTTGCCTTTACCCCTTCCTCTTGTATGCTTTGTTTATTATAGATCATCTATGAAGGACATAGTCTTATTTCTTTATTCTATTATTATTTCCTTTTTCAGTTTTTGGATTGGAGAGCTTCTCAATTTGTCTAATTACTTTTGAGTAATAGTAAATTTTTGTGCTCTTTACCCCTTCAAACTCTTTCTTTACCTCTGCTTGAATTGTAATGTTGTCAGGATTCTGTCAGTAACAGCACTGATATTATCTTGTCACATGTCTCTCAATTACAATTTATATCATTATGCCTTTCTCATGCAATTGCAAACCTTCTAGGTATGCTTGCTGACCCATACGATGCTTGTTTTATTTTGATGAACCAGGCTGTGTGGGCTTTGGGTAATGTTGCCGGTGATTCTCCAAGTTGTAGAGATCTTGTTCTGGGTCATGGTGCACTTGTTCCTTTGTTATCACAGTTAAATGAACACTCAAAGTTGTCCATGCTGAGGAATGCCACGTGGACTTTATCTAACTTTTGCCGGGGCAAGCCACCTACACCTTTTGAACAGGTGATCATGCTTATGTAGGGGCAGACTCTTTGTAAGAAGCCTTTGTGTAGCACATGTGTTTTGCATGATTACTTTCAATAAGTTACTCCAGTGTTGATTGGCTTTGTTTAACTCAGGTGAAGCCTGCATTACCAGTTCTCCAGCAACTGATCCATGTGAATGATGAAGAAGTTTTAACAGATGCTTGCTGGGCTCTCTCATACCTTTCTGATGGCCCAAATGACAAAATTCAATCTGTGATTGAAGCAGGTGTCTGTACACGATTGGTGCAGCTTCTGCTGTAAGATCCATTCTCCAGAATGTGCTAATAGGGCATTTCTTTGCTTTCTAACTTTTTTCCTTCTGATAGTTCTCCTGAATGCCATGGCATTTTGTCAAATCATGGGATCATTTTGTCTCCGAGTCTACTTGCATGTGTTTGTCCAGTTATTTCTTCTGTTGCTTCTGCCACATGCTAAAGCTTATGTTCTGATTAAAGTTCTCTTTTGACAGTCATCCTTCAGCTACTGTTCTTATACCTGCCCTACGGACCATAGGGAACATAGTCACAGGTGATGATGCCCAAACACAGGTATTGCTCTGGTGCCTAGAATTTCAGATTATTTTTTCTCCTCATAGTGAGACTCAACATGTATGTTTCAGTTTGTGATTGAGAATGGAGCACTCCCTTGTTTATTTCAACTACTGACTCAAAATCACAAAAAAAGCATAAAGAAGGAGGCTTGCTGGACAATCTCAAATATTACAGCTGGAAATCGAGCTCAGATACAGGTATTGCAAATCCTACATGCGTTTATTGGAAGAATTTTTCTGCATGTTCAAGTAGATTGAATGTTTATTGTAAACCAACACCAAATTGATGATGGTGGGTTACTTTGCCTGATTCAATTATGACCATGACCTGCTTTTAAAAATAAAAGTTAGACATGACTGCTCTGAGTGGAGTGATTGCAATCTACTCGATTGTGCATGTGGTATGTTAATTCTTCTCTTCAGCTCATCAGGCCTTGGTTCTTTTGACAATGTCATTTTTTTTTTATACCTCTTAAGCGATGCAGGAGCTACTTGTCATGTAGTCTCTGGATCATCTCATTGATCTGTTATTTGAGTGAGGTGACATGTCGACAGGAAATTAACATGGTATGTTATGTGTAGGCCGTTATAGAGGCCAGCATCATGCATCCTCTCGTGCACCTTCTCCAGCATGCCGAGTTTGAGATCAAGAAGGAGGCTGCATGGGCAATTTCAAATGCCACATCTGGAGGATCTCATGAGCAAATTCAGTGCGTTTCTTTTTGGAAATTGCTCTCTTATTCATCTTATGGGCCTGCTGCGTGGATTTTTTATGCGTAGAATTCAACTTGTATTTCCGTTATCTGTCATGTTGTTCATAAGACAGACAATGTCAAGCGTAGTGTCCTCAAACCTGTGCTTAATATCCATTGCATGTGCTGATGATTAGTAGGAGAAATTCTAAAATCTCTATTTCGGCTATGGCTTTCTGAGGAGATACATGTTCCTGTATCAAGATAACTGAAGCTAACACAAGCCAAATTCATTCCTGCAGATTCTTGGTGAACCAAGGTTGCATCAAGCCCCTTTGTGATCTTTTGATTTGTCCTGACCCTCGGATAGTGACTGTTTGCCTTGAGGGGCTCGAGAACATACTGAAAGTGGGAGAGGCAGATAAAGAAATGGGACTGAATGGTGGAGTCAATCTTTATGGACAGATGATAGATGAATGTGAAGGTCTGGATAAGATTGAGAGTCTGCAGACCCATGACAACAATGAGATATATGAGAAGGCCGTGAAGATATTGGAGAGATATTGGGCTGAGGAAGATGGGGAAGAAGATGATACGCAAGATGCTGTCAATGGAGATGCTCAAGGCTTTGCTTTTGGAGCTAATGTACCAAATCTTCCCAGCAATGGGTTCAAATTTGGGTGATCTAATAGCGTGGGGATTCTTTTTTTCTTCCATAGCTCTATAGGAAGTTCGTGTCCGTCGTCATTTTGGCAATACCTTAAGGATACAATATTGTTTGGCCAAGGGTCAGGGTTTTTTGGTCTGGCATGGAGGCTCTGCTATGCACTTCCTTTGTTTTTTCTTTAAACAAGCTAAGGCATTTTAGCTTGCACATACTGTTTGTTTTGTGTCCTATATTACAACATGAAAGAAAAGCTGCCTTTTTATTTTATTTTATATTAACCGATTATCGTGGCTTCTTCTTTATCCCTTTATCCCTGTGTTAACGCTGCATTCGGAATCTGCTGCTGAGGACACAGCAAGTGTTCTATCTACAAGAAAGCTCTCCCAAAGCAAAATGGACTTGAACAGCTTCACATTATACTTGTATGCAAAATCTTTTATCAACGTTGACGTTCAATTTAGGATCTGCTATTAGACTGCTCAACCTAAACTCTCATTGCTGAGCAGACCAACAACATTTTATCAACCTTTCATTCTACAAGGTATGCTTTACATGAAGGCCATTTTTCAATTGATCTTCAGACTAGCCTTTTGACCAGTTCCCTTACTCATAATAGTACGCTATACAACGAAGTGTCAGTTGGGATACAGGTTAGAAATTAGTGAACTCTAGCGAGTAAATTACTGATGTAAAAGCCATTCTGTTCGTATTTTTTAAGCATATTGATCAGATTTTTTTTTTTTTGTCAAAACAAGTTCCTTTCATCATTTCAAGTAATTTCAGAATTACAGCACACGTGGGCCTCCAAACACAAGAGGTCTCATAAAACTTGAGGGGCATTATTAATCCAATTACAAAGTAAATTCTTTTGTCTATAAGTCTTAGCAACCCAATCAACCACTTGGTTCTCTTCTCTTTCGTAATGGGCCATTCAGAGATGCTCATACTGGCTCATTAAAATAAGGCACTTTGGGCTACTTCCCACGAATACGGATTATGATATGTGAGTATGCGAATCACCTTAAAACAATTTAATTCTAGAATGAGGGGAAACATAGATTGATTGTGAAAGAAGCAAAGTGCTTCAAGGCATGCTTGGGTTTCAGTCTGCTCAGCCAAAGTTGCTCTGATCTCCTTGGCAAAACCAGCAACCATTCTCCCTGCTTCATCTTGACATGCTCCAGCAATACTTCCCCTCGTTTCACCATCAATGAATCACCCATCAACGTTAATTTTCATCTCTCCTTTGCTCGGTGGCTTCCAGATTTCAGGTAAGAGACTGATCTGCTTTTTAGATCTGTTAGTCCTAGGATTCCAGTTCTCAAAATTCCTCTGTTGATCAGAATTTAGGAAGTGTGTTAAGGGCACTCATAAACATTTTCTTAGGAGAACAACAGATCATGCACTGTTAAAGGTTTAGAGTGTGTGGGCTTGCGCACTTGTTCAGAGACCGCCTTGGCCCATCAGCAAGCCCAACTGCAGAGGAATTGAAGCTGTTGAGAGAGAGAGAGAGAGAGAGAGAGAGAGAGAATTTTAGTGGTCCGCAGAGTGGATAATGCAAAGCTTTGTCAAGTGCCTCACCATCAATCCAACTGGACCAAAATGCTTCTCCACCACTTAAAAAGGAAATGAGTTCTCTCATCCTGGAATTCTCCAAATAGCTTTACTTCCCTCTTAATGCGATCGGTTTATGCACCTCTTTTCATTGGTATGAGCTTATTTGAAATAAATAAAATGTCAAAAAAAATATATCCTCAAACTCACAAAAAGAATAAGTTAGATGACCACTTTTAGAATGAGATTTATTCTATCGTAGGAAAGAAAAGATAGATTATAATTAGACTTATTGTTCGTCAATTTGAGCCCACCTTTCTATTGATCATCTAATTAAAAATCATGGAATTTGTGAGATCAAAATAAATTTATTGAGTAACGATTGAATAACATCTTTCTATTTCAATATTGTTAAGCAAATATGAATTTTTTTTCAAGAAAAGAAGAAAAAAATTAAAATTTCAGATTTAACGAGAGTAAGGCTGTCCTAATAAAACAAAATCAAACGTTTGAAATTTTGATGTTTGGACAAGAGGAAAATTTGATACCAGAAAAAGATCAAAAAAAACAAAAACAAAACGAGCACAAATTGGAGTTCAGAGAAAGTCTAATCAGCTCCGTCACCCGCCACACTCTGTCTCTCTCGCCATCCACTCGCCACTCTCGGCAAGCACGGCCATGAAGCTCCTCTCCCCGCCTCCGCCTTCCCTCTCTCGCTCCAACGCTCTCTTCCTCTTCTCCATCTCGTCCTCCGCCTCGAGGCCGCACGGTCGCGTCGCCGGCCCGGCCCGCGCCGTCCGGTGTCGGCCGACCCTCGTCGCCCTCGAGCGGAGGATGTCCGTGCGCGCGTGCGCGAGGGTCGAGGAGAAGGCTGCGGCGGCGGCGGCGGCGAGCGGGTGGGGCGAGGTATCGGCCGTGCTGTTCGACATGGACGGAGTCCTCTGCAACAGCGAGGAGCCGTCGCGGAGGGCGGCCGTCGACGTGTTCGCGGAGATGGGCGTGGAGGTCACCGTGGAGGATTTCGTGCCTTTCATGGGAACAGGTATCGAAATGTCGGTTTATGTATATGTATGCGCAAAAGGAAGAACCACTACTTGGCTGCGGAAAAATGAAGTCATGCTTTCATATTGCTTCATGGTATAGAAGATATAACTCAATTTCACGCATAGATGAAAATTCGCACGATCAGCTTTGAGGATATTTCTGATTTTCTTGTTAATTTTATCTGGAGCAAAAATACATATACGTGTAGCTGAGGCATAAGTATTCTTTTGAGTTCATATTGTATGCGAAGACCAGGTAGTTTGTTTATGAAGTTCTGAAAGGTCAGGAATGCGATGTGAAGATTGAAAGTTTATCTGAATGCGAAGACACGGTTTTCTGGTAAATAAAGCCTTAGCTAGAGCTATTAGTTGTGCACTTTCTCCACAGTGGTATCAGAGTAGGCCGTCTCTTTTGGCACTTCTGTGGCTATTTCATGTTTGCTGCTAGTAAATTTCTGTATAGTTGCCAGCAGCACTCATTTTTAACATGAATGACAAGTAGTATTCTGTTCTGGAGTATTTCGTGTCTTTTTCTTATTCTCTGATCCTGTGCTAAAAGTTTTGTTTTGTTTTTTTCGGGTTGTTGGGGAAGAAACTTTTGATGTTGGAAATGGACGTTTCCATTCGTATTATTGTTTCTTTGCCATGAGTCTAATGGTGCCACACTGAAATTTCATTCTCATTTGATCAACCGTTTCCTCATTGATCAGGTGAGGCAAATTTTCTAGGAGGTGTTGCTTCTGCTAAAGGGGTCACGGGTTTTGACACACAGGCAGCCAAAAAGAGGTTCTTCGAGATATATTTGGAAAAGGTAGTGCTTCAAAGTCTAAGTTGAAGTTATGAACAATTGAGTACACTTCATGTGGACTTGCATTTGTGCCTGAAGAACCATTAACACTTTTATAAGTTTCTGCTATTGTCAGTATGCAAAACCAAATTCCGGCATAGGCTTTCCGGGTGCCCTGGAACTCATTTCTCAGGTTCGTGGATTATATAGCTCAATTTAATCATAAAACAAAATTAATTGCTGCATGTGTCAATAAGTTCATTCAACGATATGTCTATGCAGTGTAAAAGCAAGGGCCTTAAAGTTGCCGTTGCATCTAGTGCTGATCGCATCAAGGTTGATGCAAATTTGGCTGCTGCTGGTTTACCATTGTCAATGTAAGCTACACCAGTTACAAATGCTCGATCATAACTTGTATCTTGATTCTTGCTGAGCTATGCCAGTTACAAATGCTCAATCATAACTTTTATTTTGATTCTTGTGTAAGCTACACTAGTTACAAATGCTCGATCATAACTTGTATCTTGATTCTTGTGTGAGTGAAATATTATGACTAATTTTCAGTTGTGGCTGTGATGGAATCTTCAGTCAGTATTGGATGGACAATACAGTGTGCTAAGATATAAACCAGTTGAATAGCTATTCATAAACTCTTTCAGTCATACATGCTCCCTTTTTCTTTCTCTAATGGTACTTCTGTTCTCTTCCATCTTTTGAATATGACCAAAGACCACTTCTCATTAAACCGGCAGTTGCTAGCTTATGTGGTGTAAACTTGAATGAGTTTTTTGCATCATTTTTCGACCCATTTATCTCAACAATTATCCAAGTATCTAAGTGGGCATGAGACTTTTCTTCCAATGTGAGTTTTAACCTTGCATTTTATTTCCTATTTTCTTTTTATCAGGTTTGATGCTATTGTGTCAGCTGATGCTTTTGAAAACCTGAAACCTGCTCCTGACATATTCTTAGCTGCCTCAAAGATCTTAAATGTGCCACCAAATGAGGTATGAATCCTTAAGTCGTTTTGACACTTAATATCCTAAGAACATCTTTAGAAGATTAATCATGTGTGACCAATTATGATTTCTCCTGGTACAAAATGTTCAGCGCTCTAGAAAGAAAGCTTCTCTGGAAAGCCTGTCATATTATCAATTGTAGTACTCAAGTGTTCTAGTAAAATAAAGAAAAGAAATATTCTTAGTGATTTGTTACTGGCTCGGGAGTGTGATATTATACTAGACATTGCACTAGAAGGGATTGTTTCATCTTCATATTTCACTGTTTATTCACAGAAAAAGATCTACTCTGGCTTGTTGGTCTTTATTAACTGGACTGCACAGACAAGCAAAATTTGAGATTCTCAGTTTTAGGGAACTTTCCAGAATGATAAGAAGTCTTATGGAAATATTCTATGGTAATTGAGACAAATTCCCAATAGTGAAGATTGTTATGTTTCTGCATTGGACTTGGGTAACATAGTCATGGTTATAGTCCAACATGATAGTCATACTACATAGCAATCACTATTACATATATTTTCTCCAAGCAAGTAGTCAAATGAAAGAATATTATAAGTTGAAGTTTGAAGTTATCAGTTTGTTGTTTCCTGAAAAGATCTGCTATTTAGAGAAGATTTAGTTAAACCAGCCCACCAAAAGAATTTACCAAAATAATTTTCAGGTGCTTTCTGTTTCAAAATTAGAACAAACTGAAATGTACAGCCCTGCAGTTCAAATATCTCATGCAGCATTGGTGCTGTAATTGGAAAATCTGATCTTGCCTGTCCTGTTCCAGTGTATTGTTATTGAAGATGCTCTAGTTGGAGTTCAGGCTGCCAAAGCTGCACAAATGAGGTAGAATTAAGAGTTGCTTTATTTGTTGTAACTCCAGTTTGTTCTTTCCAACTGACTATATCAGTCTTATGATGATATAGTTGTCTGGATAGTCTACTGCTTCAGTTTTACTTCAAATAGCAATTATAAGCCATCTTCTCTTGCATACAGTAAATAAGTTTCTGTTGCTTGCAGATGTATTGCTTTGACAACTACATTATCTGAAGAGAAACTAAAAGTCGCTGGTCCATCCCTTGTCAGGAAGGAAATACAAAGTGTTTCGCTCAATGATATTGTCGGTGGTGGTTCTGGTGACCTTAGTATGTAGTCCCGAGATGCTACTATCATCTATATGTATCATCATTATGATGAACTTTGTATTGGGAACATATGTTTAACCTACTTGCTTGAAGTGGGCATTTCTAAATCAAAGACTGTTGAGATGCAAGTTGATCTGGTTCATCTTTAATCTGATTTCTTCTTTGACAATGGTTTTACTGCTTGCTTCAATAAATTACTCTGGCTGTCAATTTAAAGCCATTATTAAATAGATAGCCAGCATGTTATAAGATTTTCTCATACCAAAAATGTTATGGGCAATGTTTAAAACCCTCAACGTTTCTCTAACAAGAACAAATTATTGCAGATGAGAAGATGCAGGAACCTCAGTATTATGAGGCATCCACTCAAATCTCGTCAGAAATGCTGAAAGCAAGAAGTGATAGTATTCCAATACAGGATAAATACTCTAACAATGGAAATTTGTTGTCCACCGTGGGGTAAGTCCCCTCATATATGTTGAAGGTTGACAATGTTGAGTAGAATTCATGTTTTCTACAACTTGCTAATTATCTCAAAATGACCTATTGCTTTTATATTGTGGATCAAACTCTATTACTACTGGAATATTCTCTATTACTTCGATATGCATATGTATATATTCATTTCTTCAACTACTCTGAATCACCATTTGAAATGCAAAGATGAGAGAGTGGACTCAATTGTTAGGAAGATCACTAAGATGATCCATGCCTTATAGAAAAATATTTCAATATTCTCCATTTTTTTCAAGTGACTTGCAGCAGTTGATACAATAGCATTTGGGATTTACTCGATGTCAGGAGCCTAGTTAATTCTAGAAATCAAATAGGAATGCCTCCTTGCCGTTTCTTCCTCTTTTTAGCTGCTAAGTGAAAGATCTCTTTTGGTAACTTCCATAGTTTAATTCCCACATGGAAAGTAAACAGATCTTCTTATATTGCTTCTCCTTTTCATTGGTTATCATATCACAAAATTAGATACCAATTTTGTCATGAGGTTTTCCTGCTAACCTGGATAACAAATCTGCATGCTACATCTTCATCTATGACACTTCCACTCTGATTGTGGAGGTTAACCTATTATGTGCACTATGACCTCTACTGCTTATCCTATAATTCAAATTAAATATGAGAGATATGTTTGATTATCAGCCCAAAGATCCTGTGGTCGTTCTCTCTTGCATGTTTATAGGCAATGTCTACTGGAACTGGGTTATAACTTTCTGTGGGAAACTTGCCTTGGTAACATTTTCAGCTTGAGGTCGGAGATAATCTTTGGACAGGTTGCAGGTTTCTCGCCGGGACATAGTAAGATATGGAAGTTTGGGTGTAGCCTTGTCTTGTCTCTTCTTCACAATTACAAATTGGAAGGTACAGCTTCTGATCAAGAATGTCCTCTCATGCTGAATAACTCTATCATGAGCAATTTGGATTCACTTTGAGTGACTTACTATGTAGCAACGTTTGCTTTATTGATATGAAGGTATGGTTGTAGGCAATGCAGTATGCATCCCCTAAAGCAGTATGGAATTTGCTATTTGGACTTAATCAGCCATCTTTTCAGCAAGGCGAAGGTAATAACATGTCTGTTGTGATTATTTATTTGAGATTTGCTCAGGATTGCAGTCGCCAATGTCTTCAAAAGTTGGTATTCTACATCATTTGCTGGCAAAGTTATTTAACTTTGTTCATCCTTATCTTTTCCTTGTGATATATGAATGGGAGAAAAATAGAAAGGGTGAATTTGCATATTTTATTATCATTTTTTCAGGTGACTCACGCAATTCAAGAGTTCAACAATTTGTAAACTACATCTCAGATCTGGAATCAAAGTGAGAATTTTGAAAATTTCACTTGTTCCTGATCTCTTTTCAGTGATTTGTCCTTCATGTAACATACTCGTCATGTGATTTTTGTTGGAACCTTCATCACTAGTTGAACTGACAAGGTTTTATAATCATAATGAAGGGGATCTGCTCCTCTTGTGCCAGAGTTCCCACCTAAGCTCGACTGGTTAAATACAGCTCCCCTTCAGTTTGGCAGGGTAACTACTACAATAGAAGACCCTTCACTCTTGTTTTGTCTTTGTTTTATGATTCTTCTCACTTAGTAGAGTAGTTGATAATTACAACAGTTGCTTTAGCCAACCTGTTGTAAAATATCGGATCTTGCAATTTAATTAACATAAAACCACTAGAGAAATAAACAAGGAACAATAAAGAACACTAGTAATTTATGTGGTTCGATCCTGAGTGTTAGTAACTACTCTATGAGGAGAGCCAACATTAGATAATCCACTAATAATCAGAGAATCAGAGCACAGTCGCTCACATGCTTGAATGTTTCCCAACCTATATTAAACCCATGCCCACAATGCTTACAAATAAACAATTCAATTTGGATGTTAAGCTCACAGCACAAATCATCATATGTTCAAACTTCTGTTCATGATCAAAACAAAAGCTTTTCCTATTGCTGTCCAAGAAACATCACTGTACTGTGTGCTGCTTTCTCCTGCTGAAGGAATCCATGACATCCTTTTCCCTTTTCTATGGCTGCAGCAGGTTTTGAAAAATAAAAGCAAAACCTATGCTTTTATTATCTTTCTTCCGATTACTCCCTGGGCACACAAGTAAATGTATATTTAGAGAATATATTTGTGTGCCTCTTCCTTTCTTGTACGGCCAAAAGAAGTTCCCGTGCAGCAATTGAAGTCCAAGAAGTCAAACCGGTCAAACTTAGATAATCTTCTCCTACGGAAACAAAAAATTGAGTTCCACCACCCAAGAAAACCAAATTTTATTCAGATTAAAAAGCACACCGATTTGAACAATCAAAATCTTCCAAATAGGTTGGGTTTCTTCCATAGCTCAAACTCAAGACATAATTTAGCACAACCAATCAACTCTGCTATATGTTCATTCTTTTTTTCCTGTATGCTGTATAAATGGCTTTGGACTTTCATTGACTGCTTGAAGTGCTCCATGACTCATGTCCATAGGACCCAAGACCATTACGTAGTGGAAGCTTATGCAGAATTCAGGTTGTAATTGACTATGGCAGCTACTTTTCTTACATTTGGGAGCTCACCGTTTATGGTTGTGCACCCGGTAATCTAATATAAAGTTGCAAATGCAATGTGCAAGCACTGGAATACAATTTTTTCATGTAATGGACTGGCAGGAGAGAGCCATGTATATGGCCCACATAAAAGGGGGCTGCACATTAGGAACATTAATGAACTCATGCAGATTTGTTTAGTGGTAGTGCAGTCCCTTTCAGCAGACAATAATTGTCCATAGATTCTTACTTTCTGATCCTATGATGTTTGATTTTGCTTGTGCTTTCAGCCAGTTATCTCCATGCATGCGTGTCAAAACCCCCTCCTCCTTTCCCCACAGCAGGGGGACAGCAGGCATAGGCATATGGTGTGTTTAAATCTCTCTCTCACACTCTGTCATTGCAGGATTTGAGAGGAAAGGTGGTGGTGTTGGACTTTTGGACCTATTGCTGCATAAATTGCATGCACGTCTTACCAGATCTCGACTACTTGGAGAAAAAATATAAAGAGATGCCAGTAAGTTTCTGTTCTTTCTCATGTACAATCCAATGAGAGTTTAAGTTAAAATCCCACGGATGTCTATAGATGCGTTGTTTCTTATAGTGAACCTTGCTGGCATAAATGAGCAGCTTCTTTGTTTAGAAATAGTCCATGTTGGATCCACTGCTTCCTAGATGCCCTCAATTTTTAACAATTGTAAAATATAGGGACCTAATTCTAGTGTACCTGATACTTAAAAATTCCACAACACGTGTGAAGAAGTGAAAGGCTATGGCCTGTTTGTCATCTTAGGATACTGAGGAACAATCCAGTTTTAGTGAATATGGAATAGGCACATCAACATGCAGGCTTTGCTCTTACTATTCTTTTTCTCTATTTCTTTTCCCCCTCTTTGATTAGATCAGTAGCCTTTTCTTGATGAAAAGAGTGAGGCAGGGAGGATTTGACCCTGTTTCTAATTCTCAGTACAGTTAAAGATTTTTATCTTTTACTAATTAGCCATGTTGGATGCACCTTTTCCACTATCCATAGGTCTCATTTCATTAGCAGGATACAGATTACTGGAATAAAATGGAAAGAATTGAAATTGGCAATAATAAATAAAAATGCATTCTTAAATGATTTACTTATTATCAAGCTAGCTTACTAACTCGGAGTTCTCTATGTAATTAAAACACAGAAAAATATACCGCTCACTGTCCTCCAAAAGGATTTAGGAATTGGTATCCAAAGTCAATTCGGCCTCTAAACTATGGTTAAGATTAGTAAAGGGGTAGGAAAAAGGAGTGATGGACAAAATAGGGAGTGGTGTTGATGGAAACCTGGCAAAAGCTTTGTCTCCACCTGTCTAGTTGTCTGTGGACCTTTGAGGTGTTCACTTTATACTTTACAAATTATCAATGTAAGATATTCTTGTTTGTACTTTGTCATTTATTAATGTTAATATATTTCCTGCTGTGACACATTAAGTGCAGCTTGCTGGGCATGTGTTATGCTAGTTATTGTGAACTCACTACAGTGTTCTAAAAAGTTATCAAAATACTCTGTTATAAAGCGGCAGTGTCTGTGGTAGTAACAATACATAATCTGTGCCGAATGTTCCAAAGAAAATAAATCATGCAAATTGCAGAAAGTATTCACATTGCCACGTACTTCCTTGTGTAACTTTTGGTCCCACTTTATTTATTTGTTGAATCTAATGATAATATATTGCTCATTGACAAATCATGTTTGACTTGGCAGTTTGTTGTTGTCGGAGTGCATTCTGCTAAATTTGATAATGAGAAAGATTTAGAAGCCATCCGCAATGCAGTATTACGTTATGACATCTGTCATCCAGTAAGTCGGACATTTAGAATTAAGATATATGACACATTATGGTCTCCCAAAGTAATTATATTGTTGAGTATGATGCCTGTTTTTGTGTTCTTACATTTTCTGTTGTGAGTTGTTAATGTTTAGCTGGGAGTTTCAGTCATCTTCCTATGAAGAACTATTTATGAGCATATGTGTTATTAAGTTGCTATCTTCCCATATGTGATATATATATTTCTTGTTTCTTTCTTCAATATAAGATTAGATTGAGCTGTTCAATGGGACATTCTGCGAAATGTGTTAGCTTTAAGAAAAATGCTTAGATCTGATTATGACTCAAATCAGTGTCGTCAGAAAAACCATCTTTATTATGCAACTGCATCTCTTGCTTTTCTCACCTGATTAGACTAAGTATCTTGTCTGATTAGGTCGTCAATGATGGAGAGATGTATATGTGGCGAGAGCTTGGTGTTAATTCATGGCCTACATTTGCTGTCATAGGGCCCAATGGTAAGATCCTTGCTCAACTAGCCGGAGAGGGTCGCCGGAAGGTATTAATACCTAGTCTCTGCAAATTGCACCCCTGAATGGTGTTTTTTTCTACCTTAAAGCTGTGACAAGTTCAAGACAGTTGTTTGGTTTTGCTTTTAATTTTTAGGAGTTGAAATAATCTGCAAAATATTAAATTTTATTATTTATTCCTTTTAGGATCTGGATGATTTAGTTGAGGCAGCTCTTCTCTACTATGGTGGAAAGAAGCTTCTAGAGAACACCCCTTTACCTTCGAGATTGGAGAAAAATAATGATCCACGCTTATCCATGTCTCCTCTCAAGTTTCCTGGAAAGTTGGCAATAGATGTGCTCAACAATCGGCTTTTCATTTCAGACAGTAACCATAACCGCATAGTACTCTCTCTGTTTCTCTCTGTCTCTCTCTCTCAAGCACAGAAGATCACATGCACTAAGAACACCATGCAAACAGCAACAAGGTGTTGAAATATAAAGATGAAAATATCATGACATGCATATCATATTATTCATTTCCAGCCCAACTGATTAAGTGCATGGTATTCGGTAAGCTTTTATTAAACTAAATATTCTATTGTTAGAAAACCATGTCTTGACATTTATATTAGGTTTTCTTTAAGATATAACATGATAAAGCACAAAATTTTAGTGCTATTCCTGGTCAAGTTTCTATTTTTCCTCCTTTTTCTAATTATAAGTTTCAAAGTGTTGAAACATTCAAAATGAAGATGCAGAAATATAGCAAAAGCCAACAGACCATGTGTATGCGTGTTGTGACATTAATTTGAACAAAGTTTGTGATAACTTGCTTTAGGAATGTCTTTAGCTGACCATAGTGCATTTAAAATGCTTAATTACTCTTGTTTCACCCCAAATCACCTAAGCTACTTCGTGGAACCCATGTCCAGTTTCTGTCATTTAGACTTGCCAAAGTCTGCAAAAACTTGATAGCCTTTTTGGCAATACTTCCATGATGCCTGTGATTCTATATTTATGTCTCTCCTACTGTAATGATGGCTTTGAAGTTCTTGACATAGGCGGAATAGCATCAAATGATATACCATGCTTGATGTTCAGGTGGTGACTGATCTAGATGGGAACTTTATTGTCCAAATTGGTAGCACAGGAGAGGAGGGCTTACGTGATGGTAACTTTGATGAAGTCACCTTCAATCATCCTCAAGTGAGCTTCCCTGTAGAATTTGTCATCACCATCATGCTTTCAAAAAAAAGTAGCAAAAATCATAACCATTTGTTTAATAGCTCACTGTCTCCCGATCTTGGTGTCTAGTGAGTTGATACTTACATTTCATGCTGAGGTTCTGCACTTGTGTTTTACGTTTGATATTGACTGCAAATACTGCAATTTTGGGATATTGTGCATCTGCAGGGCCTGGCCTACAATCCTAAGAAAAATATCCTATATGTGGCAGATACGGAAAATCACGCTCTAAGGTAAATGGAAACATCATAGAATCATGAATCTTTCCAGCAGGAGTTAGATGATTTTGCTGATGTTACTGTTAATCAAGATTTCAAAAGACCTTGTTCTTTAAGTAGCTTTTTGCTAAACTTGTCTGGTTTTCTTATCATAACGAAGGAACATGGAAGTTACTTGTCTTGAAATAAAGTGGAGGTTACCAATGTATCATACCAATCAGTTAGGTTTCATTCTGTGGCTGCAGGGAAATTAATTTTGTTAATGAGACTGTCCGTACTCTTGCTGGAAATGGGACCAAGGGTTCAGACTATGAAGGTGGAGGAAAAGGAATGGAGCAGGTGAGTTTTAAATACAAATTACAATTTTTTTGAGCTACATATCACTCTGTGCCTGCTCAAACATAAGCTTTCCAGTGCACATTCTCTTTGGTAGACTATAGCCAAAGATGACACCTGCTTTTAGATGTGACACACCTTTTGCGCTAAAATCTACCTCATTTTGCAGCTTCTAAATTCTCCTTGGGATGTTTGCTTTGAGCCATTGAATGAGAAAGTTTACATTGCAATGGCTGGTCAACATCAAATCTGGGAACATGATACGTCAAATGGAGTGACCAGGGCTTTTAGTGGCAACGGTTACGAAAGAAATTTAAATGGATCAAGGTACTGTATAGAGAAAACATGATTCCTACTGTTCTTTTGAAATTGGATTAGCTTCAGCTGATTTGCTTACTTGAAACTGCACTGGAGGATAAAGTTCTGAATTCTGATGCATTAGACATTTTTACATGGTTTGACAATCACCTTCTTTCTTATTGTAGTGGGACTTACACAATTTCTGTGGTCACTGTGCTATAGAAAGCTCGACTATTGTAATTTGAAGCTCTTTGACTGATCATGCTCTTTACATGATGTCATGACACGAATTTTGCATTACTTAACTTTGAAGCAGACTCTCATTTCCAGAGTCCACTTTATTTTATTTATTAGAAAGAATATTGACTGTTTGTAATGTAGCTTCAAGTTTTAAAATAGGATTTAGATGAACCTCAAATTAACCTAGTGTTTAGTGTTGTTCTTAGGCTCTGCTTTGTTTAGTTTGTTTAGTTTCTTTTATTGTAACAATAGAATGACATTTTCTTCCTTTTGTTGTCAATTTATTTAGCCCTTCAAGCACTTCCTTTGCACAGCCTTCTGGAATTTCATTGTCACCTGGTAATATCTTACAAAAATTTCTCCACATAAAGCTTTTAGCACCTAGATGTGAACATTAAAAATGACGGTCCAAAGTCCATGCTTTCCTGTAGATTTCAAAGAGGCCTATATAGCTGATAGTGAGAGTAGCTCCATCCGAGCACTTGATTTGAAAACAGGAGGATCAAGATTGCTAGCTGGCGGTGATCCACTTTTCTCGGAAAATCTTTTCAGAGTAAGTTCTATTCTATGTTAAGAAAAGTATTTGGTTAAAACATCATAGTAGAGATGTTCATCTGCATCTGCTTTTACTCCAGATTCTAGTCCTGATGATGTGTGATTTTTGCAGTTTGGAGATCATGATGGAACAGGTTCTGATGTACTTCTGCAACATCCGTTGGGAGTATTATATGCAAAGGATGGTCAAATATATATAGCAGATAGTTACAACCACAAGGTAGTTGAATTTCTTAAGAAATATGAATTTCTTTAACTTCAGTAAAGTGACAAGAAGAGGGTAAAACATGTAAATGAGCCATTATTTTTCTCATTCTTAGGCTGGTCTAGAACATATAATTCATGAACATTGTCGTGGATCACTGTTATTACTGGATCTGCATTACATGATGCTCTATGGATCGTTAGTAGTGGCTATGTACTTGACATACATAGCCAGGCCTACTGGAAGTTTGAGATTGTCTGATATAGCAGATGATGATTCGCTAGAGTCCTACTATTCTATTAAAACTTTTGTCGAGAAATCACTCTTGCAGCTTGCCTCAATCAGTCTCTGACTTTGCAAAGTTTTTAATGCCAGTGTCTAAAAACCGTCCATGAGTGGACAAACAGCAAGATTGCCTTTGTCATGTTTTTAGGGTCAGATATGAAACATATATATAAGAACAAGCAGACACTGTTATTGTAAGTGAAAAGGCTGCTTGATCTGAGATGCAGCTGATCTGTCATTTCATTTAAAAGAAGTGGTCTGACCAAAGATTAGTTCCAGTTGTATCTGCTAATGACTTTCATCACCCTCTAGGTGCTGGGACTTGAGAGTTAATGCACTATTCACTTAATTTTGTGATTAAGGAATATTGCCCTGAAAGGCTCTGAGTTATTCTTTAAGTAGCTGTTCACAAAAAAAAACATTATTGAATATTCTTATGGAACTGATGTTCATTCCTGAAAGTTCATTTACAATCTCAGATTAAGAAGCTGGATCCAGTTAGTAAGCAAGTCACCACTGTAGCAGGGACAGGAAAAGCCGGTTTCATGGATGGCACACCACTGACCGCACAGGTCCATACCCCTTTTCTTGCTCTAGACTTCAGATGATGGACACATTCTATTGTTTCATGAACTTCTGGAAGAAACTCTGTTATTATGGAACCAAAAGACTAGTTCCTGAAGTTCTTATCTTACGTAATTCACTAAATCATTTCATAACACTGATAACTAAATGTGGCAGTAACATGTGTAAAGAATGGAGTCCTCCGTGCTTTGATTTACTTCCCCAGATTACTCTATAACCTCTGGCAAAAGCTATATGGTCCAAGGAGTCTAAATATGCATTTTCTTACTCTTGTCTGTCCTGTCAGTAGACCCTTGCTGATTTGAGGCGTTTATGGACTTCATGTGCCATTCTTTTTTGAGTTAGCTTTGTCTTATTGGTCTTTCTTTTGCTGTTCTTTGTGTATTCTTATGTACTTGAACAGTTGTCTCTATTAACAAGTTATTACTTTATCTAAAAATGGAAAAGTGCTATAATTGGTTGACAGATTTATTTGGAAATAATTTGCTCAGTTTCCTAAGATGTACTTCAAGAAAACATGTCTAGAAACTACGAGTCACAAGAAACATTCATAAATTTTCTCAATTTACCATGGTCATATTCTGTTGACTATGATCTATCTGAAGCCACACCAATTAGAATTTTCAATACCTTGCTTTTCTGGCATTATAGTCAAGAAGAAACAGTCTTTCCTCTTCACTTCTTCCACATGCTTTGTATAAATGAGAGAGGAAGATCTCTTTTCCAACTTTTTCTGGTTGACTAGTTTGTGGCTTAAACTATATAGTGACTCTGCACTTTTTTCTACAGCTTTCAGAGCCAGCTGGAATTACTGAAGGCGAAAATGGTGATCTCTTCTGAAATGATCTGTGCTCGCTTCTGATTAACTGTTTATAGCTTGTACTAGGAATTTTTCTCATGTAGATATAGTGCCTTTAGCATATGAATTGGGAACTTATTTAGAAAAGTAATCTGATAAGATATGATCCCTTTGTGTATTTTTCCAGGAAGGTTATTCATAGCCGATACAAACAACTATGTAATAAGATATCTGGACTTGAATAAGGAAGGAGCTGAACTTCTTACTTTGGAGCTGAAAGGAGTCAGGCCTCCTGTGCCCAAATCTAGAACATTGAAGCGCCTCAGGAGTCGAACGTCCTCTGATACACTGACAATTAAGGTTGATGGGATCTCGTCTAGCGAGGGCAATCTTGGCCTTAAGATATCATTACCTGAAGGATATCATTTCTCAAAGGTGCTGGCCCTCTCTCTGAGATACTCACAGCCTTGAACTGCTTTGCTTAATGGAGTTCATTGTGACTTTTGTAACCACTAAATGTTGAAAAGCTGACCCCAAAAAAAAATGTTGAAAAGCTGTATGAGATTAATACTCTCTTCTATTACACTTTACATTAACTTTCAGTTTGCACATGCAGGAAGCACGCAGTAAATTTTTTGTTGAAACTGAGCCTGAAGGTGCAGTTTCTATCGAACCCTTGGATGGCAGTCTTGATTCAGAAGGATCATGCAATATTCATTTTAAGAGGTCCTCCCCCTCAGCTTCGATGGGAAGGATATACTGCAAGGTACAGTTTGATAACTGAAATTTAATGGACTTTCTAATGGATGTTCATACAAAGGCCTTGTGTGTAAGTGAATGAACTTGTGTTTGAGGTGCAACCTCCAGAGTCTTCAACCTCACCAAAGGCCTCAATATATATAGACTGCACTGTAACTCTAGTTTTAGATTCTAAATGAAGTTCCTCAAAATTAACTTGAGGGTCCATCATCTTCCGACTTTTCGGGAGGAAATAATTAGCTCTTTGCCTGTGGAGTTATGTTGCTGCAAACTCGTGTAGTTTACTAAAGCATTTGGAACTTAATCAGAACACTTATTGGTATAGATCAGTGTTGATGTTTGAAATATTTTATTCTGAAATACATTCTCTTGTTTCATACTTCATTCGATATTGTATTTATTAGATTACTGTGATTGCAAGAATAAGTTCCACCTTTTTTCCTTCTTTTGAGTTTCTATGTGTGAGAATGTTCTCCTAGTCATTCTGATTTGCTGGCCCTTTAGTTCACATTGGCCTCTGGAAAATTTGGTGTTTTGTTTTTCAGTGAAATTTAGAATGGAAACCAATAAAATAAAACAGTCTGAATCCTTAACCACATTCAGGGAAGAGGCATTGTTGTTTGTTGGTGAAAATGGGATCTTTAATCACTGTCTTAAATACTGTGTCTAAAGAAAATGTGACTATTCCAGCCTTTTGCTGCAGGTCTACTATTGCAAGGAGGATGAGGTCTGCTTATACCAGTCTCTGGTTTTTGAGGTTCCTTTCCTGGTGGAAATGGACTCTAACGTGGTAGAGAAAACGCTAGCCTATCTTGTTAAGCCTAGATCTCCCTCAAACAGCTTACAGCTTGCTGCCACCACCTAAGAGTCAATATCAGGCAGAATAACACTAGAAAGGAAGCAAAGATATCTTACCACGACAAAGTCAAACTGATTGGACAGGTAGAACAAGCATGCAGCTGTATGTTTGCCGATTGGGAGCATGGAAGCAGTCAAGTGAGTCTAGGGTGTCCTATTTCTTGCTCATTTGATTTCATATTGCTGCAAAATTTTCTTTACGGACGCAAGATCAGAGTTAGTACATTCTATTATTTCCTGTAAGATCACACTGTTATAGATTAATAAATCCCATTGGTCGAGAGGATCATCTTAATCCTCCATTGTAATGTAATTTCCCAATATGTGACTTGAAAATCAGCTCTGCGCAAATCTACCTCCAACCAATGTTGTGGCTGTTGCCCAATAACTGCTTACACTGTGTCAGCATTTTGATGTATAAATTAGGGAGCAAACCTGGTCATTAGAATCCCTGATTGCCCATTGTATGGTGGTTTGTTGTTTAGAATGATGTTATCATTATCGTTACAAGTTTCTCATCATCATTATCCTTATCCTTGTTTTGAAGACAAGCAAAGAATCAATTCCTTCAAGAGGCGTACACTCGTGCGGCGTTGTCTTTCAATTGGGTATACGATGACCTCTGGATTCAATTATTAGGAACCGTATAAACAAATGTTAATCCATTCTTTTTCTGGAGCTTACAGATAAGTCCCCCCAGCGCCAACCACGGGAGACGTATTTTCTTAATGATTTCGGTGATCGGGCAAAGCGTTCATTTCAAACAAGGCGGCACTGATGCATAGTTTAATCAACTGATGAGGCTTTAAGGTGGCGCTGTTGGGTGAGTATTATATTCGCATTTGACAGCTTAAAACGTGTTCGCTCCACCAAATCCCATGTTCATCCAATTCCCAGCTTCTCTTTCTTTGATTGTGGATGTGTTTTGGTTCAATGATCCTGATCAGATCATTTTAAAAATAACCATATTTTGCATTTATCTGATTCGAGAAAGAGACTTGGTCGCCACCTTTCACACCGAGACCGCCAACTCAGGGGGGTCTGAATCTGTATCTGCCGATTTGGCGTTTAATCAAAACTCAGTTGAGCAGTCACAACAATAAGCGAGAAAACAAAGCAAAAGCAATCATTCGTGCTGAGAAAAGGAGGTAATTTGAAGTTAAGGTTGAACTGAGACAAAATTCAATCATATAGTCCGGTGACGGCAGCATCTGATTGGTGCACAGGATCATTTTTCTTCATTGCAGACAGAACAAGTGCATTGCTCCAAGTCAAACCCCACCCCCATAATATAAGCATAAGCACCAATAATCAAAGAGACCATTTCCAGACTTACTACGATAATGACAAACGGACTTTAGTACTAAACAAATTGAGGAAACCATGTGAGAGGGACCAAGACAACCAATTTTGTCTAATTGCTTCAAGACATTGCCGCACGAAACCTGACAGTCTTTTACCCCATGAATGAGAAGTAACCTAGAGGAATGGATAAGGATGAATGAGAGAGAGAGAGAGAGAGGACTCGAAGATCGAGCAGAGTACAAAAGTTAATCATTTGCAGGATGCATTAGTGTCTTGTTAAGTCCATGCACGACATATCATTCTGCCATCATGGAATGAACCTCAACACATGCCATTAGCTGTTCATGTATCCATGTCTCAAGAACCATATCCACTCCATCCCTGTTTAAATATCGCGCAAAGATCATGCGACGATTGTCTAAAAGCCTCTATAATCCCATCTTCAGGATATTACCGCAATAGATCGAAAAAAAGGTACTAAATCTGGAAAAGAAAAAGAAAAGATAGTTGCTTCATTCACTGAATTACTAATTCTGAGTGCATGTTTTGGGAAACTTATCTTCTTCTTCTTTTTTTTCATTTCATTTTCAACCCTAAAAACGAAGAGAAGAAAGGTTCCATCAAAATTACCTTCAAAGTGCTGGCGTTTCTAGAAGATTAGCTCATTGTAAATGAACCTCTCATTGAGAAAATATATATAATTTTGCACGTCCATACGCCACTAACATTGCATTAATTGATAATCATCCTTTAAAAAATCTGGGACTGACTAAACAAAAATGAAATTTATGCCTGTTTCAAGCAAGGGGACAAGCTTTCTGGCCTGTCCTTGTCTGATGCATGTGCTCATCTTATACTTTTCGACATTATGTACTTGTCCCTAGTAATGTTAATTTACTAATTTATATTTTTACACCCTCCAAGAATATACTATGAGGATAATTATTGTCCTTCTTCTGTGGCTCCAATTGAGTGCACCCTAAACCTAGTGGCTTAACAAAATCACTAAAAGCTCTATTATTGGAGACTGAAACATATGGAAAATAGTGATAGAAGAACATAATGTCACAACCTTCGTACGGTATTCATTTTAGTGCTAATTTTTTTTTTCACTCACTTAAGTGCCACAAATTTGAAAAAAATATTCACTTGAGTGTTATTTCCAATTTGATGGCTGGAAAACCTGAAGTAATTGCTAGTGGACAATATTTTAATATATTTATTTATTTAATTAAAACTTTTTTAGGGCTAGCAAGAACCACCATTGACCCTCCCTGGCTATCGAGCCCTTGCCTAGATTGGGCGAGGCCGTCACAGCCTCCCTTGCGACTAATGAGTGTCATTGTGGCATTGCCCAAGACTTTTACGGTCCATATCTGGGTGAGGGCCGCCGTGGGTGAGGTCACTGAGCCCTCGTTGACTGCTGGCAAGGCCGCGACGGCCCTCGCTAGCTTTGGGCGGTGGGTCGTGAGGGGTGCCTAGAGCTAGTGAGGACTCGATGGCCTCACCCGCGGCAGCTACCGCGAGGGCTAGGCGGTCCTCACCCAAATTTGGCCGCAAAGGCCCTAGGCAAGGCCTCACCCAAGGCCTTCATGGCTAATGGCAAGACGGCCCTCGCCCAATCTAGGCGAGGGTTCTACGGTCGGGGAGGGTCAATGGTGGCCCTCGCCAACCCTAAAAAAAAGCAAAAAAAATTCAAAAATATTTTTTTGTTGAAATTATTCTAAGAATTTTCACCTCGTTTCAACTCTCCCTCATTTGAAATTGTTCATTTCTATCTTTTTTAACTATGATGTCAGTAAACTGCGGACTCCACGCAAGTAATTGACCGATGAAAGAATCATCCTAGGCTCAAATAAACATAAGAGAAAACTACACATTGTTTGAACTGTCCATGTTGATTGATAGCAGTGATTTTCCAAGTAGAAGGTCAAAAGTGTTCATGATTTTTTCAGGTCCTTCTTTTCATTTAGAATCACTGTTGATAAAACATTCTCATTCTTGGAAGGAAACTAATTTGAGAGAGAGAGAGAGAGAGAGAGATAATAATGGAGAGGAAAAAGGCAGAAGGTGGGAGCCTGCAATCTATGCAGGAGCAGGGGATGAAACCTGTCCACCCCCAGCAACAAATTGCAAAAAATCAAGAAGCAAAGAATTAAGAAGGAAGGCAAAAAGGGCCACATCCGTCCAAAACACATGCTTTATAAAAAGCCAAAACAGAGGCAAAAATGTTTGATAGAAAGCGTCATGAAAGCAACCCACATGCATTCGTATTCCTCCCCCTCCTCTCTTTATGTTTCCCTGTTTTTCCATTTGTTTCGTTGCCCTAATCATTGCCCACATACATACAAAGCACCAGCCTACCCCACCCGCCACCCAGCCCCAATTAGTCCAGGCCACCACCACCACTTTCCCCATCCAATTAACCTTTTCCACGTCATCGAAAACCCATTTTCTTTTTCCCAAAAAATAAAACCACAAATTTTTCAGGGGTGGACACACACGACATATAAAAAAAAACTTCCCGACCCACCTTGCAAGACACGATAAGATAGGCGAACGCATGTTGCCCCATGATTGTGAACACCTAGGTTAGGTGCTTTCCTGGGTGTCAAAGGGTTCCGGTTTCTCCGTTTCGAGTCCTATTCCTTTTGATTTAGTCAATGATTAAATGGACCGAGTCGAGTTATCTCGCGTAGCTACCATTCTCAACCTTCCGGTAAGTACGACTTAGACCGCGGCGATGCAATGAATTTTCACCATCGGATTTCACACATTTCACATAGAGGTGGGTCCTAGGTTGCGTTAAGTACAGAACCATGTTGTTCACCTGCCAAGTGCCAGGGTGAGGTACATTTATATGAGTAAACAAAGAGAACCCAAAGTTTTTTTTTTATTTATTCAAGTCTCACGAGTAAAGTACCCTGAGCGAACTAACGTGTCTGACAAAAAAAAAAAAAACACTAACATGGCCAAGTAGCAGTTCCATGGTTAAATTATTGGAATTGTGTCGTGGCCGGTTTGCTAGTACTGATCGCCATATTTTTTCTCGCCTGGAAAAAATAGAATGAGAAAAGGGCTTCGACCCCTAATGAAATCATTTTCATAGAGTTTGTCGGTTCTAGTATCCTATGACATTAAATTTAGCAGGACACGTTGCGGATGATCGTAACGCTATGAAAAGATAGTGGATGTTATGATTCACGAGTGTAGTTTTCACTATCAATCTTCTTTTACTAAATCTCCGTGATGATTTGGTTGACCGCATCCATACATAATTCCACGAGAACATTGATGGAGTAGGGTGGAAAAACTCCGTCCTTCCTTAAGATAAGTTATTCTATTGATGTTCTTTTTGACTCTTCATTTTGAACTTTGACATGGAGAGCATATTTAATCGAAGGCAAAAGGAGGGTTGAGCCAATAAATGTGATTCATCATTTTATAACTCAGTAAGTGACTTTCAAATGTTTACAAAAGGGGTTGACCACATAATTCTCATAACTTTTTTTCTGGAACATGGCAGATAAAGAAAAAGATATTTATATCTCTTTATAGCCAAAGTTACTATGCAATATCTACAATGAGTAGATATAGTTAAGAAAGGCCCTACAATGTTCTATATCGTTTATGTGATTATATTGATTTAGGAGCACTCATTTGTCTGTATCTGCATTGATAATACATTGTACGTTTTGTTGGGGGATAATCACATGGTTTGGACCAACTTTCAAAAAAAAAACCACTCAAGTCATCTCTCTCTTGGAATTTCTAACGCGGTTCCTTAACATGACCGTAATTTCCATTAATTTGACATTGAAATGGTCATGCTGATGTCCGCATAATTCACATGAGTTTCACATGACTATATATATTACGTATTACATATTACATATTATATTATATTATATTATATTATATTATCATAGCTCGAAAAAAAAAAGAAAGAAGAAATATAGATATGTAGACCGAGGAAAACAATGATTCACATAATTATTTTAGCCCAATAGATCCTTGTGTAGCAACCTCGTTAGAAAAGTGAAGGCGATGGGGGTGATACACTTGATGGAATAACTACATTGAGAGGATTTTTGGAAATTTTTTTTTTTTTTTGATGACCCAGGGAACCCCGCACCCTATCGACAGCTAGGGGAGTAAACCCTGGGTCGCACGTGTTAGCCACCACACACATGCAACTAGGTAAATCACCCTATGACGAAGTTGTGATTCGAACTCTCGACCTTTTGCAAAAGGAAGAGAGCGTAAACCAGCAATGCTACCCAGTGGATGGTGGATATTTAGAAGTTCTCAAATTAGATTCAACAAAAAAAAAATCAGAATACATTGAACATTGAAGTCCTTGGATCACCCTTGCAGTTACTTCTTTTGCTTTATATGACAGGAATAAAAAGAGCGACAATGTAAATTTTATTATCGAGTTGTTTCATGAAAATCTTTGTATCTTTATCTTTAAGATAGAAGTTGGAATTTCATCCTACTTTCTTTTATTTTTGAATGACCAAATACTCTCTCTCTTTTTTTGCTTTTACTAAGGCTCCATTTGTCTCGTAAAAAATGGATTTTAACAATAAAATTCAAAGGAACTTATTTGCAAAAGAAAATAAACTCTTTTCCTATGTTTGGGTGTACTTTGCATATGCGATGGAGTCATCTTCTTATGTTTGTCATAGGAAAATTATGAAACACATTTAAGAAAAAGTCTCCAGTATAACTCCAAATCCCTCAAGTCGGGATTTGGGTATTTGGTCCTGGAGTGTCGAGGTCCTCGACCCCATTTGCTAAATTTATCTTATACTATCATTTTAGGGACAAGACGAAAACCATCATATGTAATTGAAGAAAAAAGTCACCAAAAAGAGAAAATACTCATAGGATAGGTTAGTTACTTACCTAGTGACATTATTGCCCCGGATTTGTCACCATCACAAGGAAATCCTAAGGACCATATAAGCAATTGTCAAGAGCGAGACAAAATGATATTTTGACTTAATGCTATAAATAGATGTCTCGTGAAAAATCAACTATTTACGGATCAATGTTCTCAAGAAATCCGAATAGAGTAAAGTACAATGAAAGCTAGCAGTCGATAGATTTTACCCCATTTGTATCCAAGAAAATTAAGCGAGAACTTGCTAAATAGATCTTGGGATTTCGTTTCTCTCTCCCAATTGAAAATGGAGCGGCGGTAAAAACTTTTTGACATTCTTTCGAAAATTCTGTAAATAAATAAATAAATAAAGTTAATGAACAAAATAAGTAAAATAGCTCGAGTAGTTCCAAACGAAATCTAAAATCGATAGATCCACCCCCCAAGTCCGTAGTACTTTTTCACGCATGGACACACGCCAGCACGAGCAGAGCCCAACCAAAAAAAAAAGAAAAGAAAAAAGAACAAACGATAAAAAGTAAAAAATTTGAAGATTTAAAAAAAGCGAAAAAAAAATCGTAAAATCCGGAATAAATAAGAAGAAGACCCCCGCACCCGCACATTAAAATGTGATCCGCTTCCAGCCGCGTGGTTTCTCGTGATTGTCTCTGTCTCTGTCTCTGTCTCTCTCTCTCTCTCTCTCTATCTCTACGCACACAGAGAACAAGAACAAGCCCACCAGCACCACCTTCGTCTCCTCCATCATCATCTTCTCCATCTTCTCCATCATCTCCTGCCTCAGGTACAGTCCTCCTCTCCCTATTTATACTCCGTTTCTCCCCCTTTCCTGCTCTTCCCCTTTCTGGGTCTCCCCCCTTTCCTCCCAATTCCCCCCGCCGGAACCCGGTAGATCTCCATCACCCACCAACTGTTTGCTCTTTTGTTCCCGCAGGCTTCGAATCCCCTCGGTGTTCGTTTCGTGTGGGGACGGGATAGAGAGAGAAAGAGGATCCGTTTTTGTGATCCCGGAGGACGTCCATGGCGTCTACGAGCCCCCCCGCCGCCGTCTTCAACGCCAAGGCCGTGGCCGACGATTCCCACCGCAAGAAGAGGAGGAAAATCGATGCCGCCGACGACGCCGCGGAGGAGGCGAGGGGGAGTCGGGAGGCGGCCGCTGGAGGCGAGGTCAGATGGAAGTCCCCCGCGCAGCAGCGGCTCTACTCCACCAAACTCGTCGAAGCCCTGTCGCGATCTCGCCGGAGCTCATCCACCGCAGCGGAGACGGAGGCGCCTGCGGTGCCTGCTGCTCCTCCTACATCCGGCGCTGGCGAGGTCCGGGGGATCGCTGACCGAGTCCTGGCGACGGCGGCTAAGGGGAGGACCCGGTGGAGCCGGGCGATCCTGGCGAGCCGGCTGCGGATGAGCCGGCTCGGCAAGCACCACAAGAAGGCAAGGGCCCCGGCGGGGCGCGGCCGTCTGAAGAAACCGCCGTCGACGACGGCGCGGGCGCTGGAGGGCGGCGGTAGGATGAGGAGGTTGCCGGCCGTGGAGCGGAGGGCGAAGGTGCTGGGCCGGCTGGTCCCCGGTTGCCGGGGGATCCCGGTGTCGAGCCTCCTGGAGGAGACGAGCGACTACATTGCCGCCCTCGAGATGCAGGTGCGGGCCATGACCGTCCTCACCCAGCTCCTCTCCGGCTCCTCGCAGCTGCCGCAGCAGCAGCCGCCGCCGCCGAGGACCGACCAGCTCGGCTCCAGCTCGGGCTGAGCCGAAAGCGACGGCCCCCGCCGTCGGAAAGGTGTCATTAGTTGTAATGTTTTTTTCTTCTTCCTTCCTCCCCCTTTCTTTTTTTTTTTTTTTTCCAACTTTTTGTTTCTTATGAGAGAATTATAAAATTTTCATGTTATTCTATTCTATTATCATTATTATGTACATGGCCTTTCCTTTCCTTCTCTATCTCTCTCTATCTCCATCACCTCACCACTATCTTGGCATCAACCTCTCTCATTTGCTCTCTCTCTCCCTCTATCTCTTATCATTTTCCTTAAATCACTTTTAAAATGGTGGATAATGTGGTTGGAGGGGAAGCTTGATTAATTGGGGGATAAGCATGCCACCTAATCTTTGATTCCCTTTGTTGTACTAGACAAGGCATGGGGGTGGGTGGTCACCCCCATGCCTCTTTGCTTAAGAAAAGCTTCATGATTTGGATCCTCCCGGGGGAGGGGGGGTCGCCGTGATGGCGCGCGCATCTACAAATTGCGACGTGATGTGATGTCATAATTAAGTACGAAAACGTCGTGACTTGATCGGTGTCGAGAGCGTTAAGCAGTCGTCGGTGAAAGAAGAAAAGCGAGATTAAACCCGTCAAGGCGACACCTTTTGGCCCCCACAATTCGAGAAAACAAAACTTAGGAAGGAAAAAAAAAAAGAAAAAAAAGAAAAAAAGAAAGGCAAAGTGCACCTACTCATCAAGATGGTTCACTTGTTTGAACAGCATTTTGCATTGGGATGGCCCCCACACATGATTTAGTGCTTTTCTCGAACAGCTTTTGGAATTTGAGGGAGCAATGAGTGCGACCCTGGAAAGTGATTTGTGGATTCGAATGTAAAATTTCTTTTTTTTTTTTTAAATTTTATTTTTGGCTGGCATTAGTATTCAATTCAGTGCCTGGATTACCTTTAAACCCTTTGTAGAAAGAGGGTTTTAAGTGTGATGATGATTAGTGCTGATGACCGACAGAGAGAAGTGGGCGTCCGTAGACCAGGGCGGTTTCTGGTCCTTTGTTCTGGGCATGTCCTCAAGCTGGGAGAAGATGTTGATCTCGTCTGTTCGGTCAGGAAATTTTTTTGGCATGACAGGATTGTGAGGTCAAGACTGTCAACTCTGTTGTTGGAAGAACATCATCAAATCCCATGATTGGATCCAATGGGGGAGACCGTGGCGGTTTCCGATCCCGATTCGCAATCTTTGATGAAAACATCGACCTGCATCGAAAATCAGAACTCTTTCCTTGTCAAGCACATTTAACGACCGTCCTCGAAACACTTGTCGACAGCAGAGTCACTGTAGTTTGAACTTATCTAGAGCTCTCGGTACACATGGAGGACACTTTGCCGAGGGGACGCTAGTCATAAAGCGCTGCTGTTGTCCTCGGGCTCAAAGAGTTCTTATCAGGAAACGCTTTCAGACATGGGTTCGAGAGTTGAGACAACTGTTGTGACCGCTCCAAACTTGAAGCAATCCAAGCACAGCATTCAATTGCTGATGTGTAGCCATCAGAGAGAGAGAGAGAGAGAGAGAGGGGGGCAAAAACGAAGACCCAAAAGATTTCAATGGCGAATTGAGTTGACAAAATCTGATTTTGGAGAGAGAGAGAGAGAGAGCTGACAAAGTGGAGAGGCGGCATGTCATGTGGCAAGCAATTTGGCCCCCTTCCCTTTATCTTTTTTTCCTCTTTTGTTTGGGGGTGTTTTTTTTTTTTCTTTCTTTCCTTTTGTTCTTTTGTATGAGTGATAACACAAACAAGCACAGTGGCCAAAACATGTGCCTCCATGGCCCTACACTTCCATGTGCTGCTCTACCCCACCTTTCTTCCCCCAAAATGACCTGCATGTGATGGGAGGAAGGAAGAGGAGGAGGGTTGAATTTCAAACTTTTGAAAGTCATCAATGCAAGATATTTTAATTGCCTAAACGAACTTTTTATATGGTTTTTCTTTTGGGTTAAATAAAGCATGTATCTCATCTTTTTCTTTAACCGATGATGTGTATCGCGATCTACAATTTGCCGGTTGGACGGCATGATTAATGCCGCAGTCAGTTTAGAAAACAATGAATCGATTAAAGATTCATCGATTGTCTGAACAGGATTTTGCTCGTTTAAATTACTATTTAGAACTCGTCGCTGATCACTTAGCAAAATCAACTATTATGTTCTCAACGTGATTCGCACCAACAAGTGTAGTTATCAATAGCACTGTTTCACGTGATCATAAAACGCCCTCGTCATCCTTGGATACACGGCGTGGTTAAAAGACGACTTATTAGGTATATGCATCGATTTGATGTTCACATGGCACGCTAAACATGCCACAACACAAGAAAATGTAAGGTTCATGCATTTTCTAGTGATTGCTAATGACCTCTCTCTCTCTCTAAATATGATACGTAATTTACTTGAAAAGCAGCAAAATTTCAAGGAAAGGACAATTCCCTTTTTTTTAATCTTTTTTCTTGAAATATGATAACCTTATATTTACTCGAAACCAAGTGGTACAATTGCAAATGACCCACATTTATCACGGACAGCTACCACACTTGCAAAGGGCAAAAGTTGTCTCATTTTCGATTTAGGGATGCAATATTGTCGGAAGATCTTGTCCTACCTTTGCCTTTACTCTGGCGAGTTGTCCCCGTCACAACATAACTTGAGAATAATGGGGTCGGAAAAATAAATAAATAAATAATAAAAGCTCTTTTTTTTTCTCATTTTCTTTTATTATCTTACCTAGGATTTCCAACAATACATACCGAAATTCAATTTTTACGTGTCCTGCCCCCCCTCTGGTGGTTCCTATATCTGTCCGCAGGCCGTTCCCTACACGTGAAAAAATTGAATGATTTTGTCATAATGTAGTCCGGGGAACATGGGCAGATGGTGACCTAGCCGAATATCTCCATTGAATGCGGGCAGACCTAACTGATGATGAAATATTTTTCTAGGCTTGAATCCTTAGATATGTCTTTCTGATGGCGATTCTTGATGATGAAGACGCGGGAATGATACGGACATCATTTTCCCCTCTTTGGCTCTTTCTCAAAAATGAACCCCTTTGATGTTCAGGCAAAGTAGAGGTGTGCACGGTCCGAGTGAATTGCCAGGTGGGATTCCATTGTCGAGGGGGTGAAACCATGAAGGGTACCCTTGGAGGGGCGCTAGAGGCCGATGTGGCCAGGTCCCGAGAGGCATTGAAAGAACTCACGGAACCAATTCGGCCATGTCAGCTCCTCGAGTTGAATCGGGACCGGTACACGAAAACAACAATGGATGGAATGATTACGGCCATTCCAGCCAACCTAACAGAAGGAAAAAGGGCGGTGGGGAGGGATGAGCAATCTTCAATTATGGCAGAGCGATGACCCACATTTCGGTTCGTTCGTGTTCGAGACAAAAGAACGATAAACGTGGGCTGACATGAGATGATAGTGGGGTGACATTCTTGGCGGATAGCGGCGAACTTTGTGTGGTGACGCACCCAACGACGTGCGTGGCGTCTTCCATTTTCACACGTTTTTGTTCCTCTCCTTCCTCCCTTCCTCCTCCTCCTGCGGCTGTCTTGTCCAATTTGAAGTTTTGTTTGACCTCTCCCATCCTTCACGTGGTGGGGCTCCATTCCTTTCCTAGTCGAGAGACATTCACATTGACCATAACGGAGATGTTCACCTAAGTATATCTTGGAAATGACAAGGTAGGCTCAAAAAATCTAGCTCTACAGAGTTTATCGTCAATAGATATGGCTGAACCCCCCCCTCTCCTCCCCTCATGTTTCCATGTCGAGAAATTGATCGAGTAGGTTAGGTGACTATTAATAGAAAGTTTTCGATTTCTGCTTGGAGCAGGTATCTTGGGACTTGGGCCATGAGGAGGGCGATTGGTCGAGGATAAATCTCTCGGCCTCGTGTGGTTGCATGATGCTTATTTGATCGAGCTAAGTAGATAGATTGATTTCCGATGCATGGAAGACTGGTCTAGATGTACCACCTGATAGCAAGATGTGCAAAGCTAATCCAATATACCATCGAAACGCGCAGCTGCTAATACCCCCACAGGTTGAGAGGCAAAAGGAGGAATCCACCCAAAGAGGGGACTCACGTCTAATTAGCTAGTTGGTGTTGCAAGCAGTGCAAATGGGGTGTGCTTTGGAAGAAATCAAACTGATTATCTAAATGTCTTTTTGGATATTATTGGCTATTCACGGAACTTGAGAAAAAGATGAAGGATTATTTGATTTTGAAAGAATTTTTCTTATAAAAAATATCATTTGTATTCTCAAAACTCAAGTTGAGTAACTCGGAAATATGAAATAGCTCAAAAGAAAACCTTGACGCATTTGATATTTTGAGTGGTGTCTAACCACTTTTTCTTTGTCTCGTTTATAATATATTTGGTGGGGAAGAACCGCCTCTATTTTGGGCGCATTAAGCTTCGAGGATCCATCAACTCTAATCCTGTAAGCTCATGACACTGATCCTGCCATCGACCCTTTCCCCTTGAAGGTAATGGTGGGAAAATAAGTAGGACCGTTGATGAAAACACTGAAGTCGCAATTTCCTAGGATTAATGACAAGCATGGGAATCAAACATGGATAATCGCACAATTATGTGAAGAGAGACACAGTTGCAAAACCGAAGAGACAGATTCACGGTCATCGATCACGCTTCTCACCCAGAATCAATGCGAATGAATCGAGAAACCAAAGGTCCTTCTTGGGTTTCTTCTTCCACAATGACAGCCCAAGAGTCCCTAAAATTTCATTATAAATTGCATTCCATGTCTAACTCACTGTTATCTGCAAGAAACCGACTTAAGATGGAGAGGTCGGTGCGCACCACTCTTCTGAGGTGCCATGCTCATACTGCCTTTGATCCCGCTACCTCCAAAAACAAGGTCACCTATGATGGTAGAACCATTGAAACGACCGTGATTGACAAAGCAACTGTGGTTGAGCAATGGATACAAGAAACTCTCTCGCTCCACACCGAGAGCCCGACCGTTGTAGGGTTGGACATAGAGTGGAGGCCTCATGTGATCCGGTCCATGAGCAACAAGACCGCCACCCTGCAGCTCTGCATCGACAAGAGGTGCCTGATCGTTCAGCTATTCTACATTGACTACGTTCCTGAATTGCTGAAGGACTTCGTCAGAAATCCTAACCTCACTTTCGTCGGGGTGGAGGTTGATGGCGATGTGGACAAGCTCAGAGTTGAGTATGGCCTTGAGTGCGCAAAGCACGAGGATATTCGTGAGCTGGCCAAACAGCGTTGGCCAGGGAGGTTTCGCAGGCCGGGCTTGAAGGATCTAGCGCTGGAGGTGGTGGGTCTTGTCATGGACAAGCCCAAGCATGTTAGCATGAGTAACTGGGAGGCGAGGGTGCTCAATGTGAACCAAGTGGAGTATGCTTGTATTGATGCATATGCTTCATACAAGATTGGCGTTTCACTTCTCTAAGAAATTCAGCTATGTTATCGCGAGCAAGAATGCTTTATGCCTAAGAAAAAGTATGTCTACGGAGTTTATGCAGTGTTTAGAGTGATGTTTCTTTGGGTCATCGTCTTGTTCGTGCAATAATAATGAAATGCAACTTTTTTGAATGCACCTCCATGCGACCTTAACAGAACAGGAAACACGGAAAGGAGACGAGTGTCCTGCAAGACACGTTCATTTTAGAGAATCGACAGTCCATTGAACAAAGTAAGTTTGAAATATGGATGCTTGCACAAGCCATTTCTGTACTTTTTGTAAATTAACAAGGATCGTGCACAAGGAGAGTAAGAAATGGTCTTTTTCTCAGCCAAAGGCAGTACAAGGGCATGAAATTTTTCTGAACCAGTAACCTGTCTATGGCAATTTCACGTTACTTCTGCGTCTAGTGCAAGGACAGAACGAATTCTGCAGGTGCATACTAAAGAGAAGGAATATATTTTCGTTACTTTCACCGGGAATGCTGTCCTCAAGCTTTGACAGGCTCAGCTCGAGGTCTCCAAAGTCCAACCCGATATTTGTGGGCGTACTTCAATATCAACTTCCTCTGCATAAATGAACAACAACTTAAGAGTGCTCTTCATTTAGAGTGTTAACCATATCATTATTTGCTTTAAGAATAGTCACATATCTAGATCCCACAGATGGAGCTGGCACTTCTTGAAATTGATTCAACTACAGTAAGAATTATACCATGGACACCAAATAAAGAAACATCACAGAGGAACGCAAAAAAAGACAATTGCTTTGCCAACATTATTCAGATCCAGAACCATAAGGGATACACCAGAATGAATGAGCAAATCCGTGACTTTCTCCAAAATATGTAATGCATATACATGTTAACAAGATCATCATCAACTAGCAAAATGACTCAAAAAAATGAGTAGTTCCATGTCTACACTTTTACGAATCCAAGGGTTTAGCTTACATGTTTGCAAGGAATGCCGAGCTTCTTGAGCTTGAGAGTTCGTGAAACGAGTAACTTGTTGAAGTCACCAATCTCTGACTCAAGCTTCGGGGCATGGGCTTCGACCCCTCCACCGATTCCTTGCAAAAACTCTGGTATTCCCACCTTGACTACATGAACAATGCAGATAAAACATGCCCTTAAATGTTATATTGGCGCTTCCCAAACTTTTGCTTCGACAACAGGAGAATGCAAATCTTTTAAAGCTAGAGCTTGTCATCTAATCCAGTATAAAGTGAAGACCTTCCTTAAACCCATAGCTACACAGATAACCACACCACATCAAAGCTATAAACTTTCTCGTCCCGAAGACTAAAAACTAAGTGCATCAGAATCAAATCACTCCCCAAAACGGCACGAAAACAATTAAACAGCACAGCGCAACTGCCCATCATCGTCGTCGTCATCATCATCAAAAACACATTTGTCTTTTCACTGGTTAAGCTCTCGAGCAAACCCATCATAAGTTACTGAGCTCTTAACAAATATAACAGAAAACCCATCTAAAAGAAAACACAATTTTCTAGCTCATTCAGATAGTTCGCAGGGAAAATCCCCAGCCTCCAAAAGGAATAAGCCTCTTTTGCGAAGAACTTCATGGAAAAGAACGGGGAAATAAGAATCGAACACGCGAAACAACAGGACATACCAGCGTATGGAGCCGACCTGGAGAAGAATCTCGAAAGCGCAGGAACAAACGAAGCGGATTGCGCAATCGGCGAACCGCTGCCGCCCAATGAAAAAGCCCTCCTCAAAGCCATCGCCATCCTCCGATCGCGAGGGAAAATTCCTCCTCGCTGCTCTGTTCTTGCTTCTGGGTTTCTGGGTCGATAGTCGATTGTTGTCCGAAGCCCAAACGAGGGATCTTCTCGGAACTAATTGAAGTGAAACGGGTTCATTTTGGGCCGAAACTGTTCGGAAAAATTAAGGAAAAATAACACCAATGGTAATGAACTTAATTCAATTTGCAATATCGCCCATGAAATTTTAATTTGTTTCATACAGTCCCTAAAGTTTGGTTCAATGTCCAATGTCACCCCTAAATTTTTAATGTGTGAAATATGATATCTGAATTTTGATCCAATGTTAAATGTGGTTCATGAACTTTTAAACATTTTATATAATTTAAAAACTACATTGAGTATTTACTGATAATTCAAGAATTTTAGTTAAAAAATTAAAATTTTAGAGAAACATTGCACATTGGATCAATGTTTAAGGACCACTTTCATAAATTGAAAGTTCATAGATGACATTGGACATTCAACCAAAATTTGAGGACCGTTTATGTTATTACCCCAATTGATTACGCATGTTGATCCAAATTCCAACATGCGAATCCAAATTGTCCCTAAAAAAAAAAGAACAGAACTCAATGGAGCATCCACGTTAAATTAAGAAGATAATCCAAAATTTATCTTGCTTGCTTTGATTTTACGACATTTCAACACCTATTCGTGCAATTTACAAAGTTTAAATAATATCGATATGATGATCAATACAATCAATTGTCATTGCAATGTATGATTAAAATTGAGCAGGAGTAGAATCAACTACTTTGTCGATTTCTTTTAATATATATATATATATGTAAGCATCACAATCTCATGGTGTGCCAATTATTCAGGAAATATATTTAGGGCATGCTAGCTTGTATATGATTGAGCAAGAATGACTTAATATGTGTGGTTAATTTAATTTGATTTTTCGAGTTTTCATCGAGGACGACTTTTCTTTTTGGTAAATTTTTTTTATAAATTAAGACTCTAATTACGTAATATCACAAAGTTCGATTATGAAGGATTTATATTAATATGATTTGCAAGGGATTTATAAGAAAAACTGGATATTGGAGATGATTACAAAAACATGCACTTCACTAATGCAAACGCGGAATGCTCTTCTATTCCCTTTCGAGATGAATTGACATTCGTTTGCATTAATCAATATTCTGAGTTCCTTGGCTGTTCCAAGTCTTTTTTATTTTTATTTTTATCAAAAGCATTCCAATTTCATATAATAACCCACAAAGTTAGAAGAACAACCACAATCATCGTCTAAACATTACAAATTCCAAAGGGCAATTAGAAGAGAGGTATCCTAAACAACGTGATTTGGCAATCCAATTGGTGTTCATTTACTTCGCGCGGACAATGTATGGGCTACCATCACATTAAGCTGGGCCCATACCCTACAAGTTGAAAACGACAAGAAATGACATTTGAAATGCGAAAAACGGACTCAATTAATGACATTTCTTTTTCATGGGTTGGTGGTCTAAGTTGGATTGGAATTTTAAGTTCACGCTCTACACCTAAAAAGCTGAGTTGAGTTGGGATCAACCTAACAGGTGATCATATTGCAACCGGGGCCAATGAATGACCCAAAAATGTAGGGTATGGGCCCAGCTTGTAGAGAACACAATCAAATTGTCAGTAACATAGTAATAATACGAGGAAAATCACCGGGGCAATTTCCAAAAAATAATTATCCGCCCGATTTCGAAATGCCTTCGTTCGATGGAGGGTCGATGCCGAACCATATCAAATAAGAAATTCCTATTAGTGCCCAAATTAGACGAATTTCCATATCCTTGCGACAAAGCTCTCTATTTCGAATTTCGGATTTTGGAAATCTTTATACACGTGTCATGTCACTATCGGGAGAGGGAACCCTTACGTTTTTTTCTGGCCAAATGCGCTGTTCAAAGCTACGATAAGATGCTGATCACGATTTTCAGGTGATCTTTCGTGCTAATTAATTATTTCAAGCCGTTGAGGAAGATTGGTCAATGGCCCTATTAGTTCCTAATCACTCCAAATTAATATCTTTTCATAATAATAATAATAATAATCCCTCGTTTTTTCCCATCTAAAGATTCCGAATTAGCAATAAAACAAGAAAAAATTATACTCAAAGTTTCTCAAGAACCCAAGGATATTACAAGAAGAAGAAGAAAATGAAAAAAAAAGAAGCAAGAGAAAAGGAAAAAATTGAAAAGCAGAGACAAAGCAACCAAAACTTTTAACAGAGAAAATGGAGAAAAGGGGGGGAAATGTAAAAATTCATTCCAAAAAGAAGGAAAAAAGAAAAGAAGGAGAAAAAAAGACCGCACGTGACCCACGTGCTCCAGCTCATCTGCCGATCCCCCGACCAAATCTCACACGTCCCCCGGACCCGACCGCATCGTCATCTCCGGCCCCCGTCGACCGCCGCCGCCGGCGGGCTTGTCGGCACCCCCCGGGGGTCAGATAGTGCATCCGCAGAAGAGGAAGAAGAAGCAGAGCATGGAGACGAGGGCCACGGACTCGAACGCCGTCACGAGGCTCCACACGACGTCGTCCAGGATCGAGAAGCCCAGCCCCAGCCCCAGCCACCGGAGGAAGCTCCACCCGTCGCTGCCGACACGCCGGGCGGCCGTGAAGTAGGAGGACACGAGCTGGGGCCACCGGAAGATGGAGGATCGGAGCGGGAACGAGAAGTCCAGCCACCGCAGCGACGCCACCGGCCACCTCCCCGACATCTCCAATCCCGATCTCTCTCTCTCTCTCTCTCTCTCTAGAGAAATGTGTGAAGCTTGATACCTTCTCTTTTAAAATGCAAAGCGCATCTTTGTATACCCTCCTTTTGGGGGGTCACCCTCTTTATTGCAGTCTCTCTCTCTCTCTCTCTCTCTATAGGGTTGTTCTAGCATGTCCTCAAAGCCCTAAAGTTGGCATTTTTGTAGTGGAGATATTTCGTTATTGGGAGAATTGATTGATGGGGTATAGTTAGCTGCGCAATTGGAGGGATCTACTTTTTTGGGCTTCTCAAAACGACAGCGATGCCCAAACAGTAGCACCTCCGGCATAAGACAAAATGAAGAAAATGAAATGTCTTGCATGTAATTCAAACTTTTGTCCTTTGGACAGATATGCAAGATTTTGAAAAATTTCGGCCACAAAATTCAAAAGTCTTGACATTTTGGAGGGTTTGGATTTTGTGCGTTTCCTTTTTTTTCCCACCACAAAATTTTCCCGCTTGAATGGGGAGGCAGGCATGAGAAGAAATCAAATGGGGTCTGACTGAAAAACAAGATCAAGATATGAATTCGGATACTTGAAGGGGGAGATGATGTTCATTTCAATGGATGAATTGATGATAAGATGCCGAAATTAGGATCATGGGAGTGACTAGTGTAAACGTCCAATGCAAATTTATTTCCGTAATCATGGGGAATATGGTCTTTCTTATACTAGCAAATTGAGTAATGGGATGAGAGGTCACAATCACAGATTTGAACTTCTTGAGAAATAAGGAAAATGATGATTAGCAACTAGTATATGTGGACAAGTTTGGAGATTCTACTCAAGTTTTACATTTTTCCTCAGTCACTTTAAAAGCAGATACCATGTTAATTAGGGACTAACCTGTTGATGCAAGCAAAAGATTACATTGTTCCATGCGTTTTTAAACCTTCCATCTGATAACTGAAACTGATGGCTCAATATGTCCAAAGCTGTACAGAGCTATTTGACATGGCCCTTTGCATCATATGAACAAGACAGAAACAGAGCAACTTAAGAAGGGGACACGAGAGTTGCATCTCCACCATCAAATTAACAGACATTCGCGGTTGGCAACACATGAGACCCCGGCAAAAAGAGAGCGTCAACTTCGAAGCCAAACAAACGAGGTTTACCCTCGGTCCCATTCTGAAGTCAAACTCCACCAAAAGATCGTTGCTTCTTCGATCAACTACTTGGCTATGTCAGGTGACCTGCAAAACTCATCCCAGTTGAAGTGGAGCAGCTGGTCTGTTGTTGCATTCTTTGTCATCTCCATGGCTATATCAACCACGGCTTGATCTACATGCGGAACTAGAGGGTCTTCTAAGGGACTTAGATTGACGACTTTGTAGACATTATCGAGGTGCTTCTTCTGAATGCCATTCTCATCTTGCATTTTTGGGAAACAGGCTTTCTTTTTCTTGGTAATCTTATCCTGCTTTTTCCCTTGCCTGGCAAAAGCAGCCATTTCTTGCTCGTACCTTTCCCTATCCTTTATATTTTCCTCGATATATGGCTGCAAATGCATTATCCAACAAAAATTACCTAGTGTTTTAGAATGAATGCAACCTCTAAATGAAAACGGCAGAATCATACCCTCTTGGATTCTTAAACAAGGAAAAAACTCAACACGGGACAGATATATCAGAAGTGGTATCGTGCCGTAAACATGTGCAGATAATTATATAACAAGATCGCAAGTTTGTACCTCCTTCTCTTTCTCAGTAAGTTGTCTCCATGCATCAATGGCTGCCCTCAGAATATCTTGGCCCTCCTGACCCTCTCCTCGGAGGGTTCTTAGCCGAGCACATTCCTTGCTGAGGAAGAGCTGATATGCACTCCGTATCGCAAGTGGAGCTTTTGGGGTTTTTATGCTATCCTTAAGCTTTGCTGCCATCTCCTGAGCCGTTTTTTCTTCTTTTGTGGTGAGACATGCACAAGCATGCAGATCAGAACTTCTGACAATTTTATGTCAAAAATGTGCTGAAATTCATCAGAGAGCACGAGCAGAGATACTAACATACATGTTCTCCACCGTGATTCAAGTTTTACCATTATCATAGGTGATGTAAGTTCAAAATTCTCCCCAAGGAGTTCAGTCAGATCTTCAAATTACCATTAAAAGATAAAGTCAACTAACAAGAAAGTTAATCAAACAGTTACATGGCAAAACATATGGAATATCAGCCACGTCCAATAATACCATAGCTCCACAAACTTAAACCCAATATAGCAACAAAGGAAGATGATTGAATCTTGAGTGTAGAAAAAGAAGCTGAGAGTGATTAGTTAAATTACCATCAAACCTCAAATATCATTTACATGACTGCTAAACAGTTGCTTCTTCCAAAAAAAGGAAGTTGAAGGAGTCACGAAGGTGGATCGCCGTTGTAGATCAAGCATACATCTCTCCTCTAATGCCTAAACCAAGGAAATGATTGCTTTCATATTGTTAAACTAGATGGCCTGACACATAGATGAATTGATATTCTGTCATCTAATGCATCCAAAAATAATAGGTTGTACTAGGACACCTATTTTCAATTTAATTAATTGACAACCAACAGTATGTAAGAAAGAATCCCGTGCAATTAAAAGATATACCCACCTTTTGGCAATTTGGTAGCCTCTGTGCGCAACTTCTTCTCCTCAGGATGATCCTCTAAATCAATCAGCACAGGAGAACTGTTCTTATTGTTCCGCTTGAGAGCAGGGCTCTTGCTGTTGGAAGAATTAAGGCCTGCAAAGTCGTCGCATGAAACAATACATCACACGAACTCCAATCTATTTTTCTACATAGACAAAGGGAAGTTTTTCAATTGTAGCTTCTTCTATTTTGAATGCCCTGTAAGTCAATTACATCCATGTTATATATGATGCCTGTGACCCATTTACATCCATGAGATATAACAGATACCTGAGAATGAGTCTGAGACTGCAGGTGGTTGGGGAGCACTCCTGGTCCGAGCGATGGACTGCTCAAAGTTGAAGAGAAGATGTGCATAAAGCCTTTGAACTTGAGTGGCTATCGTGGGGGCTGTGCTTTTCAATTGAAGGGCAGAGACAATTTCGTCCCATTGGCCCTTTCTATTAATCTGCGAAGCACAATGAAAGAGTAAGTCGTGCAAAATTTTACATGTTGAAAAGCAATTTCAAGTTTGCATACAGGGTCAATCTTTACAGCTATAAATCGGGGGTATCAAGACTTCACTGGTACAAAGCAGCTAAACAACTGTAACTATTTGAGTGTGCCTTTGCAGATAAAACTCCTAAATAAGCACAATGTACTTTACTCTTCTTTGTGTTTCATCGGATTGTTTAGACGACAAGGCGCAGCTAGCTCGCGATGCATTCAAGATAAAGCACACTACTGGAATATGGTCTTTTAGTACAAATTTTAAGGACATTGCAGCAACTTTATTTCTTCACAATATTAACTGACTTAAAACACAGCAGATACGTCAAATCCATGGTAGAAATGGGAGCGACCACTGAAAAGCTCCTTGAGAGTTAATGATCCCACGATGTCGAAAATCATGGGGCAGAACAAATAAAGATAGGAAAAGAGAAAATGCCCGTAAATCAGACAGAGAGAGAAACAATTCACCTGGCGAAATCCTCCTCTCCTCGCAACTTCCTTGTGCAGCCGAAACAAGTCCAAGGTTGTTTCCCGGGCATTTAAGCTGCCGTTTCAAAATGTTAGAATTAAACTCGCCATGCATCAAGTCGAACTGCAACTTCTTTAAAATCTTTGAAGGGAAAAGGAGGAACTTTACCCCCATTTTCAAGAAACAAGAAATGGGGGGCGGGGAGGTTAGACCTTTTCATCCTTAAACGATTCGGTTCACTGCGAAAGTCGATACGCAGATTCTCCACGCCGATTTTCACACATTTTCCCAGCAAAAGAAACGACCAACGGTACCCATAGCACAACTCCTTTCTCTTCTTTCAATGTGCCTCAAAAACCAAAACTTTCTTGGAACGCATATAAAGAGAAGAACTTTCTCTTCAGTGGGCTTCATAAGAAGAAGAAGAAGAGAGAACGAAACTCAAACTCACATGAGGCTCAGTCCAGTCGACTCGAAGAACTGGGTGAGCTTCGCGTAGAACTTGTCCGAGTCGCTCAGCAGATCATCCTCGACAGATTTCGCGGCGGTGACGGCGACGACATGCGGAGATGTTCGGCCGTTGGGTTTGGAGCTGCTTTCGTCAGCTCCGGCGGACGCATTTTGCTTGCTTTCTGCTTGCATGGTTAGATCATCGGCGAAGGGAAAGCGATGGAAGTCTTGGGAACCCTCAATGGCTTTTATGCTCGAATAACTTAGGATGAGCCACATCACATAATAAAGTACGATGACCCAAAAAAATTACTTACACACGAATACTAGAACTATCAAAAATTTCGTGTGGCATCCATTTCGATGTCAGACGTTTTCAGTGACTCGATTAAATGTTAAATCAGAAAAAAAATAATCACTTAAACACATGAAAAGGAAATCAAATTATTTTGTACTTCCCTTAATGAAAATTGCAATTGACGGCACAATTCTCTTCCTCTTCTTCCTCTCGACAGGCGTACCTTCCTGAGTCCCTCCATCATGTCATGCTCGACCTCGGCATGTGGTACAGCCATGAGGTCGACTACCATCTTATTGCCGAGAAACCCATTTTTCTTTGCTGGCCTTGGGTGGCTTGAGAAAGGATTGGGAAAGGAAAACAGAGCGAAAAAGCTCCCGGGCCACAATTCAGGACATGGTTAGCCGAGCTCTCTCTCTTAACCACGATGATGACCATAGCGAGCTTGGTCGGATAGGCCCTGTTTTAGCTTTTTTCAAGAGCTCGTCTGCCTCCTTAAAACCTTTGTTCACCTCATTCCTAAAGCTCCAGGTGCTGCTTCCACGCCTCGGTCATAGAAGCCCTGGTTTTTTCCTAAAATCGCCCTCGGCGAGAAGGATCCGAGAGACCCCTGTTTCGGCTTTTTTTTCTTTGATTTTGTGTATTTCACCAGTGGCCCACTTCAGGGCAGTGCTTCGTCCTCACACTCCTATTACCGACGACACTCGCGCACACAGTAAAGCTACTCGGAATCGTCAAATTTTCCTTGACGAGCCTTGAACTCATCCTGCTTTATCATTTCGATTAGGTGGGACATACAGCGAGTCGCACCACGAAAATGGCGTCCTTTGGGTGTAGTGATGAGATGAGGAAGAGGCTTAAGGAAGAAGTAGGAAAAATCGGAAGCACTCAAGGTTCGCTCCTTCTTCCCTCCCGTGAACCTCTCAGTCTCTCGTGAACGTAAACAACCTCTACCAAATACAAGTGGAAACGGCTTGATTTTGTCTAAATTAGGGTCTAAATTTGGGACGATTTTTTTATCCAACATGCTCTAATTCTCTATTTATTCTCACGCTTTTATCATACTTCTTTGCAAAGCCTGAAAGTTAAAACCCACACGTAAAAACTAAACGTCTCCATTCTCAACCCTTAAAAAAGTGAGGAATCGATCTCCCCACATTTTCCTTAGAAAGGATTGCCATTTGAGTAATCCCTAATAATTTGTGGCAAATTTGTTGACCGACTCATTTTTGACTTTTCATTATGTAGATCTATCGTGAGCCATATTAGCTAGAAACAATATTAAAATATTACCACTTCCAATTTCTATTACCTTAGATCGGAGTTGGCAATTAAGCAATCATTTTTTTAAGTAACATTGAAATGATCAAAAAATTTTTAACACTAAAGTAAGTATTGTATGAAACATTTGGCAATTTAGTGTCCTTATGCCTCTTACTTTGCAATTTTTCTACTAAAAGAATTAATAATTTTGATAATCATTTGATTTTTCATGCTGATTGTATTGGAGAGTAAGAAGGTGCATTTCTCCTTTAATTATTGATTGATGAGAAAACAAGCAATCGAACAATAAAATAGACAAAATAAGAAAATAAATCAGACACCAAATTTATGTATTTCAGTTATAATGACATGTGTTCATAAGAGAGTAGCAACAAATTGCATTATAGATCAAGTAATATAATATTACAATCACATATGAGTCACTCAAATACTTTCATTATTTTCTAAGCTCAAATAACACTAAATAACTCACACAGTGTTTAGCCTCACAATTCTTCATGAAATAAAATCTCTTAATTTCATGATGGAATCAAACAAATCTAAAATTCACAAGATTACCAAAAAAAATCCTAAACTTCAATTTAGTTCTAAAATTTTTTATGGTCAATTGAATCTTACACCTTTTTTCATCTGTGCAAATTCAGTCACTTGGCCAAAAATGGCCAACGAACGCCGATATGGATGCCAATCGTTTTATATGACATCATCAATGCTGAAATTAACAAAATTTTAATAATTTTTCAAATTTTTTATTTTCTTTTTCTTTCTTTTTCTATTCTTTACCCCCTTCTTCTCTAGCCGATTGTTATCGACAATTGGCCAGAGGTAAGGGGGACGAGAGCCTAGCCATGGTTCTTGCTAGAGGCCGCATGAGGTTGTGACCTTCGACCTAATAGGTTTAGAATTGAATTGGTACAATTATAATATGTTTATGATTTTTTTTTGGTAATTTTTTCCTTAAACACTAATTCTTCTTGGATGTAATTCACAAACAAAACCAATGGAGAAGCCCATTGCTAAGCACTCATCAACCATGCTTCAAGAGCACACTGATGAAAGGCACCCTTGAAACAAACAAAATATATAGGAAAATTCAAATAAGAGCCCAAAATGCCATTCAACTAAGGATTTGAAGTGGATATTGTTTCAAATAAAGACTCGAAGTACCCTCATTTTCTTAAATAAATGCTTGAAATATTCTCAATTTCTCAAATAAGAGCTCAAAATAGACTTTGTTTCAAATAAAAGTTTGAAGAGGCCATATTAGTCTAAAGAATGGCCTAAACTCACTGTTCGCTGAATGACAGTTTCTTCTTTTAAATTTTTTCCTTTTTCTTTCTTTTTTTTTTTTAATAAAAAGAAGAGGAAGAAGAAAGAACACACACCAGAGCGGGGACTCCCTCCCGCCTATGGCTAGTAGGGTGGTGACAATGGTCACTGCCTAGGTGAGGGCCAATGACCATTGCTAACTAGAGGTGAGGGTCGCCAACCATTGCCACCACCCCATTGGCGATAAGGCGACGGCCACATGAGGAAAGGGGCCCTCCCACCTTTTTTTTTTTGTTAATTTTTAGTCTAATTTGATTTAATTTAATTTAAATTGTGTTTGGATGAATATATCCTCAATCTGTCAAAATTTTTTACCGGCCAACAAAGTTAGGTCCTTATTTGAAATAGTCATAATCATTTCAGAACCTTATTTAAGATTGATATGGTCACTTCAGACTCTTATTTAAAATAAAATCTATTTCAAGCTCTTATTTGAGAAAATGAGAATTTTTGGGCCCTTATTTAAAATTTTTCCAAACATAAATATGTATATGTGCTTAAAAGATGGTCCAAGTCAAACAAGGAAATAAAACAAAATCATTAGTTTCGTCTTTTGATTAACTTTGCTGACACCAACTCGCAAAAAGAAAAGTGACGGTATTTTGCTTTGCTCAATTTCAGACGTGGCAAAATATCTAATTTGGAATATTCAAATCTTCACAAATAATAATTAATTTCGGATTGGATTTTGCTTAATGAGTTTAAACTCGAAGCATAATTTTAACAATATTGATAGTAGATGTAGATATGAAAATGACAATAATGTAGTATACAGCTTAATAATTAATATATAACATAAAAAAACCTTTTTCTTACACAAATTATCTAGGTAAGAAATTTCTCAAAAATTAGCATGTATGTTCAACACTGAGTAGACGATACATCTATTAGAAGATCATTACTGATTCAATCCTCCACGCCCTTACAAATTGAAAAATATCTCCCGAGATTATTAAATTTTGTCTTCCTAAAGTATTTATTATATCACTGTCAAATTTGTTAGAAGATCAAACTTTGCCATTAAGAGCACAATAAGATGGAAACGTTTTTGGATCCATCTTGGTCTCTTAAACTTGCCATAACTCTCCCTCTTTCTTCTCTTTGGTCTCTCTGATTATCCTTTGCAATGCACCTATAAAAGATGTGATTCCTTGGACCTTTTTGAGCGAAACAAGTTCTGCACTATCTTCACGCATTTCCAACTTCTTTGCAGATTTCGGGTTCAATGTCGTTCACTATAATCGCTAAAAAATGTTCCATATCCTATCATTACTATGTTTGTCGATGGCTCCATTGGTATGTTCTGAATCTTCTGATGCGTTGGAGGCGCGAAATCACCCTTGGGAGTTTAGGCCGAAGCTGTCCATGGCATACAGCACGATCACAGTCGACAAGTCCGGCGGTGGAGACTTCACTTCAGTTCAAGAGGCAGTCGATTCCGTTCCGCTCAACAACAATGCTTGGGTACGCATACATCTTTAGGCCGATACTTACAGGTATGTTTCCGTGCTCCGATCCACGTCTCTTTGCATCGGTCCGCAGTGTATGTTAATTTGCTTTAGCTTTGTTTCTTTCCTCTTGTTGTGAAGTGAAAAGGTTCAAATATCAAAAGAGAGACAATTCATATACCTTGAAGGAGAAGGCGTCAGTAACACCGTGATCCAGTGGGGAGATGCTGGAGATGTGACTAAAAGCTTCATCTTCTCCTTGTTTGCAGATAATTTTGTCGTGGCAAATATAACTTTTAAGGTAAAGGGAATGCTGTTCGAGTAATTCAATGGTCGCTGGTTATGTCTCGGCCTGGATCGATCTCTTAAACTTCTGAGTCGTTTTAACTCTGGAGGATTTTTTTAATTGACAGAATGCATTTACGGGTGGGTAAATGGAACTGTGGCTCCCCTCAAACATTTCTTCTTTTTTCCCCATTCAAGACATCTTGGGAACTCTCCTTCGCACCGATCATGATCACCCTCCGGTGACGGAGCAGAAGGAGTCACGGCTAGGGTTTTCGACAGCAGGCCTTACCCTACTCCCACTCTGCTGCCTCCTCCGGCCCCAAGCTCGGCAGCTCGCTGGGACAGCCGCCCTCCGCCTTGGGAGCTCGGTCAAACGATAAGTTGGCTGATGAATGGAGATTGGATTCCGCAAAATTTGGAAAGCGAACAACAAACAAACACGTCAAAGATTGAGTGGATGAAGGCCAAATATATGGTGGGAGAATGGAAAGAAGAGAGAATAACTAAATTGAGCGTAAGAACTGAGATATTCGACTGTGAAACCGCAAGGATGGTGAGGGAATGAATCAATGGGATTTGCCCATCACTCAGCAGAATGGAAAGAATATCCCATAGGCGCAATTAATGCTCGGTCAGCCTAATTTGGCCGTTCGGAGAGGAAGGTGCAGCCAAGAGTAAAGCAAAGGGAGATGTGGTGACTGCAAATCACGTCAAAATGAGGGGGCTAAAGTCCTGGGATCCTAGCATAGAAAGGGAATTTTTTGCACAATAGCAAGGAAGGAATAATTAAAGGAGACTCCACGGTTCCAAACTTTCCACGAGAGGAAGGTCAATATACTGATCACGATGTCTTCTCTGAGGAACATGATGATCACTCCTTTCTTCATCATCGCACCTCCATCAATAGTAATAATCAATCTGATCCGGGTGGTCTTGGTGGGTGATTCCACCCTTAAAATCAGGAACCGAACCGAAATTCACCAATTCCAAATTTAAAGAATTGAGAACCAAATCAATGACCTTGAGAGTCGCTTAGAATTGCCGTTTTGGTCCAAGCGATTCACCAATGCTATGTTATTGAGTTAAACTAAATCATTTAATCCTCTATCATAAAATGCCTACAATCTTTTATTAATTTATCTTAGTTAGATACTGCAATGAAGTGGATTTGGGAGGCCAACCCTATTTCAAACTCAAAATGGTCCTTAATGAAAATCGAGCATGTTGTAAATCTAAGTTGGGTTTTCAAATAGGAATCTCAAAGACATCCTACTTTAGTTGTTGGGAGTGCGCAGCAAAAGTCTGATACCTTACATGGAGAGATCTCCAAAGGAGAAACCCAAATTCAAACTCGTCAATATATCCAGTTTGATCCACCTTAACACATGGAGAGATTTTCAAGGGGGAAACCCAAGTCCGAGCTCGTCAATATATTCAGTTTGACCCACCTTAACTCAAAAGCTTAAGCTATGTGGGACTACTACTCATACGTGTGAGCTCCAGTGTTAGGTCTACTCTCCCTTAAATCAGATATCCTTCTAACCCAACATCATCTTACGGGCTCGCGTTTTAGGTCTACTCTCCCTTAAATCAGATATCCTTCTGACCCAACATCATCTTACGGGCTCGCGTTTTAGGTCTACTCTCCCTTAAATCAGATATCCTTCTGACCCAACATCATCCTTACGGGCTTGCGTTGTTACACCACAACGCCCACGCTATGTGGGATTACTACTCACACGTGTGAGCTCCAGTGTTAAGTCTACTCTCCCTTAAATCAGATATCCTTTTGACCCAACATCATCCTTACGGGCTCACGTTGTTACACCACAACACCCACCCAGGCCATCCTCACGGGCTCACGTTGTTACACCACAACGTCCACTTGTTTAGAAAGCGTAAACCATAACCATCGACTCTCTCTTAAATCAGATATCCTTCTGACCCAAAATTATTCGTATAACATTATTCTAGATATCCTTCTGACCCAACATTATTCGTATAACATTATTCGTATCGGCTCTGATACCAGTTATTGGGAATGCACAACAAAAGTCTTATTCTTTACATTAGGAGATCTCCAATGGGGAAGCCCAAGTTTGAGTCCGTCAATATATCCAGTTTGACCCACATTAATTGGCCTACTAGGATATATTAACTGCTTAACACAACATCAATTCTCTGATGTATGACTATTTCTTAAACAACCCATACGTGTATTCTAACATTAGTATGCAAGTGTCTGATACTTAATTAATTTGTATTTTTTTGTATATTTTGAATAAAGGAATATCAACTCAAAAGTAAATTAATACCGAGATAATTTAGTATCAGATAATCCAACATCGGAAACTAATTAAATCCTCGTAGAGAAGAAATTAACAGTGCCTTTCCGAATAAAAGCGCTACCTTCATCCTTTCTTCAGAAAATCTCAAAGCTAGATATATAGGATTCAAGGTAAGACTCTTTGAATAGTTGTTTGAACAACGAGTTCCATTTACGTACTATCAGTGCTAATATTGGCATGTTTGGGGCGATGAAAGAAATAACTGATTAGTCCTTCTATTGTAGGCATTATTTTTTTTTCGTACAAAAAAGAATTCAGAAATACTCATGGTAACCATTAGAGCCGACGAAATTAGTAATATTATCCGTGAACGTATTGAGCAATATAATAGAGAAGTAAAGATTGTAAATATCCTTCATTAGTATTTTCTTTTTTCTTTTCTTTTTTTAAGAAAACGACAAGTCCATGTCTTTCATTTTGTATGGACTTCTGTACGTCCATTCGCCTCGGGTACTTCACATTATGATTGGTTGAGTACAAATTCGATTGATTAAGCAGTAACAATTGCCTAGTTTCTTCGACTTCTGAGAAATAACCTGGCCTCGAAGAATTGCTGGCAGAACATCTACAACAAAATGACGGAGTTCGGTCAGGCAAGTGCTGGCGGCCCAAATACTGTGAGACAAAGTCTTGTTCTTCCAACGCGTGTTCGTCAGCATGCTAGAGACACACCGATAGAATTTCAAGGGCGTCACTACTTCAAGCCTTGTTACATCGAGGGTGCAGCGGATTTCATCTGGGGCAGCGGCCAATCCAGGGGAAAGTACAGCGCAAGTGCCAAAACTTGGTACAAAGGGATACTTAAGTGCCAAAAGTTATAAAATGTACACTTAAATGCCACTTTTAAAAAAAATTGGATCACTTAAGTGCCAAGTCGCCGAACCCCGCCGGAATCCTACGTGGCAATTTTTTATTAATTTTCTTGCCTACGTGGCTCGCCGGAAACTGAATCAGCCAAAAATCAGCCAAAACGACGTCGTTTTGGCTGATGTGGATTTAAAAATTATTAATTAAATAATATTAAACTTGCCGATCCCCTCCTCCTTTTTTTTTTTTAATAAAATCAATTTTAATTTTTCAAAAATCTGACGTGAATAATTTTTTAAAAAAAAATTGCCATGTGGATTTTTTTATTTTGAAAAAAATGCTCCATCAGCAAATGAAGTCACCGGAAAATGGACATGTGACAATTTGGCTGGAATTTTTCGCCGTTGGCACTTAAGTGATCCATTTTGCTCCGATTTTGGCACTTAAGTATACATTTTGTAACTTTTGGCACTTAAGTGTCCCTTTGTGCCAACTTTTGGCACTCCAGAGGTTCGCACCTCGGCCAATCCATCTATAACGTCAAACATGAACATTATATATAAGCGATACCCATTAATTTTCCATAAACTATAGTCGCGGCCATGGATTTAGGAAAGCAAGGTCATATGCAGGGCTGCAAGATAAACGCAACTACAGATATCCTAGGTGGATTGGCAGGCTACATCACTGCTCAGGGTTGCAACAGCACGATGGACACTAGCACGTACATCTTCTAGAAATATGCTGGGTTTAACTAGATAGATCTCTCGGACATTGTGGTGCCAAAGGGATGGAAGTCCTGGCGATATGCTGGTCATAAGTAAGAAAGATTATCAAAAAATGCTCACGTGAATCTGTTAAAAGCGAAGATGAGTAACACATATTGCTTGCCTAAATTTTAAATATAAAACTACACATGCACAGCTTCGATTTGCTTCAAGTTTCTTTGGTCTCTGAATCATTTCTTTACTTCACAATGCAGTGTTCATTCCTAAGTACTCTCTTATTGGCTTTGCTGAGCCTGTCAAAGGCTAGCTTTAGCCAAGTCTGTGAAGATCAAACTCAAGATCGGAGACCATTGTCGTCGATCAGTCAGGCCAGGGACAGTTCACCACGGTGCAACAAGCCGTCGACTCTGTGCCGGCAAAGAACAGCATCTGGACTCCCATCCTGGTCAAGCCCGGCATATATAAGTAGGTTAAAAAAGATCTGATATTTCATGTGACTGAGTGCTAGTTCTTGGAAAAAAGAAAATGTAGTGTTGAATGCTTTCTGCAGAGAAAAGGTTGTGATACCTGGAAACAAGCCATGCATAGTCATCGTAGGGAACTCGGCAAGTGACACCGTGATTGAGTGGGGCGACGGGGGTATTGTTAATCAAAGTGCTACCTTCACACTTTATGCAGAAAATTTTAAGGCCAGGAATATGTTATTCAAGGTAAGAGTTGCCATTCATTAGTATTTTCTATTTTTCATATATGAAAAATAGCGAATCTCACGCATTTTCCTATTCTTCAGTACATCTCTCTTCCTGATGTACTTCATGTTATGATTGATCGAGTTTCAATTTCATTTGTTTCTGCATAAGATTACCCCATTTATTTCGAGTCCAGAGAAACATTTGACTCGGACGGAATTCTTGACAGAACACGTGCAACGAAATGACAACGTGGAGATTGGAGTTCGATCAAGCCAGCCTCAGCATTCCAAATAACGACAGACAAAGTCTCGTTCTATCAATGTGGGTTCATAAGCGTGCAAGACACGCTAACGGACTTCCAAGGGCGTCACTACTTCAACTCCTGTTACATCGAGGGTGCCGTGGATTTTATTTGGGGCAATGGCCAATCCATCTATGAGGTCAAACTCAAAAAATATAAATAAAACCCATTATATCTCTATAAACTATGGTTGTGGCCATAAACTATTTTAGAACTTAGAAAAGCAAAATCACATGCAGGCGCAAGATAAATGCAACCATGGATATTTTAGGTGGATTGCCAGGCTATATCACAACTCAGGGCTGCAATGGTGCGACGAACACTAACGGATACATCTTTGATCAGTGTTTCGTGGTGGGGACCGAGACTGTCTACCTTGGAAGGGCGTATAGGCAATACTCAAGAGTTTTGTTTAACAAGGCAGATCTCTCAAATGTCGTGGTGCCAGAGGGATGGGATCCCTGGAGATATGCTAGTCAAGAGTAAGGAAGTTTATCGATAAACATTGATGTGATTCTATTAAGAGCTATGAAGACTATATCAATTTATTCAAATGTCAATTGATTGCTTTATTTTCTTCAAATTAATGAACAGGGGGACAATAACCTATGTAGAAAACCAATGCACCAGGCCTGGGGGCAGTTAGGTCCAACTGAGTCAAGTGGGAAAGGACTCTATCAAGTGAAGAGTTGCATTAGTTGACTGATGCCAACATATTCATAAATCAAGATGATTGGCTGCAAAAGCAACCCTTTTAGTTTCTGCAGAAATCATGCATCTCTCACTTCATTTGGTTATGATCTATTTAGCGTAATTGAGTGTTTCCAAGAGACAAAATCGACCCACTTGGAAATGTTCCGAAGGTGTATATATATTGGGAATTCATAGAATTTGGCATGTCATATGATACCAAAAATTGCTCCTCCTTTGTCAGAAGGTAATCATACAGAGATTGCATTTCTGGCAACTCGAATCTATCTATCTATCTATCGATTTCATACTTTCATTGCCCTATTCAGATACTGCATTTAATTTCATCTAATTGCTATGGGTTAAGGACCGTACTTGTCATTGCTAAAATTTTATGATTCATTTTCTGATTCCATAATTTTAGTGGAGTAGGTCCAAGGCAGCAAAATGGCCATTTCAATTTTGCAGACAATAGAGAATAATCAGATGTGACCCGAAGCCAACGAAGTCCATGATATCTTAACGGATAATTCCAATAATTAGACTTCTACTTCTCCAATAATTGTGAGTATGGATATCTTCCTTTCTTTAAAGAAAAAAGAAGAAGGTAACCATTGAATATGGTTGGTGTATGTATTATCTTAAAACTAACTTGTAAATGTGGCCTGACAAGGTTCATGTCTGATTTTTGGAGGACTTCACCAGAAGCACCGAATACTAAACTCAACTATGATACAACCTTTTGCCTGCATACAAATAGACCAAAGGGAACGCTCAGACCTTAAAAGGACTTATTGAGATCCTACATTATTGACTTTGGTGGCTCTTGGATGAACACTTAAACTTGACAGCATTTTCTAATAGCTATTGTTCCAGCATTAGAATGACTCATTTTGAAGCTTTGTAGGGTCAACCAAATAGAATTCCCGTTTCTTGGGATAATGTTTGTGAAAATAGACTAAGGGCCTGTTGGTAACACTCTCGGGAACAGTTAATTCCATTTTTCTGTTTCGAAAACATATTTGGAATGGAAATCTATTTGGTAAATTTTTTTGTTTCCAGGAACAAATTTGTTCTTGGGAATAGATTTTGAATAGAATCAATAATAAATAAAAAAAGTTGATTTTCGCTCCCGGGAACAATTATGATAATCAATTTTCCTCTCCTCTTTTTTCCCTTCCTTTTCTTCTTCTTCCTCTCCCAACCCACTGCCACCCCATCGCCACCCCCCGGCCACCGGCGCTACTGCTGGCAAGTGGCTAGGTGAGGTCTGGCGAGCTCATCGGAGCCTCATCAAGCCAGGGCGAGGTTTGGTAGCTCGTCGAAGCCTCGTCAGGCCAGGGCAAGGTCGACAAGCTTGCTGAAGCCTCATCGGGCTAGGGTGAGGTTTGGCAAGCTCGTTAGAGGCTCGCCTAGCCTTCGACGAGACTCCACCTTGCCTAGGTGACACGAGGCCAAGCCTCACTAGTGGCCAAGGGAGCCTTTGGCGATTTTGTTGGACCTCATCCTAGCTTGGCAAGGCTCCGACAAGCTCGCCGAACCTCATTCAGCCGCTTGTTGGCCACCGCAGATGGCGACGACTGCCCACTAAAAGAGAAAAAATGAGAGAAAAGGGAAGAGAAAAAAATAGAAATATAAGAAAATTATAATAAAAAGTATTAAAAAATTGAAAATTCCTACCAAACGCATTTTTATTCTAGGAATAAAAAAATTTAACAATTTATCAAACACTTTAAATATTCAGAAATTGTTCTCAAGAACAAAATAAAAAAGAATAATTTCTGATCAGAAATTGTTCCCAAGAGTATAATCGTTACCAAATAGGCCCTAATTGACCTAGGGTTGATTGAGTAATTAAGAAGAGTAAGTAAATTGGTCCCGGGGGTTCTCAAAGCAACATAAAATCGTCAAAAAAGTCACGCAGTCCTTAAAACTATGAATTGAATTTTAGTGTAGAGGATCACATGTTCTTGAAAATTTCTCCAATGAAGAACGTTATATGATTTGGTATACATGGTAAGTTAAGTCCAAGATATGTGAGATTACACTTGATTTTAGAGAAAATTGGTGATATTACTTACAAACTTGCTCTACCACCAAATTTTGCAGACCACATAAGGCATTTTATATATTTTTATTGTGGAAATATGTGCCAATTCTTGAACATGTACTGTATATCCACTTTTGAGTTAAAAAAGAATTTAATTCATGAGATTGAAGTTGTCCGTATCATCGAAAGAAAGGATCAGACATCATGTCAATCAATTGTTCCTTGTGTGAAAATGTAATGACAAAAGCACGCTGAAAAAGAGGCGACTCGAGAGTTGAAGAAGAGGTAAGGTGTAAATGCCCTTATTTATTTGATAACCGGGATAAGTTCAAAATTTTGAGGACGTTTCTATGTGGAATAATAACAACAACGAGCTGTCATTTCATTTCGGTTCCACCAAACAACGACAGCCACCTGGTGTTTGAGAGGGCATTGATGGCAAACGAAAATCCAAGATTTCTCCTTCTTTCTTGTGGAGTAAAGAGGTCCACATCTCAAAAGAGAAACGACCGATTACATCTCAAAAGAGAAACAACCCATTCCATGCTCGAACCATCTACAGGAGAGTCCTCTTTCCTTTTGATGATACGCCGCTTTTGAGCGGGAGCTTTCAGTTTTGGTTAGTTAATATTCAATTAGGCAGTCGAAAACCGCTGTTTTTAACAGACTATAAACTGGCTCCTTTGTGAATGAATCTGGGAAACTTTTTCTATTAAGAATCTGCTTTATAACTGATAAAGAAATCATAAATGAGTGCATTAAGATACATGGAACAGAATGGATTTTGTGACCATTCCATATTTGCTTGCCTACACATGCACAGCTTCTATTTTCTCTCTCCCTTGAATCATTTCTTTAACTCGAAATAATGTATTTTTTCTTAACTACTCTCTTGTTGGCTCTGTCGAGCCTGTCAAAGGTTAGCTTTAGGCAAGGCTGCAGTGTTTAAAATCAAGATTCGGCGACCATTGTCATTGATCAATCGAGTCATAGGCAATTTGCTGCGGTGCAAAAAGCCAACTACTCCATCCGGTCAAAGAGCAGCCTCTGGACTTGCATCCTGGTCAAGCCTGGGAATTATAAGTAGGTTGAAAAAATGTGATATTTCATTCGACTAAGCTAGCTCTTGAAAAATTGTGCTGTTGAATGTTTTCTGCAGAGAAAAAGTTGCGGGACCTGCAGACGAGCCATGCAATCTTCAACAGAATATAGTGCAATTATCACTGTTCTTTAAATGTATCAATCACTTAGTCGAAAACCATGATCTTTGACGGATAATATACTCTAGGTGTCTAAATTTGGTAAGGGAAGATTGCTCTCTCACCATTGCTGAAAACAAGGCAGTCGGAAACCGCAATCATTGACAGATAATATGCCCTATGTTGTCTAAATTTGGTTAGAAGAGATTGTTCTCTTGCCACTGCGGAAAACACCAACTCTCTGTAAACAAAACTGTCGATTGCTTTCTTACCGAGAATGGAGTGTACTGTTAACCCTATTCGGGAGGTAGTCATTAAGCATTTGCTTTATATAACTGATAATATCTTGCGATTTATGCATATTATAGATTTTGTAAGTAACGCATATTGCTTGCCTAAATTTTAAATATAAAACTAAACATGCACAGCTTCAATTTGCTTCAAGTTTCTTTGGTCTCTGAATCATTTATTTACTTCAAAATGCGGTGTTCATTCCTAAGTACTCTCTTATTGGCTTTGCTGAGCCTTTCAAAGTCTAGCTTTAGCCAAGTCTGTGAAGATCAAACTCAAGATTCGAAGACCATTGTCGTCGATCAGTCAGGCCAGGGACAGTTCACCACGGTGCAACAAGCCATTGACTCCGTGCCGGCAGAGAACAGCATCTGGACTCACATCCTGGTCAAGCCCGGCATATATAAGTTGGTTAAAAAAGATCTGATATTTCATGTGACTAAGTGTAGCTCTTGAAAAAAAGAAAATGAAGTGTTGAATGCTTTCTGCAGAGAAAAGGTTATGATACCTGGAAACAAGCCATGCATAGTCCTCGTAGGGAACTCGGCAAGTGACACCGTGATTGAGTGGGGCGACGGGGGTATTGTTAATCAAAGTGCTACCTTCACACTTTATGCAGAAAATTTTAAGGCCAGGAATATATTATTCAAGGTAAGAGTTGCCATTCATTAGTATTTTCTATTTTTCATATTAGAAAAATAGCGAATCTCACGCATTTCCCTATTCTTCAGTACATCTCTCTTCCTGATGTACTTCATGTTATGATTTTTTTTTTAATTTTGGGTCGAGACTTCATGTTATGATTGATCGAGTTTCAATTTCATTTGTTTCTGCATAAGATTACCCCATTTATTTCGAGTCCAGAGAAACATTTAACTCGGACGGAATTCTTGACAGAACACGTTCAACGAAATGACACAACGTGGAGATCGGAGTTCGATCAAGCCAGCCTCAGCATTCCAAATAACGACAGACAAAGTCTCGTTCTATCAATGTGGGTTCATAAGCGTGCAAGACACGCTAACGGACTTCCAAGGGCGTCACTACTTCAACTCCTGTTACATCGAGGGTGCCGTGGATTTTATTTGGGGCAATGGCCAATCCATCTATGAGGTCAAACTCAAAAAATATAAATAAAACCCATTATATCTCTATAAACTATGGTTGCGGCCATAAACTATTTTAGAACTTAGGAAAGCAAATTCATATGCAGGGATGCAAGATAAATGCAACCACGGATATTTTAGGTGGATCGCCAGGCTATATCACGGCTCAGGGCCGCGAAAGTGCAACGGACAATGGCGGATACATCTTTAATCAGTGTTCTGTGGTGGGGAACGGGCCCATCTACCTTGGAAGGGCGTATAAGCAATACTCAAGAGTTGTGTTTAACAAGGCAGATCTCTCAAATGTCGTGGTGCCAGAGGGATGGGATCCCTGGAGATATGCTGGTCAAGAGTAAGGAAGTTTATCGATAAACATTGATGTGATTCTATTAAGAGCTGTGAAGACTATATCAATTTATTCAAATGTCAATTGATTGCTTTATTTTCTTCAAATTAATGAACAGGGGAACAATAACCTACGCAGAAAACCAATGCACCGAGCCTGGCGCAGACATGTCCAAACGAGTTGAGTGGGAAAAGACTCTGTCAGATGAAGAGTTGCGTCAGTTGACTGATGCCAACATATTCATAAATCAAGATGGTTGGCTACAGAAGCAACCCTTCTAGTTTCTGCAGAAATCATGCATCTCTCACTTCATTTGGTTATGATCTATTTAGCATAATTGAGCGTTTCCAAGAGACAAAATCGACCCACTTGGAAATGTTCCGAAGGTGTATATAAGTTGGGAATTCATAGACTTTGGCATATCATATGATACCAAAAAATTGTTCTCCTTTGTCAGAAGGTGATCATACAGAGATTGAATTTCCAGCGACTCGAATCTATCTATCTATCAATTACATGCTTTCATTGTCCTATTCAGATACTGCATTTCATTTCATCTAATTGCTATGGGTTAAGAAGGACCGTACTTGTCATTACTAAAATTTTATGATTCATTTTCTGTTTCCAAAACATTAGTGGAGTTGGTCCAGGGCAGCAAAATGGCCATTTCAATTTTGCAAACAATAGAGAATAATCAGATGTGATCCGAAGCCAACGAAGTCCATGATATCTGACCGGATAATTCCACGAATTAGACTTCTACTTCTCCAATAATTATGAGTATAGATATCTTCCTTTCTTTTTCAACTAAAAAAAGAAGGTAGTCATTGAATTTGGTTGGTGTATGTATAATCTTAATAGTAACTTGTAAATGCGGCCCGACAAGGTTCATGTCTAATTTTTGGAGTAGTTCACAAGAAGCACCGTATACTAAACTCAACCATGGTACGACCTTTTGCCTGCATACAAATTGACTAGAGAGAGAGTGACTCAGACCTTAAAAGGACATACTGAGATCCTCCATTATTGACTTTGCGGCTCTTGGATGAACACCTGAACTTGACAGCATTTTCTTATAGCTATCGTTCGAACATTAGAACGACTCATTTTGAAGCTTTCTAGGGTCAAATAGAACGACTCATTTTGAAGCTTTGTAGGGTCAAACAAATACAACTCCTGAAAGTTTTGTAAGAGGGGGGTCCTGATGTCGGGGTCCCGGGCTAGCCTCCCTTGAGGTTTACGTCTAAATAGCGGTTTGTTACAAGACCCAACAGTGTCACCAGGCACTGGAGAGTCGTGTGCTCCCCGAAAGGTGAGCTCTGGCAATTCCTCAGTTATAAAAAAGAAGAAGACAAATACAACTCCTAATGTTCGTGAAAATAGACCAATTGACCAAGAGTTGATTGAGTAATCAAGAAGAGAAAGTAAATTGGTCTCGGGGGTATCAAGGCAACATAAAATCGTCAAAAAAGTTATGCAGTCCTCAAAGGTACGAATTGAATGTTAGTGCAGGGGATCACGTGCTCCTGAAAATTTCTCCCGTAAAGGACGTTATATGATTTGGCACATGCAATAAGTTAAGTCCAAAATATGTGGGACCATGCTTGATCTTAGAGAAAATTGGTGACATTACTTACAAACTTGCTCTACCACCAAATTGTACAGACCACGTAATGCTTTTTATATATTTTTATTGCGAAAATATGTGCCGGTACCAAATATCCACTTAAAAGGTTAAAAAAAGAATTTAATTCGTGAGACTTAAGCTGTCCGTATCGTCAATAGAAAGAGTTGGACGTCTTGTCACTCAATTATTCCTTATGTGAAAATCTAATGACAAAAGCATGCTCAGAAATAGGCCAATTGAGAGCTCGAAGAAGAGGTAAGCGCCAATGCCCTTATTTACCTGATTACTGGAATAAGTTCAAAATTTTGAGGACGTTCCTCTATGGAATATATAACAACAACGAGCTGTCATTTCATTGCGGTCCCACCAAACAACAGTAGCCTCCTGATGTTTGAGAGGGCATTGATGGCAAACGTAGATTCAAGAATTCTTCTTCTTTCTTATGGAGTGAAAAGGTCCATATCTCATAAGAGGAACAACCCATTCCATGCTCGAACCCTCTCCCGGAGAGTCCTCTTTCCTTTTGATGATTGCCGCTTTTGAGCGGTAGCTTTCAGTTTTGGTTAGTTAATAATCAATTACGCAGTGGAAAACGGCTATTTTTTAACAGACTATAAACTGGCTCCTTTGTAAACGAATCTGGGAAACTTTTTCTTCTAAAAATATACTTTATAACTGATAAAGAAATCATGAATGAGCGCATTAAGATACATGGAACAGAATAGATTTTGTTATTATTCCATATTTGCTTGCCTAAATTTCAATATAAAGCTACACATGCACAGCTTCAATTTTCTATGGTCCTTGAATCATTTCTTTTAACTCGAAATAATGTATTCTTTCATAACTACTATCTTGTTGGCTGTGTGGAGCCTGTCAAAGGTTAGCTTTAGCCAAGGCTGCAGTGTTCAAAATCAAGATTCAGCGACCGTTGTGTTGGGAGCGCGCAGCAGAAATCCGATATCCTTTCACTTGGGGAGATCTCCAAAAGGGAAGCCTAAGTCCGAGCTTATTAATATATCTAATTGGACCAATCTCAACTCAAAAGCTTAAGCTAATGAGTTATAGGCCAACTACGATATATTAATTGCTCTACACTACATCAATTCTCCGATGTGGGTTCACTCTTATGTGGAGGAAGCCCAATGAGTTGCAAGCCCAAAAGGGCTTGAGCCCATATAATAAGTTATATGGAGAAATAGGGTTTCTCACTATCATTAAAAGAAGTTGTAGCCGCAAAAGAGATAGTAACAAGAGAAAAAGAGAAAGCAGAAAATATGGGGTTTGGGGCAAAGTCTGATTTACATCAAGCTGGCATCGGAGGTCGATTCGAGGTCCGATTGAGCTGAAATTTTGTCAGCATGTTCGTGATGCAATCTCCTCGAATCTGAACGGTTTGATTTTCGTTTGAAGCTCCCTACATCAGGTTTTTCGTGGATTGATCAAAACTTGCGTTTTTGGTCAGATTTATCATTGATCTCTTGTGAAGTTTATGTGTATTGTCAAGAATTATGTTCTTGAGATCTTTGCTGCTATGTACCTCTAGTATTTGCTAGAGAAGAACATTGTTCACTCAATTTTGTTGATAGTGAAGATTTTCGGGTGGACTCCAGTCCCATGGTTTTTGATCTCCTCACATCGATGGGGTTTTCCACGTAAAAAAATCATCTTTTGTTTGCGTGCTTGGTATTTATTTTGCTCTACTATATCGGTTCCTATTAGGTTTACACAAGAGGGGAGATTATTTTATTCCGCTGCGTTAATTCGATATTGTTCGAATTGTTATCGTTCTCCCATCAGAGTGATATCAGAGCTTCTGGTTGTTGCTTGATTTTTCTGCCTTGTGTTAAACAATGGAAACGAATACAAATAGAATGGTTACACTGAATGATTCGAATTATCATATTTGGAAAGGGAAGATGGAAGATTTTTATATGTGAAAGATTTTTATTTGCCCGTATTTGCCGAGGTGAACTAGAGTGCTTTGCCGAAGTAATTGAAGATGAGTCCAAAAGCAATTGGTTTGATGCTATGCGAGATGAGATGCAATCACTTTATGATAATCATACTTTTAAGCTGGTGAAGTTACCTAAAGGTAAAAGAGCTTTGAAGAACAGGTGGGTATACAGGTTGAAGCAAGATGAACATACTTCACAACCACGGTACAAAGCTAGATTGGTTGTTAAAGGATTCGGTTAGAGAAAGGGTATTGATTTTGATGATATATTTTCTCCGATAGTGAAAATGTCTTCTATCTGTGTGGTACTAGGGCTGGCAACTACCCTAGATTTGGAGATTGAACAAATGGATGTCAAAACAGCCTTCCTACATGGTGACTTGGAGGAAGAGATATACATGGAATAACCTGAAGGTTTTAAAGTAAAAGGGAAAGGGGATTATGTGTGCAAACTGAAGAAAAGTCTATATGGCCTAAAGCAAGCACCGAGACAGTGGTATAAAAAGTTTGCGTCAGTTATGACAGAACGGGGCTATAAGAAGACTTCCTCGGATAACTGTGTGTTTGTCCAAAAATTTTCTGATGATGACTTTATTATTCTCTTGCTTTATGTTGATGATATGCTAATTGTTGGCAGGAATACTTCACGAATTGAGTTATTGAAGAAACAATTGAGCAAGTCTTTTGCCATGAAAGACTTGGGCTCGACGAAGCAGATTCTTGGCATTAGAATTACTCGAGACAGAGATGCTAAGAAGTTATTTTTGTCGCAAGAGAAATATATCGAGAAGATCCTTCAGAAATTTTATATGGACAAGGCTAAAGTGGTTAGTACTCCTCTTGCTGCCCACTTTAAGTTAAATATGAAGCAAAGTCCTATGACTGATAAAGAGAAGAAAGATATGGAAAGTGTTCCATATGCCTCAGCTGTAGGAAGTTTAATGTATGCGATGGTATGTACACGCCTAGACTTGGCACATGCAGTTGGCGTTGTTAGTCGCTATTTGTCAAATCCAGGCAGAGAGCACTGGAATGCAGTGAAGTGGATTAAGAGGTATCTTCGGGGAACTTCAAATTTGAAACTCAGTTTCGGGACCGGGAAACTTGAGTTAGTTGGATACACAGATTCCGACTTGGCAGGAGATATTGATACTCGAAGATCTACTTCTGGTTATTTGATTTCTTTTGCGGGTGGAGCTGTGTCATGGAAGTCAAGATTGCAAAAGTGTGTTGCACTTTCTACAACCGAAGCTGAATTTATTGCAGCAACTGGAGCTCACACGTGAGGGGGAGATTGTTAGGATACACATGTGAGTTGTGTTAGAGAAATAGTCCCACATCGGAGAATTGATGTGGTGTAGAGCAATTAATATATCGTAGTTAGCCCATAACTCACTAGCTTAAGCTTTTGAGTTGAGGTGGGTCCAACTGGATATATTAATGAGCTTGAACTTGGGCTTCCCCCTTAGAGATCTCTCTAAGGTAAAGGTATCGGACTTCTGCTGCGCGTACCCAACACATTGTCGTCGATCAATCAAGCCATGGGCAACTTTCCGGTGATGCAAAAAGCCAACTATACCATCCCGTCAAAGAGCAGCCTCTGGACTTGCATCCTGGTCAAGTCAGGAATTATAAGTAGGTTGAAAAAAATGTGCTATTTCATTCAACTAAGCTAGCTCTCGAAAAATTGTGCTGTTGAATGTTTTCTGCAGAGAAAGGCTGTTATACCTGCAGACAAACACCATGATTGAATGGGGCGACGGCCGTGCATTTGATAAAAGCGCTACCTTCACGCTTTATGTGGAAAATTTCAAAGCCAGAAATGTAGGATTCAAGGAAAGAATTGCCCTTCACTGGTGGGTTGTTCTTTTTTTGGGGAGACAAATAGCTAATCTCATATATTTCCCTATCCTTTCCGAGAAATTGTCATGCATACACATTCTATGCCTAATGTGGTCAACCCTGCTCTAGTATTATATTCTGAAAAACAACTTCGTTTTATATGCACTTCAGTACATCTGTCGGACCATGTGCACTTCACACTATGATTGGTTGAGCACAAATTTGATTGAGTCTGCTTAAAAATTGCTCCATTTTTTAGAAATGGTGGAAATTCTTTGACTCTATTGGAATTCCCGGTAGAATACTTGCAACGATATGACATGACATGGAGATTTGAATTCGACCAAGCCAGACTCGGCCTTCCAAATAACATAGACACAGTCCCTTCCTGTTCTATCAATGTGCGCTCATTGGCACTCCCCTTCACGCGACCTATTCTAACAATGTGCATTCATCAGCGTGCAATTATTTAAATATTCCAATACTTCTCTTTCACACTTATACTGGAATTTGGCCTTAGCCTAAAGGATGGAAATATGATATTAGGGAGACAAACATGGACTTAGAAGATTCAAACTTAGGACCTGCTAGCTTTGATAGGACGTGAGGTTTTGTAAAACGTTTGTAAATTATTTTAAAAATTTAACATGTTAGATAAATACATAAAATATTCTTTAAATATTCTAACATGACTTATAAGCAAGATCATATAAAGGGCTACAAGATAAATGCAACTACGGATTCCCACGGTGGATCAACCGGCTCTATCACAACTAGGGCTACAACTTTGCAACAGACACTAGTGGGTAATGTCTTTAGTCAGGGTTCCGTGATGGGAATTGTTAGAATATTTAAATTATAAACCACGGCTTTAACTAATAGCTTAAAATTTTAAAACAATAAGCAGTGGTCATACAAATTCTCACATAGTGTCATAGCTGGATTTCCTTAAATTCAAATTTTCTAAACCTTTATTTACCTCCCAATTATATATTTCATGCTTTAGGCTTTGGCCAAAAAATCCAACTTTCGTGTGAGGGGGAGTAATTATATTTAAATAATCAACCATACCTTTATTTAATAATTTTAGTTAAAAATAGTTGGCAATGCTCCCATAAATTTTCATAGGGATGGGCCCATCTAACTTGAAAACCCATATCCGTGGTGCTCAAGGGTCATGTTTAGCATGGCATATCTCTCAAGCAATGTGGTGCCAGAGGGATGGAATTCCTGGAGATACGCTAGTCAAGAGTAAGAAAGTTTATCAAGAGATGCTTATGCAAATTTATTAGGAGCAATGATGATTAAATTAATATTTTAAGACGTCATATAATTCCTTTATTTTCTTCAAAATGGATGAACAGGGGGGCAGTAACCTACGTAGAAAATGAATGCACCAGGCCATGGGCTAACACGTCCGGGTGAGTCAAGTGAGAAAAGGAATGCCGAACACTACAAGTGCCGAAAGTTGGCATGGAGGGGCACAATGCCAAAAGTTTTGAAATGTATACTTAATTGCTAAAATCAGAGAAAAATGAATAACTTAAGTGCCAATGGTAAGAAATTTCGGCCAAATTGCCTAAGTGGTATTTTCCGATGACTTTTTTTTTGCTAGTGTGGCAATTCTTCAAAAAATTACTTCATGGCAATTGCTAAAAAAAATTGCCACCTCATAAGGCCAAAAATCAATTAAAAAATTTAAAAACATTTTAAGAAAAGGAAGAAGGAGGGTTTGATGAGGGCAGCGTAGCCCTCGTCATTGCCACTCCACCATTGCCGAGAAGGGCCGATGATGGTAGGGCAAGGGCCAGCCAAGGTTGCTGAGTCCACCGCCCTCACCAATCCCTCTCCCCTTCCTTTTTTTTTTTTTTTTAAAATTTTTAAATTTTTAATCAATTTTGGGGGTTTATTGCCGACGTGGCAATTTTGGGGCTAAAATGACATCATTTTGCACTATCATCCACTGAGTTAGCTTTTTAGTGAGCCATGTGGACTATTTATATTATTAAAATAAGCCACATTAGATTTTAGATTGTCTTCGTTGGAATTGGCAATTAAGTGTCACAATTTAAAAGAAAAAAAGGTAGCACGTAACTGTACATTTTAGAACTTTTAGCATTTAAGAGCCTACATGGTAATAACTCATTCTGTTCCAGGGAACAATTGATTCTATTCTTTTGTTCTCGGGAGCAGATTTGGAATATAAATACATTTGGTAAATTTTTTGTTCCCGGGAACAATTTTGTTTTGGAAAATAGATTTAGAGTAAAATCAAGAAGTAAAAAAAAGTTACTTCTCACTCCCGCGAACAATTCTGACAATTTTTTTTTCTCTCTTTTCTCTCCTCTTTTTTTCCCTTCCCTTTCTTCTTCTTCTTCCTCTTCCTCCTCTCATCCCTGAGTTGCCCCATCAGTCCATCACCACCCCTAAGCCGCTGCCGACACCTCGCCAAGCCAAGGCGAGGTCCAGCAAGCTCGCCAGAGTCTCGCCCGACTGCCATTGGCAAGGCTCGAGCTCGCCCAAGTGATGCGAGGCCTCACCTCACCGGTGGATCGGGCGAGCCTCACCTCACCCAAATTTGAGGAGGCAAGCCTTGCCCGGCCATCGGCGAGGCTTGGCCTCGCAGATCTGGGTGAGGCCGAGCCTCGCCAAGCTAGGCTAGCCTTTCTGGCTGGCGCGAGGCTCGGCCTTGCCAGGATAGGGTAAGGCTCGGCCTTGCGTCGCCTGGGCAAGCTCAAGCCTCGCCAGTGGTGGCCGGGCGAGGCTTGCCCAGCTCGATGGGGTTCGGCCTTGCCCAGATCTGCGAGGCCGAGCCTCACCAGTGGCCGAGCAAGGCTTTGGCGAGCTCGCCAAACCTCGCCTAGCCGCTCACCGGCCACCACCAATGGCAGCGGCCAAGAGGAAGAATGGAAGAAAAAAGAAAAAGAAAAAAGAAAATTATAACAAAAATACTAAAAATTAAAAGAATCAAAAATCAAAATTTTTTACCAAACGCATTTCGTTCCCCGAGTAAAAATTTTGAATAGTTACCAAACGCTTTTGAATGGTCAGAAATTATTCCCGAGAACAGAATAAAAAAGAATTATTTCTAAGCAAAAATTGTCTCCGTACCAAGTTTTAGTACTTGCGCTATACTTCTACCATGAGAGAAGACTCTATCAAGTGAGAAGTTACATAGGTTGACCTATGTCAATTCGATCATTAATCAAGATGGTAGCGCAACCTTTTTAGGGCACATGTGATAACTATTATATTTCTAGCCATAACTATTTTTTTTTTTCCAGAAACAAGTTGGAACAAAAATTGATTTGGTTACACAATTTCAATTTTTATTTTTGAAATAAAATTTTAATCCAAAAATATGTTTAGAATAGAAACAAGAAGTAATAATTTTTTACTTCTCTATTTTTAGAATAGAAATGAGAAATAAAAACTATTTTCATTACTAGCACTCACTACTAGTCGATCGCCCACTCGTCATCACCAGTCACTACCCTGTGTGCTGACCGCTAAAATAGAAAAATTTTGTGTCGTTATCAAACGAATTTTTATTCTAAGAATAGAAATTTAGTTTCGTTATCAAATGCATATTTTTCTCAAAAATCATTTAGATGTAAAAAATTTTATTTTTAGTTAGAAATTGATTTCTAAAATAGAATGATCATCATTTATGTTCTTAGTCTCACGGAAGCTATATGTCTCTCATTTTATTTGTCTCATTTAATGATTTAATTTTTGGGGCATTTCCAAGAGAGAATTGATCCACATGAAAAGTTCCAAGTGGTACGTATTGGGGCTTTATAAACTTTGAAATATGAATCGAATACCAAAAATTTGTTACTACCGTCTACAGAAACTGCATGTCATTTCATATAGTTAGTACGGGTCAATAAGGACCCCACCTACTCATTTATAAAATGAAATTAATTAGATTTTTCTCCACAATCTATGATTGGACAAATGCATGTATTAGAAATCTACTTTCCCAATAATTGTGAGTATAAGAATCTCCTTTTTTTCTCCGGGAAAAAAAGAGGTTTACCAATGAATTTTGTTGGTGTGTGTATAATCTTAAATAGCTAATACCATGACAGGTCCCAAACTAATATATTTATGATAAATTTATTCTAAACTAATTTTGTACCCTAAAAAATCTCAAACTGATACACTTATGATAAGTTTATTTTCTGTCATATTCTGTTAAATTTTACCATAAAATTACTAAATTAGATGACACATAATAATGAAAGAATGTACCAATTTGGGGATTAAACATGTGCTTGTCACATGTGTACCGATTTATGATTTTTCGTAATATTAATCTTATTTAATAGAAACTAATGGGGATAAATTTGTCATAAATATACCAATTTGAGATTTTTAGTGGTCCAAAAATTAGTTTGGGTTAAATTTATTACATGTATACTAGTTTGAGGTTTTTGATTGTTAAAAAATTAATTTAAGGTAAATTTGTCACAGGTGTACCGGTTTAGAGTTTTCGATAGTATTAATTCTACTCTTAATGGTAACTTGTAAATGGCGCTACATGTTGACTTAATTCATGTCTAATTCTTTGATGATGTAAGAATAATTCAGTAGTAAACTCAACTATGATACTAGTTTTCATCGGCAACAGATGGAGAGTCAAAGAGCCATCATTGACTTTGGTGGCTCTTAGAATGAACACTTACATTCAATGTAGTATTTGTATAACAATAGCTATGATTCCAATATTAAGATGACTCGTTTTGAAGTTTTATATCGATGAAAATGCAAAATTCCCATTTGTTGGATGATGTTAGTGAAAATAGACTAACTAGTCCAGAGTTTACTCAGCAATTTGAAGAGAAAGCCAGGTTGGTTCGAAAAAATCTCAATACAGCATAAAGTTATAAAAAAAAAAATTATGTGGAATTTAATGTGAGGATGGTGTGTTCTTGAAAATTTATCAATCACATGGTCAAAAGCCGCCATCTTTGATAGACAATATACTATAGGGCTATGTTTGATTGTTTAGATCTTCAACTAGAATATGATTGAATATGATAAAATTATAAAATATAAATTTTGTTACATCATATCTAATATTTGGTAAATCATATTAATAAAGTTAAATATATTCACACATTATTTGGTATAAACAGCATACCAATGTAAATGAACCTAAAAGTTGCACAAACAAAAATAGTAAAAATCTCTCACGATGCTATTGTCAACTTCATTTTTTATTTTCTTTTATTTTCTTCTCTTTTTTCTTATTTTCTTTTTATTTTCTTTTTTCCCTTTCCATCATTCCCTAATTTTTTTTTATTAAAGAGTAGACTATATTAACATACCTAAAAACTTAAATACGAAAAATATTCTATAATTGGATTTATATTATAAGATAGAATTAAATTTGATTATATAAATAAAAATAACATTAAATTAAAAAAAAATTATTTTTGGTTATTTTGAATTTCTTATATTAGAATTCAAATATTATTTATGTTGAAATATAATTTAAATTTTATTTATATAAGAAGTTTGTTATTCGAGAAAAATAACTTTCTTATAATTGATATTAGAATTAACTTTTCACATTTATCTCACATTTCCCATGAAATAATTTTATCTAGTTATATTCAACTTTATCTTGCTTAGCAAGCACCAAATCCATAATAGGATTTTATTCGATTAAAAATAACATTTATCTTATGAATTTTATCTTATCATGAATTTTATATTAATGGTCAAACGCAACCTAGTTGTCTAAATTTGATTAGAAAATATTGTTCTCTTGCCCATGCTGAAAACAAAAACTCTTTCTTTTGATACAGCTAGCTCCTTTGTAAACAAATATGCCAATTGTTTTCTTACCGAGTTCTCAACCATATTTGGGAGGTAGTCATTAAAGGCGCATATGATAACCATTATATATCTGTTCCAGAACTATTTTTCTATTCCAGACTTGTTTCTAGAACAAAAATCCGTTTGATAATTTTTTTTTACTTTTCTATTTCTGCAATAAAAATTAAAAATTGTTTCTCTTTTCTATTTCTCACCCAAAGGAGTTTCTCTCTAACCCCTAGCCTTCTATCCCCCTCCGGTCATCACCACCCACTATTGTCACTACCACTGCTCACTCCCCCCGCCAGCCACTGGCAGTCGCCACTACCGCCACACCCTCCCCTCGTCACCATCGATTGCTGGCCACTCGCCACCATCATCGCAGCCCCTTTTCCCCACTTGTTACCCACCACTGTCGCCCCCCATTGTCCCATCACCAATTGTCAATCAGCGATCATTGCCACCCACTCCTCCCACTGCCGATCGTCGCCCACCCGCCACCACCGTCCCCTCCCCCCACTAGTGATCACCTATCGCTGGCCGCTACCACCACCCTCTCCCCTTGTCGCCGACCACCACCATCCCTGCCTATTGCCGCCATTGCCAGCCACCGTCGCCACCACCACAAGTCACCGACCGCTATTGCCCCCTCCCCCTTATCGCTACTCAATAGGGAGAAATTTTGCATCGTTATCAAACGAGTTTCTATTTTAAAAATAGAAATTTTGTATCGTTATCAAACACGTTTTTTTCGCTCAAAAACTTATTCAAAAATAGAAATAGAAAAATATACTTATGTTCTAGAAATCAATTTCTAGGCAGAAATTTTATCAATTACGTCGTAAGCATTTGCTTTATAATTGATAACTTGAGATTTAATCATATTATAAATTATGTGAGTAACGCATATTGCTTGCCTCAATTTCTATTCACATGTACAGCTTCAATTTGCTTCAAATTTCCTTAGTCTTTGAATCATTTCTTTACTTAAAAATGCAGTATCCATTCCGCAGTACTCTCTTATTGGCTTTGCAGAGCCCGTCAAAGATTACTTCTAGCCTAGTTTATAGCGATCAAAATCAAGATTCGGCCACCATTGTCATCAATTAGTCGGGGCAACAAGCCATCGACTCTATGTAGGCAAAGATCAGTGTCTAGATTCACATTCTGGTCAATCCCGGGATTTATAAGCACAAAAAGATGTGATATTTCGTGTGACCAAGCTAGCTCTAACAAAATTGTAGTCTTGAATGTTTTCCGTAAAGAAAAGGTTGGGATACCTCCGGACAAGCCATGCATAGCCCAGGGAGGGAAGTCAGCAAGTGACACCATGATTGAGTGGGACGACAGGAGTGGGGTTAATGAAAGCAGTACCTTCAATTTCAAAGCCAAAAACATAGGATTCAAGGTAAGAGTTCTCTCTCGCTCTTTAAGTTTTAATTTCTTTTTCGTCCCTTCGACTTCTGTGGGGATTGATTTGAACTTGATCTCTCCCTCTCCTCCCTAATTGCTTTCCCTTTTGTTTCCTCTTGTCTTCTTTCCTCAGTATCCTAATCTAATTTTAGATTTTGGAGCTTTGTTTTCTCAATTTTAGATCTGAGAGTTTTTTTCTTCAATCTAATTTTAAATTTAGAAGTTTTGATAAATAACTAATCGACCTCCAATTTGAATGGTGTTCACAACAACTCCATTGTCAAATTTGTGCCTATTTAACGTGTTTTTGTTAAAAGCTTTGGTGTCTTGCACCTACTAAAGAGCTCCTCTTGCAAGTGTAAAATTGAGCTTGTTCAACATGTTTATCTTATCTCCATGCAATTATGGTGTTGGGGACGCCAATTCTAGATACAGACCTCTAAAAGGCAAAACTATAATTACAAATTAAGTTCCCGATATGTGCTTATCACTATTGATGATTCGTTTTTCGGTGATCGATCACCATTCCTTTCGCTTGGATGTATTCATGGAATTGTTCTTCGAAGGATGAGCATGTGCTTCTCTATGCCAATAATGCTTTGATGATATACCTTAATTTCTATTTATTGGCTTATTTTTAGAGCTTTATGGACTTGTCTTGTTAGGGTGACTTTTGAGTTTTCTTATGGATCCTTTTATATATCATTCTTGGCAATGAATAAAAATTCCTTTTGATCCACACAAAAACATTGGTAATTTCTATTTTTTATTTTGAAAAATAGCCAATCTCATACATTTCCTTATTCTTAAGTCCCTATCTTTGCCCCATGTACTTCAGATGATCGATTGAGTATAAATTTAATTGATTACGCATGACATTTACTCCGTTTATTTCTAGTTCTGAGAAATTTTGACGCAAATGGAATTTTTGGCGGAACATCTACAACGAAAAGGCACAACACGGAGAGTGAAGTGCAAGACACACTAACAAACTTCAAGGGAATCATTACTTCCAATCTTATTATATGGAGGCTGCCACGTATTTCATCAGGGGCTACGCCCAATCCGTCTATCAGGTCAAACAAGAACATCTAAGACTTGTGCACATCCCACCCAGCAGTGCAATCTTGACCCCATATTTTTCAAATGAAACTGAAGGAATCAAAATCCCACCGCCTGGAATTGCCCAAAATAAAAAGTAAAAATTCCAAATAAAGATCTAAAATGTCATATTTTTTCAAATAAGAGTCTGAAATATCTTTCAAATATGTTGTAAGAGATTCTCTTACAACATCTTAGGAAATGTCGTCATCCTATTACTTTCATCTTTTAATTAAGCATATGCAAAAGCGTACAACATCATCTCCCAACAACAACCAATAATCAGATAGCAAGGAAAAATGCATACACACAAAGATACTTCTTATATTATGCATCACTAGAATCTGAAGTTATATTTACAAGCTTGTTTAGTTGGGGCTGTTTTAAATTACACCAAAAGGGATAGGGGATAGTCCTAACTCTTTTTCGAGGGCGACTTTCAAAAATAGTTTCTTCAAAGGGGGCCGGCCCCTCCTACGAGTCGGTCACGACGCTGTCAGGAGAAGCATCACCAGGTGGGCCCTCGTTCTCACGAATGGCTCCAATAAGGCCCCCGTTAAACCATATAAACTACGCTTAAAACCGATAAAGGATAAGATCACCCGATCATTCCTCCACCCATACGGTGGTTATGTACTTTCGATAGGAGTTTCCCATGCTAATATCTATTATGTCTAACACGGTCACCTCCATTTCCATGGGCAAACCAAAACGAATAGGAGGTAGGAAACCTATACCTATTGGCCTAAAAAAGGGAAAACAGCAACAAATGAGTGAATGCTTAGTAAGTAAATTACCTAATCCTTATATAGGAGGATGCCATGTATTGAAAATATGCAATTTTTGGCGCCTATTCAATATCAAAATTCTTGCTTTGCCTTAACTATGTACAAGAAAAGGGCTTTTAAGTACCTAAAGTACACACTTAATCAAAGAATCCAAAGTATCTATATTCTACAAGCCAAGCATACAAACATTCATAACACATCACAGAGTTTTCTAATTATTACTTGACTGAAATCAATCGTTTTCTCCAAAATCTACCAAGCATCGTCTCATCCCGCTAGACACAACAATATTCCGAAATCCATTGGCTTCGTTCCCAAATCCAACCACGAGAGACATCCGAAATCCATCGGGTTTTGTGTCAAAAGCCATCAATGATGGCTTCCCTCGTGTGACCACACATGCAAGCAAGCACACAAACGGGTTCTTATCTTTATTTTAAGCCAATGCAAGAGGCCTCAAAGGCATGCTAGGCAAAGTGTGTGTCATGACTTATTGAAATTGAGTCGATAGAACATGCCGAACTCAAAGCAAGAACCATGACTTGACCTAATAGGTGCGAGCACCGACCTGGGCCTAATTTGATTCAAAACGATATGTCTCAATATTGCCGAATCAAGAGAGAGGCCTCACGTGCTTCCATGCACATCCAAGACCAACACAAATCTCTTTTCAAAAACTCGGGGTGTGCTTTCAAGCGTAGACAATACTATATAGACAAACCACATCAACTAAGCAACAACAATTCCTTGCAAACTCAATAAGCATGTGACAAGAACTTGACTAATTCCCAAACCTCATAACCCAAGCATCAACATGAGCAAACTATATAAAATTAGTACACAAGCCTACTTTACCTAGAACAGCAAGACCCTACTTGAACAAACTCAAAACAAAAAACCGAAATCATGTCTGAACTATGTAATATGACGGCCTAGCCAATAATTAGGGGATCTACTTATGACTCTTAACATCATTAGCAAACCATGCAAGCCAAGCAACAACAATCAAAATCAAGAACACTAAAGAAGTCGGTTCATGCCCCGAACCACGTAGAGCAATGTCCTAGCTAATGATTAGAGGATTTACTTATGAAATTAGGATGAAATCTATGGCTGCGATGAAAACGACAGACAGTGGTTGGCTCATGGCAAGCGACTTATGACAGACGGCTCTCGGCAGCGAGCGGTGCCAGCGGCAATGGGAACGGCAGGCTGTCATAGTCGAGGGAGGGATGGAGCAGTGAGATGGACAGATAGAGAGAGATGGGTGAGCTTTCGGGCAAGAAGAGAGATATAGCTATCTTAGGGCTCAATTATTGGTTTCGCAATGATGACTACTGATGACTCTAATTGGCCAACAAGGGTTGAGTTGGCTTGATTTACAAAATTGCCTTTTATCTATTCAAGTGTTATCTCGAGAACTCATCTTGACAAACTTACTCCCCAGTCTCAAAATAGCCTCATAATTACCTCTCTCTTGGAGGCAACTAAACTTAGTTGCAGGCTAACTAGACTAATTTCTTTCCTTCCTCCTCCAAGGAGTGGCGCCTCCACCTTGTAAGACCACCAACCATTAGTTTCTTCTTAACTTGTCTTCAAGAAGCTCTCTAAGGAACAAAAGTTTGGTGAGCAAGTCTCACTCCTAGGGTTATGATGGCCTAAAATCCTAAATAAGTACATGGCTTTGATGAACAAGCTTCCAAAATTAATATCTGAGCTTGTTCTAATCTTGTTCTTCGAGTTTCTCCCCCCTCTTATGCGTGTGGCTCCTCCTTACCTCTAACAACTTGCCCACTTTTAAATGATAAAAGTCAAGAGGTCTAAAGACAATCTGGGGGACTAAGTGTCACCTTAACCGGATAGAAATATCTCGCAATTATCCATGATTGACACCCGTAGTCGGACCGAAGTTTGTGGCTAAGTTTTGATCAGAAGTGGCCCTAACATGGCCTACATTAATTGAGCAGCTTTGGACCAGATTTAGTGCCCCTCTAGGGTCTCATGCGGACCTATGATTGGTTTGGAAATTAATCCATATTTGAGCTTAGTCAATTCATAGGCAACCCTCAATTGTCGTGTAATCATGTGAAATCAATCTACTTACCTTGGTACATGGTTATGCGAAATCAGTTTAGGGTCGTTCACAATCAATATAGTGACCTGTGGAACCACTCACAACCGATCACATACACTTGAGCCAAACCGATCTATAATAGTCCGTTAACCAATATGTGACGGTACACGGTCGTCCCACATTGATCTTTATGGTGGAGCTATCTTTCTATGGTCAAGTGTACTCCCAATCCTTAATCACCTTTCCCACTTGGCTAGTTGATTCGTGAGTGATCCTTAGACCGATTCATGGTCTAGTCCCATTATCGACACACTAGTCCTTAGTCTATTTCTTATGCCCTAAATAGGGGTCCGAATCGAATAAGGGTGAGCACATTGGACCGCCCGAACTAAGAACCGCTCAGACCGGACCGGATTGGACCGACCGGTTTGGTCCAGTTCCCGATAGCATCGGTTCGGTTCCCGGTTCTATAAAAATGGAACCAGTGATTTTTTCGGTCCAATTCCTGATTCGAGGGGGAAACCGGACCAGACTTGACTAGATCAACAATTTTCTATTTAATTTTTTTTAATTTCTTAAAAAATGCAATAAACCCTAAAAAAAATTGGGTAAGTGGTTGGTCCTATTGGACCGGGACCGATCGGACCAAACCATTGGTCCGGTCTAGTTCTCGGTCCTAGGACCGTACGGTTCGGTCCACGTTCCCAAAAAATGGGAACCGATCCTCCCAGTCTAATTCCCGGTTCCACTTTGGAACCGGACCAAATCGGGAACTGATCACCCCTAGAATCGAGGATGTCACAAAAATACCCTTGGTCAATCGAAATTTTTGCCGACTGGTGAGTTGGTGAGGTTAGGCCCTTGTTTAAAATAGATATAACCATTTCATAATTTTCTTTGAGACTAATATGATCAATTCAAACCCTTATTTAAAATAAGGTCCAGTACATGCCATTATTTAAGAAAATTAGAGCATTTCAGACTTTTATTTAAAATTTTCCCATAAAAAGGTGCAATCATGACCAACATTTTCCCAAAGTTAGTTCCTCCTTTCTAGGAAGGTAATCGTGTAGGGGTTGCATTTTCGGCAACTCAAATCTTTCTATCAAGTTCATGTTTTCACTATTCAATTTGGAAACAACATTTCATTTCATGTGATTGGTATGGGCTGGTAAGGACCATACTTGTCATTGCTAAAATTAATTGATTTATTTTCTTTTTTCATAACATTAGTGGAGTACAAACCTAAGCAGGTCTTTAAAAGGTTCAAGAGAGAATAAACAGTCAGGAGTTCACTCTAAGGTGGGGGACCCCACAATGCCATCCTTGTATTCCCCTCAGTAGGGAAGAAAAGATTGACTGAGAATTTGGGGCCTTTCGTTGGGAAAGGTAAACTCCATGTCAGAATTTCAATCAGCTCTACCGCCAAGTAAGGAAGATGTAATAGTCTTCCGTGTCTGAGGTAAGGGGGATGGGTGAAAATCCCACTATTTGGCAAGCTATCCTTTGAGTAAGTCTTATAACCAACTGCCTGTCCAAGTACCCCATTTTGCAAGGATTGCCCTAGGTCCAAGGTAGCAAAATGGCCATTTGAATTTTGCAGACAATAGTGAATCCCCGGACCCAATTTAGTCCATGAATCTGACTAGACAATTTCATTTATTAGACTTCTCCTTCCCCAATAATTGTGAGTATAGATATCTTCCTCTCTTTTTCAAAAAGGAAGAAGCTAAGCATTGAATTGGGTAGGTGCAAGTTTTATCTTAATGGTTACTTGTAAATGGGGCTGATTACACTCGGGTCTAATTTTTTAAGGAGTCTATGAGAACCGTTAGATTCTAAACTCAACTCTAGTACATCTTTTCACTTGCATATGTGGGACCACTCTTGATCTTAAAGAAATTATTTACAAACTCGCTCCATCAGTTTTGTTTGGAGCACATTATGTGTTTCATGCACCTTTATTGCATAATTATGTGCCAAATCTCAAATATGTAGTAGATATCCACTTTGGAGATTAAAGAAGATTTTAATTTATGAGATTGCATTTGTTCATGTCGTTGATAAAAAGTATCAAGTACTATATTGCTCAATTATTCTTTATGTGAAACTCCAACGACAAAAACACACTGAGAAAGATGCCACTCAAACTCGAATAAGAGGTAGGTTATAAATACCCTTATTTGTTTAAACAATTATGAATTCAAATTTTCAGGGCATTCCTATATAGAATGGAGCAACAAAGAACAGTCATTTCATTTCAGTCCCACCAAACAATGGCAATCGCGTGCTGTTTGCGAAAGTTTTGATGGCAAGCGTAAATTCGAGGTTCTTCTTCTTATGAAGTGAGAAGGTCCGTATCTCAAACGAGAGGAACAACACATTCCATGCTGGAACAATCTACGGTAAAATCCACTTTCCTAGTGATGATTGCCACTTTTGACCAGTTGGTTTTTATTTTTGGTCATCAAATCAAATTTACTGTCCAAAATGAGGAGTTTGAAAGATTGTCTACCTGGCACCGCCGAAAACAGCAATTCTCTCTGTAGATACAACTGACTCATTTGTAAGTTTGAGAAAATATTAAGTGGTTTGCTCTCACCACGTGATCAGTTGATGTGGCAAGCATTTTTTTTTCTTTCATCCAATGATAACTTGACACATATTTGCTGACATGGAATTAAATAAAAATAGAAATTGACTCATTCCGCCACTTTCTCTCCGTTCCTCCTCCGTCCACACCATCCCTCTTGAGCTTGACTCTGCACCCCCTGCCGTCGCCGGCGCCGGCGCCGCGTCCAGGCCAACTGTGCATCCAGACCGAGTCACTCCCTCCGTTGTCTTCATTTTCCTCTATTCGTCTTCAGCTTCGTCAACCTCTGAGCATCTGTTAGTCTTCGCCTTCGGCCCCTGGCCAGATCTGGTCGATTCGTCTTCCCACCCCAGATCTGGTCTTCAGCTTCGTCTTCCACTGTTCGTCTTTGGGTTTGCCTTCCTTTGTGCGTCTGTTTGTCTTCAACTTCGTCTTCCATTGTTCGTTTTCCTCGATGTCTGAAGGCGTTCGACCACGATTGGCCAGATCTGGAGATTTGGAGAGCGACGCCAGTGAAGTAATGGACGAAGGACACGATGCCAGATCTGGAGGTTGGGGAAAAACAGAAAAAGACAGAGCTCGATGCCTGAACGTGTTCGACCACGGATGGTCAGATATGGCGACCCCGAGCTGCGCTGGAATGGGTCCTCCATCATTTATGGCCGCTTGCTTGTCCATGGCTCCGAGGTGCCCCATTCACAGATCTGGCCACTGCGAATCGTCCATGGTTGCAAGCATTGATGACAAGCTCCAAATCTCGTCCATGGACAACACGGAGGAATCAAGGATGGAGGTTGCGGCGGCTTGAGTGGCGGCAATGATCGTGCTAGGGCGGTGACTGTCATGGTGGAGGAAGTGAGAGAGATGAAGTTTTTAGGCTTAGTTGTTTGAGGGAAAATATTTTTTTCTGGAAAATATTTTCAAGAAACTATTTTTCGGAAACGTAATTATTTTTCGATGTTGAAACGAAATTTGATTTTGAAGTGGAAAATATTTTCTCGCTATTCGCTTAAAAAAAAATATTTTCCTTTATAAACTCTTTTCAATATATTTATTTTTTAAAATTATTATTTATTATTTTAAAAAAACTATTATTAAATTATTTTTTCTCCTCATCTCGAGCTTGCATGATCAGCTCACCGGCAAGGCGAGCTCAAGATGGCGAGGCTCGAACCTCGCAGATTGGTGACGCTCAAGCCTCGCCGCCGTCTAGCGATGCTCGGGCGTTGCCAATCTACAAGGCTCGAGCCTCACGGTCATCTAGCGAGGCCCAAGCGTTGCCAATCTAGCGCTCGAGCCTCGTCATCGATCTGCAATGCTCGAGCCTCGCCGTCGTCTGGCAACGCCAGATCGGTGAGCTTAGCTTGCCTGTCGCCGGCAGTTGTCATGGCCGGCGACCAGCCGAAAAAGAAAAATAACAAAAATTCGAATTTATGAAAAAAATAAAAAAATGATTTTAAAAAAATAGAAAGAAAGAAGTGAGGACTAATAAGAGATGTGAGATAGAAAGAAGTGAGTGTGGAAAATGTTTTCCTCAAGTTGAAAAGTGGAAAACATTTTCCCCCACTTTAGAAGATTTTTTTTCCTTCATGGAAAATGTTTTCCCCAATGAATTTATTTTCTGTGAAATGAATGTTGGAAAATCCGAAAAACATTTTCTTGAAAATTATTTTCCATGAAACGAACGGAGTCTTAGTTTTTTTTTAATTCCACATCATCATATACGTGTCGAGTTATTATTGGATGAGAGAAAAAAATGCTCGCCACATCAACTGATGACGTGGTGAGAGCAAACCGCTGAATATTTTCGCAACAAATCTGTCAGTTGTTCTTTTATTGAGTATGGAGTTCATTCTAGACCATATTCAGAAGGAAATCGTTAAGCATTTGCTTTATAACTGATACAAAATAAAAATAAAAATGTATGTATTAAGATTCAAAGAATAGGATAATACATTTTGGGTTAACGTATAGGTGCTCGCCTGAGTTGCAATATAAAGCTGCACATGCACAACTTCGATTTTTATTTTCTCAGTTTGTAAACAAATCTGTCAGTTGTTCTTTTATTGAGTATGGAGTTCATTCTAGACCATATTCGGAAGGAAATCGTTAAGCATTTGCTTTATAACTGATACAAAATAAAAATAAAAATGTATGTATTAAGATTCAAAGAATAGGATAATACATTTTGGGGTTAATGTATAGGTGCTCGCCTGAGTTGCAATATAAAGCTGCACATGCACAACTTCGATTTTTATTTTCTCAGTTTGTAAACAAATCTGTCAGTTGTTCTTTCATTGAGTATGGAGTTCATTCTTGACCATATTCGGAAGGAAATCCTTAAGCATTTGCTTTATAACTGATACAAAATAAAAATGTATGTATTAAGATTCAAAGAATAGGATAATAAATCTTGGGGTAAACATGTAGGTGCTTGCCTGAGTTGCAATATAAAGCTACACATGCACAGCTTCGCTTGTTATTTTCTCAGTTTGTAAACAAATCTGTCAGTTGTTCTTTCATTGAGTATGGAGTTCATTCTTGACCATATCCGGAAGGAAATCCTTAAGCATTTGCTTTATAACTGATACAAAATAAAAATAAAAATGTATGTATTAAGATTCAAAGAATAGGATAATAAATTTTGGGGTTAACGTGTAGGTGCTTGCCTGAGTTGCAATATAAAGCTGCACATGCACAGCTTTGATTTTTATTTTCTCAGTTTGTAAACAAATCCGTCAGTTGTTCTTTTATTGAGTATGGAGTTCATTCTTGACCATATTCGGAAGGAAATCCTTAAGCATTTGCTTTATTACTGATACAAAATAAAAATAAAAATGTATGTATTAAGATTCAAAGAATAGGATAATACATTTTGGGGTTAACACGTAGGTGCTTGCCTAAGTTGCAATATAAAGCTACACACGCACAGCTTCGATTTACCTCAATTTTTTCTGGTCTTTGAAATAATTTCTTCAAGTCAAAATGCAGTATTCACTGTTAAGTACTTTCTTATTCGCTCTGTTGAGCGTGTCAAGGGTTAGCTTAAGTCAAGACTGTGGCAATAAGGAAACGAGGACCATTGTCGTCGATCAATCCGGCCATGGACAATTCACCACAGTGCAAAAAGCCATCGACTCCATCCCGGTGAAGAACAATAACTGGACTCGTGTCCTGGTCAAGTCAGGCATTTATAAGTAGGTTGAAAAAATGTAACATTTCATGTGACCAAGTTAGCTCTTGAACAAAATGTGATGTTGTATGTTTTTTTGTAGTGAAAAGGTTATGGTACATGCAGACAAGCCATGCATCGTCCTCCATGGGAACTCAGCAAGTGACACCATCATTCAGTGGAGTTACGGCGGTGATGTTGATAAAAGCGCTACCTTCACACTTTTTGCAGACAATATCAAAGTCAGAAATATAGGATTCAAGGTAAGAATTGCCCTTCAATGATTTTTCAGCTAATCTCTTAGGCGTGTTTGGTAACATTTATGTTTTCCTTTTTTCAGAAATGGTTCTTTTTTTATTTCTATTCCTTAAAATAATTTCTTAGTAAAAAAAACATTTGGTAATTGCATACGAAATTTTTATTCTCGGAATAGGAAAAGATTAGGAATGCGTTTGGTACGACTCATAATTTTTTTTGTGATGTAAAATTTCTTTAAATTTTTTAATAATTTTTTGAGATTTTTTCTTTTTTTTTTTTCCTTTCTCCTTCTTCTAGTGGTTGCGATCGGCATTGGCAATTGGCAATTAGGGATCGGTTATAAGAGGAAGAAGAAGAAAATAATAAAATAACTTATTTCAAAAATTGTTACAAAAACAAGTTCTTTTTTTCTACTTTGTATTTCTGTTCCAAATCTATTCCTTTGAATAATTTTCTATCATGGAAAATAGAAACACTAGCTAATGTTATCAAAAGTATTTCTATTTATTTTTAATTTCAGAGAATAAAAGAACAAAAAACTTAGAATGCACCATTATATTTCCCTATTCTTTTCGAGATTTTGTCATGCATATACATGCTATGGCTAATGAGGTCAACTAAGAAGGACCGACACTCTCCAAGAGCCTTCATGTCCTATCGAATACTTCAACATTCTTCGACACTCGGTTAACACATATTGGAAAATCCGACATTTGGTCAATTTTCTTTAACACTCTCTAACACTCTTGGAATTCCAAGACATGATTTTCACATGCAATGGGTCAATTTTAAAAAATTTCAATAAATGATAAATCAAAATATAAATATGTAAATAATAATAAATATAATAAATGGGGAAAAATTAAAACTATAATCTTCTATTCTCTTCTCTTCTGAGTCTCACTTCCCGTAACACACAATTCACTTGCTTGACTTTGTTTTTTCCTCTTTGGTTCCAACACGCGTTGACACGAGAGTCTAGAATGTGAATTGTTTGTTTTTTTCTCCAAATTTTGTGGATTATTGAAATTGAGTTTAATTTGTTAAATTGAAATAATGAATAATATTAACAAATGGTGAATTAGTGTTTTTAGTGTAAATTCATTCTAGACTATTTTTATTATTTTTTATTTATGAATTTGAATCAAACTAATTTGATTGAAATAATCATAAAAATGATAATTTATCATGAATATATTAAAATATATATTTAATAAACAACGTGTCGGCGTATTGTGTCGTATCGTGTCGCATGTCATGTATCCGTTTTGGTGCTATTTAGGTGGTCAACCTTGCTATTATATTTGGAACAATGACCTCGTTATGTATGGATTGCAATATATCTATTGACGTGTTGCACTTCACACGGTGATTGTTGACACACAACTTTGATTGATTCCGCTTAATAATTGCTTTGTTTTTTGGAATTCATGAAAGTACTTGGGGTGCAATTTTTTTAGGAAAGTGTTTTCAGTTTTGATCCGTTTAGTTCACAGAATAAGATTAGTTAACCAAAAACACTTTCCGATTTGGTTCGCAGAATACGTACAATGAAGAGCCATCACGCAGAGATCGAAATTTGATTAAGCAGGCCGCAGCATTCCAAGTAACGTCGGACAAAGTCTCGTTCTATCAATGTGCATTCATCAGTGTGCAAGACACGCTAACAGACTTCAAAGGGCGTCACTACTTCGAACATTGTTACATCGAAGGTGCCATTGATTTCATCTGGGGCAATGGCCAATCCATCTATCAGGTCAAATACGAACATAACATAAGCAAAACCCATCATTTCTCTACAAAACTATAAATGTAGGCACACCCACAAATCATTTTTTGGACTTACGAAAGCAAGATTATGTGCAGGGTTGCACGATAAATGCAAGTACAGCTATCCTAGGTGGATCGTCAGGCTACATCACGGCCCAGGGCCGGGATAGTGCAACGGACACTACCGGGTACGTCTTCAAGGAGTGTTCTGTGGGGGAACGGCCCTGTCTACCTCGGGAGAGCATATAGGCAGTATTCAAGAGTTGTATTTTACAAGACATATCTCTCGAACATTGTGGTGCCCCAAGGATGGGACCCTTGGACATATGTTGGTCGTGAGTAAGTTTGTTTATCAAAAAACACTGATGTGATTCTATTGAGAGCAATAATGACTGTACTAATCGATTCTAACGTCAATCGATTGCCTTATTTTCTTCAAAATTGATGAACAGGGGGCAATAACCTACACAGAGAATGAATGCACCGGGCCTCGGGCAGACAAGTCCAAGCGAGTCCAGTGGGAAAAGACACTGTCAGGTGACGAGTTGTATAATTTGATTGATGTCAACAAATTCATTAATCAAGATGGTTGGCTGTATAACCAACCCTTTTAGTCTTGTGCGGAATACCGACCAAAGATAAAGTCTCGTGCAGAATAAAAATGATTTATTGGGTGTCTTGTTCATGTTATTTTCGGGCATCATTAGTTTTCAACTCGTGTAAAATGATGGATGAAATGCAATTACTAATTAGCGGGAGGTGGTGTCGTGAAAATACCCACCAAGGTCATCGAATTCCGCGCGTACCAAACAAAACGGCGCATACCCGCCTCTCCTGAGTTCTTCTCCAAGACCGCGAGACTTCAATACTCGGATGTCGAGCAAAGTATAAAAAAAATTTAAAAAAAAAATTATAAACTTATTGCACTTCATCTTTTCATAATTTACTAATTGAATCTTTTAGATCAATTTCAGAAAAAAAAAAATCATTGGCGTAGATGTAGGCTGTTCTAAGTGGCATGGTCGATACTTTAATAAGAGGAAGGTCCAAATAATGATTTGATATACCCTCATGTTCCCCAACAACCACAAAATTTTTAAGATGCAGTCTGTCTAATAGGATATGGTTGAAAGATTATTCTATGGAGATTTTCAATGGCTAGTGGAGATGGAAAAGTATTTAAGGAGCAAAGACATCATAGAGAAGAAGAAAAGACGTGATTTAGTATTTGTAATTCCAAAGTTTGAGCGACATTCAAAATTTTACTTGTCTCTTGTGAACTCAAAATTGTGAGATAAGAGTGAGATACACAAGGTTGAGTGATTGAGTGAATTTTTGAGAATCTTTCACAAAGCATTACACTCAAGTTATAATTACTCTTTGATCATATAGTGGAATCCAACCAAATTGGCTATTAGCATGAGAAAATGGACGTAAACTTGATTTAAGCCGAACCACTATAAAATTTGCGTGTAATTTATCTTGTCTTTCAATCTCTATTGCATTTTATTTACTGTACACTATTTGAATATTTCGGACGTCTGAATCAAACTTGAATAGTTCTACATATTATTTTTGTGTTTGTTTTCATTCAGAATCTTTATTATTGAAGTATTTTATTCAACAAAAGTTTAAATTTCCTAGAATCACCTATTCATCCCCTCTAGGTAATTTCCACTAGTTATCTTAAACTTTTCTCTCGTTGAGTTTGGAATTCATTGGGAGGTAATCTTCAAGCATTTACTTTATAACTGATACAAAACAAAGCATGAGTGTATTAAGATTTACTAGACAGGATAAGTTTTGTGAAAAATACCTAATCTTATATATTTTCCTATTTTTTGTTAGAAATTGTCATGAATGCACATTTTACGGCTAACGTGGTCAACCCTGGTGTGATATTCGAAAAAACGACCTCATTTTGTATGGACTTGAGTACATCCGTTGACTTCGTGCACTTTACACTATGATTGGTTGAGCACAAATTGATTGATTATGCTTAAAATGCTTCAATTTTCATAATTCGTGGAAATACATAGACCTTGTTGAAATTCCTTTCGGAATACCTACAACGAAATGAATAGACGCGGAAGTTTGACTTCCATCAAGCTGGCTCAGTGTTTCAAATAACTTCAGATAAAGTCCATCAAGCTGGCCTAGTGTTCTAAATAACTTTAGATAAAGTCTCATCCTATCAATGCGCATTTGTCGGCATGCAAGACACATTGATGGACTTCCAAGGGTGTCACTACTTAAAATTTTGTTACATTGAGGGTGCCACGGATTTCATCTAGGGCAACACCCAACCCATCTATAAAGTTGAACACAAACATAACATATGCGAAATCTATAATTTCTCTATAAAACTATAGTCACAGTTACAAATTGTTTTCAAACTCGGGATGGTATGATTATTTATAGGACTACAAGATAAATGCAACCCCAGATATTCTAGGTGAATTGGCAGACTATATCACAACTTAGTGTTGCAATAGCGCGACAGACACTAGCAAGTACATTTTCAATCGATGTCCAGTGGGGACAAGGCCCATCTACCTCAAAGGGTGTATAGGCAATACTCTACCATTGTTTTACATGACATATCTCTCACACGTTGTGGGACCAAAGAAATGAGACTCCTGGAAATATGTTGGTCAAGAGTATGAAAATTTATTAATAAACTTTGGTGTGATTCTATTAAGAGCGACAATGACTATATCAATTGATGAAGTGTCAACTGATTGCTTCCTTCAAAATTGATGAACAGGAGGACAATAACCTTCATAGAAACAAATGCACCAGGCCTGGGGCTGACATGTCCAGGTGAGTCAAGTAGGAAAAGACTCTGTCAGGTGAGGAGTTACATAAATTGACCGATGTCAACAAATTCATAAATCAAGACGGTTGGCTGGAGAAGCAACCGTTTTAGTCTATGCAAAAACCATGCATCTCTCATTTTATTTGTGTATGATCTGATCAGCTTATTGGGGCAATTTCCAAGTAACAAAATCGATCCACGCTAAAGAACTCCAAGGTGCATATGTATTGGGAACTCATAGACTTTTGCATATCATAGGATACCGAAAGTTGTTCCTCCTTTAAGTGAAGGTACTCCTGCAAAGGCTGCATTTTCAGCAACTCGAATCTATCTATCAATTTCATGATTTCACTGCCCAATTCCGAAACTGCATTTCATTTTATGTAATTATACGGATTAGTAAGGACCATACTTGTGTATTGCTATAAAAAAATTTCCATAACAGTAGTCGAGTATGTCCAAAGGAGCAAAATGGCCATTTCAATTTTGCAGACAGTAGAGAAATCAGCAGATATGATCCGGACCCAACGAAGTCCATGATATCTGACAGGATAATTCCATGTATTAGACTTCTACTTCCCCAATAATTGCGAATATAGATGTCTTCCTTTCGTTTTCAGGAAGAGGGCAAAAAAACAAAGAAGAAGAAGAAGCTAACCAATGAATTTGGTTGGTGTATGTATTATCTTAATGGTAACTTGTAAATGGGCCTCATTAGGTTTGCGTCTAATTTTTGGAGGAGTTACGAGAAACATCGGATACTAAAATCTCAATAATAGTGCAACTTTTTGCTTGCGTATATATGGATGATAGAGAAAACGACTAAAACTTTGGAGGTGTTGTTGAGATCCTGCATTATTGACTTTGGCACTGCCAAAATTTAATCTTTGAAAGGCGTTATATTATATGGCACATGCAATAAGTTAAGTCCAATATACGCAAGACCACACTTGATCTTAGAGAAGGAAAAAAACTAGCAACCTTATGTACAAACTTGTTCTACCATCAATTTTGTACAAAGCACATAATGTGTTTTATGTCTCTTTATTGTAGAAATATATACCATATCATGAGCATGTACTGGATATCCACTTTTGAAGAAGAACTCAACTTATAAGATTGAACTTGTTTGTACCGTTGATAGAAAGGATCAAGTGCCACCTCGTCCAATTATTCGTTATGTGAAAATCTAACAGCAAAAGCACACTAAGTGAGAGGTTACTTGAGAGCTAGAAGAAGAGATAAGGCACAGATTCCCTTATTTGTTTGATCATTGAGTTAAGGTCAAATTTTCAAATAAATTCTTATATGGAATGTAACAGCAACGAGCTGTTATTTCATTTTACCCCCACCAAACAATGGCAACTGCACGATGTTTGGGAAAGTTTTGAGTGAGAATGTCCATATCCTGAACAAGAAATAACCCATTCCATGCTTGAACCATCTATAGGATAGTCCACTTTCCTTAGATAATAATCAAATTATATTGTCCGAAACTAGGAGTTTGAAAGGTTGCCTAAATTTAATGATAGAAGAGCGTTCTCCTGCCACTGCCGAAAACACCAATTCTCTCTGTTGATACAACTGGCTTCTTATCTTAACAAATTTGTCACATTTCTCTTATTGAGTATGAAATCCATTGTTAACCATATATGGGAGGTAGTCATTATACTTTTGCTTTACAGGCAAAAAAAAAAAAAGGAAAAAGAACTGGATAGGTTTTGTGGTTAATGCATATTTACTTGCCTAAGTTACAATATAAAGCTACAGAGGCACAGCTTCGATTTGCCTCAAGTTCTTGTGGTCTTTGAATAATTTCTTTGACTCAAAATGAAATATTCACTAATAAGTAGTCTCACATTGGGTTTGCTGAGCCTGTCAAGGGTTAGCTTCAGCTTAGTTTGCAGCAATCAAAATCAAGATTCAGCGACCATTGTCGTCGATTAATTGGGCCATGGACAATTCACCAAGGTGCAACAAGCCATTGCTTCATCCCGATGATGAACAACGTCTGAACTCATATTCTCGTCAAGCACAACATTTATAAGTAGATTGAAAAAATGTGACATCATGTGGCCAAGCTAGCTCTTGAATAAAATGCAATGTTATATGTTTTCTACAAAGAAAAGGTTATTATACCTCCGGGCAAGCCATGCATTGTCCTCGTAGGGAACTCAGCAAGTGACACCATCATTGAGTGGGGTGACGACATTGAAGTTGTTAAAAGCGCTACCTTCATGGTTTATGTGGAAAATTTCAAAGCCAAAAATATAAGATTCAAGGTAAGAATTGCATTTGGTAAATAAGGCTAATATCATATATTTCCCTATTCTTTCTAAGAAATTGTCGTGCATACACATTCTGTGGCCAATGTGGTCAACCTTGGTGTTATATTCGGAAAAACTACCTGGTTTTTATGGATTTCAGTACATCTGTTGACCTTGTGCACTTCACACTATGATTTTTTTTTTGGTCGGAACACTTCATACTATGATTAGTTGGGCAAACTTTGATTGATTCTGCTTAACAATTGCTTTGTTTTTCCAGAATTTGTGAAAATACTGAAGACTTTGTGGCAATTTATGCAGAATACCTACGACAAAAAGGCACAATACGGAGATTTCAATTCGATTAAGCCAGCCCCAGCGTTCCAAACAACGACGGACAAAGTCTTGTTCTATCAATGTTACATTGAGGGGGGCCATTGATTTCATCTGGGGTGGCAACCAATCCTTCTAGCAGGTCAAACACGAGCACATCATGCACCAAAACCGGTCATTTTCTCTACAAAACTATAGTCGCAGCTGCTAATCATTTTCAGACTTACAAAAGTAAGATTATACGCAGGGCTGCACGATAAACGCAACCATGACTATCCTAGGTGGATTGCCAGGCTTTATCACAGCTTAGGGCCGCAATAGCGAGACAAACACTAGCGGGTACGTATTCAATCAGTGTTCCATGGTGGGAACGGGGCCCCTCTGCCTCGGGAGGGCATATAGGCAATATTCAAGAGTTGTGTTTTCCAAGATATGTCTCTCGAATGTTGTGGTCCCGAAAGGATGGGACCCCTGGGGATACATTGGTGAAGAGTAAGGAAGTTCATTAATCAATACTGATGCGATTCTATTAAGAGCGATGTAGACTATATTAGTTGATTCAAACGCCAATCAATTGCCTTATTTTCTTCAAAATTGATGAACAGGCAAACAATAACCTACGCAAAGAGTGGATGCATTAGACTTGGGGCAGACATTTCCAGGCGAGTCAAGTGGGAAAAGACATTGTCGAGTGGGGAGCTGCGTGGGCTGACCGATGTCAATGCATTCGAAAATCAAGACGGTTGGCTGCAGAAGCAACCCTTCTAGCCCTGTGCCGAACGGCCACCGAAGAGCAAGACATCAGGATCCATCGAATTTCCTATGTTCAAGTTAGGCCCGTGGTTGAACATAGTGGGCTTGAACTGTCCCTCCTCGATTTTTAATGAGAAGGCTTGTACTCCTATTTCTAGGGATGATGTCAGTGAAAATAGACTTAACTGCCCGGAGTTTATTGAGTAATCATAAGAGATAGGAGGTTGGTCGCAAAAGGTCTTGATGCAAAGTTGTTGAAGATATAATTGAAGATTATAATTGATCTTGATTGTGGTATTGATTCTAATTGATAGGGAATTGTGATTCTCTATATTATTTCATTTTCTTCCTTTCATCCTTACATTATAAATAGATACTTGTAATTGTACACTTTAAATCAATATACAGAATACATTTTTCCCAATCCTTCTTCTTTTCTATCATGATATCAGGGCCTTCATTCTTGACCTAGCTTCTGCAAATTCCAGAATTGCCTTCGTTTTTTTTTGAAGAGTTGTTGTAGTTCCTCATCCTGCAAAATAGATCAGCAAAACGATTAGGAATTCAACTTTGCCATGACAAACGATACTCAAAAATCCTCAACTGGGGAAACTCCCCAAGAACAACCCACATTACCGTCGGATATTGTTCCATCCAATCAAGAGCCAAAGCCCCTTGTTTCAGGGTAGACACCATGGTCAACTTCTGCTTCGGGCCAAATCACCGGGCCCATCCAATGGCCTCCTGTAGTCCACTGGTATCCCGTCCAAACCCAATGGGACACTGGATCAGGACAGCCGTGGGCCCAATATCCGCAAGGAGGAGAAGCCTATTCGGGCCTCAGAGATCAGCCCAGTTCGGGCCTTGGAGGATGGCCCATCTTAAGCCCCGAAACCGGCGGCAACCCGAATGATGCTTCGAGTCAGCCAAGTTCGGATCACAGACCCGGATCCGGATCCATTTCGGGTCAGGGAACTAATCCCTACCCGACTCATCCGCCGCCCGGGTTTCTGCCGTATCCGCTTCCCATTGGCGGCGGCCGTCCCGAAATCGGCGAGCCTCTCTACACCTCGCCGGCCGACGGACCGGAACTTCGCCTCATCAACCTGCAGCTTATCGGACAAGACAATTATAATACGTGGGCTCGGGATCTCCGGCGAGCGCTCGTCACCAAGGACAAGGATGATTTCCTTGACGGAACCGTCTCTTTTCCGACCAATGAACGAAATCAGAGGCATTGGAGGAGGTGCAATCAGTTAGTGCGTACCTGGATCAGCAACTGTCTCGCCCCCGATGTCGCGGCTGGGCTCCCACCGACGGAAGACACGAAGAAATTCTGGGACAGCATCCGCGAGATGTATGGCCGACTCGACAGGGTGAAACTCTTCACAATTTCGCAAGCCCTAACAGAAATGAAGCAAGGGAACCTCACGGTTACTGCTTGCTTCAATCGCCTTTCTGCATTGTGGAATGAGCTCGAAGCGGCCGAAGAGCAACTGCAAGGACCCGAGAGTACCCTAAATTAGTACAAAGAAATCAAAGAACGAGAGAAAGCTACAAGATTTTTACTCGTCTTAAACGAGTCCTTCTCTAGTTTTCGATCACAGATTCTCAATTGGCTGTTCAGGAGGAAAATCAATGACTTACCACCGGTGAACAGATTCAAGGAAGAGAAGGGATGAGCCTCGCCGTGTTTCCCCCTGGCGTCGGCTCTGTCGGCTCCGGCAAAGGCATCGTCGGAGGAGGCGTCGAAGTGAACCCAAACCCTAAAATGGGTTCTGTTGCTGCTGCGGCAAGAAGGAAAAGTGAAGAAAACCCTAGGGTTTTCCGCACGGACGGCTGGGATCGTCACATATCATCGAACGGTTCAGATCAGAAGATGGAGCTAGACGGTCCAGATCAGTGGACCGTGATGAACGGCTCAGATCAGCGCGCAAGGATGGACGGCTCTAGATCGTCGCGCGCATAGATGGACGGCACTGGATCATCCATCTACCCGATTGAATCTGAGGGCTTATATCAAGCCACTTCAGCACCTGTTTATAAAGTATCCTACGGATCACGTGGTGCCACGTCATCAGGAAAGGTAAATGGGCAAAATGGTAAATCAAAAAATAAATATTGTGAGTATTGCAAACGCCCTCACCATACCATTGATACCGTTGGAAATTACATGGGAAACTTACGATAAAATTAAAAAGGAAAAAGAATCTTCGCTTTATCGGTTTCCACACAACGGATTGATGGGGCACATCGACAATTACCCGGATCAATATCGACATATTGTTCAAATTCGAGTCAGCTCAAAACCGAAGATGAAGGTGCAGGATTCTCAGGTACTTTTCTTAACAAGGAAAATTCTTTTTCGGTTGATGCATGGATAATCGATACAAGGGCTAGTGACAACATAATATGCAATAAACATATTTTTTCTCATGTGGATAAAGAACCAAAAGCTCCCATATCAGTACGTCTTCCAAATGGAAATATCATCATAGTTACCAAGATTGGAACTGTTCATCTTGGCCCAGACTTCATCCTCAAGAATGTCTTATACATTCCTGACTTCGAATTCAATCTACTATATGTTTCTAAAGTCAGCGCAGATAATTCCTGTCGTGCCATATTCAATTCCGATAATTGCTTCTTTCAAGACCAATCGACTGGCAAACTGATGGGCTTGGGTAGTGTTGCACAAGGATTATATTTCTGGATCGATTCCCCAGAAGATTTGTATTCATTAAATAAGAGCATTTCTTGTAATGCTATCAATAGGAATAAAAATCTTCTTTTTCATCAAAGATCAGGTCATAGTGCACGATTTCCACATCCTAAATGTCCAATATGTCCTTTAGCCAAGCAATCACGGGCACCATTTCCCATAAGTACGTCTCGGGCTGATAAATCTTTCTCCTTACTCCATATGGATATTTGGGGTCCTTATCATACCCCTCATCATGATGGCTCCCATTTCTTCCTCACAATTGTTGATGATTATTCACGAGGGACTTGGGTATATCTCATGCAATCGAAAAGCCAAACTTTCACTCACTTATCGAATTTCATTCTTTTAGCCAAAAATCAATTCGATAAATCTGTCAAGCGCATTCGTACTGATAATGGGTGTGAATTCTTTACTTCTGATTGCATCGAATTCCTCTCTTCACAAGGAATACTTCATGAAAGTTCTTGTACTTACACTCCACAACAAAACGGAATTGTTGAGCGTAAGCATAGACACCTTTTAGAAGTAACCCGTGCATTAAAATATCAAGCCTTTATTCCCCGAAGCTTTTGGGGAGATTGTGTGGTCACAGCAGCTTATCTGATTAATTGCATGCCGACTAGAATCCTTGGTGGAAAAACTCCTTTCGAGATGCTGTACAACAAAAAACCAGAAAATGATCATCTTCGAGTATTTGGTTGTTTATGCTATGCGAAAAATATAGGCCCCATGGACAAAATGGCCCCTCGTGCTACTCAATGTGTTTTCATGGGATATCCTTCACTTCAGAAAGGATACAGGGTTATGGAAATTTCTACAGGACACTTCTTTGTAAGTAGAGATGTCATATTTCATGAGGATACATTCCCATTTAAAAATATGATCTCTTCTGCAACTTCATCATCAGAAGGCCGTCGACCTTTTCTATGTGAAAAAGACTTATCAATGGCGTCGCAGTACTTATTTGTTGCTCCAGAGCAACCCATACCAGTTCAGTAAGAACCATATATTTTCCCAAAGATCATCGGAAGCCGAGCCCCCAAATCACCTCAAACATTATCTGAGGAGATTTCGACAGCTACAGGTTCACCCGAACACATTTCTTCCGTACCTGAAGATATCGTAGCTAAACAACCTCGGCGTTCTAGACGACAAACCCGACCACCTACATGGACTAAAGACTATATTTGCTCAGCATTGAGTTACTCAGGTACAAAATATCCTGTCTCCTCATATGTTTCTTTTAATCGGCTATCACCGGAGCACATGTGTTGCATCAGCCGTCTTTCAAAAGAACAGGAACCATCTTCTTTTCAAGAAGCATCAAGTGATCCTCGATGGCAACGTGCCATGGACTCGGAACTTCATGCACTGATGGAGAACCATACTTGGGACATTGTCCCGTTACCTCCAAACCGGAAACCAATTGGATGTAAATGGGTGTATAAAATAAAGTTCAAGGCAGATGGTTCTGTTGAACGTTATAAAGCTCGACTGGTGGCCAAGGGATTTACTCAAAAGGAAGGTTTCGATTATCATGAAACTTTCTCCCCTGTTGCAAAAGAAGTCACTATTCGATCCTTCTTATCCATTGCTGCCGTTCGAAATTGGAAACTATATCAAATGGATGTCCACAATGCTTTCCTCCATGGTGATTTAGATGAAGAAATTTATATAGACCTTCCACAAGGATTACGCAGACAGGGGGAGTCTCGGGTATGTCGTCTGCGCAAATCCTTATACGGATTAAAACATGCATTTAGACAGTGGTATGCCAAATTCACTGCTGCATTAACCAATGCAGGATTTCAGCATTCCAAGCATGACTATGCCTTGTTTACATGGAATTCAGGTAACTCATCAATTTATCTATTAATATATGTTGATGATATGCTTGTGATGGGAAATAATGAGTCTCATGTTGCAAAGTTCAAAAAATATTTGCACTCTACATTTCACATCAAGGATTTGGGACCGCCCAAATATTTTCTTGGTATCGAGATTGCTCGTTCTGATAAAAGTATTAGTCTTAGTCAAAGGAAATTTATCCTTGAAATCATTTCAGAAACGGGATTGTCGTTTTTGTAAACCTGCTGTTATACCAATTGAGCATAATAGCAAGTTGATTACTCATGAATATGATATGAATTCTATTTCATCCATTGAGGACCCATTACTCAAGGATCCATCAGGATATCAGCGACTTGTTGGGAAATTGATATATCTTACCATGACGAGACCTGATATATGTTATGCAGTCCAAATACTCAGTCAATTCATGCATAATCCAAAACAATCCCACATGAATGCAGCTCTAAAAGTTGTGAAGTATCTCAAGGGGTGTCCATGTCTTGGAATATTCCTGTCTCGTAACTGTAATATGAAGATGACAGCTTTTTGCGATACAGATTATGCCACTTGTCGAATGACTAGGAGATCTATTACTGGTTTCTGTATTAAATTGGGAGATTCACTGATTTCATGGAAGACGAAGAAACAGTCAACTGTATCATTGTCATCATTGTATCATTGTCATCAGCCGAATCAGAATATCGAGCCGTGGCCAAAACAACCTGCGAAATAATTTAGATACGAGGATTACTTTCAGATCTCGGATTACAAGTTAGTGGACCGACTGAGTTGTTTTGTGACAACGATGCTGCACTCAAATTGGCAGCGAATCCAGTTTTCCATGAAAGGACAAAGCATATAGAAGTCGATTGCCATTTCACTCGAGACAAGATCACAGAGGGAGTTCTCATAACAAAGGGAATTGAACCGTTAACCAACCAGGTGATATCTTCACTAAGCCACTATGTCGAGACAACATGCATACTTATTAAGCAGATCTTAAAAGCGTAGATTATAATTGAAGATTATAATTGAATTTGATTCTAATTGATAGGGAATTGTGATTCTCTATATTATTTCCTTTTCTTCCTTTCATCCTTACATTATAAATAGATACTTGTAATTGTACACTTTAAATCAATATACATAATACATTTTTCCCAATCCTTCTTCTTTTCTGTCAAAAGTTAAGCAGATCTTAAAAGTGTAGATTGAATTTTAGTGTGGGGATTACATGTTCCTGAAAATTTATATAATGAAGAGCATTATATGATTTGACACATGCCTTAAATTAAATCTGAAGTACTCAAGACCATGCTTGATTTAGAGAAGACAAAGAAAATTGGCGATGTTACTTACAAACCTGCTCTACCATCAATTTTGTTCAAAGCACACGGTGTGTTTCATATATCTTTATTGCGGTAATATGTGCTAAATCCTGAACATTTACCAGATATCCACTTTTGAGGTTAAAGAGCTTAACTTATGAGATTGAACTTATTTGTATCTTTGATTGAAAGGATCAAGTGCTATATCGCCCAATTATTCCTTATGTGAAAATATAGCGACGAAAGCACAGTGAGAGAGAGAGAGCCACTCGAGAGCTTGAAAAAGAGGTAAGCCGCAAATATCTTTTTTAATTTGATCATTGATTTAAGTTTAAAATTTTCAGGGTGTTCCTATATAGAATGTAACGGCAATGAGCTGTCATTTCATTTTAGTCCCACCAAACAATGGCAACCGCATGGTGTTTGGGAAAGTTTTGAGTGAGAATGTCCTTATCCCAAACGAGAAACAGCCCATTCCAGCCTGACCATGTCCAGGAGAGTCCAATTTCCTTTTGATGATTGCCGCTTTTTAGCAGTAGCTTTCAATATTTGGTTAGATAATAATCATATTACACTGTCCGAAACGAGGAGTTTCAAAGGTTGTCTATATCTAAACAGAGAAGATTGTTCTCCTCCACTGCCAAAAACAGCAATTCTCGTTCTCGATACAACTGACTCCTTTTTTTTAACAAATTTTTCACCTTTCTCTTACCGAGTATGGAATTCATTCTTAACGATATATGGGAGGTAGTCATTAAATACATGCTTTATAACTAATAAATGAAACATGAGTGTATTAAGATTCACAAAATAGGATTAGTTTTGTGGTTGTGGTTAATGCATATTTGCTTGCCTGAGTTTCAACGTGAAGCTACACATGCACAGCTTTGATTTGCCTCAAGTTTATCCTGTCTTTGAAATAATTTCTTTAACTCAAAATGTAGCATCCACCGTTAAGGACTCTTGTATTGGCTTTGCTGAGCCTATCAAGAATTAGCTTTAGCCAAGTCTGCAACAATCAAATTCAAGATTCAACGGCCATTATCGCCGATCAGTCGGGTCATGGACCCAAATCACTACAAAACCGTAGTCACAGCCACAAATCATTTCCGGACTTACGAAAGCAAGATTATATCAACCTTGCATGATAAATACAACTCTGGCTATTCTAGGTGGATTGCCAGGCTATATCACGGCGCAAGGCCGCAAACGTCTTCAAGCAGTGTTCTATGGTGGAGATGGGCCCGTCCACCTCAGGAGAGCATATAGGCAGTACTCAAGAATTGTATTTTACAAGACAAGTCTCTCGAACGTTGTGGTGCCAAAGGGATGGAATTCTTGGAGATACGCTGGTTGAGAGTAAGGAAGTTCATCAATAAGCACTGATGCAATTCTATTATTAAGAGTGGTGATGTCTATGTCAGCTAATTCAAATGTCAATCAATTGCCTTATTTTCTTCGAATTGATGAACAGGAGGACAATAACCTACGCAAAGAGTCAATGCACCGGACCTGGGGCAGGCACGTCTGACCGAGTCGAGTGGGAAAAGACATTGTCAAGCGAGGAGTTACGTAAGCTAACCGCTGTCAACGCATTCGTGATTCAGGACAGTTGGTTGCAAAATCAACCCTTTTAGCCTCGTGTGGAACGGGCACTAAAGAGCAAGACATTAGGATCCATCGAAATTTCCATGATCAAGTTAGGCCCGTGGTTGAACATAGTGGACTTGAGCTGTCCCACCCTGATATTTTCTTGAGAAGGCTAAGCTCAAAGCTCCGCCCATTAAATTAAGTTACGGCACTTTGTCTTTCCCATCCAAAACATCATGATCTCTGGAATAAAAATATTTGGCTCGTGCTATTTGCATATTCTTATCGGCTCCTAACACCCCCAACTTTTTGTGTTGAATCGACTAAATTAGTCCTTGCGGGTCTCACTCTTGACTTAAAATTATTTATTACATTTTTTTCCTTCTATTTATTTTGTTTGAATTTGATAGAGATGAACTAGACATGCTCTTCTCAAACAAAATTTATTCAGGTTGAATATGGGGCATGCTTTTGATTTAAGATAATTGCTTGCCTTTCTTTTCTTATTTTTGGTTTTTTCCTTTTCCTTTTCCATTTAAAACAAAATTGGTGTACCTCTTTTCCCAAAAAAAAAATGATTTGGTAGATAGCTAACTAATTATTTGACAAAAAAAAAAAAGCTGAGTATTATGATAATAAGTTGTGTATTTCTTTTTTTACTAGAAACTATAATTCAAAAAACAAAAAAAAACCTAAGCACAAGTAAAAGGAAAAAGAACCATTTGCCAGTTTTAGTAAGCATGTCGTTTAATTATAAACTTATCTGTGTTATTTACATTGTAGTCTCATGAATTTTAATTGTTGAACTTTCATTTTATTCAATTAACATGATAGTCAAATTTTTAGTTATTTATTGTGAGATGCATTAAATATTTTGACCGATTGTAATCCATTCACATGTTTATAGCACCAAACTTTAAAAGGACAGTCAATCAAATGAGATCTAGTATTTTTTTTCTGATGTGCAATATAAATATTGTGTCGATCATGATGATTACCTCCTTTATTGCAACCAAGAAAAAACATATTGGTATTTGTCTAACCTTTTGATAGAGACGAAATAACCTTAAGTAAGAAAATACATCAATAAACTACTCAAAAAAATCTCCAACATTAGAAAATTACTTTGTAATGTTTCAAATGAACTTGTTAATTTGATTGATCATTTGATCATTATTCTCCATTCGCAATTTCATCACTAGTATACATTTAAGTAAGGACCAATATTACCTTCCATAATGACTACAAAACACAATGCGATGAAAATGAGTGAATTATGTAATCAAGCAAAATCGCAAAATCGAAAAATCAAAAAATTCACCATTATGAGGATATTCTAAAGAAAAAAAGTAAATAATTTGCAAATAAAATTAATATTTTTTACTCCGATATATGATTAATTCTTGCTCAAATTACAACAGTGGAGATCGAGTTCAAAAGAAAACAAATATGAAAGAAATGTTGAAATATAATGGATGCAGAAGAAACGGCTAAGATGAAAAAAAAAAAGTTTGAAAGGGATGTGGGTAGTTCTGTTTTTTAGGAAAATTGAAAAAAAAGATAAGAAATAATCATAAATTAAAAGTATGACTCGTGAGGGATAATATAGTCAAATCGATTTAAAAGGGAATGGTAAAACCTAATAAGAATATAGAAACAACAATAAGAAGATGGAAATAGCACGATCCAAAATAATTTTATTTGATTTCTTATTTACGTTTCTTTTCAGGCACCATTCGCTCATTTAATTCATGATAAATTGGTGGCTAAAAATGCAATTTTACTTAATCGGCGGGGAGGTGATGTGAAAATACTCACTGCGGCATCGAATGCCGCACGTGCCAAACGGCCCGTACCCGCCACGCTTTCCCTCTCCTTCCCCAAAACCAAGAAAAAGAGAGCTTCAATGCTCAGATTTCTCCAATCAGTTCATCCTTCGATGCACAAAAGAACAGTATTGACTTGAGATGTTCATAACCGTACGTGCCCATTTAGGGCATGAAATAAGTTCAAATAATAATTGCTCTAGCTACCCAAAAAAAAAAAAGAAAAAGGGTTGAATGATATCATATGCAATATCTATATATATTCAACGAAGATATTTTGTAAATCACTTGTTTTTTATGTAAAATAATTCATTTAAAAAATAATTTTCCAACAATGATTTTAAAATCATGACATGCACGTTCAAATGTTTATTGATTGGGAAAACGCGTAGATATTTCTCAATTATCATTTGATCTTTCAAGAAACATTATTAGATGGCATTGGAAATTCAATTTAATTTATCAATTTTGTACTTTTGCTTGTAGTTTATTCTTTACGATAGTTAATTGCATTCAAATAAATAGGAAAGCCCATTTCATTCTATTTGAAGATAGGAATTATAGTGCAACAGGGGTGATTAGAGGCATCGTGGAAAACTAACTGTTGAATAGAAATTTCTTTTTATTGGTTTTAAAGCATAACAAAAGATTAGATGAATTTAAAAATTAATGTATACGCAATGCAAAAGAGTTACGGTTTTCAACCAAAAAAATAAAAACCTTAACTCATAACTGGTAAAAATCAAAAAGCTAAAATAAATGGTCAACTCATAATCCAAACACCACTTTAATTTTTCCATGGTCCTTTGTATTAAGCCCAGAAGAAATATAAAAGGAAAAAAAAAAGGGGTGAGAAAAGTAATAATATTAAATTGAGGGTAATGAAAATTGACTATTTTTTTTTATTATAATTAATGGAGCACATCAAAGGAGTGCTCGAAAAGATGGATGTCTTTCCCATCATTCAACGAGTTCTTCATTTTTGCGTTTTGTTTTTCCAAAAGAGTTTCAAGTTACAATGACTATTTTTCCCTTTCTCCTTTTCTTTTCGGGCGTCTCGGGAATCAATGAAAGAACAGTACAGTCTACCGCCATTACCTGAACTTGAATCTCCTCGAACCCTCCCGTGTTTGTCGCGTGCACTCCACTCCTCTCTCTCTCTCTCTCTCTCTCTCTATCTCTTACATCACAACATTTGAGGTGGTCGGCCTAGTAAAATGCTGACCGGTTTGGAGTGCGACGAGGAATTCGCTAATCTCAATCTTTTTAAGTTACTTTTTTAGAGTGGACTAAATATGAATTGGACTAAATTTTTCATGATGAGGTGGGGAATCATTATGGTAACCATCAAATGGGTCGATAGGGAGGACATTTCGGTGGAGTTTTCATTTATAAAAATAAGAAAAAAAAAAAAAGAGTCAGTTTACTAAGAATAGAGTGCGAATCAGTATATCACGGCGGAAAACCGAGTGATATCGCCATGACTACAGTGTTGTTTGAAAAACTTGGGTGGCAGACACAAACGCCAACACTCATCTCCAGTTCCCAAAAACTAAAATAGAATTTCCCATTGCACAAGAAACTACCTCACGCTTCCCCAAACACCCTTGAGAAAGGGACATTTCTAGATTCACATCAAAACCCACCTTGAAAAGTGGGATATCTACATATATAATATAGAGAGAGAGAGAGAGATAGAGAGAGAGAGAGAGAGAGCTCTCTCTTTCTTTCTCTCTCACTCACATCAATCCCAACAATCACAATAGCAAGGAACCCACACCAAAATTCACTGTAACATAATGAGAGTTCTGGGTGTTTGTTTATTGAAGAAAAACAATTCTTTTTGTGGATCAATCTATATGGTCAAAAGAGCCACTTACAGCAGAAACATAACATCTGCTAGTCTTCACGCATCATTTCCCACAACCCAATGCCCCCACCCTCCCATCATTATCGGTTGGACAAGAATTTGAAGGCACGGAAGCAAATAAAACTTGTAATCTTGAGGAAATATAGAAAGTGGGGGAGCAAAGAAATCAGGAGTGACCACCGCAGTCCTCTGTCAAATAATGTCTTCTTTAACATAATTTACTTGGTAGAGCGGCTTGAGCCTATCCAGCTAGCTACATTTGCCTATACCTTTTGCTTTAATGTGCTAGTACTTTGTTTTTTGAAGATGGGTAGTAGGGAAAATATGTTCTTTTCACCACAGAATTTCTGTTGATGTTGGTTGACACAGTGATTTGGACTTGAAAGCGCCCATCTTTTCATGTCTATTGACATTGATAGTTGATATGTCACTTGGCTGGTTCATGTCCTCCTTTTGACACTCTTGCTTTTTTTCTCTCTCTACTCTCTCTCTCTCCCCCCCCGTGCTTCTACTTCCATGTGAACGCCCTGTGCTTGAGTTGAGTGGAAGCTAAAAAGATAAGCTCTGCTCAGCTCAGCTCTTACAGAGAGAGAGAGAGAGAGAGAGAGAGAGAGAGAGAGAATGTGGTGTGGAGGGGGTGAGAGTGCAACGAAGAAGGCAATGTGGCTCTATCCAAAGGTTGTGGGATTCAATCCTCCTGAGCGATGGGGACACACTGCTTGTTATTCTCAAGGGCATCTTTACATTTTTGGGGTATGTATCCATAAGAGTTTCTTGAATTTCAGGTGGGCTTAATTTTTGTATTTTCTGAATCTCTAACGTACAAGACCAGTTATCTCATGAATCTGTTCTTTCTGAGTGGTCTGAACATGCAGCGTTGCCTCTGTTCTTGGTTGTATGGTTTCTATGTTATCTTTGACAAACGACGAGGTTACTTTCTCGGCAGTTTTTTAGTTCTTTGCCACTTTGAATTTCTGTTTTATGTTGAAAGATTTCTGGCTTTTCCTTTTTGTTCGGCACTGTTTTTTCTCCATTTGGGAGGCAAGTTACAAGGCAGGATGACGATTATCATCCTCCTTTCTTAATTTAGTAATATTGTTCTATCTGGATTTGTTTTTTCTGTTCCAGAAATCTTTGCCTTTGCATGTACATGGCATTCTCTGCTATCTTCTTCTCCCTCATATTCTTTTCCCCCCCATAATTTCTTTAAATTACGATGGTCACTGGGATTATGTATGCCTTCCTGCAAAATAGGCTCTACGAACTTAGAGGGAGGGCCATATAGTCCATCTTCCAGATCACATCTTTTTCTTGGTGTGACCATCGTGACTTTGATCTGAGTTGCTTTCTGCAAGGGTGTCTTCCTCGAACTGAAGCCTCTTTTTTTTTCTCGTAAAATATTTTTTTCTGTAACTGTTTACATGATTTAAAGGGCCATCGATTTAGGATAGAGAACAAGAAAGAGTCGAGGTTTAGCAAAAGAGAATATCATTGCAAACGCGGTGAATCCACGCAAAAGTCGGAGCGATCATTTGTAGAACTTCCTCTTGCTTCCCGTTAAATCCGTATTGTCTAAACTTTGAAAGACGGTAAACAGTTCAAATTTGGAATACATAGGAAGCAGTAGTTTGACAGTTTCAACTTTCAGGTGCTTTTTTGGGAAAAAAATTTCAATATGAGAAGATGAGTAAAATTTTCCCGTTGCAATCCATTTTCAGGGATGCTGCGGTGGTCTGCATTTTGGCGACGTGCTTGTTCTTAATCTCGACAATATGGTTTGGAGAACTCTTGCGACCACTGGCCAAGGACCTGGACCGAGGGACAGTCACAGTGCTGTTCTTGTCGGGCACAGGATGATTGTGTTTGGGGGCACGAACGGCTCTAGAAAGGTTAATGACCTTCATGTACTGGATCTCAGGTCCAAAGAGTGGACTCAGCCGAACTTCAGAGGGAAACCGCCGTGCCCTCGCGAAAGTCACTCTGCCACACTAATTGGGAACGATAAGATGGTCGTTTTTGGGGGTAGTGGCCAAGGTGAAGCGAACTACTTGAACGACTTGCATATTCTTGATCTAGAGACGATGAGGTGGATGTCTCCTGAGGTAAAAGGTGAGATTCCTGTCCCTAGGGACAGTCACAGCGCTGTTGCCATGGAAAACAAATTAGTGGCGTATGGTGGAGACTGTGGCAATCGGTATCTTGGAGATGTCGATATACTTGATATGGACACAATGACCTGGTCAAAGGTATGAAAGGGGAAAGAAAACGCCGTGCTTGTTCTGGAGTTTTGTGTCAATAAGAATGTTGCTTAGGCTTGTTTCATTTGCTTGGCAGTTGACTGTTCAAGGATTTTCACCTGGGGTCAGGGCTGGTCACGGTGCTGTGAGCATTGGAACCAAGGTAACTCGCGCAACCATATCAAGCTAGTAAGCATAACTATTAGTAATCCTAGGTGAATGCATTAAATGCTCTCAAGTACTCCAAGTCTCATTGTTGAGTCTGATGTATCAGTGTCAACGCCATTGAGTGCGAAATAGAACTGAAAGCTCCTTGTGAAATGAGGTGCAGATCTATGTCCTTGGAGGGGTCGGAGACAAGCATTATTATAATGACATTTGGGTGCTTGACATGGTGAATCATCTATGGACACGGCTTGGTGCACATGGCCAACAACCTCGGGGCAGATTCTCACATACTGCTGTCGCTCTAGGAACTGACATTGCCATTTATGGCGGGTTAGAACCTCCCATGATGTTCTTCACATCCTTCTGTTTATCTTTGCCTTTTCTCTGTTCCATGTCAAAGCAAATGTTCTTATTCAGTGTCCCCAATTTGCAGATGTGGAGAGGATGAGCATCCGCTCAATGAGCTATTGATCTTGCAGCTTGAAGAACAACATCCTAAATCCCATCAGAACAACCCTTTGTGTAGCATCTTGTCAGAGCAATGGAACAAAAAGAATAGAAGACGGCCAAGAGGAACTGGTAGCATGGTGAGTTACTGAGAAAGCACGGACTATTAATACATCAGATTGTCTTTGCTTTATTTGCTGTTCATACTTCATCGTATTTCTTGTGATGCAGAATGACACCTTTTATGATGGCAAAGACATATTCAGCAGAGGAATTTTGGCAGCAGGAGCAGAATTGAAGGAATCTGTTCATTTCAGTCCAGGTTGGTGCTCTATCCTAAACCTCATCCACTTTTGTTAACTTAGGAATATTTTTTGAATGGATTTTATTTGTTAGATGCTTTTCGCCTAAAGCGGGAAAGAATGGCCAATTCGAGGGTCTTGGAGGTTGAATCAGAGCAAGAAGAGCATTCCCTCTCACTGTCTCAGCATTCGTCCCCATCGCAGTCTGATCAAGAGCAAACTCAAGTATTAAAAGCCACTGACTCAGTCAGAGGATCTCAAGAATATCATTTCCTTAAGAACTTCAATCAGATTCATGGCGATGGCCAACCTGATGGCAATGTTCTTAGCAGCCCGAAGACACTCATAATCGACAATCAAGGAAGTCCACCGGATCTCATTCTTGGGGGGCGACAAGTCAGTAGACAAGAACCATCTATTCATGTTGCTCATAATTATCGACAAGGATTGCATTACCGACCAGAACAGACACCAAGTGGCTCGGCACCTGTTCAAAATATGGTAATTAGTCAAATCTACATGTCTCTTGCAATAATTTAGAACTGGAACCTATTGCCCTTTCTTCAGACACAGTTGTCTTACGAGTTTTGCTCCAACACTGTCATTTTCAATTCTTTTGCGCAGATTGGAGCCGATGTTCGCGGAAAAGTTGATGGAGCGTTTGATTCGGGCTTCTTAGTAACTGCAAGTGTTAATGGAAAGACATTCAGAGGAGTCTTATTTGCACCGGTAAGCGTCTTCATCTAACATCACATTATATATTTTTCGATTCAGCATCATAGTTTTCACTAGTCTATTACTATTTTTGACTCAGGCACAGAGTTTCATGTCCAGAGGTGCTGTTCTCGCTCAAAATCCTCCACCTCGCCCAACTCCAATTCCCCTCGCCCACCCTCTGCAAAACTTAGGCCATGCGGAACCCACTCGACAGGCTCAGCAAGCTCAAGGGACGAGGCCGCTTCAGGCCGCTAGAGCCTCTCCTCTGTTGGGCAAGGAACCGAAGCAGGGGAGCGATCTTCAAGGCGTGGTTCTGACATTGGGAGGACCGGCTAGCGGTCATTAGTCAAGCTTTAGCAATAAACCGACACTCCATAATATGTAGAGAGGAAAATTGAGCATGCCCTGCGTCTGCTGCTCATTAAGTGCTGTATGCCAAAGTGTAATATCCAAGTCTTTCCCTCTGTTTGTGCCTATGTAGTTCTTGAATGCAGTCTCTTTTTTTTTCAATTCCAAACAAGACCAACAGAGAGAGAGAGAGACAGAGACAGAGACAGAGAGAATCTAGTGATTTATCAAAACTTTATTAGGGTCCGAGTAATTCGCTTCCCTCCCGTTATGCTTCATCACTTATGTATGTCAACTGTAGATGGCCACCCAAGAACAAGACGGGACGTGGAGGGTGACCGACCGATCATCGCTAGGCCTCCCGCAGTCAACCATGACATATCAAGAAACCCATGCGAATAACAAGATGACTATAATCCTTGCATTATTATCACATGAGCGGAGGCTGCTGAGATTCATTAAATCTTTTTGAAACACCATCAAAAGGGATGTCATCATAAGCGAATGCTCGCATCATTTTGTTCGACTTTCCCTTTTTTATCTTTTCTTTCCCTGTTTTTTTCCGCGAAAACAGAGCTAAAACGGAATTGAAAAAAAATGGGGAAACAGAGCGCGCGGGAGAAAAGGGGGGTTTGGAGATGATTGGACGGGTGGGGACGGAGTACTGGTTGGTGGGGAAGGGGAGGGGGATCAGAGAAATAGCTCCCGTGCATTTCGCGGGATGCTGTCCTGTCTCCGAGCAATAGCCCATCTCTCTCTCTCTCTCTGTGGAGGCGTCACAGTCTCACTTGTCTGTGAGATTTGAAGTGAATGAAAGGGGAGAGGGGTCTTTCCATTGTCACCCGTCACACTTGTCAACTCGGGTCGCTGTCGCTCTTTCTCTCTCTATCTGTCCATCTCCGTCCGTCTGTCCGTGTCGTCCACGTACTCCTTTCTGACTCGACCACTCGGTCAGTCCCCTCGCTTCGCTCGATCAGATTCTCCTGTTCCCAATTTCATACAAACTCACATCCACACACAACCTGTCCTGAATTTATATCAGAGGACCCCATCAGAATTCACGAGAGATGGTAGCGTCGAAAGATTTTTCACTCTCGGTTAGCAGCTCGCGCTCGATTTGAGGCGCATTCGGTGAAGTGATGCCGACAATTTTGTGGGATTCGATTGAAGGATGCCGGCTATGACCCTATATGAGTGAGGATACTAAGATCAAGTTTAACCCCTTTTCGCTAATTTATTAAGAACGATCATTTCATGTCGCAATCTAGGGGAAGAAGCCGACAAAAGAGTGGGGAGCGGACATGGGAAAGGATCTCTCATTCACGTACAAGCTCTAAATGATTTCATCATTGTATCTCCACTTTTGCTTTCGTGACCTAAATATTTAATCTGGTCAGACGCTTGAATGGCAATGCATCAACATCAACACGGAATTTGTTCGTACTGTTTTGATATGCAATGGATTGAGAGAGAGACAAAGATAGTGACATTTGGGGGGTCCGGATAAGAGACTAAACAAGCCTCTCTCACTCTTTGTTCGAACAGCCAATACAAAGGACATTGGGTAGGGTCGGGGCAAATGAATGAGTGGCAGGATTGGGACAAAGCTAGAAGATAAGGGATCGTTTGGACCCAATAGGCTCACTTTAGCAGGCCATGCAAGCTCAATCCACGAGTTGAATTTGCATGCATGGCCCAATCTAGTGTCTCATGTCTCAACAATGCCATGTGTCACAAATTGAGATGGAAAAAAACACAAAGAGAAGAGAAGTTGGGAAGAAAGAATTATGTACTGTACACTTTGCATTCGTGTCTTCTGTTTGTACAAAAGGACAATATATATAATACAAAGAATGATTAATGAAAAAGAAAGAATATGTTTTTCTAATCTAGGTAAATCAATTCTAATCATAGATTGATTCGATCAATTGCAATTCCTAATTAATGTATTAATTACAATTTCGAAAAATCTCCGTATCTCGAGCATATCTTTCAACATGCCCCTTAAACTAGTGGCTTGTATATGTCTAAGATGCATAGTCTGCTCAACAAACAGATATGCATGTTTCCTTTGATATAGAGGTTTAGTGAATATATTCATAGGTTGCTCCATGGTTTCTAATTCCTCTTGTATCAGTTACTCTTTCTTGGATCTTTTTTTGAATAAAATGACAATCAATTTCTTTATACTTTGTTCTTTCATGTACTATGGAATTTGCCGCAAGTTTGAGTGTCGAATCATTGTCACAAAATAGCAAGGTCAATCTTTTAACTTATACCCTAAGATCTAGAAGTGGCCTCGTAACTACACTACTTCACAAAATAGTTTTAACCATAGATCAACACATGGCCTTAGCTAATGATAATGACATAGTGGGCTATTGCTTTGTCTTCCATGAAAGTAATGATTCCCCAGATTTGATGCAAAAACCAATGATAGACCTTCTAGTCATTTGGCAAGTTGTATAATTCATATCATAGTAAGCTATCATTTCCATATTGCACTTTCAAGAAAGAAGTATTCCTAAACCTAGCCATTTCTTCAAGTACTCTATAGCCTTTAAAGCGACATTCATATGAGACTATTTTAGACTATACATGAATGGATTGAAAGTTTGTATTGCATAAAAATGTCTAACCTAGCCATGGTGAGGTAGATCAATCTTCCAATGAGTCTTTGATGGCTTGACAGATCTTTGAGTAGTGGATCATTATATGGAGATGATAGACCGGCATCATAATCAACTATAGTCAATTTGACATTATGTTTGATGGGGATAACGGCTAGTTTGCACCCTAATAAACATATTACTAATATAGCAAATTTTTGTTGGCTAAGAGAGCTTTCTTGATCTAAATGGGCCATATCAATTCCAAGAAAATATTTGGGTGACCCCAAATCTTAATGTGAAAAGTGGAATGCAAATATTATTTAAGACTCTTCATAGTAGATTTATCCATTCCCATGATAAGTATGTTATCAACATAGATCATTATGTAAATGGACGACATACCTTTTGTCCATGTAAACATAGCATGATTATATTTGGATTGTTTGAATCCGATAGTTGTGAATGTGTTGGTAAACTCGGCATACCACCATCGGGAAATTTGTTTGAGACCATAAAAAGATTTGCGGAGACAACATACTCTATACTCCCCTTGTCTCCTTAGTCCTTGAGAGAGATTTATATAAATCTCTTCATCCAAGTCACCATAAAGAAAGGTATTTGAACATCCATTTGTTAAGTGACCAATCATGAAAAGCAACAATAGACAAGAATGAATGAATTGTGGAGATATATGGCATTCTCTGCTATCTTCTTCTCCCTCATATTCTTTTCCCCCGCTTAATTTCTTTAATTACGATGGCAACTAGGATTATATATGCCTTAGGGAAGAAGCCAGAACTTGTTCATACTATTTTGGGATGCAATTAATTTGAGAGAGTGTGTGTATGACATTTTGGGGGACCGGATGAGAGATTGAACAAGACCCTCTCTCTCTCTCTGTTCAGACAGCCAATACAAAGGACATTAGGTAAGGGTCGAGGTAAATGAATGAGTGGTAGGACCAGGACGAAAGCCTAGAAGGAAGGGGATTGCTTGGGCTCAATGAGATTGCTTGAGTGGACCACACAAGCTCGATCCATAGGTCGAATTCGCGTGCATGGCCCAATTTAGTGTCCCATGTCACAACAATGCCACATACATTAACTACGTCATTTGCTTTGTCAATTGTCGAAGGTATGGGTGATAAGTTCTCAATTTAGTTTGGTCCACCCAGGAACTAAGGACCATACCGTCCTAGGTGATACAATGAAACCGGTGGAATTTCTATTCTCTCTCGGCTTGAAATGTTACTATGGTAGTGTGAAAACAATGGCATAGCTCTCCTGGAGTTTTAGTTTCAGGGTTTGGGTTTCTTCCATTACCCAAGCAAAAGCACCTTAGGAAGCGTATTAAGCCAAAGCTGCTCGCAAGATGAAGCATTGACGTGGAGAGGGCAAATCTCTTACCTCTCCTGAAGCATCACCAGTACGCAGTGTGGAGTGTGTGGGAAGAGATCGACTGCCATGGCTTTTACGGGATGGAAAAACGGCTCTGAGCTTTTGGCATAGAGACTTTACCCTATGCCGTGCAAGGCCGGCACTGCTCATGTTTCTCCAAAAAGCCCGGTTATAATTTTTTCCCTTCTCATTATTCTCAAGACCTGGTGTGCAGAGCCCAATACCATTTGCCGCTAAGCTTTCAGGATTGCAGGAGATATAATCAGTCCGATTTGAGGGAATTGGACCGAAAGTCACTAGTTCTATTTTTATGAAATTAGGAAGCGGACCGGCGCCCCTTGGAATTGCTTAGAATATGCCAGTTTAGTCCGATCTGGGTTGTTTCCAGTTCGGGTGGTCCTCCCTAATTGAATGGGGTCAACTCCAATCATCTTTTTGGGCAAAAACCCTAATTTGAGGCCGAGGCGCCTTTCGATCTGGCAAGACAACGGCCTCGCTCGTCCGCGTCTCAGGTCCACCTCTAGTCAGAGAGAGTTGGAGAGTTTCTCGAAAGGCCACTTTGGATCTCAATGCATCAAATCAATGATTGTAGTAGGCAGCTCTATACGTCCCATGTCTCATGGAATGGTCATTTTCGAAGTTGACGGTGGTCCAAAGGGCTTTTAAGAACCATCTCCAAGCTCCTACATTAATGGCCACCCCATCAAAATGCATGGTGTTCGAATACTCTCTCTCTCCGCACACGAGGTCTCCATTGAAATGAAGGTTGCTAGCCACGCATTGAGCTCATGAAATGTGGGATCAATAGGATGCATTCGTTTCGAGAAGAATGAGAAACTTAGAAAAGATTTTTCGAAGAATGATTACTTGTATCGTTTAAAAGAATAAGTTAACGAAAAATATTTTCATCATGAATAACAACTTATATCTAATTATTTTAATGGACAATGAAAAAGTCATCAATTTATTTATTTTCGGGATAAGTGCAATGAAGTCTTAAAACATATTACGAAAAGTATAATTGAATCTTAAAATTTTCAAAAAATGTAATTAAATCCTAAAACTTGTTGGGAAAGTGTAATCAAGTTCTACAACTTTTCAAAAGATGTAATCAAGTCCTAAAACTTATCACGAGAAAGTGCAATTAAGTTCTAAAATTTACAATCAAATGAAGGACTTGATTTGGCTAATTTGACAACTTCTATGATTTGACTGCATATTTTTTTGAAAGTTTTAGAATCCAATTACAATTTCTCGTGATAAATTTTAAGACTTAATTATACTTTCTAAAAATTAGAATTTGATTGCATTTTTCTAATAAGTTTTAGGACTTCCAATGCACATATCATTTTATTTTCTAAATAATATAAGCAATTATTTTTCGAAAAAGTTCTCCAAATCACTTATTTTCTGTAAACGAATACACCATGTTTAATTACCGATTTATTTAATTAAAGCCGCAATTGAAAAGGGGATTAGGCATTAAATAAAGGAAGAAAGGCTTCCCCTATGACATTGATGGCCGCCGTTGCTGTTCATGTCAATTTCTTTCTTGCGTCTTGATTGTCTCCTACTAGCAAGCTGGGATTATAGGAGATAATCAAGACTGTTTCGTCAGAACATCTTATCTGCTCGAGAGGGTGCAAGCGAACCCCAGTTCGCATATGCGCTGTCAGATGAGGTGATTTATCGTGAGGAGCTCGCCTCATCCAACGGTACATGTGAAACTGGAGCGACATGCATCGGGTGCAGCTGCAGGTAGTATTAAGCTCCTATTTTGGAAATGCTGATACGGCGGCGGATAGTTCTTTGCTCATGTGGACGCATCGGCTATTGATAATTCTCCCAATCTGTTGTTGAAGTCCTGAGAGGGATTACATTAGATATGAGAATTCCCTGCTCGATTTGTTAATATTATATGGCATGTAGTTAAATAGGTTTGCATTCGGCCATATGTGATTTCGTGCCGTAAATGGGTTCAACGCATTTAATTTATTTAGATCCAAAACTACACATTTGAGTTGAGATGCCGATGTTTCGACACAAAACTATATTAGACCCCTTTTGACATGTTTAGTACTCTTATTTTAGAATATTTTTATCTTCAAAAGCCTAAAGAAACAACAACGCGTCGAAAAGAACAAGAGGTATAATACAAACATAATTCTAGATATAAGAAATTCTACGCAATGAAATGCATTTTTAACAATGCACTTTAGATTAATGTGAAGTGAAATTACTCATATTGTCTCAAATAGTGTTTATATAAATTATTGTGTATAAACATGTTTTATGTGTTGTATCGCATGCACTAATTAACATATGCTTGTCTACGAGTCAACATATCGTGTCATATTGAAACTTGACACTATGACGTGTTTGATGATCGTTTACTCAACCTGATATGATGATGCATTTGATAGTCGTTTAATCAACCTTGACATAGTGACATGTCATGTTAGTTATGTTAGTGGTATGACTCACTTCATTAGGTGTGTTTTGTTTATTTCAAAACAATTCGACATGTTTTATTAAACGTATCGTGTTTGGGTTAATCATAATCACATTATATCTATATTTCGATGTGACTTGTTAGCCCTGACTAAAATACTTGTCAATTAGGGTTAATCATCTAAAAAGTCACAAACCTACTATACGGCTGTCAATTTAATGATAAACTTTTCAATTTTGCTAATTTAGTTTAAAAATTTTGACATTCTTTTGTTACAATCATTTCGGCCAATTTTAGCTAGAAAACATCAATATGGATGCCTACCGGTCTATGTGGCAAGACATGTACTAACTTGACAGTTTTCGCAATTTAAAAAAAATTATGATTTTTTTCTTGTTTTTGAAATTTTCTCGACAATGGCCGTGGAGGGAAATAGAAAAAAAGAAAAAAAAGAAATTGAGAAAATTTCAAAAAAAATTGTAAAAATCATTTACATCATCAATTTCTAGTCAAAATTAATAGAAAGGGTCATGTTGAGAAATCATAAAAAAAATTTAAGACTAAATTGACCAAATTAAAAAATGAACGTTGTATAATAAGTTCATGTAGCGATCAAAATTGACAAATAACGCGAGACATTTCATGCATTTATGTTTACATGTACTTAAATGAGTTGGCTACTTGATTAGTCCAACAAGTCAAACGAACTAAGTATTAGAGGTAAGTATGGTTTGGGTTGGGCCGGTTTAGTACCTAACCCAAGGACCAAGGGATTAACTTGCATAGTGTTGATCTCTAATTTTTGGGATCGAAAACTAACCTTGTAAAGCGTGGGACCAATGATCAAATTGACTCTATGGGTCTGCTCATTTTTTGTATTCGTTAAAAGAATAAACATACCATTTCAAATTAGATATCCATCAACAATACGACATTGAATAATCAAATTATGCATTAATTTATATATAAAAGATAAAGTAATAGCAGAAATTCACATATGCTAGAAGAACAAACCATAATAACGAACATGTGAAGCAAGGGGACAAACGCAAGCGATGAGAGAGTGAACATAGGCAATGAGGCAAGCAAAGAGAGGTGAGCGAGGCCGAGGCAAGTGAAGAGGGTTTTTTTTTGTTTGTCAAATTAGAGCTGGGTTTCTATCTATTTTCTAATTTACTCGACAAACTAGAAGAGAATGGTGGAGGAGGTATTAAATTTTAGAGTAGATAAAACCATATAATATATAATATGCAACATATTATATATTAGAATTGGGTTTCTTTCTACTTTCTAATTTACACAACTAACTTGAAGAAAACAGAGAGAATATGCTAAAATTTAGAGTTGGCAAAAGCATGTAATATATAATATGTTAGATGTAATATATATGTATCCCAGATCAATCCTAAACTTTCAGGACCGATGATCAACTCACATAATGTAGGGTTCAAAAGTCCCAAGATCAAAGATTGATCCAATCCCCTTGGGAATGGACTAGGACCAATAGTGTTGGCCCAATCCAAGATTAGTTTAGAATTGATCTTGGATCGATACTCACTCCTAATAAGTATCGGAGAGTTTGAGTCGCCTGAGTGTTCTAGAATTTAACCCGATTTGATACTCAAAGGATAAATTAGAATCAAATGACCCCTCGACATAAATTAAAAGTCGGAATTCAAATTTGAGCTTATGCGGTTTAGCGAGAAAAGTAGCTTCTTGCAATGTTCCCCAGGGGTACCACTAGTCCATTTGGCCCTTTGCAATGTTCCCCAGGGGTACCACTAGTCCATTTGGCCCTTTGCAATGTTGACCTTGATCAAAACATGTCAATAGTAGTGTTGGCGTGACACGAAACTTTTTAGCCATTCCCAACCCAGAATTGCGAGGAGCAACGACATTCTCTTTCAAGCAAGCATATCGTTCGGTTCATCTTTGGAATCATATTGCGAGACTTTCCGTTTAAGGATGGCCTCAATACCTCGAAACAACGAAGCTTTGGCGTTCGAACTGATTCGATTCCGACGTGCGCTGAAAGGCCTTCGGTGGGGACATTTCCAAAGGGCGAGATAATGACGGTGGGTTAGGCATTGGAATCATCGGCTCAAGCTGGTAAAACAATGAATAAATCTGGTGGGTACCAAACAAAAAAGGCAGGTTTTTCTTTACGAAGGGTGGTGGTATATTGATGAGCAAGCTGGTGCAATCAATGAACGAGGCATTCATCAGATCAGATAACCAAATCTCACCTGCAAATTGCTAGTCAGAAACTTGAAAGGCACACATGGATAAGAACTTGAAAGTTTCCAACTTTTTTTTTTCAAAATTGCATTGCTTGGATCTTACTCAAGTTCGGCTACTCATCTGCAGTCCATAATTTCTGAAACGAGAAAATTTGATTGACACTGTGACGCAAAACCCCACCCTTACATAATTCAAATGTCAAGCAGGCTTTTTTCTTTCTGCAACAGTCCTTTTCTCCGATACCGCAGCAAAGCACCTGGCGGTCGCGCTTTCTTCGATCCTTTCAAAAAGTCTCCTGCTTTTGGGCATTAATTGAGCTGTGTTCACCACACCCATTTCTTCAATTTTCAAATTAAAGAACGTTTCGGCAGGGTTGAACTCGAATCTTGTACCCAACAGGGGCCTCTTCGCCGCACGACGGTGTCGAGAGCAATGGCGCTACTTCGGTTCAAAGGTCTGCTGCTGTCTTTTTGAAAGCAGCGAGGTTGGAAGCTCTCTTTGACGGTAGAAGGAACGTGGGTGCGGTGGGCCTTGCCATCATCATCTGAGGTGTCATTCTTCAGTCCGAACGTGATCTTGATTATGCAAATCTTGTCGCGATTTTTAGAGTCCATCGAAAGATTAGGCACGAAAGCGTTCATGTTCTTTTCTTTTTAATTGTGTTTTTGACCCAGAAAGGCTGGGACTTTAGTCTTCCAAAGTTCTGACAGGACATAGTAAAAGCAAAGACGCAGCTCTCTCTCTCTCTACTGAAAAACTGACAGACATCACGTGCCTCCCTAGGCACTCGCTACTAAACTCTCCCATGTTTCCCTTTCAATTTTGTCTGAACTGACCCGCCCTCTCCCCCTCCCAACTGTGCTCGTCACCTACGCCCTCTTTTTCTTCTTTCCTCTTTCTCATACACCCACTTCTCGAAATCGGCCGTTCTTGCTTCTCAAGGCCCTGTGGGAGGTCCAACTCCTTCCCGGATCTGCCTCTGCAGGGGTAAAGGTATGACCTTTTTCTCGACGGTGTCTCCGTTCTTTTTTGTTATTGCCTTGCGTTATGTGCTTATTTGTTCGTTTGATCATTGCCTTTTTAGTCACCCTCTCTTCTCTCTCTCTCTCTCTCTCTCTCTCTCTCTCTCTCTCTCTCGTGCGTTTCTGTTGAGCTTTGGTCTTCTGGGTGTTCGAGACATTGCTCGTGTGAACTCTCTCTTTGCTGCTTTGAGGGTAAGCATTTTTTGACACGGTCGGTTAATCGTATGTTCTTTTGCTGCTCGTGTCGTCGTCAAAATGTGGTTACTTTAAGTATTACCGAATTGTTTTTGAACCCTACGATGGTTTGTTGCGATCATGCATACTGTGTTTTGGGCTCTAGATGATGTGTTTCGACTTTCGTGTTGCGGAATCTGCAGATCTTTGATATGAGTAGGTACTTTCGGTTTTTAACCCCAGTATTTCTGCAAAAAGAGGTCTTTGTTGCTCCTTCGGTGTCTACGAATGAATGCCGCAATTTATAGTAAGATTTGCGGTCTTTATTGGTGATCTTTCCACTATCATTGCCTTCAAGCTCCAGTTTTCAGAGATTCAATTTATGATTTTTACCTTTGCTTGGATGTTTGGTCGTAACTCCAACTGTAGCGTACGTTGGTTTCTGGGTGTTTCTTTCTCTCTATTTCTAGTTAACACGTTATCTTTTGCGAGAAGTCTTTGATCTCTGATCTTTGTTGGTCCCTGGAGGCAAATAAAATGTCTGGAACTCTTGCAGGAGATGGGTTTCATTTCCAGGAAGATCTTCCCAGCATGTGGAAGCATGTGTGTGTGCTGCCCTGCTATGAGGTCAAGATCACGTCAACCTGTCAAGAGATACAAGAAGCTTCTTGCTGACATTTTCCCTAAATCCCCTGTAAGTTTCGTACAGAGTTTCATGGCATTGTGCTCTGAACATTATATGTGAGCAGATTAATGGTTTCAAACGGTAACTTTACTAATTTGTATGACAGGATGGTTCACCCAGCGATAGGAAAATTGGCAAATTATGTGAATATGCTGCAAAAAATCCTTTTCGAATTCCAAAGGTGGTGCTCTTGTTGAGATTCTTATGGGTTGTTGGTCACTTGTGCTTTTATGTGGGATATGGATTTCTAAATTCTGGATCTCTCTTGCAATGGTTATCAACTATAGATTGTCAAGTATCTTGAAGAAAGGTGCTATAAAGAGCTTCGAAGTGAGCACATCAAGTTCATAAATATTGTTGTCGAGGCCTATAACAAATTACTGTGCATGTGCAAGGAGCAGATGTAAGTCACTGTGTCCATTCTCTCCTTATCAAATCATAAATCATCAATCCAGATTGTTGTGGCTTTCATTGCGCAGATGGCATTCTAGTGAGCTCAATGCATTTTACGCTTTTTTATGGGAAAGGTTTGGTTAAACCTAGAGTAGAAGGGACATTGCAATCATTCTGATAGACTTGGCTTCTCATGTTTCAATCATAAAGTGTTGAGGGTGCCCATTTTAATTGTCAGTGCATCAACTTTAATTGTTTGCATTTGGCAGGGTATATTTTGCTGTTAGTTTGTTGACTGTTGTTAGTGAGCTTTTGGATGATAGCAAGCAAGATTCTCTGCAGATACTTGGTTGCCAAACCTTAACGAAATTCATCTACAGCCAGGTACTATGGTCTAGTCTTGATCCTTTAGTAATAAAAGTTTACATCTTTAGGTTTGGGGTTTCTATGCTAAAATAATCTGCTAGTTTTATATGTATATTGAATTTGGAGCTCATTCTATCCTTTATTTTGGGTGATCTAGTTTGTTGACTGACCAACACTCCTCTTTGACTAGGAAGAACTCAAATCTAATTTGTGCATCACTAGAGTGTTTAGATTTTTTTCTTAATATACTAACTTTGATTTGATGATATGTAGATGCTGTGAAATGATGCATGGCATATTGTAGATGATGCTTGCTAGTATTGTGGTAGCAGTTTGTTTTCTGACATTTTGTGGGATGGTTGTTGGATGATAATGATGCTTGTTTTTCTTGTACAAACTCCTCTTAAGGTGTGAAGTATGCTATTTCCTTCTTGTTTTCCCATTTTGATTCACCACTTTGTTCGATAGAAATTTTCTCAGCTGTAGGACAAATCTTTATTCTTTGCTTATTTTATTGTTTCTCCATGTCATGTTCTTCCATGCAGTCAGATTCAACTTATGTTCATAACATTGAGAAGTTTTTACATAAAGTATGTATACTGGCACAAAAGTGTGGGGAAGGCCGCCAAGGGTGTGCTCTGAGGGCTTCAAGCTTGCAATGTCTTTCTGCCATGGTGATTTCCTTTTCCTATATTTAATTACTTTTGTATTTCTTGCATTTCTATACCATTTCTCTCCTTTCACAGGTATTTTGAATCTGAACTTGTTTGTTTGGCTTTTTATCTGGAGTGGACCTTGCTAATTACTTTTTCTCTGACAGGTTTGGTTCATGGTCGAGTTTTCAAGCATATTTGATGGTTTTGATGAGGTGTGTCATCACTTTTTTGCTTTTTAGAACATAAGAATCTACAATTTTTGTGACACAGATGCTCCTCTGTTGTGTGAGTGATTTATTGCAGAAATATCTTTGATTTGATGTCATGTTTGTGTTTTGCCATTGCAAGTGTTTTAGTATCTGTGATCGTATTAATGGCAATTTATATTGTATTCAAATTGCAGATTGTCCAAGTCACTTTAGATAACTATGAGCCTGATATGTGTAGCGAAGAAGAAGATGAAAGAGGTGGATCACTTCACAATTGGGTTGACGAAGTTGTAAGATCTGAAGGCAGAACTGCAGGGGAGAGTAGTCCTAACTGCATCATCTTGAGGCCACGGCCTGTGATTAAAGATCCTAAACTTTTAACAAAGTAATTTGTGTTCAAACACCTGTTATGTTTTCCGAGCATGGAAGTTGAAATCGCGTTAAAGATGTAAACTTAAAGAAATTATTACCTCTAATTGTGTTTTTTTTGTTTGCTTGCTGTGAGATAGAGAGGAGCTTGAGACACCGAAGGTATGGGCTCAGATCTGTATCCAGAGAATGGCTGATCTGGCCAAAGAGAGTATCGCAACCATGCGAAGGGTGATGGACCCGATGCTCGCATACTTTGATTCTGGTCACCACTGGGTTCCTCGAGATGGGTTGTCCTTAATCGTTTTGTCTGATATGAGTTACAAATTGGAGAGTTCAGGTAGCTATTATCTTTTGGAATTTTTCTGTGGTCTCTTCTCTACTTACGTGTTTGTATGCATGATGAGACAAGTGGTCTGATTACCTGCAGCATTCTTGTCTGTGCATGTTTTGATTCTATTGCCATTGTATTCTTGGTTTAATTTTGTTCTTTCTCTGAACTCTCCAGGGAATCAGCAGTTGATATTGGCGTCAGTTATTCGTCACCTGGACCACAAAAATATTTTTCATGACCTTCACCTCAAATCCTGTGTTATCCGAGTTGCTACTGCTTTGGCTAGGCAGATCAGAATCAGTTCTGCGCTGACTGAAATCGGATCTGTAAGTGATCTATGCAGGCATTTGAGGAAAAGCCTTCAAGCAACGGTCGAAGCAGTGGGAGAAGAAGAGTTGAACTCAAATTATTCACTTCAGAATGCCATTGAAGATTGCTTAGTAGAGATAGCCAAGGGGGTAAATGCAATCTGCCTTTGCCACTGTGGTTGCTGCTTTCATTTTTTGGTTATCTCTTTGTTAACCTGACCTAAATATGCTAGGTTTGTGATGCACAACCACTATTTGACCTTATGGCTATAACGCTTGAGAAGATGCCCACTGCTGGAGCTGTTGCTAGGCCAACTATGGGATCGTCAATGATACTGGCCCATATGATATCATTAGTATCAGTCTCTTCACCTCATCGACAGGTGAGAGAATGTGAAACTTTTAGACAAATTGCAAGTTCTTTTGGAATTTCGAGATAGACTTCTCTCATTTTGAATTCTGGACATCCCGTTTGTATGATAAAATGTCCTCAGAGGGAATTATTTGCTTGCTTTTTTTCTCTTTCAGAAACTGGCGGGGAGGAAATTGATATTATCATCATTTTTAAAAAACAGCACATAAATTTTTTAAATTTTGATTATGTTCCTTAAATGGATGCTATCTTTAATCTTTTCTGGGCCTTGTTTGTTAACAGTTACAATGACTAAGAATTTCTATCTGTTGGCATCTAGGTGTTCCCTGAGGCACTTCTTGTTCAACTTCTGCATGTCATGTTGCATCCAGATGTTGAAGTGCGAGTGAGAGGACACCAAATATTATCTATCCTTCTGGTTCCAAATTCTAGCCGCCCTAGACACGAAGTGTCTTCTGTACGAGCTAACTGTCCTTATGATTCAAGAAGATGGGAGTCTAGTACTGCATGTGCACTTGCTTCAATTACTGCTCGTCTAGAAAAGCTTAGGAGAGAGAAGAATGGTGCTACCCCAGAGAAGCAGGGGCATGCTGTTCAAGATGATTTCAAGGGGATGGAGATTGGTAATGAAGAGGGAAAGCAGGGGTTTGCCCGCAAGAATTCCCCCAACTTTTGCAAGATTTCTATTATGGAAAAAGCAGCTGGAACTACAGGCTTATCTGATGTGGTAAATAAGTTCTTGAGTGGATAATCTGGTCAATAACATGCAGTCTGTATACTTGTAAATATTCAATAATCAATCTGGATTTCTATGCTTTACAGGAGCCCTATATACTAAAGTTTAGTGAAGATCAGATTGGGCAGTTGCTCTCTGCTTTTTGGATACAAGCTAACCTTCCTGATAATTTGCCTTCAAATTTTGAAGCTATAGCTCACTCCTTCTTCCTGACCCTTCTTTCTTCACGTTTGACGGTGAGACTTCTGGCTAAATTTGCAGTCTTTGTTGGTTTATAAGCTCTAACATCTCTTAGAAGGCTCAGTATCACTTGCTCCTTCTACATTAAACTTCTTTGATAACTGTGACTGAGAAAAGTCGATGTCGTTATCTTCATGGCCTAAAATAAGTACCAATCCCATGCAAGTCGACTCAAACCTTCTCTGTGCTGTTTTCTTACTGCTCCTTGGTCCAATCTTGTGCAGAACCCTAGTAAAAACCTTGTGGTTCGCTTCTTCCATCTTCCCCTGTCACTGCGGATTATATCCTTGGATGCTAATAATGGTACGTCTGTGTGAATTTCTGTGGACTGCCTTGTAAATTTTGTGGAAGGGTCCTTGAATGCTATTGATAATTTCTTGTAGGAATGTTGTTCCCAGCATGCCGCAGATCTATGTTTACCCTGGCAACTAGTATGTTGATGTTTGCTGCCAAAATATATCAAATCCATGATCTTACTGATTTGCTCAAATCAGTTGATCAATTTAACGTGAGTTCTTTATCTCAACAGTTTTGTTCACATGCATGAGTACATTCCTTTTCCTTAAAGTTGCTAGTAGTGTATTGTGGTGATATAATGTACCTTATATTTTTCTTCTCTGAAATTCAGATGGATCCATATTTGGGCATTAGTGAGGACTTGCAATTATTTATTAGGCCTCAGGCTGATGTTAGAGAATATGGATCTGCTTTGGATAATCAAAATGCCTCATCTTTGCTCCTCCACTTGAGGGGCCAAATGTGTGAATCTGAGAAGGTGCTCCTGAACATATTGATCCGAAGTCTCTCTAATATTACTGAGGTATGCTTCTCTATTTGATGTTTTGGAGCTTGTATACTCTCTCTCTCTCTCTCTCTCTCTCTCTCTCTCTCTCTCATTGTTATGAATTTTGTTCAATAAAGGTTGATGGAGAAGATTTGGCTAAGCAGCTATCGGAGGCGTATAAACCGGAAGATACATTTGTTTTTGGTCCTCAATTAATACTTGATTTGGACCATAATCAAATTGTTGTCCACTCCAAAAAGTCACTATCATTCGATGAGGTATGCACTTCATCACACAGTTACGTTCTTGCTGTTGAACCTCGATTGTATTCTGAGTTTCTTGTTGCAGATAGGCTTTATGTGTGTGGTATAAATAATGTAGTGCACACATCAAGATTATGATGGTATCACTGAATATGTGAAATTGATATGAATGAGACGATTTGCTTATTGAAGCTGTTCCAACATTTTATGTTGCAGGAATTTTCAACTAACTCATCTATAGAGGATGACACGATGAGTGAAGCATCTGTTGCTATGAGCAGGATGCCATCAACTCCATCTTTCTCTGATGTCATTGGTATTGGGAAGCTTCTAGAAACGGTGATATACTGCCCCTTGTCACTTCCAAACATAAATATTGGCATATATATGCATATTGCCTCTCTTTTCATTCTTGATAACGACTATGAAATTAGCGAATTCTGAGTATGATTCTTTTGGATAATTTGCTGAACGTATACTCAGGCACTTGAGGTGGCTGGTCAAGTGGCTGGAACAACTGTGTCGACATCGCCCCTCCCATATAATACCATGGCTAGTCAATGTGAAGCACTTGGCACAGGTCCGAGGAGGAAGCTGTCCAATTGGTTGGCCCATGAAAACAGCTGTACCAGATCAGCGACAGATCACTTCCTCCCAGCAACAGATGGACGCACAGCAATTAAGAAGGTGGGCACCACATTCTATCATCTGTTCATTCTGTGTATTCGTTGGTTATCATCTTTCGTATTAATGTGTAGTTACGACTCAGCCTGCTGATTGTAACATCACATGACCTGTTTTTTTCCTTGTGTATGCGCAAGATTACCGGCAATGACGCCCTTATTCAAGGAGACATAATGCTGCCAGATCGATGCTTGACAATGAAACTGCCTCCGGCAAGCCCTTTTGACAACTTCCTCAGAGCAGCTGGATGCTGAGTTAGAATTAAACTAATTTGTTTGTGTGATATTTTCATGTAGACTAAAGCCATTTGTCAGGAACGGTGGCCTAACCTCTTTATTTTGTAACCAGGGAAGCAGTGGTCAACCTCTGTTTCGACAGGTCTTGGTCATGTGGGTGTAGTCCCTGATCTGTATGTACTATGTACCTATGCTTAGTCCTAGGTTGCAGTGTAATTAATCTGTATGATTATATTGCTTCCGATGATTAGTTGACGTGTGAACCATCTTCGCATATGCCAGTATCTGGTCTCGTATAGTGGCAAGAACTTTGGTTCTGATTCTTCAAAATTGGCCCCTATATTACTTTCTAATTCTCCTTGAAGACACGATGCAAGTTCCTCTTTGATAATTCGTATCGTAACCCTGAAAATCATCTTGGTGGTGGTGTTCAATCCATCTAGATTATTGCTGAAGAGGTACGCTGGAGTCTCATTTAGCTGGACACTTCCTCCTTGACTTGGGATGTGAGAAGCATGAAAATGCGAGTACCCGTCATTTTTCATTTGGAGTTCTGATTAGTTCTTCAGAACACGTAGAGAGCCCATAAGAAAGATTGGTTTTATCCAAATCCGTAATGGAAACAAATATCGAGATGCATATCTCATGCTGGTGACACGACATGTGACACGAGTTAGCAGGTCCTTGGCTGCAAATAGCCTGTGCCGTGCTTGGTGAGCTGAGAATACCAAATCAATCTTTCTTTTATAATTGTTTATAGACACAATAACTGGTCTCGGCTTGTCATAGTCTCATAAGGAGGAAGATATCAGCTTTCGATCAGTTTGTGCATGGCAGGCTAATGTCCTTTCAGAGCTTTTTAATGATATAAACATTTTATCCGATAACTCTTATCACAAATCGTCTTGATGTGATTTCCACAAATCAGTTGGATCATACTTTCTACATCATTCACTATTTACTCAGTAGCCCCAATCTCCATTCACAAGAATACACAAATATGAAAGAACCATCGAGAGAATCATGGACCATGACATTCCCCTCTACTCATTCTTGCAATGTTCTCATTATGGGTTGTCCTGTTGCTTCTATACTTCCTAACGATCAATGTCACTCCCTTGGACTTACATGATAGGCAATGCTCACCCAATAGAACATATTGCTCCGCTCTACTAGTGTCTTCCCCCAGTCAAAGCCATTGAAGTCACTTGAACTAGCATCCCTAGCCAATTATGCTCGTTTGGCAACACATTTTTTCACCTACTAAGCTCCTCAGCTCCTCAGCTCCTCTTTATCTTAGCAGACAAATGGAGGGTCACCCCCCATTTGAAAATGCTATCATAGATCTCTTCTTAAGATTCACATGTTGATCCAAGAATGTTATCCTTATTTAGTGAGCAATTCGATTTCTTCTTGTGCCCCCATTGCTATCCTAGAAGTTACACGAGCTGTACATTGTCCGAACCCTTCAAGCAAAAAATAGAACATTTCAAGCAAAACTATTGATTTCGGCCTGCCATGACTTTATCAAGAAAATAGTGTCAACTTTTTGTGAAATGAAGATAAATCCCGTTTTTAGAGTCCCGTAGAGATATGATCATTTTATCTAAGAAATTTTAGCATCAATCATCCATATGCTACTCTTATGAACTAATTGTATACTCTTTGCATTAATCACTATTTACTTGATAACCCCAATCTCTACTTACTAGGTATACCACTATAAGAGAATTACAGACTGTGACACTAGTGATAGGACTTGCACGAAATAAGATCTGATCGACCGTTTTAACTAGGCATCAATGGATTTTCGGTGTGACCTTTTCTATTGGCTTTTCGTGGATTGGCCTGAATCGTCGTCCGGTTCAATCACGTTCGACCGTCATGTAGTGTTGGATTGCCAGAGGGATGGAAGGGAATATGACAGTATTGAAGCGTGCTCAAGTTGGTCAAAAGGATGGGTACGAAGTCAAACGACAACGTGCCCCACGCACGAGCAGTTCCACTCCCAATTTTCTCGAGTGGGTCATTAATGATGCGGCCACACAAACAGCCATTCGCAGTTTCTGGGTCACATGTGTGCGATGCCAACGTGCGGTGGGTCCTCACTGCCAATGACCTCTATTTTGTTTCTTGTACTGCACAAAGACATGGACCATTCACATCCCTGCCCGCTCGGTTCCGTAAGACTCACTTTCTTAGACATCTTCAATGGAAACAAAACCTGCTTCCGAAACCTATCTAGCTTCTTGACGGTCCAAATCTCGTACTTGGAAAGGTGAGACGTCGCAATGTCATTCGCGGATGACATCCACCTTCACAGGGTCACCGGAGTATTTGAAGATTGAACCAGGTCGCTGCTAATTCCGATGGAAAGTGTGCTTTCGTACCGGCGTAGGTTCCTTCCGATGGAAAGTGTGCTTTAAAGTGATCATCAAGATTGAAGAACTCGGACGAGGTGTGACTCTTGAAAAGCTTCTATAACAGTCAAGAGGTTGTAATGGACCGGATCACTCATTGAACAACAATAGTGCGACTAGGAGACACAAGCCAATAATAACAAGGTGCCGGCCCTTCATATGAGGGAGCTTGTAAAATCAAAAGCCCCGCATCGAATGGGTAATGTCTTATGATCTGCTAGTATTAGATCCTCCATCAAACCATCATCATCTTGTATGGCCAATGGAGTACTCTTTTTGACGGGATAGTCTGACACAAATCATTATTCGTCATCATCTACCAATAATCAGTACTATTCCAATTGGGAATGGAAATTCCTTTTTCTTTTTCTTTTCCTTTCCAATTGTAATTCCATGTTTCTAGTACTTACTACTTCAGTTAATGGGGAAGCTCAACGCCCTTTGTTTGGCCAAAGGGTCGTATGGCTTTGGTAGCTCAAGATAGAATGAGTGGCTTATGGGTGACCACATGCCAAATGGAGAGCCTCAAGCAATACCAATGCAATGCTTCAAGATAGGCGGCGAAGACAGGACGCTTTGGAACGTCAAATAAAATAATAGCTCCGATACCAAATGATGGCGGATATCTCGAACAAACAATTAAATAAAGGGGTCTTCCGATCCCCGACAAGGTCGATTCATCCACTATAAATGATAGGAAAGAAGAGAGCAGATAGTCTAGATTTCCCCTAACAGAATCGCTACTTTGGAGGGCCAATCCAAGGATACCGAATTCTCTTGATTGCTCGAGAACCCTAAGAATCGACTGTAGGGACAGAGAGAAAACAAGATTAGATTTCAAAGAATGAAACTTTTATTCGATAATATAAAGGTATGCCATAATGAATGACCCGGATTTTTATAGCTAAGAATCTAGATAAGCAATTTAAGAATACAAAATACAGAATTTTCTTTTAGTAACGATATTCATCAAATTCCCAGTATAGATAAGCAATTTAAGAGTATTCAAATTGAACTTCCAGAACAAGAAAATATATAATGTCTCTGTTGCTTGAAATCATCAAATAAGGAATTGAAACATCCTCGGTCTGGTTTGCTCTCAGTTGAAGAATATTTGTCCTGCAAGGCCATCTTCATCGACCTCTTGATGTTCATCATATGATAATAGATCAACCACATTGAAAGTAGCGGAAACGCCATAGTCTCCAAAACTTGAAAACTACCACCATTCGCTTGAGGAGTTTAACTTTGCATGACACTAGGCAGGAATCATGCTTTCCTCAAGTGAATCCACACAAGTTAACCTTATTTAAAATATGCCTTTCCGTGCTATTTGATCGACTTTGATACTTGTCAAGTTTGCTTTAAAATTCTCTTCCTCACTTCTTACTACTTGATTTTTCTCCAACATTTCTACTAGATTCACTTTCAACGCACAACTTGAACATAAATTATAAGGAAAATCTTCTTTGATTTTTTTTTGGTCATAAATCTTCTTTGATTAAAGTGCTACAAGCTAAATTCTTTTTTTGAACAGAAGATTTGATAGAATATGATAAAAATCAAAAAGAAGGATAGCACTGAAATAAACTATTTTAATAAATAAAAGAAGAAGAAGAAGAGAAGAGTTAAAGGGGAAAAAAAAAAGCAACACCTGGTCGCCAAAAAGGAAAGCCATCTTGATTGAGGTCAAAGATTTGTTTCCATGAGAGATTTTGCAACTTTTGGAGATAACAATCATTTCAATGAGATTATTGGTATTGTGGCATCTAAAGCAGTCTTCTACTCATTGATGACTGCCTTTTCCTCTCCCCCTTTAATAGGAGGGTATATTCTCTTGACAGAGACAATTACAATGCTAAACTGAAATTTTTTTAACAAAAAACTTATGCTTTTGTTTAATTAAAACATTAAAAACATAGGGCATAAGATATTGTTTATGCGGATTATCTTAACTATAATGAGTACCCCAAGTCCATTTGAATATAACCAGATCGATTCGAATGTACCGAATTTTTTCTTAAAAAGAAGACACACGTCATTCGTCAGCATATGAAATAAAAAACCCGAACATTGCGACAGTGATTTCCCCTTTTGATTTACCTCAAAGGAGTGGATGAGATGCTCCCCAAGGGAAATGGAGTGATGTAGAAGAGAGCATATTCTAGATAAGCAATCTCATGGGGATGATCACGTGATTTCCAGACCAGGACTTTGCAGAACAATCGCAATTTTGTCAAATTACTTAATTGAGGACAAACTCATGAATGTAGGGCCCCTCCTCCAATGCAAACTTACTAATTTAATAAAAAGATGGGCTACCATCCCTTTTTAAAAAGTTTTAAATGGATCAATTTAATGTTTAAGTACTCCAATAAGAACAAAGCATCTGGATTCGCGTCTATCTCCTACTAGCGTCATGGCACCCGCTACGCGCTTCCATGATCGTCGAGGGAATATATATGAAGAGCAAGAAATAATTTTCGGGAAAAAAATTGATTAATTTAGTTGAGTGGATATAGATGGGTATTACGAAATATTTGAGAAGAAAAAGTAACGGTTTTATCTAAATTTTTATGTAGTTCGATGTGGGAGAAATAGTGGAAAATCCAAAAAGTGAGACAAAATGAGAATTTGGCATAAATACACATAAAATATGTATCTATTGGTGATGAAACTCAATACTACTTAACACAATCACTGTATATATGTGAGTTTAACTCTACGAAAAAATCAGAGACTTTGGAGGCAAGTTTACTTAAGGGAATATGAAAAAAGTATTCATGGCAAATTGTACCTGAATTCGATAACCTATTGGTGTCGCTTCCAAAACTTGAAGAAGCATAATGGTGCAAGGAATAGATAGAGAGGCCAGTGCATACTCAATAACTTGTAACCTTTTTTAGAAAAATAGGTGGCGTACCAACAAAATTGACGTAAATGGTAGTGTCATTAAACACACCAACTTTCTATATATCAACATTCAGATTTTCAAGGGTAAACAAAATCGTGGTCAAAAAATTACTTGATCGAAGAGGAGATCAATTTGTCATCACAGAGTATATGATATAAATATAAAAAAAAGCTGATCTTCAATTCATGATTTAGGATTTCATCGGAAATCTCACGTATTCAATCTCCTCAAATGACATTTTTGGTCTAATAACATGGATATAAGTAGAGTGACTTATGTTTCTAGCAAATTCTACATCAAAAGTGACATGCATCGATGAAAAAATTTCTTCTTTTGATGATGGTGTACATTCCCTTTGAAGATAATGCCCAAATATTGGGTTAAGTTGGACATTTATATAATACGCACTTTGTAAAATTGTTTCCATAAGTCAATTTTATGAGTTATCTCTATCGAGATCGAGTTGAATAGTTAGATTAGTTTAAACTATAATTATTCAACTAAGCTTGTTGGAGATGGGCCGGTGTGGAAAAAAGTTACCCTGTGGGTATACTTAACATTAACCCTAGGTTAAAAGAAGAAGTAGACTTCTGCACGTATGGGTGCTCAAGCGCTTCCTTGTGTTCAGACTAGTTGGCACGACAGAGGTGGTTCCTTCAATTAAGTGCATATTAGATTGAAAGATTGCAGCTCCACTACCGTTAGGGTTATGATTACATGCTTCCCTATATGTCCCTATAAAATGAGCAAAATGCCCTGGATGGCAAGAATTAACAAAAGGCAAGTCCCTTTTAAATTTTGAAAGAAAAAGAAAAAAATCACTAGAATTAAGATAACAATGATTGCCCCCTGCCTGACCATGTGTTTAGGTAATTTAGAGATGTCGGGAGGGACAGCATGATTAGCGTAAATGGCTGAGGATTGTTGAAATCGATACTCCCTTGCCATAGAGTCACGTGCGACATGTGACCCTTTGTCGAAATCATTGTTATTGTTAGGCATGCAAAAGCGCGAAAATCGCCTCGCACGAGAAACATAATTTGCCAAGTTTGAATAATGTACAAACGCATTTTTCCAATATCTTTCCTCTTCCAAGTATAAATACAAATTCAAAAGGAAATAGAATACAATGCATTAACTCTTAGAAGCAAGTCGGGTCTTAGTTGATATTGCCCCATACTCTTGTACCTAAAAACTTGCTTATATAAAGTTATGCTACTAAATTACTAAGGATGAGCATGGTTCCAAAATAGAACCTAAAACTTGAGAACTACCGATGGGAACTTATAGGTTCCAAGTTCTAAAGTATGTAAGATAGGTTCTAAGTTTAATAATTTGGAAAACTTGTATCCGATAGTAAGTTCTAGGTTCTCGGTTGGTGGAATCTAGAACCTATAATTCGGAACCTAGAATTTAGTATAAGTTTTAATGTTTTTTTTTTTTAATCTATGTATTCACGCAAGTCTAAGGTATTTCATGATATTTGATAATAAGTGTATAATCCAAAACCACTAGTCTAAACTTCTATTTTATGATTAAGAATTTTATTTTTGTAGACTATTAGACTAGTGGAAACAATAATTGCATTTTTGATGCAATTATATTGGGCAATTGCTTCTTTCAAAATAATGATTCTATATAATATAAGAGCAATTAGTGCATTAAAACTATAAAATTTCCTTATACTATTCAATATGTGCATATAAAACACTTGTTCTTAGGCAATCAATAATAAAATCATTGTTTATTTTTATTGTCACGTTTATTTTCATTTTGCTTAACTAAATATGAAAAAAAAAACCTATTGAACTTGAAACCAATCCTAGAACCTATAACAGGGTAAGTTCTAGGTTCCAAAAAATAAGGAACTTATATTCAAGGGTAAGTTTTAGGTTTTAGACGGAACTTGTAAGGAACTTGAAACCGCTGACTCCTATAAATTACGGATTAATAACCTTGTCCATTGGTATGCCATCATCGTTAACTAGGGGAATCATTGAAGCCCCTAAGTGGTCTAAATAACTCCACATTGATGTTGATTTACCAAGCAAGATATGACAAGAGATCCACTCTAGTATCCCTATGTTGATCCATACTACAAAATTACACTTAGTATAAATCACTATCGATTTAGGTATTAACACATCTTGATATTCACAATCAAAATATGCAAGAACTCCAAATCGCAATGGTGGAAGGTGAACTATCTTATAATATGAAGGGATGAGTCAAAGCCCAATAAATAAAATCTCTAAGTTTAAGATAAAAGATCATTTTACTACTCGCCCTGATATCCACAAAACATTATTAAATCAAGTTGAGTACAAAATAACTATAAGAAGTAATTGAATGAATAGACACAATATTCTTCCCATCATAATATGTTAATGAAAACAATGAAAATTGTTGCATAAGATTATTTACTTCATTGCAAAGGATGTCATGACATATTGTGATGCACGGCTATTGCCACTTAGCACTAATAGATATATATGACTATATGTATTTATATATGCACATATTCATGTATTATTTTTATTACTTCATCTCATCCTGAATACTCCTAGAGCATCCTGACTCATCGAGCATCTTAAAACATGGGATATCTCGACATACAAGACATTTCCACTTCGAGACGTCCTAACTCACGAGTATCTCGACACATGGGGTATCATCATCTTTATATATGGGCAACAAAAGTATGTAATATAATACTTTCTATATATAATAATATAGTTACAATGCACATGATAACATTATAATCAAATGATTTCCTTTGCATCAACAACAAAATCAATATTCATTTTGAAGAATCAACATCCAGTGCACAACATTTATTTTTAATAAAATTCAACTAACATTCCCTTTGAATTGATCACACACAAGGGTAATGACAATGAGATGCCTATCTCCTTTCATTTCTCAAGCAAGCAATGATAACATACTTAGAAATCAGTTAATTTATTTGGAAATCAACAAGTTATATAATCGACAATTTAGAGATTTGGTAAGAGAATATTGATAGCTCAAATAATCAATAAGGTGAATATCGACAACTCAAATAATTTATCACAACATCGATAAATCTAAGTAAATCGGTAACTTAGTCGAATTATAAATATATTCCTTTCGGTTTTAATTTCACCACTTCCATATTTTTCACCTAACATGTCATTGAGTCTTATGGAAATCAATTAATCACAACTTTTATCTATAGAGAATTATCTATTCAAGTCACAAGAACACAACGATTCAACATACTACCAACAAAGCTTTCACACATTGGATATCAAAGTTCAAACCAAAATTAATAACCATTAAATGATCAAATCAAAAATATTAAGTAGATCAATCTAACTTAACCTCCATAGTTTCACTTTTCTTGGTAAAAAGATTTGAACAATTCAAAGTTTTAGTCACTTTCAAGTAACATAATCAAGAACAAAGATTGATAACTCTTAATCTTTTAACAAAACTAGTTTAATAAAGAGAATAAAGCCCACAAAATCACCTTGTACATCTTGAGAAGATGAAATTAGAAGGTTCAATAACACAAGATTTGAACTATTGCCTTCTTGAAATATTGGAGAGCGAAACTAAAAGAGAAAGGTTGAAGCCTTGAAGGGTATTCAAGATTTGCCAAGAGATATAAGATTAAATAACCAATGTTAAAGGTAATGATGACATTAGGTTGAAAACGCTGGGTGGAAAATGAAAAGGTGTACAAATCAAAGAGTATGGGCAAAGTAGATATTTTAATAAGCGACAAGATATCTTGTATATTAATACCAAAACAGGGAATTGTTATCCATTTTGAAATACTGATAAATTAGATTAATATTTCAAACCCACTAAAATCATCGGTGAAAGATAACAAATGCTAGGAAAATCTCAATTCAGTAAATTTTAAAACTTGAAAGCCGTCCAATGATTCGGAGTGTATTAGTCCCTGTTAATAGATACTAAGATGGTAAGTTAATCGCATTCGCTTTACACAATTGACGTACGTGTCTAACATTTATCAAATTAATCTTGATGCATCATTCTCTAAGCGATTAAGATCGCGGAAAATCATCATTCGCATCTTCCATACCTCACAAAAATAACAACCCACTTAAGATTCCATATATGCCATCCCAAACTCCACACTAGCAAATACTTGACTTTGTATCATAAATACTGTCATCGAACATGAAAAATTCCAAATGTTACATAAGGTCTTTCTTTAGTTCTCACCACTCCAAATTCATGTTTCCTAAAGAAAACAAACTATCGTGACTTTGATAACCGTGTGCATACGATTTTAAAAAAAATAGTACTCAATATTACATAAAGAGTTTGATTTCAATATCCCAACTCAATTCTCAGGTCCAACTGAAACGCTCTTTTCCCTATCCCCATCTCTGTCGATACGCAGAAAAGAAGGTTTTGCAAATGAGTACCTGACCACCAAACGCAAAGAGTGTACAATCAATAATAAACTGTCCTTTTCATATTATTTATAATTAATACTTTGAAAATCAGATCATAGGCATACTCGCCACAATGAACAATGATTGAAAGTCAGATCCTTTCCTGGTCCCTTCTTAGTCGAACGACTAATGCTTCTCTTGTTTCTTTTTCGAAATAAACTGTTAGGGATATTAAGATATTAAATATCTTTTAGAGATATTTTAATTTTTTTCTGATTTTTTATATCTATTTTGATTATATGCGGTCGATTTAATTTCCTTTTATTTTCTTCATATACATTTATAAATAGACATTGCATATACTCCTTTCTACATCAAAAATCATATAGAAAATTTCCCAATCTCTATTCTACTTTACATTCAATTTGATATCAGAGCCTTTGTTCTTAAGACAATCCTAGTGCACCTAAGAAATTTCTCAATTTTATTTATTGAGTTATTTATTTTCTTTGCGCCTATGCATCCAAGCAAAAAAATCCATTCCCGTTGCTCGACAATGTTCACTTAAGTGCATCATTCCCGTTTGAGTAAGCACCATGATGGTCGTGTTACGGCGTCTATGACACAGACATGTCGTCAAGTTGAGCTTTTCTTTTTGTACTGAGGTATTTTTCAAAACTGCGAAGATGATTCTTTGCACAATAACTTTTCCTTCAATAGTGCTTGGCTTATTCGCTTGTTGTAACCATGCTAGTTGTATTGGCCATGTTTAAGTTACTATCCCAATAAAAAAGTCAACCGCAAATGACACATGCTGCTCAAGTTCAATTCTCAACTTTTCACTTCTCATTTCGACTACATCACTAGATTTGCTGCTATCAAATAATCAACATATCGAAATCTTCTTGTTAACAAAAGCTGGAGCGATCAAATGCCCTACCACCCCCGCCTCACCTTGGATCCATTGAGCTAATTTTAATAAAAAAATTTGTGATATTGTTTGGATTATTTTTCAAACTCAAGTTGATTATTGTTTCCATTGAGGATATTAAATATTTTAGAGATATGTTAATATTTTCTCTGATTTTCAAAATATATTTTGATTATGCACAACCGATGTAAGCTTATAAATAGGCTCTTCGTATACTATTTTCTACATCAAAAATCATATAGAAACTCTATTATACTTTACATTCAACTAAAACAATGGTTCCTTTACATAGCTTACAATTGGAGTGCTAAACATGTTTATGAACCGATGACTTACAAATTATGGATATTATCCATACATAGATAAAAAATAAATGTGAGTCATGTCCATATAATCCACTAAATAGAGGCTTGGTTCAGGGAATTTACTCCAACTTTAGTTGCTAAAAAACATTGCTCATGACAAATCATAATTGAAAATAAATGATTTGGATAATATTTTTTTAAAAATGATCATTTTTAATATTTATAAAAATGAATGTAGTCTACAAATTATTGATAATAAATATATTTTTTATCGATTAATTCAAACGATATGAATAATCATTTAAATAAATATTTTTAAAATTATTTATTTTTGTAAGTAAAGCGATAAAAAATAATATTCGATAATTTTGTCAAATGAGTTAAGAAAAAAGGCTCTTCCTCGTGAAGAGAGAGGGATGAACAGAGGATAGAGGTACGTGTATCGGATACCGCTCCTGGCAATGTTCTTTGGGACCCACCTCCCCCAGATGTCCCCCAATGGCGTCGTGAAACGTGGGCCGAATGTCACGTCACGTTTTCACCTTCGTAGAGAGAGAGATAGACAGAGACACGACCTCTACAAACCCGGGCTACGCAAGGAAGTCCATCTCACCAGATCACAGTGTGTCGAAATCTTTCTCAGCTATATTACACTGAGAAAAAATCTAACTGCAGCTGCACTCACGTTTCACTGCCGCTGTGCGTGCAAGACCGTGCGATGTAATAAAGCGCTCTCTCTCTCTCTCTCCTTCCTAGTCATTGCCTTTCTCTTTCCGGTTTTTCCACTTGTTCTCCTCTTCTTGGGAAAGAAAGCTGTGTCTGGTCCTTTTCAAGCACTTGGCTTTCTTCGGGTCTTTATGTTAACACTTTAAAAAAATGAAGCCTCCTGCTCCTTCCTCAGGTGTTTCTCGAGCTAGCTCTCTCTCTTGAGAGGGGTTGTTTGCTATGGCGGCATCCGCTACTGCGCCTTCTCTTTCTGCTTTCGCATGAGTCATCTGGTTCTTGATCGTTTAAGCTCCATCAAGATCATCTTCAGTTTGCAGTCGGCTTTCTTGCCGTCTCCGGAAAAGAACATAAAAATTCTAGCTTTTTGTGTGCTCCGAAACTGGGTTTTTAATGGAACCTTCAGATCCTTCATATTACTAGAGAGTTTGCATTTGGGAGAAGATAAGAGCCTTTAGGGGTGGGCCTGGCCTTTGCCTTTTAAGTTCGAGAGCTTGGAACCTTCATGACTAGGGAGTGAACGGTGGACAGGAATGGAAGAGTTTTACAGGCTTGACACTTTGGTTCAGTGTTCGGATGATATGGTTAGGGTAGAGAGCATCACTGGTGCTGCTAGCACTGCCGATGCTGATGACAATAATGATTTCCAAGGGTCCTTGAACGACTTGGTCCGGTCCGGGTCGGGTAGATTCATGGAATCCGGTGAAGGGTCCGAGATGTCTGATCTGATCAAGACCCAGATTGCCACTCACCCTTTGTATCCTCAACTTGTGTCTGCCTATTTAGAATGCCAAAAGGTACGTACACAAAGCAAACCCTTTTTGATTCTGTTGATCTTTGATCACGGTGAGCACCGCTTGGCCTAGCTATTGGATTGTTTTCATCTTTCCTTTGGTGTTAAGACTTGTGTTTTCGCTGGAATTCAAATACTAACGATCGCGCCTTTGGAACTGGGACGTTTGGTGCTGTAGGCTCACGTTGCAGTTATCATCTGTTAAATCATGTGTCGATTGTGTGATTTGAATTCTTTGCCTTTTCTTCTATTGGGTTTGGTTGCAGGTTGGAGCACCTCCTGAAATAGCTACACTTCTTGAAGAGATTGGCCGAGACCAAAAACGCCGGACTGGTGCTTGCGCCGAATTTGGAGCTGATCCGGAACTTGATGAGTTCATGGTATGTTTGCCCAAAATTAATAATTTTTTCTCACTAGATGGATCACGAATTATTGCCCCTTTTGCCCACTGACTAAGCGAGACAATATTGATGGGGGTTTTCTTGATGTTGAAGGAATCCTACTGTGAGGTCCTTCACACATACAAGGAGGAGCTGTCCAAGCCCTTTGATGAGGCCACTATCTTCTTGAGCAACATCGAGTCACAACTCAGCAACCTTTGTGTGGATGCTTCAACAGCTTTTCGTTCGGGGCATTGCATCTCAGGTAATGTCCATTTTTTTCCCTTTTTTGGGGTGCAGTGCTTTTACCCAGAGATCTTTTACTTGCACTTAAATTATGGGTGCTGTCTGCTTTGATGGGTCATGTTGGTTCTGTGCATGAAATGACATGTATGGTGTGTGGAGAGTCTTATAATTGGGTGCAATCTTTATCCGCACTTGGTGTTTTGAGAAATTAACATTTTTGCTTTCACTTGGATAATTCAACAGATGCATTCGAAACCCTTATTATATAATTGGCGTTTCCCTTGTGTTTGTTTTTTTTTATATGGATCTTGCTTTTGGCCCCACCCTCGTTACATGTGTCATTTTGCAACTGAATATCTTAGCCAGACATAGTATGTATAGTAGTTTATTATGCAAAAGTTCTCGCTAATTTTTTTAATCCAGACTCGATATATATTTTACCTTGAAACTGAATGTGCTTTATTGTGCAAAGATAACACTTGAATAAGTTGGTCGTGCATTATGTCTTCTCAAACACCCGAAATCTTCACTCATCCTCCAACCTCACACTTCACTGGAAATGACAGAAGATGTATCGTACATATTGTCCTACTCTGTTAAACTGCTGTGGCTTCAAATAAAATGTTTTTTGAGCATGTACTTTACAATTAAGCGTAGAAAGACTTGATAGGTAATAGAGCACAATGGCGTGAAAGTATTCATTTAGCAGACCCAAGGCTTAGTTGATGTGATATACTTTGACCGACAAACTGTTGAGTTTCATCGCTGAATATGCTTTAGTGTTGCAATTAAATCATAAATCTAACAGCTTCTCCCCCAGGGTGTAGGCCTATGTTAATTCAGACGTTCCATTTGTTTGTAAATTGCCTGCCTTTTATCTCAACCTTCACTGTTGATTTAAATAAAGATGCAAGTACTTCTATTGTTGAGAGGGGCTCCCATTTATTGAAGAACTTGTCGGTTTAGTCAGTTTTGTGCATAATGCATAAGTAGGTGGAGCACAGTGAACTGTGAGAAGGACAACTAGCAAGGACGAAAAACCATGGCGTGAAATGGTCACTGGGAGTTGTGTACTGAGATAATGGTGAAATTGGAGCTAGCTATTAATGACAGTTAAAGCAAGTAGCAGCATTTTGACATTGAAAAAGCAAGCTAGAATTGGTTTGGGGAGTTTATGAAGGTGGCCTTATTTAGGTGAATTTGAAGGCCTGTGAAAAGTGCTAATAGAGATTCCAAGATTTTGCAAGTTATGAGAAATTGTTCGGTGAGAAGTGTACTTTGTGTTAGTGTTGGTCAGTGACACCGTGCACCAGTAGGAGTAATGTTTAAATTAGAGGGAAACTATCATTTAGGTTTGTAATTTTAGAGAAATTGCTCTCAGAAATTTTTTATTCCTTAAGAGTTAGAATAGAAACACCAATAACTGTTTTAAATTCACGCTTCACTAACTTTTAAGGTGATCCTTTGTTTAGGCGATTCAATCTCTTCGTTCAACAATGACAATATATCTTGTGTCATGCATGAAGTGAACTACTTTGTTGAGGTGATGTTCTTTAGGTTATGTTTTTTGCAATTGGAAGGAGAAAACATCTTTCCAGTTCTTGATGCCTACGGATAGCTTTTATTAAGTGGGAGTTCAAGGTGTGTTAGGTATTTGCAAAGCTAGAGACTAAGGTGTTGATTGTTGTTTACCAAAAACTTAGGAGCCCCTGACATTCATCTGACGAATAATGCGTGGATGTCCACAAAATGTCTGTATAGGAATTTCTTTTCGTATTCACTATGGTTATTCCTAGTGTATACGGATGTTTTCCATCAAGCTGCATAACCAATATTGAACTGATCAGTCCTTTGTGGTTTAAAAAATGAAAAGAAGAAGAAACTGGTCAGCTCTTATAAGGGGGATGTTGTGGTTCTACAAGGTTGGCTCTTCATGAAAGCAAGTATCCTTCATCCTCCTTTCTTATTTTGTGGGTGAAAGTTCAGGTGAAAAATTGCATAGAATCCTAAGCCCAATGTGAAGGCATATATTGGGTTATCAAACAAAACATTTAGGAGAGGACAATAGGAGTGGCTCCACATATCTGTCATTGGTTGTTGTCTAAGTCTTTCATTTCCTTCATCTTTACCTTTTATATCTCACTCTCAATTCAAAATATTGGCTAACCTGTATCTTTCCACTTATTCCCTAACACAGAAAATGGTGTTATAAAGGTTGAAGGATTGCTTGGAAATGTCTTGACATGCTAGTTTATTATGAGATAACTGAAGCTATAATCAGGACTACTTGGAAGAAGCACTTGACAACATGTAATTGTACTTTTCAGGAAAAAAATCCGTGTATGAACGAATTCAAATATGCGCTTTAAAAGCTTAGGATTTGAATGTGTTAAATTAACTGTTGATGCACTTCAGAAACTGTTTGTGCTTTTATGAGATAATAATGTTGTGGCTTTCTTCCATGTTCGGATAAAAATCAATTTATTGGACTACAGTTCTTTCGTTGAGCTTCCTTTGGACAGATTATCCCAGCTCTATTTGTTGACATGTCACAATACTATGTGTTTGGCTAAAGCATTCCATCCCTCTAGAGCTGTGGCTCAATGTTAGTGAATGATGGGACACCTTCCCTTTAGGAATGTGTTGGTCGATTGCATATATAAGTCAAACCTAGTATACTTAATATGCCATTGATAAAATAGAGTCGACACACTGCCTTTTCGAGCTGTTTCCAGATGAAGCAGGTGGGAGTTCAGAAGAGGATCTTAGCTGTGGGGAAGTGGAAGCTCCGGAAGGCCAAGAATATTTGTTCGGGATGCCTCCTTGTGACAAGAACCTGAAGGAGGTTCTCCTGCGCAAGTACAGTGGCTATCTCAGCAGTTTGAGGAAGGAGTTCTTGAAGAAGAGGAAAAACGGGAAGTTACCGAAGGATGCGAGGATGACACTGCTCAACTGGTGGAACTCCCACTATCGATGGCCATATCCAACGGTAAGTGTATCTGTTTTTTTGGTGTCCTAATTGCAAGAGAAACTAATTAATGCTGACTCGTTTTGGCCTGAATTGCAAGGAAATATGTATGGCATCTGATTTTAGATGGCAGGTTTTTATGCTGATGTACACTCAGATTTTGTTCATCTCGTTTGAGAGTTGATGTTTTCAGTCTGACTATTGAATAATCTTCCATGATATGTTTCTGTTTCCTAAATTTCACAGTAGTTTAGTCTTGGCCTCCAATTTATTTTTGTATTGAAATGAGTGAATCTCCTTTGCTTGAAATGCTCGCAATTTGAGTGCAGGAGGCAAAATTTTTGTTCTAACTATGTGCAGTTTTTCCTGCCATACTGTGTCAGATATTCAGTTTTTTCTAAACTTTTGAAGGTTATCATGGTTCAAGGTTGATCTTCAGAAAAAGCTAGTGCGTGCCCATCTCTCTTTCCCTTTAGGTGCGGCGTGTGTAATGGCTGATATGTATTGCAGGAGGAGGAAAAATTGAAACTATCTGAAGTCACGGGCCTAGACCAAAAGCAAATTAACAATTGGTTTATAAACCAGAGGAAGCGGCATTGGAAGCCATCCGAAGACATGAGGTTTGCCTTGATGGAGGGTGTCAGCAGTGGTATTGGAGCTCCTACATATTTTGACACTGGGGGTGGAGGTCAAGAATGATGTTTAAAATTGATCAACAGATTCTGGATTGGGTCCATGTTATGCTTTTCCCCTTGATGCCACTCATTCTTTGCCTTTGTAAGTTGTTTCTTCATGTATGTAATCTCTTCGACCACGTGACTCCTTATAGTTAAAACTGTCTGCATATTTTAGCTCTGGTGTTCTAGTTACAAGCAATATGTCAAGGCGGTGTCTGTTCATCTCATAGAAGGAATAGATGAGGCATAAGATAGTTCTCTTTGTCGTGTTTAGACATGAACTTGTTATGCTTTTTCTTAAGAAGACACTCTCCTGGCTCATTATATTAGATCAAGTTGATTGAACGCTTAGAGAACAATGAGATCAAGTTGACATCCTGAGTTGCTGTCCCATGGATTGATTTCATCCGTGTTGTGCTGTCTGATGGACGAGTCTATCCAATAGTTTTGGCTGTTATATGTTGGTGGACAGTATTCTTGGGCTGTGGCTGGCTTCTTAAAAGGTTGGATCTGTCTGTGATCACGAGAGGATCTTGCATCGCCGTTCTTGACTCTCTGCCCATTGTTGGATTGAAACTGTGTTGGCACAGTAATTGAATTGTAACTCAGCCGGTTCTAATTGTCCTTGAGGGCATTTTTGGGAGAAGAGGATGAAACTGGAGCTAAAGAAGGAATACATGGGAAAAAAGAACCTTATCAGAAGATTGTTCAAAAAATCTTAAATGTATCGCACTTTTATTAATTAAGTTCTAGATATTTTCATAATTTGCCAATTAAGTTTTGATCAATTTTTAATCAGAAATTGCTAAAGTGAACGTTGGCCATCTTATAGGGCCTGGCCCATGCCGTTAATGATTTTTAATAATATGTTAATATTTTTAAAATTTTAATGTTCTTTTTTTCCCCTTCCCTTCTTTCTCTTGTCAATTGCCCGGCCTTGGCAAAAGGTCTGACAAAGCTTGTCCTCGTTGGCCATCGGCAAGGTTGAGCTTTGCCCCCCAATGTGGGTGGAGTCAATGTCATCGGACTCATTGACAAAGGTATGCCACTCCATCGATTGAGTGGCTTGCGAGGATGGGACTAAACTCAGAGTAGATGGTGTTCCTCGTTGCGGAGTCGAACACCACCTCTGTTTGCTTGTTGTAGTCCCTATGAGACATGTCCGCCAATCGACGGATTCCTTCGATTCCCTAGCTTCAACTGCTTTTAGAGAGAGCTTTGTGAAACGTTGTTGACTAATATTATTGTTTTCTTGTTTGGGAGATTAGGCTCGATCTCACTTAACTAACCTTGCCATGGTTGGGTGAGGCTCACTTGAGGCTAACAAGGTCCCTTGTTGGCCAACGCCAAAGTCGAACGATTGGCTAGAAGAGGAAGAAAGTAAAAAATAAAATAATAAAAAGGGAAAAGAAAAAAATAATAAATAATAAATAATAAATATTAAAATATTATTAAAAATTATTTATGTTAGCATCGGTTATCTTACGTGACATAATCCAAAGAAAAATGGCTAAATGAACTCAATCGATAAAATGTAAAAATATTTATTACTCAATTGAGGAAATTAAAAAGTCTATAACTTAACCGATAAAAATGCTATGAATTTAGGATCTTCTGTATAACTTTCCTGGTGATTTTGTATTTTCTAATCTGTGTTCCATTGCTATAGAAAAGTTAATTAGGGTAATCTTTTTCAAATCCTTAAGAAAATGACTAACATGTCTTACGATGTTTTTTCTATTAATCTATGAATCTAGCTAGATAAACCCTTCGTGTGCCGAATTCCACGTGTTATCTACGTCAAGGGTAACAAATTTTTTTTACCTAATAACCAATCCTTAGTCATAATATGCTGAATTCTTCAGCACGAAAACACATAAACCCCCAAATACATCACACTCAGAAATGGGCTTTTAGGCATTGCACTGAAGAGCCTCATACGGTCCAACAAAAGGGGGACTTGACAACCCACGAAATCAGAGTCTCAACAGCGAAGAACATAGAAAAGCCACATACTTTGTTCACAAAATTATCAAGCTTCCATGCATAATATTAGGGGTGAGCCTGGTTTAGGTAGGTGGCTCCCACCTAAAATCGGAAACTACCCACTAAGGACCGGTTTAAAAAAAAAATAGAATTGAAAGCCACCCAGGAACCAGACCATTCCTAGGTGAATTCATGGAACCGGTTTGATAAGCTTCATGCACTTAGTGCAATATTTTCTAGTGAGCCAAACTAAAGCCAAAAACTAAGAAGTTCCCTATTCTCACTTGCAAGATCAACAATAGATTAGATTTATATTAAAAGTTGAGAGTCGAGGTTGTCAGTGAGAGATAAAGAGACAGACTTTGATGAGGTGAGAGTGAGATAAAACAAACACTCAATTAATGAGTGTTGAGCTTCAAATTAGGGATTTTAGAATTTCATTTTTATTAATACTTTTTTTGGTCAGAAACTTTTCTTAAAAGTTAAATATATATTTATATATTTATAAATTACTGGTTTGATCCGGAATGGGTGGGTGGGCGATTTCACTCCTGGGACTAAGAACCAGACTGATACCCACTGGTTCCCTTGGGAACCACCGGTTTTGATCCGATCCGGTTTGATTTTGGGCAATTCCTAGTTCTTTTTCATACCCCTATATAATATTCATTTCTTCGTGCAAGAGTTGACCTAAGCAATGTAAAAAAAAAAAGTGACTTTCAAAGAGACTTCGGATTCATAATAATATCGCGTCTTCATAGAACGCGAGATCCGCGTCCAGATTTGATCGGGCTAAAACACGGTGCGAGAAGGCAAAAAAGTAGAACCCGCCTGAACATTCGCCGGGGACTGAATAAGCTAGTGAAAGGCTTTGACACGGAGAAAGTTCCTGAGCGATGCTCCTCTCCATATGGCCAATTCCTAAATCGTATGCTGGTTTACCAGGTCAAGAAACATTTCTCGAGAGCCCTTCCTCTACACAAGGAAAGATTACCTGGCGGACCGCCTCCAAAACAGGAGCCGAAATTCTCGTCCAGATCGTAGATCGAGTCAAAACAGAGTCGCCCGATGCTCATGGCAAAAAAAGGTCGTTTGACAGAGTGGAAGTGCCATGAATTCAAACCAGAATGCCACTTCGTATTTCATTGAAATAAACATAGATGCGGAATGATGCATGATGATTACAACATAACAGCATATCATGAAGAAAGATCGAAACTCAACTTGTATGTCAAGAATAGAGGGGGATATAGAAGCTACATAGGGAGGAATTCCTCAAATTTTGCTCCTCTCAGAAGCCAAATCTTCGGCTTTACGTTCCCTATGGCTCTTCGTTTCCTATACCTCTCCTCGTGCTCGTGATCCGTGATCAACACTTGCGCGCTAGGATGACCGAATTGACAACCTCGTCCTTGGGGTGAAACACCGAGAGAACCTCGAACCCTCCAAGATCACTATGAACATCCACCACCGGATAAAGAAAAGCCCTAGCGCCGTGCGCGCTCCTCACCATCAAAATAGCCCCGCTTTTCATGTACCTCCCCAAGTGCTCGATCGCCCTGGCCTTGTCCTCCTTGTTCATGCCCACGAGCGCGGCCAGTAACACGACGTCGTACTCCTTCAACTCTTTCGTAACTTTGAAAACGTCGCAGGTGTGGAACAACACCCTCTTGGACAAATCCGGGTCGGAAGAGATCAACCGAATGGCTTTGGAATTAGCCGAGGGGTCGATGTCGTAGTTGTGGAACGAGGTGGTCGTCAAGTGATTCGAGGCCAATACTATCGAGGTGAGAGGAAGGGGGCCAGAACCCACAAAGGCAACCCTGTTGGGGACACCGGTGCAGTGTTGGGTCAAGAGGGTGAACTCGAGTTGGGCCAATTTGAGATAATTTTTGTAGTAAGGGAAGATTTCAAGATTCTCGATTGGGCGATCGAAAGACCCCAGGATCGTCGCGAAATGACTCTCCAATTGGCCCTCCGCTTCGCCGCACAGCCTTATGAGGTCTGACCTCATTTCTTGAGCCTTGTTGCACAACCTGGCGACATCGATGTGGTGGTGGCTGTGGGGCGTGCACGTGAGGACGAGCTGCGAGAGGAGGGTGTTGACATCTCTGCATGGCTTGAGGCTGTCGAGGCTGGAGATCTTCTCGTGGAGCTCGAAGACTGTTTGGATCAACGGGTCTCCGTGGCAGACCATGTCGACACTATGAGCTTACCGGGAGACGGAAGACACGCGACTGTCCCGAGAAGCAACCTGCGAATCAGGTGGAGCAAGTTTCGCTCGAGAAGTAATTGAAAACGAAGAATTCCAGAGCTCGATGGTAACGCGTTGCGGCCCCTCCAATGAGGGGGCGTTATTATTTATGGGCGTCTCTGGGCCCCAGTTTTCTACGGAGAGTTGGGATTGTCTTCGCTTGTCTTATTAATGAAGTTCATACCCTTTCTTTTTCGAAGGTTTATTAACAATCCCGGACGAGGTGGAGAGGCCATTTGACCTTTTCTTGATCTGACCATTCCGGATACGTTTCTACGAGTTCCTGATCCTAACATTGTTCCGTGCACTCAGATTAGGAGATCAATCCACCTCGGCCAGCGGAGGGTGACCGGGCGATGCATCTTTCCATCCTTAAAGGCTTAAAATATGACCCCTATTTGTTTTCAACCACCGTGTTGTAATTATGCTCAGTTATGAGCCAAAATGAGATACGTCTTCTCAGTTCATTTATCTTCCAAATACATGTATCTTTTTAGTTAATGTATCTCTTGAATTAATGAAAGGGATAAATACATTGAATATCTTAAAACTTGTCGACAAAATATGATTTGGGCTAACTACTGTATTAGAAATCCTAAAACTTGTCACAAAAATATAATTGAGTCTAAAATTTCTAAAATGTGCAATTAAATCTTAAAACTTATAATGAAAAATGTAATCGAGTTCATAAAACTTTTGAAAAGTGCAATTGAGTTTTAAAATTTATCATAAAAATGCAATCGAATTTTCAAAAAGCGCTATTATTAAGAGAACTTGATTGACCAATTTGACAAGTTTTAGGACTTAATTGTACTTTTTGAAAGTTTTAGGACGCGATTGCTCTTTTGCAACAAGTTTTAAGACTTATTCGCACTTTTTAAAAGTTTTAAGATTAAATTATACTTTAATGATAAGTTGTAGGACTTCTAATGCACTTATTCCATGTCATTTAATCATAAAATTTTCAAAAAGTGCGATTAAATCTTAAAACTTGTCGCCAAAGTGTAATCGACTCCTAAAATTTTGAAAAAGTACAATTAAGTCTTATAACTTATCAAATTGATTAAATAAAGTCATTTCTTTAATAATACTTTTTGAAAGTTTTGGGGTCAATTGTATTTTCATGACATGTTTTAGGATTTGATTGCACTTTTTGAAAGTTTTAGAACTCAATTGCACTTTTGTGACAAGTTTTAGGAATTAAATGCACTTTTTGAAAGTTTTAGAACTCAATTGTACTTTCATAGCAAGTTTTAGAACTTTTAATATACTTATCCCTTGATATGTATTTTTAGTTCACGTATCTCTCAAGTTCAGGCATTAGTTTAGTTTATGTATCTTTTCAGTTCATGACTTCTCAAAACTTTATAAATTGATTTGAACTTTTTTTCATTCCAAAAACAAAAAACAAGAAGGATGAAAAAAAACCTCTCATCTCTTTATTTCAATTTTCTCTAAGTGTGCCGATTTTGAAAAATGTTTGATAGATTCATGTTTGCGTGGTTTTAATTTAAATGGGTTTGAGGTATTGTATCTTAGGAGACATAATTCATGAAACTATTTATATTGGGCTTGTGAACAATCATCTTTACTTGTAAAGATTATATATACATTGGTTTGGTCATTAATATTAATTTGTTATCGCTTTCTCAGTATTATTATCTTAGTTTATATTTTTCAAATTACAACAAACAACGGCAAGTATTTTTCCTCCAATACGTAATTTTTCCGACAGTAGGAACCTGTTGTCCTTCGTCGCCTTTTTACTCGAACAATTACAGGCGACGCCCCGGTGGCACCCCCATTGTGCGGGATGTTAAGGATTATTGGTATCCCGTCCATGATAAAATGTGATGGGAACGGAAACCCTACCCCAGAAGCTCTTTGACAGTTTGCTTCCCTGATGGGAATTAGGAAATGTTTTATCAATTCGCGCTGCTCTTTAAAGTTGATCTACTTGATTCAATTCAAACATGAACTTATGTCAACCACGCAATGGCACTCAGAAAACATTAGTATAGAACATATATATATTTATATTTATAGAAACTCCTGTGGTTAGAAATGCTGTAAAACACTCACTATCTATTTAAAAAAAGTTATCCGTCACTTTTTCATTCCACCTCAGTGCGCTTTTGTATCTTGAGAACTTATCATTTATACGGAATTTTGTCAATAATTAAGGCTACATATATTTTGATTATGGAGAGTTGATATTTGGTATTCTAAATAATGTGTCAGACCTCAAGCGGATATTGAGAAAGTGGGATGTTTAACACTCACGTAGAGCCTGTCACATTATTTACTAGTCAAATTTTTTTAGGTTAACACCATGAAAAATCCCACACTAATACATTTTTGATAAATTTATCTCATACTAATTTTTTAACAATCAAAAAATCTAAATCGATACACTTTTGACAAATTTACTTTTTGTTAATTTCCGTTAAATTATATTATCAAATTGCTAAATTGAATGACACGTGACAATTGATTGGTGTACCACTTTGGGATTTTATTCTCCATTTGTCACAGTTGTATCGGTTTTGTGATTTTTTTATAGTATTAATCCAATTTAAGATGATATATTTATCACAAATGTACCATTTTGAGTTTTGATAGTCAAAAAATTAGCTTGGGCAAGTGTACCAGTTTGGGTTCTTTATGGTCATTTGGGGTAAATTTATTACAAGTGTACTAGTTTGAAATTTTTCATGATCAAAAAATTAGTTTTGAGTAAATTTGTTATAGGTGTCTCGATTTGAGATTTTTCGTGGCATTAATCCATTACTTTAGCAATTTAATCTTTTTCCTCTCGACCTCCAACTACTTTGAGAAAATTGTCCTTAGAGTCCTAAATTTATTGTGCAATACTTAATTCCATCTTAGACATTTCAATTGTGCCAATTCAGTTTTAAATTTTTGATGATTTATTAATTTAGTCTTAAATATTTTGATGATTTGCCAATTTAGTCATTTTAATAAATTTTGGCCAAAAAATTAATGTGGATAATTTTTACAATTTTTTTGTCCTTTTTCCTTTTCCCATGTGGCTGGCCACATGCAAGGGTCATGCTTGCCGCCAATAGGCAAGCCTTAGTGAGGGGTGACTAGCAAGGACATCATGGTCTTTGCCCAAATCTTGCGAGGGCGATGATCACCTAGCCGACTATTGCAAGCCCATGGAAAATTGGGAGAAAGGACAAAAAAAGGAAGAAAAGAAATGGAATAACAACAAAAAAATTAATAAGAAAGTAATAAAAAATAGAAAGTTTAAAAATTACAACAATTGCGTATATCAGTGTTTTTTGGCCAAAATTTTTTGGAAGGAATACATTGTCAAATATTGAAAAGATTTAGAATTAAATTGGTAAATCGTCAAAAAACTTAGCATTAAATTGACACAATTAAAAAATTTGGACCTAAATTGGCTGTTGTACTGTAAGTTTAGAACTTTTAAGGCGATTATCTTGATTACTTCACGCACTTCCTTGTTATCTACAACTTCCTACTCAAAAGTTTACTTTGCATTCTAGTATTAAGAAGTCACGATTTTAAGAATATGTAATTCTGCAAAGATAAAAAAGAAAAAGAAAAAGAGAGATTTGCTTCTTCTTCTACTTTTTCTTCTCTAGCACGCTCAATCTCTCTTCCGCGTCATCTTGATTGACTTTGATCAATCACTATTGATTATGTTATAGTCATTGGGAGTGGATTTCGGTGCAAGTTCTCCTCGTGACATAGAAATAGAACCGTCCTCGGTTCGTTTGTCAACGTTGCCAAGAGAACGAACAACCTCAAACGACGTACCGAAGAAGTTAATTCTGTCAAGGACGTTAAATGCCTTTTCGAGATCGATTTCCAACTAACAAGTTACCCCGACGCGAGAGCAACCTAAAATACATAGTTCGATCATTGGCGTTGGTTCGCATAGGTCAAATTAGGAGTACACGAGGCAAAAGAAAATCCTCGAAACCCTAGCCCTCTCATACATCCAAATCTCACTCCAAGAATTCAAGATTCAATCAATAAATTGTGGGGAGATTCTCTTCCTCGTGCTTTTCACACTCCTCTATTTTGTCTCACTTCTTGTCACCAAACAACAAATCATTAAGCTTGTCATAATCAATTATCTATTAGCTAGCAAGGAAGCTAGTCATTCTTAATTATTTGATGATAATCAGCATCTCTCAGTTCCCACTCAACGCGTATTTAAAACTACCACCTCTGTCATATCCAGTTGCGTTACATGGTGATTGATTGTCAAAGTGATTTTAAGTGCGAGAAGGCTAATTTAGTACCACTTAATGAATTTGCAGAATAATTACAAGAATGGCAATCTGTTATTGCTAGCCCAACTTCTATTATCAAAAGGGTATTGATTACAATATGTTGCTTGTGAGCATCGTGGGGGAGGATAGTCATAGGTTATAATATACCTAAGATTTTCACGATTGAGAGAAAAGGGAAGACTCCACACATTGGATCTGTGTAGTACTCTGTGTAAACAATCTAATGCTAGGGTTGTCAAATCAATCCTTGATTTCGCTAGTATATTCCTTGATCCATGAAATTGGTAAGGCACCCAATAAGTCCAAGTTTCACCATCTAATCACCTAAAGTAAGCTTTCTACATTTATAAATAGTTGTAAATTTAGGAAACATAATTGTAAATGGTGTATACAATTGTAAATATCTACATTAAGTTTTACCATAATTGTAGGAGTAGATTTAGGAAACATAGTTGTAAATGGTGTGTACAATTATAAATATCTACATTTATCATACAAGAATTATTGAATTGATTCACATTGGGAGCTTCCATTTTGTGTCTTTTGTCATGGTATCAGAACAAATTTCTGTCCTAGTATAGTTTCTTCTTCATGGCCGATCAAGACATTTCCACGGTCTCTCCCAAGATCGATGTAACTTCTCCATATTTTCTTCTCTCAAGCGAGCATCCAATTACCCCTCTAGTCTCTTCTCCTTTAGATGGAGACAATTATCCAACATGGCATCGTGCCATGCTGATGGCCCTTGAGGCGAAAAATAAACTGTGCCTTTTTTTTTTTTATGGGTCCTTGTCGTGTCACGTTTCAACCTCTTTGGATAATCCCCTATGGATACATTGCTGACCCTGCTAAAATAGTTCATCTTGATAGGATTTAATCACAGTGTAATAGGTAGATATCGAATTTGTACCTTGTTGATATGCAGATAAAGTCCTACGGATCCAAAAATCCAAGGAGCGTCACGAGGAGAGGTGCGCTTGCAAAGATCATTCCAAACATCATATGTCAAGTCATGCTACTGAATGTTATGTGAAATCATTGGTATAGTAGAACAAATCAACTAGGACCTCACCATGTTATTGAAATGTATCCATTGGGATAATTCGAAGAGGTTGAATCAGGGCGTGGCAAGGATCCATAAACATAGCACGGTTTACTTTTCGCCTCAAGGGCCATGAGCATGGCATGATGCCATGTTGGATAATTCTCTCCATCTAAAGGAGGAGAAACATCAATCTCAGGAGTGGAAATGTCTCAATCGGCCATGAGGAAAAAATTATATCAGAACGATATTTGCTCTAATACTATGAGAAAGGACACAAAATGGAAGATCCCAATATGTGAACCGATTCAATATTTCTTGTATTCAAAATGTATACATTTATACACCATTCACAACTATATATCCTGAATCTACTCCTACAGTTGAATAGTACTACCAAAAGATTGAATAAAACAATTCATGAGATAAGGACATCATGGTGACATGTGATCATCACGCTAGGAAAACCTTTTCATCTCTATTAAATGGAAAGTGCCGTTTTGCCCACATATTACAAGGAAAAACGCATCTTCCAAAAAAAAAAAGAAAAACAAGTTAGAAAGAATAAATCAGATGAACTATAAAATATTAAATTTCCTCGAACGTTGTGATGCGAAACTTATTTCTCCTGTGGTTGCTCTGTAGTCTAGTGGGAACGCTGAGATTCTACTGGGGACTTCTTTTCTTACAAGAATTGACGGATGAGATCGAAAGCTATTTTGTCCTTAGTCTTGCATCAACATGCATGCTTGCCCCGGTGAAACGTCAGTAAGCTAGAATCATCATCCTTAATGGCGACGTTGTTCTGCATCAGTGGGCACGCTTGGGCATCTGGTCTCCGCTTGCTCGATGAGAACGGCGACTTTTTGTGCAATGCAGGGTCACCAATCGAAGATCTAATCGCGTTGACATTTTCATGCCTTTCGAAAGCTCATTTTAGCTTTAATGAAATATATTATCAATGGATTTCATGCGGATGGCGCTCCTATTGCCTCTTCAACCGTCATCTTCCATGCCTTTCTCCACCAAATTTTCCATGCCTTTCTCATACAATTTCTGATGCGATTTATTTATTGTGATTGCGATGGAGACGAGTCGTGTGGGGAGAGCATGGCTGCCACACGATGCCGTTTTCCACATCCGTGTTGATTGGGACTTCGATTGTGTAAGTTAGCTAATCGTCTCCATTTAATTGAGTGCGACCATGGCCTTTTGGATTGCTGTCTCCGTTGAAAAGGAAATGTAACCACCACTCAATCACCAATACATTCATAGTCCCAGTGATCTATGACTGAAAATATGGTTAAATTATTGCAGCCGAGGGTACAATCGCCTCATCGGTTTCAAAAAAATTGAAGTCTCGACGAAAGAGATTCAAATCCCTGATGCAATACCTAATTCTAACCCAGAGTTGGTGTAGGCAAGGTTGTAAACGATTCGATTTGGTTCGGTTTTGTAGAAAAATCGAACCGAATCAAACCGATAAAGTGTGATCTCGAACCGAACCGAACCGAATTCGTCCTAAACCAAATACGAACCGAATCGAAAACCAAAGTGAAGAAGATATGAGAAAAATGAATGTTGATTGTTCAGTTTTTATTTAAAATTTCAGTTTGATTTAGTTCAGAATCGAACCGAATTGAAAAAGTTAATATTTATTATTCAATTAACCTAATCGTAAATACATGAAATTTCTGTTTGATTATGTTCGGTTTTGGTTTCGATTAGGTTTTTGGTTTAATTCTTGACACCCTTAGTAGGCACAAATCATAGTCTTCTCGAATTAGGAATAAGCATTTTGGACCAATTGAACTAGGAACTGCCTAGACCGGACCAAATCGGCCGGTTCTAGGCAATTCTTGGCAATGTTAGTCCGGTTCCCATTTCAATCTGATTCCCCCCACAAACTAGATCAAATTGGACCGATTATTTTTTTAAAAATTTCTTAAAAAAACAGCAACAAACCCTAATCTAACTCTTTCTCCAGGTCTTCGCAGTCTCACCTCTCACGTTGCTCAAAGTGTCTTTAGGATGTGAATAGTAACCATTATGTTTTTCGAAACAATTTTTGCTTAGAAATTATATATTTTTTTATTATGTTCTCGGGAACAATTTTTAAATATTTGAAAACGTTTGGTAACTACCCAAAATTTTTATTCTTGGGATAGAAATGTGTTTGGTAAGAACTTTAGATTTTTTTGGGACTTATAAGTCTTTAATACTTTTATCATATTTTGTTTGTTTGTTTGTTTTTTTTTTTCATTTTCTCCTTCTTCAAACATCAGCTAGTTGCCAACCTTGAGATGGCGACGACCTCACAAGAGAGTCATCGACCCTTGTTGGTAGCTGGGCAAGCTTTAGCTTGCCTAAATCTGGCGAGGTCAAACTTGCCCAATCACCGATGAGCTTGACCTTGCCAAGCCATCGCAAGGTTGGCCTCACCTTGGCCGGGTGACGCCGACCTCACAGTGGCTAGGTGAGGTCGAGCTTGTCGGCGGTTAGGCAAGCTTGGTCTCGCCAGATTTGATAGAGCTCAAGCTCGCCTAGCCAAGACGAGGCCAAGCCTCGCCAATTGCTAGCAAGGCTCAACCTCACCGAGGGCCAGTGACCCTACGGTGAGGTTGCTGGCCCTCATCTAGCCGATTGCTGGCCATCTTGAGATTGATAATCGGCTGGACATTGAAGAAGAAGAAAATGAAGAAAAAATGGGAATTGATTCTAGAGTTGTTCTTGAGAACAAAGAATCAACTTTTTTTTACTTTTCGATTCTATTTCAAATCTATTATCAAGAACACAAAATTTACTAAATGAATTTTTGTTCCAAATATGTTTTCGGGAATAAAAAAATAGAATCAATTACTATTTGGCGAGTTACCATAAGCACCTTAGTCTCCGTCCTTCCCTCTCGCCTTAGTGCCTCACACCTCGCTCGATGCTACTTTGCGTCCTTTGGCTCTCGGCTCTCGCTCGATTCTCTGACGTCCCTCTTGTTTCTCGCCCGAGCGCCTTCAATCTCTTGCAGTTTGCTTGTAAGCCTTTTGCTTCACCCTTTGGGCTTTATATTACTTGAAGAAGGAACTGTTCGTCTCACTTGGCCTCTAACTATCAATTTCTCCTTTTAAGATAGCATTGTGGACAATATGTTTTGTTGCTCTCTGTTGATTTGTATTTGAGTTGTGATAATGTCCTTGATGGTCTTCGTATTGCAATTTCTTCTCTGTTCTGTAATATGAGTTGTTGGTTAATTATATTGAATGTGTGTTGCTTCATATTTCACGCTATGATTGGTATGTAGCTTTTTTGGACTTCAAAGTTTGATATGAAATTGTTATTTGCCCTATTCTGCTTTGTTAGGATATCATCTTGAGAAGACAGAGTTAAAGAAGTGCAAGTGATCAATTTTGTTGAGCCGGTTTGCTCTAGGTTCCAAGACCATTTGATCTAGTTCTCAGTTCCAAAAATTAAGAACCAGTCCAACTCAAGATTCCTGGATGGGACCGGACTTGAATCGACAATTGATTACCCCTATTCTGAATGACACTTAAATCCTAATGGATTGAAATCCTCCACGGCTATGGTACGATGAAGTAAGGAGACCTATGGGCGAATTTTCTTTTATATAAGCGATTTGTCTTCCCAAGACCATCACGTACATAAGATCTGGGGTTATAATGCTTTGTATGTGAGTGTTGGTGCCATTATGCGTGACTGTGCATTGAAATATGCTCACAAACTCGACATGTATAGTCTATAAAACTTGTCATGACCAATTATTCTCATAGTCAAACCAACACCATCTTATGAAAGAAAACACAAAAAAATTGTTCAAATAGTAAGAGCTTTTTCCTTTATAGGTCTGGCAGATATACGTACAATCAAAGAACGAAGTTTCACTTTGATCATTACGGTAAATGAACTTCTATACGATGCTTAGAACTCCCAATTCACCATATCACTCTTAAGAAGAATTCAAAAAGATGGAACATAACCACGTCAGCCCTTTTCGATCCTCGCTTAAAGCCCACCTTTAAGTGGCCACCTGCTTAAGTGCTCGTTTCATCGGAGCATAGACCGCTACCCAGAGGTATCATTAGAGTTTTAGAATGCGCTTATTTCACAGAAAAGATGTCTAGTTATAGATTGTTGGTGATAATGGAAAAAAAAATTTTTTTTTTTCTGTACTTTCTCAGCGATGCAAACAATCCATTTTGGGAAATATCTTTAAAATCATTGATTTTCTGCAAATATGCGCACTGTTAATAACATTCATAAAGCTCAACTTCATATTACGAAAGAGACACGATCATAATCTGCTCCGTAATGCACATATAACAGCAATATGTACAACAATGTTGATCAACCACAAAGAGGAGTTTAATCATATTTCATCTACTCTAATCGCACAAATATAATCTCAACAATTTTGCAGTCCAAAGCCTGCACTCTAAACTTATAACTCTTCGTATGATTCAGAGTAAGTTGTTGACTCGTGAGCATCATAATTTTCAGAAGCCTCGGAATAAGTAGTTGACTCGTGAGCATCATAATCTTCAGAAGCCTCGGAGCTCTTACCCAAAGGAGTCTCATAAGACTCTTCAGAACCTTCAAAATGTTCGTAAACTGGGGATTCATTAACTCCCGCTTCCTCTTCTTGAGGCTGAACAAACTGAAGCAAGAAATGCACTCCATTGAAGACATCGTACACCATTAGCCCGATCCTACCTCCAACCCAACTGCCCAGATGGCTTCCCACCAGATATCCGAACTTCCCAAGTCTCTGCTCACCAAGAAACCCTCCAGCATAAGCACCAAATAGAGTCCCAGATCCCCTGAGAAAACCCTCTGTCATTGTACCACCATAGTATATAGCTTCGAAAAAATCCCACCCTGAAGATATGATGGGCCCTATTATGCGTTTGGCCTGCCGACTTGCAAGTTTCGCTGCTTTGGCCCCATCTTTCTGCGCCTGCTTGGCCGCATCCTTGGCTGTTAACCCTTGTGACATTGCATCAACAATCGCAGTCTCAATTGCGAGGTGCCTAGCCCTTTCAACATGGGCTGCCCGTATGTTGTAGAAATAGAGCTTCACGCCCTCCTTTACCGAGCATGCTAGGGTTCCAGAGCCCATGTCGAAGCAATTCAAGAATGTAAACTTGCCACTCTGGGATGACCCCTCCTCCCCCATGAGCTGTCGGCATTTTTCAGCTGCGAAAGACCAAAAGTTGGTTGACACATCAGTTTCCATAGATGCCAAAAGATTGAAAAAGAAAATCCACACGCCATCATAGAGCTCAAAAACAGAGACCTCAAAAAATCACAAAAGAAACAAATGTAATCACATAATTCCTCCTGTTCAGTGTTGTCGATAAGCAAGCTCTGGCAACTATCTCTTTGATATCTTACTCGAATTCTAGATGTCATGTCACATGACTGATGTTGATCAAAAAAATGTATACTTAAATCTACTAAGTTGCTTAAGAAAAAAAACAGGGGATAAGCAGTTTGAAAATCAGATGTTTCCATAGATGTACCATCTAGGCTGTCAGAAATTGGATCCATTTGAGACGCTCTAAGCAAATGGAAAGTGCATGAATGGGAATAATTTACATTTATTTCAGCAAGAAACTATCTACTATTGACACTTTGACCGGCGACATGAAAACAACTGGATCTTCAAGAGATTGCAAAAACTCAACACTTCGTTACCTAACATAGGATGCACCGATCACGTAAAAATGCGAAATTTACATCAAGTAGAATACTTCACGAACTACCCATCATCAATTTTCCTGAACATCACATTCCCCACAATTAGGAAAACGATATTCCAAACCAAACCCCACAAGCACAAGCACCATGATTCGACTAGCAGGAACACCGATCAACCTAATTCTGCATTCCGCCAAGGAATCGCAAGTCCGAGACTCGAACTCGCATGTCGCGAAAACCAAACTGCACAATCGTGTCAACCCGCCGCGCCGAATTCGGACCAAGCAAGATCCAAACTCTCCAAAATTCGCAGCTAACGGGGAAAAAGAAGGGAACTATATTGCAGAGCGAATGCGGGAGCGGATCGACGGAAATTTACAGTACCCGTGATGCTGAGAGCGATGATGCCGGCGACGAAGATCAGAAGCTGAACCCGCTTCCTCTGGATATCCATCGCTCCCCCCTAGAGATCCAACGCGCCGGTTCAAGAACCCTAATTCAGATTTAGCCCCAATTCGGACGAAACCCCTAAAGAAATCGACCGCATCCAAAAGGGGGAAAAATTCGATCTTTTTGACACGGAGGGTAGAAGAATCTAATGCCCACACACGTGGAGTGTCGAGTTGTGGAATTGAACGAGGCTAGGAAGGGATCCCGCGATTCGAGAAAACGCGCCAACGCCTCGTTTTTTCTTTCGAAGCCTACGGAGGATGGAGACCAAAAAGACGAAAAGTCAACGGTTGAAGAGACAGATCCTGGGCTGAGCTTATGTTGTTGTCTGGCCGGCCCGCCGAGCAGGTAATTGCCCATTCGGGTTTAGGATTTGACCAGCCGTTTTAGGATTGCGTTCTATGGCCGGATAAAACCCCTAATAAGTGACATGAAATTTAAACATGTTTGGAGATAGCTTAGCTAAAAGAATCTCACTTGGGAAGTGGGATAAATCCGAATAGGATATGTAAAATTTAGGAAATTGATTATTCACGCATTCTTTCCCCCACTTCCTCGATCGCCGATTGCTCTTCCTCTCTTTTGCCCAACACCACCATCATATCTCTCTACTTTCGATTTCTCTCGCTAAAATGGCCACTGTGGAACAAAATCATGAGCATCGTGAAGACACCCGGAGAAGCCTTCGCCAATGCGTTCACAAGGTGGGACCTACATTGCGACGGCTTGAGCAGAATCCAATGGACCTGCTCCCGCCTCCGGTAGTCGAGAAAGGCAACTTCGAAGCTCACGAGCTTTGTTTCATCCATGAGTGACGGAAATAGATTGTGTGGAATTTTCCTAGATGAGAGTTGAGTTTTTGACTTATGTCGGTGATCGGATCGGAGGGAAAGTTCCTGGAGATTTTGACTTTGTCGATCAGGTGCGGGCAAAGGGGGAACGACCAAGGTTTGTCTACTATCGGCCGTCCTAACCAGAAAATAGAGCAAAATGAGAGGAGGGCAATTGTCACTACCTGTGGACCTGAACCTGAACCTAAGTGATTTATTCATGATTAGGATGAAGCTTGGAGAGACCCTTTCCTATTTTGTGCTGAAGCAATTTTTAAATCACAGGCTCCTTGCTCCAGTGAAATCGACGATGGCTGAGTAGCTAATCTATAAAAAATGTTCAAGCTACCAAACGCAGCCCTAAGGTTCTTCGGAGAATTCAAGGGGTTACCGAAGCTAGTTAAGAATTCATGAATTATAGTCATGGGTTCAAGCTCCTACGGATGCAATGCTAGAACTATCTGTGCGGGTCTCTCACCCAGCAATTATTAGGCCCCAGAGAGATGCGTTGGGAATGTGGTGATTCGATTAGGCTGATAGTGAGCTTCAAGATGCCCAAATGCCAACCTCATATGGTAAAAAAAATAGGGTTTTCTAACTTGCTCAAGCATCTTGATGGATACGAAAGCATGTTATGATACAACAACATGTCATCCATTTTTATGCATAATTTCATTGGGAAGCAATCTCGATATTGACGCCAGCCAACACCTATGATAGAGATTTAACCTAAAAATTAAAATCAATAAATGAAGATATATCACATGAATATAAAAAAACATATAAGACTAGTTGTCATGCAATGTAGCTAAATTTCAACATTCTTATTATGTAAGCTAGATTATAAATGTTACATGAAATTTGACTAACATGATGGACATACGGGTGAAAAGAATAATATTCGACTCAAATATCATGTTAAATTTTCTAAGATCATATCAATTGTTCTAAAAACTTAAAAACTGTTATATGAATGCGTAATTTGTTATTTAAATATTTTAATGGATGTAATTATTTATATCTTACAATTACTATTTTCTTCTCCCAAACAACGGAACACCGACAACGCATAAGCAACTCCCCAACCTTCAAAATGGGAAGTTCCTAAAAATCAATGATATGCCCACAAGCGGAAGCTGAACGGATGAACTTGCTGGAGAGATAAAACCCTAATACGACTAAGATTCATAACTTACTGTCTACTTTTGTCTGATCGCGCCCATCAAAGGCTTTCCTCCGAGAGGCAAAGAGCTCGACGACTCGATGATGATCAAATGTGGCCCCATTGACCCAAAGTAAGTGTGAAAGCAGGAAGTTTTAGCAATGGACACTCATTGAAGGGAAAGAAATGCCAAATGATGTCATGTCAGTGTTGGTGGGAAAGTCATGAGTCAACCTCCAGCTCCTGCTCATCCAAACAGACTGACACTCGCGTGCCTCGGAGAAAAGACCAAATTGATTCCTTCTCTTTTCAATTATTGTTGTGTATGCAGTAGCTTCTGGAGATTTAAAAGCTTTTCTAGAATTACAAGAGATTGAACCTGATCAGTCCATAAAAGAAAAAAAGATATAGATAGAAAATCCATGTCGCCCCTTATATTTCCTTCTCACGAGGAAGAAAAAAATTCAAGTTGAAACTAGAGAGAGGCTTAGCATATAGATACCGACACTTTAAAATAAAAAATGCAGTTCTACCAATCCACTTGATTATCGGGTAGGCAAGGTGGTCCTAGCTTGGAGGTGAAATCTCTCCTACAACTTGGTGAGTTCATCCTATGACGCTAAGAATCCAAACTATACTCCCACATTTTCACAGGGACACGCTCTCCCTTCTTAACTGGGAAATTTTGGACTTGCGGCACACATTGTTAACCTCGCAAATCAAAACAAAACTCGAACAAAAAATCTATAGTTGAGTGGCCCAAGAGCGAAACTTGCGCGGTGGGATTAATCAACATACATAGATATGTCTTCTAGCCACAAAACCAATCCTATAGCCTCGGTTACCAAGAATTTGCAAATGTATTTATTTACTTTTCATGTAACCTTCGCTCTAGGGTTTAAGTAAAAAGCCACCATAGGAATGGCCCTAGAAGAGACTTATCAAGTATGCAATAGCTTCTCAAAATTTAAAAGAGTCTCTATAATTACAAGAGATTCATTTTCACAAGAATGAGCTTGACTCGCATCGTTAACCTCATGTATCATAACAAAACTCAAGTAGAAAAATCCGAGGGTGAGTGTTCCAAGAGCGAAACACGTGTGATGTGCTTAATCAGCATACATAAAAATGTCCTCTAGCCACCGAATCAATTCCATAACGTCGCCGTCGGTTACCAACAATTTGCAAATGTATTTAGTTACTTTTTCATCTAGCCGCCTCTCTAGGGTTTAAAGAAAAAAAAGCCACCATAGGAATGGTCCTGGAAGAGACTTGGCCGACCTGAACATGTATATTTGAAAGTGGGTCGTGGACATTTCAATGAATAATGACTCCTCTCATGATTAGAAAGAATAGAGAGGGGCAAAATAACGAACCGCAGCATCAAAATAAAAGACCCTCCATGTTCAACTAGGGCAAAAGCATTCCACTCGTGAGCACACAAACGTGGACTTCACGATGCTTCAACATACATAATCAAAAAAGGTTAAAGATGGATACCCAAACGTGCAGCTTTGATTCCCAAGTTCCACGCATGGGCTTCTTATCGTCAGATGAAATGGATCCCACCAAAGATCTTTGTGCATGTATCTTGATCCAAGCATTTCTTTAATAAGAGCATGACATGGAATGTGCATGGCAATGATACTCAAGATCTCAACTCTTAAAAGTAGGCGATCTTCTTTCGGTATCAATGTGTACGGTTGATGACATGTGAGTTTAGAAGCATAATTAATCGCTCTCGTTCATTAATATAGTATGGTTTCAAATTAGTCCCAACTTTCAAACTTTTAGACTATTTCAAGATTCTCTAGGCAAATTGATAAATTTTGTGAATCACAGCTAATCAATACAAAAATTTAAATTAATAGATAAATTCGTAATTTGATATTTAAATATTTTAACTTTTCTTTTCGCGTTGATCGGATTTTTGGCCCATGATTAAGACAAAAACATATAATAAAAAAAGAAAAAGAAGGGGCGGCATGTCACGAATTTCTTCCACCAATCCCCAGGCTAGTGCACACTTCAGTCCATCTCATTCTTCCAATAAGTATGTCACGAATTTCTTCTCGTGCTCAATATTTCTCTATGTTGGGAGTGGCATGTGACGACTGCAAAATCACAATCGATGCCCCATCATATCCAAACTTGTGCTTTCCTAGAAAATGATTGGGTCATCTACTCGAGTCAAAAGGAAGATGGCCCCCCCCCTTCTCGAGATTGACAGCAACTTTGCAAAAAGTTTCTGCGTGGAAAGAGAGTTATGTGCAATCTTCTATCTAATTTTTTCCAATCATTAACTTTGATGTGCTTAGCGTTCTCTCTTATCCATTTGAAGCTTTTGAGCAGCCCCACGAAAGGGTCGTCCATCAACCCTAGGACTAAAAAATTGTAAGGTTGATAGAAAAGAATTGACACGTTGAAATGTTTATTTGAAGAAATGAGTCTTGTTACATTTTATATAAAAATATATATGTAATGAAAGTTCTAAAACTTATCATAAAAGTGCAATCAAGTCTTAAAATTTATCAAATTGGTACAATTGAATCCTTTCATAAAATCCGTGCATTTAGCCCAAACGTGGCGATGATTTGAATTAAATTCTAATTTTTTAAACCAAAATGTTAATTAAAAATAAAAAGTATTTAAAGAAAAAGGAAAAAAAAGCCGAAGGCTAAATGAGTGTGCGTAGCTTTCTCTCTTGCCATTGCCGCCCTTGTTTTGTTTATTTAATTAAAATATTAATTTGAAAAAAAATAGAATTTAATTCAAAACAATGCCATTTTAATCTTGTATTCCATGTTTTGGTCATGTCATCACCACATAGGAGAGAGACAATATTAAAAAAGACACATCAATATTTTTCTAGTGAGTTATTAGAAGGACTCAATTATATTAATTTGATTACACTTTTTATAAATTTTAGAGCTTAATTGCATTTTCGCTTATAAGTTTTAAGACTTTTAGAGCATATGTCTCTTGTTTAAGTCATTAACTTATGATTCCAGATAGTCAGATCTCAATGCTAATTTTCTTTTGTTACAAAAAGGATTGTTAAATAGGTGAGATATTGATGATTCTATTGATTAATTATCTATGCAGTCGTTGTAGTTTTGTTTTGAAATCTCAGTGATTTCTTCGTATGTATGGAGTAAAAATAAAAAAATAAAATCTTTAGAATTCCCAAAATGAACATGATATGTGACATTGAGAAGAGACTTAAACTTATTTCTCGATTACCTATTTAAGGTTCTATTGCATATAATTTAGCAGAATTCATTATACTCACAATTTTAGACACTTCAGTTAATTGCGCAATAATTTTATGGTAAAACGAGATTATATCCCTTATTTGAATTTTCTAGGTCGTTGGGGGGACCGCGACGGCAGTTAGTCATCACTGGCCAAAGCAATCAAGGAGTCGGATAATAAAGTGCTTGGAGATGCTGACCCATATTTTTTGCTAAATTGCTTGATTTGAATCCACTTCTAAACTCCATCCCAAGGGAAGAAATAGTGGAGAGCACCAATTTAATTTAAATAACCGCTGGAAATTGAAATCGAGAGATATTCAAATGCATTGAGGGTACGACATTTCTGTCCACTCGAAACCAATCATCGAGTGTCGAAATAGTTGACATGTGATGATCAATTTTGGGTGCCCGGAGATGCCCTACGCCCAAAAGACATGAAAGTTTCTTCGTGAAAAATAAGAATTTTCTATTCCTCCGCCGCTGGACACATGTAAGCTCCAAAAAAAAAAAAAAAAAAATAGAAACTGAAGTAATCGGCCATCTCGCACTCCGACCGCCTCCCCAATATCATCCGGTTTGCGGAGACGAGGTGAGAATCATCCCTGAGACATATTGCAAACGAACCGATCGTGGGTCTTGAAAATTTTCCCGATTAGCTAAAAATACAAAAAAAAAAAAAAAAATTAATAGTTGTAACATTGATTCATTGAATAGCCCATTTATAAATATGTGTAAGAGTCACACTCGAATGAGTTCCAACCTCGGTAGATGGAGCATCACTCAAATAGTTACCTTCCACTTATTTTATTAGGCAAGAATATCATATTAATTAATACATAGTCAGTCATATTAATGATGGTTTCAATTGATGTTTATCCATCTACCTATCTCGTTCACTTAACTGGTGGATCGGTGGATCATCATCTCAAAAGTTCCACAAAGGTGCACAAGGGTGAGATTTCCCCGAGCTGCCATCTTGCCATTGCATGACCTCACATGATATCTTTATCGAGATTCTTTTTTCTTCTTCTTCTTCTTCTTCTTCTTCTTTTTACTTCTTCTTTTTAATTTTCGCACACACGAGCACTGCAATTTTTAAATACAAAAATGAGTTGCACGTGACCAAGTTTTTCATATAATAAAATTAGATATTGGGGAAAAATCCTCCCAATACTTAAATGAATATGACAATGCTGCATCATGACTCTATCAAACGTGATCATCTCTTTTAAGATGACTCGGGTGTGGAACTTGAATGTTCCAAAGTGCCCTGTGCAAGAAACTCCTTATTACGTGACAAGAGAAGATGCTCAAATATATAACACTTTTTCTTTAATGGTTGCAAATCTAAAATAAGTTTGGAACACATAATGTTTTATTTATCTCAGGCATCATGTGAACTCCAAATGAATCAAATGAGCGGTTGACCTAATATGGGTCCGTAGGGTGTCACATGAATGATCGACACTTTCGAGCCCGATTCCTATCGACTGAATTTCATGTATATATGTCCAATTAAGAAAGGAGTAATCATGACTATATTAGGCGGTAAACTTTGGAATGGATGTTTACTTAAAACATAAAACATACCTTTTTGTTTCTCTTCCATCTCATCGTGGATTTGAACTGAATTTGAAGTACTCAAGGATATGCTTCTAGTTGGAAAGCATGCATGAACCCAATCATATGGAGACTTAGGCCAATGCCAAATTGAGTCTACACAAGTGCTTGCTGTTGCCTGTTGGGACGGCGGCCACTGTTGAACACTTGTTTGACCTTTGAGGGATCAAAATTCTATAGTTGATGTACAATTCAATCATCGTCCACTTTAGAAAAAGAAAAAGTCCCACTTTTAGTTTTGTGCTCTTTATGATATGCCATTTTCCCTTGTGGATAAATGGCAACTGTACAAGGTTGGAGATCGAGTTTGGCTCTAACAATTGATGTGCACTAAGTGCACCCTCCATATATGATATGTTTAAATCGTTGAATCTGATAAGTATAATCGTTAAATCTAATGACGTATGCTTATATTATTTCTTCAAGTGACATCACCACTCTCATGCTTTTGGCTAGAAGCTATCTCAAGCCTCTATGTTAGGGAACTTTAGGGAGAATTATCAAAAATGTCAACCTATTGTAATTGTGTCAATTCAGTACTAAAATTTTTGCATTTATGCCAATTTAGTTTATTCGATCAATTTTGGTCGATCGACATTGACGTGGACAAATTTTAATAATATCCTTTTTTCAAATTTTTTATTAAATTTTTTTCTTTTTTTCTTTCTCTTTTTTCCCCTACTTCCTTCTTCCTCCAGCCGGTTGCCAATGACAACCAGCTGGAGGCAAGGGCCAGCTAGACCACTAGCGAGGGCAAGGCCCAACCAGTTTTGGCAAGGCTCATCGATGCCGACCTGTTGGAGGAAGAAGGAAGAAGGAGGGAAAAAAAGAGAAAAATAAAAAAAGATTATTAAAAATTAAACGGATAAACTGAATTGACACAAATGCAAAAATTAGGAGTAACTTAGCCAAAAAAATTAGGATTGAATTGATATAATTGCAATATATTTATGACATTTTAAGTAATTTTCCCAGGAAATTCAAGAAATTTTAACTCATTCCTATTGACACCTAGTTTGCATAGACTTTATATTTCATGTTATGAATTTAGATTATCAATTCCTTTTTAAGTTCATATATGGATTTTCACATTTAAGGTTCAACGAAGATTTCTACTAAATGTATTAATAAAAAATTATGATACTGAAGATTATCTTTTTTTGGGGTTACGGAAAGATAATTAAAGCACGACGTAAAACATGTTTCGCAATGGCATTTCTTAATGGAAAATATAAGGGGGTTAGTACATTATTGGTGCTAAAACTTTCGTACGATGTTTATTTTGATGTCAATTTTTTTTTCTGCTTATTCGAGTGTCACAAATTTGAAAAATTGATTGGTTGAATGCTACTTTTGACTGGCTGCAGAAAAAGTTAACATGGCCATTGGGAAAAGTTAACGTGGCCGTCAATCATTTGACGTGGCCATCGAGCAAGGGTCATCCTCACTAGACTCCAACACCAATGATGGCAGCCCTCATTGGGCGGAGGGAATGATGAAGAAAGAAAAAGAAAAAAAGAAAAGAAATAGAAAAAAGAAAAGAAAAGAAAAAGACGAAAATACTCTTCGGCCAAAGTATTTGGGGGTAAATGCGTCACGTAACATAGTTTGAGATTTTTAGTGTAAAAAAATTCATGATAAATTTATCCTAAGTGGTATACTTTGGAATAGGTAGTGGTATTTTCCTTGTAATTTATTCATTAGGTTACTTTATTTCATGTGGATTTTTTAATTTTATCCGGTAGTTATAAGCAATATCACTATGAGGAATCCAACCAAGGTACACAATTATCTAATATTAGATTTTCTAGCATAAAGAAAAAAAAGATAAGTAAGAGAGAATCTTGATCTTAAGTTTGGGGATAAATATATTATACGAGCATAATTTCAGGGTTTTAGTATTACAAAAAAAGAGAGTTAAAGGTAAATTTATCCCAAATGACATGGTTTTGAATTATACTCACGCAAAAAAAAAAAAATTCATTACGTAAAGAGAGAGTTGTATTTGGACTCTATATGTTTTTCTTAACAATAATCAAATAAAAAATTCAAATCTAGCGCTTGGTTATTTGGATTTGCCCATGCAAGATTGTGACACTTTCATGTGGGCTCTCTCCTCTTTCTCACTAGTGTTGTCCCTTTCCTTCTTCAGATTTTGTGAATCTGGTGTTGGAACTTTTCTGCATCTATAAATAGGAGCGGAGTTGCGTGGACTGCTCTTACTCCTCTCTGCTACTGGTCTCCCTTTCATCGTCATTCCATCCCTCTCTCTCTTCTCTTCATCCTTATTTGTCCTCCGATCTCATCTCACAGTTCTATTCAACCGAAGCACGAAGCATGATCATGGCGTCACCATCTAAGCCTCCATCAGAACCTAGCGATCAGGTTCTTCTTCTTCTTCTTCTTTTTCTTGTTCTTCGGATGCTTATGATGTCAAGGATCGTAAAAAAGCTAAAAGATGTAATGCGTAACAATGATGATAATGTGGACGCGCCATCTGGGTCTCTTCTTGGGCTGACAGATTGTTGAACTGCGTAGAGAAGTTTGAATCATTTTTCGCCATGCACGAAAAGATATCCGACTCTTTCTGGATGTTCATGATCTACTGCTGCCCTTTTGCAGGCTAAGAGTTTCGCTGAGACCTTCAAGAACTTGCCTCTGCTCGGGCTACGGCTCAATAAGACCGACTCTTTCCTGTACCAAACAAGAACGGGAAGGTCCCAGAAATTAAAGCCCTCTCGTCCTCCTGCAGACGAGGACCCCCAAGCGGAACTTCAACGCAGAGAGAAGTTAAAAGCAGCACACGTTCCTGGTACATTAATCAGAATTGGTTCGTGGCAGGTAACTATGATTTGGTGATTGTTCTGTGATATTTTATGAGACCAATCCCAACTGTTCATAACTAGTAAGCCGTTAGATGACTATATGATTTAATATTTAAATATTCTAAAGTTTGTGGGATCGCTACAAATTATTTAAACACTTAAGCCGTTTGAATTAATATTTGAATATTCTGGCAACTTTTAGATAGTTACACTAGATGAGGAAGAGCAGAAATTTTCTTTCCTTTTTTTTGTCAAGTGACCGATGGTGTATATGCGTGCAGTTTGCTTCTGTACATGAAGCGGATTTGATAGTAAAGTTCTACTTTGCAACGAGGAAATTAGTCTGGGAAGTGCTCGCGAACGGTCTGAAGAACAAGATGGAGATACAGTGGTCAGACATTTCTGCCATAAGAGCCACTATTGAAGCAAACAAGCCGGGGATCCTGGAAATAGAGGTTCCAAATTATATCTTTCGACTCGGAATTTTTTTGACAAAATTTGGCTTTTTTTACCATAATATTAATGCGATCCAGTCACTGTCACCACCGTGCAGGTACATCAGCCACCCACCTTCTACAGGGAGACTGATCCGCAGCCCCGGCATCACTCGATTTGGATCTCAGCGGATGATTTCACTAGTGGCCAAGCTCTTACATGCCGGTAATCTTGCCGGATATATTAGCCACATATTCCAGTATTTCCTGTCAATATATGACGATACCGTGTGCATAAATGACTTCACAGGTTTAGTCACATGGTAGAGAAACTGATAAGTTGATCCATCTAGGATGAAGTGATGCTTATTCTTAGTCTCTTCTCAGGAGGCACTATGTTGAATTTCCTCCAGCAGCCCTTGACAAGAGCTACGTCAAGCTTCTGAACAGTGACCGCCGGTTGCTTGAGTTGAGCCAGAGCGGCTTTCCAAGCAGTGTAGGAAACACATTCTGCACGTTGCAGCACTTTAATTGCCATGAATATCCCCCAAGATTAGCAATCCCGTTGCCACAAGCGCATGAGGTCCTTCCTCAAAATGCATATCCACCGCCATTGACACCCCAGGAGAGACGATCGTTTGAAGCAGCGGTACAACAAGCCCTTCTATTGAAAGATTATGCTCCGCCAATGTCAGGTATGAAGCATCCTTGTCGTGGTTGCTGGCGAGAAGGTTTTAGTCACCTTGAAGTTCACATCTTTTTTACTAATACAGAGATACCGGTGGAATGTGATCTCACTTTTTCCGTTCCCTTTGACGTCATCAGTTTCTACCCTCCCTTATGTTCCTGTAGTCTTCCTTTTTCCACTAAAGATGTATATATCAAAACTTGAAATTTGTCTCAAAACAATCACAGGCTCACTTTCTTCACTCTCAATTTGTTGGTGTAACACAGCAGTGGATTCTCGACTTCTTGAAAACCGCAGATTGGGGAATTCCCAAATGGCTTCATGGGATCAGGTCTCTAACAACTCTCAGTTCAAAGACCTTCCGCCTCTACAACATGCAGCTGCAGCTGGTCGAGCCCTCTATCTTGGAGAAGATTTGTACTCGCCCTATGCTGGAGAAGCAGGGGTCCACACCCTGCAAACTCCTGCAATGATGAGGAATCCACAACAATCGTTATTCTCTGATCTGATCAGTTCATGTCACTCGAGGCTTCTGCCTGCAGATCACGGCACTTTCACACCGCTGCCGAGTGCAATAGGTTCTGCAAGCAATGCCAATGCGATGGGTGTCAGACAGGAACATAATGGATATGCTAACAGTAGCAGGGAATTCATCATCGGGCCCTTGGAGCAGAACAGCACTTTCACATCACCAACAGTGATGCCAAGTGCAGTAGGTTCTGCAAGCAATTGCGTTGCAACGGGTGTCAGACAGGAACACGATGGATATGCGAACAGCAGCGGGCAATTCATCATGTGTCCCTCGGAGCAAAATGTCTCTTTCACATCATTGATAGGTTCGCTGAGTGCAGTAGGTTCTGCAAACTATGGCAATGCAATGGATGCTTGTGCTAACAGTAACAGGCAACTCATCTCCAGTCCCTCAGAGCAGAATGGCGCTTTCGTGACACCGATCAGTCCGTATGCAGTAGGTTCTACAAGCCACGGAGATGCAATGGGTGTCAGCCAGGAACATAATGCATATGCTAGCACTAGTGAGCAATTCAACTTTGGTCCCTTTGTGTCTGAAGAACAAATTTATGAGCAACTCGCTACTTGGATGCCTCATCAAGCTTACGAGTGATAATCGCACAGTGGAACCCCTTGGAAATGATGTTCTGTTTCTGATTCAAGATTTTCAAGGAACAAAAACTTGGGTTGAGCTGAGGTTCTCGTGAGTGTGGCAGTCCCAGTTTTGCATAGTTGAGATTAGGATGTGTCGAAGATGCTGGTGGCTTCTCTTTTCTTTTCTGTTCCTTACTGTACACAAAGTAGGGTGTCCTTTTCTTTTCCAAGTTTTGCTGATGAAAGCAGAATTGGGATGAGTACATTCTCATCTCCACCTTGCAGTCTGTAATATTGTCCACAGACTTAATTTGTCAGCAATAAATCCTCCAACTTAAGATGCACACCCCTGTAAATTTTAGGATCGAAAACCTCTAAGGAAATTTTTTTGGTCAGTACCTGAAATTGGCACTTTAATTTATAAAAGAAGCTAGAAATCTCTGACATTCACCATAGGAAAAAAAAAAAAAACGAACACCTCAATCAAGTTCAAGAAAAGTTTCTCTGTTTATTTTCCCTCATCTTCTGGTTGTAGAACATCAAATGGTAGAGAGTTATTGACAAGTGCAAAGTAATTGTTTGCACGGCTCAGAGAGATTATAACCACTTTTAACGGATCAAATTAATCAAACCTAAAAAAATAAATTGATCGATGCAAAATAAAGCAATTGAAAAAACCTAAAAAGTACATTGAAATATACCAAAAAAAAAGACCCTCTTTGCAAAGAAAGGTATATATCAATTCAATATATCTTCTCAACAATATTCGAATAAAAACAACTCAAATCCAACTCTTAGTCATGGAATCAAGTCCATGTTTGAATTTTTTTATTTTTGACATTAGTACTGAAAAATATGGGAATGTATATCTAATTTAGAATTAGCTAATGCATAATTTTGACATATACACTTGGGCTCTCTTTCCTTCTTTTCCCCCCAAACGTTGCTATACTTTTTCTTCTTCAGATGTTGTGAATTTCTGGCGTCGGCTCTTGTTTGCATCTATAAATAGAAGCAGAGTTGAATGCAGTGCTCACACTCTTCTCTCGTCATCATCATTTAACTCCCAACTTCACCAAACAGTTTCAGCCAACCGCAGCATTGCCATGGCAGCACCACCCTAATCTCCGCCAGAATCTGGCAACCAGGTTCTCCTTCTTCTTCTTCGGATTCTTATGATGATATCAAGAACCATCAAGAGGCAGAAAAGATGGAATGTATCATGATGGTAATGCTGATGCCAATGTGCAATCTAGGTTCTCTTCTTGGGTTGACGGATTCTTGAACTGCATGGACAAGAAACTCTTTTGCCATGCGTGATGCCCGGCGCTTTTTGAACGTGATTTACTGTTATCTTTTTGGCAGGGTAAAAAACAGCCTCCGCTCATGCTAAGGCTTGATAAGGACAACGCTTTCATGAACCGAGTGTGGACTGCTCTGATCTATCGTCCTCTGGTACAAGTCAATTTCCTGCCAGATAATCTTTGCGACGGAGAAAATTTGAAAGTGGCGCGTGTTCCTGCTACATTACTCAAGTTTGATTCAATGTTAGTTCTATGCAATTTACAATTGATGAAGAAGAGCAGAACTTTTCCTTCGTCCTTTCTTTCATGGCGTTAAGTAATCAATGGTATGTGTATGTGCAGTTTGCTTCAGAACATGAAGGGGATTTGGTAGGAAAGTTCTACTTCGCAACACAGGAAATAGTCTGGGAAGTTCTCGCAAACGATATGAAGTATAAGATGGAGATGCAATGGTCGACCATTTCTGCTATAAGAGCCACTACTGAAGAAAACAAGCCGGGAATCCTTGAAATAGAGGTTGCAGATGACATCTTCTGACCCTGGAATTTTATTTGACTGAATATCCAGCATCTTTCACCATTATACTAATGCGATCCAATCTGTGCAGTTTCACTGGCTGCCCACCTTCGACGTGGAGACTAATCCTCAGCCACGGCATCACGCAAAATGGATCTCCGTGAATGATTTCACCAACAGCCAAGCTCTTACATGCCGGTACACTATAATCCTGTTCCGACACATTGGTCACATACTCATAGTACAGATAAATGATTTTCACAAGTCGTGTAGTAGAAACAGATAATTTGATCCATTAACATCAAGTGATGCTTATTCTCTCTTCTCAGGAGGCACTATCTTGAATTTCCTTCAGCGGCATTCGAATTTGCCTACGCCAGGCTTCTGAGCAGCGACTGCCGGTTGTTTGAGTTGAGCCAGAGTGGCTTTCTGAGCAAACCCTGATTCAAACCTTGGAAATAACGTTCCATGTCAAACCCTGGTTCAAGAAGATTCAAGGAATGAAAACTAGGTTGAGCCGAGGAATACATTGGTAGGGGCAAGATGTTAGTGGCTTTCTCTTTTCTTTTCTGTGCTTTCCTTTCCATTGTCACACGTTGTTTCTGGACGATGATTACAGCCAAAAAGTGGGGTGCTCATCGTTTCTTCTCCAAGTTTTGAATAAATCAGTTGCAAAGCAAGGGAAAACAGAGTTGGGATGAGTGCATTTTCATCTTCACCTTGCACTCTGCAATGTGGTCCACAAACTTAATTTATCAGCCATTCAATCCTCGACTTAGGATGCCTCCTTGTGGATGCACCGCAAGCTTAACATCGAAAAGCATTTAAGAAACCTTTTTATCAGTAGAGTGGGCACTTTCATGTAGAGAAAATGCTAGAAACCTCTGACATTCACCATATAAAGAACATGGATCACCTCAACCTTTACAGAAGCCAATGCATTCAGAAATATGTTCAAAACTACAATTTAATAGCCTCATTATCTATCAAAAGAACCATAGGTATCGAGAGATATGAAGTAAAAACGAAATACAGACTCTTCATCACTACATCATAACCCTCAATATATGAGGTCCCATCGAACCGATCAGAGCATAGAAACTACAGTTATATTCAATACTGCGAGTTCTGTCATATAACTGACAGTGACATCTTTCCCAAGATGCTGCTTGACAATTGATATGCTGCCGGAACTTAGAAACAGCAGTTATTTTCAAAACTGCGAATTCTGTCTTAAAACTGACAGTGACATCTTTCCCAAGATGCTGCTTCACAATTGACATGCTGCTTCCGATCCTGGAAGTGCCGATGAAAAGTTTTGCTTAAAGCTCTCATAGAGGACTCCCCCTCACATTTCATATAAGTTCACATCACTGATAGGTTTGCCGAGTGCAGTAGATTCTGAAAACAATGGCAATGCAATGGATGGATGTGCTAACAGTAACAGGCAACTCATCTTCGGTCCCTCGGACTGAAATAGAGTGTGGAGTTTTCCTAGATGAGACCTGAGTTTTTGACCTTGGTCAGTTGATCAGATCGGAGGCAAAGTTCATGGAGATGTCGACGCTGTTGATTGGATGCAGGCGAAGGGGGAACGACCATGGTTTGTCTACTTTCGGCCGTCCTAACCAGAAAACAGAGCAAAACTAGAGGAGGTCTTGCTCCAGCGAAACCGACCATGGCCTAGTAGCTACTATCCGACATTATCCTATCTATAAAAAATGTTCAGGCCACCAAATGCAACCTTAAGGTTCTTTACAGAATCAAAAGGGTTACCGAAGCTGGTTAAGACTCAACACCGATCTGCGTTCCCGAAATTATAGTCATGGGTTCGAGCCCCTCCTTGATGCAATACTAGAACTATCTATGTGGGTCTCTCGCCTTGCAATTGTTAGGCCATGGTGGGATGCATTGGGAATGTGACGACTTGATTACGTTGATAGTGTGCTCTAAAGGTGCATTTGACAACATTTCTGTTTCCGGAAAAAAAAAAATTAGAAATAGTTATTTTTTATTCTATTCCTTGGAATAATTTCTGAGTAAAAGAACGCGTTTGGTAACTATATAAAATTTCTATTCCTGGATTAAAAATAGAATAGAAATGTTTTTGGTATAACCTATATATATTTTTTTGTGATGTAAAATTTCTTTTAATATTTTAATATTTTTTAGATTCTCTCTTTTTTCTTTTTCTTTTTTTCCTTTGTTCTTCTTTCAGTGGCGACCAGCAGCCGGCTGTGGGCAACTTGGCATCTATGTGTTTGACATCCGCCAACCGCAAGCAAGAAGTAATTTTTTTCTATTTCTATTTTTATAAATCTGTTTCCTGGAAAAATTTCTGTTCTTTTTCTATTCTAAGAAACAAAAATACAGAAAAGTTTAAACGTTACCAAACAAAGCCTAAGATGCCCAAATGCCAACCTCATATGAAAAAATAGGGTCTTCTAAATTGCTCAAGCATCTTGCTGGATAGGAAAGCTTGTTACAATACAACAATATGCCATCCATTTCGATGCATAATCTCATTGGAAAGCAATCTTGATGTTGATGCCAACCAACAATTATGTTAGAGAATTCAATCTAATGTGTAAATTAATAGGCGGAAAGAAATTGTATGAATATAAAAATATATAAAAACTAGTTGCCATATGATTAGGGGTGTGCATGGTTCGGGTGGGCGGTTCCCACCCTAGAACCGAGAACCGCCCACTAAGGACCGGTTCCAAAAAATTGGATCCGGGAACCGGACCGCCGGTCCGGTCGGTTCCCGAGTGGATCTATGGAACCGGTCTCACAAGCGGGCGAAGAAAAGAAGCTCCATTGGACATGTATTGAAAAGATGGTCTATTTAGAGATTTCGCAAATGTTCTCGCGCTTTTTTCTTTACCTCTCTTGGTAGGTTGCCTCAAAAAGAACAATAAAAATTATAAACATGGGACTTCAAAATTTTAATTTTTTTCAACTAAAAAAAATTATTTTTTATAATAAAAATTAATATATATTATTATTATAATACCGGTCCGGTCCGGATGGGTGGGCGGGGGATCCGCCCATGGAACCAAGAACCGGACCGGCACCCACCGGTTCCAATTATTGGAATCGGGAACCGGACCGGTCCCTTTAGGAACCACCGGTTCTAGGCCGGTCCGGTCCAGTTCCGGACGGTTCCCGGTTCTTTTGCACACCCCTACATATGATGCGACATGTTTCGACACTCTTTCTTACATGTAAGCCAAATTATTAGTGTCACGTGAAATTTAAATAACAGGGTGGACATATTCATAATAGAGATAAAACTTGACTTTAATAACGTGTTAGATTTTGTGAGATCTTATCAATTACTCTAAAAACATAAAACTATTAGATGAGCGTACGATTTATTATTTAGATTTTGTAATGGACAGAATTATTTATATCTTACTCTTACTATTTTCTTCTCGTAAACAACGGCACACCGGCAACACAATAGCAACTCCCCAACCTTCAAAATGGGACGTTCCTAAGAATCAATGATATGGCCGCAAGCGGATGTTGAACAGATGATCTTGCTGGAGAGAGATAAAACCCTAATATGACTAAGGTTCGTGACTGTCAGTCTCCTTTTATCTCTGATCACACTCATCAAAGGCTTGCCACCAAGAGCTCGACGACTTGATGATGATCAAATGTGCCCCATTGACCCAAAGTAAGTGTGAAAGCAGTGAGTTTTAGCAACGGACGCTCACTGAAGGAAAAGATGCTAAGTGATGTCATGCCAGTGTTGGTGGGAACTACCTTTTATCTGCCCAACAGAGTCAAACTCCAGCTCCTGCTCATCCAAACTTAAACCGACACTTGCGTGCCTTGGAGCAAAAGACTAAGTTGATTCCTTTTTCTTTCAATTGTTGTCGTGTATGCAGTAGCTTCTCAACAATTTAAAAGCGTTTCTAGAATTACAAGAGATTAACTTAAAAAACCACTGCCCGTGGCGGCTGCATTGGCTTCGGGCTCTCTCCCCTCACGAAGGGAAGAAGTTCGAACTCCGGCGCTGTCATTAGGGATTCTTAAGCGTGACATCGTGGTGGTGGGTCCTGCACTAGCGTCACTTCGGGTTTACCTCTCCGGCTGTCGGTCGTGCAAGGGGTTCTCGAGTTACCAAAAAAAAAAAAAAACTTAAAAGGCTTAAAGTGAGAAGAAATAGGTAAGAGATTTATTTGAAGATGAGAGACCCCAAAATATCACCTATCATATTTCTTCCTCCTAATTAAGAAAAAGATCTATGTTGAAATTAGGGAGGCGCTAAGTATGCATGTACCAATATGTTAAAATAAGAAACATAGTCCTATTAGTCCACCGAATTACCAAGCAGGCGACACAGCCCCAACTCGAAGGTGAAATCCCTCCTACAACTTGGTGAGGTTACCCTATAACTAGATGCTGAGAATCCAAGGTGTACTCCCACAGAGCTCTCCCATCTTAAATGGGAAATTTCAACACACATCTTTAATCTCTTAGATCAAAATAAAACTCGAACAAAATTCTAAGGTTGAGTGGTCCAAGAGCGAAACTTGCGTGGTGGGCTTAATTAACATACACAAATACGTCCTCTAGCCACTAAACCAATCCTATAGCGTCAGTTACCAAGAAATTGCAAGCATATTTAGCTACTTTCCATGTAACCGCCTCTCTAGGGTTTAAGTAAAAAGCCACCAAAGGAGTGGTCCTAGAAGAGACTTGTCAAGTAGGCAGTGGTTTCTCAAGATTTAAAAGAGTTTCTATAATGACAAAAGATTCATTTTCACAAAAGCGAGCTTTCCCATCTTAAGTAGGAAATTTCGATCTTGCAACTTGCATAGTTAACCTCATGAATCAAAGCAAAACCTGAGCAAAAAAATCCGAGGTCGGGTGATCCATGAGCGAAACTTGTGTGGTGTGCTCAATCATCGTACATAAATATGTCCTCTAGCCACTAAACCAATTCCATAACGTTGTCGTCAGTTACTAAGAATTTGCAAAGGTATTTAGTTACTTTTCATGTAGTCGCCTCTCTAGGGTTTGAAGTAAAAAAGCCACCCCAGGAGTGGTCCTAGAAGAGACTCGGCCGACCTGAACATGTATGTTTGAAAGCGGGTCCTGGTCATTTCAATGAATAATGACTCCTCTCATGATTAGAAAGTGTAGAGAGGGGCAAATTAACGAACCGCAGCCAAGTTCAACTAGGGCAAAAGGATTCCACTCATGAGCACACAAACGTGGACTTCACGATGCTCCAACGTACAAAAATCAAAAGAGGGGTAAAGATGGATACCCAAACGCGCAGCTTTGATTCCCAAGTTCCACGCATGGGCTTCTCATCGTCAGATGAAAAGGACCCCACCAAAGATCTTTGTGCATGTATCTTGATCCATGCATTTCTTTAATAAGAGCATGATATGGAATGTGCACGGCAATGATACTCAGGATCTCAACTTTTAAAAGTAAGTGATCTTTTTTAGTATCAATGTGCACACTTGATAAAATGCAAGTTTAGAAGCATAATTAATTACTCTTGTATGCTAATAGAGTAGGGTTTCGGAACAACTCCAACTTTTCAAGGTTTTCAATAATTTCGCAGTTTTCTAGGTAAATCATAAAATTTTGTGAAATAATAGTTGACTAATACGAAGGTTTAAATTAATAGATAAATATCTGATTTAATATGAGAATATTGTAACTCTCCTCTTCATGTACTAATTAGACTTTTGACCCGTGAAAACGTATAATAGGAAAAGCCGAAAAAGGGTTGGCAGGTCATGAATTTCTTCCAACAATCCCCAAGCTAGTGCACACTTCAGTCCATCTCATTCATCCACCGAGGTATGTCATGAATTTCTTCTCATGCTCTATATTTCTCTATATTGGGAATGGCATGTGAGGACTTCAAAATCACAACGGATGCCCCCATCAAATCCAAACTTGTGCTTTCCTAGAAAACGATTGAATCATCTACTCGAGTCAAAAGGAGGATGGGCCCCTTCCCGAGATTGACAGCAGCTTTGTAAATAGTCTCTGCGTGGAAAGAGAGTTATGTGCAATCTTCTATCTATTTTTTCCCAATAATTACATTTGGTGTGCTTAGCTCTCTCTTATCCATTTGAAGCTTTTGAGCAGCCCCACAAAAGGGTCGTCCATCAACCCTAGGACTACAAAAGATGTAGGGTTTGTAGAAAAGAAATTGACATGTTGAGGAAGTTCATTTGAAGAAGCAATTCTTTTAACATCTATTTAAAGATACTTACCTGTTGGAAGTCCTAAAACTTGTAAAAACATACAATTAAGTTCTAAAACATATAAAAATTACGACCAAGTCCTAAAAAACTTTTCAAATTAGTACAATTGAGTATTTCCGTTAACTCCATCCATTTAGCCTAATAGAAAATAGTAACGTGACTTTTTTGAAATTTTTTTCTCTGCAACATGGTGATTACATGTATTAAATTCTAAATTTTTAACCAAAACATTAATTAAATAAAATTAAAATTAAAAAGTTATTAAAAAAACAAAAAAAGAGGAAAAAAAAAGCCAAAGGTTGCCTTTGTCACCGCCATCCCCCTCACCGAAAGGGTTGGTAGGGGCTTGGCAAGGGCCTTGGCCCTCCGCCCAAATCTAGGCAAGGCCCACTACAGCTAGGCAAGGGCCTGCAACCCTCGCTCAAACCTAGGGAGGGTCATTGGCCCTTTCCGGTGACGGGTAGTAGCGCAAAGGTAGAGCCCTGACTCCTTTTTTTTGTTTTTTTCAAATATTTTTTATTTAATTTAATTAAGATATTGATGAAAAAGATTAGAATTTAATCCAAAACAACATTATTTTAACTTTGTGTTTCATGTTTTGGTCACATCAATGCTACGTAGGAGAGACAAAATATTAAAGAAAGTCACACAACATTTTTCGTTGGTCTAAATGGATGAAATTAATTGAAGATCTCGATTGTATTAATTTGATAAGTTTTAAGATTTGATTGTATTTTCTAAAAATTTTAAAACTTAATTATATTTTCATTAAAAATTTTAGGACTTCCAATGCACATATCTCTTATTTAAATCATTAACCTATAACTCCAAATAATCCAATCTTTACACTAATTTTCTTTGGTTACGAAAAGATTGTTAATTAGGTAGGTAATGATGGCTCTATTGATCAATTTTTAATGCAGTTGTTATAGTTTTGCTTCGAAATCTTGGTGAATTCTCCATATGTATTGAGTAAAAAAATATACCTTACAACTCCCAAAGTCATCATGATATGTGACATAGAGAAGAGAGAGAAGAGACTTACGCTCAATTTTGAGTACTTCCTTAGGGTTCCTCTGCATATAATTCAGCAGAATTCATTAAACTCACAATTTAGACACTCTCAGTTAATTGCGCAATAAAAGAGATTTTGTCCCTAATTTGAATTTCTAGGTCGTTGGGGGAAGCATTAGGGTAGTTAGTCATCACTAGCCGAAGTAATCAAGCAGTTGGATAATAAGTCTTTGTTTGGTAAAGTTTTAATTTTTTAATTTTTTGGTTCTTTTGTTTCTCGAAATAGAAATATGATAGAAATCCTTTTGGTAATGTCAATTAATTTTTCTATTCCCCATAATGGAAAAGTAGCCAGTGAATAGATTTGAAACATAATCAAGAAGTATAAAAAAGTTACTTCTTGTTTTTTGGAACAATTTTTAGAATAAGTTAGTTTATTTTTTATTTTTTTTCCTTTTCTTCTTCTTTCTCTTCTAACCAGTTGTCACTTGCCACCGATCACTAGGCCTCGGCCATTGCCAAAAGAAAAAGAGAGGGAAAAAGCTCAAAAATTATTAAAAAATTAAAAGAAATTTTACGACACAAAAAAATTTGTGAGTTGTACTAGACGTATTCCTATTTTTTTCTATTCTGAAAATAGAAATTTGGTTACCAAAGATGTTGTTTTACTTAGAAATTGTTTCAGATAATAGGAATAGGAAATAACTATTTCTAAAAGAAAATTATTCTTAGGAACAAAAATGTTATCAAATGCACTATATATTGTTATATTGCTTGACTTGAATTCACTTCTAATTCTATCCTAAGGGTAGAAATAGTGGAAAGCGCCAATTTAATTAAAATCACTGAGTTTCAAGTGCATCAAGAGTACAACTACCCCCGAGATGGGTTGCAACCAAACCTATTGTGGGTCTTGAACTTTTCCCTATTAGCCAAAAATACAAAAATTTAAAAAAATAAAAAATAATAGAAACATTATTTATTGAATAGCCTACTTATATATATATATCTACGTCACACGTACGATTTGTTCCAATCTCAACAGATAGAGCACCACAATAATAGACTCCTTCCACTTATTTTATTGGGCAAGAATATTATATTAATTAATGAATAGTCAATTATATTAATGATGGCTTCAATCGATGTTTATCCATCTACCTAGAAGTTGCCTTAGATCTCTTGCACTTTATCGGTGGATCATCAACTCAAAAGTTCCACAAAGGTGAGATGCCTCACACGATATCTCCAATTTTTAAATATAAAGATGAGCTACACGTGCCCGAAAATTTTATGTTATAAAATAAGATATTGAGTAAAATCCTCCCATTACTTTAATGATTATGACAATCTCGTATCATGACTTCCTCCATCAAACGGATCATGTCTTTTAAGATGACTCAGACGAAGAACTAAAATGTTCCCAAGTTTTCTCCATGCAAGAAACTCCTTATTATACGACAAGAGATGACACTATCTCTTTACATGACTGCAAATCTAAAATAAGTTTAGAACATGTAACATTCCATTTATATCAAGTATTATTTGAAATCTAAATTAATCAAAGGAGCAATGGACCTAATAAAGGTTTGTAGGGTTTTGCTTGAATACTCTAAAATGTATTTCACTTGTAAATGAGATATTATGAGTGAGAAGATATTCTTATATATAAGTACAAAACTAATAGTAACTGTAGATCTCTTTTCAATTTAACGGTATAGATTGCATCTCCTCAACTATCAACGACCCATACTTATTATTTTTGTATACAATTACCTTATCATCCATCGCCAGAAGTATTCTAAAATACTTGAGAAAAGCATGGGAGGCATTTAGTATGATTTTTTTTTAACATGAGACGTCTATTTCACAAACAAGAAATTCCATATTGTCTATGGATTCTCGCTTTTAATTCAACATTCTTTCTAGCATCAAGGTCAACTAGTTAAAATCAGAAAGAGAACCAGAAGCTGATCCTCTTACAAGTTTTCTGGATTACTTATATTTTCCATGCAGAAATGCTATTGCGAAACAAATATTAACGTCGTGTTGTAGTTATTTTTCCATAGCCCCAAAAAAGGTTAATCTCTAGTATCGTAAATTTTTATTCATCATTTAGTAGAAATCCTTGATGAACCTTAATGTGAAAATCCATATATGAAGTGAAAAAGGGATTGATAATCAAAATTCACGACATGAAATGAAAACCTATGCAAACTAGGTTTTAATAGGAATGAGTTAGGCTCCGCTTATTTCATTAAAATTAACTTTCAGGAAAACTTTTTCGATATTTCAGCATTCATTTTACGGAAAAAAATTCCATCAATAAAAAAAAGTCTTTTAAAATAGGGAAAAATGTTTTCCACTTTTAAGAAAGATGAAAACATTTTTCATATCTTGATTCACCTCACTTTCTTTCACCAAAACCCTTTTTCTTTTATTATCATTTTCATTTTTTAGTTTTTGTTTTTAAAAATAGATTTTAATTATTTTTAATCTTTTTCTTTTTCTTTTTATCTCCTTATTCTGTTGGTCACCAACCACGCATTTTTCCTGACAAGTTCATTTTTCATGATACGAACGCTGACAAATTCAAAAAAAAAAAATTTGGAAGTTATTTTTTCTAAAACAAACGGAGCTTAACTCATTCCTTTTGGTGCCTAGTTTGCATAGGCTTTTCATTTCGTGCCGTGAATTTTGATTGCTAATCCTTTTTCACTTCAGAAATGGATGTTCACATTAAGGTTCTGTGAGGATTTCTACTAAATTTATGAATAACAATTTATGATATTGGAGATTAACCCTTTTTGGATTATGGAAAAATAATTACAACACAATGTAAAATATGTTTCGCATTGGTATTTCTGCATGAAAAATATAAGTAATCCAGAAAACTTATGGATGCATATTTCCACTCAAGTGCCCAAATTACAATATGAAGAAACCAATATAAAAGGATCGGCTTCAGCTTCTGGTTCTCATTATAATTTTAACTAGTTGAATTCAATGCTAGAAAGAATGTTGAATTTAAAGCAAGAAGCATGAAATAAAAGTCACACTAGATGCCTCCCATGCTTTTCTCAACCATAGTCAATGGCCCGATGAAGCGACACGTTCCAGAGGTTTTGTAAACGAAGGTTGTGATTTATCCATGAATAAGCGACCCTCGACCTATCTTCATTCCTGAAACAAGTGATATGGTAATTGCATATGAATGTAATAAACATAGATATTTGATAGTTGGGAAGATGTAATATCTACTGTTAGATTGAGGAAAGATCAACATATTCGATTAGTATTATACTTATATATATATGGATCTCCTCTCACTCATAATATTATCTTATTTACAAGTGAAATATCAGAACTTTTCTCTCTAATCCCTAAGGCCAAAGTCACCGGGAAGAAATTCCTAAGGCTACACATATTAGGGAATGCTATATCAATCAATCGTGACGAATTGAAGAACACGCTAAATCAATCAACCGTGACACAATTATGAGTTTTATTTTTTTTTGTCGGTTATACTTTCTTCTATTTTAGCTCTCATTCACAAACTTTTGATTTGCCTCCTTACAGGATGTGAAAGTCAAAACCTACATGTTAAACTAAATCGTCCTCGCCCTCATCCAACTCTAAGAAAGTGAGGATTCAAATCTCCACCTCCCCTTTTTCCATATGAGAAATGTTGTCATATGGGTAAAACCCGATTTATGATCATGAGTTTAACAATAACTAAGTTATCAACATAATTTCTTAATTTTTTTGGGAAAAAATTTTGCAATAAATATGGAAATTTGGAAGCAATTTGAATTGCCGGTATTTTTTGGGGTCATTTCCTTTTAGGTTTTTTTTTTTCTTTGCTTAGTTAATTCCGTTCAGATTGGACGAGTGAATCTAAATAAATAAAATATTTTTGACTCATCCCAACATGCAAACACTAGTCAGATCTTGTAGGACTCTTAAGTTCAGTCAAGATTCTCTCAATTATCTTCCTTTTTTCTTTGTGCTAGAAGATTAAATATTACAGAATTATCATATCTACAAAGCACCTATGGATTCAAGACTCCTTAGAGATATCGCTTATTGCAAAAAAAATATTAATTCACGAAATAAAGCAATCTAAAGAATAATTGAAAACATATCTAAATGTACCGACATAAAAAAGAAGAAGATTGAACATGATAATTTATGATTAATTTTATCTATAACTTAATCATAAGAGTCACACTCTATCAGAGAGATATATCTATTCCAGATGTTATTCTTAACAATAGTCCAATAAAATCGATTCAAATCCAACGCTTGGATTTGCCCACGCATGATTTTGACTTTTCATGTACGCTCTCTCTAATTTTTAACAGGTTGTACATTTCTTCTTCAGATTTGGTGAATCTGGTGTTACAGGATCTTAAGAGATTTTCGAGTGCATTGATTGATTTCTTTCCATCTACTAGAGGTTGGCCTAGATCTCTCACTTTCTCTCACTTTACTGGTGGATCATCAAGCTCCACAAAGTTGAGATTTCTCTAAGCTGCCTCTTTGCCACTACATGACCTCACATGATATCTCATTACTTTAATAAGATACTGGGTAAAATCCCCTCATTACTTTAACAATTATGACAATCTTGCATCGTCACTTCTTCTATCAAACGGATCATCTCTTTTAAAATGACTCGTGCGAAAAACTAAAATGTTTCTAAATGCTCCCCATATAAGATATATGACATTATCTCTTTACATAACTAATAAGTTTAGAACATTTAACATTCCATTTATCTCGAGTATCATGTGAGTCCAAATTAATTGAATGAGTGATTGATCTAATATTGGTCTCTAGGTTTCGTCTGAATGCTCTAAAATATAGTTCACTTTTGTGAATGAGATACTATGAGTGAGAGGATATATATATATATATATCTGTATACAATTAATCATATCCGTAGATTTCTCATCAATCTAACAGTAGAGATTGCTTCTCCCCCAACTACCAATGACCCACATTTATTAATCTGTATACAATTACCATATCGTCCGTCCTCATAAGTATTACTTAAGAAAAGCATAGGAGGCATCTAGTGTGATTTTTATTAACATGAGACTTTTATTTAATGCTCCTCGCTTTCAATTCAACGTTCTTTCTAACATCAAAGTCAACTAGTTAAAATGAAAATGAGAACCAGAAGCTGATCCTCTTATATTAGCTTCTTCATAATGTAATTTGGGCATTTGAGTGGAAATATGCATCCATAAGTTTTTTTGATTACTTATATTTTTCACGCAGAAATACCATTGTGAAACATATTTTACATTGTGTTGTAGTTATTTTTCCGTAACCTCGAAAAAGTTAATCTGCAGTATCATAAATTTTTATTCATACATTTAGTAAATTACCTTGTTGAACCTTAATGTGAAAATCCATATATGAAGTGAAAAGGGGATTGATAATCAAAATTCACAGCATGAAATGAAAACCTATGCAAACTAGGTTTCAATAGGAATAAGTTAGGTTTCGTTTGTTTCATTGTAAATAACTTCCATAAAAACTTTTTGAAATGTTTCAGTGTTCATTTCATGAAAAATATTGTCCATCAATAGAAAAAAAAACTTCCAAAATAGGGGAAAATGCCATCCACTTTTAAGAAAAAGGAAAACATTTTCCATATCTTCATTCACCTCACTTTCTTTCACCAAAAACCTTTTTCTTTTATTTTTATTTTCATTTTCATTTTTTTATTTTTTTAAATTGATTTTTTTTATTTTTCTTTTCTTTTCTTTTTACCTTCTTCTTCTGCCAACCACCGGCCATGGGTTTTCCTTGACAAGTTCATTTTTCGTGAAATAAACATCAAAAAATTCGAAAAAAATTTCCTGAAAATTATCTTTTGTGAAACGAAGGAAGCTCAATTCATTCCTATTGATACCTTGTTTGGATAGGCTTTCCATTTCATGTTGTGAATTTTGATTATCAATCCCTCTCAGCCTATTTCCTGAAATTCTAGGGTTTTCTCAAGTATTTTAGAATACTCCTAAGACAAGTGATAAAGTAATTGTATATGGATGTAATAAATGTGGGCAGTTTGTAGTTGAGGAGATACGTTAAAATGAGGAAAGATGTACAAATACAATTAGTCTTGTATTTATATACATAAAGTCTCCTTTTACTTGTAGTATCATCTCATTTACAAATGGAGAATATTCCAAAACTTTTCTCTTTAATCCCTAAGACTCAACCTTAAGGGCCAAGTCACCAAGAAGAAATTCCTAAGGTTGCACAATTTAGGAAACGCTACATCGACCGACTGTTACTCCGCTTCCTTGTAAGGCGCTGTGATATAATTATGAGTTTTATTTTTTTGTCGGTTATACTTTCTCCTACTTTAACTCTCACTCGCAAACTTTTGTTTTGTCTCCTTGCAAAACGTAAGAATTGAAACCCATACATTAAGCTAAACCTTCATCATCCCAACCTCAAAAATGTAGAGATTTGAACCCCGTCTCCCTTCCTATGTGGGAAGATTGGCCACATGGGCAAAACCTTATTCACAATCATGAGTTTAACAATTACTAAGTTACTAACATAATTTCTTAATTTTTTGGGAAATTTTTTTGTAATATATGGAAATTTGGAGGCAATTGAATTGCCGGATATCTTTTTAGGGGATCGTATCCTTTTAGTTTTTTTTTTCTTTGCTTGGTTAATTCCGTTTAGGTTGGACGAGTGAATTTAATTAAAAATTATATTTATTTTTTTTTATTTTTGCCTTATCTTCCCCAACATATGGACACTAGTCAGATCTCGTAGGACTCTTAAGTTCAATCAAGATTCTCTCAATCATCTTCTTCTTTTTCTTACGCTAGAAGATCAACTATTAGAGAATTGTAATATCTACAAAGCTCCTATGGATTCAAAGACTCCTTAGAAATATTGCTCATTGAAAAAAAAAAAACAGATTAATCCACAATAAAGCAAGAATAATTGAAAGAATATCTAAATTTACTGACATAAAAAATAAAATAAAAAGTTTGAAGATTGTAATCTGTGATTGATTTTATCTATAGCTCGGTCACGAGACTCACTCTCTCATCCTCAACAGTGTTGCACCTTTCTTCTTCAAATTTTGTGATTCTGGTGTTGGTAGATCTGCACATCTATAAATAGAGCGGAGTTGCGTGCGCTGCTCTCGCTTGGTTCTGCTACTGGTTTCCCTTTCATCGTCAAACCATCCCTCTCTCTTCTCTTCCTCCTTATTTGTCTCCCGATCTCATCTCACGTTTCCATTCAACCGAAGCATGATCATGGCGTCACCATCGAAGCCTCCATCAGAATCTTGCGATCGGGTTCTTCTTCTTCTTCTTCTGATGTTTACGATGTCAAGAATCTCGAAAAGCAAAAAGATGTAACGCGTGACAGTGATGATAATGTCAACGCGCCATCTGGGTCTCTTCTTGGGTTGACGGATTGTTGAACTGCATAGACAAATTTGAATCTTTTTTTCGCCATGCACGAAAAGATCTCCGACTCTTTTCTCTTTTCGGATGTTCATGATCTACTGTTGCCCTTTTGCAGGCTAAGAGTTTCGTCGAGACCCTCGAAAAATTGCCTCTGCTCGGGCTACGGCTCAAGAAGACCTCCTCTTTCCGGTACCATGCAAGAAAGGGAATTTCCCAGAAATCAAATCCCTCTCATCCTGCTGCAGAAGTTGAGGACGCTGAGGAACTTGAATGCAGAGAGAAGTCAAAAGTCGCACGCATTCCTGCTACATTAATCAGAATTGGTTCATGGCAGGTAACTCAATATGCTATTAGTTCAGCAATATTTTGTGAGACTACTTTCAATTGTTCTTAATTAGATAACTACATCATTTAATATTTAAATATTCTAATAGTTGAAAAATTTAAACTTAGACGACCATAAAATTTTGTGAGATCGCTATCAAATACACTTGAACCGCTTGATTTAATTTTTTTAAATTCTGGCAACTTCTTGATAAGTTAGAGGAAGAGCGAAATTTTCTTCTTTCTTTTGGTTAAGTGACCAATGGTGTACATGCGTGTAGCTTGCTTCAGTTCATGAAGCGGATTTGGTAGTAAAGTTCTTCTTCGAGACGAGGCAAATAGTCTGGGAAGTGCTAGTGAACGGCGTGAAGAACAGGATGGAGATAGAGTGGTCCGACATTTCCGCCATAAGAGCCACTATTGAAGAAAACAAGCCGGGGATCCTCGAAATCGAGGTTTCGAATTATATCTTTTGACTCAGGAATTCTTTTACTTAAAATTTGGCAATTTCGACCATAGTACTAATGTGATCCAGTCACTGTCACCATCGTGCAGGTACACCGGCCGCCTACCTTCAACATGGAGATTAATCCACGGCCCCGGCATCACGAGGATTGGGATAAGGGAAAAGATTTCACCAGCGGCCAAGCTCATACATACCGGTACTTTATTATCTTGTTGGATGCATTAGCCACATATTCCAGCATTTCCTGTCACTATACGACGACGAACTTATAGTGTGGATAAATGACTTCACGGGTTTAGTCATATAGTAGAGAAACTGATAAGTTAATCCATCTAGGATGCAGTGATGCTTATTCATAGTCTCTTCGCAGGAGGCACTACGTTGAATTTCCTTCGGCGGCCCTAGACAAGAGCTACATTAGGCTTCTGAACAGCGACCCCCATTTTCTTGAGTTGTGCCAGAGCGGCTTTCCGAGCAGTGTAGAGAACACATTCTGCACGTTGCAACACTCAAATTGCAATAAATATCCCGCAAGATTAGCAATCACGTCGCCACAAGTGCCTCGGGTTCTTCTTCAAAACACATATCCGCCTCAAGTTCTTCTTCAAAACACATATCCGCCGGTGTTGACCCGCCAGCAGAGACAATCATATGAAGCAGCGATGCCACAAGCCCTTCTATGGAAACAGTCTACTCCGCCAATGTCAGGTGTGCAGCATCCTTCTTGTGGTTCCTGGCGAGAAAGTTTTAGTCACCTTGAAAGTTACGCATCTTTTTTACTTCTACAGAGATACCTGCGGACTATGATCTCAGCTTTTTCTGTCGCCTTTAACGTCATCAGTTTCTTTCCCTCCCTTATGTTCATATTGTCTTCCTTTTTCACTAAAGATTTATATGTCAAAACTTAAAATTTGTCTCAAAACAATCACAGGCTCACTTTCTTCACTCTCAATTTGTTGGTGTAACACAGCAGTGGATTCTCGACTTCTCGGAAACCGTGGAATGGAAAATTCACCATGGGATCAGGTATCTAACAATTCTCAGTTTGAAGACCTTCTGCCTCTACACCCTGCAGCCGCAGCCGGTCGAGCCCTCTATTTTGGAGAAGATATGTTCTCGCCCTACCCTGGAGAAGCAGGGGTCCACCCAGTGCAAACTCCTGCAACCATGAGGAATCCACAACGGCGGTTATTCTCTGATCCAATCAGTTCGTATCACCCAATGCTTCCGCCTGCAGATCACAGCACTTTCAGACCGTGCATAGATTTTCCCAGTGCAATAGATTCTGCAAGCAATCCCAACGCAATTGGTTTCAGACAGGAAAATGATGGATACACTAACAGTAACAGGGAATTCATCATCGGTCCCTGGGAGCAGAACAACGCTTTCACATCACCAACAGGTATGCCGAGTGCAGTAGGCTTTGCAAGCAATTGCGTTGCAATGGGTGTCAGACAGGAACATGATGGATATGCAAACAGCAGCGGGCAATTCATCATGTGTCCCCCGGAGCGGCATGGCACTTTCACGTCATTGATAGGTTCACCGAGTGCAGTAGGTTCTACAAACAATAGCAATGCAATGGATGGATTTGCTAACAGTAACAGGCAACTCATCTTCAATCCCTCGGTGCATAATGGCACTTTCACTTCACCGACAGGTTTATATGCCGTGGGTTCTGCAAGCCATGGCGATGCAATGGGTGTCGGACAGGAACATAATCCATATGCTCGCACTAACGAGCAATTCAACTTTGGTCCCTCTGTGCCTGAAGAACAAATTTATGAGCAACTCACTCCTTGGACACGCCATCAAGCTTATGAGCAGAAACAGCACGACGGCTCACCTTGGAAATGATGTTCTGTGTTCGAACTCTTGGTTAAAGACTTTCAAGGAATGAAAACTTGGGTTGAGCTGAGGAATTCATCAGTAGGGTAGTCAACAGTTTTGCAAAGTTGAGATTAGGATGAGTAGATGTTGGTGGCCTCTCTTTTCTTTTCTGCTATTTATCGTAGGCGAAGTAGGGTGTTCTTCGTTTCTTTTGGAAGTTTTGCTGATGAAAACAGAATCGGGACGAGTAAATTCTTATCTCCACCTTACAGCCTGTCATGCTGTCCATAGACATAATTTGTCAGCAATTCAAATCCTCCAACTTAGAATGCCTACCACTGTAAACTTAGGATTGAAAAGCATTAAAGGAAATTTTTTTGTCACTAGCTGAAAATTGGCTCTTTAATTTACAAAAAAAAAAAAAAAAAAAAAAAAGCTAGAAATCTCTGACATTCACCATAAAAACAGGAAAAAAAGAACACATGGATCACCTCCACCCTTAGATAAGCCAATGCTTTTCTTTAACCATACAATCTGGAAATCGTTGATTCCAATTTGATGGTCATTATATGTCATTTTTAACCGTACAAGCCGCCTTTTATGAATTCAATGAAGCAAGTTCTTTATTTTGGGTTTAATTCCATTTTAATTTTTTCTTTACTGAGTTAATTCCACTGAGGGAATCAAGTTCAAAAAAAAAGATTCACTAAGTTAACTTCATCTTGTAGGACTCTAGTTCAGTCAATTCATGAAGATTCTGTATTTTTTTTTTCTTCTTCTGGTTGTAGAACATCGAATAGTGGAGAATATTTGATATGTGCAAAGTAATTGTTTAAGGAGGATTACTCTTTTTTCACGGCTTCGAGAGATTATAACCACTCTTGACCAATCAAATTAATCAAACCTACAAAAAATAGATTGATCAATGCAAAATAATGCAATTGAAAGAACATAAAAGAGTTTCGACAAAAGAAAAAAAAAAAAAACATAAGTACATTGACATATACCAACACAAAGACACACTCTGAAAATGATAGGCATATATCGACTCGACATATCTTCTCAACAATAGTTGAACAAAAACGACTCAAATCCAACTCTTAGTCATGGAATTGAGTCCATGTTTGAATTTTTTATTTTTGACATTAGTACTGAAAAATATGGGAATGTATATCTAATTTAGAATTTGCTAATGCATAATTTTGACATATTCATTTGGGCTCTCTTTTCCTTCTTTTTCCCCCAAACGTTGCTATACTTTTTCTTCTTTAGATGTTGTGAATTTCTGGCGTCGGCTCTTGTTTGCATCTATAAATAGAAGCAGAGTTGAGTGCAGTGCTCTCACTCTTCTCTCTGCTTCCAGGGAGTTTCCGTTTCATCATCATAACAACTCTCTCTCCTCTCGTCATCATCATTTAACTCCCAACTTCACCAAACAGTTTCGGCCAACCGCAGCATTGACATGGCAGCACCACCCCAACCTCCTCCGCCAGAATCTGGCAACCAGGTTCTCCTTCTTCTCCTTCTCCTTCTTCTTCTTCGGATTCTTATGATGATATCAAGAACCGTCAAGAGGCAGAAAAGATGGAATGTATCATGATGGTAATGCTGATGCCAATGTGCCATCTGGGTTCTCTTCTTGGGTTGACGGATTCTTGAACTGCATGGACAAGAAACTCTTTTGCCATGCGTGATGCCCGGCGCTTTTTGAACGTGATTTACTGTTATCTTTTTGGCAGGGTAAAAAACAGCCTCCGCTCATGCTAAGGCTTGATAAGGACAACGCTTTCATGAACCGAGTGTGGACTGCTCTGATCTATCGTCCTCTGGTACAAGTCAATTTCCTGCCAGATAGTCTTTGCGACGGAGAAAATTTGAAAGTGGCGCGTGTTCCTGCTACATTACTCAGAATCGGTTCTTGGCAGGCAAGTTTGATTCAATGTTAGTTCTATGCAATTTACAATTGATGAAGAAGAGCAGAACTTTTCCCTCTTCCTTTCTTTCATGGCGTTAAGTAATCAATGGTATATGTATATGTAGTTTGCTTCAGAACATGAAGGGGATTTGGTAGGAAAGTTCTACTTCGCAACACAGGAGATAGTCTGGGAAGTTCTCGCGAACGATATGAAGTATAAGATGGAGATGCAATGGTCGGCCATTTCCGCTATAAGAGCCACTACTGAAGAAAACAAGCTGGGAATCCTTGAAATAGAGGTTGCAGATGACATCTTCTGACCCTGGAATTTTATTTGACTGAATATCCAGCATCTTTCACCATTATACTAATACGATCCAATCTGTGCAGCTTCACTGGCCGCCCAAATTCTACGTGGAGATTAATCCTCGGCCACGGCATCACGCGGATTGGATCTCGGTGAATGATTTCACCAACGGCCAAGCTCTTATATGCCGGTACACTATAATCCTGTTCGACACATTGGTCACATACTCATAGTACAGATAAATGATTTTCACGAGTCGTGTAGTAGAAACAGATAATTTGATCCATTAACATCAAGTGATGCTTATTCTCTCTTCTCAGGAGGCACCATCTTGAATTTCCTTCAGCGGCATTCGAATTTGCCTACGCCAGGCTTCTGAGCAGCGACCGCCGGTTGTTTGAGTTGAGCCATGGTGGCTTTCTGAGCAAACCCTGATTCAAACCTTGGAAATAACGTTCCATGTCAAACCCTGATTCAATAAGATTCAAGGAATGAAAACTAGGTTGAGCCAAGGAGTACATTGGTAGGGGCAAGATGTTAGTGGCTTCTCTTTTCTTTTCTGTGCTTTCCTTTCCATTGTTACACGTTGTTTCTGGACGATGATTACAGCCAAAAAGTGGGGTGCTCATCGTTTCTTCTCCAAGTTTTGAATAAATCAGCAGCAAAGCAAGGGAAAACAGAGTTGGGATGAGTGCATTTTTATCTTCACCTTGCACTCTGCAATGTGGTCCACAAACTTAATTTATCAGCCATTCAATCCCGACTTAGGATGCCTCCTTGTGGATGCACCGCAAGCTTAACATCGAAAAGCATTTAAGAAACCTTTTTATCAGTAGAGTGGGCACTTTCATGTAGAGAAAATGCAAGAAACCTCTGACATTCACCATATAAAGAACATGGATCACCTCAACCTTTACAGAAGCCAATGCATTCAAAAATTTGTTCAAAACTACAAGTTAGCAGCCTTATTATCAAGTATCTAGCAAAACAACTACTGGTACTAAGACTGAAGATACAAAGTAAAAATGAATTACACACTCTTCATCACTATATCATAACCCTCGATATGAAATGAATTGAACCAACTAGAGCATAGAAACTACAGTTGTATTTAAAACTGCAAGTCTCACAAAACTGACAGCGACATCTTCCCAAAGATTCTGCTTGACTATTTAGATGCTGCTTCAAATCCTGAAAGGGCTGATTGAAAAGTTATGCTTAAAGTGCTCATAGAGGACTCTTTCACACATTTCATATTAGTTCAGCTGAGTGGATCATGTCCTCAAAGCGGTTAATAATGTAGGACTGCAACAATTGCCCGATTCCTTCCATCTACTCTTAGTTCATATCACTAAAACTCCTCTTCTTTGAAGCAGAGTGAAATTCCTCTGTTCCATTGTCAGCAGTAGCATGCTTCTCTTTGCCTCTGGACTCATCTTTTGCTCTATCTGGTTGTGCTTCAACAAATAGTGGGGCTTCCCTTCCACTTAATCGACAGAAAACTCTTTCTACTGTCTCACTTATTTCTTTCCCCATCCCATTACCATCAAGAATTAACTCCCAAACTGACTTGGAGGCCTTCTCAAGCACTGGGGCCCTATGCAAAAATGAACACAAGCAAATTAATAAACATCCAATAGCCAGCAACAGTGCATGCCAACAATTAGCTTCATCCAGAAGTGATGGTTCTGCCAGTCAGCCTAACAGGTGTGCCAACAATTGAATGATCGACATAGATCTTCTAGCAAAAAGTCATACCTTTGGAAATCAAAATGTGGCAAACATACTTAAAATGTTTCTGTATAGCTGAAAAGAGTGCATAAATAGGGATGGACAAGGTAATTTACGGATCTGGATTATCTGACATAAAACTACTAGCAGTCCATATAACCGGCATGACTTTACACAGGATCTTTTCCTCAGAACAAACTTCCTAGATGAAACAAAATTTAGCTGCAAACAGCTTGTCACAATTTTTTTAAAAGATCAAACTAACTCCCATGTATGAATCAGATTTGGCAAGAGTTGTGTTTTGATCATTATTGGACTCACACTTCGGTCACGATTTGCCAATGCAGAGCAGCTAGTACAAGAGACTAATTCAATCTATCGACATCCTTGTTAGATCGAATAATTAACTCATCTCTATCAAATTAATTTCTTAGTCCCTCAACCCCTCCTAACATCTTCTCAAATAAACATGGCCATTATTCTCCACCATCTTTTCTCAACTAGAGTTCAAGAAAATTAAAGATGACACTAACTTACAACTGTAACCACGAAAGATGCAAGGAAGAGAAGTCTGCCTATTCACCAACCCCACGCCTCCCACATAGAGAGCGCGCGCGCGAGAGAGAGAGAGAGAGAGAGAGAGGATGCTTGAGGAATGACGAAATTAAATATTTAGCTCTAACTGCAGTCGACATGTAAAACACAGATAATTAGAATTTGCAAAATTGATACTAACGATAAAGTGAGATATTCTTCCCCGTTAAGGTCTTTCCACTTTTGTTTACAAGTCACGATTCCCATCGATCAATCTCATGTTTGGAAAAAGGGGAGTTAAAATTCAGGATTTGAATCTTATTTTGACGACTATGTTATTTTGCTACTAAGATGCAACCCAGCATGTTTTCACTGAACTGCCACTTTCTGAATCCTATACCACCATTTATTATTTGCCAGCATTATGTTTAAAATTTTAATCTCAATCAACAATGAGGTCAGACTTTCACAATCTCACTTACTATAAACTTCCAAGCCAACCCAAAAAAGCCAAAGTCAACAAAATTCTAGTACATGGCAACTGGACTATGAAGATAACAGCTGGTTTGGAATTTGAGATCCTGAGGCATTGATTTCTCAATGCCAACCAACCTACACGGCCATCTAAAAAGCTGTCTTGGACAGCACTCTGCCCTTCAGTTTTAATAATCTACTTTATAGCAGCAGAATCAATGGCAAATTTGGCATGAGGCAGCAAGAGTAGAAACTGCATCAACATTATCTAGGGAGTATTTTTCATTCTTTTATCTCCTTCCCCACCATCACAAATAGGCATGTTGGGGGAAGGTAGGGATCAAAATCTAGACTTCTTGACTCTTGGTAAGGGAGGACAACCACTGGCCATTCCCTTGCTCCAGCATTTTAAAGGGAGAAGACTTACTTGTAGTACCAAGGGCACTTTGACAGTTTAGCATCGTAACTACTACTGCAACATCTCTCCCCTTTGACAGTCGACTCTTTCAGTGAGAGAGAGGGGATACATGGATGACGCAAAGATCAAGATGGCTGAAAGCCACACATGGTAAGCACTAGATAGCATCCCGAACCGTCATCCATCTAGCTCATCGAAAGAGTGCATTGACTACTCTAACTACGGGTAGGGAGCTAGCGAGTTCAAAGCATGACCGAAATGCTAACGTATGCGACCGCCATGTTATACAAACTCAAACTAAAGAATAGTATGTTCTCACTCTAGCTCCTGGCGCAGGGCGTCAAATAGCTCTCTCTTGGTCTGTTTTTCAGCTCCGGGGGTATTGAGAACTTTGCTCTGCTCCGCCATTTTAATTGTGGTGCTCTTCAGCTCTTCCTGCAAACCCGACATCAAGATAAGAGAGAAAAAGGAAAAAACTTTTGAGCAGCTAAAAAACCAAAATGCATAGAGAAGCCAAAGCATAATGTCAACAATTGCGCAACATCAAGCACAAGTACAACGAACCCTCCTTTCCTTTTGCTAAGAAACACGATTACAACGAAGAAAAGCTATAGATTTTCCACCCCCTGAATTCACACTAGAGGCCACTAAAACGGACCAATTCAATCCAAGAAAACGCCAACCCACGATGCAAACAGCCGCTACCCAATGGACAGAGCTACGATATAGCCAAGAAGTATCCAGGATCGGCGTAAACCCAGAGCCCGGCGCTGACCCCATGACCCCCCAACTCGAACCATCAAAAGGGCAAGAGAAATTCGCAGGAAAGGGAGACGGTGGGGGGAAGCCTCACGTTGGCTTTGAGCTGGTTGATGATCTTCAGGCGGAGAGCGTCGATGGTGCCGTCGTTCATCAGCGACTCCAGGACGTCTTCCGGGGTGATCACCGAAGCCGAAGAGGAAGAAGAAGACGCCATCGACGCGGCCCCGGTTCCTCGTCTTCCTCGCGGATCTCTTGCTTGAGCCCGAGAGGTTTGCGCACTCTTCTACGAAAGTCGCCGCCTTTTTGTTATCGGGTCCGTCCGAGACCCGCGGCTTCCGATGTGGCGAAAGGCGGAGGCTCTTTCCGTTTTTGTCCAAATTTTCCTCGAAATGTCATGGCTTTCGCTTCTCTCTCCCTCTCTCTCTCTCTCTTTGTATTTACAATTAAGGATGATCGGTTCCTATGTGAATCTAGTTCTAAGGTGGAATCAAGAACTAGATTGAGAGAACTAATTCTCAATTTTGGGAGTCGGGGATCAAATTAATTATTTTTCTTTTTTTTACTGAAAAGTAATTATGTATGACGAGAAAGAAAATGACAATCTTAAAATATTAACGGAAGTAATGATGATTGAAGAGTTATTATACCGTAATCTATAGTGTCATTGGACGATATACTATTTAGTTCATACCTTATTAGTTTTTTTGAAGATACGACCAAAAAAAAGGTATTTGTAGTCAATCCAATCCGATTCTCTTTTGAAACCAAAAACTAGATCGTCAAATATTGATTTCACTTTTAAAAATCAGGAACCAGACCAAATCAGTTGATCGAATCTAGACAAATCCACATTTGGGCGGTTTGTTTTGCACGCCGCTTTCTACAATCAATGGGACACATGCCCAAAAAGAGGGGGAAAAAACAAGAGGAGAAATTTGATGAGATTTGCAAATCTATGCAAAAAAATAAAAGAATAAGAAAAGAATAACAAGGAATTATGTAGATGAATATCAATTATAATAATGTTACGGTATCCGAGTTGATATGCAAGATGATTTGAAATATAATTTGGAAATTTGGGGATAGAGAGAGAGAGAGGAAGGAGCATATAATCGTGTTAGAGATAAGGAAGATTTCCAAATCTATGTCAATTAGATAACGGTGAGAGAGAGGAAAGATGGTCAAAAAAACTACCTCCTCCCCCATGAAGATTTTTGTTGGATTTGAAGTGATTTTTTGAAAAGAGAAGAATAGTGACATTGGAGTAAGTTTTAAAAACTGTGAAATTTTTGAAGTAGTGACTTGACTATGTATTGACAATATTTTGACATTAACGATAAGTTTAAGAATAAAGTGCAATTCGTCAAAATTAATGAGATATTTTGCTCGACATAAGATTCTTCACTTTTTCTTTTTCCCCCCTTTCTCACACAAACAAGAAAGCATATACCTTTTTCGCAATAACGTATAAACGAATGCATACCCCCCCCAACAAAAAAAATCTAACATAAATGGATATGCAATGTGTAAACAAAATTTCGATTTTATCTACAATTCTTTATATGCAGACAAATTGTAAAAGAAACACTTAATTATCTTAGAAAAAAAAATTTGAAAATTTGAAGGTGGTCCTTAAAATTTGGATACTGATCTCACAATATAATGACGTAGATGCATTACTATAGTTATACATGTTGGTGTTATATTGCAATTATTCTGGTGCAATCCAGATACAGAAGAATTTAATTTTTTTCTTAACTAGGGAAATCTCATAGTTGAAATTAAATTAAGTTGATGAAAAAAAAATAAGGATACGAGAGCAAATTTGAAGATTTTAAAGATGGAGATTGTGCACAAAATGGACATGGGGATGGTTTGACGTCTTGAGATTGTATCCATAATAAACTCTTAATAAGATGTAGAAAACGGGGAAAAAAAAAGAGCAGAAGATTTGATAAGTTTGTACATTAATAACAAGCAAATTTTATTAATGAGTTTTAAATTACAGTCATTCACGGATATCTACCTACTTGAAAAAGAGATTCTGCGTCACAAAACGGGAAAAGAGGAAGAAGTAGAAGGAGAAGAAAGGAATCCTCCTGCTCCAACAAAAGGCGCCTAATGTATCTTCATCACTTGGTCATCAAGGGAACTATATCCAGCCGTGTGGTGAGATCATATGTGTGGAGTCTGATTCTGCTACGTTTCTTCACCCATTTGCGGCCATTACTGGGACAAAATAAGTGCTAATCTACCCTTCCGAGTCGAGAACCGCTTCGACTATTATGACTATTGATGAATAATCAGTCATCCGAAGATAAGTCTATAAGAAGGTAGAATCTTTCAGCATGCACCACAACTTAAAGATGCAGCTGAGGCCCATTTTCCCACTCCCTCGTGCCAATCATAAATTTGTCCTTGCAAGTGATGCAGGATGCAGCAATCTCTGCTGCAGGACCAAAGTTCGAGCAAGAACGATTAGATAGATTCATGGGCTGGCTTCATCTTTGTCCATAAAATCTGACAAGTAGCTCAAGATGAACCCATCGAGATCTCCCTCTAGGACGGAATCAGGGTCAGAAACCTCATAGTTAGTCCGGAGATCCTTGACCATCCTGTAAGGCTGCATGGGAGAAAATGACAGAGTCAGGAAAAGCTTTCTAGACAGACGAATCAAACAGTTTTTAATAGAAGATGAGCGGATACTACGGCATACATGAAGGACATAGGAACGAATTTGGTTGCCCCAACTTATTTCAGTAAGAGATTGTGTATGTTGGGCGTTCATCTGAGCCTGTCGGGCCATCTCAAGCCGGTCTAACCGAGACTGGAGCACTGCCATGGCTGAAGCCTTGTTCTGATGTTGTGATCTGCAACATCAGAATAAAAAGGTCACAACAGTACTTGACGCATCAAAAAAGGAATGAATGGGCATCCTGTAAGGGTAAATCCAAATTTGCAAATTTCACTATGGTGCAGCAACAAGTCAACAGTGCAGATACTTAAAATAGGTTGATTCCTACCTCTCATTTTGGCAAGTCGCAGTAACTCCAGTAGGAATGTGAACTATTCTCACAGCACTCTCAGTTGTGTTAACATGCTGCCCGCCAGCTCCTCCAGCTCGAAATCTCTCAATACGGAGATCGGATTCATTTATTTGCACATGGGAAAACCCCCCACCCAAAATTGGAATTACAGCGACAGCAGCAAATGAAGTATGTCGCCGTTTGTTACTGTCAAATGGCGAGATTCGTACCAACCTATGCACACCGACTTCAGCTTTGGCATATCCAAATGCATATTCACCATCCACTTTAATTGTTGCTCGCTGAAAAACACAAAGTCTAGGTCAGGACTAACAGCAAACTCAGCTAATTCAGAAACAGAGTAGTTTAGGAAAAAGTAAAAAGAGGCAAGAGCTAGATTGCATATAGCTAAATACACTTGCATTTTGGAACATTATACTTGAGTAGGCTTCTTTTAGGGGGAAAACACAACAAGGAATTTAGTGACATGAGAAAAAGATGATAAGGAGGTGAACCTTGATTCCAGCAATCTCACCAGACATTTCATCCACCACTGTCACTCCATATCCTCGGCGTTGAGCCCACGTTTTGTACATATTCATGACCATCGCAGCCCAATCCATGCTTTCAGTGCCCCCGGCTCCAGCTTGCACCTACGTACATAAATGAGCAAAACACTGAATTCTTAAGACTGTCCAGGCACAAGGAATAATGATGCTGGGTGTGGGGAAGCTCAAAGTCACTTATGCATCCTATAAGAGGCCAACCAAAATGTAAAAATGTGCAGCGTACATGAGTGCTCGTAAAAGAACTTGACAACTAAGAGTTAAGAATGTGTGATTCAGACCTCTATGAAACAAGAGCAAGAATCATGCTCTCCAGCTAACAAAGCTTCAAGCTCTTTCTCTTTTGAAAACCTTCTCATCCTTAGCAAAGCTTTCAACGATTCCTGCATGAACAGAAAGAAGGCATGATTCCAATAAACTTGTAAATGTAGCAAGGAAGCAATAGCACTAACAATTCTCAATTCGATAATTCAACAGTAGAAATGATAACTTGACTATAAAGGAACAAAAGAAAATGAACGAGAACTCATACAGGTAAAAAGGAGAAAATTCAGGAGCGACAAGACAGGATATGGACATCATGAGATAGAGAACCTATAAAGCAATGTCCAATCTAAACTATGGAGAACAGCAGTTACACTTATGTAAAGTGTATCATACTAACTAACAAGCATAACAATGCCAATATACCAGCGCAAGAAGATATCGGGGATATAGCAATTGTAATAACTTGGACTGATGGATAAATAATCCTAGTCACAACTGATGCACCAGCAGTAGGGTGGGTGAAATTGTTTCTTAGTTTCTCCCAAAAATCTTCAAGCCATGATCTCTTAACCCAAGAGTTAAAATAAACACAAGTCTTGAAACATGAAGTATTAGCTCGTCTGACTGGAAGAGTAGCACAGCACCAAAGACAACATGAAACAAGGACAAATACATGCCTAGTGAGGAAAACCAGGGGCCCACCGATTCCAAGTCGGCATCATTTTCTTCCCGAGCAAGTTTTATCATGTCAATATGCTCAAGCAACTCCTGTTCAAATTCCATCACCTCCTTCATCTTGACCATCAGTGTACCATGCTCACGGCTTATTTTTCCAGCGTGTTGAGGATCATCCCAAAGGTCCGGCTTATCCAATTGTCTTGACAACAACTCCAACCTCACTAACAAGTTCTTCCACTGTCAAAAGTACACAAAATCACCATCAAAAGTTGAAATCAAACTCGAGATAGTTTATATGGTGGATATTCTGTAGCTTAACTTGAAGAACACATGAAAAAGCTACAATCTAGAACAAAGAGAAGTTGATGCAAGAGCATAATCCTAACTCTAGTATTTTTGAGTGTTTTCTTTGTCATTAGTTTTTCTGGATTCAATAAACGTAGATTAGCTTCTAGAAACCCAAAAATATATATTTTCTATTCCAGCTTCAATTCAACTTCATTTTAGCCTCGTTTTTTGTTCTTTTTGCTATCTTTTGCTCCTCCAACGACATCAAATTGGTATCCAGAGTCCATTGCTGGAGTTTTACCTACATCAGAGGTAGCATTACTGCTCTCTCAAATTACTTATGATACACCAGAATTATCAACATTTTATAATTAAAAGCATAAAAAAGCACTTTGACAAGTGACCTTCGCTCTCAAAGCCCAGCTTTGGCACCAAGAATATTCAAAATGTAAACTTTACGTACGAAATTCTAGGAACTGTGATTCCCGACACTAATGTAAATGCAACTTTCCCCAGCTAAAATGAACGTCTCTTGGCAATCTACTCCGATCCCAAATTTGCATTTCAATTAAAATCACAAGGAAATTGTTCCACCTGCAAGCGCCGCTTGATTAAGCTAATGGACTGAGCGATCGCGGCGGCATGGCTCTTCCAATCGCCCTCGCTCTCGTCGAGGATCGTCCACTGATTGGAAATGATCCCCTCCACCGTCAGGCCGTCGGAGGTCGCGGGTTCGACGGCGGCTCGAGTGGCGAACGGCCGAAGGCCCCCGAAACGCGCCGGACAGCCGCTTCTCCCCAGCGTCTCCTCCAAACGGCGCACCCAGCTCGCCCCGACCCGCGAACGGGGACCGGCGACGAAACCGGATCCATCGGAGCCGCGAAAACGAGAGGATTTCGGAACTTCGAGTCGGGATTCTGATGGGGCGGCGAAACCGAACAGGGACCGGATAGAGAAGGCTCGCGATGCCCAATTCGGAGAATGCGAAGAATATCCGGTGCGCGATCTTCTCAGGAAAGTTGCAGACATGTTTCGCATCAAAAGGAGGCGATCGAATCGAATTCAACTGAACTCTGCTCGTGGTTCTGGGGAGGTTTGGGGTTTTAGGGTTTATGGGGAGGGACCGAACTGGAAATAGCTCCAGATTGAGGGGTCAAAATTGGAAAAAATTAGATCTTGACGAGTTCACGTGCAAAAGAGAATTTCAGTACGACCCGATGTTTCATTGATTTCGTGGGAAATTACACACCTCCATGTTTTCTTATGGTTCATTGAATTAATATCCAAAAGAGCACAAGTCAAAAAAATTGAAAAAGGTTAAATTTATTTTTAAGTTTCAAATTTTTCTTCATTTAAATTTACATAATAATGGGATTAAGAAGATTCAAAATTCTAAGTTGAAATAGGGAAAATAACTCAAATAATTCATGAGTTTTGAGTCAAAACTTTTGACTTACTTTATAATATAATTTTTGAACTTTTAATTTGTTCAATATAATATCTAAATTTTAGCTTACTTTGCAATATAGTCCATAAAATTTTAATTTATTCAATGTGATCATTGAACTTTTATTACATATTCATTTTAGTCCTTAGACTAAAATGTTCAATACTATCCATGAATTTGTCCATGAATTTGAATTAATAAAAAGATAATATTGAATGTTTTTCATATAATTCAATAGGAATGACCAAAAACCAAATCAAAATTTTTTTCATTTTCAATTCGATTAATTCTCAACGAAAATTAAACATTCGGCTTAAAATCTCCCTTCTTTCTCACCCTTTACTCAGTTTGGTTCCAATAAATAAGGCAAAATAGGAAAACCAAAAAATAGAGCTAAATGGTTCAAGTTGGATTCACACCCTATCAGTTCAATTCGATTCGGATTTCTTGAAAACTCTCGATGAGATTTATATTCAAATATTTTTTTCTTAAAACGTATTAATTTGAACCCATAAGTGAGACCACCACCCCTTAGCATGTAACTCCATATTTTTCTACAAAATTTCCTAATTTTTTCATAGCAACTAGAAAGAAATTTTACAATAGGAAAGAATTCAATTTAGATGTAAGGTGTCAAATCGAATCGTCTATAAACTATATTGAACATATACCAAAAGCCTATGAACCACATTGAGTAAATTAAAAGTTCGGGAACCACATTGTATATTGAGATAAAAGCTATGGACTATGTTGAAGTTCGGAGATTACATTGTACACCATGTCAAAATTTATAAACTATTTGTATCGTTATCCCTCTTATATATAATATATTTGTGAGATTGTTTAACACTATTATCTTAGTCACGTCTTAGCTCGTTCAATTTGCATAAATAAGTAAAAATTTTACAAACGACAAATATATAAAATTTTACGAAATTTATCAATTGATGAATGAGTTATCCATTAGTTTTTTTTTTTGTCCGTGAGTTATATCCATTGGTTGACAATCAACTAATTAAAAATTTATTTACAATTGTGAAGAAATTATTTACTACAAGTCCACGAAAAGTTGTGACAAAAAACTAATCACGTGTAAATTTTACAGAGGAGAAAAATATTCCTAGCTGTGTATACAACCGAACTTACCATACTAAATGAACAGTCACGATCAAAGCGTAGAAAGTCTAATCACTTCTTTAGTAAATAAAAGTTACTTTTCCTATTTGATAGTTACTAATCAAATGGATAAATACTAGTTATTAATAGTTACATATAATCATATATCCTTAGTAGAGTAACCACAACGAAAAAAGCTCAAAAATTTGATGTATTAATACCGAATTTCTATACTGAAAAGTTATTAATTATTCATAAGCTAGAAGTTACTTTTTCTCGTGATAACTTATTAATAGAGGTGTCAATATGGGTTATAAACCCATTTAATGACTCACTTTTAATTAAATAGGTTGATCAAATAAAAGTTAAATATAGGTCATAAATGAGTTTTAGAAAGTAAAGTAAAAAATTAAATGGGTTCAATGTGATTTATGCAAAAACCCAAAACCTCCCTCTATCCTCTCCTTCTACATCCCCCATCCCCTCCAGCTCAGCACCTTTGTTCTCTCTCGCCATCGTTTTTCTCTCTTTCCTTTCTGAACTAGGCTATTGACTGCCATAAGCAAGCTTTGCCTCGCTGGGATCGGGCGAATAGTGAGGTTGCCGACCTCAGCGAAGCAAGCATCGAAGCCCACTTAGATCCGGGTGGTGAGCCTTGAGCTCGCCAGCCTCAAGCAAATCACAAGCTCATTGTCCTTGGCCGAGCTCGAGCTCGCCTAGATTCGGCGAGCCATGAGCTAGCCAGGTCAGCCATAGTAGAGCTCGAGTCGACAAGCTCAAGCTCACCTAGGTCGATGAGTCACTTGGTAAGCTCGCGGCTCACTAGTCGCGATGGAGCTCGGGCTCGCTTGGATCAGCTGAGGATTGAGTTTGCCGACCTTAGCCGAGCTTGGGCTCACCGGCTTGCGTTTTGGGCAATCGCCACCGGCGGAGGAATAAGGGGGAAGAAGAAAGAAGACTAAGGAAGAAGAAGGAAGAAAACAAAGAAGAAGGGGAAAAAAAAAAACAAGAAAATAAATAATAATAATAATAATAATTTCATTTTTTTGCAAATAACTAAAAATTCCATTTTTTAAAAAATTTATTTTTTAGAAGTATTTCAATTTAAAGATGTTCACATTTTTATTTTATTAAATAATTTTTTTTATTTAATTTACATTTTAAATTTGACATAAATGTTTTATTCAAGTAACTTATACGTGAGGAGCTTAAAATGGATTAAATGGGAGTAGATTTTCCTAAATTGAATTAACTATTATTGTGTTTCAATAATATGGATTGGGTCGGGTATGGGTCGAGTATGAGTTGGGTCGGGTATGGATAATCAAATTTACATTGTATTAAAATTGGTCAAAATGGATTAAATTGGTCAATATGGATCGGACCATTTCTGATCCAATTTAAATCCAACCCGACCCAATCCACCCATTTGACACTCCTACTTATTAATCACATGAAAATGAAAAACCATAATGAATTTTTACGTAATTAACTTTTCTTGACATGAAAAAGTTACAAAAAAACATTTATTACAATAAAATAGTTTCCGAAAGAAAGCTCACTCAATACATTAGAAATCTGCGATTCTTCTAAATTTGCAGGAACCCTGTCAATAGGCACCACCGAGCGACTCATTCAATCATCTCATTACGAAATTTTTATAATTTTTGATGCCCTAACTTTTCTAATGGCATTAAAAAAATCAAACCTTTTCCTTAGAGTAAGGACTCTCCTTTTGAGGACGGTACAATTACGGGGGAGATGCAGTGCATGGCATGGCTACTTTCAGAATGCTGACTCGATGCACATCACGAGAAGGACATCTCCTCGATTCTTAGCGGGACTCCGACGGCAATTTCTCTCCATTACCCTCGACTGATGTTGACCTGCAGAGGCATTACAGATTGACACAGATTGAAAAACATGATGCTATCCCTAATCATTGCGGCTGGAAATTTCCAGCTATCTTGACCATTGCGCGAATTAAAGCTTATCTTCTCACCTAACCCGATCTTCGAATGATGATTTTCTTTGTCTTTAGCAGGTTAAAAATCCCTGAAGCGGAGGGCTGATCTGGGAAAGGTGGGAGCTGATCGACGGATGAAGGTCTCTCGACCCATGACTGCATATGCAGAGATTTAATGCTTTTCTTGTCTCTACTCTATCTATCATGCCATGCTGACTTGGCCGACTTTATCCGAATCCTGACAACCATTGAATTCTAGTACCCTACGAAATCTCGGATATGAATCGAAGGTCCTGAAAGCTGCCATTCAAACCTACTGGTATAGCGCACCCGAAAGTATAATCCAGCAAGAAACCCCAAGGAGATAGAGAGCGAGGAAGGACGAAAACGTCCTTTAACTTCGGAAATGCGGAGTACCCTTTATTTCGTACCATCCGTCGATCAAAACTACCGGCTCTCCAGGATCTTTTCGGCCCTATCTTGCATGGCCACTCGAGATATATCTCCCTACGGATAACACAACTCGGCGCTTCTCTGGAGGCTCAGGATCCGTAGTACCACTTAGAAAGACCAGTGACTGTCCTTTCTTGGAGGCTGCAGTGCTGTGATTCCTAGGTTTTGACGAGAATGGGCGTGCTTGGTGATGCCGTGACGCAGTTTCTGATACCTGGGTGTGCTCTGGTGGGCATTGGATTTGCCCTGCTCCAGTGGTTCCTGGTCTCCAGAGTCAAGGTCTCTGAGGACGTCAATGGCTACCACGGCAACCTTATGGAGAATGAAGATCGGGAGGAGGGTGTGGATCAACTCGATGCTGTCATCAAGTGCTCCGAGATTCAGAATGCTATCGCCGTCGGTAAAGTTCCCGGTTCAATCTTTATGAAAACTTCTCAGGGTTCTGTTTTTCTGTAAGGGCTCTGGAGATAGTAAGTTCTGTTTGCTGTGTGGATTATGGATGATATATTATATAGGTAACCGACCATGGGAATATTTTTTGTGCTGCATCAAGGAATTTGTCTTTATTCTTGCGTTGTTTTGTTTAAGAGGTTCTCACAAATTTTACATTCCATGAGATCGTTGGGGAGATTGACGTCAGAAGTTCTTGTATATGTTGAGTATGCCTCTGGAAATCTTGCTGCTGTCATGATTTTCTTAGTCACTCTCTCGTCATGTCATCTTTTGCTGCTGAAAATCGTATGCATCAGACAAGACTCACTCCGGGCAGGCACCTTATAAAATTACCCAGCATCATCACCACCATATTCTCCATAAAGTAAACAAATCAAAAGCTGATCTTTAGCCAAGGAAATGCTCTACCCGCATCGCTACAGTCGGACGGCCAACTACTGTCCAAGAAACAGATACAACATATGATTTATGTAATTCATATCTAAATTCAACCGATTACTGTTGGTAGAGTTTAATAATTGAGGTGATTTTCTGGACAAAACTGGTGGTACTCTAGATTTTCAAACGGCTTAGGTCTGTCCGATCAAACAACCAGATAACAACTGCTTGTGCTTGTTTTAGGATTAGCCTAGCCCCATCCGCTGCTGAAGAACCATTTCTCCAGAATTTTACTGTATGTTATAAAACTTAGTACTCTGCTTAAAGTGTGAAACTTGGCAGAAGAGAGGCAAAATGGATATCCCGTTACATTCTTTTTCTGCAGCATTGATTGAACTTGGGAAATTGATCTTAACTACATTGATACTCGAACCATTTTTGTTCCAGGTGCGACGTCTTTCCTGTTTACCCAGTACAAGTACCTCAGCATCTTCGTGGGTGCATTCAGCGCCATCATCTTCCTCTTCCTTGGTTCAGTTAAGGGCTTCAGCACCGAAAGTGAACCTTGCACTTACAACCCGGAAAGCCTCTGCAAACCGGCTCTGGCCAATGCCATCTTCAGCACGGTGGCCTTCTTGCTCGGTGCTCTTACTTCTGTGCTCTCGGGCTTCCTCGGGATGAAGATCGCGACGTATGCCAATGCTAGGACAACTCTAGAGGCCAGGAGGGGTGTTGGGAAGGCGTTCATCACGGCCTTTCGATCTGGCGCTGTGATGGGCTTCCTTCTTGCTGCCAATGGCCTTCTTGTTCTGTATGTGTCCATCAATCTGTTCAAGATTTACTATGGAGATGACTGGGAGGGACTGTATGAATCTATTACTGGTTATGGACTTGGCGGTTCATCAATGGCACTCTTTGGAAGAGTCGGTGGAGGTATATACACCAAAGCAGCTGATGTCGGCGCAGACCTTGTCGGGAAAGTCGAGAAAAATATCCCTGAAGACGATCCACGGAACCCGGCTGTAACTTCTTTTCCCTTGCTTCAACATCAGTCTAGAAGCGATATTGCGAAATCAAGATTTTGTTGCGTGCGATCAGTGTTAAAATATGCTCAATGCAATGCTTGTTTTGCAGGTAATTGCAGACAATGTCGGTGACAATGTTGGCGACATTGCAGGGATGGGCTCCGACCTCTTTGGGTCTTATGCCGAATCATCGTGCGCCGCGCTCTTTGTCGCGTCCATCTCGTCCTTCGGCATAAGCCACGACTTCTCAGCCATGTCCTATCCGCTCATCATCAGCTCGATAGGAATTGTCGTCTGCTTGATAACAACACTATTCGCGACTGATCTCTCTGAGATCAAGAACGTGAGTGAAATCGAACCGTCATTGAAACGCCAGCTTCTTATCTCGACCGTCCTGATGACTGCCGGCATCGCCACGGTCAGCTTCTTTGCTCTGCCGTCGGAATTCACTTTGTACAATTTCGGGACCGACAAGGTCGTAAAGAACTGGTACGCTTCCCGCGCTCCTGCCATCATTTCGGATTCACCTTTGTTTTCATGACTCCTAGAACATTTTTGCTGATGTGATTAATATGCTCGCAGGCACCTGTTCTGCTGCGTCGCGACCGGCTTGTGGGCCGGACTCGTTATCGGCTACACCACGGAGTACTACACAAGCAATGCTTACAGGTGAGTTTTCGCTCCATGATTCGCGACTCTTCATCATGTAGAATAGATCAGATCATGTCGCGGTCGGCGGTTGCCAAGGACAAATGTAAGTACAGGACATTGCTCCGATGAGTCGCTGACTAGTGTGATCGTATCAGTCCGGTGCAGGACGTGGCGGATTCGTGCAGGACCGGCGCCGCAACCAACGTGATCTTTGGGTTGGCTCTGGGCTACAAATCGGTCATCGTCCCCATATTCGCCATAGCCATTGCTATTTACGTGAGCTTCAGCTTGGCTGCCATGTATGGAATCGCTATGGCTGCGTTAGGGATGCTAAGTACTATAGCAACAGGTCTCGCCATCGATGCGTATGGACCAATCAGCGACAATGCCGGCGGGATTGCCGAAATGGCTGGAATGAGCCACAGAATACGCGAGAGGACCGATGCTTTGGATGCCGCCGGAAACACCACTGCCGCCATCGGCAAGGTAATGACGTATCTAAATTTCGCGCGATCATTTGCCGTCAGCTCAGGTGTGTGATTTGAAGAACCTTGCTGCAATGCCTGCTTTTTCTCTTCAGGGTTTCGCTATAGGATCGGCGGCGCTCGTCTCCCTCGCCTTGTTCGGCGCCTTCGTGAGCAGGGCGGGCATCACGGCCGTCGACGTGTTGACCCCGAAGGTGTTCATAGGCCTGATCGTCGGCGCCATGCTTCCGTACTGGTTTTCCGCCATGACGATGAAGAGCGTCGGGAGCGCGGCGCTGAAGATGGTCGAAGAGGTGAGGCGGCAGTTCAACACCATCCCGGGCCTCATGGAGGGGACGGCCAAGCCCGACTACGCGAACTGCGTCAAGATCTCGACCGACGCCTCGCTGAGGGAGATGATCCCGCCTGGCGCCCTGGTCATGCTCACCCCGCTGGTCGCCGGCACCTTATTCGGAGTGGAAACTCTCGCCGGAGTCCTCGCCGGCTCGCTCGTCTCCGGCGTGCAGGTAGCTACCTATTACCTCACCTTCTCCAAATCTCTCGTGTTAATTCCATGATCAAGTGCTGATTTCTGGTTTAGGTTGCCATTTCAGCGTCTAACACAGGTGGGGCATGGGATAATGCCAAGAAGTACATAGAGGTGAGTCCGCTCGTTCGCTGTTTGATTTCTTCGTGTCGTGTCGAGTCGAGTCTAAATTGATCTGGGCTTTGCACAGGCCGGCGCTTCTGAGCACGCCAGGATGCTGGGGCCCAAGGGCTCGGACGCCCACAAGGCCGCCGTCATAGGCGACACGATCGGGGACCCCCTCAAGGACACATCCGGCCCGTCTCTCAACATCCTCATCAAGCTCATGGCGGTCGAGTCGCTGGTGTTCGCCCCGTTCTTCGCCGCTCACGGAGGCCTGCTGTTTAAGCTGTTCTGAATTCCGCCCCGGCTGCTCGAGCCGGGCCAACGGCCGTCGTCGTTGCCGCCCCTTTTTAACAGCGCATCTAGTGTAATTATTAGGACTCCTCTGTTGTAACCGTAGGCAGTTCCCTTTCTATCGCACTGTCGCGGCTCGTTTTCTATATATACAAGTGAATTCCTAGCTTAGCCACCCGTTTCAAGCAATCCGTAGCTTGATTTGTCCTAATTAAATCACACACTAGTTTTGTGCTAATCTCTGCAATCAAGCTCAAGCGATTAGGCAGAGAAAGTTACATTCAAGAGTTCATAAACACGTCAAATAGATGGATCAGGTCGAAAATTGTCCAACCCAAATAATCTCATTTAACCTGTTTCAATTCAAAGCAATGCGAATCTAATAACCCATAATCGATTCATGTCCAATTCGACCTGTATTGCTAGAATACTTTAATATTTGACCAAATTTATGAAATATTTTACCTAATATGAGAAGAGAGTGCGAAGCGAGTGAACATGAGTAATGGTGTTAATGGTTCAATTCAGTTTGAGTATGCTAGAAACCCAAATTGAATTGAGCCGTTTGAGTGTGTATTAACCTTGAATTGAATCGTGCCGCAAATAATCCGAATTGAGACTTGGTTCGGTTCATAATAACAGATTGAATCGATTCTTGATTTTCTTTTTTGAAATATGTAAACAAGATTTAGTAGGGAAAAAAATAGAGAGAGAAAGAGAGATATTATGTAAATTATAAAATTAAGAAAATGAATGATTTTCAGTTTGATTCAATTAATCGAAGCAAACTGAAATATAAAAGATCAGTTATTTTTTCATTATCCGAACAAAAACCCAAATCCTAACCAAATCAAAAATGCACGAAAATTAGGTTTGGTTCAAATCGAATCAAATCGATTCTAGTTTCGATTCAGTTTTTTCATTTAGTTCCAACAGCCCTAAGTGCGAGATTGAATGAAGGTGAAAAAGAATGAAGAAAAAGTTGCAAATGTAAATTAGGTCTAAATAAGTAGTAAACCCATTTATAATCTATTTAACATTAACACCCATGTCATATTTAAATATATTTATAGTTCATTTACTGAATATAACTAATCCATATAATAATTCAGTTTATCATATACGAGTTAACAATCAGGTCTACAGCTCATTTGTACATATGTGCTCATATCTAAGTGATAGGTTGCTTCTACAACTTTTCAAAGAATCGACCATAATAAGACTTCAATTGAACAAACAATACGTGTCTCCACCTCCCTCAAATGTGTCTATGCGATAAAATCAATTTTGGTCGATGATCAATCGAGGAATTAAAAGTTTTTTAATGGGCCAGTCGAAAATCGAAGGTCTTCACCGAAGTTCTCAAGCTTACTATAGACAAATCTTTTTTTTTAATAAATTCTACCATACTCCTATTCTAACTCTTATTTTTAATGTCATTTCTTTATGTGGGGTGTGAAAATCGAAACTCACATTTGAAGTTAAATCATCCACACCCCGATCTTCTAAAAAAATAGGAGATTCGAACCCCCACCACTTTTCTCTTCCCATATGAAAAAGGTCGTCACATATATAAACCTCATTAATTATAGGTAGAATTCAAGATTTGGGAATTATACGTGGCTCCCAATATGGAATATTCCAATTACTCGCCACGTGTTCCAACGTTGGGTCCCACTGGCAACAAACTCGAGACCTTACCTTGACATTTTTATTTTTTTTTCGAAAAATCTTTAATCCTCGATTGACCAAAAGAAGCCCCCGGATCCTCAATCTCGCGTTTATGCACTCATCCCGTTTTTCCTAATCGGTAAAGATTTCTTACCGGATTAGCAAAGTTTTTTTAATGGCGTTCAATTTGGTAGCTACTAAAATTTTCCGAAAAAGGTTTATTCAAATTATATTTTCTTTTTCTTTTCTTTTTTTTTCCAAAACGACGAGACAGCTCCCCATAGGGCCGGCCCCACGGAGTCCTCGTGGACCTTGAAATCCGTACACCTAGCAGTGACCAAAAAGATACGTACACCTCGTGCGAACCACCAATCTCTCTCCGCCACGTCACGCACGTGACGAGGAGCGGAGACGTGTCGCCCCGCCACTGGCCCACGTCGTCGCGCGGCGTCCACGTGGGAGGTCAACGCGCCACGCGAGGGCAGCTATAAAGAGCGTGGGCCTGGACCACTCGCTTTCCACCAGCTTCGTCGGCCGCGACGCTTTCTCTCACTAGAAAGTCTCTATCACACTCCCTCTCTCTCTCTCTCCCTAGAGAGCGATGGCGATCGGCCGGCCGACGAGCCCCGGGGGCCTACTGCTGCTCGCGCTCTTCTCCGCCGCCGCGGTGGTCGCGTCCGCCAGAGTGTTCTTCGAGGAGCGATTCGACGGTACATTTCGGGAGCTGAATTCGCGCATTGCCCTTCGTCATTTCCTTTCCGTTCGTTCTCCTTAGTCGCTTCCGGTTTCATTCGACCGTTTTCGTTAGTGATGTCGAAGCTTGTGGTTAATGTGGATCGTAGTCTGCAACGTTGTTCTGGAGATTGTTCTGTCCATGCGTGGATGTGATGGCTCCATGCATCGCGCTTCTCGGTTTAGATTGTTGTCCGGCGGGATTTCTCAGTCGGCAATTTAATCGCGCTTTTTAACGCGGAAATGAGTCGCCGCCCCTCGGCCGGCCTGTTTTGGCCGCGACGGGAGAGGCATAAGATTGCTGACTGAGCAAGTCATTTTCATTTTACATGTTCATGTAGCGGATACTTCCGGTGCTATGGATTTTCAAAACTCGTGCCCCGCGTTTGTGAATGCCGAAAGTGTTTGCTCCGAGCGGAACATAAAGGGAGGAGCACTAGCTTTGCTGCGTGACCGACACGAGCATTGTCGCTCGAATTAGGATCACGAGTGGAATCGTTGAGAGCACGGCTGCACAAGCATGTTGCCCTTCGCCGTGTGGCGAGATGTTGAGTTTGATATGATGATCAGATGCTTGCTGAAAATGACTAATTACCAAGATTGTGTCCCAGACTAGAAAAAAGTCATTAGGGGCATTTGAGTTCTGTTTGTAATAAGTTTGTGGTCGGTTTGCATATGTTGCATTGTGCTTTCTTGTTGCGAAGCGTTTTCTCATTTTCGAAACTCTATGCTGCTATGTCTCTAATTGAATTAGATGGATGGGAGAACCGGTGGGTCAAGTCTGATTGGAAAAAAGATGAAAACTTGGCTGGGGAGTGGAACCACACATCTGGTAAATGGAATGGAGACCCTAATGACAAAGGTATACTCTTTCTCTCATGAGTGAATATATATGTCGTGAAATAGTTGGGTTAGTTGAATTTTGTTATTTTGACATTTAAGAATCTAGATGATCTGATGTCCCTGCCGGCTAGCTTCAGAGTTTCATTGTCGATCTCCTTTTGGCAGGTATCCAAACGAGCGAAGACTACAGGTTCTATGCCATATCAGCGCAATTCCCTGAATTCAGCAACAAAGACAAGACCCTCGTCTTCCAATTCTCCGTCAAGCATGAGCAGAAGCTTGACTGTGGTGGTGGCTACTTGAAGCTACTCAGTGGTGAAATCGATCAGAAGAAATTCGGTGGCGACACCCCATACAGGTTACTATTGTTCCTCCAACCACAAGATGTTAACTTTCTGCTCGGTTGTTCTAATTTGTAAACACATGCTCATTTGATGAATGTTGGGATCGGTGCAGTATTATGTTTGGACCTGATATCTGTGGATACAGCACGAAGAAAGTTCATGCTATACTCAACTACAATGATACCAACCACTTGATCAAGAAGGAAGTCCCCTGTGAGACTGATCAGCTTACTCATGTTTATACTTTCATCCTCCACCCTGATGCCACCTATAGCATTCTCATTGATAATGCCGAGAAGCGCAGCGGTAGCTTGTACACTGACTGGGATCTTCTCCCACCTAAGAAGATCAGGGATCCTGAGGCCAAAAAAGTAAGTTACTGAGGCATTCATCTAGCTTCTCCTCTGTATGTGATAGTATATCATGCTGATTCCCTTTGCTTGGGTGGCAGCCAGAAGACTGGGATGACAACGAATACATCCCTGATCCGGAAGACAAGAAGCCAGAGGTAAAGGCACCATTTATGTCTCTGGAGATCGTTTATATATGAAGTAGATGTCTGATGAGTATTGGATGAACTGACAGTCTACTGTGCCTGCAGGGATATGATGATATACCGAAAGAGATTACAGATCCCGATGCCAAGGAGGTGAATATGATGATTTTCAAGTTGTTTGTGCAGCTATTCTCCGTCTTGTGATTCAATTTATAGCTCTGCTCCGTTGGAGGTTCAGCTACTTAATGGAGTTTGATCGATGATTTTTTGCAGCCTGAGGAGTGGGATGCCGACGAGGATGGTGAATGGAAAGCCCCAACTATTCCTAACCCTGAGTACAAGGGACCGTGGGAGCCAAAGGTACGAGAATGTTCTTGGTCGTATTTAATGAGATTGTCGGATCACGCGGTTCTTTAAGGATCTCTCTATTTTTGTAGCAAATTAAAAATCCCAACTACAAGGGGAAGTGGAAGGCGCCGAAGATTGACAACCCAGGTTTGTTTGTTCAGTAACGTTTTTGTTATTGGTTTTGTTATTTCGATCTTCGTTACAGCTCCTCATATTCAAATACTCAAAACAGATTTTAAAGATGACCCAGACCTATATGTGTATCCCCACTTGAAGTATGTTGGCATAGAACTGTGGCAGGTAATGTGTTTTTCTTCTCTCTTATTCTGGTCTTCACATGGCATGAACATTTATGAGCAGTTCTGGTGTGCTTCAGGTCAAATCTGGGACCTTGTTTGACAATGTCTTGATCAGCGATGACATCGAATATGCAAAGAAGCTTGCTGAAGATACATGGGCCAAGAACAAGGATGTATGGAGGATATGGTTTTTTTTTTTAATTTTTCTCTCAAATAAGTGTTTCTATTGCGAGTATTCATCTCTGAGATTGCCCAATTTCTACAACTTTCCAGGCTGAAAAGGCAGCATTTGATGAGGCAGAGAAGAAGACAAAGGACGAGGTGAATATCGCGCTTTCACGAGGCTTTATCATTGTTTGAGACTGACTTCCTATTGATATTAATGCACATCCGGCTCATTCTAGCTGGTTAGAGCTTGGATATCCTTGATTTCCGCTTGTTTATACATTAAGTTATTAATGTTTAGTTTTTGTAAGCGGATGCCTACATTTGACCTGCTTAAGGTCCTATGCACTGCCACGTTTTTTCAGCTGTCTCTTTCCAATTCAATAGCACTAACTCTTGGTTCAATGCTCTATCAGGAATCTAAGGTCGAGCCTGTTGATTCTGATGTAAGTCTATAAACTTGTAAAATTACAGCAGGTCTCATTTTTTGTGTCCCTGTGTTTTCTTATGGGGGTAAAAAATCTGTTTGTGTTAGGACGAGGATGATGCCGATGATGCCAAGGCAGATGATGCCGATGATGCCAAGGCAGATGATGCCAAGGCAGATGATGCCAAAGCAGATGATGCCAAGGCAGATGATGCCGATGATGCCAAGGCAGATGATGCCAAAGCAGATGATTCCAATGCAGAAACCAAAACAGACGACAGTGCCGACTCCAAGGACAAGATCAAGAGTGAAGATTTAAAGGTAGGGTTCCTCCAAACCAAGGCAACAATGCCGCTGAGTCCGGCGACGACTGCGAGGTGTTGTTGCCGGCTTGTTTTTTCTCTATCTATACTGATGAAATCTTTCTCTCCCATCTTTTCTTGTGTTGCAGGATGAGCTGTAGGCGACGCCGGAATTGGAGTAACGAAGGGCTCCAATAATTCTTGATTTTTTGCTTTCTTTTTTACCGTTTGTTTTTAAAAAAGTAGAAAATTTCCTTGGAAAGAGAACGTCTCATGCGAAAGTGCATAGCTGATTACATCAAATGTCAAATCTGATCCCCAAGATTGGGTGCTCCTCTTTTGCTATTACCCCTCACCGTTAAAGCTCTCTGCCTAATATCGCTTGATGACGTCCCCTAATCAAAAGGATCAGTCCATGCATCATATCCTAACTTCATCCTAGACTCGAGTGATTGTCTTCACGTAAGGTCCGCCTGCGGTACTCCCCTGATGTCAAATCTGATTCCCAGGATTAGGTGCTCCTCTTTTGCTATCTAATTGATTCCAATGATTAGAATTGGGTAGACTACGAGAACAAGCAGTAACATCTTAAAAGCTTTTGTACCGCGTGATGATTGTGCGATACGCCTCAGTGGCTCTCCTTTCTTTTTCATCCTCATTTGATCTTGCTCTCGCACTACGCTCTCCTTAATTTATGTATGAGTTTTCAAATAATGGGTTACATATGAAAGTTTTTTAATAAGTTGCATCCTCATTTGATCTTGCTCTCGCACTACGCTCTCCTTAATTTATGTATGAGTTTTCGAATAATGGGTTACATATGAAAGTTTTTTAATAAGTTGAGTTGAGTATGAGTCTTGACTCGGAAATAAGTCAAGTCGGATATGAAAGGTTTTTTTAAATAAGTTAAATGAATCTATTTAGGTTGTACCATTTTCGACTGGATTTATTCATTTACGGGTCTCTACAGTTAGAGCACAATAAAGGTGTTCTCTTGTGCATGAGCCGTGTCTATATACAAACTACATTCCTCTGTCACCCCCTGCGCCCTTTCATCTAAAACGCTTCATCATCATCCTACATAATCTATTCTCAATATTCACAATATCACAACACTGATATGCCAAAACTTATGTATTTTTATATAATATTATCAGTAAGAGGACACATTGTTAGTTTTCTTCTCCATTATTAAACAATAGTCATGTTTCGCATGGCCACGGCAATAGGAAAGTATCCTCCATTATCATGAAATTTGAAAGTAATATTGTCTCAATTCGATATCCTTGTAAGTCCTTGTCGATATAATTTAATTCCTGTATGCATCATTATATCCACCAATTATCACTTGCATCATCCTATCTATTGAAAAAAAAAACAAAACGTAAAAGCTTATTATGGACAAGGCATCATAGCTACTCGCCAAGTGAGCTGCCCTACACGATGAAAGGAGTTGAAATAACTTCAGATGAATTACGCAATTGCAGCGCTCAAATAAACAAGACATGAATAACCCAATTTGCATATTCTTGTACCTTCTATATGTTGCATTGTCACATCGTACCGGGGAAACGACAATTTTTCTTGACGAATTTAATCAAATCCATAGCAAGGCAAGAACCTTCAACTAGTATCGACAGCCAGGTGCAATTCTTTTTTTAGGTCTTCCAATGTGGAAACCTTAGCTCACAAAGCTAATAGGGAAAATACCAAAAAAGTCTTATTGTATAGACACCAATTCAGTTATAAATCTTTCAATTTAACCAATTTAGTTCTAAACATTTTTATATTAATACTAATTTAGTCTATTCAACTAATTTAAGCTAAAAATTGCAGACATGGATGCCAACAGTCCTATGTGGCACGGTTACTACTGACATCGATAAATTTTACAAATTTTAAATATTTTTATGATTTTTTAAATTTTTTCATTAATTTTTTTTCTTCTTTTTTTTACACTTTAGACCAAGGAGGGTGTTGGGCCCTTGCCCAAATCCAGGCAAGGGCTACAACCCAAGCTTGTTGGCCAGCAAGGGTGTCATGACCCTTGCTCACCACAAGGGAGGGCCTCTACGCCCTTGTCTTGACTAGGCGAGCACATCATGGTCCTTGTTGGGCAACAAGCAAAGTATCCACCATATTACATAGGATAGTTAATGTCTATGTCAACGAATTTTGATAAAATTAATTGAATAGACTCAATCGACAAAAGGTCAAACAAATCAGATTCAATAGATAAAATTGAAATATTTTTAACTGAATCGATAAAAATATAATAAATTTAGAAATTTTTGGACAATTTTCATAGTTATCTCAAGTAATCTACATATACATGCACCTGTTCTTATGTTCTTCAGCTCATTCGAGACTTCTTCCCGTGTCGCTCCTCGTATCTCCCGTCACATCACCCTTGCATCCTCCAGCGCATCGCTTGCCTCTTCGTTGCAATGTCACCACCAAAATTTAATCTTTTAGGATTGATTGTGCAATTTTTCAATACTTTCAAGTCCAAGTAATAAATTTTGGAACTCCATGAGAAAGTTTCCAAATCTACTCAATATTCAAAGTCTACTCCAGGCAGTAGTTGCCGGCCCTTTGTCGGTCAAATCTAGCCTTGTCGGTACTCATCGGCCGCCCTCACACAAAGAAGATGTATAGTAACAAGAAGAGACAAAACCGGAAAACTATAGCATTGGTAAGGTTAGTTTTGAAAGAAAAAAAATATTTTCATTATAGTTTCAGTATTCCACAAATGCTACTTTGAAAGACTAGGTAAGAGTAGCATTAGGCTTTCAGCATTAGGTTGCATTTGGCCGAAAACAACTTCAAAATACTTGCCAAACACTCTAATATTTCCCTAAGGTCGAGACCTCCTTAGAAAAGCTTAACCAAACACAACCTGTGTTTTTTCTTTTCTATCTTCTTGAATCCATTGATGTCATTCATGTCTTGATACTTTTCTGCGTGAATAATTGTGAGCGAATTCACAGGCAAAATTGCTTCTTTAGCCAGATAAAGAGCGAAACCAATTCAGGAGATTCATCAGCAGTACGCAAAAGAGCTGCCGGTGCTTCAGCTTACTGGAAGCGAACTGGTATGCAGAAGCAAATTGTTACCCTTACAACGAAGGCAATCTAGAAGGAGGAGGAGGAGGAGGAGGCTCAACGGTGTCGCTCAAGCTCAACCGAAGAGGATCATGCACGAGTTTCGGCTCAGAACTAGGTACACGTTCAAGACATCTCGCTTATTGCCTTGCCAGGGAGAATTTTATTGCAGGGATCCGGATGGTCCAGGGAACCTGAGTCCGGACAAGACAAGCCCCTCTTTCATGCTTGAGGAAACGGGAACGCTTTTGCATCTGAACATAAGTGGGAGACTCACACAAACAATGGTTTAGGACACATACATGTACACGTGCAAATGATCTGAAGTAGAGAACAACATATCCGATATGAAAAATTCACAGGTATAGACACATATATTTTAAAATATGTGGACACATACATATTTTGACAAAGGGCAAGTTGAGTTAGAAGTACCAATTTGAGAGTTTTTGTGAAACAAGAATTACATCGGGGTGAATAGTATTGACCATTTATATTACCTAAATAAAATCCAAATAAGTAAATCTCTGAATCAGTGCAAAGGTCGGCTCATTTTGAAATATAACTATTTAGGATCCAACAACCATTGCATAACCTAGTGCCTTAACGGATCAAAGTCGAAGTAATCATTTATTCCTCCATTTCGAATGTCACTCCCGATTTTTGGTGTGCGTGTCTTGCATCCATTTACTCTAATCACGATCAATGAGTTTATCTGCTACTTAAGTGTCTAAACATGGTCAGTACAGATGCAGAGTACGCAGCCCAGAATTCTCAAGTTCCAAATGTCCCGCCTGAAGCGTGCATTCCGTTAGGCTCAACCGCGCATTTTGAGCCGCTCCTTACGCAATTTTTAGACAGCCCTAACAATATCAAGCGCAGAGTGCAGAAGAATCTGATGTACCAGCAAGTAGATACACGAGTTTGCCTGAATAGTATCTGAAATCAGTCGCTAGAAAATACAAGCTACCGATAAAGAACATAACTAAAAGGGAAACATCAGTTATCAATCTGTTTGCCTTTTCATTGCACAAGGCAGCCAACCGAATAATGCGAAAAGGCAAAAGAACCTGAGAACTATATAATTACTGTCAATATCAAAGATCATGCCGCAGCCACCCCCTTTCATTACTCAAAGTAACCTAAGCTCAAGGTTTCGCTAATGATCATATACAGTTAACAGAATACAGGTTTACATCATCAGTCATCTCAGCATAGCCAGATAACCTAAATTTTAAGGTCCATCCGAAAACCTGAGCAGCTCAGAAGAGACAGATCTGACAGGTAGTCTCATGTACAGATCGAACTTCTGTTTAGAAGATTTGAAGTTCAGCACCGACGGGGTCCCAAGTTGCAAAGCAGAAGACACTAAAAAGATTAACCACCAAAATTGTCCTACTGATGCTGCTCATATATCTGCATGTATGCCTCCGAGAGTGCAACCATTTGAGGAAGCGTTTCTGAAACGTGCAGATCCTGCATCTCATACCTAAAGCATAAAGTAGGACTTGTCAATCCACATGACAACTACACTCTAGTTTCCCCATAAATCAAAGAGAGAGAGAGAGATTTACCAAAGTTCTTCAGACTTCCGTTGAACAAAAACCCTGTAAGAACCTTCGCCAGGTTTTCCATCATGAACAACGTTGGCGATCAAATCATACTTTGATCGCAACCTCTCCTTATCTCCCGGTGCGGGTAATGGAATGTAGTCCTTCAATTCCAAGTTCTTGACAGGAAAATTAACTGCAGAAACAATAATAAGTAATCGGATACTTACAAGTACTAATTTGATCAACATTTCACATTTGCCACTTCATATTATCTTCTAAATCAAATCGCAGAATTGTGAAGTGGCAGATTGGATTATCACCAAAGTTCCCAATTTTTTTCCAATTAAAATCATCAGGTTGAAAAAGCTTACCTAAAGTTGGGTTCTTTTCCACAAAAAAATTGTTTTTGGTAAATCTCCGCATATGGAGAATGAGATACCGAGGCAATCTCCTAACACGGTATCTCATCCTTGCAAGGCGGGGACGGACAACCTCTGTTACTGCCTCTCCATCAAATTTCTTCAATATGTTGAAAAGGGGTACCTGAAAGAAAAGAAAACATTAAGATAGATCAATAAGCACCATGCAATAACCAAAACTTAGGACTACAATGGTGCAGAAATGCCACAGAAATCTTTGTGGACCTCTCTCATCTGATATGTCAACTTGAAGATTCCCCATCACATGATACAAGCCCGTCATGAAAATCCATGACACGATCATAATCCCCAACTAAATTTAAGTGCAGTATTTGACTTGTTTCTTTCGATAAATGGTACCAAACTGTTGCATAGGACTGACAGAACAGGAGGCGTCTGATGTGCTTAGGCATGCAATGCCATAGATCGATCTAAGTCTCTTCCTAAAAGAGTATCTAGTTTAATATGACCGCACAGATACTTTTTTATTGGTAAAGGCAAATTAATTGTCCACATAGATACTGTCAGTACAAAAGACTCCCCAAATTATACATATACCATCAGAAAAGGACAAAAAAGTTATCGTCAAAGGATCTATCATGTTTATAGCGCATAAACTATGTTGCATAAGTTCCCTGATATCAAGTTGATGAAAAACCACTTAGTTGTCCACAATTCAACCAATAAAGATCCAAGGCCTGTTGCCTGCACTTTCCCTCCAAATTATGAAAATAAAAATCCTAAGATCCACTTGCCCAAAATGACCCAGCCCAACTTCAGTACCAAGGAACTGACAAAGGGGTATTTTGAACATTCGAATTTCACGCTCTTCTTCCAACATAGAGAGCTGAAAGAGGGGAGACCCTCACGTCTGGTTCAGAAAGCAGGGATATCCCAACCCTACTATCTTTATGCCTTTGCAATGTTACTTCATTCAACTATATTTGTGACCTCTTCTAATATGTGGGACTCTCTGTCTTCCTGGATAGATGATCGGTCTTTCATTTGGATAGTACTAGATAAGAATAATAATTTATTTGAAAGGTTTCAGGTGTTTCAGGCAAATAAAAGTCAACAGTGTAGGTTTCACAAAATTTACAAGAAGTGAAAGTTAAAGAGTAAAAATTACTCCAGACAGATCCTCAATCATGTCAACATTATTCAAATCCCACCCACACAGGGAAAGGGGGCATTATTTATCAGGCTAGTCTTTCTCTTAAAAAATTAGAATTGCTACCACCTTAGTCGACAAATCTCATAGATTCAATAAGAAAGATATCTTTTTATCTGATTATTGATGATGTTAAAACTAATGGGAACAAATACATAAACAAAAATATTTACACTTTTATATCCCTCAGCACAAGCTTACAGTAAACATTTAACGGGGTTTGACCCTTTCTAAAATTATAGAGGAGAATGACCACAGCTATTGCCAAATATTCATCAAGCTAACATAAAGAACAACGAACCTGGGGTATAATGTTTTTCTCCATCACATCTTGGAAAAGAGGTGGTGGTGGCAAATCAAGCCCAAGCATTAAGAAGGGCATTCTAGATGTCTCAGACATTACATTATTAAGTTCAGTCCCACCATCCGTGAGATTTGCATTGCCAACCTGGTCATCACCACTTTCTTTCTTATCAGCCATAATTTTGCCAGGAATCTCTTTTATGACCTCCAACTCTCCCTTCAAAGTAATTAAGATATTAGACAAGTACTTTGAACATTAAAATAGCAGCTACAGAAATATATGAAATGAAAGAGCTAGAATGCAGTAGCATACCTGAAAGCACTCGTGAATGATGCTGCTCCGTTTCTTTGAAGTTTTGAGATCCGCATGCAAAGTGTTAAGAAGCCATGACATGAACTCAACCGGGTCAGACTGCGCACCTATCCGAAAACGTTTTTTGCTGGCTTTCATTACTGCCTGCAGAAACTCATGTGGACTCACCTATAAATGTAGAAAGTTGATGATGAGAATCTCTTTTTCTGCATAGGGGAATTAGATATAAGTCCATTTCTCCAAGCAACATACCTGTCCTTTAAAGTTTCGTGCATGCCAAATTTTCCTGGTGAGTTCTCCGAACCTATGAACAAGTGGAGATTTGCTGTGCTGATAATTTTCTGGAATAAGGAAAAAGTTCCTCAAAGGAGTAACTCTCATTAAAGATTGAATTGTGACATTGACAAAGTCAGTCTCCTTGATGTTATTCAGTCCCACCTGAACAAATTATACAATCAAGAATTTATAGCCAACAAAGAAGAGTAAAAGAAAACGCCAACTTTGAATATAAAGTAACCGCAGAATATTGTCACATGATCGAATATTGCACCTACCATCCCAGGAAGGTAATCAGATCCATCAAGAGCCCTCGACCATTGTTTGTTCCTGTCAATCTGTTCAACTTGCTCCCTTGTAAACCTAACATAAGATACAAACTAAATCAAGAACAAGCACCTCACAGAATGAATGAATGGCCAAGTAAAACCTGAAAAAGAAGTTGCAAGGATTCTACTAGCTGATATTACAGACTAGTTCCTATCACATGAAGGACAGATCACATTGTACAGGAAGTAATTGGACAGAAGATAGTCAATTAAATCACGATGCACAGAGAAAGGCAGTACATTGAAAAATAAGCATAAAAGAAAGCTCAATTATGGCTATTAAAAGCATACAAATGTTGAAATATAGGAAGCAACCTCGGGTTCAGCACATGCCGAATGTCATCCAAGGAGGGATCATTGATCTCATATCCATCAGGCAGGCAGTAAACCCTCTCAGTCTGGAGATTGATGAAGACATGATGCCCTGCTTCAACACTGTGTGTGTATGCATGAGACTTCTTTCCTCTTCCTTGATAATACTTCCCGCAGACTAAACACGCATATACATTCAAATTCGACAGAGATACAGAGCAGAACTTCTCAAAATCAAACTCCAAAACCTGGAATGGAAAAAGCATCATGTAAAAATTATAATGGGGTAAAAACAATAATTACTTGTGACAACAGTTAACATGTGTATCATCAACATAATGACATATTCTCAATGATACATATCTCATACATCAATGCTAACATTGGTAAGTCTGTTTATCCTTAACTCATCTTTATGATAATTGTTCATGGTATATGAAAAATAATCACAACATCCTTTTACAATTGACCTTAACAAACAAACACAGCATTATGAACAACATTGCAACCATTCTTGTATGCTTATAACTCAAAATTTATCAAAAAACAACTTTGATTTATTTTCTGTAACACCATCCAGCGTGTTATGTTTTCTTGCATGCTCTGTAGCAAAAACCAAGAAGATACACTGCTGCAAACTAATCCTTAGACTGAAATGGCAATAGACTGATTCCTGAGAATGGAAACCCAATCTACTGGCAGTACACTAAAACCTATATTAAGAAACAACTGCAGTGCCATTCTCCACATAGATTTAAGCATCAAGAAACTACACCTCCTGACCCCAAAAACGTGCAATTGCAAAAGAAAGTAGAAACCGGTAATGTGCTAAACACAAAATAGACAGACTATATAACCACCAGCAAAGTAGAATGATTTGCAGCTACAACTAAGTTCCATGTGCCTAGCAGTCCTAGTTGCTCTATCGCAACTTAAATATTCCTATCACCATGCATATTTACTACAACCTCTACATGCTAACGTATGCACAAAAAAATATTAAACAGCACCATAGTCAGCTTAGAGTACCTGGCGATTAACTGTATCAAGATAAGGGCAGTCCCTCCGGATCTCAACAAGGCGACCTCTCCTCCCTTTATTATGCTCCTCGTCTTGTTCGTCATCACTCTCACTATCATCCTCTTCTTTTCCTCTTTCATCAACCATACGTCCATTCTGTTCTGCCGCCACATGTCCATCTGCTCCCTCTTGGTTACCAATTTTCAGCCTTCCCCTAGCAACTTCTTCCTCATCATCAACATCATCATAAGCAGTCAATTGATGAAGTGGGTTTTCAACTAATGAGGATGAAGAAGGAGATGATTGCTCAAGCACCCTCTGCTTCTTCGTGTCAGGAACAAACTCTTCATCGTCCACAGCTTCCCCGTTTCTTTTCATAATAGTTAACTCTTTCTTTCAATGCTTGTATCACAAAAATATTAAAATACGATCGATCAACAACAAACCGAAAAGCAACTGGAGGAAACTATATTCTTGTCTAGGTCAAAAATCAAATAACTCGACGGGCTAACAACCCACAGCTTTATGCATGCGCCTCACTATGAATTACCGATTTGACAGCATAAAAACTTCGAAGAATCGACGGGGCACAGTAACAATCGATAACAAAATTCAAATTACTCAGCTTGCAGTCAGTCAGCAGAGCGAAACTTCAAGACAACAACACGGACTACACAATGGCATATCGGACCAAAAACTACGAGAATCGCCTAACCGTATTCCTAGTTGAACTATCCGCACCACCGAAGTAACCCATCTAAAGCAAAAGCAAAGGCAGAATCGAGGTCCGAACGATCTCTCGGCGGCGAAATGGATAGCCGCCTGGATGCAGAATAAAGAGAAGTTTCTGGAGGAATGGCAACTGCAGCCGACGGTGTAAAGCGAACAAAGTACGAGAGAGAGAGAGAGAGAGAGAGAGAGAGAGGTTCACCGGAGCTGGCGGCGCCGCGGCGGCGGACTTGCTCCGGCGGTGGCGCGCGGCTGTCGGAGACAGAGAGCGAGAGAGAGGGGAAAGGAGAAGCGATTTAGGGGAAAATGCCGGAGCGATCTGCCTGGGTTTATATGCTTTTGATCCTCGTATTTGATTTATGAGGTCATAAACATAATATTAATTCCGAGAATACCTCTTTTTAATTTATCGATTTTTATTCCAAAAATTTCAAGGCCGAATTTTACTGCAAAATAGTACTCGAAAATACATATCGCAATGCAAAAATAAATAAATAACGGGGAAAAAGAAGAAGGATTGAGGCTGTGGTGATTTTAAGTTGTGTTGCATCTTTTTTTTCTTTTTTTCTTTTTAATTTAGGGCATTTAATATATCGAATGAAACTCTAATGTCAAACCCTCGTATGTATTAGAGCGAATTTAAGAAAAAATTAAAAGCTACGAAATACCTTGTTTAAATATCGGCACCAAATTTGAGAGACTACAAAGTCTCTTTCGAAAAAGGATGGTCAAATGCCATGTTGAATAAAAGCTTAGTTCTTGTTCAATTATTGACGATCCAAAATCAGTCAATATAAAGGAATATGGGAAAATTATAAATAAGAGCTCAAAAACCTTCATTTTCTCAAATAAGGACTTGAAACAGCAACATTAATCTCCAAAAAAGTATGGAGTGATTATAAATGGTTCGGATAAGGATTTAGTCTTGCTGACCAACAAAAATTTCGGCCGATCAAGCATATTTTTGCCCAAACACTATTTAAAATTAAATTTAAAAAAATTTATATTTAAAATTAAAAATAAAATTATTTAAAGAAAAGAAAAATACACATGGGAGGGAGCCGTCACCCCATCATCGGTGGCATTGGGCGAGAGCTGCTAGGCTTGCACGAGGGTCACCACCCTCTCGCATATCTAGCGAGACCCAGCCTACTGCCCCTACCTATGATCGATCCTCATCCATCGCAAGCACCCCATCAATGATTAGGTAGTGGCTACCCTCATGCCTATATTTCCCATTTAAAAAATAATAATTTTTTAGCTTTTTTTATGAAAAGAAAAAAATAGAGAAAAGAAAAGGAAGAAGAAAAAATTTTGAAATAATATAAAAAGACGAAATTGCCCTTCACCAGTCAGTTTTTTACATTGATATAACCACTTGATGCTCTTATTTAAAATAATGTCCATTCTATGTCCTTATTTAAAAAAATTAATGTACTTTGGACTCTTATTTGAAATAATATCCTACCACCCTTGCCAAGTTGGCTGTCAATGAACCAAGCAATGGTAGCAAAGTCGCAATCTTCTCGATTTCGGTTGAAGACTTGCCGAATGATTCCCGAGCCCCGGAGTCTACCTTGAGTCGGATCTGTTCTGTCGTGAGGCGCCATCTTTCAACTGTCAAACTAGAGAGGACCTGCAGAGTGAAGCGAGAAAAATTAACAAAACAACCTATAAAAGAGTCAAAGAGTAAAAGAATGATCAGGATTTCGAAAAGCAGTGAGAGGGTGTACAACGATCGTGATGAAACGATGCGGCCACCAAAAGATTTTTCAGCAAAAGTTGATCTTCATGGCTTATGGCGGGTTCGTCTTTGCATACTCTCTGCCTTCCCTTCTAGACTTCCGGCCTTGGCCTCTTTAGTATGTCAACTTAAGCTGTGAGTTCATTTATGAAAAGAGCCAGCATCCTGAGCCCTTTTGAAATTGCAGAATCAACTTATGGATTATTAAAAAAAATTTGGAGTCGTGAATGTAAGCAAGTTGTCGTCGTCGTCGTCCATGGACTAACGCAAGGGCAGTTTTTCCAAGTGTGTTTGTAAAGCCGCTACAGGATGCATCGATCCACCCTGTTATGAGTACCACTTGGCAATGGAAGAAACAGAATAAGGGGTGAAAAGGGGTCGCAATTCGTGGTGTGTCATCATGTTCTCATCGAGTTGCGTCCTCGTACCATTAAGAATTGCTACTCCCGACGGGACGATTCCATCAGATTTAGGTTATTGTCAATCATCGCAGCTCCATGAACATGGAGTGTGGAGAAAATTTAGGAGATGATTCTCTCTCTAAATGCAGAAAACACGAGAGGAAGAGTGACTGAGAGAACACATGGGCTCTGCTTCTAAGGTCCATACATTTTTCAGTTAGGCTCTTCTAGCTTCAAATTCATCCAAAGCAAGTAGTGCTTCTCTAACTTTTGAGAAACTAAGAGAGCATTGTCAAAACAAATGTGTAATACATCCATTGCATAAATATGATACGAGGCTATAGCCTTCACCTCTCAGATTGCAGTAACTGAATCACAGATCTTAATTTTGCAGACAGCAGTGCTAGACGAGCCTTCACAAACATTTCCTCGGGCTCTGTATGTCTAGCATGCCTATACTAGTGTTGGTAAATGTTGCACCAAGAATATCAAGTAACAAAAGGAGCGTCAACACCAACCTTATCTTTATTAGAGACAGAATTAAGAACCAGATGCAGGACAACAGTACCGACATTCCCACATGTTAAGTCAGCCGAACACTAACACATTACGCAGCTTCAAGATTTGATTGGCACACGTATTGAATTACCATTAATCATTTCCTCAGTTCAAGACTGAAATCGCCATCCATGTGATTCTTTCTACTGTTTCACTCGACAACTCTCCACACTGATTGACTTGTTTTAGCTAAGTAGATGGTAGTCAAATCATTTCATTTTGAGGTGCAATAGGAAGGAAAATTCTGTTTCTTCTCAAGATATATACGAGGGGAGCAAAATGACAGCACTCTAAAAAATGACTGTCTTGGCTATCATTGCTCCTTTATGGGGCCAATGAGATTGGTGGTTGTTTCTCTAAGCAAATTCTAGGATCAAAAACTATATCCAAAATGACCATGCCACGATTGATTGCAGTACATCCTGTTAACGCATCCCACAATGTATATGAGTGTTTAGAAAGGGCAAGTACAGAGATGTACCCTCAGCGCAATCTCATTGGAAACGTAAATAAGAAAACAGCATCTGCAAATTTTATTGGCTGGCCTGAACTGACCAAATGAGCAACAGCAGTAGGTCAAAACAACTCGAGAGACAGAAGTTTCACAAGAAAAAAAAAAGCATAAACAGAGCAAAAAGCCACTTTGGTTAGGTTAGTGGCTGTTGGAAGTGGACTTGGGCTTCTTCACAATCATCACAGGACACTTCGCATTCTGTGCACAGTGATTGCTCACACTCCCCAGAAAGGCCCTGCCATTCCCATCCCAAAACAAAGTCAGTTCAATCTCCAACCCAGATTTAGGAAAAGAAATTGAAGATAGTTTGATTTGTCATGACTAAACATGATAATTATGGAGTACCGACCAATCATGATTACCTCTTGATCAGGCCATAGCCATGGCTTCCCATCACCAGCAGATCAGCCCCCAATTTGTCTGCCATCTGGCAGATCACATCTCTTGCATCACCATTCTCTATTCTTGTCTCCACCTTAACCTGTCCCAATCCCCATACCCAACATTATCATCATGTTTCAAAACTCAACAGCAAAACTGCCATCGTCTGTCTTCACTCAGCAGCTCATCTATTGAATTCACGTTAATCACTACACTTGTAGAAAGCCCATTTTTAGATTCATCTCATTAAATGGTGGTAAGTGCATTCCTAGCTTCCTTTTTAATTTTTCATCTGGTCTCAATTGCCAAGTTGTGAAGAGAGCTAAGTTCTAAAATGCAAGAGGCGTCCGAGTATTTTCTTCAAAGGATACAAACTTTAAGCACTGAGAACAAGAATATGAACTCACATCAGCAAGCTCGCTGCACAATTTCTTGGCTTTCTCCATCACACAATCGGCCACTTCATTGCCGTACTTCTCGATCGCAAGCATCACGTCAGATGAAAACAAGAAGGCTGAAACAGAAATAAAGAGCGCGACCCAAGAAAAAGAAAAGAAAAAAAATCAATCTTTCAATTCCGGGATTCATGAAACCAAAGAGCATAAAACTATATGAACCAAAAAATAAAAAAGACTGAAAAAGCTACCTTCTGTATAACATCTTGTACCTGTGCCATCAAGAGCTGTGGACACAGCTCGAGGAGGTTTCACATAGAGGAGCAAAAGGGTGTCACTGAATTTGTCAGAGATGATATTCTTGAGACACCAAGACAAGGCGTGCATGCTCTCCTCGCTCTCGTCGACGGCCACCAGTACTCTTCGCTCTGCAGCTTCCGCTTCAGCCATCACTATTCCTCCAAAGAACAAAATTCTTGGATTGATCGAACGTTTGAGTGAAATATGCTTTTTTGTGAACTGGGTTGGTTCGCAAAGCGGAGGCTGCAGTGAATTTTATAGTGCTAGTGGGACTTCCTTCTAGGCTTTTCGTGTTGGTGAGCAGGAACGGGCGCGTGGAGAGAGAGAGAATCTGTTGGCAGTTCAGTGGTTTCGTGGGGGTCACTCACAGTGCATTGGTTTTGAAGACGGTGGGCAGTTTAGGATAGCGTTGTCTCGGACGAGTTTTCGGAGTTGGAAACGTTGTCACGTCAATCTCGGTCAGCCACTGGATATGTTCGAAGTAGCCCAAATGGAAGCTGACATTAATACACATGTAGGCCAGTTCCTACCATTCCCGTTCCACTTTCATCTCGAGCATCTTCATGACATTTACTCCTTTTTAGTACATACATAAGTGACTTTTAAGGACAGAAAATGTAAAAAGAGGAAGGAAAATATTTGCAGAGCATGATGGTTTGGGTCAAACTGTACGAAAGGGCCATGGTTGGGGGCATGATTACCACTTTTTATTCTGCTTTGCTTTTAGTGGCGTTCATCATTCCATTCAAACAGGTAAAACGAAGGCAACTTATCGTTCAGCTCGGTACGATTTGGTTTCCGTCCTGGAGCAAAAATATTCCTTCGGGCGTTTGCAAACAAACTCAGAAATTGTAACTCAACTTTGCTTCTGGCTTAGGAATCAAATCGAGTGAAGAAAACGACAACTCTATCCATAAGATCAGAACACAACTCATTGCGGATACATCGGCTTTTCCATGTTCTGAGTCTGTTCTGTTGAATCGAGCAACAGAATTCCTAGAGTTAAGTCAGTTTGATATCACTTTAAAAGATAACATTAAAGCCCAAGCCAGAGCTTTCGGATCAATTTGTTGAATTTTACCTCCGCACCATGTCCAAATTATGTTGACCCTATTTTTTTTTTTTTTGGTGTTGTAGGTCAAAAATAAGTTAATTGGCCCAAACTGCCCAACAAATTTCTCATTTGGAGATTGATCGTGTAGAATTGATTCATAGCTAGAACCAACTAGATTGCTGATATAGAAATGCAAAAGTCCCTCATCTTGTCAAGCAAGAACATACTTCGAGTGGATGTCGAAAAGATCCAAATTCTCATATTTATTATAATGATCAATCTAATTGAAAGTCATGAGGCTTTCTCCTTCAAGTTCCAGTTGGAGTATAAGCCAGAAAGTTGCTTTGCAACATTCAAAATTCCTACAGATACAGCTCGATAATAGAATAGCTATCTAAAAGATGTTAGCTCCCATGTGACCTGAATAAAGATGAGAAGATACCACATAATCAGCTAAAAGTTTGAGATGACCTTGAAAATCATCTTGTGCTAGTTACTGATACATACCGAATACACGAATCAATAACACCTTAGTGAAAGTGCACTGTGGATCAAGATGACGTTACACCTTGAAAACCAGAAAAACATGGGGATATCACCAATTATAGGAAGGTATGGTGATGAATAATCACTTTTTGGATGAGCCAAAACCCCCAAATCCCATCATAGCTGCAACCTCAGGATCCATTTCGGGTTCCTCTTCTAGCGCCTTTTCCTTCTGATCCAGAGAACATATTGAGTGAATGACAAAGAAAACCAAAGCAAGCACCGTGGGACCAGCACAACAGAACAGCTGCATGTTCCTACTTCTATTGTGATCCACACCAAAAACCAGTAAAAATACAAACCTTCTTCTCTTTCTTCTTTTCTCTTTTTTGGCGTTTTCGTTCCTCCTCTTCCTCCTGTTGTTTTAATATTCGCTCATCAAGATCTGTAAAGTAGAGAAGACAAACTTTCCATTAGCCATCTGATTAAATGAAGCATCAATGAACGCTGCTCTTTAAACATTTGTATCCTTGGAAGGGTTACCTTGCTCTGTAAAGGTCCCAGGAGGCTTCCTCTTCTTAAGTTGTTCAAAACGCCCTTGGACCTGCAGGCCACATAAAGATCTTCAGAGATCAGCCTTCCATTCTTAATCTCAACCATGACTTTCTGCAAAGCATACATCATGCCCCAAGAAAAAAAAGGTCATCTGCCCCAGAGTAAGCGTTATAGAGTTTAATCACGCCGCAAAATCAAAGAGAAAGAATCACCTGTTCAAGAGATGCTCGTTCTACCCGCATAGACATACCCAAGGCCCTTTGATCTGAATGACAAAATGAAACAAGCCATCAGGAGAGGATGAAAACCAAGTTGAGAAACTTGTAGAAAATTGACCAAATGAAACTATCGGTGAACACATACGTTTCTTTCCATTTATATGATCCAAGTAATTTGCTGAATCCTTCACCACGCACTCACATACTGAACAGTAGTACCCAGCCTGTAAAACAAGGAAAATGTGATCACGAGATACTTATGCTAGAGTATTAAATCACAACCATGAAAATATTCAGCAACTGAAATCATCTTTCAGCAAAAACTATCTACATGGCCTAATCACATTTCGCAAGGCCTAAACCTGAGCAAGAGTTTTTGAAAAAATATTACACTTGCATAGCAACATGAAAGGTCAATTCAATCCACTTAGATGCTAAAGCATGGTGCTAAAAAAATGAAGCCACGATTTACTAAGCAAAAGCAAAGCACGGTAGGAGAGAAGGGAAATATCAGTCTCATTGGTGGTGATAGAACTTTATAGCCTATAGAGCACACAAAAGATCCAGACCTACAAATGAATAACTCTATGGAAACTCCAGCAAGAAGAACTTCTATTCTGATGTAGCGCTGGATATGAAAGGGTGCAAAAACTTATGTACCAAGTTAATATTCAACAGATACAACCCTTAAAAGTTAACCTAAAGTCAAAAGAAACACTTAACAGCCAATGCTGAGATTATGAGAGATTACCTGCTGGCTTAGAGGTGCTATTGGAGTGACCACCTGCAAAGCACAAATGAGGAGGGGAAATGTCAAAAAGTACCAACAAGAGATGTGATAATTATTACACTCACGAACTCCAAGATTTAAAATATCACAGTTTGCGTAAATAAGTTTCCTTCGCACATCTAAACTTGACCTAGAAAAATCACCCACCAAAGTTTTTTTATTTTTTTGGTCAGGAATCACCAACCAATGTTCACTGCTGCCAATTTTGGCAACTGCACAAGCTTGAAATGATAACACAGTACCCAGAATGGACTCCATAAACGAAGAAACTAGAAATAAAAGATCTTAGGTGAATCAGAACAGAGATAATAATTTTGCCTGTACATTGTAGGCCCTTCAAGGCTATTAGCTAGCATCATTGATCTTGCAATAATATGCAAGTCACTCCTCTAAGTAATGCCAACGAGTTAATGCTCAAGCATTTTTCTCACTCTTATTATGATGGCAGTTGCTTGGAAGAAAAAAATGGATGAATGGAGTTTTACTTTTAGAAGGAAGACCCTAACAGTGGACACAATCGATAATACCAGCAAACAAAAAAGTTCTTGTTAGCAGAATGGACATGCTTGTCAATATTCATCCCACTCAAATACACAGCGAACACCAAATTGGAGTACCACGAGTTACCAGGTAGTTCATGGGAGAGAGCAACCTGGTAGGACTCAGGTCACTCTCACTAAAAAGATGGTGAAAGTCGATTGTAAGTTCCATCTAAGTAGTATAAACAACGCCATAAAGCTGGGAAGCCATCACATGCTGCCACACATAGAATCATGATCTAGGCCGAGGCAAAACAATGCCCACAGTTGAACTCACCTGAGTCTTTCCTAAGCGAGATTCGAGGTCCACTTCATAATCCCGATGCTTCAATGGCTTCCTTTGCACGGGCGGAACTTTCGCTGCACATAAATATCCACATCACTCCTCCAATATCTACACTCCTTTCACACACAGAAGCACCAGGCTACCGCTGTGCTGTATTGAACTTTCAGTTGGAAATCAAAGAACACCCACAAATTAACTAATCAAACAGAAGATAAAAATAGAGCTCACATTTTGATTTATGCCGCGACTCCCCCTCCTGAAAAAACCCAACGCCACAAACAAAGCTTGAATATCTCAGAAGCAAAACAAAAATTTCTCAAACGGACAAAAACAAGGATGCGTCGCAAGAAAGCAACCTGCTTTTCACGTTCCCGGGCTCGTTCCAAATACTCCTCGCGATCGAACTTTCTCCGGAAGGTGTTGTCGACCCCGCCAGCCTACAAGAACAGCCAAACGATCCCCGGGATCAAAATCCCACATCTCAGACCGCCCGAGTTTTCAACAGACACAATCCCTCGATCATCTGCCTAAACGAAACAGAAGATTCCAATCGATCGCGAACTTACATTGTTGCTAGTATTGACCATGGCTACGAACGGCTCGGCTCGTCCTGGAATTCAGAAGAACCGCCGCGAATCGGGCGTCCGTTTCCCCGACGGCGATGAGGGGAAGCTGCCTTGAGTATGCAGATTTTGGGTACGGAAGCTTGGAAAGGGTGGGACGACGACGAACCCTAATTTACAAAAGAGAGCATAGCCAATCGAGAATTTTGGGGTTTTCTTTCTTTTTTTTTTTTTCGTCTACAAAATTTGTTTTTGGTCATGTCTACAATTTTTTTTTTTTTTCAACGGTCGGTAAATTAATGGAGGAGAAGAGTAATTGATTATTAATTGCTCATTAGGCATAAAATCCAGAACTTTGCCTTTTTTGTCTGAAATAAATAAATAAAAGAAATTTCCAAATTGGCCTCATTTTCTCAAAAGAGTGCTCGGGAAATGTCCATCGACCGTTTCGCGACCATCGCTTGCCGGAAACCCACGAAGAGGAAGAGATGGGGAAGGGGGAGCACCGCCGTGTCTCTCGCGAAGCCCGTGCGATTCAGCCAAAACCACGACGTGTAGATCACACCAAGAAAGAGCGATTCATATAAAGCTGGATAAAATTGTTGGCATTTGAGGGCTGCTCCACAATAACCATCTCGTGACCTTATAACAATTTGCCAATCTCATTTTATCTTTGTATGATTAACGTAGAACACTCGTGTGGCTTTAGGGCTGAAGCGTGGTCCTAGGATTACTCTATGTGAGAGACACCGTGACAAATATGAATTTATCGGATGTTGACCACAAACTATACAACGTAGTTAATACCTCATTAATTCTCTAGTCCCAATTAGGCTCCACTTGTTTCGCGGAATATTTTCCCCAAAATGAAAGTAAGAAAAATAATTATCATCGTATACGGAAATGTTTAGATATAGTAATAAAAATATATTTATTAACTAATTATTTTAAGTAATATAAATAATTATTATTAGGAAGATATTTTTTTTATGAAATAGAGGAATTCATACATTTTAGGTATAGACACGGATGTATGTCGGAGTGAGGGACCTTCACAGTGGATGGTCGTCGGAGCGGTGGTGGGGTGCCGACAACGAGAAACACCAAGGACAGTGAGTCTCAACCTACGATGGAGTTCTCTTGGTGCATGAGAATATTATTAATTTAATTTTTAAAATTTTATATTCTATCTTGATTTATCCCATCCTTTAAACTGAATTTCTTATGTAACATTTTATCCAAATGTGTCCGGATTTATCTGGTCCAAAGAACGTCACAAAACATTGGATAGGATGATCTAATATCTTATCTGGACTTAAATCTAAACCGCCAAATATAACATTAAGTCGATCCTATGAACAAGAACTTATATAGGGAGGAGGCCCTTCATCCCACTTTGAAGAAAGTTTTCATTTTCGCCCATCCAAACTTTTATTATTTCGATGATAAAATAATTTCCAAACGAAAAAAAAACTCGATATTTTTCTCCAAATTGCGAACTAATCAATGCTAATTAGATTCAACCAAAAAAATGCTAATTAGACAACAACCAACTTAAAACCCATAGTTATTATAACATCATTTAACTTCATGTCACACGGTTGTTGATCGTGTGATTGTTGATCGACAATAGAAGATTATTCATATTAAATTATCCCCACAAGTTTTCACTCTCAAACTTGTCCCCCGTACCTCCGGCCATGTTGATCCACAGTTTTTCTGGTGAGACCCCAAAACACTAAATTGACATTATCCGGCTGAGAGGATCGATTGCAAAGAAGAAGAAGAAGAAGAACCAGAAATTAAGAATTTATTTGATCAATATACGGAAAAAGTGATCAATCATACATGAGAGAGTTACAGAGAGGACCATGAAAATTTAAATAAAAAAGAGAGAGAGAGAGAAATCGTTTCTAGTAACAAATTAATCTGTATCAACACCATCATTGATTTTTTTTTTTCAATTTGTCTTAAGATTTCGGCATACAATTTATTTATTTTTTGGAGTTTGAGTAGCGTTACGAACCAACTTTCGCGTCACTTCAACCTTGGAGTCCTGCGAAATGGGATAATTAACGAAGACCGACGATCCGAGAACACCTGCTCTTGAGCCAACGGAGGCCGGATTTGAGAGAAGCCTTGAACTTGTCCTCCATCCTGTAGCGATTGTAACCAGCCACCCTCTTCCTTCTCTTCGCGTCCGCCACGTCCTTCCACCACGAGCCCCTCTCCCGCCCGCCCCCCAAGGCAGCAGACTGCTCGACGACGGCTTTCTGAGGAGGGCGTGGCCGGGGGCTGCTCCCGGCATCCCGGGTCTCCACGGTCCGGCCGGCTCGGGGATCCTCCTCCATCTCGCTGCTTCCCCTCTCCGTGCAGGACGATGGTCATATAGAGAGGGGGCGGGGGAGAGAGATGGCGAGAGGAAGTGGAAGTTGCTGTTGGTTAACTTGTTGGGCATGAGTAAAAAGATGTGACAAATATAGAGTTAGGTATTCAGTTAGGGTTTACGGGAACTTAGGATTGGAGTACACATGTTTTCGACGGTTGGGTTGACATTGAAATTTTTCGTTTTAGGATGACAGGAGATCATGTGGCATGAGCACCAAAAAACCGAGTCTCGTTCTATTCTTTGCCCTTTGGAACAGAAAAAAAAAATTCATTTAGTAATTTTTTTTCTCAAAAATAATTTTACTCTCGAGAATAAATTTGAAACGGAATTAAGAAGTAAACAAAAGTTATTTCTTTATTCTCGAAAATAATTATAGAGTCAAGCTTTTCTCTCTCTTTTTTCTTTTTTTTCTTCTTTAATTTTTCTTCTTATTCAAGCCAAGCTCACCCGGCCATCAATGAGGCTCGGCATCACCCAGCCAGGGCGAGGTAGGCCCACCTTGTGATGGCCCGATGAGGTTGAGGCTCAACTTCAACTCGAGACAGCAAGATGGGCCATGACCAGCAGCCCTCACCTATTGATTAGAGATCACTAACTAGTTATGTCTTCTCTTCATTAAAAGGATTGTTTTTTGTTACTGCATTTTCTACAAAAGGGTTGTCGGCTAGAAAACCTAGGCAATCGAGGAAGTTTTTCATGAAGTTTTTTCAACCAAAAGGAATCAATTAGGCAACTCCTTCCGATCTTGATTAGGCAACTTGTACTCAATAAGTACATCCAAAACACCCGGCTCTGATACATAAATCCCTATATAACACATTTAGATATGACGTTCTAAAGCATTATCCGGGTCGTCCTATCCTCTTTCTTGTAGCTATCCCGAGCAACAGATCGATCCCATAGCGCGAAAAGCATTTTGTCAGTTAAAAAAAAGTCAACGGCTTCGTCTTTGTCGGATTTCCATCGTACTGAGTACGATGTGGTCAAGCTTTTGTCACTTCAATATCGCCAAGGAAATTTTGTCATCCACGGCGAACGAAAATATGCCAAAGATTATTCTGCGAAGCATGAATTTCCAAGGAAATGCATAGGCTTCGCGAAGGTCGACGACTGCATGCAAGAGCACCAAAATCAACCTCTTCCTTACCCAAATCCTTTTGTTCTCTCTTTCTTTTGCGTTTATTTAAACAAAAAAATATATTTAAAAGTATTACTTTTCTAAAAGTGGTTGTTTAAATTGCATAAAAAAGTTAGTCAATGAAAAAATATTCTTCATTAAAAATTGTTTATGTATCAGTATTTTAGTTGATGATGTTCACCATTTTTATTACACAATATAAATGATTACTTTTCGAAAATTATTATTTTTTGAATATTTTGCAAAACGTACCCATCCGTCTAGCCTTGAATGGTTCTTCAGCTCTTGCGGATCATGTTTTGTGACTCCTGTCACTTGTCACGGCGGCTTCAATCCAGGCACGCCAAGTCGAGCGACGAATTAGTTCAAGCGTTGCGTCTGATGTATCCATGTCGCTTGAACACTGAAAATCTCTTTCTTAAAAAGATTATTTTGGTTTTTGTAATGAACAAGATGGGTTCCCGTGGATCTTGGACGGAAGATTTCTTGGCCAAATACCTAAAAACAAAATGAAATAGGGAGTGTGCAACCAAACAGGCTCTATCTAAAATTCGGATTAGACTATCCCAAAAGGCGGGTCTGAGAATTGGTTTCCATTAGAACCGATCATCAATGTAAGAACAAGTTATTGGTTGACACCAATTCTGGAATATGTTCAAAGTGAATAGTCACCCAGAAACGAAAACAGACCAAACCACCATATTTTGGAACTAGTTTCACAAGCTAAAAAACCAAAGCCCTAATTTATTTTTCCCTTAAATTATAATCTAAGCATTGATTCCCCTTTGCCCTTCCTCGAAACTCCATGTCATCTTTCTTCGTTCCCTAAATTTTTATGAATGAGTGAGAAATGGAGTTTTATAATTTATGTTTAATGTTACATGTTTGAACTTTGTATTGTTTATAATTATACATGATTATGTGTTTATCTCATGGATTGTTATCTTTTACTTTAAACCATTTTGTTTCTCATAATCTCATATCATTTTACTATAAAAAGAAGAAGAAGAAAAAAGGGATAAAAAAAAGGTTCCCATCTAGACTCTGGAGTCGGGTTGAAAAATCAAGGTACATTCCATAATTGATTCCAAGCAAAGAGGATGGGTTATAAGGTACAAAAACTAGGAACCGGTTATAGGAGGGTAGATTCCAAATTCCAACTCTAGAACTTACTTAACTTGGAATCAATAACTCCTAAAATGAAGAATAGAAGCTGGAGTTTAAAGTACTCGAGAGCAAATGTGTAGAAAAACAAAGATAAGTAAATGTTAGGGAAAATATCACCAAAAATCCTGAATTATACCTCTTGGGACAATTTTACCCTGAACTTATTTTGTGCCATAAAAAACCTCAAACTATGCCACTTGAGACAATTTTACCTTGAACTTTTTCTTGTGTTACGAAAAACCCTAAACTATGTCACTTGGAACACATTTACTCTAGACTTTTTAACTAAAGGGTATTTTCGTCTTTTCATTTTTTCATTTTTTTTCTCTTCCTTTCTTCCCCTTTGCCAGTGGCCCCCAATTGAGCGAGGGCTGCCCTCGATCAGGCGAGGGTTGCCCCTGCCGGATCTGGTGGGGGCGACCCTCACCCGAGGGTTGCCTTCGTCGAATCAGGCGGGGGAAACCCTCGCCCGACGCCGGGGAGGGTTGCCCTTGCCAAATCTGCCAAGGGCGAGGGTAGCCCTCCTTGACCCGGCGGGGGCGACCCTCGCCCCGCCTGAGCCGGGTGAGGGCCGCCCCCACGTGATCCGGTGAGGGCGGCCCTCCCCCGACGTCGGGGAGGGCCGCTCTCACCCCGCACCAAGGAGTGCCGCCCTAGGCGGACAGCGTCGCCGGCGAGGGCCCTTGCCGGCTTCCCCTGCCAAGAAGAGGAAGAGCAAAAAAAATGAAAGGACAAAAATGCCCTTAAGTTAATAAGTCTAGGGTAAATGTGTCCCAAGTGGCATAGTTTAGGGTTTTTCGTGGCATAATAAAAAGTTCAGGGTAAAATTATCCCAAGTAGCATAGTTTAGGGTTTTTTGTAGCACAAAAAAAAAGTTTAGAATAAAATTGTCCAAAGTAACATAGTTTGGGATTTTTTACGGCACAAAAAAAAGTTCATGGTAAAATTATCCCGATGGACATAGTTCAGGATTTTTGATAGCATTTTCCCTAAATGTTATTTGATCGATGTCCAAGAAAATGTGTGGGTTTTCATAGCCCACTAATAGTAATTACCTACAAGAAGTTACTCCTATTTACCACTGCTCTCCTCCGGCTACAAGAAGTTGATGCTTCTGAAGTGATTGGGATAATTAACCATTATTTGACATTGAAACTGTGAGATTTTGTTCAAGATCATTATCAACCGTTTTGAAAGCTTCAATTGTCACATGAAATCGCAATTTATTATTCATGTCATAACACTCACACTTAGTTTAGTTGCATATTATTATCCGCATATTATTAAACTCCTCCTCACACTTAGTATGGTCACCTAAAATTAAAGTGGACATATTTAATTGGGAAGCAGATAGGGATTTAGAGAATTCAAACTCAGGACTTCCTAATTTTGATACTATGTGAATTTTTGTATGACCACTACCAATTATTCTCTAAAAGTTTAGATGAATACGTGATTTATTATTCAAATATAATAACAAAAACTATTGCTCGAGTATTTGAACTGTCACCTAGCACTAGAAACCGTTATTTCGAAAGCCTAACACAATTTATAGGGCCTCCAATTCCAACACTTAAGTAGAATTTGTATTGATAAATCCGCAGTTAACATCAACCGACGATATTGCTTGCCGATACTTTCTCATTTATCATCGACCCTATTACTCACGAGTCGTCGATTAACGCTCCTCGAATCAATCCCTTATTCACAAGCGATCTTGAATGGTCTGACCAAGCTTATCTCTTTTCTAGAGCAAAAGCTAGTCACCTTTCCGCATAAAAACACCATCCAAAACGCTTCCATCACTTGTCTAAAAGATGAAAAATTAAAACGCTTGACCCTCGATATCTTTGAATGATTCAGATCCTCTTTTAAAATTCGATATCAAACATTTCAAAAATTGTTTAAAAATGCATAAATGATTCAAAACCTTAGATTGAATAAGGAGGGATGTCAGCCTGTCGTGTCATATCTTAGCAGTGGGAATTAGGCAAGGACAAAAGCGCAATCAAAGTCAAGGTCTTCGTCTCGCCTGTGTCGTGTGCATGCATACTTCCTTCTTGAGATCGCTCTTTACGACAAATCTAATGTACTCAAACGTTGCGCACCAACCGGTTATTGTTTTATCGAGAACCAACCGCATTAGGCACACCGATTCGATACGGCATTATGCATTTAACAATCTCCACCGACTTTTTGAGCATTAGGTACACAAATTTATATTCAATAAATACATCCAAAACACCCGGCTCCAATCGTTAAATCCCTACTTAACATTGGGAATATAATGTTCTAAAACATTATTGGAATTGTCGTATCTTTATTATTATAGCTATCCCACGCAATGGGTCAGTCTTGTAGCGCGAATCAAACAAACCAAGATTCATGGAAGGCCGGCATATATCTCTAGGATGCTTCACCTTGATTGAGATGGCAAACGACATTTCATTAGTAAATAAAAAAAATCAATGGCTTCGTCTTTATTGAGTTTTCATTGTACTAAATATGATGTGGTTGTCCCCGAATAGCGTGAGTGAATGGGAGTCTCTGGCGGTTCCTCGGTATCAAAAGAAATATATATATATGATGTGGTCGAGCTTTTAACACTTCCATATTGCCAACGAACTTTTGTCATCGACCACGAAAGATGATGTGCCAAAGACTATTCTGCAATGCATGAATTTCCCAGGAAATTCACAGGCTTCGTGAAGGCCGACGCGGGCATGCAAGAGCACCAAAACCGATCGCCTTCTTCCCCAAATCCCTTTGTTCCCTCTCTCTTTTGTGTTTACTTCAACAACAACAAAAAATGTAGAAAAATATTTTTTTAAAAGTAATTGCTTATATTGTATAAAAATATTAATCAGTGAATAAATAATTCTTTACTGAAAATAATTTATGCCTCGGCATTTTGGTTGATGATGAAAAAAACAACTATCCACTAATTCTTTTATACGATACAAATAATTATTCTTCGAAAAATATTTATTTTTAATTGTAAATATTTTGGGAAACATATATGCCCTTTTTAAAGTCGTGCTCGGGCCTTCCACTCTTGCGGGCCAAGTTTCGTGGGACTTCGTCTATGGTTGGAATGCAGACACGTCAAGTCAAAATTTCACCAAATCAGACACGGTCGATCGAGCAAATCGTGGTACGTCCACCGACCAAAAAGCACGATTTCTCGGAGTTCCAAGTCGTCGACGACGAGGAGGGTTCGAGAAAAGCGCATCATGGCTGCTCGCGACGAGTGCAATCAATCATTCGCAGTCCTCCGACGAATTAGTTCACGCGTTGCGCCTGATGATATCTATTTCACTCGGAAAATGAAGATTTTTGGCATTTCAGGTGGATCGTGGACGGGAAATTTCTTGGCCGAAGGCCAAAGAAAACAAAATGAAGAACAGGTGCTGGAATTTGAAGCACTTGAAAAGTAAATTTGTAGGAATATAAAGATAGTCAAGGCTTCGTTGGTTTTATAAAAAAAACATTATCCTTATTTTCTTTAACATTTGGTTTACTTAAAAAAATGAGGCGAAGGAAAATGTTTTTCTAGTCAATAGAGGATATATGCTTTAAAGTCAAGAAAATGATTTTCTCTCTTTGAAAAACCAAAAAAATATTTTTTTAGATGTGATTTAAGTATCGACATTTGAATTTGAAACTCTATGTTTGAATACGAAAGTTTTAATGTTTGTTGTTTCTATTCAAGGCCAAGTCTCCAATGGCCAAGCCTAAGCCCCTAGTGTCCACACGTGGGTCATCAACACTTGGGTTCAGGTCCTTAATTAATGAAATGTTTTTTCTTATAGTGATATACTAAAAATCGAATTTTTAATGATTGTTTGAAGTTGAAATTAATTACTTCTCTTTTTCTTTTCCTTCTATATTGGCTTGGGAAGGCTCAAACCTTGCCTGCGGCTAGCCATTAGCTAAGAAAGAAGGAAAAAGAAATAGAGAGAGAGAAATTTGATTTCCATATTGAATGGTAAAAAATATTTTTTAATTTCTTTTCAAGTTTTAACTAAACGTCGAAAGATATTATCATTTCCTTGAAAAAGGATTTCTTGGAAAATATACAAAGCCTAAATGTCATTTAACTAATGTCCAAGAAAAAATGCCTGTCTCTTTACAATATTCAATGGACCCACTAATAGTAATTACCCACAAACAGTTACTATTATTTACTATGGTTATTGCCACACCTCCTTTGAGATAATAAGCAAGCTTTTGGTACATGTATATGTTGAAAATTTCCTATAATGGGCTTACATTAATTAATCTATTTTATATTTTAAATAATCGGATATATGTTAGGTCTTTAAGTGATCTCATTGAATTGGATTTTGACATCTATTAATCACAAACCTAGTTAAACGATAAAATGTAGGTAATTGCATTTAATGGAAGCCCGTTATGGAAATAGCCCAGTTAATATCCTATTGATTAGAGTTTGCTAAGTCCCATCTCTAGTCTATAAAATGGTAGGTTATACCTATTAGTTGCCAAATCCTATTAAAAGCAGCTACACTGAAATAAGTCATAGAAAATAAGATTTAACATTCCAATAGATTGCTAATTACAGTCGATCTTATTTATTTTTCTTTGGGGGAAATTATGGTTTAAATATGTATGTTTTAATTTCATTGTGCATATTAGTTTTGGTGTTTTACAGTATATTTTATTGGTTATTTATGTTGAAAATTTCTATGATATAATTATTATCCACACGAAGTTGCAACTTCCAAAGTCATGGGTAGAATCAACCATTATTTGATATCAAAACCATTAGTCAAGTATTCACACCGTGGTGTTAGAAGTCGTCACTTAATGTCAGGAGTTCGACCCATCCTATAAGTCCTCCAATTCGAACACTTGATAGAATTCGTATTGATGAATTCATTATATAACATCAACTGAGGATATTCTCATTTCCACACTTTTGCTCATGAGTTATCAACAATCGTTCTTTGATAGCAAAAGCTAGTCACCTTTCAACCTAAACACCGTCCAAATGCCCTCGCGATATCTTTGAAGGATTCAAATCTTATCTTACAATTTAATATCAAACATTTCAAAAAAAAAAAAATTTAAAAACACAATAATGATTAAGAACCTTAGATTGTAAAGGAGGGGCAGTTAGCCTGTCGTGGTCGTATCTTAACAGTGGAGATTAAACAAGGGACAAATGTGCGATCCAGGTCAAGGTCTTCTCGTCTCGTCCGTGCCGTGGGCATGAACGCTTCCCTTCTCGAGATCGCTCGCACGGCAAATCTTCATGGGCTCGAACTCGCACCGGTCCGTGTTTTCCCGAGGTCCGAACCGCATCTTGGATATGATCTCTTTCTCTCGAATTTCCGGACGAGCAGACAAAAGCAGAGCATCTAGAAAACCACACACATGCAGAGATCGGTTCTTTTGGCCGCGGCGATCGCGACGACTTCGCGAGGAATTCGTCCCAAATGCGCCCCGGAATGCACATCGCCTCCGAATTTCGTCTCGACCCTCTACGCAAATCCCTACGAGGGAACGCGGTTTATCAACTCTCTCTGCCTCTTGCAACTTCCGTCGACCTTCTCGCGTTTAGCAACTCGCGCACGCGTCCGTCGCAGTGCCAACGTGGGTCCTCTGTCTCTGTCCCCGTCTCTGACTCCCTCTCTTTCTCTCTCTAAAGCGCATAGAAAAGTTTACAAAGCCCGTCTCTTCAGTCGTTACGCGGTTGGGTTCGTCGCCATTCATGCATTTGTCCGAGATTTTGATAAATACCACGTTCGAGATTTCGCTTATTTTGATAGCAGCTCATTCGTCTGTGTTCTGGGGTAACTGAAAGTCGGAGGAATTGCAGTTGGAAGTATTTTTTGTGCGGACATTTCTTTAATATTGTGAAGGCTTTTGGTTGGGTCCTATTTTTGGGAGCTCCCGCAAAGTCTCGCGCTTGACTTATAATTAGCGCGTAGTTTTCGAGTGGGGGCTCTGTTCATTTTTCAACGGAAACTTCTCTGTACCTTCCATGCGCGTGTTGACGTGCAGCGGTGTCGATGATAAGATCGAGAATCGTATAAAAATGCGACCTTGACAGTGGATTGTTTGCTTTGCTCCAAGACTCGTCATAACTCTCAGTTCTAATCTGGCAAGAAGTTGATCTCGTCACTGCAATGGTGTTCAAGCGGCCTTTTCCGGAGGAGGGCCAAGAGGGCTCTGGGGCTTCAAAGAGAAGGCTCATACACCAGTAAGTTTTTTCTTCTTTTTGTCCAAATGGGGTTGTGACCGATGCCCTGAAACTGAAAGGCCTCTAACTTGGGTTTGGTTGAATATATCTACAGGACTATGAGAGGTGTGATTGGACGGTTCTCGGAGAATGATATCCTCCATTGCCTCGAGCCTTTCTTGCGCGGAGTGGTAGGTCGATGACAATGAACTGCAATTTTCCAGTTTCTGCTTGTAATTTGCATAAACTGACATTTCACTGTTTGATTAGTTTGTATACTAGACAAATAAGTATAGCAACTCTTGCATAACATCCCTGTGGGACCATCTGGGTTGTTCCAATGGAAAGCATTCCGCAGTTTTGGTGGTCGGTTTTTTGGATCTGGAGTGCGAACTGCACTTAGTTATAGTCTCATCATCAATACCTTGCTTATATTGCCTGTAGTTTTGCAGCTAGAAATATTGCCTTAAACTATATAAGAAAAATGATAACTTCACGAGATATACTTGTTGAAGTATGCAACTGTTTAAAATGTTCGCTTTCAAGTTTCATCTCTCTGAAAATCCGTGCATTTGGATAGGTGTATGAGAATACAGTTTTGAGTACCCTTCATGTCAGGTGCCTTCACAGGGTTGTGTAATCAGTCAAATTAAGTTGTTAGCATACTCTAAATGTAAATTAATTTCGTCCAATCTCATGCGAGTGCAATTTCCCCTTCTCTGTCAATCAGGTTAGAGAGGAGGTGGAACGTGTAGTCTCGCGCCTGCCAGATCTAATTCAAAGGTTGGTTCCTGACCTGTGCAACTTTCGTTTGTATTCATAAACTTATGTTTCTCATATCGCCATATCGGCTACTCTTGATTTGCTTGTCACGTGAGCCAATGCTGGTGATTGTTTCTGATCTCGATGTATGAGCACACGCCTGCTTGTACCGTCCCTTTTCAGTTCGTTTATCTGATCCCTATTGCTTGGATTCCTGACAAGCCATCGAGTAACCTGTTTCATGGTTTCTGTTTCAGGCCCTCGTCCAACCCAGCAGGAAATTCTGTAGGAGAAGGAGGTTTGCAGTTGCGTTTTGTCAGTAAGTTGATGCCTAAATTTTTTACGGGCTGTAAGATCCAAGGTGAAGATGGTTCTCCTATCAAAATTGAACTATTCGACACCAGAACCAACTCTATTGTCCGAAATGGTCCCCTGTCTTCAGCAAGAATTGAGGTTCTGGTCCTGGATGGTGACTTCGGCTCCGATGACCGAGAAGATTGGAGCGAGACTGAATTCAGGGCCAATATTGTGCGTGAAAGAGATGGTCGAAGACCGCTGTTGGTTGGAGAACAGACCATGACTTTGCAAGGAGGAGTCGGTTATATTACTAACATAACATTCACCGACAATTCAAGCTGGATAAGAAGCCGGAACTTCCGGTTAGGGGCTCAAATTGGGCAGAAATATTTGGCTGGTGTACGAATAAGGGAAGGCAGAAGCGAAAAGTTCGTAGTGAAAGATCACCGTGGAGAGCGTAAGTTTAAACAGCTTGAAAAGTTTATTCATCACTGATCTATCTTGTGTTATTATGGAACTTACGCATGACGTTTTTGCAGTGTACAAGAAACATTACCCTCCAAAACTGAAGGATAGAGTATGGCGCCTCGAGAAAATATCAAAAGATGGCACCTTCCAATCTCGGCTGGCTTCCATTGGAATTCACACCGTCAAGGATTTCTTGCGTAAACTGGAAACGGATCTAAATTTTCTAAGAAACGTGAGAAGTTTAACTTTCTTGCAGGCTATCATTCTTTTTGTGGATAAGCTTTAGTTTTATGACGCCTAACTCATCTGTTGCTGAAACTGCAGAATTTAGGTAACGTGTCGAAAAAGATATGGGACACAATTGTTGAGCATGCGATGACTTGCATCGTAGACGACGACGAGGCGTACATCTACTTTGATGGTTTACAGGGAGCCGGCCTTTTGTTCGATTCAACCTACAAAGTTATCAGCACAACCTTTGATGGCCAAAATTACCATCCACTGGAAAACTTGACCCTTCATCAGAAGGTGTGTTTCGACAATCTGAAAAACATAGACGCGTCTCTTAATTCATTTCAGCAACTGTCAAAAACGTATTGTCAAAGGCAACAACTTTCAGTGCCGCGCTGCATATGACATTCTATTGAGTTTAGCACTAGCATAGCATATATTTTACTTTTAGTGATCTTTGCATTCACTGATGAACTCTTTGTTGCTATTGGAATGATCACATCTCTAACAGAATCCCCTCATCTATCTTGCAGCATTTGGTGCGTAATTTAAAGCAGCAGGCTTACTCAAATTTGAACAGATTGACACGAATCAATTTAGCTTCAATTGCTGCTCCTCCAAGGGCCATGGATTGCCTGCCAACATCAGATTCAATTATTGATCCAAGTTCAATCGAGGCACAGATTGACTTCCCGTCTTTCTGCCAAGGCATTGAAGACTTCAAAGGTGCACAATAGTTTATACGTTACAATTTTGTGATGCTGAAAGCCTGAAAACTGTAATCGTTTGAAGTGACTTCTTTCAGGCATTTTTTAAAATTTTTTCTAAAGCCTTTGTTATCTATGCAGATCCAGCAGGAACACTGTCTGGATTTAACTATTCGTCCTCTTCAACATCATACAACAGCGACGCTGTTCAGAGTCAGCAATTTGAAGTCTCCGTCTCACCGGATTATTATCCAGCGCAAGCTTTGAACCCAATTCCCACGGGTAGTTTCCCAATGGAAAATCCCTGGGCGGGACTCTACAGTGGAGAGAACAATTCTCAGTATAATCCACAAAGGACGCTCCAGGTTAACAGCCATTTAGCTGCTGATATGAATGCTTCACAAATCGAAGCATCATATTGTTTCCCATCCTCTTCTTCAGTTTGGACGCCAGGAAATGGCTTATTCATCAGTTCATTGGGCGAGGCTGAAGTCGGGACCTTTTCTTCTTTTCCCCATATCCGCAAAAGTGCGAGGCCTAAAGCAGGTTGGTGCAAGATTCGAGCTGCGGTCAAGTGGGGATCAGTCAGGCGTGGTGTGGCCGCCAGAAGAACGGCGCGCCTTTGGTGTATATAGATTCCAAGGATCTTTTAGAGCATCCACTGCGATCCCCATCCGTGCAAGCATCTCAGGGAAGAAAAACACGTCGTTTGGTCGTGCTTTATCCATTCGTTTGTTTATTTCCTCCTGCATTAGGTTGTAAATTCATAGGCATGTTACAGAACAGGGTCGCCCAAAGAATGTGGCATTGTTTTCTGTATGTAGATCGATTAGGTTTCAGCCATTTTCCTTGCAATAGTTTCTTCTGTATCAAAGTTGTAGATTCATAGGAAGTTCATAGGAAAGGCCGGTCACAAGAGTCATGTACTAGTTCAGTCAGGTCATGTGAAATAAATGTCTAATGTTTTACAGAATCAGTGTCTCAAGAGCTTCATGATCTTAACTTGCTTCAGATTTCCACAGATTCTTGTGGAGTGATTGGTTTTAGATCTTACTGCTGATCCACCTTACTGTTGGTGTTCATGCTTGTGATGTCTTGATTGGAATTGAAACTATCTCATGTCTGCAGGCCAGCGAAATGGCTGCTGTTGAAAGGAATGCAGAAAATCTCTCTCCGAGAGAAAGTGCCTTGAGTCGCAAGCAACGCCGCGCACACTGAGAGTATTCTGTATGCATTCTTTGTCAACATGAAATTAAAGAGAAGACGTGAGATCGGCTGAAGTAAGTCGGTTTGGTAGAAGCTTGAATGGCTCCATCATAATAGTTTGCAACAACGAATTTCGTGGCATCTCGATAAAAACTCGTTCTTACTTGGGATGCAATTGAGTTTGTTGTCCATGTAAGTGAAGGGAATGTTTTAAATAAAAGCTAGAAACGAAGCCATTTTCTTACAAGGGGATCAAGCGCAAACCTCCTTCCTCATATCAAATAAGGGTATGGAGCAACCGATTAAATCTCAAATAAGGAACTGAGCACCTGGCAGGCCAAATCTTCATCTGCCAGCTTGCTCCAGTGGCTAGGGTAGGAGTGATTTGGTCCAAAAATTTTTCATTTTTTTTTTTATCTATATTACTCTAATTTTCAACTCAATCTTAGACTTTTGTTCTATCTTTTTTTGTTGAGCATGGAGTTAAAACTCACATCTAAAACTAATTATCTCCACCTCAACACTCGTTAAAAAGATGGGGATTCAAATTTCCTACCTCCCAAGGGTGGCCACTGAACCGTAGTTTAGAAAATCTTGAGTTTTTTTTTTTTTTTTTTTGGTCAGAAGAAAATCTCGAGTTGAACCGGGCAAGAACTGACCAAATCCATAGAAACCCAGAGTCCAAAATTCTGGCTGGATCTCCCCCAGGTAAAAAAGACCCTTGTGGGCCGTCCCTGTCTGAATCCAGACACTTTCAGAAAAGAAACCCAGTAGTACTATAGTCCACGGTCTCTGCTCGTTAACTTTTTTCAGTTTCTGGGCACAGTGCATCTGTGCAATGGTTCCTGTCCCCTTTACAGATGGCTTGTCCCTGTAACGATTTGTATATTCTGTTCGCTTATTGCTTCTAATCAGCTAAACATGAAAATTCCAGTGCAATGACCAGCCAACCATAATTTGAGGGCTTTTCTTTATTTTTAGGGATTTGGTCATTTTTTACTCAGCATGTGGAACTGGGTCGGAACGAAATTCTTGGACAATTCATTGAAACAAGTTGGCTGGCGATAATTTGTTCAATTGTTGAAAGGGTTTTGGCTAATTAAAATAGATTACTTTAAACATTTATTTGAAATGATAAGATTTACTTTTATGTTATTTTTTCAAAAAATGACCTCAATTTGTGTCTTTAATCGAGAATTTTTTTAAGGGAAACTAGAAATGCGTAATGATCTACGATTCTCAATTCTGCCATTCTCAAAAAAATTTAATTATACCTCATATACACCTGAAAGGGTAGAAAGCATTCCCTTAAAAAATTATTTGATGCGTAAAATTCACTAATCGTATTATTATTATTATTTAAAGTCAAGATTGGGTGTGGTATGCATTACCTTGTCATTATGAAATTTCCTTATCTCTTGTATATGTTTAATTACCAATTATGCTAAAATGATTTTTCTTGCCTTATTTCGCGATTTTCCTAATTTTCCTTGACAATTAATGCTCGAGTTCATTCGGAGAAGTCACTTAAGGAGGACACAAATAATAAAGGGGTTCGAATAATATTTTAATTTCTTCCAATAGTGGACCGAAAATGAACGGTATATTTTATGATGACTTTTTGGAAAAAGTTAAAAAAGAAAAAAACCCTTTTTCCCACTGTTTCGAATTTCAAAAAACGAATGGCATTTTCGTAGATTCGGCACGATCCGTGCCCAATCTTGTTTGGGGGTCCTACAAACCCACTATAAAATTACTCCTTTCGTTTCAATTTCCTCTTCACACTCTCTCTCTCTCTCTCTCTCTCTCTCTCTAGCTCCTCCCTAGCGATCGCTTGCAACCCTTCTAAAACCCTCACGGTTGCTAGGGTTTTGCACGCTCCCTTCCTCCAGCTCGGCTTCACCGATCCCCCTCCGACGATGTCGCTCCGGCCAAGCGCGAGGACGGAGGTCCGCCGGAACCGCTACAAGGTGGCGGTGGACGCGGAGGAGGGGCGGCGGCGGCGGGAGGACAACATGGTGGAGATTCGCAAGAACCGCCGGGAGGAGAGCCTGCAGAAGAAGCGGCGGGAGGGCCTCCAGGCTCAGCAGCAAGCGGCCCCTTCGCTCCACTCTTCCGCGGTCGAGAAGAAGGTGAAATTCTCAGTCCTTCGATTTGGTGATTAGGGTTTTCGTGCGGCCTGCAATTGGGTTTTGCTTTGCGACTGATCGATTGAATGGGTTCTATCCGATTGATCGGCTGATGATTATGACTGTCTGTCAGGATAGGGCCTAGTTGTATGGGGCTTTGTTTGTTATTTGAAGTGGAGATTGGCTTTTGGCTCGTTCGGATGTAAATCGGAGACCTCTAATTGAGCTCAATTGTACGTCATTAAGCCCTTCATCTGGAAGGAGTTTTTGTTTGGTTCTGATGGAAATTGGGTTTTTCTTAATATAAGATTAGCAGAATTATAACGACATTGATCGCCTTGTGCATGTGATTCGTGTATTCTGGCTGGGTCACAGTTCTTGATAAATTAAAGTGTTAGCGCAGAACCATGTAGGGTGTGTTGAGTTCATTAAAAATGTGACTAACTTCTTAAGGGGCTTAAGTTATTGGAGGTAAGGAACATAAACTGCTTCAAAAGTGAGCTATGCCTTTGAGTTTTGAGTTTGGTTTATTGACATTATAAGAGTCCATCATCTTTAGTAATCCGGGATATGTGGAGATGACCTTATCCCTTGCCACAAGAGAGAGAGAGAGAGAGAGAGAGGGGGGAGGGAGGGATACACACAACACAGAGGTCCTGCAATCTTGTTGTAGTTGTCTGCTGGGTCTACTTTTTTTCTTCTGATTTAGTTTGGAGTAGTTAACTCATGATAAAGTTCTGAGGATCGATTGTTTATAGAGCTAAAGTGGAAAAGAATTTGTTGCCTACGAGAAATTATGCTTATGATCTTTGCTAGCTTTTGGATTTTCTTTCTTTGGGATGGAACTAGATACAACTGGAAGAGCAGCTTCACTTAGAATTCACTTATCAGTTTGACTATCAAAAGGAATGTTTTGACTTTTTTTTTTTGGGATGCTAAAAGCAACATGTGGTCTATGTAGTGGTTGGCTGTCTTCTAGGTTGTCCCTTGTATCACCAAGGAGAGCTCTTTTAGTTTGATTCTTTTTGATACTACATTTCAGCATTGCTTATATTGGAACTTGAGTCACTTCTGTTAGATTTGGAAAATGGAAGGAATTGGATGTGGGTAACTACTGGCATAGTTACTTTTGTCTCTCTATCTAAGTGCGATTTCTGGTACCAGGTCGACCTGCTGGAATTTTATTTTTTGAAAAGAAAAATTTTACTTAGCTAGGTAGTTTGAAGAATTTTTCTGGCATGGTAGATATTGCATATGCTTATCAAATTTATATGTTTGCTTCTTCTTGTATTAATGAATTAAGAAATAATGCTATGGTGAAACTGTTTTCATGCTTTTTGCATGTATCACTTTGCCTCAGTATGCTAATGGTAGTCATACTTGTGTTCATGGAGTTATTATACTAACAGTTTCTTGTTGTTAATATATAACATCAGCTGGAACATTTGCCTTCCATGATTGCTGGTGTATATAGTGAAGATAATAACTTGCAACTGGAGGCGACCACACAATTTAGAAAATTACTCTCTATTGGTGAGTTTTTACATTTTTAGTGCATGTTCTATGGTTGCTTTTATTGTGTGGTCGAGAGGCTTACATGATAAGAAATAACATTTTACGCAAAGTGAAGTTTGTTATTTATAAATTATAATATTTTACTTGACTTTGTCAGAACGCAGCCCTCCAATTGAAGAAGTTATACAATCCGGTGTTGTTCCGCGGTTTGTTGAATTTCTAATGAGGGAGGATTTTCCTCAACTTCAGGTACTGTGAGGTGCCATTGTTAATCGACTCTTGTGAACATTCTTTCAACTTTGGTGCTAACTTTTTGATCCTTTGACAAATTCTAGTTCGAAGCAGCATGGGCTCTTACTAACATTGCTTCTGGGACATCTGAAAACACTAAAGTTGTGGTTGATCACGGAGCCGTCCCTATATTTGTTAAACTTCTTGGTTCTCCTAGTGATGATGTTCGTGAGCAGGTATAGTGTGGACGATTCCATACTTTCTTGTATCTCTATTCTCACTTTCCCTTCCTTATCTGTTAGTTGGAACTTAGACCGTTTTGTCAAGTGTGCGATTGAATAATCAATTGACCCCATTCACCTTCTCTTCTGGAACAGGCTGTTTGGGCACTGGGAAATGTTGCCGGTGATTCTCCCAAATGCCGTGATCTCGTTCTTGCAAATGGAGCTTTGCTTCCTTTATTGGCACAGTTGAATGAGCATGCCAAGCTGTCTATGCTGAGAAATGCTACCTGGACTCTCTCGAACTTTTGTAGGGGAAAGCCACAACCTCCTTTTGATCAGGTTGGTTGGTTCATGCCTATTGCCCCCTGTTCAAAGACTGTATTAAATGATTTGATTAATTGATATGGATATAGTCAACCTCTCTGCTGATTAAAGTACGTTTACAGTCTTTCACCTATGACTATGTATCAGCTACAATAGTTTTTGCCTTGACATCCAATTTTTTATCTGTTCATTAACAGGTTAGGCCCGCACTTCCAGCTCTTGAACGCCTTATCCATTCAAATGATGAAGAGGTCTTGACTGATGCATGTTGGGCACTATCCTATCTTTCTGATGGAACAAATGACAAAATTCAAGCTGTAATTGAAGCTGGTGTTTGTCCCAGGCTTATTGAGCTGCTTCTGTGAGTTCTTTTTTCCTACACTGTTTTGTAGATTGGGTTGTTGTCTCTTCATTGTTTGGGTTTGGATCCCTTTTCCCTTTTATACATGATGGTTAATGTAAGATCAATTTTGTCAGCCATCCATCTCCGTCAGTGCTGATTCCCGCCCTTCGCACTGTTGGGAATATTGTCACTGGGGATGATCTACAAACTCAGGTATTTGAAAGGGTTATGTAGTTGCAACATCCTTACAAGAAAGTATGTTTGGGAACACACTCAGTTTGTCGTAATTTTTTCCTTTGATTTAGTGCATCATCAACCACCAAGCACTTCCATGCCTTCTTAACCTGTTGACTGGAAATTACAAGAAAAGCATCAAGAAGGAAGCATGTTGGACCATCTCAAACATCACTGCTGGAAACAAGGAGCAGATTCAGGTAAGATATTCACTAATTCTTTTTTTGTTTTCTTTTTTTTTTTTTGTTGTCTTTGATTTAATGCAACATGAAATTTTATATAGAGCATATTGGTTTGTCAATATCTTCATCATGCGTGACTGATTGTTTGTATGATACTCTACAGGCTGTCATAGAGGCTAATATAATTGCTCCACTCGTTCATTTACTTCAAAATGCCGAATTTGACATTAAAAAGGAAGCTGCATGGGCAATCTCCAATGCTACATCTGGCGGTTCCCATGAACAGATAAAGTATGAGTTATCTTTGTATAAGTGTTTCTTTTTGTGTTTGAGTAGTGGTATCTCTTAGATTTTGGTTTCACTTTCTTGCTTCAGGTTCCTTGTTAGTCAAGGGTGTATCAAGCCCCTGTGTGATCTTCTCATCTGTCCTGATCCAAGAATTGTGACCGTCTGTTTAGAAGGTCTTGAGAACATATTAAAGGTTGGGGAAGCTGAGAAAAACCTAGGAAGTACAGGCGATGTGAATCTTTATGCTCAAATGATTGACGACGCCGAGGGCTTAGAGAAGATTGAGAACTTGCAGAGTCATGACAACAATGAGATATATGAGAAAGCAGTTAAGCTTCTTGAAACCTATTGGTTGGAAGAAGAAGATGATGCGATGCCTCCTGAGGAGAATGCCCCTGGTTTGCAGTTTGGAGGAAGTGAGCCGCCCTCTGTTCCATCTGGTGGTTTCAAGTTTGGCTAAGGTCGGGTTTTTATGAGCAATGTTATGCTTTCGGTTCAGACCATGTCGATTTTGTTTTTTGGGTTCAGTTAGCTCATCATACTAAGTTTGATATTGTTTGTCCTTGCAATCTTACTCCTGCAGGGAAAGCTGCTGCTGAATTATATAAAGTTGTCAAGCTGCGAAGGGATGGAATCTGCATTGAGGTCAGGTGTCGCTCATATTGTTGCCCTGTTGTGTCCAGTTTTTATGAGATTTTGGAGTCATGCTTGGAATGGCTTGGGGTCTGGATAAAGCTTGTGAAGAGAGCAATACAGTGTGGTTGTATGTGGATTGATGATGCTGCAGCTAAAGAGCTTGGTGGAAGTTTTGTTGCAAGAGGTCGTCCCTGTCAATTGGGCTCTTCTGTTAAGAATCTTGCATTTTAAAAGTAATTATTATCGGCCTATTGTAGTCTTGTTGTCTACACAATGATATATTGGTATATTGCTCTGCTGAATCTTGAGCAGTATTTCATTTCTTTACAGTTGTTAAGGGTCACTATTATAGTTATTTTCTATTTTCTCATTGTCGTGACAGAGCTTAGCAGCAATTGCCTTTTTTTTTTTTTTGGTTGTTTTTGAAATGTCAACTCATATGTTATATGCGAAAGATGTGAATAAATGGCTTCTTTTGGTTTTGGCTTCTCTGGACAATTTTAATTGATGCACCTGACCCCTGACTACATGTGGTATGCCTATCTAGTTGGAAGATTGGCATAATTTATTTGGACTGCAAATTTGAAGTCATTGCACTGATGAAACCATATTTTAACTATTTTCCAGCTGAAACAGCTTGTGAACTTACAGGAGGAAAAGATCAATCTTGTGTTTGACTCGACCTCAGATGGGGTTAGCTTGCAGGGCATTAACTCCTTTTGAGGTTGGGGTGTTTTGATTCGTTACTTAAGCAAACACATATATGCAGGAGACATTTTTTTCTTGAAAACTAAGAAACAACCACGTGCTCCGCTTTTATGCTGGCAAAGCTAACCTGGAGTTGAGGTGACAATCCTCTGTCTCAAGATCCGAGAGAGGGACTTGAGTTTGAGGTGGATTTGTATCCATAAACCTAGATTCGTTGGGTATTGGTCTTGACTTATTTGCGTTTTCAGAGACATAGACGGGTAGTCTTTGCACGTTAATGCAGAAAAGGTTGCATCGTGATGTCATCTAGTTTGAAATTCAACTTTTTTGAGTTGGAAACTAGTTTTAAGCGATTGGGCGACTCTCGAGAGTTTCTTTCTTGTTTCGACATCTATAAGGCAGAAGGTGCGTGCAAGTTTTTACCATAGGAGAAAGAAAATAAGAAAAAGGAAAATGAGCTTGAGAGATTGTCATCAAAATCTTTGTGATTTCTTGCGCTTGATTTATTCACATCACAATAATAATATAAAAAAAAGCTATTTTAGCGAAGTAACACTATTTTGATTATATGCTATATCCAAAAAGCTCATAGTGCATAGCGTGGCCAAAGCATTCTCCATGTGAAGAGACTCTGACTATCAATTTTTTCATGGGATGCTAATCTCATAATTCAAACGATGGAGATGTGAAGTAGCCGTGGTGCAATTGGAATATTTATAATGAGTGAGGCTCTTCGCGTGTCGTTGAAAGCGGTAGCTGATGTTGGTCTCTCTATTATGCTCTTTTATAAAGAATTTTTTTATTTTAAAGCACTATCCGATTAACTAATGTAGAAAATTATATGTAAATTAACATAGAAGAAATTATATATCGTGAAGCTTTTAAGTTTAGCGAGTGAAAAAAGTAAAAAGGAAAACAACACAAATGGTGTACGGATTTTCACTTAATATGTAATGTAATCCTTGAAATTTTAATTTATTCAATATCATTCCTGAATTTTAGTCTTATATAAATGTTTTCCTTGAATTCTCGATTTTTTTGATATAATTATTAAATTATATATAAATGTTCAATATTGTCCAAAACCTGAATAAATGAGAGAATAATATCAAATATTTTTATACAATTTAGAGAGTGACTTGAACATTTAACCCATTAAAACTTTTTGTTCGACATTACGCGTAATGTCGAAATTCAGGTAATGGCAAATTCATTTGACAATGTCACCCGGGTTTTGAGGGTGGATCCGAGAGGCATGGATCGGGTCAGCCAGGGGCTTTCGATCCGAAAGTCGCGGAGGTCTCTCCTGCTTCCTTCCTTTCCCCACTCGCTTCGTTTTCCCACCATCTCTTCCTTTCTCCTCCGAGATTGTTTCTCACTCCACATTTCCATTTCCCCGTGCACGTTTCCCTCTCTTCCCGAGGAGTTTCTTCCCAACTGTATATAAGTACTCATCCTAATCGGAAGCTTTTCTCACTTCAAATGCGCGCTTCTGTCTCTCCTAGCGTCCAATCATCACACCACCAGGCATCTCTTTCTTCTCTCTCTCTCTCTCTCTCTCTCTGTTCTTTTCTCTTTTCTGGGTTTGTTCTTTTCTTTTCGTGCTAGACAACCTGTCTCTGAGTTCCGTTTGGTAGCTGAGAGAACGAATGGAAGAAAAATTTCAGACAGAGATTCCAACTCTTTGAATCCGCAACTGGGTAATGGCCAGCACGGAAGTTTGTTGAAGAACTATGAATTTGAAATTGCTGAGCATCCGTTTTGCCCGAATTCAGCGCGACCCGACATTTGATCCGATAGGAATGTGTTGTCTTATCGCTAAAGCTCCCGGCTTTGAGCTTTAGTCGGCCCGATTCAAGTGGGTCTCCTTCGTTTGCACGTTAGCTGACGAATTCTGGGCGCTTTTTACTGATTCTTATCTTTGAATGCGGTGATAGTGTATGTGGATTATGAAATGTTTCTTGCTGAAGTGTCCTCGGCTGATCCGATTTATCTGCTTTCATTCTAGTTTTGCTGCTTGAACTTTGCTTCCAGGTGTTAAAGCATTCATTTTGCTTTCGATTCAAATTTTTGTTTGTGAAGGAGGCGGTGAAATACTGTGAGGGAATAGGAATATGCCACTGGAACTGAGCCTTTCTTGCCCTCTTAAACTCAGTCTTAGGCGTTGCTTGTAATGAATTTGAATTGACAATTGTTTCCATCCCTTGGGTTGTGGCAACTGTGAAAAAGAAAACATGGCCAACTCGAAACGATTGAGAAAAACCTTGTCTTATTTGTTATGCTAATGGATAGATATGCATGTGCCCTGCATTCCATATGCTGTATCTTGTGTGCTTGCAGATGTCTCTTCATTGAGCTGCTTTGCAGTGGGGTTGAATGACACATGATTGTCTTCTGAGTTCAATATTTCTGAGATTCTTACCTTGAACCCTTAGGTAATAGCTGGAGCAATGGAGTGATATCGTATTCTTCTCCTGTTTGGTTCCAAATCCTTTGTCCTTCAATCTCAGATGCGAACTCTCAACATGTGCTTCTCAATCTTACAATTTTCAAGAGCTGGAATACCAAGATTGGCTGGTTTCTGGCGTCAAAGCTTCCACACTCTTAGTAGACCTGACAAGAATGGCTCTCACTTTACATTGTTCAGTTCAAAGACTTCAGGGCTTGAAGGAGGATACAGTAGGAAATGGATAAGAAGACCAGTTTCTACAAGAACAGGGGGAAGGAACAAGACCCAAGGCAATAAACACAGTGATGTTAGGGATGGAGTTTCGGATGCTATAGTCTCTGCAAGCACAATGCTGAACATAGAAAAAACAGAAATAACTGAGTTTCGCAAAATTGAGTATTCTGATATTCAACAAAAGATTGCCGAGAACAAAGAATTAGCCAGCCTCGTGACACTAATCGTCTTTGATCTGGAGACCACAGGATTTAGTAGAGAGAGTGAAAGAATCATTGAGATTGCATTGCAAGATCTTTCAGGGGGCAAGAATAGCACTTTCCAGACACTCATTAATCCAGAACGTTCTGTTCCAAATGCTTATGTTCATGGCATTACAACCCATATGGTGAACAGGCCTGACGTTCCCAGGTATCTATTCACTTGCTAGTATGAATTTGTATGTTATCAAATTCGGGATATGAAATAAAGCGACAAGAAAAAGATCACATGAAATAACCTCCCCCATCATTAAAGATACTCCAATATCTTTCAAACGGCATATTCATCGTACAGTATCTTTTATTTCTCAAAGTTGTTCATGGTTCTGATCAAGTTTATCAATGTTTTTTTCATAAGCATTAGTGTCCTTTTCAAGTTGCGTATTATGCTTAACATGTTTTGACGAAGTAATCATTCTGAAGGCAAAATGTTAGCAGCAATGCTCCACATTACCCGATAGAGATACCTTAGACAACCTTCATTCAATGTACATGCTGCTCTGGTGCCTGTGCTTTTTTTTCTTTCTTTGGTTGTTGAATTAGGAAAAGGAAAAACAAATGACGAGAATGCTGTAACTGCCAAATTTGTGTTTCACTTTCATGAGCTCCAAAGAGAACATGTTATTCTGTGGGGGGTTAAGATGAACTGTTGGACCATGCTCAAGATTTAGCTAAAATTTGACCTTCTCAGTTATAAGCAAACTTGTTGTTAAAAGGACAATGTTACATGCTCACCATAGATGACAATAGTGACCCTTGCGCACCCCTTAAAAAGTAGAAGCTTTTGTGCTGGAAAGGACTGTTCATGCTTGGGGACTTGTAGCTGCAACAACAAGATGGAACGTGTAGTTCTTTTGAAAAAAGCTTTCTAATGTTGTTGAGTCTTCTACCGGGGGTTGTTCTTGCTTTCGTCTTTTTGGTGCCTCAACCGATAGTTTTGATGTCCAGTCACTATGTATTACCCAGTACTCACAAGATTATAGCTAGTTGAGCAGAAACGGAGTGGTTTTACAATTTGACTTTTCTTTGGAAAATAATGAAGTGACATGAGATGGTTTCTCAGTGCTGTGTTATGTACATTATTGGCTGGATTGTCTCCTTAATGAAATACTAAGCTGATGGTTGTCGTGTTGCTCCTCAGCATCCTCAGTTTTATGCATCTAGGATTTTTGCTCTTTGGCTGAAATTATTTTCTCAGATCAGAAGTGGAAATTGGTCATGTAGGATGAAGGACTTGATACCAATATTATTCCAATTTGTGAGGAGCCGTGAAAAATCTGGGGGACTTGTCGTGTTTATCGCTCATAATGCTCGAAGATTTGATGTGCCTTTTTTGTTGGAGGAATTTAATCGCAACTCCTTTGAGGTTCCTGCAAACTGGCTATTCACGGACACACTTCCTCTGGCACGTGAGTTGATGAAATCTAAAGGTCTCTCTCTCTCTCTCTCTCTCTCTCTGTGCATGCGGTAAACGACTTATGCACGTGCACATGAATGGTTTGCTTCACTGACAAATTCCCAGTAACTGTACATATGGTAAGACTCGGCCTTTTTCTGACAGGAGCGAAACCTTCTTCAAGCATATCATTGCAATCGCTTCGTGAGTATTATGGAATTCCATTGGCTGGTTCAGCACATAGGGCTATGTCGGACGTGAAGTCATTGTCAGCAATTCTTCAGAGATTGACACACGACCTCAAGATTCTCCCCTCTGACCTCGTACAGAGATCTTTCAAAGCCACAGATCTCAACAGTGCTAAGAAGAAGAAAAGTTCAAGATGATTCTTTCATCCATGCTTCATCACCTGTTCAAGCAGGATGCTCAGGAATGATGCTAGAGCAACAAGGAGGGCTGCTGCTCATGACGCATACTGGGGCATGGAAATTTAGGCAGATTAGCAATCTTGAAGCAACCATTGTTGTAATTTATGACCCATCATTATTTAAAGAAATGAATTTCAAGTGCCTTTGGGGCTATAACCTCTCTCTCTCTCTCTCTCGCTCATGCACAAAAATGAACTTGAACTGAAGAAGAAATTCTTTCCCGGCGGTAGGTAGTGGCTATGATCGATTCGATAGAAAAGAAGGAATAGTGTGTATTTTTCGTTGGGGATTTCCTGGAAAAAATCGTCGCAAGGATTTTCCCTTGTCCAGCTCAAAGTAATCAATCATTTTATTGTTACCATCCTACAATTTTCTTATACATGTGGTGATAGGTATTTTACAATGGTAAAGGTAGCACAAGAGCTCATTCGATCTTTAGAGAGAGAGAGGCCAATTTGACATAAAAAATCCCTTCCTATTATGAACTTTTGCCAAATTGAAGTATTTGTGAATTAGTCCATTCAACCATTAGCATGCTAAACTTATACAATATCTCTTAAATTTTACTTTGTTACGATATTTAACCTCACCATTATTTTTTACGTGAACATATATGAGGCACATGACTTTTAAAAAGTAAAAGTGTGTTTTCATCTCTCTCTCCCTTTTTTTTAATGAAATCTCTCTATTGCTTTTAAGTTTGTGTCTTTGTTTATTTGCTTATCTTTCCCATTAAGCATCTTATCTAACTATGTCAATATGTTCATCATATTTTAAGAGAGACTTCCTTAAAAAGCAAAAGAAATATGAAAATACGCTTTTCCACTTGAAAGTCACATGCATTAGACATACCAATGAAAAAAAAATTAACGGAGGGTTAGCATTGTAAAAAAAAAAAAAGATTCATGGGATCATATGTCACCATATGAGAATAGATGCTTGCAATCTCTAAAATTAAGGCTGATTTTGACCCTAAAAATTGACTCGTTGTGCATCCCTCGAACTCTCAATAAATCAAGGACAAAAGGAAAAATAAAAAATCATATAGCCATAAAAGCATATATGGACTAAAGTAAGTCTTAAAACTGTTTCGTTTGAATCTTATGTGGACCTCAGCATCCTTTAACATAAAACAAATAAAGAATAGAGTCGACTATGGGATTCGATAAACATATTACATTAAATTACGGACTAAATTGTATTGACACCGCGCGTTATAATAAAGAACTCATTCCTATCAACTCGTTAATAGAATATATGTTGTACAGGTAAAGTAACCCCTAGTTGATGTACGAAGACACCTGCTTCTTGGTGAGGAACACCTTAAAACATTCGAGGACATGAGGAGTACCCAGGCCTCAAACTCTAAATAAATCAAGGAAGGGAAAAAGGGAAGAAAAAAAAAAACGAACGAAAATTCCTCCTTTCCCATTTGATCCCCGGTCGAAAGGTAAGAAAATATTGGCTGCCCCTCGAGTAAGCAAGCACAACAAAAAAGAGGGTCTAAATTCGCAACACGTGTCCAAATGGGGCCCAATGTCAGAACTTTCGGAAAACTTTCTCTTTTTTCCTCTGCACGGTCTTCTCTCTTTCGGCTTCCGCTGCACTCTCTCTCACTTGTCTCTCTCTTCGCCGCCCCCTCTCTCTCCCACCGGCCGGAGGTAAAGCCGCGCGGTGGTTCGTCGGACGAGGGCTCGGTCGTGACTCCACAGGAGAGAGAGAGAGAGAGAGAGAGGGAGAGAGGGCACAGTCGGGGTGAGCGACTCGGCGACGGAGGAAGAAAGAGAGGAGAGAAGAGAAAAGAATGTAGCATTGGACCCATTTAAACACGTGTCGCCTTCTTTTTTGTTGTGCTTCCTTACTCAAGGGGCAGCCGTTATTTTCTCGTCAAAAGATCTCCCGAAAGATTAAAAAAAAAACAAAAAAGAAAGACAAAAACAAAAACAAAAGGTAGAAAAATAAATAAAAAAGGTGCAGAGGAAGAGAAAAGAGAAAAGAATGTGACATTGGACCCAATACGTGTCGCCTTCTTTTTTGATGTGTTTCCTTACTCAAGGGGCAGCCAATATTTTCTCATCAAAAGATCTCCCGAAAGGTTAAAAAAAAAAAAACAAAAAAAGGTAGAAAAATGAAAAAAAGAAAAAGAAAAAGAAAAAGTGCAGAGGAAGAGAGAAGAGAAAAGAATATGACATTGGACCCATTTAAACACGTGTCGTGATCTCAAGCCCTTTTCTTTATTGTGCTGACCTGGCTTATCCAAGGGGCGGCTAATATTTTCTCGTCAAAAGGTCTCCCCAAAGGTAAAAAATAAACAAAAAAGTAGGAAAATAAATAAATAAAAAGTGGGGAGATTTCCCAGCAAACTCCCAATTTCCTTTTTAAAATTTTCTTAATTATTTTTTAAAGGGGAAGACAAAAATTAGGACATACCTTGGCGAGCACGCCACGCCACCAGCGACGCTCCTCTCTATCACCCGCGCCTACATTGTCGTTTCCTCCCTCCATCGCTCTCACTCTCACTCTCACTCTCACTCTCACTCTCTCTCACTCTCTCTCTCTCTCCCTGCCTGCTCAAACCCGCAAATTCCTCTCCGCTCCCGCTCCTACAATCTCTAAGGCTTCCCGATCGATCGATCGATCCGAAATCTCTCCCCTGCCGACGACGACCAGCAGAAGGGGCTTTCCTTTGGGGGGTTGCTTTCGGAGCGAATTGCGTCGGCCCTCTTTCGACTTCACGGGAAGCTCCGGGAGGAGGAGAAGGAGAAGGAGAAGAAGAAGAAAGGTATGTACGGCGATTTGTGGAGCGTGCCCCCGGCCTCGAAGCGATACCGAATCCACTCTCCAGTCGAGATCCGGTTAGCTCGACTCTTCCCCGCAGTTTCCCGTGCATGGCGGTCGCTGATGGAAGCGGTTTTTCGCTCGTTTGTTTTTTCTTTTTAATTTTTTATATTTGCTGGGAATTCTGGGCGGGTTCGGTGCGTTTTAGACCGTTATTTTAAGGATCGTGTCGTCTTTTTTTTTTGTCTTTCTTTACCTGCTATATGACCTGGAAATAGACGGAGACTGATGAAAAAGAAAATTGGATTTTTTCTGATTTTGGATGATCGCATTTGACTTCTTTGAAGCTGGTCATGGGTGTGCATGACAATGCATCTATATTTTGAAAATAATTTTTAAACATTTGATAATTACCTAAAATTTTTATTTTTATAATAGTAATGTGTTTAGTAAAAATTTAAAATCAAATTTTTTTTTTCCTTTTCCCTTTTCAACTCCTTTTCTTTTTAATAAGTTGCTGACGACTAACCAAACAAGGGTCGATGCCTTTGCCAGCTGCGAGCCTCACTATGAGATGGGTTGGGTGAGGGCAAGCCTCGTTGGCCCACTACCAAGACGACATTAGCTTGGCTGGGAATGTTAGTCCACCGCTAAGGCAATGTTGGCTTGGCAACACTTGCATAGCGATGCACCAAAGAGGTTGAGCTCACCTAGCCACTTGCCAGTGTTGCCCAACCAAGCTGACATTGCTCTCGTGGTGGGCCAGTAAGAGGTTTGGCTAATCGCCGGTCATGGTCAGAGACCAAGGTTGGCAACCAGTAAAAGAAGGAGAAAAAAGAAGAAAAAAGAAATGAAAGAGAAGAAAAGTTTAAAAATTGAACTTGATTCTAAAATTTTCTTATAAACAAAGAAAAATAATTTTTTTATTTATTGATTAAGTTATCGAACAATTTAGTCCGTTTCATGATTGATTGGGCAAATAGTTTAGATGCAAAAAGAATTTTTCAGCATATAAAAGTCGGATTGAGCAGATAAAGAAAGGAAATTTATTTATATAATTTTTTCCAGGTGTCTAGTGCGCGACTGTTCTTCGAAATGCCCATTGTTTGCCCCTAGCTTCTTCTTCCTTTAGTAAAGTCCCCCTTTGCTCTTATGACCGAGGGTAAGAGCAGTCCGTCTCATTTACATGGCCAAATCTCCCATAGTGATCTGTTCGACAGAGTGAACGAACCCCGTACAGTCGGTGCTTTCCTCATCCTCTAGGCAAGGCTGATGCTCGTTCATGTTTCCGGAGTTCGTGATCGGGGTGCGCTTCCTCTGCTTTATCTTTAAATCATAATGGGATCGTGTGGATGCAGGTATGTTTACGTGGTTCCTCGACGACCAGGGCTTGTGCTGCCACATGGAGGAAGAGCATCATCTGGAAGCAAGCAATGGGGTATTCCTCAAATTCATATGTTGATGACAGAAACATGACATGCGTTAGTTATAACATGTTTGGTCGGTTGCGAGGTTGCCGTATACACGTCTTCCCTCGTGGAAGGTCTTGCGATTTCTTGACGCGTTACGAATGAGGGAACTGACTTCTTAGTTAATCTTCTCGACGATGACTAAAGTTCTTGGCCGTGATCTTTCAATTAACCATCCCCACCAAACGAAAGGGAATTGCAGTAAAAAGATAAAGAGGAGAGAGGCTCACGTTTGGAAGATAGTGAAGAACAGAAATTGCAACTATAGAATGACAAATTTTATGAACTTAGTTAACATTGAGTTGAAAGGCTTTGTTAGCATTCATGAGTGATTATCCTCCAATAAGTGAGCTTCAATTCGACCATTGTAAGAGGGATGCCAATACGATCCGATCTCCCTTTAACTTATAAATTTGATATGATCCGATCCATATTAACTTATTTAATTCGTAATATAAATTTGATAATCCATATTTGACCCGATCTATATTATTGATACATATTAATATTTAACTTAATTTAGAAAATTTATTCCCACTCATTTAATTTACTTTAAACTTTTCATATATAAGTTATTTAAATAAAAATGTCATATCAAATTTATAAAGGTAGATTTTAATAAAAATTAATAAATAAAAAAGTGTGAATACATTTAAATTGAAATATTTTTGGAAAATATTGTTTTTAAAATCGAATTTTATTTTTTTAAAAATTTGAATTTATTATTATTTTTTTTTCTTTTTTTTTTATTTATTTTTCCTTCTTTTCTCTATTCTTTCTTCTTCCTTCCTCTTCCTCTTCCCCTTTTCCTCCATCCACCAGCGTTGCCCGGCGGTGACCGATCTAGAAGCGGGCCGGTGAGCCCGAGCTCAACTAGGGCCAACGAACTCAAGGCTCGGCCGATCCAAATGAGCCCGAGCTCGCCGGTGTTGGCCGAGATTGGGCTCGCCAGCCTGAGCACCGCCAGCTTGACTGGGTTGTTATGGTTAAGCAATGAACCAGACTGGGTTGTTATGGCTAAGCAATGAACCGATTTATAATTTTAAGATATTATTTGTCTCACTTCGTGGATCAACTCTGACTGGTTCTTTGGTTTGTCTGTCTATACGCAACACGTTGGTGCTCTGGCAAACCGTATATTGAGTTGCTAGCTAGGGTGCTTTTAACAATGACGGGATTATATTTGTTAATGCGCTTTACATGGCTTGGATCAAGTTACGTTTACACTTGCTCGGTCACAGCAAATATGTATTTGTGGGCTAAAACCACAACTGCTAGTATATGTCAAAGAAAGCAGCGTGTCAAAGCTCTTTAGTTCTAACTGATGGAGCTCTGTACTGCAGGTCTGTCCAGTTTGTGCAATGAGAGTGAGGTTTGATATGGTTGCACACATAATCTTACAGCATGGAAATATTTTGAAGATATTATTTTTAAAACTTTTCTTGCACTCGTTCCTTGCTTGCTATCACGTACAATCTATGTGCTATATCTTCTTTGCTTCAGTTGCAATTTGCTAATTATTTGATTTAGTTGATTTTCATAATGTACGGAATTATGATGTACCTTGCTTTCTTTTTCTAATTTCCACTTCCTTTGGGAAAACGCATAGTATAAAATTCACTTAGCTTCCACCAAGTTTCATCTATTTTTTTGCAGTTTCTTTTTGCCACACAATTCTTTGAAACTGGGCCTCTGGATTATCTAGATTATGACTTTTGAGGATGGTATGACCATATTGATGTGCGCTTCCATGTCCAATTGATCATTGCCGATTCACTATTTTAGTGTCTATGGCCAATTTTCATGTCATGCATCTCTTCAATCCGTCGCTTTGTTCCGTGAAAATTATTATGTCAAATACGCTCAACGACTGTGTTCCCTTAACAAAAAGTTACGCGCAGCGTAAGAGGAAATCGCGTAAAGGTGGATCTCACTCCACGCCTTCTTTGTTGAGGAGAGGACAAAGAGGAGGGACTCTCCAATCCCTTCTGGGTGGCGGCCAAGAAAAGGTAACAAGCTCAGCCAAGAAAAGGAAAAGGTCGAATCAAAATGTGGCAGGAAGGTGCGTTACTGCTCCGGGGAATACCTTTGGTTTTTTTTTTTGGAGCTGTGTTGTCCTATCGATTGTTATAGTGCACTGCATGATCTTCTACACAATAATTTGAAAGTTACTACAGCATGTTGCATTAGTTTGAAGGAAGGGAAGTGCTTTTGAGTTCGGCTGTTGGTAGATAGCGAATTATGGTTCTCACTTTACATTGTTCAGTTCGAAGACTTCTAGGCTTGAAGGAGGATACAGTAGGAAACGGACAAGAAAACCAGCGTCTACAAGAACAGGGAGGAGGAACAAAACACCAGCTTCTACAAGAACAGGGAGGAGGAACAAAACCCCAGCTTCTACAAGAACAGGGAAGAGGAACAAAACACCAGCTTCTACAAGAACAGGGAGGAGGAACAAAACCCCAGCTTCTACAAGACTCGTAACCCTAATTGTCTTTGATCTGGAGACTACAGGATTTAGTAGCCAGAGTGAAAGAATCATTGAGATTGCATTGCAAGATTTTTCAGGGGGCAAGAATAGCACTTTCCAGTCGCTTGTTAATCCAGAACGTTCTGTTCCGAACGCTTATGTTCATGGCATTACAACCCATATGGTGAACAGGCCTGACGTTCCCAGGTACCTATTCACTTGCTAGTATGAATTTGTATGTCATCAACTTCGGTATATGAAATAAAGCGACAAGAAAAAGATCACTTGAGAAAAGCTTCCCCAACATTAAAGATACTCCAATATCTATCAAATGGTATATTCAGTCTAAAGTATCTTTTATTTCTAGTTGTTCATGGTTCTGATCAAGTTTATCAATGTATTTTTCGTAAGCATTAGTGTCCTTTGCAAGTTGCGTATTATGTTTTAACATGTTTTGATGGAGTAATCACTCTGTAGGCAAAATGTTAGCAGCAATGCTCCTTAAGCTTTTTCTTTCTGAGTACATTACCCAATAGAGATACCTCAGACAACCTTCATTTGATGTACATGCTGCTCCGGGGCCTGTGCCTTCTTCTTTTTTTCTCTTCTTTGGTTGTTGAATTAGGAAAAGGAAAAACAAATGACGAGAATGTTGTAACTGCCAAATTTGTGTTTCACTTTCATAAGCTCCAAAGAGAACGGGCTATTCTGTGGGGGGTTAAGGTGAACCATTGGACCATGCTGGACATTTATATAGAAGTTGACCCTCTCAGTTATGGGCAGACTTGTTAAAAGGACAATGTTACACGTTCACCATAGATGACAATGGTGACCCTTGCGCACCCCTCAAAAAGTAGAAGCATTTGTGCTGGAAAGGACTTTTCATGCTTGGGGACTCATAGCTGCAACAAGAAGATGGAACGTGTAGTCGTTCTTTTGGAAAAAAAAGCTTTTTAATGTTGTCAAGTCTTCTACCGGCGGTTGTTCTTGCTTTTGAATTTTTGGTGCCTCTTCAACTGATGGTTTGGATGTCTAGTTATTATGTAGATTATAGCTAGTTGAGCAGAAACGGAGTGGTTTTACAGTTTGGCTATTCTTTGGAATGAAGTGACATGAGATGGTTTCTCATTGCTGTGTTATGTGCATTATTGGCTGCATTGTCTCGTTAATGAAATACTAAGCTGATGGTTGTCCTGTTGCTCTTCAGCTTCCTCAATTTTAGACAACTTGGTTTTTCGCTTTTTGGCTGAAATTATCTTCTCAGATCAGAAGTGGAATTTGGTCATGTAGGATGAAGGACTTGATCCCGATGTTGCTCCAATTTGTGAGGAGCCGCGAAAAATCTGGGGGACTTGTCTTGTTTATCGCTCATAATGCTCGACGATTTGATGTGCCTTTTCTGTTGGAGGAATTTAACCGCAACTACTTTCCGATTCCTGCTAACTGGCTGTTCATGGACACACTTCCTCTGGCACGTGAGGTGATGGAATCTAAAGGTCTCTCTCTCTCTCTGCGTGCGGCAAATGACTTATGCACGTGCACATGAATGGTTTGCTTCTCTGACGAATTCCAGTAACTGGACTCGAATGTGTTTGCCTTTCTTTGACAGGAACGGAACCTTCTGCAAGCGTATCGCTGCAATCGCTTCGCGAGTATTATGGAATTCGGTTGGCCGGTTCAGCACATAGGGCCATGTCGGACGTGAAGTCATTGTCAGCAATTCTTCGGAAATTGACACGCGACCTCAAGATTCTCCCCTCTGACCTCGTACAGAGATCTTTCAAAGCGACGGACCTCAACAGTGCTAAGAGGAAGAAAAATTCAAGCTGATTCCTTTATCCATGCTTCATCACCTTTTCAAGCAGGATGAGCAGAATTGAGGCGAGAGCAACAAGGAGGGGCTGCTGCTCATGACAAATACTGGGGCATGGAATTTTAGTCAGATTAGTAATCTTGAAGCAACCGTTGTTGTAAGTTATGACCTATCATTATTTAAAGAAATGAAATTTCAAGTGCCTTTGGGACTATAACCTCTCTCTCTCTCTCTCTCTCTCTCTCTCTCTCTCTCTCTCTCTCTCATGCACATTTTTGTGCATGAGGGATTTTCCCTTGTCCTGTTCAAGGTAATCAATCATGTTATTGTTACTGTCCTACAATTTTCTTATACATGTGGTGATAGGTATTTTACAATGGTAAAGGTAGCACAAGAGCTCATACAATCTCGAGAGGGAGAGAGACCAATTTGACATAAAAAAAAATCCCCTACTATTATAAACTTTTGCCAAATCAAAGTATTTGTGAATTAGCCCAGTCAAGCATTCGCTTGCTAATCTTATACAATATTTCCAAACTTTCGTTTTGTCTTTGTTAGAATATTTAAATAATGTGATAGGTACTTTACAACGATAAAGGTAGCACGAGACCTCATACAATCTTTAGAGAGAGAGACCAATTTGATATAAAAAAATCTCCTACTATTATGAACTTTTGCCAAATCAAAGTATTTGTAAATTAACCCATTCAAGCATTAGCATGCTAATCTTACAAGATATCTCTAAGTTTTCGTTTTGTCCTTATTAGAATATTTAAATAATAAAATCACATATCCATGTAATAGTTTGAACTTTTAGAACAATTGGAAGTAGTTTCATAAAATCTTATATGGTATTAGAGTTGGAAATTCTAAATTCGAAATCTTTATAGGTCCTATTTATTTTCCCAATTAAATTTTCACAATTTCCACGTTTAATATAGAATCTCACAGTTATGACATTTAACCTTAATTTATTTTTTGTGCTAGCATGTATAATGCACATGACTTTTAAAAAGTAAAAGTGTATTTTTGTCTTTAATTTTTTTTTAATGAAATCTCTCTATTGCTTTTAATTTTGTTTCTTTGTTCATTTGTTTATCTTTTCCATAAAGCATCTTATCTAACTATGTTAATATATTTATCATATTTTAGAGAGGCCTCCATCAAAAAGGAAAGGAAGATGAAAATACACTTTTTACCCCTTGAAAGTCACATGCATTATATATACCAACGAAAAATTAACGAACAGTTGACACCATAAAAAACTAAAAGATCATGGATCATATGTAACCATATGGGAATAGATGCTTATTCGTTGTACATCCCCAAACTCTCGATAAATCAAGGGAAAAGGAAAATGAAAAAAAAAAAAACATGTAGTCATAAGAGTGTATATGAATTTAAATAAGTCTTAAAATTATTTCTTTTGGACCCTATGTGGACTTTGGAATCTTGGACGTAAAACACACATAGAGAATAAAGTTGGGGATGCAACTCGATAAAAGAAATCATACCAATTTGGGAATTATAAAGATAGGCATTCTTATCAACCCACCAATAGTATATCCATTGAATAAGAGGATGATCTCTAGTTGATTTTGAAATATGCTTATTTCTTGGTAAGGAATACCTTGAAACGTTGAAGAATTTGAGGAGTACCCTTAGTTTCAGGCCTCAAACCCTCAATAAATCGAGCAAGGGAAAAGGGAAAATATAAAAACAAAAATAAATCATGTAGCCTATGTGAGCAGATGATGCATAAACCCTAAAGACCCAAAAAAAAAAAAAAAAAAATCCCACATGGAAATAAAAGACCCACAATGGTGATTCCTTTTCTAATAACGCCAAAACAAACAAAAACAGAAAAAAAATTCCTCCTTTCCCATTTGATCCGGTCAATATTTAGGTCTCCCGAAAGGTAAAAAATAATAATAATAAATAAAATAAACAAAAAGGTAGAGAAATGAATAAATAAATAAATAAAAGTGGGGGACTTCCCAGCAAATTCCCAATTTCCTTTTTCATATATATTTTTAATTATTTTTGGAAGGGCTAAGGAAAAAAACATAGGGACATAAAGTCTCGGGCACGCCACGAGCAGCGCTCCTTCTCTCTCTCACACCTGCACCTACACCTTCGTTTCCTCCATCGCTCTCACTCTCTCTCTCTATCTGCCTGCTCAAACCCCCAAATTCCTCTCCGCCCCCCCTCCCTCCTCCCATTTCTAGGGCTTCCCGATCGATCGATCGAGCCGAAATCTCCCTCCGGCCGGGCGCTTCGCCGACGACGAGCAGCAAAGGGCGCTTCCTTTGGGGTTGTTCTCGGAGCGAATTGCGTCGGCCCCCTTTTGACTTTTCGGGAAGCTCCGGGAGGAGGAGGAGAAGCAGAAGCAGCTATGGACGGCGATTCGTGGAGCGCGCGGTTGTCCTCGGCCTCGAAGCGATACCAATCCGCTCTGCAATCGAGATCCGGTTAGCTCGCCCCCTCCCCGCTGTTTCCCGTGCATGGCGGTCGCTGGCGGAAGCGGTCGATCGTTTGTTTTTTTCTTTCATTTTTCTTTTTTTTGTGAGAATTCTGGTTCGATGCGTTTTAATCCGTTTCGTTAAGGATAGTGCCTGCCCTGTCGCCTGGAAATAGCCGGGAAGAAAATAATGGATTTTTTTTCTGTTTTCGGTTCGTTTGTTGCTCTTTGGTCGATCGCGTTTTTACTTCTTTGAAGCCAGCCGCTTAGACCGCGGTGATTGATGGGGGCGACTCTGGTGTGGGTAGATGCAAGAGAAGGTATAGCGTTAGCATATAAAAGTCGAATTGGGCAGATAAAGAAACGAATTTATTTTTTCCCCAGTTGCCTCTGTGTGACTGTTTTTCGAAATGTTCACTGTTAAACTCCAGCGTCCTCCTTTAGTAAAGTCCCGTTTTGCTCTTATGCCTGAGGGTAATCTCTCGCAGTGGTCGAGTTGAGAGAGTGAGTGAACCCTGTAAAAGTTTGGGCTTTGCTCATTCTCTAGGCAAAGCTGATGGTTGTTTATGTATTCTGGAGTTTGTGGTTGCAGTGCGCTTCTCTGCTTATCTAATCTAATGCGGTTGTGTGGATGCAGATATGTTTATGGGGTTTGAAGAATTTGATGGAGATTATGATATAAGAGAGGAGTTTCCTTGCCCATTCTGTTCCGAGTTCTTTGACATCCTGGGCTTGTGCTGCCACATAGAGGAAGAGCATCAGCTGGAAGCAAGGAATGGGGTATTCCTCGAATTCATATGTTGATGATAACAACATCACATGAGTTACTCATAACATGTTAGGTTGGTTGTGAGGTTACCATATACACATCTTCCCTCATGAAGGACTTGCAATTTCTTGATGCATCACAAATAAGGGAACTGACTTCTTAGTTAATCTTCTAAGCTGTGGCCTTTCGATCAGCCATTTGAACTAAACAAAAGGAAATTGCAGTAAAAAGATAAAAGGAGTGAGGCTCACATTTGGAAGATAGTGAAGAGCAGAAACTGCAACCATAGAATGACAAATTGGATAAACTTTGGTAACATTCAGCTGAAAGGCTTGTTAGCATTCATGAGTGATTATCCTCCAACAAGTGAGCTTCAATTCGACTATAGTAAGAAGGATGCTAAACAAGATCTCCCATTGCAGTGGCATCACAACTCTATCTTGTCTTAAATACTTGGAAGAGAACATGTTGGAAGTGGGGATTTGAAACCTCTACCTTTCTCCATGAAGAGAGGCAGTATGACTGCCAGCTTGACTGGGTTGTTATGGTTCAGCGATGGACCGATTTATAATTTTAAGATATTATTTGTCTGACTTTGTCGACCAACTCTGACTAGTTCTTAGGTTGGTCCGTCCATATACAAAACATTGGTGTTTGGCAAACCATTTTTTTAGTTGCTAGCTAGGGTGCTTTCAGCAATGACGGGATTATATTTTGTTAATGGCTATGCAGTGCGCTTTTCATGGCTCGGTGCTAGTTACATTTGCACTTGATTGGTCACAGCAAATATGTATATGTGTGCTAAAACCACAACTATTAGAATATGTGAAAGAAAGCATGTTAAAACTCTTAGTTCTAACTGATTGAGCTCTGTATTGCAGGTTTGTCCAGTTTGTGCAATGAGAGTGGGGTTTGATATGGTTGCACACATAACCTTACAGCATGGAAATATTTTGAAGATATCCTTTTTCAGACTTTTCTTGCACTCTTTCTGTACTTTCTATTACATACGATTATGTGCTATGGCTTATTTGCTCCACTTGCAATTTGCTATTTATTTGACTTAGTTGCTTTTCATGAAGGTGCTGAATTGTGATGCACCTTGCTTTCTTTTCTAACTTCCACTTCCTGTGGGGGACACATAGTATAAAATTCACTTAGCTTCCACCAAGTTTCATCTGTTTTTTTTGTTCTTTTTACCACACAATACTCTGAAACTGGGCCTCTGGATTACCTAGATTCTGAATTTTGAGGATGATATGACCATAGTGAAGTGTGCTTCCAAGTCCAATTGATCATTGCTGATTCACTATGTTAGTGTCTATTGTTAATTTTCATGCCATGCATTTCTTCAATCCATTGCTTTGTTACGTGAAAATTATTATGTCAAATACGCTCAACAACTATGTTCCCTTAACGAGGAGTTACATGCAGCGTAAGAGGAAATCGCGTAAAGGTGGATCTCACTCAACACTTTCTTTGTTGAGGAGAGAACTACGAGAAGGGACTCTCCAATCCCTTCTGGGTGGCTCGTCTGGTATGCTTTCTTCAACAAATGTGGCTCCGGATCCCTTGTTATCATCCTTTATTTTGCCTGTTGCTGGGAATCTCTCCAGTTCTCAGCCATCCCTTCAAATAGAAACAAGCTCAGCAAAGAAAAGTTTGAATGAAAATGTGGCAGAAAGGTGTGTTACTGCTCCAGGGAATACCTTTTTTTAGCTGTGTTGTCCTATCTGTTGTTATAGTGCATTGCATGATCTTCTACATAGTTGTTTGAAAGTTACTACAGCATGTTGCATTAGTTTGAAGGAAGTGAGATGCTTTTGAGTTAGGCTGTTGGTGGAGTGAATTATGTTCTGGTATGAGTTTCTTAGGTTGACAGAATCTATAAAAATTAATCAAAAGGCTCTTCTGCAGTCTAGTAATGAGTTAATTTTCAGTTATATTTACTTAGTCTTCCTGCTGGAGCTGCTTGTCAGAGAAAGCACTGTTCTTTTGTCCTAGTAATTTTCTTTCTTAAAAATGAGGAAAAAGGGGTGCTTCAGCCGTATCAGGAAGGTTGAATACACGCATAGATGATAAGCACTTGAAAATTTCACATTTTGGTTGAACGTTTCATCGCTGGCCTTGTGAAAGTGGCGTTCTTGTTTCTGATATGTGCCTTTTGTTGGTGCCAGCCACAGTCAAGCATCACCTTTGTCGGACAAGGATCGTGAAGAGAGGGCAAAGAGATCTGAATTTGTGTCTGAGCTATTATGGTCCACCGTCATCGATGATAATTTATGAGTAGGTGCAGAGTGCTGGGTGATCTGGAGCTCGCGTCACCAAGAATCCAGCCCTGCAATCTTTATGGTTGACCTGGGGTGAACGTGTTATCTGCTGATGTATCAAAATAGGAAGCGAGGGAATAAGTTTATAAGCTAAAGTGTAATTCATTGCTTGTCGACTTCGGTTTAGGCCCGAGGAAAATGCTGTATCGTCCCTGTTTGTTGTTTATCATTGTTAAGTTTAAATGAGAATGACGTGCTTTGACGTGCATAGCTTCTGTGTGATGCTTGGACCTCTCAAAGTAACGATATCGAAGTACTTTTCTTTACGTCCATGTATTATATTATTCATAAACTCATCGAAGAACTGCCTAAAAAGCAAAGAATATCGAGTAAGAGTCTGGCAACTTTTACGTAGTTGAATTTTGGAATTGTTGGAAATGGAGTGGTGGGAGGATTTTCACGGCACCAGCAATCAGGCTTTATAGAATTTAAAACTTCAGTCAATGCTACTTTCGCTTGATGACATCTTCCTCTGTTTCCATGACCAAAACATGACCAAATCACAGCGCATACGAACGAGGACATTCCATGCAACTGTCGTACTGCTGACTGGGTTCAACATGTAAAATTTACTTAAACGTGAGCCAGCCACTCCTATATTCTATTGAATTAGACAGAAAAGAGAGAGGAGAACAGCCTGGGAAGAAAAGGGAAGTACTATTGAGATTGATTGATCCAACTCTTTCCAAAAATAGGACCCCCTTCAGCCAACAATAAATATCATCAATGTAATCACAGAAAAATGGATCCTCTTGGGACCATGAACAGTCAGTCTAGTATCAGTATGGACAAAAATCCCCCTAACTTCTCATCTAAATCCCCCCAAAAAAAGGATGGACGTGCAAAAAGTGGCAGCCCATTGTTTATCAATTCCTAAAGACCTAAACTAAGCCAATGGGATGGCCGTCTTTTGTTCATTATGTTTTGGGTTACTTCTCGGACGAAAACATCAAAGCATGTCGAACAAACTCCTCTCATCAGGCTTGTCTGTCCAGTGGCTATTTTGTCTATGTGGGAACAACCAGACGGCGGAGGGACCGTGTAGGCTTCGCTCCTCCTGTGCTCGAGGCCACAAGCAGCCAAGATGGTATGAGTGGAACACCTCGCTATTTCCTTGAACTCACCCTGACCTGCATCAACGATGATATCATTTGAGTTCAGCACATACAAGGCGGCGCCAGGAATTAACAAATGCAATAAGCACTTGAAAGAAAGCATCATAAAGAGAACCACCACGGGATTCCAGAACTTAAAATGTATAATAATAGGACCAAAAATCTAGTATAACATATGACCCGCATACCTAAACCAATTTCTCTCGAAAGGCTTTTCAAATGGCTTTTGACCATAGATTGCAATTCCTCTTTTGCTATGCGGAAATGGCTATCTTCTCTTCCTGCATAAGGAGATGCAGCCCCATCAGAACCGAGGCTGGATCGGCTGCTGGACTGATGATGCTGATCAGGAACTATAGTTGAGCTCATCCCTGCACGTTCGTCCAGAAGTGCCCTGCCAGAAGTACAGGGAGTTGGAGGGATAAAAGCAAGGTCATGGTCATTGACTGCTTGCCTTCTCAAGTGACCTGCTGCCAAATCAAAGCTATCCCGACTTCGAACCAGCGGTGACTGATTTTCCAGTCCGTTCTCCTCGAATAGATTAGCATAGGGCTCTCTCGTTTCTTGAGCTTGATGATGAGATCCCATTTGCCTACAATGATCAATGGAATAATTTATTTGTCCAAACCGAAGACTAGCAGAAGTTGTTCCGTCAGCTCTTACAGCCACAGGACTTGGTCTATTTCCAGAGCGCATCTGCTGAATCTGACGAAATAGCCATCTCCTTCCCGATAGTGTGGGAGCTCCTGCTCCAGACAGCGGCGGCGTTGCTTGGCTGAATCCACTAGGAAACCTAGGAGACGGAATATTCCCATATCCTAAATTATACGATGGATGGGGTGAAGGAGCCACATTGAGGTCAAAGCTTTCCACAGCATTGGCAGTGGGTGACGGTCTGCTAGACAAACTCATACTTGTCGTCCTTTGATTGGGCAAAGCATCTTGACCTGGAGAACTTGAAGATCCAAAGGCAGCAGGTCTGCAGCCATCGCAGTACCAGTTACCTTCGGGCACTTCCCTCCCAAGACCAACGCAATATGTATGTGCTGGAGAATCACAGACGTCACATAAAAGCATAAGACCATCATCCCCGCCCTGCTGACACTCTGTACAAATTACATTCTCGTACGGATCAAGATAACCCCTAATTTCTTCTTCGCTTGGCTGATAGACCTGTAGAGACAACATGCCATTTAATATCCAGAAATATCAAAACAATATGTACATCTTAAACATCAAGAGCAAGCCTGTCACAGAAAAACCAACAGTGAAGGATCAAGCAAACGATACCTGATCACGCTCTGGTACTTGTATCACCAAATCTCTCAGATCTATTCCTGCAGTTGATCTCGCAGGTTTACTAATGGCCCGAAATCTCTGTTTGCATAAAGGGCAACGAGTTTCCACCTTTGACCACTCCGAGACACATTTGAAACAGAAATAATGACTACAGCAGTCTAATCTCCCTCGGACCCTTCTTTTGTCCTCTTCTGACAGGCAAATGCCACAAGTTTGCTTTACAATGTTTACTTCTTCTACCTTCTCTTTTCCCTTTATCCCACTAGGCTTTGTCTGTTGATCTGGATCAGGATTCTCTCTTGTCCCATTACTGATAGATGAACTTCTCAAAGTAAAGCATCCACCCTTCTTCAATCTCTTGGAAGATAATGAGTTCCTCAAGGAAGGATTCAAGTTCCCACAGTACTCATTAGCTTCTCTCACCTGTTCTCTCTCTTCCTCAGAAATAGTGTAGTCACAACCAGATGACCCAATACTCATAAAATCTGAATCTGATGACGCTACATACCGCCTCTTTCTTCTTCCCCAACTACTCTTCCTTTTTTCTCTCCAAACATTATGCCTCCCTACAAAATCAACATCATCCTCATTGTCACTGTCATCATGTCCACCAGCAGATTTGGGTTTCTTTTGTACCACGTGACGCTTCCTTCCCATCTGCCTTGAAGGGTTTCTCGAAGTTGATGATTTCTTGCTCTTTTTATGACCTCTAGAAACCTTTCTCCGCATACCTCTTCTACCCAACTTCCTTCTTGCAGTGTTCACTTTACTCCTGTAGCTCTTCTTTGCCACAGAATCTTCTTCATCATCCAGATAGTCATCTTCATCTGGTGCAAATTCATCATCATCTTCCTCATCGTCCTCTTCATTCACATCGTATTCCTCGTCATCTTCTTCAAAGGAATCACTAACTTTTTTCAGTGATATGCTATTCCCAGCTTTCCTTTGTCTTGAGGACCCTGAAATTGGTTTCGATTTTGAATTGACAACCTTTTTCATATCTTTGTCCTCATCCTCCTCCTCCTCCTCCTCATTCATGCCGTCGTCATCGTCGTCATCAGCACCATCCGCACCATTGCCATCATAATCTTCATCCTCCTCCTCCTCCTCCTCCTCATCATCATTTTCATCTTCCACGAAAGCATCAAAACTGTCCTCTAATGCAGACCCCTCTAGTTCCCCCACAGCATCCTCAGATGCATCTGTTTCTTCATCAGAAACTACATAATCCTCATCCGAATCGTCAGAACCTTGGTCTCTAGACTTCGTCCTCTTCTTCGGGTTTCTCTTGCTTTCGACCGTCCCTCCCCTTACCATCTGTTTCACCAAATGCAGGGGGCAACAAAGAAAGACAAGCTACCCAATTTTAATTAATCGAAATCAGCGGACAAAATCAACAGAAGCAATTCATACCATGTTCTTAGCCTCTATAACATCAAATCGCATCAAAACGGATCTCCAGATTCTACATCAAAAAATGTTTCCTTTACAGTATCTCAAGACACAATCAGTCACCCACCAATTCTTCTCCCCCTCCCCCCCAACAAAAAAAAAAAAAAAAATCTATCTTTCGATCTGCTCCAACATAGATTAAAGCTAACGCAAACCCAGAAACCGCAAACCAAATCCAGATCGATCAAATCAAGATTGAACAAAAATCCGCGCAGATGCAGATTCCCACAAATTAAGGGCCGAAACAACACATACCCAGAAACCCAATTCAGAGAAAGAGGGGAATTTGCCCACGACTCTGAGAAAGGGCAGAAACAACAGTCGACCCCAACAAGCAAGAACCGACCCGTAAATGAGCAAAGCCCTCGAAATTCCCCCGCGACAACGACAGAACCCAATCAACTAAATGCGATTCCACGCCACCCCGCACGCACAAACGAATTCACGGAATCAGAGCGTCGTCGATGACAACAAGTCAAGAAGAGAGAGAGGGAAAGGAGGGGGAATTGCTCACCTGTGAGACGGAGAGAGAGAGAGAGCAAGAGAGAGAAAGAGGAGGAGGAGGAGGGAGGAGGAGGCGAAAAAGGAAAGAGCTTTTCGTAAGCTGGAGTGAAATTGAGCTCCTGTATTTGTACAAAATCTCTCCTTTTTTTCGGTTTTTCTCGTTTCTTGAAATTTTGGGGGAGAGTCTTGATGCGTCCCCTCTTTCTCTCTCCTCCTTATTTATCTCCCGAGCAGGCGAAGAAGGAAAAAAACACTGTTCGATATGCGGACGCGACAGAGTAACCTCGTCATCGGGGGGACGGAATTACGAAAGTGCCCCTGTGTTGATCAGGGAGAAGTTTAACCATAGGTTTAGATATTCAATCATTGGGATTTGAGATTATATTAGCACGTTGTTTGGCCCCACCTCGCCATGCTTTTTTTTTTTTTTTAATTTTTTATTTCTTTTTCTTTTCATTTTATGCATGGCTTTGTGCCGTTTTCTTTTTTTTCTTTTCTTTTTTTACATTATTATTGTATTTACAAAACAACTTTATAAAAGAAATTGCGATTGAGAATGATCTATATGGGGATATTAAGATATTTTATCAAAAGTATTTTACTAATAAAGTAAAGTAAAAAAATAATTGATCACTCGACATCTAGATCTTCCTTATTTCATTACCTAGTAAAAAAAATCATGGCTTTTTCAAATACATTTTTTGTTATTTCCCTATATTATGCATCAAATAAAATTTCGCAAGATGCAATAATTTTTTTCTTAATTGCATGACAAGTACATACATGTTGCATAATATTTGACTTACAAACTTGACAACGATGGGGCTGTAAAGAGATAAGAAAGGAATGTGAATACAAAGTCTTTCTTGATGGCGGAATCTTCATTAAAGATTTTAGATTTATCTTTTTTAAATGAGCTTTATGTCTTTGGCGTTGATTGAAGCACTATGTAAATGTGCTGATTAAGAAACAAAAAAAAATTATCGTTGGCGATTTTATTTGATTTATTTCCCTCAGTGGCAATTGCTAGGTCAACTGGTTTTTCTCACATGAAAGAAAAAAGTGCAGAAGTTATTTTATTCTTTCCATTTACGGAAGGAAATCCAGGTTCAAACTTCAAAGAGTACCCCAGGTTGAAGTCAAAGGCACGTCAATTTCACGTTATTCATATTCATACATCTTCTTTTTTTTTTTGCAATATTAAGAAATAATATATGCCATTAACATAATTAGTTACTCATAAGAATATAACGTAAAAAAACCGCCATAGACTCACTAAAATCAATTTATAAAATTAACTTATATAATGATATGTTAGATCATAAGCAATCATTTAAACATATAGGTCATAATTTAATAATTAATAACAGTTCGACGCATTATTTAATAATACTGATATTTTTCATATAAAAATTACTTGATTGAAGATTCAGGTGTTCATTGTTAAAATAAATTTAGAGATAAATAAGGCCATAAAAAAATTTAAAAATTATATAAACAAAGCTGGCGTGGCGTGGAGGTTTTTCATTTGCTTTTTCTTTTTCCACTTTCCCTTTTTTGGGTGATAATTTGCCGCAAGAAATGATTCGAAATCGAAATTGGAGAACAATTTGTACAGACGGCGAGCAGGCTGGGAAGTGACGTGGAAGTCTGCCGCGTCAGCAACGCCGGCGAGCGGTGTGATGTGATGTGATGGACGGGCCAGCAGTGGGGCGTGTCGGCATCCCGCGTGGACAGCAACGAAAGCCGCCACGTCAGATCCGCTCGTCGGCGGGATGAAAGCGGCGCCCCCGCCGCCGCCCACCGCTGCGACAGGACGATGGGATTTTCCCAGGTGCTCCCCAACCTTTTTGCCGATTACCGTTTTCTTTCCATTTTCCATTAAATCCTGGTAAAATGCCTTGCTTCAACAAAAGGGAAAATGCCTGCCCAAAACCTTAAAAAAGACAAAAAGCGTAATTAAACATCGTACGCAGACCACGCGCCGAAATATACAAAAGTTGCGGGATGTTACGAATCAAGAAGTGCGGCCGTGCATCATTATAAATAGGGACCACGATGCAAATGTCCTCTAGACTTTGATCTCACTTTGCAAAAATGTCATTCGCAAATCTTTAATTCATTCAATATAGTTCATATATTATTTCCAAATTTTTAACTTATTTAATATAATCTCCGAACTTTTGATAAATATTCAATTTAGTTTTTAAAATATATAAAAATATTTTTATCATTAATTCAAATTCAAATATAATCTTGAATATTTTTATATTTTTAAATGACTAAATTGGACATATACCAAAAGTTTAAAGAAATTAAAAAGTTCAAAAATGATATTACACATTAAACTAAAATTTATGGACCATGTTCAATAATAAATAGTTCGGGACGATATTGCACATCGAGCCCAAATTTAAAAATCGTTTGTGTTTTAGACACGCACAGAAGATGGGTTGTCAAGACATGTGGACGCGAGGAAGAAAGAAAAATAGACTTCGGCCCGAGGATTTGCCCTGCTACAATGCCGGGGGCCGAAAAGTTGACCCGACCGAGTCCTAAAGGGACGATCCACAGCGTCATCCTCTCGACACATTTGCCGACTAGTCCAACCTTTGACGGGGCCATGTATGAACACATGCCCCGTTTTCCACCGGTTGGAAAATTTAACCGGAGCGGCGCCGAGGTGGTGCGGATTGACCTCACGTGGTGATATACATGCGGTCGTTTTCGTCCCCACTCGATGGAGCTCATCATTTAATATCACGGGCGCACCTTTTGAAGCGCATTAGAGGCCCTCGGAATTGTCTTGAAACGGCGACGTTTCTCTCTCGATCAAATTCGCTTTTGAGAAGGGTATATATCGAAATAGAAAATTGTTTTATAACGACACAAAACTTCTCTCTCCCGAGTGGTGGAGAGAGGCGACTGTGGACAGTGACGAGTGGACATCCGGTTAAAAGCGAGGATAAATAATAAGAAGAGTTTTTATTTCTCAATTTTATTCCAAAAATTGAAAAATGAAATTTTTTTTTTTTACTTATAATTCATGTTCCAAATTTATTTCTGAAAATAAAAATGTTCTAACCTTGTTTTCAAGAACAGAAAAACAGTTATCAGGTCTGCTTTTATGCGTCGATCGATTAGCATAAGATTCAGTTTCTCGTAGTGATTTGATAAGCCCTGGTAGTTGCGCTACCGACCGACGGAGTTTCGGTTCCTACGTCGTGCGAAAGGAACCAAAATGAACGGTGATGGTGGTGGGGGGGGCCAAACGACACGATGATGTCGGGGAGAAGATCACGCTTCGTTGTCAAGCTCGTAATGGCCAGACGAGTCAAGCGAATTAGCTGTCAGAATCTTTGAAGTCGAAGACAAATCCCCGCAAAGTTTGGCCAACCAAACCGACCCACCCACCCTCCTCCCCTCTTCAATGCGTGCGAGACTCGCCTTCGGCTCTTCTTGACCATCTCCGGCCTCTTTGGGCCCTTCCTCACTACAAATGTCCCGCTCCCTCGTGGCCCATGGATTCGGAGAATTTTGGAGGCCCGTATTCGAACTTCCTAGTCGATCCGGTTTAGCAAGTGCCGAGAGACCGCTCGTTGTTGATCTACATGGTGCACTAGACGGTCGATGGGTGCACCTGGCTCTGAGGCCGCCAGTGCCATCCTCCAAGCGTTCGGAGGGCCCTCATTGGGCTGGGCCAGAGTACCTGACCTGGCTGGATATGAATCGGGCCTGGAGCCTGCCGATGCCATCGTCAAGTGTTTGTAAGGCCCTCATTGGGCTAGGCCGGACTGCCCCACGCACAGGAGCGGTTTTAGAGTTTGGACCAATGGGACATGGATCGGGCCAAGAGCCCGCCAATGCTTTCCTCCAAGTGTTTGTTGGGCCCTCATTGGGCCGGGTGGGTTGGGCCAGACTGCCCAGCCCACGGAAGCAGTTATAGAGTTTGGGCCAGCGGGACAAGAATCGGGCCACAGGCCCCTTAAGCATTTTTCTTTTTTTTGGTCGGAACCATGTGGATTGAGATACATAGTTTGAGGGGGTTCCTTCTCTTTTTTTTCCCATAACTGGAAGTGGATGACAATAATTCCAAGAGAGAGAAAGAGAAAAGAAGAGGGGCCACGCTTCTGTTCCTCCATCCGCTTATATCTTGCCTAAATTATGGTCTCAAAACATATTACAACATTAACAAAAAAACGTTAACATTAAATGTTTCTATCTAACCATGTTTTATGATATGATATCATGACATAGAACTATTGAATTTGCATAAGGAAATAACCAATAATAATAATATGCACCCAACATAGGAATTGAAATCGAGAACGTAACGTGCATTCCATTCCAAGCCGATGCCATGGTTCCAGAGGTTCCATCGTAACAGTCTTGTTACGAATTGGTTAGAAGGGCACTTTCGATGGATGGGAGGTTGGGGAGACTTGCGCAGGATATCGAAGCCCCAACCGCAAAAAACAAACACCAAAGCAGCCTCTCAAAACTCCTTCACATACAATATTAACTCCGATTCATTTTAGTCAGTAAAGTTGTGGCTCCAAAATTTCTGAATTTCTTTCTAATTACTACAAGGTGCATGGCACATGCAAGACTTTGGATTGGGCCAGCCATCAAGAGAGTAGAATTTTTTGTTTTGGGATAAATGTATTAAAAGTCTTAAAAATTTTAAAAAGAAAGTGTAATCGAGTCTTAAAATTTTAAAAGAATGTAATCAAGTCCTAAAATTTTAAAAGAATGCAATCAAGTCCTAAAATTTATCGTGAAAGTACAATCGATTTTTAAAGCTTTCAAAAAGTGTTACCAAAGGAAGGAATTGACTTGATCAATTTGATAAATTTTAGAATTTAATTACACTTTTCGAAATTTTTAAGATTAAATTGCACTTTGTTGATAAGTTTTATGACTTCTAATGTATTTGTCCATTATTTTATCTATAGGATCCGGGTTTTCTTAGCTCTGAGAGTAAATCGGAATCGTTGACTTATGACCCCCAAGATGGAGACCTGCCATTAAGAATTTGACTGACGGGTCAAGATCACCATGGCCAGCGGACCTTTCTTTCCCCTTTCCCTCTGATCTATAATGGTCACAAGGAGTACTAAAAAGAAGATGAATTGGTTCTGCCTATCTTACTTCATCTTGAGGATCCATTGTCCAGTACGTGTACAAACCTCTACAATGCCTTTCCCTAAGGCTTTGGAGTTGGAAACCCTTCAATTACATTCAATACCACCATAAGCTTTTCTTAAACAACTCCTTTGTCCTTTCTTTTCTTGCTCTCCAATCCTACATTATCATCTTCATCTTCATCCAAAGAGCTAATGTGGGTTCAATGTTCACGAGTCCATATGCATAATTGTCCTCTTTTTCTTTTTCTGAGCCTTGGATCACTTCTTTTTGCTCTAGAAGCAGCTCATCAATCTCCCCTTTTTCTGCCTAAATGGCCAGCAAGAGATCAGTTGAGCTGTCTAATTTTCAGTGACTTCAAAGTGCTTATGACAGTCATGTGCCCATCCAACTTATTCCTTGCATGGAGAAGAACTGATTTAGCCCCTTTGCCTTACCATGGGGGCCATCTCTGCTTATTTTTAATTTTAGCATGAGTGCAATCAGCGCTTTTGGCCTAAAGTGTGATCATGTTCTCGCTCCCTCTCCCTCTCGTGTCCCTAAATTTGGTGATTTCCCCTTTTTTTTCTGAACGTGGAGTTTGGTGCGCAAAGTTAAAGAAGATTGGCCCTTAATTCCATGATTTGATTGCAAATCACAGCAAACAAAAGGGCATCTCGGAGATTTTCGATCTAGCTCCCCTAAGATTGAGTGTGCTTAATTGGCTTCGCGTCGCTTTATTGAGATTACTCGTCTAACCTGAAAATTTTTCTCCATCTTAACCACCGATCTGGCTTCGTCATCATCTTTATGTGTCTGGCCTCATCACATCCTCGATGCCGCAAAGGCATAGGGCCTTTGTACTTGGCAAGACATGTTAGAGATTGTGGATGTCAGGAAAAGGAAGTGTTGTCTAAAAACATCGTGGTCCAGAATGAAGCCTTTCCAATTGATCCAAGGACACATTGATGCAACCAAGACGGAGCTTCTCAATTAAACCAAGGTACCTATTGATCTCACTTAAATTAAAAAAGCCATTTTGCCTCCTCTTAAGCCACACTGATCTGTGTATTTAATCATAATCTTTCTGAATGTTCAGACACTCATGCAGGCAAAAGAAGCATAATCCAAAGTCTAGCAAAAAGGTCATGATTGAGCTCTTTCTCTCCATGACCAGAAACTACACCAACATCCTATTGATAACAGCAATTAGATCTGGACTCTCTCTTTTCCCACTTTCTCTCCATTTTTCAATTGTAGATACATCCCCAGGAAAAAGAAAAAGAGAGAGAGGAACCGGGTTGAAAGCAGCAAGGCCAGCACATTGACTTTCTCTTCTCCTCTCTCTCTCTCTTTTTTTCTTGCTTTCTTGCTTTCTTTCTTTTTTCTCAGCAGACCGCCATCCGGAACTTTAGGGTCTTTTCCATGCATTATGTAAATGAAAGATTTAGCAATAGATACAGGACTTTGGACCGATTCAGAAATTATACAATCATGTGACTTGGCTTGAGCTCTTCTTTGCCATCAAGCCACTTGTTGAACATACCAGCCTCCTCAAGTCCACTCCCTCCCTCCTTTATACAAGTCCTAATCCTCACCTAACAAGACTTTAACTTTAATATAAAGCCTCCCTTTTTTATCCACCCGTAGGAGAGAAAAAAAGGGGGGGGGGGAATTATTGGAATTTAGACAGAATTAATTAATTAAGATAAAGTTGTTGCTCCTCAGAATTTAGACAATAGCACTTAAGATCCCAAAAGGGTGTCCTCCCCACTTTAGACAATCTCCTTACTCAGTTTGGAAATGGCTCCCATCTTGGCACCAAACCAAACCCCAGGAAAAATTGAGGTTTGGTGTTGGTGCTGGTGACACACATGCCTTGTCCCAAAACTCCTAGGCATAGCTCTCTCTAGACAAGACTCATATGAAATGACCCTTTCTTTTTTTTTCTTCTCTCTTTTGACCAAATTGAGGAGACTGCTCTAATTGTGATATTTCATTTCTAGATAAATTGCATATATATATTCAAGATGGTCGTGCATTTCATACTTCTTTGGCAGGGTCTTGTATAGAGAGGTTTAAAATAGGCGTTGCATTTTTCAAATTTGAAATAGATATTGTCACTATCAAGTATTAATAGAAAAAATATTGATTTTTGTCTACTATTGACCTGTCCACCTAAATAAATTGAAAAAGAGAGAGAGAGAGGAGAGAATCAAGACATCGTTACCTCTTTGATTTCTCTTCGATAATAATTCAAAAAATATTCCAAAATTTGGCGGCGAAAAGAAAATTCCATTTGTTTTCCTTGTTTTTTATTTTGGCTTGCTTCTGCTCCTCTTCTTTTCCCCTCCTATCTACGTCTCATGGCGGGTCGTCCGGGTGGGCCCGTGGAGCCCACCGGCGTGAAGTTGGGCTTGGGCCGGCGGACTTTCTATCGCCGGCGTGGCGGGAATCGTGGGCCCCGCCTCTGGACGCTCCGCGTGTGGGCCCCGCTTTTTATTAATTGGTTTTTTTTGGCGCCACATAATACGTGCACGTTGAAAGTAAACGAAAACGAATATATATAATATATATAAATAATATATACATACTTGTCGCCGAACCTGTCTTAGGTTCGTATCCGAACCGTGGATTTAAATATCGGTTGGAGGGAACGGCCGTTTGAATAAAAAACGGAGCTTCCCTTTCCATATTTGCTTACACGACGCGTAGGATTACCGAACCTAGCACTTAAATTAGGGAAGGAAGATGTGGAAAAATTCATGCATAGCAATCCAGAGAAATTCAAAATACTTGTAAAAAGTTTTCGATGAGCAACAAAATATAGGAGCTGCATTAAACAACGCCCATCCGACGTCTAACTTGCATACTCATATCAATATGTATGTACGGATTAGTCGAGGTTGGGAACATGTGCAACCATGGATGAATAGTGTATAAGGAAAATGGTAATGTGGAGACGGTGCATTCTTGCAATATCTTGACAAATTTAGAAAAGAAATGAGACTGACTTTTATCCCCGTGCGTAAAATTTTGAGTGGGCATGTGAAACTTACTTTTGTGCAAGCGTGTCTAAGTATGTCGCCTGCATTAAAGCAATTGAGATTCGAGATTCTATACATCTCATCATCATAAAAAGGTTGGTGAAATACCTGTTATGACGTAAAGTTTTTAATTTCTATACCCTTTAAATTATAGTCGGTTGTCGTGCGCTTACATTAATAGAAAATTGTGTGTGTGATTGATGATCTGGTCCAATGCCTTTGAAGTTGAACCCAACCTATATTTTTGTGAATTAAATTATTTGGCAACCAAAGAACCCATGAGCACTTGCTTTCTCCTTAAACAAAGTTCTCTCGTAGTGGGCTACATCATGAAGGAAGGTGCATAGATCATGTGCTCATGGATTTCTACATATATATATATATATATTCTCATCAAAGCTTGCAATCCTATTCACTCCAATTACATCCTACCCAAAATGAACGGAGGGTGGTTAACATATAGTATCTAGGTATTGGTGACAGAAAATGACCCTCTTCCTAATTCCAGAAGAACTACCTTGCCCAATAGAAAAGAAAAAGAAAAATAAACCTCAATTTCAGGTTGGTTTTTTTAAGGTAAATTGTGGGTCACATAACATTTGTCAAGTGACTTGTGTTGGGAGGGTTGCTGGGTTCTTCCTGTGTTCTTCTGGGGGGTGATTCCTGGATGGGGAGTTCTCACTAATCATCATCACATGCTAACCCTTCTATTCTAAGCAAAGGGTTAGGCATAAGCGTTGAGCTGGGAATAATTAAACCCAATCCACCCTCCCTAACTTGGATTAGATGAGGCGTGCAGGCAATTCTTATAAACATTGGGTAATTTTTATATGAAAAAGGTTTGGACAACGTGGTAAATCCACATGACTTAATTGAGGAGATAACGAGATTGGCACAAGTAATTTGCATTATTGTTTACACGTAATACAAAATGACAATAATAAAATATTCGATAGTTGTTGGATAGTTATAGCCAATCTTGAGATTCGGGACCATTATGAAAGCATGGTGATGAGAAATGTTAGGGATGCTTGTGATATGAATCATAACTTTCAGTTATAGTCAAAATCCATCTCATCATAGATGGATACATAGAAGCAATGGGTAATGACTTGCTTCACATTGCTTCATAGAGAAACCACACTTACTCTCATTTGGCATAGGGGCTCTACATCGGTCAGACTTTACATTCTTAGCGCTCGCAAATCATAAACTCAATATTCAAATTAAACAACAATCGATACATATATCAGTAGATTCTCCCACATAAATTATCTTATTATTCTCAAAGCTTTTTTTCCCATACATTATTCTATATTAAGCTCTTACAAAAATCATTCTTTGTTTTTTCATTAAAACAATATTTATCCGGTGTTAAGCGACCGGTAACTCAAATCATCCCATAAATATTCAACTCACAAATCATGACACATAGCTTTCGAAGAATCTAAAGCCATTTGATATTACATTTGAAATTCAAACAAAAATATTTTTTTTGGGACACAGCGGCGAGGGATCCGGACCTGGACAAATGCAACTTTTGATTTTTCGAAACTGCTTTTGTAGCAGTCATATCATTTCTAAAAAAATATCTGAGAAGGAAAAAAAAAAGGCAAAAAAAGAAAAAAAGAAAAAAGAGGGGGTTGGAATTACCGAATTGCTCATATAAACCGTCAAAGCTTCCTGCCCCCGAGAGGCTCGGAACCAGGTTTGGTGCGGTGCCATCTTCTTCCTCTTGACAGCCAATATTTAGAAAGAGAAAGAGAGAGAGAGAGAAAGCAGAGAGAAACAGAGAGGGAAAGTGAGCGAAGTCCCGAGAAAATCAACGCGCATTTTCTCTCCTCCTCGCTTTCCCCGTCCCGCCTCACCCCCTCCCCCTCCCCCTCCCCCTCCTTCTCCTTTCCCGAACATCCCCCGATCCTCCTCCTCCGCCTCCGCCGCCGCCGCCGCCGTCGAGGATCGGAAGCTCTCCGATCGAATTCCCCTGTACAATTTATATACGTTGGGTTCGTTCGTGAAGCTCTCGGGAGCTTGTGTCTCGAATTCCCGATATATCTCCCCATATCTATAAGAAAGAAAGTCATTCGCTCTGCATTGTCTCCTCCTCGTTTTCTTTGTTCGACGTGGAAGGAAATGTCGAGGGAGCAAGTGGCGACGTTCTCCGTGGAGTCCGTGGTGGAGGACGTTCTTCAGCAGCACAGCACCCGATTGAGCGATCGCAACTTGGCTTCGCGGAAAGAGGAGGAAGCTTGTACGGGATCTTTTTGGTCATTTTGTTATTTTCATTTTCTTTTTGGTTCGATCGAAAGATGGGGTGCATGTTTTTCTTGTCTACCTTTCTGCGCTCGCGGTGGTCGCATTGCTGGTTCTTGCGATCTTTTACGATTCGATCTTTTTCCCGGTTTACGTAGTTGGTTGCTCGGATATTGAGAATTTCGATGATTTTGGCGGGCCCTTTTTTTGTTTTTGATTGACCGATCGATCTTGAGCTCTTATGAGCAAAGCAAGAAAGAAAATCTTGGTCTCTTCCTCATGTTTATGGAGATTCTGCGCGTGCTGTTTGTACTCCTTGATATTCATCCTGCTTTGGCGCTTTCTTGTTATTGCATCAGACAAGTTTCCCTTAGTCGGGCTTTACGAATTTGTCTTTTTGAGTGCAAGCGGGACGATTTTTCAGTTGCAGAGATTTTGGGTTTTCTTGAAAAAATGGAAGTTGCAGAATGTTGATTTTGACACTCTGACATTGCTGCACAGCCTCAAGAAGGTATGAAGCGGCCGGATGGTTGAGAAAGACTGTTGGAGTGGTCGGTGGCAAAGATCTGCCTGCTCACCCTTCTGAAGAAGAGTTCAGGCTCGGATTGCGCAGCGGAATAATTCTTTGCAATGTTCTTAACAAAGTGCAACCTGGGGCTATACCAAAAGTATGTTGCAATTTCTTTCTAATATAGGTGCAGTCGCATGAGCAACCATTTCAGGTTTCCATGACCTTGTGTACCCTTCTGACTATTAGGTAGTTGAAGCCCCGTCCGATTCTGTTATCATTCCCGATGGAGCAGCACTTTCGGCTTATCAGTATTTTGAGAATGTGAGGAATTTTCTTGTCATTGTGGAGGAAATGGGGCTTCCCACCTTTGAAGCCTCCGACTTAGAACAGGTGGGTGTCATTGGAGAGTGATTCCCATTCTTTTCTATCTTTTAACTGAAGCTCTGGCGGCCTTTGTGGCAAGCGATTCGGTTTCTTTGATTCAATTGCAAACGCCTGATGGAATTAACTTTGATTTCTGAATGATTGGATTTGAATCAAGACTTTTCCTTTCTCACTCCATGAAAATCATTCAGGGAGGAAAATCGGCTCGGATTGTGAACTGCGTCCTGGCACTAAAAGCTTATAGTGAATGGAAACAAGGAGGTGGAGTTGGATCCTGGAAACTTGCTGGAGCTAAACCCACTCCTTCTAATAAACAATTCATACGGAAGAATTCGGAGCTATTCATGAATTCCTTCTCTAGGACCTCCTCCACTAGCGAGAAGTCTCAAGAAGGTTTTTTAAATGAACATGGTGATATTTGTCAGGACCTCAATGTTGCAGTTAGTGAGCTTCCCTGTTCTCGTTACTCTTGTTTACACTTGTTGTAAAGCTAAGATAGGCCATTAACGTCTTTCTGCACTCTAATTTGCAGGGATCATCTCGTTCTTTGCAAATGTTAGTACGGCAAGTTCTGTCAGACAGGAAACAAGAAGACATTCCAATTGTAAGAGCCCTTACATGATATAACTGATATAGACATTGTGTACTTTTTATAAATTTAGATCGCAGCCGTAATAGGACAGCTCAGTTTGCAAATCTTCTTTCACTCCTTTTTATCTTTTCCATCAGGCTCCACTTTAGTGTTCCTATTATCATCCCCTATGCAAAAGCGCACATTAAGCCAAAATTTCAATTTTCCTTCTTTTAACAGGTTGTGGAATGTTTATTGAGTAAAGTCATGGAGGAGTTTGAACATCGTTTGGCAAGTCAAAATGAGCTGGTGAGTCTCTGCAATGTACTACATCTACAAGCAAAGATAATTGATTCAGATGAGTTCTTTTCCATTTTTTGAATGTGTTCTACCTGAACTGGTAGAGTTACACTGTTAAATGCTTGTGCACCTGTAACAAATCCAAATCAAACATGGGCTCTTTTTGCCCCCACTAAGCAAACGAGGGCTTCTGTTCCTTTGTCTTAAAGGGACCAATGGTGCCGGTGGCCCTGTTTCTGTATTTATTAGTTGAATTTCTCTATAAATAAATGCTTATTTAATATGTCATCTAATCAGATGAAAACTGAATCAAGAGATGTGGAAGTATCCTGCTGCGATAAGTCTTCCTCTATGAGTGGATCCGAGGACACTGAGGTATTCTGATTGATTTGACATTGTAATTTACACGTTTGCAACAATTGAAGTTGCATGATGAGCATGCATACATTAAAATGATTCATTTTAATCTAATGATGTTTGAGATTGATGTATCAATTAGATTAAAGAGCAACTTGCAACACACATTCAATCCAAGGAACAGTGCAGTCAAAAGTTGATTGATGATGATGAGGCATCAGAAGGTGGACTCTTGAAAAAACAGCAGCAAGTTGAACAGCAACAGAAAGATATTCAGGTATCTACATTGCAACCACGTAGTTAAGAAAATTTTAAATTTACAAGAGGTTACTTATGTTACTCTATTGCTATTTTGCAGGAGCTGAAGCATACTGTATGTACGGCAAAAGAAGGAATGCAGTTTTTACAAATGAAGCATATGGAGGAGCTTGCCAATCTTGGTAGATTAACTGAGTTCACACTTGTTTCCAGTGCTTTTATCAAATTTTCTAATCTTTCTCATCTATAATTTCATGAATAGGTAAATACCTACATAGTTTCGCTAATGCTGCTTCTGGGTACCAAAAAGTTCTAGAGGAAAATTGCAGGTTGTATAATCAGGTGCAAGACTTGAAAGGTATTTTTCCCAGGGTTTCATCATCAACTTGAAATGAAAGTACCTGACGTCTCATGTGCTGACTTTCTATCAACAGTCTAATGGTTCCTTGTGTGTTTGAGCAGGAAATATTAGGGTATATTGTCGCGTGAGACCATTTCTACCTGGGCAAGCAAATCGTCTAAGCACTTTGGACCGTATAGAGGAAGGAAATATTACAGTCAATACCTTCTCTAAATATGGGAAGGAGGCAAGGAAGTCATTTACATTCAACAAAGTATTTGGTCCTTCAGCAACCCAAGGTTAATCATTGCACACACTTTTTTCAGGGGTATTCTGGGTGTCTCCACTAACGTTCTCACTCAAGTTTGTTGACTTCTTTGCAGCGGAAGTATTCTCAGACACTCAGCCCCTTATTCGGTCTGTTCTTGATGGTTACAATGTCTGCATATTTGCTTATGGCCAAACTGGATCTGGAAAAACATATACCATGGTAAGAGATTCATCTATTTTTCTTTTCATTTTGGACTCAGTAAATTCCCAATTTTGACTTAACAGATGCATAATCAATTCTTTCCTCTCTCCAGACTGGACCAAAAGAGCTTACTGAGGAAAGCATGGGTGTAAACTTCAGAGCATTGAGTGATCTATTCCTTCTCTCTGAGCAGAGAAAGGGTACCATTTTATATGAGATATCTGTCCAGATGATCGAAATTTATAATGAGCAAGTCAGGGATCTCCTTGTGACTGATGGTCAGAACAAAAGGGTAGAAATACGTAACAGCAGTCAAAATGGAATAAATGTACCTGATGCAAACCTCGTGCCCGTGTCATCATCATCGGATGTCCTGAAGTTGATGAACCTCGGTAATTGTAATCGTGCAGTTGGTGCAACTGCCCTCAATGACCGCAGCAGCCGTTCACATAGGTATATGATATTTTCCTTGAATTTCACTATTACTTCCTCCGGGTGATTGTTAAGAAAGTTTAAAGCCATGGGAAATATAGTCTACAACATGTATGTTGCACAGCAATATTCAAGTGAAGACAAATTGAATCCTCTTTTTCTTATGTACAGTTTGATAATTCCAGATTTTCATTGTGGTCTAACATTGTGGGGGCTAACTTTTTTTACTAATATTTGACAGCTGCCTGACCGTTCACGTTCAAGGAAAAGTGCTAACATCTGGAGCCATTCTCCGTGGTTGCATGCATCTGGTTGATCTGGCAGGAAGCGAAAGAGTGGACAAATCTGAGGTGACAGGGGATAGACTGAAGGAAGCGCAACATATTAACAAATCTCTTTCTGCATTAGGAGATGTGATTTCTTCACTTGCTCAAAAGAACTCACATGTTCCTTACAGGAACAGTAAGCTGACGCAATTGCTCCAAGATTCACTTGGTAAGAGTAACTCTATTTCTTTGATGATGAGGATGTTCTTTGTCTTTTAACATTCTAATCAAGTTGTTGGACCTCATGTTTAACAGGAGGGCAAGCCAAGACACTCATGTTTGTGCACATAAGTCCAGAGCCCGATGCTTTAGGAGAAAGTATCAGTACACTAAAATTTGCTGAAAGGGTGTCTACTGTTGAACTTGGTGCTGCTCGAGTTAATAAAGACAGTGCAGATGTGAAAGAGCTAAAAGAGCAGGTTTTTTAATTTTATTTTTAATTCTTTTTTCGAGCAGACTTCAATTGTTACCTGATAGTAGCTGAAGAAAGATCTTGTCTGCTTCCATAAAAATTAAGCTTGCAACTGGATGCTGATATTTTCTTTGCCCTTTGCTTCTTTAACTACCTTCCTTAATTTTGCAAAATTAATCTCAAAAGTTCTCTCTCACCGAGAATCGTAGGCTTGATTATGAGAAAAATTCAATCTAATGTTCAATGTCTTTGGATGCAGATAGCTGGCCTTAAGGCTGCTCTAGCAAAGAAGGAGGGAGAAAGACAGCAGCGTCATCGTTCCCGGTCAACCAGTCCAGAAAGATTTGAAGTACAATCGACACTTTCTATGCAACTTAGTTGGGAGAGTCCAGGGCATGTGGCAATTAGCCATAGACAACCCATGGAGGATGTAGGAAACATAGAGGTATGGATATTCGAATTAAGAATATTGACAAATACAGAGTTTCCTAACTTTCTCTGTCAGCATATACATTCAACCTTATTGACTCCGGAACCAGTAATAATCCTGTTCTCTCTGTTATGCTCCTACTGTGACATGCCAAGACATAAGGAAGTAATTGAAATATGGCTCAGAAACTGTAGATAGGCATGTATACAGGCCTATAACATCCAAGTCCTCGTATAATTTCATGAATTGGCTGCAGTGTAGTGAAAAGTGTTCTACAGGCAATAGTTATTTCAGGGTTCCATTTGACTACATCCCTTGGAACGAAAAGATTTTAATTTTCTCTTCTATATCAGGAAAGACTGAATGAGTACTTACTGTTTACTATCATTTGATATAGAAAAGAACTGGTGATAGAGTATCATACAATAACAGTGACAATATAGGTCGTGGAGTTTCCTGGTGGGTTCTTCTTGTCAGAATCATGTTATGACAGATTTGATGTGTGCAGGTCCAGAACAAATCGACATCCAAGCAGAAAAGACACAGCTTAGATCCACAGGACATGCTAGCAAACTCACCACCCTGGCCGCCGACTCCCAGTCCTAGACTAAATGGAAAGGATGACGAGAAAGAATTAGTTTCAGGTGAGTGGGTTGATAAGGTGATGGTGAGAAAGCACGATGCACTAAGCAGGGAGGAACATCCACCGATCACTTGGGAGGCTGAAAATGGGGAGTTGCCTCGCATGTTTTTTCAGAGAAACCACTCAGAACCATCATTGTTGTCCCAAAACAATCTCTCACCAAATAATCTCTCACCAAACAAAATCAAGAACAACCAAGATTGTGATGTGCGGAGGGATCAATGCAATGATAATGACTCGGATGATTTGGAGGCCGCAACAAGTGACTCCTCTGAACCAGATTTGCTCTGGCAATACAGCGCTTCTAAAGTTGCCAGGAATGGTTTGGCGTCAAGGGTCAAGAAACCTCAGCCCAAGACAGCGAAGAGCCCGGAGACAAGGTAATCATCTTGATACTGGATCAGTAAACCTTCTAACAGATTGCAGAAAAGATCACTTATGACTGCGCGTCGTATATTCCTGAATAGTTTGCGCTCCTAGGGGAAGCTTTACATGTCATGTACATTTCATCGACCATAGAGTCTTAGAATCAGGTCACATGTTCGCAGCGGAAGTAACCATGATCTTTCTCATCAGGAGTTTGATTCCCACGTTAGCTCCTTCACCATCAAGGAAACCGTCCCGTGGAGGCAGCCTGCCACCACACAAAGCTCGGCAATCTGCGACAGCTGATGGAAGACGAAGTAATGGTTACGCAAAGTAAATGGTTACGTACCAAGGAGGCGGTGCGGTATAGGGAAGCGGAGTGTACCTGAGCTTTTGGTTCTTTTTCTTCTTGTTTTTTGATTCTTTGTGTACTATACGTAAACAGAGAGAGAGAGAGAGGGGAGGGAGAGGATGTGTTGATGTAGGAAGCGTCGCAATGCTCTGGTGGCGCTGGTGGCGCTGGTGGGTGATTATGTGGTCACCTCGTCCATTCCAAATTTGTTCATATGTTTGTCCTCTTTCCCCCAGGCTTTGTTGGCTTTCTTCCTTGTTTTTCGAAAGAAATGAAAACAGGGGAGTGAAGAAAAGGGTGAGTTACTCTTGTCATGGGTTCGTGGAAACCAAAAGCACACAACTTTATAAAGCATATTATACCCACGACTTCAAGCAGGTTACAAGAACCTTACGATCTGATGCGCGACGGCTTATGACTGCAATCGCCTCCCTTCTTCCTCGAATCTCTGCCTTAGCCGGCTGGCCGGCTAGTGCATTGGCCTCATCCTAATAGATGCCAGCTAAAGTAAAGGTTTAAGCCCCTACAGTTACAGCAAGCAAGACCTTGTGTAGAATCGAGAATCGATCGTGTCATATGCAATGTCCACCGGTGGTGGCTGCCCTCCCAAGTCCCTGCGGAAACGGTGGGTACATCAGAGTTGGAAGGCATGCCCGCTATGTCCGGTCCTCTAAAACTTCGATTGGCTACCATTGCTAATTGTTGGCCCGCTTCTCGTCAGGTCACGGGGATGAGCCACCTCATCTCTCGAAAGTAGACCTATCAAGATTGGTCCGTAAATCTATCCTTTTCTTGATCCATAAATGATTTGCTAGGTTGTTATATTAATTAATTATATTCAGTAAATGGACTTAAAATGGTAAAGTTCCAAATAGCATGAGGATTAAATAAGTTCATAATTTACTTGAAGCAAGCCCACCTCTACAACTCTCTTGTCACTCTCTTTCGCTTTCATTCGATCTTGTGTTTATTCACCTCCATACTTTTATTTTAGTTTGGACATAAGTTTTCATAAATTAGATTAAATACTAAGGTATTTTAATAACATGATTCAAATCGAGTATGTATTGAATATGATTGATAATGTATAAATTATTAAATTTGCATGGTATAAAAATGAATTAATTTAGGTCGATTATTTTCTAACTGACCCACTCGTTGGATCCCACGGCCCTACTCAAAAATGCTCGCATCCGATCCATGGACGTCGCGGTGGGTATCGGAACATATAACGTGTGCATTGGCGTTTGGATTTTTGGCAAAGTCCACGGGGGTCGATGGCCGAGGGGAGACGCGTCATTGCCACGTCATCTTTCCACTCGGAGAGTCCAGCGTGGGGGCCCCAGCGGGCACGTGGCCACGTCAGCCGATGGTTGGGTCGGGTGGTTAACTGGCTAATGCCACGCCATGGGGCTACTACATCCACAAAAGTAAGGCTCTTTCTTTTTCCGGATTTTGCATAAGAAGAAGAAGAAGAAGAAGAAAAAAGGGGGAGGAAAATTTTATGGAGCGTCGTTTTCACGGCGACAGTGCCCTGCTTTTCGGCCTCGCGAAAAATGCCCACGCCACCTTTTCCGAGGCTCATCATTGATCGATCGCTCACTTTGCCCACCAAACTCCCTACATTCAACTGTATATAATGGCGACATATCATCCATGGGCTAATTCCCCAAAAAGAAAAAAACAAAACACCAATTTTACCTTAAATGATAATTCTGATCTGAAGAACTTCTTTTTGTCTCGATAAAAATTACTAATTTTTAAAGCTCGAGATTTTGCGGATTGTCACAATGACTTTGGCGGGGCATGGTTTTAGACTCTTCTTCACTATACTTTCCAACAAAATCAATCTATTAACATTCACTACTAGAGCCTGATGTATTAAATGAGATCGATTGATTAACATCTATTCAATGTAGGTTTCAAAGTTTTAAGGGGAGGGCTTGGGCTTATTTTAATAAAATAAAAAAAAAAAGGTTCTTGTTTTGAGCTTGGTGGATCTCATGGATTTTGCCCTAGGCATCTCTTGATGAAGGCTAGCCAAAGAGATTTAATCTAAAGATCTTAAGCAATTTCATTGCTATTCTTAAAGCTATAGCTCAAAGCAAAAGGTAATGAATAGTGCTTTAAATCTAATTAGTAAATGATGTGGATTCATCACTAAGGTGGAAGAGTTACAATGGACGACAATCAATGATCCCAATCAAATAGTGCTAGATTTAAAATTTAAGTGAAATGTTGTAATTTTTTATGAAATTAAAAAAAAATTAGGATGGAATTGTCATTTGATCTTAAATTGATGCTTTTTTTTTTTGTTGTTGAAATTAGACCTATATATTATATTATATATATAATCATCAAAACTCATCACAAAAAATAATCGAATTGTTTTTTTTTTTGAAAACTTAATTAATATGTTATTGGGTGAATCATTCATCGACCTATTGTTATTTTAGCCGTTTGGATAGCAACCTTCCTATTTCGCCTTCGGCAGCTAATAAGCCACGACGGTCTTCCCAATATATATATATACTATTAACAAAAGTTTCAATGGACGAACCGTTCTGACTCGTTGCCGGTCGGGTCGACATGGAGTTAACCCGTTTTTTTTATGTATGGATGCGCATTATGACAGGAGACACGACCGTGATTTGAGCGTGGAAACGGAACGATCACGACGAAAGGGAATGGGGCATCGAGGCATCATCGACCTCGGACGCGGCACGATCCGAGAGGGAAAGGATTCCGGATCGTTCCCGATGTCGACCCAACCACCGACGACGTCTGCTTTTTGGGGAGGTGCAACTTTGGCACCGTTCATTATTACTCCCTCCCTCCGGACTCTCCGTCGCTCGGAAACGTCCGGGGCTTTTTTTTGTCGCCACCTGCCCGGCCTTTTTTTTTTTTAACCCCTAGCGCTTACTCAAGAATCCCCTCCTTTCGGCCGCGAGAGACACCATTAATTATCACGAAATGTGTCCGAGAAAAAGAAAAACAAAAGTCATATGTACTTAAATTATTTTTTAAATTATTTTTTGCAACATAAAAAATCCTTAAAGTTGTGGTCGTGTGATAGATTTATCAAAAAAATTTGATATCATTGAAAAAAGTTTATAATAAATGTATTACACAAATAAAAGCTTGAGATTTTTTGGCATTATAGAAAAAAGTTTCGGATTTTTGGTATTGTAGAAAAAATTACGGTAAATGTGTTACGCAAATACAAATTCATGATTTTTGGTATCACAAAATGTAGTTTAGATATATGTGTCACAATAGATAAAATTTGGGATTTTGGGTTACTTTTATCCAAAAAAGAAAGAAAGAAAGAAAATATATTTTTTTTTTTTTTTTTTGCTGTTTTGTCTTTTCTTTTTTGTTAATTTTCCTTAAGCTTATATTACAAGTATCACTTTTTTTTGGGGGGTTGGGACAAGTTGGAATTCCAGTTGTAGCTAACGTCGAACTTAAAAATATTGTTGATTTAGGTGGCACCGGTTGACTTATTCCATGCAATTTCGCCTCCTTAAATTTAAATAATCTGGAGAAAAATAAATATGTAGGTAGCTTTTTACTCGGTCTAGGTTTGACAACTTAAGCTCTTTGCTTATTCTAACCCACCTAATCAATTTTTTTATTTATTTGTCTTTTGGATTATTGCAAAACCCACCTAATGATTTTTTGCCAACCCCACATCCCGGCACTCTCTTTGCTTCTTAATAATTTCGTGTCAAACGGACGCGGCATTATAAATAAATAAATAAATAATCCCATTTTCCTTTAGTGGATTACAATTCAGGTTTTATTAAAAGTCAACTGCCCTAAAACAATTCTGGTCAGGGGGCACGGAGATTTCTCAGGGGTAATGATCCGAGCGATTTCTTTATTTTTTGTCTTTTTATAATTTTTTTATGGTTGGTTCTATTTTGCAGCATAGTTAAATAATTGATTGCTAATTGGCATAATCAGTGCCTAATTACTTGATTAACCAACAATTTTATCTTAATAGATGGATACTCAACGACTTATAAATTAACATCTATAATTTTATTCTTTTGAGATTTGATATTCTTAATATGAAACTAATATAAATAATCTATAAATTTTAACTCGATGTATAATAAAATATACAAATATTCAATCTGTTTAGTATGTATAATAAAAATTGAGGGACTACATTGTATATATTATCGCTCCTCAATGGCATCACTTTTATATCGGAAGAGAGAGGTGAAAAATTCAAATAATGTTGGAATTAGAACGATTAATTTCAATGTAATTTTCACTTTTATGCCTTGCAAAATGGTTAGATAAAAGTTTCCAAGTTAAACTGAGACAATTTTAAAAATAAAAAAATCATAGCAATGGCGGTGGGGGCAAAAACCGTGGACGACCGAGGGCAGAGAGGTAATTCGGCTCCATCCTCGCGAGCTGGTTACAACTATGATCAGGACATTGACGTCATTATCAACGTCCCCCGCACGAAATCGCCCTTTTTTTCCCCTTCCTGCCCCCCCCCCCCCCTCTCTCTCTCTCTCTCTCTCTCTCACTAGATTTTTCTCTTCCCAATCACAATCACATCGCCGGGAAATCCTCCATCACCCCCTTCGCTGTCGCCCACATTTGCTGCCTCCTCCTTCTTCTTCTTCAGCGCTCGCCGGCCGTCGCGAAGGTGCTCTCGATTCCGCCGCCGATGGAGGAGACTGCTGCGCGGGCGAATGCGCAGTGCATGTGGAGAGAGCTCTGAGCTGACATTCCGGCTCCGGCGTCGGATTCTCGCCGCTCCACCCGCTAGCGAATGCTGCTGGCTCCGCAATGTGAGTTCCCCCCCCGCGCCCGGGAGAGGGAGTACGGAGTTCTCTTCTCTTCTCTCGTCTCTCGACCCACCGAGAGTCTGCAATTTCGGTGTTTTATTTTTGGGGGCTTGCGAGTTTTCGTCCCTCACCGGTGCGCTCAGTCGCTCGGCCTCTGAGTCTGGTCTCGAATTGTCTAGGCGGTTTCGAAAGAGATCGGCGGAGATTGGGGTGTTGTCGGGTCGAATTTTTCGTCGCATTGTCCGATTGCTCTGTCTAGGTTTTGATATGACGGCGTTGCTTCGTGACTGAATTCCGTGTCGTTCGCCCTCGATTGAAGCACATTATCGTATTTATTTCGACAGTCGATGTTTCTCGAACGTAATGTCTCGCATGGTGAAGACTGAAGGGCGTTGAGAGCCTTACCTGCGAATTTTTTTTTTGTTGCCCTGTGTCTGTTTCTGGGTCCAGTTATTTTTTCCTGATGCGTTAGGGTTTTCCAAAGTGAGCTCCTTTCCAGGCGCTTAGGTATGGTACGTGCGTTCGTTTTGTCTTGATCCGTGTCAGTTTCTAACCAGAAGTGCTCAAATGCCCGGTGGAGCTGGAAATATCAGTAGGGTAATGTCGTGTTCGTCAATACGCTGCATTGATTTAGTCTTTACCGGTGTATGTTCGTGAAAGCATGTTTGACTGTCGGGACTCTTAAAAACCAAGCTACTTGCAAGCTTAAAGTGACGAGCCCTTTGGCATTTTTTCACTTTAGGTATGATGGTGTTCCTATGTTTGTCGTGTCGGTTTTTTTCTTCTGCAGATTTGTGGATGTACTCTGATCTATTTTCACTAGATCATGGTGTGGACTTTGGGAGATGGATTTTCATCTGTTTACTTGTTCCTTTAGCTTTTGCTCTCGCTTCAGTGCTAAACAGAAGTGGCTTGATATATCTGTGGCGATCTTCGTAATTTGTTGGCTTGTTGAGAGACTGATGTGGAGAGTGCTCTTTATTGAAATAATTTTACTGGATGTTCAGGTCTCACCATTGGTTTTTGCAAAATGCCAAACTGTAGAACATGAGTCAGACTGAAGTATCAAGGATGAAACCTCCTCTTGTTCCGCTTGCGACTCTGATTGGTCGTGAGCTTCGGGGTGGGAAAGTCGAGAAGCCTCTTGTGAAGTATGGACAGGCGGCTTTGGCGAAAAAAGGGGAAGACTACTTTCTGACAAAACCTGACTGTGAGAGGATTGCTGGGGACCCGTCAACCTCTTTTTCTGTGTTTGCGGTACTCTTTGTGATATCTTTCGTTCAAGGATTTGTATCTGTATCGGTTAACCCTTTCGTATTCCTTTAGTAGCTTCTATATACTTATTCTAAGGAAAAACAGGAACTTGTCTATAGCACAGTGCAAACAACTCCTAAGTTGAAAATGTCAACTGGCTACGCAACTAAACTCTGGTTTGTTTATATGGCTTAGCGAAGTGCACATGTCACGTTAAACAGTTTACTGGACTGAAATTATCCTTTACGCTGTTCTTTGTATTTTCCTTATCTTTGTGTAATATTCTCAAGGATAGCATTTCTCCATTTTGCATTTTTCTATTTCATGGCACCTGCAGCAATTTAGTATTATTAAATGGCGCAGATATTTGACGGACATAATGGCATATCAGCTGCCATCTTTGCAAAGGAGAACCTATTGGCTAATGTTTTAAGTGCTATCCCTCAAGGGGTTAGTCGAGATGACTGGCTTCAAGCACTTCCACGGGCCCTTGTTGCTGGTTTCGTCAAAACTGACATAGAATTTCAGCAGAGAGGCATGTTACTACCATCTTGTCATTTCTATTGAAAGGCTATCCATTTGTTCTTACCTTATTACTTTCATTGCATGACAGGTGAAACCTCTGGGACAACAGTAACATTTGTGGTGATTGATGGGTGGACAATTACTGTTGCATCGGTGGGAGATTCTAGATGCATATTGGACACGCAGGGAGGTGTGGTTTCTCTCTTGACTGTTGATCATCGGCTTGAAGAGAATGCAGAAGAGAGGGAACGAGTCACTGCAAGTGGAGGTGAAGTGGGAAGACTGAATGTGTTTGGTGGAAATGAGGTACAAGATTGCTTGCGCTTTGATCCATCAAACCGAAACAAAAGGGAATCCCTGTCCTTAACTGCTATATCATGGTTCGCAGGTTGGCCCCCTCCGTTGTTGGCCTGGTGGATTATGCCTTTCAAGGTCAATAGGTGACACAGATGTAGGCGAATTTATTGTGCCAATACCACATGTTAAGCAAGTAAAGGTGAGATGATCTGGTCAAATTGGCTTGTCCTTTATGAAACCTTAAGCACCATGAAGTTGAAAAACTGTGTTTCTGGTTACATAGATTTCGAATGCTGGGGGAAGACTCATAATTGCTTCTGATGGTATCTGGGATGCTTTATCTTCTGATGTTGCTGCCAAGTCTTGTCGAGGTTTACCAGCAGAACTAGCTGCAAAGTTAGTGGTTAAGGTGATTACCTATGACATCTCTAAAAATATGTAGAATGTTTATGACTTTTCTCCACACTTGTTATCTGATTGCTTGTTCTACTGTTCAGGAGGCACTTCGGTCAAGAGGCCTGAAAGATGATACAACCTGCCTGGTTGTTGATATTATCCCATCTGATATCCCCGTAATACCTCCAACACCAAAAAAGAAGCAAAGTTTTCTCATTTCATTTATGTCAGGGAAGAAGTCCCAGAATGGGAATAAAGCTACCAGTAAGCTTTCTGCTGTTGGGGCTGTGGAGGAGTTGTTTGAAGAGGGTTCGGCAATGCTGGCGGAGAGGTATTCCTTTTAACATAAATTTGATGTACTTACTTTTCCTTGCAAAGGCGAAAGCTTTCTTTGGAGATAATATACTGTTTTTGAGGATGAATATGGGAAGTATGTCAACTCATGAAGCTACCCTTGCCCCAAAACTAAATGAAATCTTTCAAACATGCGACTGGAAAGGTTACTTTAGCATTGTCTTGTAATGAGGGTTAGTTCCTCATATATCAAATCACTAACTGGCAAATTAATAGGCAAAATCTGGAAAGAAACATCAATGGCTATTTCAAATCACTACATTGGACTGCTTTCTAATGATTTCTGCTAGTCTCTGTCATGTAAAGATGATGTTGCGCATATTGGTGATTTACACTACATGAGCATGAAGGAATAGTGAAAGGATGTCGTTTTGACTACTTCCATTATTCTGTTCGAAGTCATAGATTGCCAAGATGTTCACGCCAATTAGCAGTGTCCTGTATGCATATAGGTCCTGAAAAATAAAATGTGGTGAAATTAGATAGGTGCCTTGCTGGGGGAAGTTCGAGGATGGGTAGTTTTAGTTCTTCTGTAAATGTGCTGTGATATGTACTGCAGGCTAGGTAAGGATTTTCCTTCAAACCAAAACCCGGGGGCTTTTAAATGTGCGGTTTGCCAAGCGGATCAGCCTCCTGCTGACAACTTGACAGCAAATTCTGGACCCTTTTTCTCCCCCTCATCAAAGTCATGTGAAGGGCCATTCCTCTGCACAATTTGTCGGAAAAAGAAAGATGCCATGGAAGGAAAAAAGGCAAGCAGATCTTTGGTGGCGTCATAGCAAATTGTCTGGTATAGTAAATAGTCAATGATTTTTTTTCCCTGGCAGTGTGAGCAGCACCTGGTTTTCCTGTGTCGGTGGTGATTATAGTAAATGTGTGAAAGTTGAGATAGAGGAGCAGGTGTTTTCTGAGATTGCAATTGTCCATGTTTGATTTTCAGTTTGTGCTCAGCTGTTGGACTGACTAAAGAAGAAGACACAGCGGATTTGTTAAGTATGGTTGTGATAGTTTGCTTGCTAACATCTTGAGTTCGTGTGTAAAGAAGTGAAGCTTGAATAGTAAGACTTTTGATTGGGTTTTCTTGTTATAATACAAAATCCCGCTTTCATTAGTTTGCCGTCCTTTTGTCCCGTTTTCTCTTTTATGGTTTCTGGCAATCCGGACCTTTATGTTACTATTATGTTACTTCAGTGGCCCTAGGAATGTTACCAGTTTTTCACCTTTTCTTTGATATTGAGGTCACTTGAACTTTGCTCATTTAGGTATTTTTTTAGCATAGTGACGGACTGTATTGAGTGGCACCCATTTGTTTCGGCTGTTGTTATTTTTGTCGGTTCTACTTTATTCCTACTTTAATGTTTAGACATTGAAATTCACTCCAGAAACTAAATCATTCTTACTCCAACCTCCTGAGAAGGTGGGGATTCAAACTCCCCACCTCTCTCTTCTCATGTGAGAAGGGTGGCCACAAGGGTACACCCCAATGGTTGTTTTGGCTCGGCTGTATTGAGCACTACGGAGACGTTCCTGCACTTTGATTTTTCTCTTTCTTGTTTTCATTTTCTTGAATTTATGTAAAGATGGGGAAAGTATCTCTTTTGACTCAGTTTGACGGTCTGACTAAATGTTGAGACTTGGAAATAACAAAATCGATGCTATCTGCATCACTTTATAGATTTATTCATTTTGACATGAGTTAACTAAAGTATACAGGCGTATAATTGTTGCCTTTCCACTAGGAAGAAAAGGCTGAAGAGAATGAAAGAAAGAGCTAGTAAGAACGAAGTTACTCGAGCCACGTTTCGCTTTCAAGTACACAAAGAATCCCAGCTAAAAGAGTATTTGGGCATAAGATTCTTCTCTGTCAGCTCAAATTTAATATTAAACCATGATGGTTGGATACAGTGCATAGCTTGTCTCTTGGACAATACGATACTAGCTCTTTAATAATAGTGAATAATTTGCTACTACCTCTTTTTGTGAAATGGATATCGACACTCAGATTAAATTATATAAATTTTTTTGACTTTATTGCTTTTCGTTTATTTTTTAGTAATTTCGCTATGATTTAAATTATTAAGTCATTATTATTGCTAACATCGTGCCATTTCCTTCTAGATGCTAAAAGACAACAGCCCATCTAGGGCTGATGAAAGACATGTAGCCATGTCTCGTCATAGTCCACAATCATGTCTCACTAAGAGTTCCCTGGACACGGATCAAGACACATCTTTATCAAATCATACACTATTATTCTTTGTTAGTAGCCTCTTCCACCCGGTATTCTTTTTTGAATCTATCGTGGCACTTATCGATTTTGAACGACAAATTCGGATTTATGAGTATTCTTTTTTTAATCTATAGTGGCACCTGTCGAGTTCGGACGGCAAATTCGGATTTATGAGTTTTGCCAAATGGGTAAAGTTGGTCCATCGCACTTGTCGAGTTCGGACGACGAATTTGGATAAGGGTACTCTTGACTTACTTGCATGATGCAAGTTGCATTCCTCTCTCTTGCCCCTTCCCTCAACGTTCCGTTTGCTCATGCTTGATCGCAAAGAAAATATTAATATGCAAAGTAAGGTTCTATTTATTTAACAAAAAATGAATGATTTGAAAAATGTTTTTCAAAATATAATTGCTGGTATTATTTGAAATAATTAATCAATTGAAAATAATTTCATTATTGACAACAATTTATATCTAAGCATTTTCGTGGACGATGAAAACGTTTTTCTTCTATTCATTTTTATTAGTGATGCAAAAGATCATTTTTAGGAAAAAAAAAAAGGTTTCCAAGCTATTCATTTTCCCCAAAACAGATACAACTTAAGTTTTATAATTTACATGCTAAATACCACATCAATATCTCAAGTTCAACACCATGAAATTTGATAACACCTTAGTGTTAGAGACATCAAATGCCTTAGTTCTTATTTGGGCTTACTATAGAATACAATGCATAGGTTAAACTGGTACAAATTTAGGATTAAATAAGTAACTTTACCTCACATTAAACAAGAAAGCATTGCCGCTGCCGCCACCTTCGCAGCAAGTGTAGGCCATGGGCAAGGGGCGTAGACCATGGCACACTGGTGCCACCCAAACCTTTCAGTTCCCCTGACCAGTATAACTCAAATCTCGACTTCCAACATTTAGTAAATAATGAGAACCCTAACTTTCGACTCCTTGAATTAAAGAGGAACATCAAATTACATTAGGCACCCGGATTAAACAAACATTCCCATGCGTATTTGAAGAAAAACACGCTTTTTATCTCTTGGACAACGAAGAGCAACGCACACGTAAAAAAAAACAAAATTCTAAATTCAAAGAGGAGAAATATCAGGGGAAAGAAGTGGGGAACTGTCTTGAGGTGGGGCGTGGAAAAAGAGAACGATGGGAGATGCTTGTCCTCCTCTGGCCGCCCACTTTTCTCACCGGAATTAAGCGTGGGGGGCCGGTCGAATGGACTTTACTGGGGTCATCCGAAACATATGGAAGTGCAATTTTGGACAAAAGAAAATATTTGCAAAGGAATATCTTTGGAAAAGGTTCCTCTAATTTTCGCGGGGTTCCATTGGTGGCGTTCTTGACTTACTAGTGCTCCAAAGCTGCCCTGCACATTGGTGAATGAGCATGTCTGTGTCTTTGATTGAAGGAGCCTGAAATTTGCACTCAACTCTCTGCTTGATCGCAGCAAGTTTTATTGCGGACGAGGAAGGAAGAGAATAATCACTCAAAGCTCAGAGTTCAATGGCAAACAACGATTCAGCCAATCAAGGTGGTCCAAGGTAAGAACCGACTGCTAATTGCAACATCTCAACACGTGTTTGTCCTACCGCATTTGATAGGATGGAAAACTGCAGTGATGACTTAGGGTGTATTTGATAATATTTTTACTTCCGAAAATAACTTCTTTTGAGAAATAATTATTTTTTATTTCTACTCCCTAAAACAAATTTTGAGTAAAATAAGGTATTTGGTAACTGCAAAAATTTCTTATTCTCAAAAAAAAAAAAAAGAATATAAATGTACTTGGTGCCGACAAAAAAAAAATTTCTTTTTTTCTCGACGGTGGTGACGGGTGGTGGACAATAACTGGTGGTGGCAACCAGCGACTAGTGGCGACAACCAACGACTAGTGATTGATGGCCGCCCGACGGCGGACAACAATCAATTGGTCACCGTTGTCGCCTGCCATTGGCTACTGGTTCACCATTTGCCAGTCGCTAGGTGAAGGGTGGCGGTAGTCGGCAGCCAGCGATTGGCGGCCGGCATGCAGAGGTCGACAGGCAATGGTCGATGGACTGTGGTCGATCATGAGTAATGACCCAATAAATAGTTTCTAGAAATTGTTCTTAGGAATAAGAAATTATTTTTTTAGTTCAAATCTATTTCTAGAAACAACTTTCGATTCTGGGGAATAGAAAAATAAATTGATGTTACCAAACGGATTTCTGTTTTTTTTTTTTTTTCATTCCAGAGAATAAAAGAACAAAAAAATAGGGAAATAGAATCATTACCATGTAGCCCTTACAGTCTTCTTTTCCTTCTGTGAAAAAGGAGTATTTTGTGCTAGTCATGCTTTTGTGCGTTGTAAACACTGTCTTATTCAGAAATCATCCGTGCTCTGCATAGATCAGCTGAAGTTTTCCTTTGATGTTGCATTTGGAGACCCTCACCCAGACCTTTTCTATGAGTCAAACGATACATGTGGTCATCTTGATCCTTATTGCCTGAACTTTTATGAATTGCCGATTTAAAAATGGAGTGGAGCGTGTAGTTCAAATTGTTGCAAAATGGAACAAATATCTTGACACACTAGATGAGCCATTGCAACAATTCATCAAAGACAGACTTAGCTCTACAAATCATGTAGACATTAATGGCAAATCCACCATCTTGATTATTTGCACAATAATCGAATTTGTCCGGCAAAAGTTGGTATTCGAGATGGAAAGACAAGATAGGGGTTCAAGATTCCAAATTGCCATTGCGCTCATTGCCGTCGGCCTCAGATGTGTCTTCGACAGTCTCTTCATGAATTTCGATGACCCCTTAGAGATATCAAATGCCTCGGTTCTTATTCGGGCTTTAGGATTAGACAAGTAATTTTACTCACATTAAACGGGAAAGCATTGCTGCCCCGCCTTCGTAGCAAGTGTAAGTGTAGGCCATGGGTAAGGGGCAAAGGCCATGGCACATTGGTGCCACCCAAACCCTTCGGTACAGCCGGTTAGTATAATTCAAATATCGACTTCCTACATTCAATAATTAATGGGAACCCCAACTTTTGAATCACCAATATGGGCAGTTCTTTGATTTAGAGAGGAACATCAAATTATATTAGGCAACGGATTAAACTAACATCCCCATGCATAATTGAAGAACAACACACTTTTTTTTTTCTTTTTGGCAACGAAGAGCAATGCACATTTTAAAAAAATATATAAATTCAAAAAAAAGTCTCACCTTTGTTAAGCGTTGGGGGCTGATCGAATATACTAGTCAAGTGTTGGGGGGTCATTCGAAACAAATGAAAGTGCATGGGTTGTTTTTGACAAATAAGAAAAAAATTGCAAGGAGTGTTTTGGGGCTGTCATTCCAGAACTGTAGGGGTGTCAATGGGTCGGGTCGGGTCGGGTTTTGATGTTACCCGACCCGACCCTAATCCTACAGGGTCATGCTTTGGCCCGATCCGACCCGACCCGAAACGCATTAGACCCAAACAAAAGGGTCGGGTCGGGCCAGAGCGTGACCCTTTACAAGTTTGGTTTTAATTTCTTGTTTAGCTCAAAAACTCTAGAGAGTTGAGAGCCAAAACGTACAGAGAGAGATAAAAACTTCTTTTCTTTTGTTTATTTTATCCTACTTTACCATTTTCTCAAAGGATGAGGACCAAAACGCATGGATGGTATCAGTGTCAAAAAGGCTTGCGTGCGACCCGTTTTGACCCGACCCGACCCTAAATTTAGGGTATTTTCGGGTCGGGTCCGAGTATGGAGCCGGTATCGGAAAATACCCTAAGTTTAGGGGCGGGTCGGGTCGGGCCGGGCCGGGCCGGGTCGGCTCGGGCCTTTTTGACACCCCTACAGAACTGCCCTCGAAATTTTTGTTGTCGTTCTGAAACTGCCCTCTCTCGAAATTTTTCGCAAATTTGTCCATTTGTCCTGAAAATTTTCGGTGCCGACTATCATTTTCGGGGTTGTCATTCCGAAACTGCCCTCTCTTGAAATTTTTCGCGTGTTTGTCCGTTCATCCCAAAATTTTTTTGGGGTTGACCATCGTTTTTGGGGCAATCATTCCGAAACTTCCCTCTCTTGAAATTTTTCGCATGTTTTTGTCCTTATCGTCGCAAAAGTTTTCATTTTCGGGGCTGTCATTCCAAAACCGTACTCTGTAGAAATTTTTCGTATGTTTGACCGTTTGTCCCAAAAAATTTCAGAGCTGACTATCGTTTTCGGGGCTAGAAACTGCTCTCTCAAGAAATTTTTCTCATGCATGTTTTGTCCGTTTGTCCTGAAATTTTCAGCCTGCCCTCTCTCAAGAAATTTTTCTCATGCATGTTTTGTCCGTTTGTCCTGAAATTGGTTGATATAAAAGGCACTCAACTCTCGGCTTTGCTCTCAGCAAGTTTCATTGCAGACGAGGAAGGAAGAGACTAATCACTCAAAGCTCAGAGGTCAATGGCAAACAATGATTCGGCCAATCAAGGTCATCGAAGGTAAGCACCGACTGCTAACTGCAACATCTCTTCACCCCTGTCTATCCTGCCGCCTTCGATAAGTTGGAGAACTGCGAATGATGATTTACAGTCTTGTTTTCCTTTCGTGAAAAAAAGGAGTTACCTAGTGCTAGTCATGTTTTTGTGCGTCGTAAAATGCTGTCTTATTTAGAAACAATCTGTGCTCTGCGTACATCAGCTGGACTTATCCTTTGATGTTGCATTTGGAGACCATCACCCGGACCTTTTTCCCTTTTTAGGTCAAACGATACATGTGTTCATCTTAATCCTTATTGTCTGACCTTTTGTGAATTGCTGATTTAGAAATGGAGCTGAGCGGGTAGTTCAAATTGCTGTAAAATGGAATGAATATATTGATACACTAGATGAGCTATTGCATCAACTCATCGAAGACAAACTTAGCTCTATAGATCGAGCATACATTAACAGCAAATCCATGATCATGATCATCTGCACAACAATCAAATTTGTCAGGCAAAAGTTAGTCTTTGAGATGGGAAGACAAGATAGGGATTCAAGGTTCCAAATTGTGATTGCGCTCATTGCCGTCAGCCTCGGATGTGTCTCCAGCAGTCTCCTCATGAGTGCAGCATTCGGTTGCTTGCATTTTACTATTGTTGGCCCCTTTCGTGTTCAGCGCGAATTAAAGGGTTAATTAGCCAAAAGGGATATTGTTCAGCTCTCTTGATATGGTTGTATGTGGGCTTTATGTAAAGTGTAGTTTGCTTGATGGCTTTCAATGCACTTGGGATATGAATTACTTGCTATACTATTATGTTGAACACCTTTTCAATGACTAATCACGATATATGATGATGATTGTTATAGTAATATGTGAAGCAAAATCGTTTTCTTTTCCCTCTCGATTTAATTTATTTTTCTAGTTATATAACAACTGTCTTGACGGGAACGTGACAAACCACAATTGGGAACAAATATCAAAATTTGAGGGTTGCTTTCGGCTGCCCATGGCTTGATTCCTTGCAATTTCTATGCATGTTTTGGGAACACATTTCAAAGTGATCTCTGAAGGCTCTTAGGCAAATTGGCATTTGGCAATTACTCCTGAGAGCTCATTTTCCAAATGCTAGTACTTCCAGGATTTTCTGGAAGTCATTAGCTCAAGCTCCTCCTCACCTTTTTGTTTTTTTGTCAAGAAATACTGTCTTTCATTTACATAGAAAAGCTTGTATTAGAAGAGTTTGTGAAATCTAAATATAGCATGAACCGACGGAAAGCAAGAGGAGTATATCTCATCACAGTCCACAATCATGTCTCATAAAGATTGCGTTGGACACGAACCGAGATGCATCTTGTCAAATCATAAACTATTATAGTATTCTTTTTTAAATCTAGGGCGGCACACTCGTGTACTTTGTCGACCCAACAAGAAAACCCGTAGCCCTTCAGACACCTCGTTCCGCATGGTTGACTGGCTGTGATCGAACTACGCAGGCCAGAAAGAGATGAGGATAAAGAAAGGAAGGGAGAGAATAAAGAAATGTCGGGGGAAAAAGAAGGCGGGGTATTATGAGCTCGGCCAAATGAGTAAAGTGGGTCCATCGGCGACGCGTTTTCTCTCTCCTTCTCGACTTACTTGATTCTTGGCCATCTCTCTCGCCGCCCCTTCGCTCGACGTTCCGCTTGCTCATGCTTGATCGCGAAGAAAGAGCAATGTCCTTGATACAGAGAGAAAAATTGGAGGATTTGAAAAATATTTTTCAAAATATAATCGTCGATATCATTTGAAATAATTAGTCAATTGAAATTTTTTTATTATTATCAGTTATAATTTTTTATAAGTATTTTCGTGGATGATGGAAATATTTTTCTTACATTCACTTTTATTAGTGATATAAAAGATCATTATTAAAAAATAATTTCTAAATTATTCATTTTCTGCAAAATAAAAGTAATCCAAGTTTTATAATTTACATGCTAAACACTACATCAATATCTCAAGTTCAACGCCATGATACTCAATAACACTTTGGGGTCAGAGATATCAAATGCCTCGGTTCTTATTCGGGCTTATTATAGAGTAAGGTGTATAGATTGAACTGATACAAGTTTAAAATTAGACAAGTAATTTTCTTCACATTAAACCAGAAAGCATTGCTGCCCCACCTTCGTGTCAAGTCTTGTAGGCCATGGGCAAGGGGCGCAGGCCTTGGCACATTGATGTCACCCAAGGCCCGTAGTACACCCAGTCAATATAACTTAAATATTGACTTCCAACATTCAATAAATAATGGGAACCCTAACTTTTGAATCACCAATACTAGCGGTTCCTTGAATTAAAGAGGAACATCAAATTAAATTATTCACCAGATTAAACAAACATTCTCATGCCTAATTGAAGAAGAACGCACATTTAAAAAAAAATTCTGGCCGATGTTAGGTGTCGGGAGCTGATTGAATATCACGTTTGACCAAAAAAAAAAAAAAATAGCAAGGGGCTCGCACTCGTTCCGAAACTGCCCTTGAAACCTGAAATTTTCACGGCGGCGTCAATTCCAAGAGCATCTCGGGCTGTCTGGTCCCTTTCCATGACATTTTCGCATCATGGTCAACCCGCCATCGTATTCGGGCCTGTCGATTCAAAACTGCCCTTCGCATTGTTTGATGAATGGATAAAAGGAGCTTGATCAATGAAACCTAAGATTGAAACTCAACTCTCGGCTTTGCTCGGAGCAAGTTCCATTGTAGAAGAGGAAGGAAGAGAGTTAATCACTCAAAGCTCAGAGGCGAATGGCAAGCAACGGTTCAGCCAATCAAGGTCGTCCAAGGTACGCACCGACTGCTGACCACAACATCTTTTCACCCGTCTGTCTTGGAGAACTGCGAGTGATGATTTATAGTCTTGTTTTCCTTTCGTGATAAAAGGAGTTTCCTTGTGCTAATCATGCTTTTGTGCATCGTAAACGCTGTTTTCTTTGGAAACAATCTGTACTCTGCGTACATCAGCTGAAACTTATCCTTTGATGTTGCATTTGGAGACCATCGCCCTTTTTCCTTTTTTAGGTCAAACGATACATGTGTTCATCTTGATCCCTATTATCTGACCTTTTGTGAATTGCTGATTTAGAAATGAAGCTGAGCAAGTGGTTCAAATTGCTGCAAAATGGAATGAATATTTTGATACATTAGATGAACAATTGCGTCAAGTTATCAAAGACAGGCTTAGCTCTACAGATCGAATAGACATTAATGACAAATCCACCATCATGATTATTTGCACAATAATCAAATTTGTCCGGCAAAAGTTAGTCTTCGAGATGGGAAGACAAGATAGGGGTTCAAGATTCCAACTCGTGACCGCGCTCATTACCATCGGCCTTGGATGTGTCTCCGGCAGTCTCCTCATGAACGCAGCATTTGGTGGCATGCCTTTGCCAATTTTGCTTGCCTTCATTATAATATTGTTGGCCCCTTTTGTGTTCAGTGTGAATTAAAGGGTTAATTAGCCAATGGGGATATTTGTCCAGCTCTCCCGATGTACCGTAGTGTACGTACTTTAAGATGCGTTTGCTTAATAGTTTTCAATGCACTTGGGATATGAATTCCTTGGTGTATTATTATGTTGAAAGCCTTTTCAATGACAATCGCAATATTTGATGATGATGATGATTGTTATAGTAATATGCCATGCGAAATCATTTTCTCTCACTTCTCCATTTTAATTTTTTTTCTCTAATTATATAAAAAACTATCTTGACGTGAATGTGATAGATCACAATTCGAAATAAATATCAAAATCCTAGGGTTGCTTTTTGATTGCTTGTGGCTTGATTCCTTGCAATTTTTATGCATGTTTTGGGAACACATTTACAAAGTGATCTCTAAAGTCTCCTAGGCATATTGACGTTTGGCAATTACTTTTGGGAGCTCATTTTCCAAATGCTAGCCTTCCAAGATTTTCTGGAAGTTATTAGCTCAAGCAAAGGACCCGAATTAATGAATTTTTTCAATTTCCAATCTTACCCTCGCTCACTATTCATAATTCCACATTTGCCCCTCTTTAACACAAATCTCCTGGCTCGCGTGCTCGCCTCACGAGCGCAGCAGCTCAGCTGGCGACGCTGCTCGCCCGGTCGATGCTCGTCGCCGATCGCCTGGCCTACGGTGGCGCCGCCGCTCCAGATCCGTTGTGGCGAGGCTCGCCGAGGTCGCGCGACCCCGGCGTCTGACGACCTCGGAGCCCTCCTACCGGGCTCCGGAGAAATCCCTAAAAATCTGCTTCATCCCAAATGCAACGACCATGGAAGCTCCGAAGAAAATGGAACGTCGCCTTCACGAAGCACCCGAAGCAGAAGCTGAAGCGCAAGGTCTATCGCGGCGGCTTCCTCTCTCTTCGCACCTCCACCGGCGAGATCACTTCGCTTTCGCTACTGATATCTGCCACTGCTGTCCAACTCAACCCGATCGGCAGCTTGGTTACCTTCGATATGGCTCGGACACGATTCGGTTTGATCGGCTAGTCTATGTCGAAACTGCAGTAGCAATCGATTAGGTGCCGTTTTCCCCCGAATTTAGCTTTGCTCGATCGAACTGAATGGCGACGGCTCGACGCTGCTTAGGATTTCATCTTGTCTATCATCGCGGATTGTTCCGTTCCGTTCCGTGCTTTTGGTTGCAATACTCTCCGTAGTTGAGCTAGTTCTGAGTTGATTAGTCTGTGCCGTGATCGATGGTCGGATATATGACAGGTAATGCTGTATGATGGCAGCGAGCAGCTGTTGGAATGCCGGATTTTGAAGAATGATGAAGTTATTTGTTCTGGTGAGACACTGATGTTCAATGCTTATTTGGTTGATGTCGGAGAGCCTGAAGGAGGGGCAAAAAGCCTCGAGACGATACTTCATATTCACAGCCGAGAAAAGAATATTCCTGAGTGTACAACTTTGCTTCACAGAAACAAGTTCCTTAATATATATATATATATATTTTTTCTTCATGCTGGTCTCTCTAATGGCTTGAAATCTGACAACTCATACTTGAACGTTGGCAATGTTGTGATCATCTACCTGATTATTGCATGACCCACTTGGCTTATGTATTTAGAAGACATACGACCAAAGTGGAGAAGGATAAACAGCAGAAGATCAGCTTAAGCCCATCACAGAAAATTATTAGAGGTTGGCGAGGATATCCTATATAATCTCTCTCTCTCTCTCTCTCTCTTCATAGCAAGCCAAAGTTGGGGTACAAAACTTAACATGCTTGTTCTTTTGTTTTTTGATTTCCAGAATTCAAGAAGAATGAAATGAACAAGTATGGCAAGTTGCAGGTGAGTCCGAACTCAAGGACATCAAGTCCGGCAGGTGAGTTTGAATTTCTAGTGAAGTATGGACAGGCTGCTTTAGCGAAAAAAAGGGAGGACTACTTTCTGAAGAAACCTGACTGTGAGAGGATTGCTGGGGACCCGTCAACCTCATTTTCTGCGTTTGTGGTACTCTTTGTGATATATTTTCTTAATGGAGTTGTATCTGTATCAGTTAACCCTTTCATATTCCTTTAGTAGCTTCTGTATACTTATCTTAAGGAAAAACAGGAACTTGTCTGTAGCACAGTGCAAGAAGCTCCTCAATTGAAAATGTCAAATTCTTATGCGACTAAACTCTGGTTTGTTTATATGGCTTAGATAGTGTACACGTCACATTAAATAGTTTCAAGGACTGAAATTCTCCTCCTCTTTTTTTGTTTATTCCTTATCTTTGTGTAATATTCTCAAGGATAGCAAGCCTCCATTCTGCATTTTTCTATTTGATGGCACCAGCAGCAAATTAGTATTATTTCATGGCGCAGATATTTGATGGACACAATGGCATATTGGCTGCTATCTTTGCGAAGGAGAACCTATTGGCTAACGTTTTGAGTGCTATCCTTTGAGGGGTTGGTCGAGATGACTGGCTTCAAGCACTTCCACAGGCCCTTGTTGCAGGTTTTGTCAAGACTGACATAGAATTTCAGCAGAGAGGCATGTTACTACTATCTTGTCCTTTTTATTGAAAGGCTATCCATTTGTTCTTACCTTTATACTTTCATTGTGGGACAGTTAAAAATTCTGGGACAATGGTAACATTCATGGTGATTGATGGTGGACAATTACTGTTGCATTGGTGGGAGAATCTAGATGCATATTGGACACACAGGGAGTTGTGGTTCGTCTCTTGACTGTTGATCGGCTTGAAGAGAATGCAAAAGAGAGGGAATGAGTCACCACAAGTGGATGTGAAGTGGGAAGACTGAATGTGTTTGGTGGAAATTAGGTACAAGATTGTTTGCGCTTTGATCCATCATACCCAAACAAAAGGGAATCCCTGTCCTTACCTGCTGTATCATGGTTTGCAGGTTGGCCCCCTCCATTGTTGGCCTGGTGGATTATGCCTTTCAAGGTTGGTAGGTAACACAGATGTAGGCGAATTTATTGTGCCAATACCACATGTTAAGCAAGTAAGGGTGAGATGATCTGGGCGAATTGGCTTGTCCTTTTTGAAATTTTAAGCATGATGAAGTTGAAAAACTGTGTTTCTGGTTTCATTGCTTTCAAATGCTGGGGGAAGACTCATGATTGCTTCTGATGGTATTCAGGATGCTTTATCTTCTGATGTTGCTGCCAAGTCTTGTCGAGATCTACCAGCAGAACTTGCTGCAAAGTTAGTTGTTAAGGTGATTCCCTATGTGATCTCTAAAATATGTGGATTTTTATGACTTTTCTCTGCATCTGTTATCTGATAGCTAGTTCTACTGTTCAGGAGGCACTTTGGTCGAGAGGCCTGAAAGATGATACAACCTGCCTGGTTGTTGATATTATCCCATCCCATATCCCTGTAATACCTCCAACACCGAAAAGGAAGCAAAGCTTTCTTGGTTCATTTTGTCAGGGAAGAAGTCCCAGAGTGCAAATAAAGCTACCAGTAAGCTTTCTGCTGTTGGGGCCGTGGATGAGTTGTTTGAAGAGGGTTCTGCAATGCTGGTGGAGAGGTCATCCTTTTAACATATATTTGATGTAGTTATTTTTCCTTGCAAAGGTGAAGTTTTCCTTTGGAAAATAAATATGTTGTGTCTGAGGATGAATGTGGGAAGTATGTTGATTCATGAAGTTACCCTTGCCCTGAAATTAAATGAAATCTTCAAAACATGCAATGAGAAAGGTTACTTTAGCAATGTCATGTTATCAGGATTAGTTCCTCATCCATCAAATCACTAATTGGCAAATTAATAGGCAAAATCTGGAAAGAAACATCATTAGCTATTTCAAATCACTATATTGGACTGCTTTCTAATCATTTGCTAGTGTCCGTGTCATGCAAAGATAATGTTGCACATGTCGTTGATTTACGCTGCATGAGCATCAAGGAGTATTGAAAGGATGTCGTTTTGATTACTTCTACTATTCTGTTCAAAGTTGTAGATTGCTGAGATGTTCATGCCAATTAGATGTTTCCTGTGTGCATAATAGGTCCTGAAAAATAAAATGTATGGTGAAGTTAGATAGGTGCCTTGCTGGAAGACATTCAAGGGTGGGTAGTCTTAATTCTTCTGTAAATGTGCTGTAATTTTTACCGCATGTTAGGTAAGGAATTTCCTTCAAACCAAAACCCTGGGACTTTTACATGTGCGGTTTGCCAAGCGGATCAGCCTCCTGCTGACAACTTGACAGCAAATTCTGGATCCTTATTCTCCCCCTCAACAAAGTCATGTGAAGGGCCATTCCTCTGCACAACTTGCCAGAAAAGGAAAGATGCCATGAAAGGAAAAAAGCCAAGCAGATCTTTGGTGGCCTCATAGCAAATTGTCTGGTATAGTAAATATTCATATGATCTTGTTCCCTGGCAGTGTGAGCAGTGCCTGGTCTTCCTGTTTCAGTGGTCATTGTAGTAAACGTGTGAGAGTTGAGATAGAGGAGCAGGTGTTGTCTGAGATTGCAATTGTCCATGTTTGATTTTCAGTTTTGTTCAGCTGTTGGACTGACTGACTAAGAAGCACAGCGAATTTGTTAAGTATGGTCATGATAGTTTGCTTGCTAACATCTCGAGTTCGTGTGTAAAGAAGTGATCCTTGAATAGTAAGACTTTTGATTGGGTTTTCTTGTCATAATACAAAATCTCATTTTCATTAGTTTGTCGTCTTTCTGCCCCTTGTTTCCTCTTTTATGGTTTCTGGCAATCCAGATCTTATGTTACTATATGTTACTCAAGTGCACTAGGAATGTCACCAGTTTTTCACCTTTTCCTTGATATTGTCGTCTAGCTTGAACTTGCTCATTTGCAGTTAGGTGTTTTCTAGCATAGTGACTTACTGTTGTTCATTATGTGGCACCCATTTGTTTCGGCTGTATCAAGTGATGTTGCTACGCTTTGCTTTTTCTCCTTTTCGTTTTCACTTCCTTTCTGAAATTTATGTAAAGATGGTGAAAGGTATTTCTCTTTCGACTCGGTTTTTTGGCCTTACTGAATGTTGAGACTTGGAAATAATAAAATCGTGCGATCTGCATCTTTTTATAGATCTATTCATTTTGATATGATTTAATTTATACATACAGGCAGTGACCAAAAATTGAAAAAATAAAACTTATATATAGAGGCGTATCGATGTTGACTTTCCACTACGAAGAAAAGTCCGAAGAGAATGACGAAAGAGATGGTAAGAACGAAGTTACTCGGGCCACATTTCGCCTTCAAATACACAAAGAATCCAGCCAACGGAGTATTTGGACATAAGATTCTTCTCTGGCAGCTTAAATAGAACCTTACACCGTAATGGTTGAACACGATACATGGCTTATCTCTTTTTTACTCGTTAAAATTGATCCGGTACGTAGTTTAAATGAGCTCGGATGATACCGGTGTGTTCAGTGTGAGTCCGGTTAACAATTGTTTTTAAGAATAATACTGTAAAAATTCCCAATCAATCTTCCATAATGCATTTCTTAATAATTTCCGTCCCATAAAAAATCTCAAATGGATATTCATAGTCCAAATCTACCCGTAGTTTGTATTTTATCCAATATTTCATCAAAATGCATATCATTATCCACATCGGATTTGTCATTCTCCACATCTATTTCATGCCGTGGTTGTCTGCCACAAGTATTTGCACATTCATATAGAACATTAGACAAAATGATAAAAGACGGCAAATTTGGATATTTGGATAAGGGGTACTAGTTTAAGATTTTTTATAGTAGTTATCTTAATTTTTAACACACTGTCATAATAGCGCTGTAGGTTAATGCTAATTTTTAAAAAAGAGTCTCAAACTTCACAAGTGATGAGTAGGATTTGAACTGATTATGTTCTTGTCATGTCAATTATTTATGTTTCTCCATATAAATCTCCGTCATCAAAATTATTGGAAACTTCCAGTGGTGTTATTTATTTATATATGGTAGGAGCACAAGAGAACTGTCATTAGCTGAACAACATCGAAGGGACACCGTGACTGCATATCTCCGTGGCTTATCTGCCATCTAAAAGATCCCTTCTTGTAAAGCCAAATTGACAGAGAGATGAGAAGTAACCATGAAGCATGCATGGCAACAGCAAAGAAAAGCCAAAGCCAACTTGAGATATATGCAGAGAAGACCAAGAAAACATCATTATTCTGAGCATCGACAGCCATCTCCGGCTCCACTTATTCAATTAGGTCATTCTCAGGACCTAACTGAGCATGGACATTTACGAAAGATACGGAACACAAACAATAACAAGACACGACAGAACATTCAACCATCATTCAATTTACAATTTGCCATGCATCGGAGGAGACGACACTGTGCTATTAGTGGCAAATAAGCAACAACTACACAGTTCCTTTAAACAACTCACAGCACTGCTTTGGTCTGCACCTTGATAGAAAACCTCAACTTGGACGGACCCATTGCAGCTCAATGCCATAATTCCATGAACCGACTGGATCGTCAGGCTTAATATTCACCACAGAAGTGTAAGCAGTGCACCCTCCAACCCTAATCCGAATTCTATGTGAGGTCATGGCTGAATCTTTCAAGTAATGACAGCAAAGAGTATTTCTACACCCTCTTGCTTCCACCACATCGTCCTCATAAGCCCTACAAAAGCTGTTTGAAGAACAATTCAATGGTGAAAGAAGAATGGTGCTCGGGCAATTCAGCAGAATCACAGTGTTGTGAGTGGATATGTTAAATGGCAAGTTCTCATCCAGACTCAAGCCTCCTACACTAAGGTCAGACGAATTACATGTATTATTCTGTATCATGGGCGGACTTATGACAAGCTTGTCAGCACTAGGGTCAATGCTGAGGACCTCATAGTAAATTCCTCCAGCAGACAGAAACTCTAGACCCCCATTCTTACAGTACAACTTGTACCTAGGGTCCCCACAGCTGTCATCTGTGCTAAGTGGGTATGGAACCTCCATGCTCCCACATTTAGGGCATGCGCTAAAAGATGACACTTGGGCCGCTGAAACGAGAAAGAGAAATATCACAAGCTCCATCTTAAATCAGAAGCTGGAGTGAGTGAAAAACAAGTGTTTAGAACATGTAAAGCTCTGAGCTTAAGCACTCCATATATAGCATCTCCTTTGTAAGAGAGCGCAAGGGATCGTGGAGCATGATCAAAACGGGCATATTTTTTAAAATTTCATCCGTAGTGCAGGTTTAGCTGGTGCAATTATGACTAGAAATATGATTAGACACCTGTCAGTGTTTCCGCGATTTCTTTGGAATAATGCAGGGTAACCAGTCATTTAGTTTCAAACCCATGAATCTGTAATGTCATTAGAGGAATGACAGTTTATCCGTACTAACATTTAACCAATAGAAACTTCTGCTGAATACTAAATCCTTTTTCTTATCCTGTCATTATTGCCACTATGTGGTCTGAGGACACCAATGACATCAATCGGTTGGAACTAGTTAAGAAACCAAAATCCACAAAGAAAAGAGAGAGAGAGAGAGAGAGGATATAAAATGCAGATATTTATCTTAATGCAAGTAACTGTTCATGTCCGTGCTATTTTTTTTTTTTTTTTTTTTTTGATGACCTAGAAAACTCGCACCCTGCCAACAGCTAGGGAAGTAAACCCTAGGAGCCGTAGCTATGTTTTTTTATTTTTTTTTGATGACTCAGGGAACTCGCACCCTGCCGACAGCTAGGGAAGTAAACCTTAGGAGCCGTACGTGCTAGCCACTACACACATGCAACTAAGTAAGTCACCTTATGACGAAATTGGGATTCGAACTCTCGATCTTTTAAGAGAGAAAGAGAGCGTGAACCAGCAACGCCACCCAGGTGGGTGGTATGTCCGTGCTATATTTATCTCCATTTTTATCCAGATTATTCACCTTAGGGCATGAGGTATTCCTGATGGTCGAAACAATACGTGTATGAATCGAAAAAATTGAGAATGTTATGGAAATGAGGGTTTGGTTTATCAAAAGACAGGGGTTGTGATGTTTCTAATGAGGACGCAAACAACTGGTCCAAGGAAGAAGAAGAAGAAAGTTCTTTACAATAATGCACGGGTGTTTCATTTTCACCAATTAGTGCTCTTTACTAGGTCCACCCATATCCAAAGATGACACATGTCAGGACACTAAATCATAAAAGGGAAGGACCACCAGTCCCACTTTCCTCGTTTAGAAATTTTAATGTGGTCACTTGCCTTTTGAGGGCTCCCATTTCCTAGAGCGGTGTCCAATCAATAAACAAACAGGCTATGACAATTTCTGGCAAGAACAAAGGTTCAACAAAAATAGTGAGAAGCTTTAGATAAAGCTTTTTGGTTGGTGGCCATTAAAGTTAAGATGTTGCAATGATTCCTTCGTTGATCTTTTTGAGTGCTCCCATTTCCTAGAGCGGTGTCCAATCAATAAACAAAGAGGCAATGACAACTTCTGGCAAGAGCTAAGGCTCAACAAAAATGGTGAGAAGCTTTAAATAAAGCTTTTTGGTGGCCATTAAAGGTTAATATGTTGCCACGATCCGAGGTTTGATCTTTTTGAGTGCACATCTAAATCATATTAAATAACCGGGTTGTACAAAGAAACTATCCAAATCAAGGACCACTCGGACTTGACCAATCAATTTTGGGCAATTCCCACGAGCACCAATCCAGTTCCTAGTTCCTATTTTTGGAACCGTTGGTCGATCAGTTCAATTCCCAATTCCAAGGTAGGAACTGGACCAATAATATTAATTTCTTAATAAATCCTAACTTTTTCAATTTTCCTCTATTTATATTTCTCGAGTACAAGTTACGAGATCACGGCATGTGTTCATCTATCCACACATTATGTTACGGAAAGATAACTTCTTTTCTTCAATCGGAAAGGTTGATTGGGTGAAATTATGAGCAAATTGATCAGTTTCATTGGACCGAACCGGATAGATCAATCGGTCCGATTCTTGATTCTAAGACTGGCCAGTCCGATCCTCAATCCTAGAAATTTGGAACTAGATCGAGAACCAATTACCCCTATAAAATAATATAACGAAGCTAGATGCTATCTGCAGAGTCATCGAAAACCCTGACAAAAGCATATAACCTGTGCTGTGTCTAAGAGTCCTCCCAAAAGATGAAGATGTAGGAAACATTGTAGAAGTCCTCTCAAAGATCAACTCCGAACAAAGCAGATAAAAAGCAGCTTGCCAACGTCAAAAAAGAAATGATTACTAGCCAAATGTCAGACCATATCATTGTTTGGCGATCTCAATCTAACTCTTGGAGAAGCAGAAGCAATCTCAAATATACAGCTCACTTACAGCACTACTTTGCATAGAAATGCAAAGTCATGGCTTTTTAAGATAACTATGCAACTTTCTATAGTTCCAAAACTAAAATTATCCAGGTTTTGAATTGGGCGGTAAAGCTGATGATTTGCAAGCATGGCTAACAAGAGAAACAATGTGGCAAATGTTTCACAAACCAAAACAATTTATGGAGCTTCTCATGTCACATATACTCAACAATTACATAGAAATAAATTGGTAATATCACCAGCGCACTTGAATGTAATTTCACCTAATATTAAGAGAGATATAGATCTGTAATAGAACATTAAAACGGTGAAGAATTCCTTTGGCCGGTTAACAGCAAGACATCCTTCTTACAAGGGTTATAAAGATTCAGCTGCTGTGTCTTAGAGACTGAGGTTTTGATAACAGGGCAAATTGGGTCAAAATAAGTAACGACCAACTCGATGCGAATGTGACAAAGTACAATTGGGAACAAATAGCAAAATCTGAGGGTTGCTTTTGGATGCCCATGGCTTGATTCCTTGCAATTTCTATGCATGTTTTGGGAACACATTTGCAAAGTGATCTCTGAAGGCTCTTAGGGAAATCAGTGTTTGGCAATTACTCTTGAGAGCTCATTTTCCAGATGCTAATACTTCCAAGATTTTCTGGAAGTCATTAGCTCAACCTCCTCACCTTTTTTTTTTTTTGGTCATGAAATACTGTCTTTCATTTACCTAGAAAAGCTCGTATTAAAAGAGTGTGTGAAATCTAAACATAATATGAACCAAAGGAAAGCAAGGGGACTATATATAGCCAATTCGAGTTGAGGATTCCTTGTTAGTGGGCTCAGGCCAGAAAATTTGTGGCTTAATTTGTTTCTTGTCGGCAAAAGCTAATTGATCCATGGGGAATTTGGGCTAGAAATTTGAGTTGAGGATTCCAAACCACTGTAAATTTCTTGTGACCTTTATTATTTTCGTTTGTTTTTAGTAATTTCGCATTGATTTAAATGGTTAGATTATTAATATTGCTAACATCGTACTATTTCCTTCTATATGCTAAAAGATAAACAGCCCAGCTAGGGCTGATAAACACATGTAACCATATCTCATCATAGTCCACAATCACGTCTCATAAAAACTGACCTGAACACGAATGGAGGTGCATCTTGTCAAAGTCAAACTATTAATTCTTCGTTTCTGAACCTCTTATGACTAGTGTTCTTTTTTAAGTCAGGTCTCTTTTCTTCTTTCTTCTTTTTTCGGGACCTTGGAGTACTTGTTTCTATGGCGATCCGGACGTGTCGTGACTTGTGCTGTGGGCTTATTCATAAATACCGTGAATTTGAGCTCAATTTAAATTCGAGCATGTAAATAATTATAACTCTAGCTCTATGATGATAGTGGATTATTTACAATCGGCTCTTTTCATGAAATAGATATCGACACTCAAACTTATTCACATAAATTTATTGTGCCCTTTATTGCTTTACGTTTATTTCTCTAGTAAGTTTGCTTTGATTTAAATTATTAAATCGTTAATATTGCTTACATCGTAACGTTATCTTCTGGATGCTAAAAAAGACAACAACCCATGCAAGTTTTTTTTTTGGTCGTGCTGTTATCAGTTCACAATCATGTCTCATGAAGACTTTTCTCTGGATAGCCCTCTCTCTTGGGCCCCCCACCCCCTTCTCTTCCCTCAACGTCCCGCTTGCTCATGCTTGATCGCGAAGAAAGAGCAATGTCCTTGATATAGAGAGAAGATTGGTATGCAAAGCAAGCTTATCTTTGTTTCACAAAAATGAATTATTTAAAAAATATTTTTCAAAATATGGATCGCTGAATATCATTTGAAATAATTAATTAATTGAAAAAAATTTCATTACCAACTACAATTTTTGTGTAAACATTTTCATGATTTTTATGAATAATACAAAAGATCATTATTAAACATTATTTATTTTCCGCAAAACAAACGCAACCCAAGTTTTATAATTTTCATGCTAAACACCACATCAATATCTCAAGTTCAACGTCATGAAATTTGATAACACCTTAGAGTTAGATATATCAAATGCCTCAGTTCTTATTCGGGCTTACTATAAAATACGGTGCATAGGTTGAATCGGTACAAGTTTAGGATTAGACAAGTAATTTTACTCACTTTAAACGGGAAAGCATTGCTGCCCCACCTATTCGGCAAGTGTCGTAGGCCATGGCACAATCGGTGCCACCCAAACCCTTCGGTACACCTAGTTAGTATAACTCAAATATCGACTTCCAACATTCAATAAATAATGGGAACCCTAACTTTTGAATAACCAATATGAGCGTTCCTCTTCTTTCTTTTTTTTTTGGTCAAATACGAGCGATTCCTTTAATTAGAGAAGAAAATCAAATTACATTAGACACCGGATTAAACAAACATTCCCATGTGTAATTGAAGAACAATGCACTTTTTATCTTTTTGCCAACGAAGAGCAACGCACATTTAAAAAGAAATTCTAAATTCAAAAAAATTCATCAGCGATGTTAAGCGTTGGGGGCTGATTGAATATACTAGTCATGTGTCGGGGGGTCATTCGAAACAAATGAAAGTGCATTGGTTGTTTTTGACACAAAAATAAAATAAAATCACAAGGGGTGTCTTGGGGCTGTTTTTACAAAACTTCCCTTCCGAAATCTTCACATGTTGGTCCGCTTGAAAATTTCGGGGACAAAACTGCCCTTCCGAGGATCCGCCTGAATTTTCAGGGATCCATCCGAAGTTGAATTTGCCCTTGTCCCTTACGAGGATCAATCCGAAGTTGGATTTGCCCTTCCGAAATTTTCACACGTTGATCCGCCTGTTTTTCCAACTGCCCTTTCACATTGTTCAATCAGTTGATATAAAAGGCGCTAGACCCTTGGCTTTGCTCGCAGCAAGTTTCATTGCTGACGAGGGAGGAAGAGACTAATCACTCAAAGCTTAGCGGTCAATGGCAAACAGTGGTTCGGCCAATCAAGGTCATCGAAGGTAAGCACCGACTGCTAACTGCAACATCTCTTCACCTCTGTCTGTCCTGCCGCCTTCGATAAGTTGAAGAACCGCAAGTGATGATTTACAGTCTTGTTTTCGTTTTGTGAACAAGGAGTACCTTGTGCTAATCATGTTTTCGTGCGTCGTAAATGCTGTGTTATTTGGAAACCATATGTGCTTTGCATAGATCAGCTGAAGTTATCTTTTGATGTTGCTTTTGGAGATCATCGCTCGCACCTTTTTCTTTTTTGGGTCAAACGATGCATGTGTTCATTTTGACCCCTATTGTCTGACCTTTTGCGAATTGCTAATTTAGAAATGAAGCTGAGTATGTAGTTCAAATTGTTGCAAAATAGAATAATATATTGATACACTAGATGAACCATTACGTCAGTTCATCAAAGACAGACTTAGCTCTATAGATCGAGCAGATATAATGGCGAATCCACCATCATGATTGTCTGCACAATAATCAAATTTGTCCGGCAAAAGTTAGTTTTTGAGATGGGAAGACAAGATAGGGGTTCAAGATTCCAAGTTGTGACTGTACTCATCGTCGTCGGCCTTGGATGTGTCTCCGGCGGTCCTCTCATGAACACAGCATTCGGTGACATGCCTTTGTCAATTTTTCTTACCTTCGTTATAATATTGTTGGCCCCTTTCATGTTCAGCACTAATTAAAGGGTTAATTAGCCAACATGGATATTTATCCAGCTCTCCCGATATGGCCGTGTGTGGGCTTTATGTAAAGTTTGATTTGCTTGACAGCTTTCGATGTACTCGGAATATGAATTTCTTGGTGTATTATTATGTATTGTGATGATTGTTATAGTAATATGTCATGCGAAATCATTTTTTCTCCCTCTTCCATTTTAATATATTTCTCTGATTATGTAACGATTGTTTCGACATGAACATGACAAATCACAATCCGGAGCATATATCAAAATCCGAGAGTTGCTTTTTGGTTGCATGCAGCTTGATTCCTTGCAATTTTTATGCAAGTTTTGGGAACACATTTACAAAGTGATCTCTGAAGTCTCCTAGGCATATTGGCGTTTGGCAATTACTTCTGAGAGCTCATTTTCCAAATGCTAGCGCTTCCAAGATTTTCGGGGAGTTGATAGCTCAAGCTCTTATGGCTTTCTAGCTTTCTTGGATGGCAAAACACCCGAATTAATGAATTTTTTTAATTTCCAATCTTACCCTCGATCTTTATTGATAATTCCACATTTGCCCCTCTTTTAACACAAATCTCCTCGCTCGCGCGCTCGCCTCACGAGCGCAGCAGCTCAGCTGGCGACGCCGCTCGCCCGGTCGCCCCGGTTGATGCTCGTCGCCGATCGCCGCCCGGCCTTTGGTGGCGCCAGCGCTCCAGATCTGTCGTCGCGAGGCTCGCCGACGTCGCACGGCCCCGGCGTCTGGCGACCTCGGAGCCCTGTCCTGGGCTCCGGAGAAACCCCTAGAAATCTTCTTCATCCCCAAATGCGACGACCATGGAAGCTCCGACGAAATGGAACGTCACCTTCACGAAGCACCTGAAGCGCAAGGTCTATAGCGACGGCTTCCATTCTCTTCGCACCTCCACCGGCGAGATACCTTCGCTTTCGCTACTGGTATCTGCCGCTGATGTCCAACTCAACCCGATCCGCAGTTTAGTTACCTTCGATATGGCTCGGACACGATTCGGTTCGATTGACTAGTCTATGTCGAAACTGCAGTAGCAATCGGTTAGTTACCGTTTTCCCCCCGAATTTAGCTTTGCTCGATCGAACTGAATGGCGACGGCTCGATGCTGCTTAGAATTTCATCTTGTCTATCGTCGCTGATTGTTCTGTTCCGTTCTTTGCTTTCGGTTGCAATACTCTCCGTGGTTGAGCTAGTTCTGAGTAGAATAGTCCATGCCGTGATTGATGGTCGGATATATGACTGGTAATGATGAATGATGGCAGTGAACCGCTGTTGAAATGCAGGATTTTGAAGAATGATGAAGTTATTTGCTCTGGTGAGACACTGATGTTCAAGGCTTATTTCGTTGATGTTGGAGAGCCTGAAGGAGGGGCAAAAAGCCTCCAGACGATGCTTTATTTTCACAGCTGAGAAAAGAATATTCCTAAGTGTACAGCTTTGTTTCACAGAAACAAGTTCCTTAACACATTTTTTTTCCCTTCATGCCGGTCTCTGTGATGGTTTGAAATTTGACAACTCATACTTGAATGCTCGCAATGTTGTGATTGTCTACCTGATCATTGCATGATCCACTTGGCATATGTATTTAGAAGATATACAACCAAAGTGAAGAAGGATAAACAGCAGAAGATCAGCTTAAGCCCATCACAGAAAATTATTAGGGGTTGGCAAGGAAATCCTATATAATCTAACTCTCTTCATAACAAGTTAATGTTGGGTACAAAACTTAACATGCGTGTTCTTTTGTTTTTTGATTTCCAGAATTTAAGATGTATGAAATTAACAAGTATGGCAAGTTACTGGTGAGTCCGAACTCATGGACATCAAGTATGGCAGATGAGTTTGAACTTCTAGTTAAGTTTGGACTGGCCGCTTTGGTGAAAAAAGGGAGGACTACTTTGTGACAAAACTACCGTGAGAAAATTGCTGGGGACCTGTCAACCTCATTTTCCGTGTTTGCAGTACTCTTCGTGATATATTTCCTTGAAGGATTTGTATCTGTATCAGTTAACCCTTTTGTATTCCTTTAGTAGCTTCTGTATACTTATCTTAAGGAAAAACAGGAACTTGTCTATAGGACAGTGCAAGAAGCTCTTGAATTGAAAATGTCAAATAGTTATGCGACTAAACTCTGGTTTGTTTATATGGCTTAGTTGAGTGTACACGTCATGTTAAATAGTTTCCAGGACTGAAATTCTCCTATTCTCTGTTTTTTTGTCTATTCCTTATCTTTGTGTAATATTCTCAAGGATAGCATACCTCCAGTCTGCATTTTTCTATTTCATGGCACCTGCACCAAATTAGTATTATTTCATGGCGCAGATATTTCACAGACACAATGGCTTATCGGCTGCTATCTTTGCAAAGGAGACCCTTTTGGCCAACATTTTGAGTGCTATCCCCCGAGGGGTTGGTTGAGATGGCTTCAAGCACTTCCGCGGGCCCTTGTTGCAGGTTTTGTCAAGACTGACATAGAATTTCAGCAGAGAGGCATGTTTCTACTATCTTGTCCTTTTTATTGAAAGGCTGTCCATTTGTTCTTAGCTTTATACTTTCATTGCGGGGCAGTTAAAACTTCTGGGACAACAGTAACACTCATGGTGATTGATAGGTGGACAATTATTGTTGCATTGGTGGAGGATTCTAGGTGCATATTGTGCACACAGGGAGTTGTGGTTTGTCTCTTGACTGTTGATCATCAGCTTGAAGAGAATGCAGAGGAGAGGGAATGAGTCACTGCAAGTGGAGGTGAAGTGGGAAGACTGAATATGTTTGGTGGAAATTAGGTACTAGATCGTTTGTGCTTTGATCCATCATACCCAAACATAAGGGAATCCCTGTCCTCAGCTGCTGTATCATGGTTCACAGGTTGGCCCCCTCCATTGTTGGTCTGGTGGATTATGCCTTTCAAGGTTGGTAGGTAACACAGATGTAGGCAAATTTATTGTGCCAATACCACATGTTAAGCAAGTAAGGGTGAGATGATCTGGGCGAATTGGCTTGTCCTTTTTGAAATTTTAAGTATGATGAAGTTGAAAAACCATGTTTCTGGTTACATAGCTTTCAAATGCTGGGGGAAGACTCATATTTGCTTCTGATGGTATTCAGGATGCTTTATCTTCTGATGTTCCTGCCAAGTCTTGTTGAGGTTTACCAGTAGAACTAGCTGTAAAGTTAGTTATTAAGGTGATTCCCTATGTGATCTCTAAAATATGTGGATGTTTATGACTTTTCTCTGCCTCTGTTATCTGATTGCTAGTCCTACTGTTCAGGAGGCACTTGGGTCGAGAGGCCTGAAAGATGATACAACCTGCCTGGTTGTCGATATTATCCCATCCCATATCCCTGTAATACCTCAAACACTGAAAAAGAAGCAAAGTTTTCTCGGTTCATTTTAGTCAGGGAAGAAGTTCCAGAATGCAAATAAAGCTACCAGTAAGCTTTCTGCTGTTGGGGCTGTGGATGAGTTGTTTGAAGAGGGTTCTACAATGCTGGTGGAGAGGTCATCCTTAACATATATTTGATGTACTTATTTTTCCTTGCAAAGGTGAAGTTTTCCTTTGGAAAATAAATATGCTGTTTTTGAGGATGAATATGGGATGTATGTTGACTCATGAAGCTACCCTTGCCCCGAAATTAAATGAAATCTTCCAAACATGCAACGAGAAAGGTTACTTTAGCAATGTTATGTTATCAGGATTAGTTCCTCATCCATCAAATTAGTAGGCAAAATCTGGAAAGAAACATCAATAGCTATTTTAAATCACTATATTGGACTGCTTTCTAATCATTTGCTCGTGTCCACGTCATGTAAAGATAATGTTGCACATATTGGTGATTTACACTGCATGAGGATCAAGGAGTAGTGAAAGGATGTCATTTTGAATACTTCCATTATTCTGTTCAAAGTCATAGATTGCTGAGATGTCCATGCCAATTAGATGTTTCCTGTGTGCATAATAGGTCCTGAATAATAAAATGGATGGTGAAGTTAGACAGGTGCCTTGCTGGGGGAAGTTCATGGGTAGTCTTAATTCTTCTGTAAATGTGCTGTAATTTTTACTGCAGGTTAGGTAAGGAATTTCCTTGAAACCAAAACCTCGGGACTTTTAAATGTGCGGTTTGCCCGGCAGATCAGCCTCCTGCTGACAACTTGACGGCAAATTCTGGACCCTTTTCCTCCTCCTCAACAAAGTCATGAAGGGCCATTCCTCTGCACAACTTGTTGGAAAAGGAAAGATGCCATGGAAGGAAAAAAGCCAAGCAGATCTTTGGTGGCCTCATAGCAAATTGTCTGGTATAGTAAATATTCCTGTGATCTTTTTCCTTGGCAATGTGAGCAGTGCCTGGTTTTCCTGTTTCGGTGGTGATTATAGTAAACATGTGAGAGTTGAGATAGAGGAGCAGGTGTTTTCTGATATTGCAATTGTCCATGTTTGATTTTCAGTTTTTGCTCAGCTATTGGACTGACTAACTAAGAAGACACAGCAAATTTGTTGACTATGGTCGTGATAGTTTGCTTGCCAACATCTCGAGTTTGTGTGTAAAGAAGTGAAGCTTGAATAATAAGGGTGTGAACAGTAATCATTCTATTACTGGAAATAATTTTTACTAAAAAATGATTCTTTTTTATTCTGTTTCTGAAAACAATTTATGAGCATTTAAATATTTTTGGTAATTACCCAAAAATTTTAGTCCAAACCTTTTTTTTTTTAAATTTCTTAATGATTTTATTACATTTTTCTCCTTTTTCTTTCCTTTCTTCCCTTCCTTTTTTTCCTTTTCAGCTTGTTTTCCTCCTCTGGTCGTGGCCAAACTCGACCCAAGACCTTGTCGGAGCGTCATAGGCCGCCAGCCACCGGCAATGCCGAGCCATGGCAAGGGTCATCGGCCCGAGCCTCGCTGTGAGCTAGGCAAGGCCAACCTCGTCGGGCTAGGTCAGCATTGCCCAACCAAGGCGAGGCCGAGTTGGTGGTGGCCTTGGTGGTGGCCCGACGACGCTCTAGTAGCTGATCAAAAGGAAGAAGAAGAAAAAGAAGAGGAAAGAGGAGGAAATAGGAGAAAAGGAAAGAGAAGAAAACTTGGACTTGATGCTTGAAATTATTTCTAAGAACAAGAATTAACTTTATTTTCTATTCTTGATGATATTCCAAATTTATTTTTGAGAATAAACAATTTACCAAAAAGATTTCTGTTCCTAGGAAACAAAAGAATATAATCAATTGTTCTTGAGCAAATTAGGGCATGTTTGGTAACTATTTTGTTCTCAGAAATAATTTCTAATTAGAAATTATTCTTTTTTATTCTGCTCATGAGAACAATTTATAAGTATTTAAAAGCATTTAGTAAACTATCCAAAAATTTTATTCTCAAGATAGATATATGTTTAGTAGGATTGTTCAATTTTTTTGATTCTTTAATTTTAATACTTTTATTAGAATTTTCTTATATTTCTCTTTTTTTCTCCTTTTCTCTTCTTCTTCTTCCTCCTTAAGTGCCTGGTCACCACCGCCGATGATGGCCGACGAGCGATTGGGCAAAGTTCGGCAAGTTTGCCGGAGGCTCACCTAGCCACCAGCGAAGCTTGGCCTCACAGATTTGGGCAAACAAGGTCGAGCCTTGGTGATGGTTGGGCAAAGCCAACCTCGAGCCTTGCTTGGCCACCGACAAACTAGCCAGAGGCTCACCTTGCCTTGCCAGTGGCAAGTTGATGGTTGGGGGCCAGCGATGGGGTAGCAATGGGCTAAGAGGAGGAGGAAGAAGAAGAGAGGAAAAGGGAAGAGTGAAAATTGATTGTTGAAATTATTTCTGGGAGTAAGAAATTTCTTCTTTTTTATTCTTGATTATGTTACAAATTTTGTTCCTGGGAATAAAAGAAAGGAGTGTTACCAAATAGGGCACTTAGGGTATGTATGGTAACGTTTTTGTGCTCGGAAACAATTTTTACTCATAAATGATTCTTTTTTATTCTATCGAAATGCATTTGGTAGAATCTTTTGAAAATTGCTAATCCAAAATATTTTCTTTTAATTGTTTAATGATTTAAATTCTTTTTTTTTTTTTTTTTTTTTCTTTTCTTTTTCCCTTTTCATCTTCTTCTTCCTTAAGTTGTCAATAGCCGGGCGAGGCTCGATTGTTCCGAGAACAAAGAAGTAATTTATTATTATTATTAATTCTATTCCAAATCATTCTCGGAAACAAATTTGTTCCTAGGAAAAAAATTTACCAAACAGATTTCTTGTTTGATTATGTTCTTTTATTTTAGGTAATAGATTTGGCATGGTGTTTGATTCGGTTCTTTTGTTTTTAGGAATAGATTTAGCATAGAAATTCATTTGGTAAAATTAGATTTGGAACAGAATCAACAATGAAAAAAAAAGTTGCTTATTGATCTCGGGAACAATTTCAAGAATCAGTTTTTTTCTCTTTCCTTTTCTTCTTCTTCCTCCTAGCCTATTGCCACCTCATTGCCACTCGCTAGCCATTGTCGCCGACACTAGTGATGGTCGGCAAGCGGCTAGGCAAGGTCCGGCAAGCTCGCCGTAGCCTCACTGAGGAATTGGAGAAGAAGAGCTTAATGCAACTTGACCCTTAAGCTCAGGAAATATAGTCGGATTCATAGGATTGAGACTATCTCAGCTCATATTGGCTGTTTTAAGCCCACTAATAGGCCAAGAGCGAACACTTTTCCTAAAGCCAAGGCAAGGTTTCACGATTTGGGTGAGGAGAGCCTTGCCAATTGGCGCAAGGCTAAGCCTCACCAGGCTTGGGCAAGGCTGACCTTGCACTCCTTGGGCAAGGTCGAGTCTTGCCAGCCACCGCTGGCATTGGCAAGCGGTCACAAAAAGAGAAGGAAGAAGAGAAAAGAAAAAGAAAAAATAATAGTAATAAAATAAAACAAAGTATAAAAAAATTAGAAGAAACAAAAAATTCAAGAGTTTTACCAAACACATTTTTATCTTAGAAATAAAAATTTTAGATAGCTATCCATCGCCTTCGGATGGTCAAAAATCGTTCCTAAGAACAAAATAAAAAAAAAATCATTTATGATCAAAAATTGTTTTCAAAAACATAATGGTTATCATTCATACCCTTAACAAATGGGCCTTTATCATGTAAGCCCTAAAACTTTTGATTGGGTTTTTCTTGCTATAATACAAAATCTGGCTTTCATTAGTTTGTCGTCTTTATGCCCCTTGTTTACTCTTTCATGGTTTCTGGCAATTCAGATCCTATGCTACTATATGTTACTCAAGTGGCTCTAGGAATGTCACCAGTTATTAACTTTTCTTTGATATTGTTCTCGCTTGAACTTGCTCATTTGCAGTTAGGTGTTTTTTATCGAGTGATGTTGCTACGCTTTGCTTTTTCTGTTTCTTGTTTTCACTTCCTTTTTGAAATTTATATGAAGATGGTAAAAGTATTTCTCTTTTGACTCGGTCTTTTAGCCTTACTAAATGTTGAGACTCGCAAATAACAAAATCGATGCAATCTGCACCACTTTATAGATCTATTCATTTTAAATCGATGCATTCTGCACCACTTTATAGATCTATTCATTTCGATATGATTTAATTTATATATACAGGTAGTGACCCAAATAGAAACCTTATATACACAGGCGTATGGTTGTTGACTTTCCACTTAGGAAGAAAAGGCCAAATAGAATGAAGAAAGAGATGGTAAGAACGAAGTTACTCGAGCCACATTTCGCTTTCAAATACACAGAATCTAGCTAAAGGGGTATCTAGGCATAAGATTCTTCTCTGTTAGCTTAAGTAGAACCTTAAACCGTAATGGTTGAACACAATACATGGCTTGTCTCTTTTTACTTGTTAAAATTGATCTAGTCCGAAGTTTAAATGAGCTTAGATGATACTAGCATGCCCAATGAGTCAGGTTAACGATTGTTTTTAAGGATAATACCATATAAATTATCAAATCAATTATTCCATGACACATTTCTTAACAATTTCCATCCCATAAAAAATCTCAAATGGATATTTATAATTCAAATCTGCCCTTAGTTTGTATTTTATCCAATATTGCACATCGTGTATCTGCATATTCATATAGAATATTAGACAAAATGATAAAAGATGGCAAACTTGGATAAGGGATACTGATTTAGGATTTATTGTGAGACGAAATTAATTTGGGAATAAATGCTTCATGAGGGCACCGATTTAAGATTTTTTATAGTAGTAATCTCAATTTTTAACACATCGTCTAATGCAAATTGTAATACTGCTTGTAGGTTAATGCTAGTTTTTAAAAAGAATTTCAAGCTTTACAAGTGATGAGTAAGATTTGAACTTACTATGTTCTAGTCGTGTCAATTATTTTTGTTTCTCTTATAATCTCCTTCGTCAAAATTATTGGAAGCTTCCAGAGGTTTTATTTATTTATTTTTGGTAGGAGGACAAGAGAACTGTCATTAGCTGAACAACATCGAAGGGACACCGTGACTGCATATTTCCGTGGCTTATCTGCCATCTAAAAGATCCCTTCTTGTAAAGCCAAATTGAGAGAGAGAGAGATGAAAAGTAACCATGAAGCACGCATGGCAACAGCAAACAAAAGCCAACTTGAGATTTATGCAGAGAAGACCAAGAAAACATCATTATTCTGAGCATCGACAACCATCTCCTGCTCCTGTTATTCAATTAGGTCATACTCGGGACGTAACTGAGCATGGACATTTACGAAAGATACGGAAGACGAACAATAACAAGACACAACAAAACATGCAACCATCATTCGATTTACAATTTTCCATCCATCGGAGGAGATACTACGCCGTGCTATTAGTGGCAAAGAAGCAACAGCTACACAGACTTCAAACCCTTCCCTTTAAACAATTACACAGCACTGCTTGGTCTGCACCTGGATAGAAAACTTCAACTTGGACGGACCCATTGCAGCTCAATACCATAATTCCATGAACTAACTGGATCGTCAGGCTTAATATTCACCACGGAAGTGTAAGCAGTGCACCCTCCAGCCCTGATCCTAATTCTATGCGAGGTCATGGCTGAATCTTTCAAGTAATGACAGCAAAGAGTGTTCCTACACTCTCTTGCTTCCACCACATTGTCCTCATAAACCCTACAAAAGCTGTTTGAAGAACAATTTAATGGCGAAAGAAGAATGGTGCTCGAGCAATTCAGCAGAATCACGGTGTTGTGAGTGGATATGTTAAATGGCAAGTTCTCATCCAGACTCAAGCCTCCTACGCTAAGGTCAGACGAATTACATGTATTATTCTGTATCATGGGCGGACTTATGACGAGCTTATCAGCACTAGGGTCAATGCTGAGGACCTTATAGTAAATACCATCAGCAGACAGAAACTCTAGACCTCCATTCTTACAGTACACCTTGTACCTAGGGTCCCCACAGCTGTCATCTGTGCTAAGTGGGTATGGAACCTCCATGCTCCCACATTTAGGGCAAGCACCAAGAGATGACACTTGGGCCACTGAAATGAGCAAGAGAAATATCACAAGGTCCATCCTCAATGAGAAGCTGGAGTGAGTGAAAAACAGGTGTTTAGAACATGGGTTCAGAACTTGGAAAGCTCAGAGCTAAGGCACTCTATATATAGCAACTCTTTTGTAAGAGAGTGCAAGGGATCGTGGAGCACGATCAAACCGGGCACATTGTTTAAAATTTCATCCGTAGTGCAGTTTTGGCTGGTCCAATTATCACTAGAACTATGATAAGACACCTGTCAATGTTTTGGCTACTTCTTTGGAATAATGCAGGGTAATCAGTCATATTTAGTTTCAAATCCAAGAATCTGTAATGCCATTAGCAGGTTGACAGTTTATCCGTACTAACAGTCAACCAATAGAAACTGCTGCCGAATACTAAATCCTTCTACTTGTCCTGTCATTATTGCCATTATGTGGTCTGAGGACACCGATGACATCAGTCAGTTGGAACTAATTAAGAAATAAAAATCCCACTATAATTAGCATGATTGAAAAGAAAAAGAAATAGAAAACAGAGAGAGAGGACATAAAATGCAGATATTTATCTTAATGCAAGTAACTGTTCATGTCCGTACGATTTTTCTCCAATTTAATCCAGATTATTTGCCTTAGGGCATAAGGTATTCCTGATGGTCCAGACAATGTGTAAGTATCAAAAAGATTGAGAACGTATAGAAATGGGGGCTTGGTATGTCCAAGGACAAGGGTTGTGATGTATCTAACAAAGACATGAACAAATGCTCCAAGGAAGATGACGCAGCAAGTTCTTCGCAATAATGCATGGCTGTTTTAATTTCACTAAGTAGTGCTCTTTGCCAGGTTCATCCATATCCAAAGACGACACATGTCGGGACACTAAATCATAAAAAAGGAGAGCCACTAGTCCCACTTTCCTTGTTTAGAAATTTTAAAGGGGTCACTTGCCTTTTGAGGGCTGCCATTTCCCAGAGCAGTGTCCAATCAATAAACAAACAAAGCTATGACAATTTCTGGCAAGAACAATGGTTCAACAAAAACGGTGAGAAGCTTTAAATAAAGCTTTTTGGTGGCCATTAAGGTAAAGAAGTTGCCACGATCCTAGGTTTGATCTTTTTGAGTGCACGTCTAAAGCATATGAAATAATGAAGCTAGATGCCATCTGTCAAATTATTGTAAACCCTGACAAAAGCATATGTGAGGTGCTATGTCTAAAGAGTCCTCCCAAAAGATGAAGCTGTAGGAAACATTGTAGACGTCCTCTCAAAGATCAACTCCGAACAAAGCAGATAAAAAGAAGCTTGCCAATGTCAAAAAAGAATAGATTACTAGCCAAATGTCAGATCATATCATTTTTTGGCGATCTCAATCTAACTTTTGGAGAAGCAGAAGCAATCTCAAATAGACAGCTCACTGACAGCAGGACTTTGCATAGAAATCCAAAGTTATGGCTTTTTAAGATAACTATGCAACTTTCTATAGTTCCAAAACTAAAATTATCCAGGTTTTGAATTGGGTGGCAAAGCTGATGATCTGCAAGCATGATTAACAAGAGAAACAGTGTGGCAAATGTTTCACAAACCGAAAAAATTGATGGAGCTTCTGCTGTCACATATACTCAACAATTACATAGAAAAAAATTGGTAATATCACCAGCGCACTTGAATGTAATCCCACCTAATATCGAGAGAGAGAGAGAGAGATCTGTGATAGAACATTAAAACGGTGAAGAATTTCTTCGGCCAGTTAACAGCAAGACATCCTTTTTACAAGGGTTATAAAGATTCAGCTGCTCTGTGTCTTAGAGAATGAGGTTTTGACAGCAGGGCAAATTGTGTCAAAATAAGTCCCCTGCAAGGAAATTCAGCAGATATTAGTACATATGAGAATGAAACAAAAAGCAACCTATAACTGCCAAATTGGAGAAAAAAGGTTCTTCTCTCCTTGCACCCAGATTCAAATTTAATAACGAAAGGAAATAGAACACAATATTTAGAACATTCATCAAAATCTACATGAGAAAAGAACTCACTAAAATCATCTAAAGAAATTTTGCTGGCACTTTCTCCTGCTTTTATGAGGCGAATCTTACCTACAGAAGTTTGGAAAAGACATAAGCAGCAAAATAGAAAGCCAAATGTCATTTGTGAAATCTCAACCACAGCATTCCAACTTACAATCATGCAATAGCACTGACATAAAGAATGTAGCTTGATACTGACTATAATAACAGACTCTCGTCCACTTTTCATCATTCTGAACAATGCATAAACAGATTCAGATACAACAAAATTATAACCTATGCATGAACATCTTTTCAGGTTCAAATATCCATTAACTCTATCCAGATTCTGCCAAAGCAAAGCCAAAATTTGATCCACACACTGAACAAAGCAACAGAACCTCTTTTTTAGATAAAATTGAGAAATGAGTTGTCCTGGAGACAGGAGATGAACCTAATACAAGATCAGATCAGCCTCCACCTAAAACTGATGTCGAGTTGTTCAATCTTACATTTCAATAAAACGATATACCATAGTCCGATTTGTTGTTAATATATGACGATTTTGAAATCTTATTTTGACACTTGTCTTAAAATTAAGAGACATGCCAAACAGATAACTTACTCATACAAGTGAAAATCTCTCATGAACTATTAATTGCAACATAGAGGTTTTACCATTCTGAGCTACTTGTTATAATTTCCCTTTAAAAATTGCATCCTAGGCATGGTTTGATGCTATCTAAATATATATGCACATACTGCTATAACAAACTAGAAATGGGGACTTCCATAGTCCTCATCTAACCCAAAACATTCATTCCAGAAACATTTATGCGATGCTGGGTACATGCGCCATGAAGACGACTTAAGATCTTCCATAACTGCAATATAAAGCAATTACGGCAAATAGAATCAAAGTGGTCATCCCTCGTAAGCATCCACATGGTGGAAGAATAATGCACAGAGAGAGAGAGAGAGAGAGAGAGAGAGAGAATTTCAAGGTGATCCTAACTCTGTGGAGCAATGAACAGCTACTCATTCGAATCATCTTCAACATTATAATTCAGCTATTAATCTCACAATGTACTCACTAAAAATACTTATTAAACAATGGTGCAAAGCACAAATTCCAGCAAGATAGGAGATCAAAGGAGATGACATACCATCAAACCGGACACATATCTCTGGAATACTCTTAACTTCACCATTGATACTGTCATTGTATACTCTAGTCTCGATGTCACCCTCAACATAAACTGCCGAGCTACATGAAATGTACCTTAATATGTGAGAGAGAGAGAGAGAGAGAGAGAGAGGGTGTGTGTGTTTCAGCAGATGTGGACTTACTTTTTAGCAAGTTGTTGTACTGCATAGGCTCCAAGAGATCCATTATGCACAGCAATCCGATGCCACTGAACAGGTTTTGGCGAGTCTTTCTCTCCTACAATCCTTTGGTCAAACATGCCCCCCGTTCCAACTGTAAATATAGTTACAGTACGACCATTCCTCAAAATCTTCTGGACGGGGGCTTGCCCAACTTTTCCACATATAATTGCCTGCATGTTCAACCACCAACTTAAATTAATTGCCACCCTGTAAAACTCATCAAGCCTCTGGCTGTCATTGTAAACCAGATATCTTAATGGACATCTTTGGGGGAACATCAAAATACAGTCCTTGACCACATATTTTGATTTGACATTGTGAGGTGTAGGAGTAGAACATAAACTACAAAGGTTCAATGATATAAATCTAACTGACACTAAGAAATTTAGCTCCTCAGAGAACCAACACTTACCGTTGAACAATATAAAACTCCAGTTCCAACACTTGTAAACCAAGGCAAAATTTATGGCTGCCCTGCTCAAGTATATTACAAACACCGTTCTATTCAAATATTTCCTCACGGAAGAGACCATCACTCACCTTATGTACCCCTCGAAAACCCCAACCTCTTCTTGGATCCACACCATGCGGCTTTAACTCATTCTTGCCGCCTAGAATGTTGTCATCCTCATTGTCCACTTCATCGTCCTTCTTCTCCTCATCCTTCTCACTACCCAAAACCTCAGTTGAGTACCGCCACCTCAACGCTCCGCACACCCCCAACTCTGCAAACACAGAGAAGATCGACGCCCATCAGGCTCACTACCCCACGCAAGCTATCACTTTCAACAAAATCGCACGAAAATGGACGAACGGAACTACAACAACCGCAAGCTCTCCCACGCATAAGATGCTCGACAGAATGCCGCCGAGAAGAAACCCACCATTTTGTACAGCTCACAGCTACTCTAAATAATCAACCGCATCAACCAACTTCTCCGTCGCTAAAAACACAAAAAAGATACAAAAACAAGAAAACCCAAAACAAGAAATGCTATCATCCAACTGTCGGAACAACAGTATCTCGGTTTACATTCCCAAAATCTCACCCGCGATCCTCGAACTCACATTCGCATGTATCAAGACACCAAGCTAAACGAGGAAAAGGGAAAAAGACGCAACCTTGAGAGACGGCGGAGACTCTGAGAAGCTTGGCGAATCTCGCGGCGAGGGAGTTCATTCCGCGCGCTTTCCCGAGCAGAGACTGTTCTAGCCTGAGAGAGAGAGAGAGAGAGAGAGAGAGAAGGGTGATGGAGGTACAAGCAGGGTTTAAGAAATGGCCTGTTGAATCGAGCGGCCCGTTCAGCGACGGTTCGGATATCCGACCCGATAATCGGTGTGCAGGAGCTGGCCCGTCTCCGCCCGAATGTCAAAATCAGGGCTAAATTCCAAAAAAAAGCAACAAACAGGTCGTGTGATAATTCTAACCCTAACATGTTTTTTTGCTCATAAAAAATTATCAATTTTCATCGTTATCTCAAATCTAATCCCCCGGTGACTCTCTATCATAAGTTTGTCAAATCTCACCTATAACATCTTTCGATGGATAGTGATCTACAACTTCAAATTACAACAAAATGGCAAAGTCTAGCATAAGAGATTTAATCTAGAAATCTTTTTGACTTGCTAATGAAGAGTAGAAGATAATGAATAACTTCACCATTATTCTCTAAGTTGTGGCTCAAAAAAAAAGATAATAAACAGTGCTTTAAGTCCAACTAGCAAGCCATATGAATTTATTGCTAAGGTGGAATAGTCAAGTTGGATAATCAATGGTTCTTATTTAAAGGGGGGCAAATTTGGGATTTAAAAGAAATTTTGTGATTTTTTATGAGATAAAAAAAAGTTATGGCCAAAATTGTCACTCGACTTAAAATTAATGCTTCTTTTTGGAATTAGGCCATCAAAATTATGTTATTCCAAAATAATAATCACGTGAATGATCCTTAAATTTTAACTTGACATGTAATATCATCACTCGATTTTTTATTTATATAATGTAATCCATAAATTTTAGCTTAATATACAATATCTTTCATGAATATGCACTTTAGTCAATCTGATTCTTCAAGTTTTGGTAAATGTTAAAACTAATCCCTAATCCCTAAACTATAGCATGTTATTTCAATGTGAGCAAATCATGACCCAGTACTTTGATTTGATGCAAGTATGTAGCAACCTCGCAACCAGCCCAACCCCACAGGTATTTCGTTTATCTAGCTGCAGTTGAAGCTTGAGAATATTACAATAATCTCCTTCGTTGGTTTCTTGTTTAGATAATGGAACCGTTATGGCATGTCACATAGCCTGAGCTTTGTTTCCATGCGTGACATTGTCTGGCTACTTTATATAGCATCCCCTAAGGATGAATTTATTGTCTGAACACGAGTCAGTGCCACGGTCTCGTTACTTTCGTAGCAATAAAGATAATGGGGGTTTCGCAGCATCAGGGGAAATGTGCGAGATGCATAAGAGTCGATACATTAAAGCGTTCATGATAAGAAGCCAGGGATAGGACGATCATTATCGTGAAGGATTTCTAAGACACCTCTTGCACAAACTTGATTGGGAGCTAATGTCAGTATCTCCTAATCGGCCAAAACTAGCCGTGCTATAGTGATCTGTGCATCTCACTCAAAGGGCAGGATGCTCGAGTCAAATGGTAAGCAGTACAGTTCGTAATAATGTTGTGGTTCAGGTTCCGACTCAACAGGCACACCGGCTAGTTCTCAGCTAAGAAATATCTCAGCCGGGACACATGGAAATGCACAATTCAAAAGAGAACTAGGATAGAGCAGGTGCAAAAGTGAGGGAACAGACTAGATCTTAAACATTCGGCCAAAAGGTCCGTTAACACAAAACTCACGCATCAATATCCACAAGATAAATTCATTGGGTACCAATGCCCTAGCTGGTGAATGTCCAAGCAACGGGCCGCGTTCTAAATGGAAGACAAAATTATTTTCTCATATAGTAAACAGGAGAAACAATAACTTAACAATCATTCCTCAAAATTATGGCAAAACCATTTCCTAGCCAGCCACACGGGGGTTCAAAGCTGCACTCCTGAAAAGATGGAACGGTCCAAGAGAACTTGATTGAGCAGCAATTACTATTTTAGCGTTCTCCACCGCGTGATGGCCTGGATGACGACCAGGTGGTGGATCTTGAGCCGCCACCAAAGGCGGGCCTACGATCATCATTGCGCCATCTGTCACTAGGCTGGGAGTAGCGGTCGTCCTGTCTGCTGCCTCTACTACCCCAGCGGTCAGGTTGTTCTGGTGGAGGTGCGGCTCCTGGGACTTCAGGCCTCTCTCTGAGGAACTTGGGCACATACCTTCCAGCGTTTGGAGCGGGGGCAGCAGCGGGGGCAGCGGCAGGGGCAGGGGCAGCGGCAGCTGCTGCAACAGGCTCAACAGGAATAGTAGCAGGGGGAGGCTCCACTGGCCTGGAGGGGCCACCCAAGATAGTTTCTTTCCATTGCTTTTCTTTCTCTTCCAGTTCCCTCTCTCTTTGCCTCTGTTTCTCAGCAATCTCATCCAATTTAGCTTTTCTTTCAGCTTCTTCTTTACGGCGCCTCTCGGCCTCTGCAAGTTTTAAATGCCTCAGTCATGAAAATGTCTACAGTGCAATCATAACAAATCCATAAATCTAACATGTAATAAGAGAAATGAAAGTCAAAGATCCATTGTGACCAAGGCCATGAATGTTGCCTGCCAAAGCACTATAATTGACCACCATAGGGGCTTTTAGAAGAGAGAAGGGGGATGGGACTTGGAGACATTAATTATTTATATTAAAGTACCTTCACGCCTTCGAGCTTCGTCCTCTTCAAGTAACCTTTGACGCCGTTTCTCTTCTTCTCTCAAAAAGAACAGCTTCTTCCTCTTTGCTTCTCTCTGCTGTTTCCTGGCCTGGAGTTCCAGCCTAACTTGCTCCTCACTCTGAGCCCTTAGCCGATTATATTCTGCCTGACGGCGGCTCATGACTCTTTCTTGGAATATCGCCTGAAGAAGGAATTGTGCATGTGTCAAGATCAACTCAATAAAGTTTCAGATCAACAGAACCCACCTTAAAACAAAAACAGGTCATAGCTGATACAAGAAAAGGTTTGCTAAATGTCAATTCTTCAGTAAATAACTAAAAAACACACATTGCCTTCATAATGCTGACAATAAAGAAGAAAAAGAAATGATCTACACAAACACCTCATATACAGCTCCAAAATCAAATAAGGGTTCTGACCTTGTTGTCCAACATACGAGCAAGCCTGTTCTTCTCTCTGAGGTCCCCATCATGCCGCTGCCTACTTAGCTCAATTTCTTGCTGAAAATTACCATAAAAAATGATAATCAGACTACAGAACTCATCTTATTCAGTTTCAGAATAGATAATACTATATTATGTCGAAGTTTTATACTTCATAATAGGCCAACCCACTTCATCAGAAGCCTCACAGTTGTGTATTTCTCTGTATAAATAACACCATCTTGTGTACATGCAAAGTTAGCTTTCACAGAAGTTCATAAACACACCTGCTGCTCGTGTTCATGAAGCACCTTCTCTTCAACCAATCGCTGCTGGAATGCAGCCTCAATCAATGGAGCCGCCTCCTCTCTCTTTGCTCTTTCTAAGTAATCCATCGTCTTTGCTAGCTTTTGCAATTTCTTCTCCATTTCCTGCCTCTCCCTAAGTTGCTCACTCCGAGCAAGCTCCATCAGCGATTCTTTCGTCACTTTTTCCTGAAAAATCGCACGAAAAGCATCAGAAGATATCTCCCCACTTCTAGAAATAGGACATGAAAGCCATCTTCAACATACTCCTTCCAGAATCGGTTTCTTTCCCTTCTTTTTACTGCGTTTTTCAGCTTCCTGAAGCAAGGCCTGCGCTTCTTCAAGTTCCCTTTCTTCTATTTCCTTGAGGATCCTTTGGTTCTTTCTTTGCTCAAACTCAGACGCAAGCCTCTTCTGCTCTGCCTCCTCAGTTATCTTCTGCAGCTTTAGCCTCCTTGACTCCTCCTCACGTTCCTTGAGAACAAAAGAAAAGTGAAAGAGAATGACTCACAGCAATGGAGTAGAGTTTGTGAGCATTCAAGCATTGAAGCAACAGAATCAAGTCACAGAGTAAGCAGGTTACCATTTCAAGCAACTGTCGCTCATGTTCTTCTTTACGTTTCTCGATAATTGATTTCCGAGCGAGAAGTCTCTTGTGTTCCTTGTCTATAGTCTCTGCTAAACCTGGCAACATTTCACCTAACTTTGACCCTTTCTTGACAGGAGCATATACCATGGCCATTGCTTTATTCAAGTTCTCAGCAAGCAGTGCCAGGTGATTTTGCAAGGCATCTGATTCAAGACCCTAAAAAAAATGATGCAAGAATAGTAAGGTAGCAACTCCACAATAAACAAGACAGATGTCTCAAATAGAGATGTAGGCTAACACATTCCATCAACAAAGTCACAAGCAAGATACAACTGTAAACCACTTATAGTTCAAATGATCCAAAAGCTCGAGTAAACTTAAAGATAAAGAATGATGCACAGAATTCAAGTACAAATTTGACAATAGTGCTATCAGGAGGAAGGCAAAGATCACTCTAGACTTATATACAAAAATCACAAAGGTGAACATATCCTGCACAATTTGAGTGACAATTTTTTATGCATGCTACTGCAAAATTCAGAACACAACTAAGATAGCACACACAAATTAATTTTGTCAACCTCCCCATCAGAAGATCAGTGGTACAAGCTACTCCAGAAATGTAGAAGGAAAAATCCATCCACACATATGCCATGACACCAAGAAGGAAATTGTAAAACTCACAACAAAAGTTTCAAGATTGGCTAATATCACATAACAAAACAAGTCTCCAACCTTTACCAAATCGTTCCTTATGATCTGCTTTGTTACATCAAAATGAGTGGTAGACCCTTAAACATACTCAACTTCAAGATAAGATGACACAGAAACTTTTTTCGTTTTTGAGTAAGTAACACAACAGTCAAGTGAACTACCAAGCAACATGATTTGCTTACAAAGATAAGTACCTCTACCACATCATACTCTTTGATAGCACTAGAAAACTAAGTCCAGATCCTGGCAGATCAAGCAAATAATCACATCAAGACATGGCGGCAGGCAATAACTAACCTGATTGCCAAATAAAACAACACCTTTGGCATGATCAACTTTCAAAGAAATAAAGCTATGCTTGACAGCATCCACTGAAATCTTCTCCACAACCAAGAAATCAAAAAAAGGAATCATCTGTGATAGCTTCTCAATTTTCATAGTTTGATACACCTGGGACATCTGAAATAAGAAAGAAAGAACAAATTGAATTCGTCAACATTTTCCACAAGAATGACATAGAAATAATTCTTTATAGTACCCATAATGAGAGTCATAAATAATCTTGAGCACTTTAAAGTACCTGCTTAAGCAACCTCAGGGTGGCTATTTTTTCCAGGGCAGGAACATACTGGGCCAACTGCACTTCTGGCACAGAAGATGCTGAAGCAAGCTTACCACCAAGTTTGGAAATTTTAACTAACAAGGGCTGCACCTTCATTGCAAGATCCAGCGGAAGAAACTCATGCTCCAAAAGATGGTAAAGATCTTTCACTTCAGGAGTAGCAAAGTTAAGGACACCCTTCGCAACCTGCAGTTTTATAAAATATAGGCACCAAAAGCAATGAGATTATATAGAAAAATGCAAAAATGTGACAAGAAAACTTCTGCAGCGCTTAGATTTATACAAATTAAAAATCGTGGCTACCACAAATGCAAAATCATGAATTTTGGTGCAAAATAACAGCAAGAGTACATATCCATCTCAAACTATTAAGAAGTAAATATGAAAAGATACTTCCGATCTTACCAGTTCAGACAGCAGAGATGACCGTGAAAGCTGTGAAAAAAAGAAGAAAATTAAAAGAGCCCAAACCAAAGATCAATTACTGTGACGGGCACTGAAGTATTGTTACCATCTCTCTACTCTCAAGTTTCAGATCAACATTGAATCCTATAAGATCAGCCATCCTCAAATTGCGTTCCTTCTCGTTTTCGAGCTCCATATGTGATGCATGACGAGTGCGCTCATATGGTGCAACAGAGAGTGCAGCCAAGACAACTGATGATGCAATCAGTTGCAAGTCCTTCTGACTTAAGTTTTTGTTAAAACTTTTCTGAAGATTAAAAAGCTTCAACCATGCGTAAGCATGATAGAGATAGCTAGATGAAATCCAGAAGATTTCAGTTAACTTTGCATAGTAAACCACCATTAAGGATGCCTTGGGGGTTTTCTTAACCATGCACATCAATCCATGAATATCCTCAACTGAGCGGAAAGCTTCCTGCAGGAAAGAATGAAACTCTATGAGGACGACAATTACACTACTAAGAAGAACAGAAACCATACCAAAGTTGACATAACTATACAGAGACCTGCCACAGTTCAAGTTCAGTGGCAATCTTTAATTGCTCAAATCTGGTATCTAAGTAAAGTTGCAGACTCTCTGGAGCTGACAGATCAGGTCGGTCCCTTTGATCTCTGTACTTGTTGAGATTTGCAAGATGATTTCGGATTATCTCGCACAATCTCCGAAACTCTGTTGTACGTTTATACTGCTTGCAAAATTGGAATGCTCGGTGGGCAGTCATCTGTCCATGACACAAGATCCACGTTATAAAATGCAGACTTCTACTAGAAAGCTGATTGTCAAGATAAATGCAGATACACTATTCTTGAATTCAGAAACAAATTCCCCTTCATTTTACCATAGACAGTTCTCTTTTATCATCCTGATCCTCTAATAGCTCGCATTACCAATATACAAACAAGAAAAAAACATATTCATCTATGAAAATCATCAAGAAGTTGTCTCATGGTCTAAATTTTTTGCATAATCTGACTAGAGAGAAATAAGCTGCCAATATCCATTTATCATCCAACTGGATGTCCTATAAAATGCAACTACAAGGACATTTGCATTAAAAAAAATTTAAACTGGTAAATGAGGCCTGCAGTATTAGAACTTCAGTGTAAATAGAGAACGCTATCACAACCATAAATTGCTAGAGACTACATGGGTCAACAACTTCAAACTGCCTTTCTACGAATACATATAGTTAACAACATGCTTTGACAAATGTCCCAAAGAAATTACCGCATAAAGAGCCTCCAACTTTGAGTTGTTTCGTAATATTTCAAGCACCGTCCTATATGTTTCCCACAGAAACTTGAACCAAGGAGTAACTAGCTCCCTGTCAGACCTATCCTTTCCCTTCTCTCCACTGACATAACTCAACATTAAATCCTCTGGTCTCTTATCAGCCTCAAGATCGTCAACATCCAAAGCTTCTTCCAAGGCTTCAGCCTGGCTTCGCGCCTGCTCTGCTTTCTCTGTTGAGAGATGCATGAAGTGCTTGATCACCTCCTCCAAAGAGGTGACATTCACTTGTTGACATACAATGCGATACTGAATCAGACCATCCTTGGCAAACCTCCCCCTGCGCATATCGACACATAGCTCAATGTACTTGAACATAATCCTCTCAAGGGTCTTTTGCCATGCTCGGGATCTCTTTGAGGTAATAAGATCATGAAGTGCTTGCAAAGCATCCTGCTTCTGCCCAACATTTATCAGCTCTGCGTCCACAAAATAATAAACTTTATCAGCAAAACCCCGTGTTGTGAAAAGGGACTGTAACGAATATCATAGCTAATTATTCTCTCAAATGAGCTTCAAAGGGAAAAATAAAAGTATACTAGGCATGAGATTCATGAAGTTTTTCCAACCAAATTAGAATATATGTTTGGCAGAGAGGAGGAATCTCAACATTACCTTCAGCTCGTTTCAATGCATTCTCTGGTTTCACAAAAGTCGCCATGTTCCAGCTCTTCTTTTAGCCTGTCAAAAGAAGAGGTAACATAAAATGTTGATGCCACAAGCATAACATATGAAGTCGCACGATTGGTGGACCTTAAGCTGGGTACCGTCCCAAATTACATACAATTGGTTCGATAAATTTATTTTCTGCTTGCAAGGAAACAAGAAAATAACCATAATAACCAAGGAAACAACATAGAAGACAGAGACAAGAAACTTAAGAGAGACCTGCCTCCTCATTAAATCAAACACCTAAGACTCCGCATCCCCTAGTAAGCAAATTTAATCAGCCCATCGACCAATACCCAGAGCACTGCCACAACTATACAAATCACAAGCAAAAGTTCAAGATTCACACTTCCATATCCATTCAACAAACAAAACTGCCCACCAACACTAGAACCTTCAATGCACGTACCACACATGCACTAATGACCCAACAGAAAATCTGAAGCAGAACGCAATCATTATACCACTCCATTCCCCTTCTAAAGTCGACACGTGCACGGAATTGCGAAATTTGGCTCGTTTTACGAACTTATTCGGGTGCTACAAGCCAGCGAAACTCCACAAAAAGTATACAAAAGCGCTGTTTCTCCGTGATGTTTTTACGCAAACGAACGCATCTCCATCAACCATATGCGATGGAGATTTACCAGCCAAATCGACGATTGCCGAGTTTTCCAAAACCCGTGTATCGGGAATCTCAAACCAGAGGGTTCTCGAACTCTCGCCCAAGATCCGACGATCACCCAAATCTACCCCGACGAAACCTTTCCTCGAACGCCTAGAACCCACGTGAATCCGCATCGAAACTCTTCATCAGCCCAAAAAAAAAAAAAAAAAAAAGAACTCCGGAAGAGGATCGAGCTAGCGGACGCTTGTCTTACAGTCGGTCGAGGCCGTCGATTTGCCGCAGTCGCCGTCCGCCGCCAGAAGCCGCCGTGCCGGGGAAGGGAGGAGTCGCAGGCCGCGCGGCTGCGTGAGGGGGTAGTGAGGGGAGGGATTGCGAGCGAGGGAGACGAGATGGGATAGAGCGAGGTTAGGGTTTAGAAGATGGGCCCAAATGACGAGACGGAGTGACTCGTAAGGGCGTCGTTTTGAGGGGTTGTGTGAAATTACATTTCTAACCTTTCCTTTTGAATTCTTTGAAAGGATTTTTTTTTTTTTTTAAAAAAAAAAGAGGAAATTCAATTATTCTTTTCCATTATGTAATAATTAAGGGAATTTAGTGAAGGAGCGGTTATAAATTCAGCATAGTAAATAGCAAATAGTTTTTTCCCCAATTTAATCCCTTCCTTTTTATTTCGTTTTTTGGTAAAGAGTGGAGATTATTACTTCATTAAAGCAACGATATAATTATTCACTCCAAAATTGCTCCGATGATATTTACTATTTTCTTATCTTATATGTGTTTGACATTCAACCTTCAAATCATGTAAGTAAATTTGCGCTTTTCTTTTTTTTTTTTTTTCCATTTTCGGTGCTGAGTTGTTGTCTATTTTCGATGGTTTTATGATTCTTAGCTTTTAAAAAAGATGAATAGAGAATAAAAGGCGACAATCTATCAATGACTTCATTTGCATTTTTAATTTTTTTTGGAAGTAAAACTTCTTCATGAAGGTCTGCCGAGGAAATGCCAAAAGTGAGGGGTCAATTCCATAAAAAACCCTCAACTATGGCTTTAGTCCCAAAAATACCCCAAACTTTTTTTTGTCTCGAAAAAAACCCTCAACTTTTACTTTAGTCCCAAATCTACCCTCCGTCAAAAATCACCGTGAACTCCTTTGACGTGGCCTCGCCGGCACCGGAATCAGGCGAGGGCCGCCTCGTCGCGCCCGGGGAGTGGCGAGGCCGCCTCGCCGGCGTCGGAATCGGGCGAGGGTCGCCTAGGCGCCCTCGTAGGAGTCGGGCGAGGGCGGCCCCGGCCTGGCGACCCTCGCCGGCATCGGCGAGGGCCACCTAGGCCGGATCGCTCGGGCGCCCTCGCCCGACGCCGACGAGGGCCGCCGGATCCGGCTAAGGGCCGCCCTCGCCGGATCCGGCTTGGGCGCCCTCACCCTCGCCCGGGTCGCCCTCACCGGATCTAGCGAGGGTGACGTTCGCCCGAGTCGGGCGAGGGTCACCCGGGCTGGGCCGCCCTCGCCCGACGCCGGCGAGGCGGCCCTCGCCCGATTCCGGCACCGGCGAGGGATTCCGCCGGCGAGGCCACGTCAAAGGAGTTCATGGTGATTTTTTACGGAGGGTAGATTTGGGACTAAAGTAAAAGTTGAGGGTTTTTTCGAGACAAAAAAAGTTTGGGGTATTTTTGGGACTAAAGCCATAGTTAAGGGTTTTTTATGGAATTGACCCCAAAAGTGAGTGGTTTTGCGTTGTTTCTACTTTCAATTGTTGTCGCAAGGCTAATTATAGAAAAAATAAGAAGACAAAAACTCTTACTTTAACTTCATTTATTTTCCAAAAAATAAATATTTTTAAAAATATTTTTCTAAAAATAATCGCTTATGCCATTTTGAATAATCATTAGTTTCATTATCCAAAATAATTTCTACCTAGATTTTTTTGAGAATGATAGAAAATATTTTTAATTTATTTATTTTTTTAAATGATACAAACAATCGTCTTTTGACAATATTTTTAAATTATTCATTTTTAGTTAAACAAAAGCATAAAGTAGCAGAAGCATCACCATACCATGCTTTTACCATACTATTTTGAAATTCATAATTTGAGAACTTTGAAGAACCTTTTTTGAGAAAAGACAAGCATATTATTTATTTAACTGTAAAGTTGCACGAAACTTTGAAAATCTTTTCTTCGTAAAGAAATTGCTAATATCATCTTTGATATCACTCCTTATATCACCTTCTCTCATTTCAAATTAATACGATTACTGTTCTCATTTGAAATGCGAGACGATCATTTTTTTTTGGCGGGGGAGCAAAGCAATTTTTTTTATTAAAAACAAGTAATTTCAAGATTTTTAAGCTAATTATACAAAATATTTTTATTTTTTATATTTATTCGCTTCACATATCAGCCACAAGGGGCACCGGACCAGAGTCCTTTTTGAAACTGCCAAGGCAGTTCGTGAAAATATAAGGATGTCCTAGTCCGAGCTATTTAACCAGTAGTAGCAGAGACAAAAAAAGAGAAAAAGATAGGAAAAAAATAATATATATATATATATATATATTATTCTTGTCGAGACAAAATAAGATCAAAAAAATTAATCTCTCGTTCTTGTTATGTTGGTTAAAATTCAATATAATGTAAAAAAATTCAGCCAGTGCACTTGCAAGTTTAGAAGTGTCATCTTCTTTACTTAAGTCCTTTAAATTTTATCACCCGTTCAATTTGATCCTCAAACCGATACGTTGTGCAATCATGTCCTCTAACATTTTAGATTTATACAATTTGATCCTTTTTAATTACCTTTACGTGCAATCAAATGCCCCAACTCTCTCCCTTTGTGTAATCAAATGCTTTGTTTGTCCACAGTAACTAGTACTATTAAATTCAAATTTCTGCTTGTTCTTACTTTTTCCGCTTGTTTTCTTTCTCCTCATTTAGTGCAAAATTGACATCAAGTGCCATTTTCTGTCATAAGCAGTATCACGTTGTTAATTAAGTTGGCGGCTTATTCAGAGTGACTGGTCAAAGATATCAATTAAACGAGCAATATTTGAAGGGCTAAATCGCACAAATCCAGAGGAAAATCAGAGCATTAAACCCAAAAAAAGGAACATTAAAAAACCAAATCCCACGAACACTAAAACTTAGAGGACTAAATCTGTACTTAATCCTTTTTTCTCGTGTTTTAATCCTTTTTTTTCGTGTTTTTATTTTCCTCTTGCTACTCCTTTTATTTTTCCTATTTTGCATTAAAAACTGTAGAATTCGGGGGCAAGAGACGAGGATAAAAGCAGCATGCACCCTTACCAAAAAAAAAAAAAAAAGCAGCATGCACGATCCCACCGCACACAAGGTAGCGCCTTTCCCAAACCACGTTTGAACAGTTCCATTTTTTTGCATAACTGCCAGATCCATGTTTCCCTCAACTGTCAAAACAGTTGGAAACCTCCTGATGGCTCAGATCAGCGCAAAGTGTGAGAGCCTGAGCGACAAATCATCATCAAAAGACACCTCTACTGCACAAATGGAGAGAAACCCAACATTCCGATAGCTTCCGCTGCTGCTCTCCGTGCTCCTGCTACCTCGCACTTCGCTAGCATTACCCTCCCTCGATCATACATAAGTATCAAGATTCGTGAACTACGCTAACGAAACGCCATGCAGGGACCTGCTCGTTCCGGAGTGGTAAATGGCGCTGATCGAGGCAAGAACGAGAAGAATTGGCTGGGGAGAGCCCGTTCCATGATATCAGGTGTGTTTGGCAGAGTGATACTGCGACTGACCTGTTATTCTAGGGCGGGCAGAAGCAAAAGCACAAGCATCGATGCTCACAGCTGCATCGAAGCTGTTGCGGGAGACGAGAAGAGAGATGATTTAGAAAGGACTGGGCTGGACTTGGGGGAGTTGATCTCCGGCTCCCGTAGAGGCAGCACTGGGTGCTTAGAAGATTCGATGGTGTTGCCGATGTCACTTTCCTTGAAAGATGTCGCGGATTCCGAATGCAGGGAGAATAGGGAGAGATGCGGAGAGGAAGCCAGTCTATACGGACAGATAGTGCTGCGCAAGCGGCCTCAGAGGGCGATCCTTCGTCTGTCAGCCGACTTCAAGAAGAATCCCTGCATTAAACTTCTCAACGTCAAGGTCAGGAAGAGCAATGGTGACAGTGTTAAGATTGGTGCTGGAAAAAGGAGTACCAGCGGCATTCCTCAATCCACCATAAGGGTTAGAGCTGTAGCTTGGGTATTGATGAAATTACAGTGCACACGACAGAAGATGAAGGTGAAGACCGCGTGCTACAGAGTGAGCAACCCTATCAAAGAAGAAGAACGAAACGAAGAAGATGACGGAAACAATGATGACGACGACAACGATGTCATCCTTACAAATAAAGACCAGGAAGGTGGGGAAGTGGAGCTCTGCAAGAAGAGAATTCTGATGGGAAGGAGGTGCAAGCCACTTAACTGTTCCGGTACTCTCCAGTATGACAACGATGGCATTTTGCTACCAGAGTTGCTTCCATGACTGGAGAAATTTACCCTTTTTTCTGACTTGCCGTCTTTAAGTTGATTGTAGATTTATAGCCAGAAACGATGTTTCCATCAAATGCTTTTTAGAGCAGTAGAAAACCTTATCATATCCAAATTCTGCCTTTTCTGACCGTATGCTGAATCTCTTGTATGAATGTAATTGTAAATGGTTATAACGCATCGATGGCACTGATCTCGTGTTTCGAGTTTTCTGCAAAGGACACGAACAGCAGAGTCTTGAAAGATCCTAGACTCAAAACGTTGGTGTACACAAGTACACTGGACCGATAACATCAGTTCTCAGAAGATCTAAAAAACCCAAGCCATAAGTGACTCGCATCTATAGCTCGCAATCATGCAACCAAAGAGAATAAGCAGGTAATATATTCCATCATCCATCTCAAGACGCCAGCTGAAAGCCTACAAAAATAACAAATGTTCTGGAGATTTAAGTATATGGTGCCAAAGAGTTAAAAAAAGAGGCGCAAGGTCAAAAGTAAATAAAGGTCAAAGACACCGCCACATTTGATTGCTCACCGCTCAATCTATACAGTAAAGACAGCATATTAGCAATATGGACATTCCATCAGACTAAGCACCATCGTCAGTCATCAACAATCAACATGTCTTTGCAACCATCACGCCTAGAGCTTCAATGGTTTCAACCCCAAAGAAGCACGCAACCTGTTTGCTTCAGCAATCTCTGGGTCAGGATGGTCAGTCCCATCATCCTTCTTTTCCTTCTTCTCTTTCTTCTTCTTTGGCTCTTCTCGGCCATCATCATGCCCACGCCTTCTAGGACTTGTGCTGCCACGTGCATGTCTCTTACGGTGCTCCCCACCATCGCGGTCCTTGCGGTCCCTGCTCCTACTTCGACTTCTTGACTGGCTCCTTCTCCGCCCACGGTCTCTGTCCCGCCTGTCTCGGTCTCTACCTTCCCGTTCATGATCCCTCTCACGACCATAGTCTCTTTCATCCCTCACACGATACCGATCCCTCTCTCTCTCTCTATCTCTATCTCTATCTCTGTCCCTGTCTCTGTCCCTGTCCCTATCCCTGTCTCTGTCTCTATCTCTATCTCTTTCCCGTCCACGTCCACGTTCTCTATCATAGTCTCTGTCATAATCCCTGTCATAATCTCGATCTCTGTGACAGATGGGAAATGATCATCAGTTCACCAATACTTTTAGCCTCAAGAGAAGCACAAAGGACTTATGGATTCTACAAGTTTTAAGGACTCGATATTCTTCAACATCCCATCCACCCAAGATGATCTAAGTAACACTAAGAAATGAGACAATCAAATTGGCTGCTGAAAACATAGAACATTAAGGAGAAAGAAAGAATGCATAGATGCCTAGATGAACACAATTACTTAAAATGAAAATGTCTGATCCATCATACTTCTCGCTGCACACTGCCAATGCAGAGAAACCTGGCAGGATCATCAATTTTACTGTAGGAAGCTGTATTGATCGATGGACAGCACTAAGTGACACTGTCATGACTCACAATATCGGCATGATGCTTGGACTGAAGTGAACGTGTGTGCAAGTGTTTAATGCATAACAGCTTCCATGATGCCTGTCTAAGCAAGGTAATGCCTCACTGGTTGCCCTCCTGAGAGATGCTAAGTCTGAGAAGTTGAGGAGTTGAATTGTAGATTAAGAATGCAAGTCGACCTTACAGTCATATTAAAATTTAGGTCTTTGCAGCAACAGAGAGAAAACCACACAAACACTCAATTTCCAGCAATTAAAGACATCAAAATGACCGATCAAAAAAAAAAAGAGACATCAAAATGAAATTCCTGCTCAAGTTTTACCACCAGACACAATTCACAATGAGAAGCCTGGTAACTTCAATTGTTCTGAAGCCATGTTACTGTGTCAATATTCTATGGATTATGACCTTAATGTGCATAATCACAATCCTGAACTGGTTTTTCTGCTAAAATTTAATTCTTGTCAGAAGGTATCTAAACGTTGCAACTTCTTCTGTGGTCCCCTTAGCATCATTGCTATCTAGGTGTGACTCTGCAAACATCCCAAGTTTTATGTGGAACACAAATAACATCTTCCGACATGCACAAACATTTTTGGCACCTAAAAAAGGAAAAACAAAAGCACAACCCATATTGAAAGCAGAAAATACAGAGAGAGTAAGCCTTTGAGAACCAGAATGGCATTAGCAAGGTATTCAGCACTGCGACTAATTTTAAAAAGGCAACTAGCAGTCCAGTTACCTGTGTCGGTGACTATCACGCCTTCTGTCTCTATCTCTTTCCCTAGTTGGGCTTCGTCCACGATAATAGTCCTGTTAAAGTGATGATAACATTAACCTCTGAGGATATTACTCATGAAACTGAATTAAAAAAACAGAAAAAGAGAGAAAGGAATGGAGCAAATTTGAAGAAGTAAGAATGGAGCAAACCTTTTCAGGAGCACCATCTTCTAGCCCATCAATGAGTTGTTCATTCTCTTCCTTCTCTTCCTCTTCCTCAAAATCATCTTCCAGAGCACTTTTTCTGAGATCTAGAGCACCAGCTGATTCGAGAGTCCATCTAACAGAGGACAAAGGAGGGGAAAGGGATAATTAGTTACGGCAGACCATCAACATAAATTAAAATGGCAGTCATTACATTGTAGGACCATGAGATGCACTCTCACAAGGTCACAACCGAACAATCTAACTACTCAAAAACTTACAGCAAAGAGATAAAACGAACCAAATTATAACAAATCCAATTAACTACCAAGTTTGAATGTAGTAGAAAACCAAGAGGCAAAAAGCAAAAGCTTTAACCATGATTTTGCCCCAAAGGACAATAGCTAGCTACAGTCAAGCTACTGCTCAAGTCAAAAAGCTGTGGCTAATAATAAATTCAGTAATCTACCATCAAATCCAGTATCAAAAACTAGTAACTGCACATGCAACTGGCAAGGACAAAAAAGACTAAACATTAAAATAATGCAAGCAAGAGTTGTAACAAATTCACCTTTTCTTGATGCGCGGCATTGCAATATCACATGAATAGTCCTTCGTCAGGAGTTCATCAATAATTTCATCCACATGTGTCAAGGCAAAGTCTGATTAAAAAGAGGGTAAAACACAAAACCATGTCAATTAGCATTACAGAATACAACATTTTGATAATAACAAATGGGCTACGGAAAGAAACGCTAATTGTTCAGGCTGAACATCTAAACAAGTAAGTTAAGCATCTAAACTTCAAAAGACAGGAAATTTCCTTACTTCCACCAGTTAACTTTTGCCTCACTTTTCGATAGTCATTGTACAAAGGCTCCAAATATCGATAAACATCCATATCTGTTCCTGTGAGGCGCAAGTAAAAGGCACCAAGTACACGAACATACCTACAACACGGTAACCATCAAGAATAATCAGAATAATTGCAAAGACAAAGAGGAGAACCTATATTCCGTAAAGGTAAAACAGAGAATATGTAAGTCAGGATATAAAACCTTCAACGACAGTTAACATCTACACAGCACAGCATCTGTTTTTTTATCAGCAGAACATGCATAGAGAACTCTCATCGACACGCCTTTCATGCATTCATGTCTCCAATATATTTCAAGTTGGTTTTGCAAAGAGCATCCACAGGACAATCCCTTATCATTGAGTCTCCACCCTACCATATCGGCAGACTGACACAAGATCGACATATACCAAAACAAATTTATGTTGTCAGCCTTAGTCCACAACCACATTATATCCTCATATCCGACCCTACGAATGAGCATATCAACATTATCAACTCCGAAACTAGAAAGTCACATCTAAGACTTCAGTCCTAATCCTAGTCCCAATACAATGTTAAGCTACATCACCGCGATGGTCCCCTAACTTGGTCCCAGGTAAAATCTTCCCCCCAAAATGCTCCAGCAAAACCTGAACTCGCAAATTTCACTTGCTCACATTCAGGTCATGTTTATTAAGCATAGACAAAACCCGAATCAAACGCACGCAAAAGTTAGCTAAAAGCGATAGCACTTCGGCCGAATTCGGCAATTTCTTCTCGAGTTCATCGATTTCGTCATAAAAAAACCAGCTTGAGAAAATGACTGAACGAGAAGAAGATTGGTTTAACAGCGAGCATACTTGTAATCCTCGTTCTTGATGAACTCGACGACGATGTCCTTCTCGGGCTGGATCTGCAGCATCTTGAGGACCAGGCACAGGAAGGGCGTGGGCTTGCGGTTGCCCCCGAAGGTGCCGCCGATGTGGTCGAGCTCCATGGCCTTGTCGACGAGGGTCTCCGCCGTCAGGCCAAAGCACTGCTCCTTCCAGTAGGTGTTCTGGTATATCTTGGTGCGCACGATCTTCTCGATCAAATTCTGGGGGTTCGTCCCCCTTATGCTCTTCGCCAAAGGGTCCGTACGATTCGCCATTGTCGAGGAGGGGGAAGCTCAGAGAGAGAGAGGGGGGGGGAGGGGTTGGGAGAAACCCTAAGGCGAATTGCAAGATGATGTGATATGAACCGACCTCCCGCCATGAAAACCGGCCCAATCCGGTCCGGTCGAACCGCTGCGTACAGCTTTATCACAACTATGAAAAAATCCGAAGCTGGTAAATCCGTGAGAAATTTATTTCAACTATTTTTTTATTATTGAAAATCTCAAATTTGTACATTTATAATGAATTCACCCTCCATCAGTATTCGTTAAATTTAATTAACATCGCGAAAAATCACGAACTAGTAAATCTCTTATAAACGGATGATAAATCCCTAAATCGGTATATTCATTATCAATCACATATCATCCAACTCAGTAATTTAATAATAAAATTTAATAGAAATGAATGAAAAATAAGTTTATTAGAACCGTATCAGTTTGGAGTAAATTTGTTATAGATAATTTTTTTATGATTTTGGTATTATCATAAAGGGGTTTTCTTAGTCATTACGTATAAAACTTTTTTTTCCGACAAAGCATCTCAAATTTTCATGTGGAAATGACATAAATGTCAATGAATTTTAGTTGAATTAAAAAATTTAAAATCTAGGGGCTACATTGCACATTAAGCCAAAGTCACGCAAATAAAAAAAGCCAGGGATAATATTGTATGAATGACCAGAGTTAACTCAATTTTCAAACCACCTTAGTGGCCATCCTTTTTATATGAGAAGAGAGAGGTGGGAATTTAAATCCTCACTTTCTCAGGAGTTGGATGGAAACAATTTAGTTTTAAGAGTGGATTTCGACTCTCATATTTTATAAGGAGGTAAAGCGAAAATCTGAATGTTTAAGTATAAGTAAAATAAGACTGAAAAAAAAAAAAAACTCAATTTTCAAATATCATGAGGTTTCCACGAAATTGAGAGCCATCTTAGGATATCTTCGCCGGGTGGACAGACGGTGATATCAAAATGATGGCGTTCACGGTGACATAAGTTTATTTTCTAACCGGGGGCACGCAATATGTTTTTTTTTTTTTTATATTTTCATTTGAAAAAATGTCACCAAAAATCCCAAACTGTCATTTCGGATAATTTTACTTTAAACTTTTTTTCGTGCCATAAAAAATTCAAATTATGTCATTGGGACAATTTTACTATAAATTTTTTCTTATGCCATGAAAAACTTTAAATTATGTCATTTGGGACACATTTACTTTAAACTTTTTAACAAAATAACATTTTCATCTTTTTACTTTTTACTTTTTTCTTTCTTTCTTCATCTTCCCTCTACCATGGCCAGCAGAGGGAAGCTGGCCAGACTTCAAGTGAGGGTGGCCCTCACCCTAGCAGGTGAGGTGGCCCTCGCCTAGTCGGGGGTGACCCTCCTCGGTGAGGGCCATCGGTGGTCCTCATTAGCTTTCACTGGCAAAGAGGGGAGAAAGAAAAAAAGTAAAAAGAGGAAAATGCCATTTAGTTAAAGAGTTTAGGGTAGATGTGTCTTAAATGGTCTAGTGTACAATGTTTTATGGTACAAGAAAAAATTCAAAGTAAACTTGTCATAAATGGTATAGTTTAGGGTTTTTTGTAGCACAAAAAAAAAGTTTAGGCACAAGTGACATAGTTTGAGATTTTTTATAACACGAAAAAAAGTTTTGATAAGATGGTTCTAAATGACATGATTTTGGATTTCTTGTGACATTTTCCCTTTTCCTTTTAGTTTTATTTTTTCCTCCTCCTCCTCCTCTCCTCCGTCCACCGTTACCTTTGCCATCTATCGTGCTCGACTCGATCTATCTCTGTCTTGAGTCAGCCCTTTGGGCAGAGGCCACGGCTTGAGCTCGCACAACCTTTGTGGACCCGACATGATACATTTGGAGGCCACAACCTTAATTCGGGACCAAATCTGAGGTTACCCCCTCTGAATCCGTCACAAGGATACCACCCTTGAACCTGTCACAAGGAATGTCGCATGACTCAACATTCAATCTTTCTTTCATTATGATCTAATTCTCGTTTAGATGTCTCAATCTCCTCACGAGAGGTGTCGAAAGTGAATTTATTTGCTATAAGATGTTCCTCTATTGGCCAAACAAGAAATCATTGACCATTTACAAACATGGAAGAGTGAACAATATTTTCATTGGTTCGCGAAAATATTTAAATATAAATTATTATCGATGACGAAAATAATTTTCACTAACCGATTATTTCAAGCATGGTTAGCAGATTGCATCGATAAAAATAAACAGAAAAAGAAAGACGAAGATATTATAGTGGTAGAAAAAATCAGGAATTTAGTGTAAAAGCATGACAGGACATGGTTCATTCCCTCCTGCTTTCCTATTTCTTCAATGCCTTAAAAGACAATCTGAGCTTTGTACAATGACGTCTTTCGCAGAAGGCAGAATCAAAATCCAAAATTTGTTCCACTGAACATATCATCTCCAATACTAAGAAAGTAAGAAAGAAGAAGGAAAGAAAGAAAGAAAGAAACGCGATGTGTCGCGTCTATACAGACAACAATGTGTCGGGTCAATGAGTAAACATTCCCCCGCAAGTGTGGGGGCAACACCCTAATAATCTACACGCATAGAAACACAAGACAGTCTCAAGAAGCGGGGTGACCATCGGGTCTATCAGGTTCCTGTCATCTTTGCATCTGCTCCGGCATGTGGTTGCTTGTGGTAGACGACGTTGCCGTTCTACCACTCAGCAGTCCATTATCTACTGGTGGGGTTGCTCCCCACTTCCCATCCGATTCTGTCGGCTCCAGGACTTTGACAGATCCGTCCGTTAAGCCAATAGCTAATTGGTTTGGCTCATGGGGATGAGTTGCAATGACAAGAGGATAGACAGCTTGGCTTCTGCAAAAAAAATCAAACCACAGAGACAAAATCCAATTGATTAGAGTTTTATCGAATGTTTTATGGACTCTTAAGATTCCTTATAAAAAAATTATGGACGCTTCGAATAGATTTTAGAGGAAAAAGCGAATTGAGTCGAAGCACTTGTTAAGCTATGTTTGATGTGCTTCAGCTTCTATACAAACAAAAAATTCGCAAGCTGGGATTTTATTGTAGTACTAATGTGTATAATTACCGTACCATAATTCCAATGTCTCAAGAAGACCCAGGTGTACTGCTTGGCAAGTGCTCAGAAGCCCATTAAAAAAAATAAAAAAGCTAAAATATGTAATTTAAGAAAGTTTCTCAAAACATGGGCTACAACATGTGACTAAAGCACGCAGGCCAAATCATTCAGCCTAACTTTAAGATTTGTTCAAGAAATATATGTTACTAAAGTTCGAGGTTTGAGGTCATCCTTACCCGTTCAAGTCTGCCTGGGGCAAGTACGTTGATGCAGCAATGCGGCACCTTAATCTAAGAGTATCAGCATCGAACACACCAACATTTCCATCACAAAAGCTGGCATAAATCAGCTGGCTGTTGCATGAGTACCCTGCATATGATATAGGCGCAGAAAGCGCATCTTGCGGGATCCACTGATGTACAAACAATGCACAAAAATGTCAGGTTTCATTCCGCTTTACAAAATGTTTTAACTTCCTTAGCAGCTGTCGGTTAATAGAAAGTGGACAAGGAAATTCTGATATACCCACCTGCCGAATGCGATCCATCTTAGATGCATCATATATCGCCAACTGGGTCTCATGAACTACCAGCAAGCGGATTTGATCAGCATGGAACTGCACTCTTGTGTCGCCAGTAGGTGCCTTTCCACTAGGTATTTGAACTGAAACAGACTTCCTCTTGTCCCAGGCATCAATACTCCACAGGAACAGCTGTCAATGTTTAAAGAGGGAGAAATCATTTCTAATTTCCTACTTGGGAAGAAGATGAAACAACCAAAGATCAGAAAATGGGGGAAAAGTGGGCAGAGGAAGGATTGAAGAGGCAATTTAAAGGTTTCGTGAAAAAAGGACAGGTCATATCATCTCGGAAGGACAGCAGAAAGAACAGACTGAGAGACAAGTGAGTTGCACTCCTTTCAGTATGATCACAGTTTTCATGCCTATTGTCTCAACTACAAGCAAATGTTTCTCTAGTAATAATAACACACTATAGATAGCAGTTTCTCCGCTCAATAAGGAAACTTGGATAAAGCAGAGGATGAAACAAAATTCAGAAAGTACCCCCACAACCAGAGACAAGTTCTCAAGCTGGATAACAAAATCTTCTTTGATTCACTTACTTGAGCATCAGCACCTGATGATACCAAGATGTTCAGACTCGTGGAAAAGGCTAAACCAGTTATTCTCTTCTGGTGACCCTTCAACTTTGACTTCACCTATGAAAGCCAGATAAATCATGTCACTTGTGGTAAATACATGGTGTCAGCAGAAAAAAAAGCCAATTCATACAGCAGCTACCTCATCTACTCTAACATTATAAATATGTATAGTAGAATCCTCCATTCCAATAGCAATGATGTTGTTATCCTGTGGATGGAACGCGAGAAAAGTTGATGCAGGCGGGGGCGCCATGAATGTGGTCATCACCTGCAGAACGAAGAATGTATAAAAGAACTCAGGATGCAAACAGTGATGAAGTCATAAAGCCAAGAACAGCAAAAATTACCTTGAAAGTCATCATGTTAAACAGTGAGATCTTGCCACCACAAGCTGACATTACATAGGAGTCGTTTTTTGATAGAGCTATGCAAGGTACTGCTTCTTCAATCTTGATACCTGAGACATCATTATTCATAAGAAGACCACTGCTCGGTTGCCAGTGCTGGGGAGCAACACTGGCGGTGGCCTTTTGTGCTTGTTCACTTCAGTAGTTCCTCTTTAAAAAAATCAAAAGCTTTAATCCAAAAGGAATCAGGCATTACCTTCCCACCCGGATTTTGCTCATTCCGGGCCCACTTCCATAATTTCTGGACACCATTTGCCCCCAAGGCTAAAAGTCCAACACCAGAATTTGTATATAGAAGTCGTACAACCTAGACATTAGATAAGGCAAAAAATGAAGTGGATACACATTGCAAGATTACTATTTTCGCTCGATGAAACATACCTTGCTGGAAGTATCCGTGGTGTCAGGCATCGTAACTAAACGGCAGTGGGCAGGATCCAAAATCTCTGCTAGCTGCCAAGGTTTAGCCTTATCAACCGCTTCCTCAACTGTCCTTGGTTTCTCTATGCTTCTAATCATAGGATCAACTCCATTCTTGAACGAAGAAATAGAATAAAATAAGTCATTTTCTCAAACAAGCTAATATTCAAAATCACCTCATCCTTTCTCATTCCGCCCATTGAACTAACAAAGTATACCATAATGGAAGTAATGATTTCAAGGGGTATAGAATCTTGAACAGTCTGACTTGTCTCTGTTGACATAAAACTAGCCAATTTGATATGATCCAAAAGACAGTTTGCCTCCACATTTTCTAATGCTCTACTAAGTGTGGCTCATCAGAAATAAGAAAATAATCTCGCGGCTGTACGCCTCAAGATTCTCAGTGTCATGCCATTTTTTGAAACAGATAAGAAATATATCATGCTAAATTAAAACAGCATACAAGAATTGGAGAAGGTCTGACAGGAGAGCTCCTTTCCACTTTACAATTTACTGCAATGGCATTTGCAATGGCAGAAGAGCCAGAGACCTGCATGACATGAATAGAAAAGGATCATGTAAAAATTATTAGAGGCAATCTCTAAACCAAGTACATCAAATATCAAAATCACAAAGTGATCAGGACCTTGACAGCTGCAGACTCAATTGGAGTTCTTAGTGCTTCAAAGGATGGGGCTTCATTAACTTTCAAATATCTGAGGCCTACTGAGTTTGCAAGTATCTTGAATCCATTATCTGCAGTATTTACAGCGAGAAGAGTTCCTTCTTTGTTGAACTTCAACCGAGGAAAACTCTGCTCCATCGAGGAAAACATGTAAGTGCTGGTATCAAAAGAAAAGTTTGACATGAAAGACCAACCATAGAGCATGTAACACTCACCGGAGTCCACCTTCCGCTTCTGTATATGTAAGAATGTTATCATTATCCATATCCCAAAACTTTATTTGGCTGTCTTCTCCCACGGCCAAAAAATGGTTTCGAGTGGTATCAAATTGTGCCACCACACCAATTGATTTCTTTCTCAACCCTGTATATGTCCTCTTTATAGCACCCTCACTTTCATTCCATTCCACAAGGAAAGTCTCCCCTTCTTTACTTGTTCCACAGGAAAATAATCTGATTGCAAAATGGGGAATAAGTGATGAGAAGATTGCTAGCAAATAGTAATCAGTCATCATGCCATATCTTACAAGAACATTTGCAGCAAATATTGTGACAATGACCACTGACGAAGAAGGGAGCAAAAGAAAACAGCAACCAATGTTTGAAATTCCATCCTCCTTACCTAGTCCCATCAGCACTGTAAAGCATTGTAGTGCACCAACGGCCAGGAGCATCATAATCAACTCTAGAACCCATATTGTCATAGAGCCAGGCTTTTATTTTGCCATCAATTGCGGTTGAGAAGATGAACTGAAAATTGATATGTGGTGCAAGAACCAACTCAGTTAGATTTACCAAATTCTTCAAGAAAGGTAGCAGTAATAATAGCAGCAGCAACAACAAATAATACTTAGCCTTATCCCACTAACAGGGCCGGGAATACAAATTAAAAAAGTATTTATTTGATCAAAATTTCATTTTGTGTTCAATACTCTACTATATATATTATATAGATTATTAATCCTTCCATATAGAGATGCTTCATCATCTTCTTCTTCTTCTTCTTTTTTTCTTTCACAAAAGAGAAGAGTTGTTAACTAAACCAACTTCTATCATGTAACAACTAAAGTCTAATGTCTCAACCAGGTCTTCTGCAACTCCCCCCCCCCAAAAAAAAAAAAAAAAAGCTAAAAATTAATGCCAGTGAGGATAGATAGCATGCTGGCCATTACACTTGACCTTGTTCAAACCGAAAATAAATAACAAATTTAGTTTCCTTCTTAGGCAAGTGTTGATATGGAGCACTTCAAGTGAGATGTAACAAAAAAATAAACACTTATTATTGCTGTTTGACCATAACTATCCAAGTACTGTACAGACTGCAAAGAGTCTAGCATCATTCTAACAAAAACCGAATAAACCTCGAAGTAAAACCATGAACAGGTTAATCGAGATTTAACTGTTTACAGGTCACTGCATTCTCTTGCAACAATTTAGCCCTTTAGGGAAAACTATGGCAGAAAGAAGCAATATTGTACAAAATTATTGTCTCTCTTGTCAGACTCACAAGTAACTTTTAACATTTTCAAGGGGAAAAATAAAGGAACTCTAATACAATGAGTAGGACATATTTATTGGCTATCCACTACATGTCACGTTGATAATGTTGGATTTCTTCCCTGAAAACACTGAGTACCTGAATGTTTTCCTTGTGATGAGGACAAACGGAATAAACAGCTGCCTCATGGCCCTCAAAGTTGAATAGCTTTCTTCCACTCAAATCCCAAACCTGCTCATTTTAAATAATTATTGACATATAGAATGTCGAATCTAATCAAAGCAAATGATGACAAAATTACTGCACTGCAAATGATGACATAATTACTGCACTACCTTTATAAGCTTATCTTCTCCACAGGTCACTACACATAAGTGTTTGTTTGGATAAGCAAAGGCCAGATCATTAACAGCACCAGCATGGGCATCAATCTGCAATTAGAAAGAGATGAGCCCCTCATATCCAGGACTCGCCTATTCAAGCAACAGAATAAATCAGCATACCTCTACTTGCTGGTGCAAATCATTTGCTCCATGAAAAGCATACAAATGAATCAAATGTTTGGCAAATGCAGCACCTGCATTCAAAGATTTAGTTAATTGACCAAATCCCTGCACATTGCAATGCCACTTTTGGCGCTCAACCCAAACAAACCTACCTACAAAGTTTCCATCCGGACTCCATGCAACCTTGCTAACAGACACTACTGAATCCTTGCTAGCAGCAGCCTGAAATAAGTCTCCGACATTAGAATACAACTCAACAACGACTTTTTGCTTCAAATTTGTGAACATCAGAAAAAAAGTCTTGAGCAGACACATCACCAACTTGGCCAAAAGTTCATATAACTGAAAGTGCAGCTTCTATATATTCGAATTACTTTAGAAATTGATTTTTTCACCATGTAAATGCTGAAGATATAAAGAACTATCCAGATATATACACAACCTGAAAAGGCAAAGAACGTGATGACATATCCCATACTTTGAAGGCCTTTGAGACCAATTTTTCCTTTGATGTGAGTTCCCACAGTGTAATTTCACCATTAGCACAACCCACTGCAAAACAACGGCTAGTTAGAAATTTTAACATCATGTAGCAGATTTCCAAAGCATGGTTCTTTTCTCTTTCCAGTTGTTTTTATGTGTCTGGGGCAGCAGGAAAGGGCTGGGGTTTGATGAATCAGTTTCATTACGTTCTATGGGTAAAGGTCAAAAAACAGCAGGTACATGTACGAAGCCTTCATACCAAGAAGCACTGTAAGATGAGCTGGGTGAAAGTCCATGCTAGTGACTGCGGATCCTTGATGCATAGTGAAAGCTACTGTTTTTGGCAAGTCATCTGGAGACCAAGAAGCCTGTGGTCGAGATATTGGATATGTAACCTAAATCATGCAAGATCAAGGTAAGAAAAGGCAAATGAGTGAAAAAGTTCCAAATAAAGCACTGCAATGAGCAAGTTGCATATTAAAAACCAAGATTCAACGTTTACCTCCTCAACTGACTGAGCAGGTCTAAGCCTTTTCATTAGTTGCTCATGATCTGGATTCTGATAATCGACCATACCTGAGGCTGTAGGAGGTGTTCTGGGTCGTTTCATGATGGAAACAGCTGAGATGATTATGAAGAGTCAACATATGTAGATACTATGAAGATAAACATCTTAAAAAGGTTCTTCTTTAGTATGATCTCCACACACAGACAATAAAAAGAGGGGGAAGAAAAGCTTAGTTCATGCATTTTAACCCAAGGTTCAAATGAATCTTTCTTAGCAAAAGGACAAAAAATGATATTGGTATGAGCTTGATATTAACAAATCCACCAATCTAAAATTTCACTTCGGAATTAAACTTTTCTGGTCTCTAAAAGCAAAAGTCCATTGCCCAGTCTCTACATCTCAACAGCAAAATCATATCATTCATGCCAACTTTCGTTAAAGTTCTAACCTTGATTCTGCGTAATAGGTATGGAAGAAGCAGTAACAACAGCTGCTTGAATAGATGAAGAAGCAGAGGCATTGGCCATCCAACCTGCCAGGGCACTCCCTGGTAGAGCATTGGCATTAGCAGCAGCAGCTGTGGGCGGAAAAGGCTATAACACAGTTTGAAAGAAAAACATTTGTAAGTTATAGATTTAGGGTGTTAACACTCCCATATAGTCTTCAGGGAGAGGTAAAATTATAGATGTTTTAAGACATCACTATCATACCACATGAGGTCCAAGAGCAGGATACGGAGCAGGCTTTGCAACGGGGGGAACTGAAAGATTTACAGCTGCAGGTGCAAGAGGACCATTTGGAGGTGTACATGTGTGGTCAGTAAACAAAGTCTTGATGTCTGGGTTAGGCCTTGGATTCTTGCATAGCTGGTGCTGCCAGTTCAAACTGTAGATAGGACTATGTATCAGATGACAGAAAGGAGAACACTGGCACTAGCTACAACATTCTCAAAGTAGGAATCATAACACAAATCCATGCAATTGTGGCAGGACATTATATCATCCGATTATAGTCGAAAGGAGGGAAATCTTCTTCATTCTGTTAATGCTGGTAAAATTGATAAAAGACATGGCACGTAGACAAAACAATAGCTTTGTGGGCAGTATCTCATTGCAGAGGGCATCCATCAGTGGAAGCATCAAGTCCTAAGAGCTTTGCAAAACCAAAGTAGACTATCAAAGGTACATTTCCAAAAGAAACCCCATACACCTCAGAAAAAAGGCTACTTTAATGAGCAATTTGAGTACTCGACTTTCTCCCATAGAACAAAAAGTAAAGTGATGACAAGACAATGTAAACATAAGAATATAATACAACAATCCACAGAGCATTCACTAAAATACCTTTGGTTAATCAGAGTCCGCAATCTTGAAGACTTCAAAGTAGGAAATGCAAGCTTATCACGAAACAAAGGATTTGCTTCTATAAGCTTCTTAAGCTCTATCAGCATTATGTTCCGAGCTGTTTTTGTATCACCATATTTAGACAACTGCTCATTTTCCCTGTTATTTGCAATATAAAGAACAGAACAATTAGTGAACTGGGAATGATGTCATAGAAGTTCAGATTGCAATTTCATGACATTGGTAATATATTTCAATCGCACAAGCTACGGATCAATCTCCATAAGAAGATTCACTGCACTAATGTTGAATATGACATCTAATTCAAGTGAGAAAAAACCCACTAAACCATAAACCAATGATAATAGAAGTAGAGGTTCCAGCATTCTAATTTAAGCTTTGCAAATCTCCCTGTAATGAAACCAAAAATAAATTCCAGCTGTCCTAGTTCCTGAAAGCATTTTTAAGAAGCATAAGTTAACACTTCAACTTCATGCAGATTCCTTCAAACTCAAAATTTGGATCAAATGAGATTTACTGTGAATTTAAGACGAACAATTACCTAAAATTGCTAAGTGTTAGAAGCTGGGTGATCTCTTTGTAGAGTTCCTCGTTGAATGTAGAAAAAACTTTCAGATCATTTACTAATATCTCTACCGCCTTTGCTTTGTCCTGCCTACAAATACATATGAGCAGCAAACAAATACACAAGGTGAGATAATTTCTTCAACAGGAACAGAGTATGACCAACCAATCTTTGCAACAACCTACCCATCAAGAGCTTCAAGATACTTCTGCTTCCTAATCTCAAAAAAGATCTTCATTGAGTATCTGTTGTCATCAACTTTCGTAAATCCAGACAAGTACTTCTCGACTTCTTCCCACTCTCCAGCTTGAACTATTTCCTCAAAGTACTTCATGTTGAAAAAGAACCCCGATTCTTTCTCAAGCCTGCATTAAACAAATTCTTTTATTAAGAAAAAAAAGGAAACACGATACCAAAAAAAAATATCGCCTTGATCTTTCAATGTAAACTCCACTCGGAATCCCTGATTCAAACAAAGTTTCACGACCACTCGACCTAAAGAATTTTCTTACTCAAATTCCCCAGGGCAGAAACAGCATACATTCAAATTCCTATCTAAATTTCATGTCCCACTCTGTTCTAAATACCAAACAAAGACGAAACCGCACTTTATATTGCCAAAAAAAAATTACGAAATTACCAACCTAAATTACTGATATGAGTTTAAGACAATAGGCCCTCCCAAAAGGCAAAAGCTACTACTGAATCTAAGTCAACCCTCTTGACTCGCACAGAAAACTAACTCCGAACCGAGAACAGGATTCGAAGACAAAAACATTTCCCTCCTCCTCAAAATCTTCTCGACTTTCTCGACAACAACAACAGACGACGACCCACACGTTCCAATCCTCGACATCTTTCACAACCGCAAGAAAAAACAACAGAAAAACCGACGATTAACCAAAGCCTAACCGCCCATCGTACCCTGCTTCAGCCCCTAACACACGTCGCGAACGACCTCGAATCAGCATAACCTCCTCAACCCACGACGCCCGCGGCCGCCGCGCGCGCATCTGATATTATCCAATCTAACCGGTTCCGTTTCGTCCCACGACAGAAAGAAAAAAACGATAACTTACTTGTGCACGGACTCCCTGAACTTCTCTTCATCCAGGAATTGGAGTATGAGGAACACCAATTCCCTGCTCAGCGACGACATTCCTCCCACCTCCAGAACCACCCCCACCAACAACAACGACAAAAACCACGACAAACCTCTCTCCTCCTCGAATCCGACGAGAGCCGGACGAACGAATCTCTCAAATCACGTCGTCCCCGAATCGAAGCAGCTCGAAATGGCCTCCGGAGCTCCTCAGGAACCTCATAAATCTCACCGTCCCGGACCCCGCAGCACCCAACCGCGCCCGGAATTCGAGGACATCTAGGGTTTGAAAGGCTGCCAAGAGGAGAGAGAGAGAGAGATAGAGAGAGAAGATAAAGAAGGGAGGTAGAGATAGAGAGAGAGACTTGGTCTCGCTATCTTCGATGCGCTGTACTGTGCGGAGGGGGAAGGGGAAACTTTCTTCTCTCTCTCTTTTTTATTTTTTTTCCTTTTTCCTCCCTCCGCCTTACTGACCTATCAGGGATAAGCCCACGTGCGTATCGACCGCGGACCGATAAGTGGATCCACTTATCAGATATGGGCAGTTGATAAGTGGAATTGGTTATCATTTCGTGCGGTGATTGGAAAGTGGTGGGGGTGGAAACGGATGCGAAACCGGGAATTCAAATCTAGTGAATATCCAGGAGCACAAGTCCAGTCCTTTCCATTCATTTCGTACTGTCGCTTTCCCGATGGAGAAAATCTATAAAAACCCCTCCCGTCTCTCGCCAATTTCTCGCGATCCGCGAGAGAGTTAGAGAGAGAGGTGGGGTTTCTTCTCGCGTGTCGTATCGTTTCCGGTCGTCGGTCTATTTCGGACCACGCGCGTATTTCTTTCCGAACTCGTAGGTTCTGACGGTCCGAGTGGGGCCCTCCCCTCCCTGCCTCTACGTTTTTGTCTCGTCTCGTGACGTCTCGTCTGTCTCTCTGTCTCGTTTTGTCACGGAAATGAGCGAACGAACGTTATCGAATAGAGTTTAGCGAGAACGTGAGACATTCCTTTTGGAGTAAGTTTCCTCGCGAGCTTTCGATTTGCATTTTCCGGAGTATTCTTTTTATTAAATACATTCTATACTTTAAAAAAAAATTTGTCGATTATGCATAATATTTATTTTAAAATATTTAAATAATAAATTACATCTTCATCTATTAATTTAAATTTATAAAACAGGTTAATGATGATCTTACAAAATCTCACATAATATTATAATTAAATATTTTGAATTCAAATCTTATCATACCATATTTTCCTTTCTTATTAAAATTTTCATACTTAATACTAAGAAAAAAGCTAAACTAAGCATGAGAGAAAGTATTTGAATATTTAAATAATAAATTACCCATTCATTTAACAGTTTAAATTTTAAAAATATTTGGCAATAGTTTACAAAATCTCACAACATGAAAAATTGGTATATTGAAAATCAGTGGATAGCCGAGTGCTCAGCGCTTGTCAATTGACTAATTAGACAAGCTTCTACTAAGGTGCTATCTGTTTTGGCATTAGGGGTGTAATCGTGTTTCAAAAATTGAATTATTCTATATCAAGTATGCTTGTTAAAGGTCTCTAAGATGTTTGTTAACAAGGACTATATTCTAGGAAGCTAGACATTCTCACCGTTCCGAATTGTCCTAGGATAATGTTTTCTTAATTACATGAAATCGTAGCAATCTTGATTTAAAAAGCACTCTTGCTAAAAATGTCCTTGAGAAAATTGAAATATTTTTAGGGTAAAAGAGTTTTTCGAAATGAAAATTTCATTTTGTAAAAAACTTTTGCTAAATTTTTATGACAAAAATTTTCAATTTTTTTTAGATCTAGCCACCAATGACCAAAACAATCAAAGGCCACATCTAACATTGGATAGCCTCACTTGAAGTCACGTGACCTCAAGCACGATGGCTTGAGATTGCATGATCTCAAGCAAGAAGGCCTGAGGTCATGCACCTTAGGCATTGCTTGGGTCGCACAACTCAAATAATTTGAGGTCGTGACCCAAGTGGTATGAGGTTGCGACCTCAAGCGGCAGTCACAACAACTAAGCAACGGTCGCTAAAGTCAGTTGATGCCTCAAGTGACAATCGCCAGCAAGTGTGACCCCTTGACCAATAATCGTCGACTCCATTTGGCTTCTCTATCCTAACCCATGGAGAAAATGAATCGTGACAAGGCCAAGACTTGCATTTTGAAAATGTAACTTTTTAAATGATCTCTAGACCTACTTTGAGTTAAAAGTTCTTAGAATTCTTTAGAGATACAATTGCATTTCTCAAAAGTTAAGCAAAAAATGAACTAAATGCTATCGGCATCTGGCCAAGGGATTAGAATCCCAAAGCTTTTTTGGAATGTTGAACCAAACAGAGACCAAGCATGCTTTGGATAAGAATGATGCCCAAAAAAGAATCGAGGGATTTCTTTATATTTCGACTTATCAAACAACGAAAACTACGTGGCCTTAATTACAAGTTAAGGTAACGCACTAATTAAGAACATGCACGATTAAAGTGGCACATAATGCGCAACACCAAAAGACGTAGAGAATCTAGGGAAATATTCCGATTATCTTCAACCCTTCGCACGATAAAAAGACACTAACTGCAGATTCTGCGAAATGATGAAGTCAATGCACTAGAAAGTTTCCCATGGCATGCACCCTTCCTTTCTTTTTTCTTTTCTTTTTGGGCGAACAATCTACTTTCTTCGATTCGACAGAGATGTGTGTGGGCAAAATCCCAACACCGAAGCATCATATCTTCCTTTTGATGGATTTTTGACGTCACAAATGGTGGACAAGGAAATTTAAAAGGTGCCACTCACTATAGTAGTGGGAGAAAAAAAGAATTAGCAGCGGGGATGCCCACGCAGAGAATAATACCCCCTGCTCATCGATTTAACTAAATTACTTATAAATTGAATATTATATCGTGAGTCAAAAAGCTAGTTCTCGGTTATAAATATTTATTTAATTTCATATAAGCATAATTTTGTTTTTTAAAATATTTTTTATTTATTTTATCGTGCATATACATTTATGACCCAGCTTCATAATTTGATACAATATTCTTTGAGTGCTTTATGTCTAAGGATACCGAGACCCTAGACGGAGCAGTTTAAGAATCTATTCAGGTCCAAAACCATACATATATTAGGAGTTAAAAATGGGTTCTCGATTATATAAGTATTTATTTAATTTTGCATATGCATGATTTTGTTTTCTTTTAAAAAATCTTGCTTTTTTTTCTGTCCAAATTTTTGAGATCTCGTTCGGCCGCCCTCCAGAGGGGAAGTACCGATCGATGTTTGATGCTCATCATATAATTTTTTTCCTGCCAATTATTGCTCTCTTTTTTTATTTATTCTCGAAAGCTCTCCGTACATTGAATTGCATTGCACACCGTGCATACCATTTAACTTAACCACGTCAGGCAAGAGATATTCATTAATTAGAAGTCATTGTTTATTAAAAGATAATATCCCAAAAACCCCTAAAATATACTTATCATGACACAAATACCCCAAATTTTATTTTGTGTCGCCAAAAGCCCTAACTTGTCTAATATGATACAAATACTCCTGATTTTTTTTTGTGTTGCATACTTATACACTCATGATGCATATACCATTTATTTTAATTCTATTTAAGGTATAATTGCCGCACTAGTATGAATAAAAGTTTTTAACATTTGTGTTATAATGAGCAAGTGTAAGATTTTTATCGACACAAAAAAGTTAGGGATATTGGTGTTACTATGGACATAGTTAGAAGGGTTTTTTTTTTTTTTGGATATTAACCCTTCTTTTTAAAAGGGACATGTATTTTGCAGTGCATGCAAAAAAAAATTGATTTTAAGATAATTACGAAAGATGGAATGTGATATCTGTGCAATTTTAGGAAAAATGATATGAATTATTACACAATGAAGAAAATTCAATACGAATTTTGAATCTGAGGATGTTTTTAAATTGTTTCGTTTGAATTTTGAAACGTAAAACTCAAGATATTCTCACCTAGAAATGAAAGAAAAAGAAACACCTAATAACTAAGAGGGGCCTCATTGTGGCTAAAGAAAAAGAAACACCTAAGAACTAAGAGGGGCCTCATTGTGGCTATTTACGAGTTGATTTGATAGCTACATCTATCTTTTAATTTATCATTTGTTTTGTCAAATATTCTTTATCGTTATGTATATTTTATATATATATTGTTTTTCTTAGTAACGAGGAAGTCTATCGGTGCACGTCTCCATCTTTGGACCTGAGATGGGAAGCATGGCATGCGCGGATTTTCCACTAACAAAATTCGTTTCTCTGTTCAACATAAAAATAAAGAAGAAGAAGAAGAAGAAAAATACGGGAAAATCCACTTTATTTTCCGTTTATATTTTTGGTCAAACAAGGTGGTGATGGCGATCAATGGTTCCAGCTGCATTCCAAGTTCGATCCACATGTACTGGCTATTACATCGCCAAATGGCATAAACGTACACCATAAAAATTATAAAAGAAGAAGAAGATGTTAGCAAGATAAACTAAAAGAATAAAGCCTTTTGGTTTGCATTACGTCCATGCAATCTGATTCCAAAGGTACAACTTCTGGCCCACATTTACAGTTGACGAAACTAGACGTTCGTTAGTTAATAATTACCTACTAATGAAGAAATAAAAGTAAAGAGATTGTTCTGAATATTTATATATTAACTATTAACTGACTTTATTTTTTTCTTTTAAATTCCATTTGTTTCGCGAAGCATGAATGATTTCAATAATATTTTTTTAAAAATAATAATTTATATCTCTTAAAATAATCGGTCAATGAAAATACTTCACTATTGACAATAATTTATTCTAAATATTTTCGTGAATGATGAAATTGTTTAATTTTGTAAGTAATATAAAGAATTTGGGAAAGTGTTTTCCAAATCGTTCATTTTCATTAAAACAAAAGTACTTGTAACGTGGGATGAAATTTTTGTTTTTTCACTCAACTAGCATACCATATACATTGTAATCGATAGGTGAAGGTGGGGGGACCATGTGAATGTAAAGAAGATATAGGACCCATCGTCAATTGAAGATGCATTCAAGCATATTTTCCTTATTCCATACCCAAAAATGTGGATTTGATTTGTGCAATAAGTTTCAATTAGTCGTTAGGCATGTGCCGCGCATGAGCCCACTCGATGTGATTTTTGTTTTGTATCTTGGTCTCGCTTAATTTTTGCTTAATAGCTCCTTAAAAAGCCATAGAATATATATATGCATGTATATGTAGATATATGCGCATCATTTGGTACAAAATCGAACAGGGGAAAGCAATAAGTGATACCCTATATATTGAAATTGATAAGTGGGGAAGATCGCGTGAGTATAAATAGCATATAGACCTGTTGTTAGGCGAATATGCATTCAAGCAAATTTTCCTTATATCTAAACCTATCAAACGGGTGGATTTGATTGGGTTTGGATTAGGACATAAATGGTTTGACCCAAAAATACCCGTTCAATATGTTTCAACCATTGTACATGATGCAAATTTGGTGACTCGTGTTTAACTCATTTCCGACTCAACTCATATTGCTAAAATATTTCAATATCTAACAAATCTATGGTAGCTAAACTAAGGTAAAAGTATGAAATGAGTGAGCGTGAAATTAAGCTAAGACGAGAGAGATTGAAGAGAGAGTTACAAAAATAGGTTCATAATCCATTAAACACTCATATTGTGTTTAAACCCATTTAGTCGATATAACTAATCAATTTATAACCCATTTAACATCTATAGATATTAACAAATTGGCCTATGATTCATTTTGACCGTTCTACTTATCTCTACCCAAAAATGTGGATTTTTTTTTTTTTCGTGTGAATAAATTACAATTAGTTGCCAAGCGCAGGCCACGCATGCACCTGCTTTGACGTTTCGGTCAACTTAAATTTTGCTAAATAGCTCCCAGAGAATACATAGATAACATATGCACATCATTAAGCACAAAACCGAACAGAAATCGCCAAGGGGTAAGCGAGGATAGAAAGGTGCTGTTCGAGAGACTAAATGAATATAAATCCGAATCGAGCAAATGATTTTCTTGTTCCCAAAAACGTCAATGGTCATTTCCAAATAGGCATGCATGTTACGAACTTAGATGGCAATGGACGCAACGTTTACGCTGATTTTGAAGGTTTTGGCGAGAGTGGAGGTCGTGAAAAAAGTTCGGTCTTACTTTTCCATCCCTAACTTTCCTCTAGAAACTACTATTAAATGAGGGGTATTCTAGAAAAGTTTCGAAAAGCTAGACAAAGCCCACTTTTCCATTAAATATATAGATAAGTTTCGGCAAATTCAAACAAACCGTTCATTAAAAAATTGTCTGGTGACTTGGCGGAATCTTATCGCTTTAAAAAGTCGCCCCACTTTTTAGATAACTTGTTTGTAAATCAACAATAGTCATATAAATTTATTATTTTTTTATATATATATAAAATCTTAACATCGACTTTTACTTGCATAATTCACTAATACTTTGAATGCTCTAAACTCTTCTATTAAGATTACGAGCCTAAATTAAAGTGACTTGCCAATTAACCTACTAGTCAGTTTTGGGTCACTGATTATCACCTGAGTAATTAACCGACATTCAATTCCTTTGAATCTATCAACTTTTTCTAATATTAATAGGCGATCGGGACTTGAATTCGATCAGTCACGAGGGCAATTGACAAAATTTTATAATTTCCGTCGAATATGTCAACACCCCAACTGATTATTAAGAAGCAAAACCTTTTCCTCAAGGAGTAATTTTTTTTTTTTTTTTGGGGGACATGAAAAGTCAATTGAAAGCATGAAGTAATCCGCGGATTTGGTCATACACACGCGCACGTGATCGTCCGAGGAAGCGTTCCTTCCTTTTGACTTTTTGGGAGCGGGGCGAAGCGTAACGTCAGCCACCGTCGGATTCCCAACGGGTGGTCACATGAGTGACGTGGCGGATAGATCGAGATCCGCTAAATCTTCCTTATTTTATTTTTTATTTAAAAAAACATTAAAAATTTCAAATTATACACACTACAATGTATTTACTTTTTCTTATAAAAAATTTTTAAATTATATATACATAACAAATTTACCATTCTCCTCAAAATTCTATTAACGAGTATTATTAAAAATCTACTCATATAGACCTAAAATGAGAAATAATTTTAATATGGTGCCTGCATGAAATGTTCTTTTAATTGAATATTTATCTAATAAAATATTAACAAAGGATAAATGTGTCAAAAAAAAATTTATAGCCTCACAATTATAATAATTTAAGATTTTTTATTTCATAATAAAAAATTTATGATAAGGTGAGGTATAATTAGAGGATTTATATGGTTTTTTTATTTTATTTTATCTTTTTGGTTATTAGGTTCCCTCTGTATTTTTTTCCTTTTTGCTATTAATTTTTTTACTTTTTCCGACAGGGACAGATAGAGACAGATGAATCAGTGCCTCATCTTTCGGGCAAAATAATTAAAATAAAAATTAATGATGAACTGAGTTTTTTTTCCCAACTTCCGAGGCGAGAGATGGAATGATACGACATAATGATGTGTCCGCCCTTCAGACCTGGGGCCCACCAGCTCCCCCCCCCAAAAAAAGAAAATGAAAAGGGGAGAAAAAGAACGGACCCCTGATCTTTTTCTGAGTAATGATGCCCCACTTTCAGACGACACCTGGCCAGTTCTACCTCCCATGTTAGTACTTTGCTTCTGGCATTGATTGGACTGATGATCCATCACTACATGCTCTCCCCCCACCCCAAACATTTATTAATTATTATTCCCTCGATGTTATTAATTCATTTTCGCCAATAATCACGCATCATGCCAAAACCAAAACAAAAAACGAATTTATGAACGCTAACGCCTCTTTATTTTTTATTCATTTTGTTATACCTTTACTATAACTCTCCCTTAAATTTTTACCTTACTTTTTTACAAAAAAAATAAATTAAAACTCACACCTATAACTATATCGTACTCATCTTAATTCTTTCATGAAAATATAAGAATTTAAACCACAATTTTCACTTTTTATATGCAAATGATAACTATTAAGACAAATTTTAGTAATTATTATCTCTTTATTTGAATGTTTCGTGAAGGTCGAAGACCACCACAATAATCTGTAGGGTAAAAGTCACAAAAAAATATCAAATCATGTTATTATGACATATTTACTTTAAAAAATCTTCAAAGACATTAAAAATCTAAAATATGGGCTTGCATGATATATTACCTCCAACGATAGAAAGCAAATTGTGTTGGCAATAAAAACTAGATTTTATTTTAGTTGAATGGTTGAGTATCATAGTGAGTATAGTTTAAGCTTTTTTTTTATGCCATAAAAGATTAGAATAAATATGTTGTACGTAATTCGAAATTTTTATCTTTAATACAATATATTAACAGGTCGATTTCAACGTACCTAACCGATGTTTTTGTGGGGGAAGGAAAATCGTCCCGAAGTACAGAAACGAGGAATGCTTGGGAGCTACCGCGGATCGAGACTCGCCCGGCAATAATAATTTTCAAATCGGTCCATCGCATCGCACGACGACGGCAAGACTCTCTCTCTCTCTCTCTACCCCGTCAAAATCAAAGAAAAACTTTTTGTCCCCACGCGCCGACGCTCGTCCGAAGCCGCGCGTGGGGAAGAGACTCGGGGGGGGACACAAGTAGCGTGCGGTGCGCGCACGTTCTGCGTCACCATCGACAGCGAGATGACGGGTGGGAGGATGTGGAGAGGAGAGGGGGCGTTTCTCTCGCGAGATCTCGCGGCGAAATCCACGCGCGTGCGAGCTTTCGCATTCGCGCACCGAATTTTGCTTTTTCTCTCTTTTTTTCCTTTTTATTTTCTTTTTTTTAATGAAGAAAAAATGGACTTTTAATTTTCGTGTGATTCGTGGGTTGTGTATGTGTGTGTCAATTTTCTTGTCGTCCAACTCTTCGCGCCCGCTCGCCTTGCCGGGTCAAAATCGAACTTCGGATTGACGGTTTGAGGTGGACAGACTCCCCCCCCCCGGGCGGCGTGGGAGGGAATTGACCATTCTGCCCTTACGTCTTGGGTACGGACAGGACCTCTCCTTTATTTATGTTTTTCCTCCTACGAACCTTTGACAACGTTGTCGCTAACCCTGCCTTTATCCGGAAATTTATGCATTGAATCGTGTGTTGCGAAAAAGGCGAGCGATTGAACAATAAAATAAAAAAAATAAATCAGATATAAGATTTACGTGATTCGGTCATAGACCTACGTCCATGGGAGAGCAGCGATGAATTCCACTATAAATCAAGTGATACAACGGAAATTATACACTTGAGTCATTCAAACACTCTTAGTGTTTCCTAAGCCCCAATTACACCCAATAACTCATGCAATGTTTAATCCCACAATTCCTAGTGAAATAATCTCTCAATTTCACACAGGAATTATACACGAATTCTTACAACAAGAATTTAATCGGCTACAAACACTTGAATCTTCTTAGCGTAATTGCTCAAACGAAATCAACGGAGAAAACTCCCTCCAAGCACTCAATGACGAATCGCCGCTTCAAAACCTCTTGTATCAACAACGGCCCAATTCTTCTCCACGCACAACCGTATAAGAATAAATTAAAAAACCCACACCTATTAGGATTAGGAAACAAATCAAACATTTTTTTTTGGGCTCAAACTCGAGATATATTTTCAACAAAAAAACAAGAATTTAATCGGCTACAAACGCTTAAATCTTCTTAGCGTAATTGCTCAAACGAAATCAATGGAGAAAACTCCCTCAAAGCACTCAATGACGAATCACCGCTTCAAAACCTCTTGCATCAACAACGGCCCAATTCTTCTCCACGCATGGCTGTATAAGAATAAATTAAGAAACCCACACCTATTAGAATTAGGAAACAAATCAAACATTTTTTTTTTGGCTCAAACTCGAGATATATTTTCACCAAAAAGACTTGTTACCCAATTCAAGTGCTTCTCGCCGATAACCAAGGGAGTAAACCCTGGGGCCACACGTGCACATGAAACCAAAACCAGTTAAGTCACTCTATGACGAAGCTGAGATTTGAACTCTCGACCTTTTGCGAGAGGAAGAGAGCGCGAACCAGCAGTGCCATCCAAGTGGGTGGTTGCTCTTTCTATTTTTGCCGGCTCAATATCCGTAAAAACTTATGTATTTTTGGATTTTACCTAAAGAAGAAAAATATAAATTAGAGAGAGTTACGTGCGCAGGTATTGACATATTAAAATAAAAAATGCAATCTTGTCAGTCCATCTAAGTTACCAAACAAGGCGATGACCCTAGCTTGGAGGCATCCATGCCATGTTTACCATTTCGTATCACAAAAAGTCCTCCAAACTTATTTCCATGACATGACAAATCTCAAACTAGTATAACAGTGCCGCATTTACCCCTAACCTAATTTTCGTGTCATTAAAAAGTTGGAGATTTTTGCATATTTCCAAAACTCAAGGGAGTTTTTAGGACAAATTAGCAAGTTTTGGTAAATTCCCCAACCTAAGATTTTGATAATTTTGAATTTTTTTGAAAATAATAATTAATTAGGAGTATACATGGCATAAGTCTACTAGTTTGAGATTTCTTGTGACAATAAAATTAATTTGGGTACATGTGGCACAAGTGTACTTATTTAGGATTTTTTGTGATATATAAATTAATTAATTTAAAGTAAATATGACATAAATATATTAATTTATTCTAATTTTTTTATGATGTGAAAATTGGTTTGAAATAATCGTGACATATGGGTGTACAAGTATAGGATTTTTTAAGTTATGAAAACTCATAGAGCCTCGCTTGAAGCCCACGTCATCTAGCGGAGCATGCGCATGTGAAAGCATCTCGAGTTTATTTATATTTCCCTTTTCTAGTTAATTAGCCTAAATGAAACTTCATAGGAAAAATTATTCAATGAATCCTTAAACATATTATACGGATATTAATCTAATCATCAACTTTTCAATTTTGTCAATTATGTTATAAATCTTTGCGCATTGGAAAATCACTGACGTGGCGACGTGTTGAGTAAGATGACCAGCGACGATTGAATTGTTACATTGGCGATTTCCAGTAAAAATCAATTGTAATGACTACATTAGAATTTCATTCAAAGGATTAGGATCAAAATCGACAGAATTAAAAAGTTTATGAATGAATTGATATGTGTTCAATATATTTATGACTAATTGGGTAATTTTGCCGAGCATGCTAGTAGAACTTGGTCGGTGATGGCAGAGATTAATCTTACATCATCTACTCCATCATGATGGTACCCCGCGTTTTGGTCTAGGCTCAGTGGTTGGTACATGACCTGAAATGAAGGTTAGGTCAATAAAGTCATTCATTGCGTGCGGTGTCCTCGTCGAAGCATGCGCAGTTTCGGAAGTCCTAATGAGACACCCGACGACAAAAGCGGCGGCCCTTTGATGTTTCCGTCGATGTCGATACACATGGCCCGGAATAACGTGGGAAAGAGAGTAGAGCTTTAGGTATGTCGTCAGAGATTTTCCATTACGGATTTCCGCCATCTCAGGGTCGCGAGACACGTCAGATCAGATCTGAATTCTCAACTCGTGCACTGGCATCGCGTTAGAAATTTCAACTCGACAGAGCTTAAAACATTAAGGCACAGTTAAGTCCATTAGGCGCGCGGCGTGGGATTGTACTTTTGACGATGAATAGTAGTTTCTGATGTCGCTCTCATGTACGGTGTGACAGCTCTATCTTGGGAGGCACTATGCTTCTGCCTTTACCGTTTTCCTAACGGCCCCAGAATCACGAGTAATCTTCTCAACCTCGTGCAGGTCCCGGTGGCTACTAATGGGCTTTCCCCGGCCCTTCTTCAGACATCGCTGCATCATCAAGTGCAGATTCTTCCCAACGAATCACCGAACGCGACATCAAAAGTCAGACAGTCAATTTCGTCACGCGGGTAGAATAAGAGCTTTGACATCGTTGACATATGTGTACCGACCCTGTAATTGTTTTTCGACCGATAAAATTGACGGCTCGTTTCAATTGGAAAACAAATGGCCGATCCTGCCCGAATTCAAGTTCCTTCCCCTGACCATGCCAATGCAGATGCAAGGTTCCACCACCTTCACCACCGCCACCACATAAAGGAGTACGGTTGACTTCATTGGTAGCCCGCGAAAAGAAATGAATTTCACTACAAAACCGCAACTCCTTCCTTAAAGAAGCCAAAGGGATTGCCTGAACGCTAATCTATGCAGAGGAAATTGTTAGCACAAGTGCTGATATTACAACACTTGTCTTATATTTACAGCTGCGTTTGCGTGGTTGCATTGGGAGCGCACGAAAGCAGTACAACCTGGACTTTTTCGATCAAATAGAGCATGGATCACGAACCGTTCCTCCCATGATTACATTGGGGATTTGATGGGGTGAACCTGCTGAGATAAAGGGGAAGAGTGGAAGAAGAGACAAATGGCTGATATGTCGTCCATCGCGATTCCACGCCTGTTGTGTTTCCATGCACGGGCAGCACACTCGACTAAGCGTTTAGCAGACTTCCTCCTGTCGGGTGTTGAGGATACAACGTCCACTGCTTCTTGATTGGATACAACATCCCACACCTGACAGGCGGGAAAAAAAGGATCAACATAAGAAGCGATTGCTGTTCAATGATACTTCACACTGCGAAGTAGTATCCAACTGCCTGTGCAAACAAAAGGGCTAATGAAGGTCACATTTTATAGATAATCAACAAGGACGCTCTTCAGGAGAAGTGACATCTTCTCCCCTACTCTTGCAGGAGCTTTATTCTTACTCCTGCTTGTCATGATAATATGCTAGGTGAAAAAGATTTGGTCGCATGGCTTTTGAAATTGGGTTAGCCATGTGGAGTACTTGAAACTCGGGTGACTTAACAGTTTGAATTTGACACTGGCGTAATTCAAACTTTTATCAGGAGTAATGTTAATGTCTAGAAACTAGAAAACCCCTATGGCCAGGGAACATATTCTATTATACATGGCACCACTACATGCCTGTTACTGTTTTGAAAGTTCTGATTTGAAAACTTGCCATGGGTAAAGTCTAGGTAAAACTGCAATGCATATATTCTGAGGAAGCTAAGCTATTGACGCTCTTTTTTTCGGTCCCACCTTTAAAAGCTCAAAAAACCAACAGCAGAAAACATACCCCATCAGTCGCCAGCACGACAAACTGGTCTCTGCTGCTTATGTTTCTCTGTGTCACGTCAGGCTCAGATATAAGTCCAAAATCTTTCACACAGTAATCTCCAAAAGCTCTAGACATTGCAAGTCCAGGTGATTCATCATCTGGCAGCCATAAACGGTGCACTCCTGGTTCATCCTCTAAACAGAATACCCTCCCATTGCATTGTATTATCCGCTCAGTTTCCTCTGCAGCAAGATCAACAGAAGTGTGAAGATCAGAAGAGAAGCAAAACTGTGAGAGGAGTTATAGGCAGGGAGACTAACGAGGTATATTGGGTTTAAAATCAACAGTGAGCTGAACTGGAAGTAAGCTCCCATCCTCAGAAGTAGTTGCTAATACAGCTCGTGAGTCACCTACATTGGCTATGATGATGTGTTCTCCCTGCCAAAATATTGATTTCATTAGTTTCCACTGAAGGAATGGTTCCTAAAGAAGTAGAAATGCTTCATCAATTGACTCCTCTGCTGAGCCAATCACTATTCTTAGTAACAGCAAAATGGTTGTTCACTTTATCAACTGTTTCTCTTATATAGCGTCTTCAATTGTGCATAAAGAAATTTATTGATGGAGTTGACCTTCCATGTCATGAATATATTGAAATTCCTCGTTTGGTCCAAATTTGAAGTTATGTTTGCTGAGAACAAACTCCATTATACATCTGAATTGCCTAGAAAGCTAGCCAATCTTCATATTGCCTCTCATAAGTCTATCGTTAGGAAGAGGCACTCCTCATTATCTGTTCTTATTTGGCAGCCTAACAAACTAGATCCAATGAACTTACATCATGTGGTAATTACAGCACAAAAGAACCATCACATAATCATCACAGCAGATTCATGAACATACTCCAAACGTTGAGGTGTTCGTGCTAATACCTGTCTAACAATACTCAAAGCAGTGGTCCCACTGTAGCATGAATCAATCTTTCGAAGCTGCCCAAGCTCATTATCAATGGCGGCACAAGTCTTCAAGTAGGAACTTTTCCATATATCAAAACGCTGACCCTTTTTATCTGATTCCAAGTCAAAATCTGGATCTAGGGAAGCTTGAGCAAGACTCTCCTGCCAATTGCACAACAAAGAGGGTGGCATCGTCTCTCTAACCCTTTTTGCCACATAATGTCCCCATGGACCATGCCCATCAAATATCCCACAAAAGATCATGTCATTTTGGCACCCAAATTCCTATCACCAAAAGGCACATCATCAGTATATACTAAGTACAATGAGAAAATCTACAATATACCAGCCATGGGTAACAATTGATGGTATACATGTGATCTTAAGCGGATTTTTAATAGACTCTGAACTTCTATACACCAAACGATGGGTTGTTTAAATATAATCTTCAAAATAAAAAGCGACCAGATGTTCCAAGCAATTGCAAAATTAGTAAAATTTCTCTCCTGCAAATGACAACCCTTAGCTAGTTGAATTTCATGAAATTAAAAAACGACGAATGCGACCACAACAGAATTTCATGCTTTCAGGTTTCAATACATACCTCCCAAACAATGCAGCAATCCTGGTTCACTCCTTTTTCCCCTCTCTTAGAGAAAACCGAAGCGAAGTTTTCCGAGTTATCGACATTTACAATGCCAGATGAGGACAGTATCAAGTCATTCTTCTTTGCCTCTTTTGCCATGGCTTCTGCAGTCTCTCTGCCATCACAATCCTCAATGCTCCTTCCCTTCTTAAATGAAAATGATCTTGCCAGGCCATTGAATATGGTGGACAAATGCCCCATGACCTGTACGATGAAGATGACTTAGGCCTTTCTGTCATATGTAGATTCAACATACGAACATCTTTTTATGTTGATTGCATATACTCCCAAGTGGTGCTTGACGGAAAGAGAGGAATGACAGAAGATTTTTTTTATGAAAAAAAAAAAGCAACTTTTTTTCCGGAAAAGCTAGTACTTGATCAAGTAATTTCCTTTTTTATTTTCCCTTTCGTACTCGTCACATTCAGTCTCAAGAACCACTCAGAGGACGAAAGCACATAGTTTTCGAGCAACCCAGTGACCGGATAAACAACACCATCTGACTCAGATAGCTGAGCTTGAGCACATAAAAGCACAAAGCTCCAAAAAACCGTGAATCTAAAGGACACTGCAGCGCATACTCATGCTTACATGGAATTCCATATACACGCACAAGTTGGGGAAAAAGTTCACTGAACCAAGACAAAGAATTAACCTAATCCGTTTTAGTCTTCTTTTGCAAGAAGAATAAACAAAGCCATGGCAGACAAAAGGAAAACAGGCATTCATTTCCGTGACTGTTCCCTTTTTCCTCGGAAACCAATAGAAAATTCGCCACAGTTTTCCTTCTCTGCTTATGGACTCAAATTCAGTGCGAAAAGAAAGAGATGGGTGTGCTTCTCTTCGTCATGATGAAGACAAAGGTCATCAGCTACTCGCTATCTCCAACATTTTCCAGAACAGCGCTTACTGCTCTGGCTCCTCTTCCGATGAAGACGGAAAGGTCAGCAGAAACGAAAGTCAAGATCAATACTCAGCTCCTCTCGAAGCAGAAAAAGCTCGACCAAATTTTCCAGAACACAAAGCTCCATAAAAACAACAGCTCAAGAAAACCACCAAATCATCCACAAAATTGCCAAAGAACAAAAAAAAAAAAAAAACAGACTTTTAGAAGAAGACGAAATTTTGCTTCATCGGACGGACCCTCCAACAATGCCGAGCCAAAAAAAAAACGCGATGACTTCACGCGACTATCTCGCCGTTTCGCTTCGCCGTTCCCTCGCATTTCGCAGCAATTCCAGAGCATATTGCCACTCGATGATCACGAAAACACACCCCGGGGGAGAGAGAGAGAGAGAGAGAGAGAGAGAGAGAGAGAGAGAGAGAGGACCGATACCGGAGCAGCGCAACACCGCGACTTCGGCGGCGAAGAAGAATCAGGCTCGGCTCAGAGAGGGAGCGAGGGAGCGGCGGCCGGAGAAGAGAGGAGCTCCGCCGGAGAGGGGAAGCGGAGGAGTGATCGAGAATGGCGGCGACGACGTAGTAGCAGAAGATCGCAATCCATAAGCGAGGCGAGGACAGGTCCCCTCCCTCCGTTTCTCGTCCGCTTTAAGTATCGATCGCTCGCTCGGTCGCCTCCGAAAACGTGTTGAAAGACAGCGGCGGTGCTGCTCGGAACGTTTTTATGGTGGGAGAGAGAGTACGAAGACGACGCATGCAACCGCACCAGTGCTCGCAACAGCTACTGTTCCTGTAATTTCGTGTGGCTCTCGGACATGAGAGAGAGAGAGGGACAGATATTTTCATTATTATAATAATTATGTTTTTTTTACGTTTGTAAAAATGTGGAAATTTCTAGGAAAAGGTCATTTTGTCTCCCTCTACTGTTATGGGAATCGATGATGTTTACCCCATTGTACAGTGATTTTGTAATGATTTGCCATCATCATCAACCGCCCCATAATGGGGAAATCCAATAAAATGTGGAGAATATCAGCCCCAAAAACAAAAAATATATATACATATATAGAGATTTTACGCGTGACGATAAAGGGTTCGGATTAATCATATGATCTTCATATCCTCGTATCCAAAGTCACGTGATTACGGGATTTTCGGGTGCTTATGGAGCATCGCGTGATTAGACATCTGCCTGATTCTTGATAACATTTTGATAGCATTGTGAGCTCGATGATGTGGTGAATGAATAGTTACAAGGCATGAAAGGCTTTTCCCATCTTCTTTTTGGGTTTTTTCTAGTGAGCTCGTGGATGATTTTACGTGTAATTCAATGTACTGAAGTGGACAGATGTATGATTAGATGGGACTTAATAATTCACGTGATCACATGGATTCTTGTGGAAAATTCTTAGTATGGACCAGGCATGCCTTGCTCGACATGTTCCGACTCAAAAGAAAATCGACAACAAAAGGCAGGGATTACCTGTTCAAAGTTAGGTGCATGTTGCCTGTTCTCCTTACATGCGCAAATATCTCTCCCGTACCCACAATTTTCTTTTTCTCTTCACACATCCCATAATTCGGGACACGTGTCTCCTTCCCATTTCAAGTCAACGGTTGAACGTTGATCCGGTTTGGACCGAATTTGATGAACCCGAGAGAGGCCCGGACATAAAAACTTTACTTTAATTTAATGGTCCTTTTTTTAAAAATAATAACGAAATGGGGTCGTTTCTAGCATTTATTTTGTCTATGTTGTTTCTCGATAGTTATATGCACCAACAGCTGCTGACCTTTTCCCCTTTTAAAATTGCCTTCTAATTCCGTAAACAATCCGTTCGGAAAGCAAGAATTGAACATCTTAGCGATTTTGACCCGCGAACCGTCCAGCGGAATATTTTAATATTTAATTGAAAAACAAAACGATACAAAACGTCACCTCGCAGATATTTTGGAATGCCATATGCTTCGCACATCAATAATTATTAGAGACATAATGGAGACGATACACGAATATTAAATGTAACCTATTTGGTATACATGGAAATTTTATGGATTAAATGCATTCAGCACACGGTTTTTTTCTTTGGTTGAGTTAATACAGCAGGCTTTTTGAAATCGGCACACTATGATATGTTTATCTTAGATTGATTTTCATCTTGGGAAGTAACTTCGAACTTGCATGACCCTATCATATCTGCTTCAAATTAATTATCTTGCCATACCTTTAATTCATTGTCTGCTAGCATCTTGCATAATATCTTATTAAAATCCATACGGGTTAATCCATATGCATTTTAAGGCAAATTTGGAAGGTCAGAAGCACCAATTTGAATTTTTTTTTTTCGTGAGATGAAATTTAACTTACCATAAATCTTTCATGAGGACATAGGGTCATGACTCATGAGTTACCGGTCTGAAGTTTCTACTAGACAAATGGATAAATATGCCACGGAGGTACCGTTTCGAAATTTTGAACGGTATTAAACCCTTTCTTTTTTGGCTTAAGTTCTGTCATTATCCTCGTAAAGTTACCTCGATTGCGGTGAGTTTATAGACATACACGTGTACACCCTTACATTACAAAATATATTTTTTGGGTCAGAAACAAATGACTATAGCCATAAAATACATGGGCTTGGCAATCCCCCTTCTTAATTATAAGTACAACACGTCAAAAAAGGAACCATAAATTATATCACCTTAAGCCCTAATCTTCGACTTTATAAAAATTGACTGGAGCCCTCTTCTAGAGCCATTGTGGCGTCTCACGATTGGTCCGCGATGTGCCTATCGGGGCAAATTATCGATTATATAAAAATCGTATTGTATCGATCGATGTGCCGGAACTACGCGAACGACGACCATATGATTATGATACAATATGCGAAATATTAAATGAAATATTGTGGCGGGAGAGGAGTGGATAATTATGGAGGTATGATTGTGATGTGGATTTAAATAAATAACTAAATAAATAATGTTATATTTGGGGGTCGGTCCACAAAAGGAGGCGCGTGCATTTTATTTTTCTTTCGTTGTCAATAATTATGACGAGCACATTATTCTATGTGGTTCTCGATTTTCCTATCAGCGAGGAGGTCGCGCTGGACATTCCGCCGATCCCCTCTGCATTTCTAAATTCGACATGGACCGGTAAAAGTTGTTCATCCACATCTTATTATAATATGTATACATACACACACTTTGATATATATTATATATCAAAGTGTACAATTTGTGCTGACCATGCAATGCATGGTAAGTGCGCGAGAGAGAATCTTGATCATCTTATTGCCTTGATGTTCGAGACAAGATATTGCTAAAAATACTTGGCCAAATTAAAGAAAAAAAAAGAAAGAAAATAATTGACAGAAAAAAAGAGAGAGGGAAAAATAAATATTTTTCAAACTGTGGCTTAATGTGGAATTTGATGACTCAATTTTTTGATCTGTTCAATTTAGTCATTGAACTTTAATCCTATAATAAAGTCCATAAATTTTTAATGTGTATTTAATATAATTTTTGAATTGTATAAATATATATTCAATATAGTTCATAATAATTATCCCACTTCAGAAAGAGAGAGCTGAGCTAGTGAACTGCTCATCATAAGGGAGGGGGAAAGTTGCTCCCACTTACCATTTATATAATTTGCAATTTGCGGAATCATGGACTAAATAGTGATGTGGAAAATTGACTAATTTAAGAAGCCACCTTCTTGTTTTTGTTGGGGTGGGTAGTGAGATCCAAAGTCATGCTGCTTTACGCAGGCCTATGATGCACGGACACTGCACAGCAACTTTTAGTCAAGACAAGATTATTGTTAATGATCGAAACGGCGGAAGAATCACACATGGTCGTCTGGACAAAAGCAGTGAATGACCCACTCCAAGATGCAGACAATTAGGGAAGTCTTTCCATACAATTTATGCTACAATTAGGCAACCATTCAAGTTAGGATTGCGTATGGTTCTACAGTGAAACTTTAAACTTGTAATCTGAGAATTGAATTGGTAGAAACATGTTTGATTTTAAGTTTCTAGATATGTAAAATGGGTTTCAAGTTCAAATTTTTTGAAAATGGATAAATTCTACGGTTTAAATTACTTGGACCTTGAACTTGAAATTTATAATCTAAAACCTATATAAGTTTTTGTGTTCTTCTTAGTTTATATCTTTTTACGATCTTATGGTATTTCATGACGAGACTCTTGTTTTATTAATGTTTCATATTTTTCATATATCTAAATATAAATTATGATTAGTGAATTATAAAAATAAATAGTGATTATAATCATTTAATTAATAATATAAGTAGAATCCGTGTAAATCTTGTAACTAATTTTTAAACTCGTGATAGAGTAGATTTCAAGTTTAAAGATATTATAGTAGTTTTTAGATTGCAAAAAATAATAAATTCATTTCAATATCTTAAGTAAAATTTATATAGAATATGAAATGGCTTATTCCTAATTCAGATATTTTCTCGTGACGTGAATCGAGACGTGATCTCGCGGAAGGCATCATGATTCCTTTTGTACCACATCAATCAATCCCTTTGGCCATCACACCGTGTGATTCACACGGACCAAATGAAGAAAGAGAAGTAAAAAAATAAAAAAGAAAAGAAAAAAGGGGGGGGAAATATCGAGAGAGTTGGTAAGGGGGCGGCCAAGGCCACCTGGATTTATGGTGCGGATTCCGACACGCCCATCGCCTGGACACGAAGCTATCAGCCCCTCATCCTCCCACCTTTTTTGTTTTTGGTGGGAGGGGGGGCCCACGTATGATATCCTTTTTCTGCTGTTCTTTCTTCGAGGCGAATCAAAAAGCTGTCGGTCCAACAGTAATCTTGACCTTTGTAGACTGAGGAAAAGTTGGGAGCGGGTGCGTGATCAATTTATTAGTTTCCTTCTTTTAACGTCTGCCTTACCTAACGGGAAACTAGTGGAATGTTCGAAGAAACTCTTCTTGCGTATGTCATTTGCCGAGCAAAGGAACTTCCAAAAAAAAGAAAAAAGAAAAAGAAAAAGAAGGCAGAATTCGAGGCGTGCCCCTTTGAGGGAGGAAACGGGCATTGTCAATGGGAATCCATGACTCGTGCTGAACAACGTCGGTTTACCTCTAAATGACTTAAAAGTAAACTTGTCAAATAAGTGAGAATTTAAATTGATCCATTTAATTTGATTTTATCCATTTTAGTAATTTATATCAGATCCAATCAATCTGTATTATTTAAAACTTTCATGTTTATTATAATTCAGGTAAATTCATAATAAAATTAAGGTGAGAGTGAGAAGCGAGCAGTCACAAAATTAAATAACATCGAAAGAAAGTAAAAAAGAATCAAAGATATAAATTAGATTTAAGTAAATTGTAAAACTATTCGATATTCATGATATTTTGAGTTTTACCGAAACTCATTTACAACTCATTTTGTTATTATAACTAATTCACGTGACAAATTAAAGTTACCGAATATGATTAATTCGTTTTGATAGATCTACTTAGATAGTCAGATGGATCGAATTGGGGATCAAGTTGCGATGGGGCGGTGAAAAAGGGGGGTGGGATCGCTATCGGCATCGCCACGGTCACGCACCTTCTGGCACCGATCCCGACCGTTGCCGTGGAGGAGGAGGAGGAGGAGGGGCGAGCGGCATCAACATCCGACAGGTTTGGGGTCAAGACTTTTTTCCAACGGGAAAGCACCGCATGCAGAGAGACTCGAGCTCGAGACGACACCGCGCTCCGCGTGTCGATCGTGTGCGCGTGTCCTGGTCGCACATGTTTCACGAATCCGATGTAAATCTATCTAGTACTTTCCCAGAAAAAAAGAAAGAAAAAAGAAGAAGCAAAAATAACCGAGATAGAGATAGAAAGAGAGAGAGAGAGAGAGGGAGGAGGAAGCTAAGACCAACCACGACCACACGATGGTCGCGGGTCGCCGAAAGTCGGTGCGAAAAGGAGGTGGCGTCGTCGTCGGATCAGGGTGGGGCCCAGAGGGGGATAGGGCCCAGCCCACCCGCCCACCACTCACGGTCGCGGAGGGATGAAGTCAAAACCCGAAAGGCCAACGGACGTCCGACGCGTGGCGCTAGGCCAACAATCCCATGCGGGGCGGCGCACGGCAACAGTACAGCCTGAGCCATCTGCTTTCTGCTTTTTTATTTTTCCACGATTAGGCGTCCGAGCGGTACGCTTTCGATCTCATCCCCAGCAGCAGCAGCGCCCATCTGCCGACGCGCACGAGCTGTCGGATCAGGACGACGGTGAAAAGTTGGTTTGATTGGAGTACGGTTTCGTCGATTATGGACGGAACTATCGGCACGAGAAAATTGCCGATTGATTTCTCGAGATCGATGAGTGAATTTTGCTATCGATACCGTGTGGCGGCGGCGATTGGTTGTCGGTCGACCCCGATGTTGGCAAGTGATGGCTATATCGACGACCTAAGTGTTACTGTGCAAGGACGATTGGTTGGCGATTATTTGATGATCATGAATGCCGACGACTAAGTATTGCCGTCGATATATGGTGATGATTAGTCGTTTACGGTTTAACGGTGTGATTAAATATTCAAGATGAGTACTGAAAGCGCTTGAAATTGCTTTGAATAAGGACTGCGTGGGGTTATGAAGTCTAAGATCGTGACAAAGAAGTTACGCTCGAAGATTACCCTTCATAAGGGAGTTATTAGAACCAAAGATTCAATTAATAACCGTTCATAAGTATAAGTCAATTTTGTTGGGCCCCGTGTATTCATGTAGATCGCCCCCCTCAATCAACAGAAAGAACTCAATATTCTAACAAATTTATTTTATCCTTACTTTTTCGTAAATTAAATATATTTTAATTTTCGTACTTTAGTCATATTTTCAAATATCTTTGTCGATTAAATTCAACCCATTTTATAATTGATTAAATTCCGACATAATATTTTATACTTTATGTTCTTTGTGGTTCATTGAGACCCCTGTTGGAAATCATCGTGGAATTTGTCTTCTCTTAATAAAAAACAATCTTTTAATAAAAACCAAGGTATTTCATCATCGATCTAATTTCAACCAAACAGAGACGAAACCACTTGAAATTCGAGTGAAATTTCACGTGATCACAAAGAAATTTGCTAAGGACAGCGATCTGCCAACGCTGATTCCTTTAGACGCCCGCATCGTAGTCGGACCTGATCGAAAGGACAATGAGATCGCATGGCGCCATCCAGCCTACATTGGATTGGATTGCGTAGAAAATCAGATCTAGCCCATATACACGATTCAATGCTGACCCATAAGAACAAGCTGTGTTCATCATCGTCTGTTGTTTCGTTAACTCAAGTCACTTCCAACTTCCACCACTTACAGAAAATTAATCGGTCCAAGAGGACAGAATGCCAACCGCCGTCGCCATTGTTGATGCCGAGGGGTTGAGAAGAAAATAGCCGCAGTTTGAAAAGCCTCGGGTTGGGTTGTTTACCGTCGTACCCTTCCTTATGAGAACCTCTGCAGATCCTCTCTCAGTAAAAGGAAAAGGGTATGTCAGGTTGATTGATACCTCGAGCGTTCAGCCTGAAACTGCCTAACAAGCTGCAAAGATTGATAGTAGAGGTTGAGGTCGAGGCCGTCAACATTTCTACCCACTCGAGCCCGCAGCACCACCTGAAAAGCAATAACACTTGTTAGCCCAAATGGTTAATACCACCATGCACAATGCCCGTTGTGCCCGTGCATTCTCTAACCCATTTGCCATCAAAATTCAAATCTTAAACAATGAAAGTTCTCACCTCATTATCAGGTTGAATCTGGAGTTCGCCAATGAACTGGTAGATCGAGCCGACGCGAAAACTGAGGTCCCTCAGGTGCTGCGTGTCTATCTTCAGACTAGCATCTCCGTCCACAATCATTGCTATAGTTGTCTCCACGGAATACTCTTGTAACCTCAAGTGAAAAGCAGATATCAGTCCCCGGAAAACCATAGACATTCCGAAAGGAGAAACTGATAAACAATAGAAAGCGAAAGACACGCAGATGACCGACGGCAAATGATTCAGTTGACAATGTTTAGACAATTTTCCGGTAGGAACCACTGAGGGAGGAAAAGAAGAGGACAACTTATCCAAACAGGACAACTTATCCAAACGCCTTTGCCCCGACCTTCGCATCAAAGTCGGGGCGATTGCTTTATTCCAGTTCGAAATAGGATCATACTGCCACAGAGACAAAAATTCACCTAACCCAATATCGGCCACATTCTCAAGTAATCTAGACTACATCATCACCTAGGAAAATGTCCGATCCAAGTTCATTACAGGCCTTGCTATCCTCAAAAATGAGAAAAAAAATTGAAACTTGTGCAGTGCAGCATCAACCATGAAACCTAACACAATTCAAGTTTTCTATTTTTCTGGCCGTCACGAACATTGGAAGTTCATTACCAGGGCAACCTGCGCAATCCAACAGCATCGAAACCAAGTTCGGACAGCGGAACGTCGATGACAAGGCCGTAAGTCCAGTCTAGTCCTACAGTGTATAAGAGTTCTCACTCCGGAGCTCGAATTCGAAGCCACATTACACGCATCTGCAATCTCATAAGCCCTAGACAAATGAAAAGCCAACTACTACCCAAAGCCCTAGCTCCTCTGAGGCTTATTTCGAGATTCTCAAGTTTCTTGGGATTTCTCGCACCAGTATCCACTCAGAAAAGGCGAAACCAGGAGCGACGGAAGATGAAACGGCGAGTAGATCGACGATAATCAGTGTGGGGAGAGAAAGCGCAGGAGCACAGATTCAACAGATCAATTCAACGGCATTGCGAAGAAGGAGGAGGAAGGACATGACAGCGTACTTGCCGAGGACGCGAAGGGAAGCACCGTCGGCGAAGAGAGGAGAAGGCGGCCGGAGCTCCTTCAGCGTGACCGGAGCGCCGGATCCGACGGCGGAGCCCGAGGACGCCATCTCCGCGCAACCGAAATCACGCTCGCCGCTCTCTCTCTCTTCTCTCTCTCTCTCTCTAAGCTGCGACGCCCGAATGATTCTCCCGTTTTACTCTCGCGGCCCATCTGCGCCTGGCCCGGCTCTCGGCCGATATCAATCCCCCCATGGCCCTCGCTACTGGGCTGGGCCTCTCTCTCTCTCTCGCTCGCGTCATGGTCATATCACTGAGATGAAGATCAAAGGACAGAATTTGATAGAAGAACAAGCTACGTAGTTTTCCATCACTGCTGATTGATTGTATGCTTACGCGGCAATGGCAATGTCATCATGTTCAGTGGCAGCGGTATACATATTTATACAGACGTACAAACACTACTCCTGTACATATTATTAGAAAAAAATGCATAAATGTATCACTATTTGTACACGACCTTGAATCACAGCCAATGTGGCATTCGGTTAGACTCGGCACTCGGTTAGACTCGTCCCGACTCCCATGTTAGCGTGGTACATTCCCATCTTTTCCCCTCCCTCCCTCCAATTATTGCTTCTGTAATTTCTATACAATTGCGTGGACCGGACCAGACCTACCTATAATGATCTAACTCTGGAATATGTTATGAATACATGAATGTTCTCTCCTAATGGCTTCTAGTGTGGTTTTGCTGCTCAATGAAATACTTGTGACGATGTGTAGAACTCGCCCTCTATCAACATTGGCCTCAGATCTTCTTGGGACATGAACTCCAGCGGGAAGGTCACGAGATATCCCCGGACCGATTTCAGTCTTTCCATCGGGTCTGTCTCTTTGACATCTCCGACATCGGTGCTGCTCTCCAGCTTCTCGGGTGCTATTCCTAGATCGATGGTGGTGTGCCCAGTCTTGTCTTTCCAGTGGGCCATGCTGTGTCTCAGTGATGCTCTGTGGCACAGTTAATGTCAGACGAATGAGAACTTGACTTAAGGAGCAAGGAATGGGGCGAAGGCTTGGCTGCACCATACCTTGACCGGATTTTATCGTTGGGGATGCAAGCAAACACGTCTTGGTAGATTTTGGAGTTTGCCTGCAGAAGGAGAGTACAATCAATTCATTGCAAAGTCCCAACATAGAACATCGACCAGATGTTTTGCTCAAACTTGCAGTACCTTTGCAGTTGCCGACCACAAATCCCTGTACGTTGCATCGGCAATGGGATCCTTTATTTGGTGGATCTGCAAGAGTTGTATAAGCCAGAAATCACTATTAGAGATCTGGTCTTGGCATATGAGGTTAGACAAAACAATGTCAACTGAGGAAAAACATTGTGATATGTTGTATTGAGCATCGAGAGTCTCAATTGTGAAATTGGGTCACAAACCTCTCCAGGATGAAGTCCTAAGTGTTCCGACCATAGTGAACACCTGAGACTATGAGAAAACTTTCCTGCCTTCCATGGCTCTCCATTAATAGAAGACTCCACAAACTCCTTATCTTCAATTATTATTCCAATCTGAGAAGAGCAGCATCATTAGTGTCGGTGCAGAACAAGAAGAAAGAAGCACTGAAGAACATAGGAGCAACGAATTGGAGAAGAACATAGGAGCAACGAATTGGAGAACCTGAAGAGTGAAATGGAGCTAGCTCATTACCTCGGTGTCTCTTGATCCTAGTAAACTCCTATCATTGATATTTGAGGATCCAACAATGGACACCCGATCATCTATAATCATGACTTTACTGTGCACATACACCTGCAACAAATGATCCACTTCATCCTGTCAGACAAATCGACATTCTATGAAGTTTTGGCTAATGGTTAAGAACATACACTTAATGATATCTTCAGGATAATAATGACACTCAAAACTCATTCTCATGGAACACACTGCTATATCAAGTAACACCACCTTCTATTGATGGCAACACCCTCTCTGAACTAGCTATCATTTACCTGACATGCCACTGCTTTTTTGTACAAGGACAATAAGTTAATGGCCATTAGGTGCCGCCAACAGAATAATTATTGGGAGAACTAAAATAAGAACTAGGAGCTCGTAATGGTTATAAGCAAGAAGCTTCAAATAGATACCTGACTTGTTGCGACGGGGCCACGATCAGAAAGTCTACCATAAGCTCGTAGACCATAGAAGGAAATATAGTCTTGTGTCTTATCACCAAGCGCTTCTTTGAGATTGTGCAATATTGAGGTCTTTCCTCTGCTAATGGTTCGATATTGCCAATGCATAATTGCTCTAACTGTAGCTGCTCCGCCATCATCAATGCCTCCCTGTTACGGAGTGTCATGAAGGGAAGAAAGGTCAAGTAACTCTCATGTTCATCTTAATAAAAGAACTAATCCAAAAATAAGTACCTGAAAGCCAGGTAAAAGAGGAAGGACAATGATAACACGGAAACTTCTTCTCTCTTTGTGTGCTTGCAAAATGCGCTTGTATAATGCATCAAGAACGCGATTCTGTATAGTCTCATCCCTTGCAAGGCCTGATATGAAAAATTGATTCTGGAAGCAACCAAGAAGTCAACACTAAGAGTTGCCATTTTACCATTAAAAGAGCAAAAGTAAGTCGCACATATCTGTTGAAAGAAAGAATCTCGATGCTCAAGAAATAAAATGACTTTAATGTTGAGACCACCTCCTCACTGGTTAAAAAATTCATTTTGTTACATAGTCTGAAGGGTTTTTTCGGCCATTTTTTGTAGAAATGTTCTAATTATCTGTTCATTTCATCTCCCAGGCTAACTAAAGTTGGTTTTGCTAGGGCTCCTTACTGTCAGTAAAAGCCACAAACCAGCAGCATTTATTTTTCTGGTTGGTTGTCTCTTTCAAAATCTTTAAAAGGTGAAACTTGGCATGTCAAAGTGGATGTCCCACTCCAGGCTAGGTGCAGCTTCAGAGCGCACAATGTAAATACACGATTCAACCAATGGTTAATGGACATGGAGTTGTCATCATATGTATAAATAAACCCACAAATTTATCTGTTGAAAGACCAAGAAAAGCACCTTCCCTCCATGCCTATTTTAGCAGCATAATCTGGTTCTTTACATGGCAAAAGAATTCAATTTAGTGGTAGTAGTTGCAAGTGATTCCAATATCATTTTGAAGAAGAATATGCAGGTCAAATGGTCTATCTTTCAAATGATGAATGAAGAAAATAAGCCCAAACAACGGAGATCAGAAGTTATCCATTGCAGATCCAGTAGATCTCATCAAATCATAGAAGATAATCAGTTACTTTCTTGTTGTTACCTCTATGTAAACAAAGTGCTCTGCTCTTTCAATAAGAGAACAATAAGCCTTGTGAATACTCTCTTCTGTTTGGCTTGTTCCCGCTGACCACTGGGTTGCACTCCTGACAACCTACATATGGCCGAGTTTCCTTATATAACTTTTAGCATCATGCCTGAAACTTGGACAATAACTAAAATTCTGAAATTTCAAAAGGTCAATGATGAATATCTACCTGACATTGACAAGTGACACGTGGACCAACTTGTCCATCTCCAGTTGCGACATCATGGTCACCCTCATCTGAAGTCTCCTGCTGCTCATCCACAAGTCTCCCGCTAAATTGTGCAACCTCAGGCAGATTTTCTCTTTCACAATCGAGGCAATCAACTTCATCAACAAAACTTTTCAGCTGAGTATCCTTAACAGAATCTTCAGTTTTGGACTTCAGCAAAGTATGTAAAAGACTTTCGCAAACTGCAGATGGTTTGACATCATGATTGTGGTGTGCATGGGGGCCATTTGGCTTATGGTCAAGACCAAAAATGCTTTGCTGATCAGCTTCTTGTGGTAGAAGTAACGGGATATCATCCAGTAGTGAGTGTGAGGAAAAGGAGTTATGCCTGCTATGACCTTGATGGTTTTCTTCTGCATTTGTACTTTTGATGTTGATCTCGCTGCTTCTTCCCATATAATGAGGGAGGACCATAAAATGGCGAGGAATAAGTAATGGGATCGTTTGCTCATTTGCAGCTTTGTTTCTCTGGAAAATGAATAGATGATTTAATTATATGATATCTTCATGAAGTGAATGCCATAAAGTTGACTTAAAGTATTAAGGGACCTTGGCATGGTTCCAGCGCTGGACAAAATGCCTAGCAACATCTCGGCAAGGTGGTCCCCAGAGAGCACAATGGACATCATGCCATGGCATGCGGGGATATTTTTCTCGATCCAGCTCATCCATCATCGTGTCTTCCCAGGAATTTGGTTCAGATTCTCTAGCCAGACATCAGTAGAGTACCCCCATTACATAAGGAAATGGGAAGACATAAGGATAAACTTATTTCTGTTGGGTTCATTTCATGAATTTCTGATTGATACATCTATTGCTTTCCTGAATGAATCGCAATCTGAACATATTTCATACAGTAATTTATTTCACCCAATAAAAAATGGAAAAAGAAAACTGAGTACCTGGGATTGTAATAATCCTTTCCTGGCCATGTAGAAGGAGGGCAATCACCCACTTTATGATCAACAGTGTCATAACGGCCAAAGCATAGATCTAGTCCTCCAAGAAAGCAGATTTGGTGGTCGACAATGACAAGTTTTTCATGGTGTGACCTGACCGGACAAGATTATTTATTGTCAGTTTGAACTGCATCTATCTCAGGATAAGGTATCCATGATTGCTTACCATAGATAAACTCCAGTAGACAAGTGATCAGGATATCGCAGCACCTTCACATTCTCATGGATGTCAAGGAGCTTCTTTTTACTATACATACTGTTGATTTTTAAAGCAATGGAAACCTCCTTGTAAAGAAGGATGTAAATCTGCAGGATCAAGAGACAGAGTCACTGGGTGGTCTATTGAGAGTAGCAACAGGTAATCTGACAGAAGGACAACAGGCAAGGAAAAGTATCTGATTTCATCATATAGAGGTAAGAGGCAAAGGCCTATTTGATACAGAGAGCCTATTTATTAAACCAAATGGAAGTATATGCAAAGTTATTTGAGCTTATGGAGCCAACATTAGCTGTAAACATAGCTTAAAAACCTAATATTTATGTGAAAGAGGAGAAATTAGAATATACAGTTAAGACCTCAATAGAAATATTGAAACTCTCTAGTCTAGCTCTTTGCCTCTCTGTGTTGAATCTGATATTATGGACTTTCAAACACAAAATATGGACAAAGAGGGAAAGCCAAAAATTCATCTGAAAAGATGATGTCACAATCATTACAATTTTGAGATACTCTTTTGGGGATACAGTTGAATCCATTGGAGAAGAAATATTTTATATGGAAAATATAGTGATGTCAAAAAAATCTCACTAAAAGGTCAAGAAAAGGCGAAACCACAAGAGAATGAGTTATGACAGAGGACAGGTTTTACTGCATCTTCACCTGAACTCCTTGCTTAGCCTTTGCTTCTAGTAATGCATCAAGCCTGGAGGAAGAATGATTATCAAAAGGACGTCTCAGATACAATTCAGGGCAAAGCCACCACCCAGTAATGCATATCTGCAAATAGGTACCTTATCATTTGAGCATAAGATAATAAAAATTCTAATATGTTACAAGTGTAGAAAAACGAACAACCTCAGATTTAGCATCTTCTATTGCAGAAGCAATTGCTTCAAAAGCTGCCTCCCCATCTATAAACCACTGAACCTGACTCTCATCTTCATTCAGACCCCTAGGAGGAGCGAAGGAACCATAGCGATGGGGATGACACCAACCTTCTGGAGGCCTTAGAGCAGCATCACTAATGGCCGAAATCCAATCTCTGACTTTACTGGGGCTTGTTGTCCGTAAGTTTATGGACCGATTTCCACATGAAACCTTTTGATGTTCCAAAAAACTAGTAAATATAACATATAATTGCCAGAAAACAATAAAAAAAGAAAAAAAGTCTAGGAACCACTTTATGTAAATATGAAGCCCATCAATCATTTGTAAAATTATTAGGATATGTAGAAAACTGACGATGATGATACAATGCCAACCCTCTCGATGCAATAAACCTGACCATAATATGTCTCACTGCCACAGAAAAATCTCCAATACTAAAAATAGTGAAATAAGTAGAAGTAAAATTATCCATCTGGTAGATAAGTGTTCTTAGTTTCATCAATGCCGCTAGATGCGATTTTGCGCATTGACTATTTGATATTTCTAACATCTTTCTGCATTCGTGTATCAACTGCCTCCATCTAGGGGTTACAGAATCTTGGATTGGTAAAGGTATTGTATATAAAATCTTGTTTGAATACTAAATATGGAGATTGAAACTGGGAAAATGGACAGTAAACTTTGGCCAAACTAATTTAAATTGCCATAGCCCATACATAATCCCTGGTTTGAGTTCTTATTTCATAGTGCCATATACATATACATATCTCCCCCCATTCCCCCCCCACACTAACTCACTCACACAGGGCGAGCGAAAATGTCCACAACTGTGTGAAACAAAGAAGGCTGTAATGATAATTTCTTGGCCTGCTAGTGTACTTCCACAAACAAGAGATAGCTCCAAATTCTCACTTTACCTTGAAACCATAATATAAAGGATTTCGTTCCTTTGTCTGATCAGCCAAGGATAACCCAGGACTTCCTTTTGTATCAGAACTTTCCTTTCCTTGAGTGACTGGTAGGACATCAAAGACGAGTATATCCAAGGGTTCTGTTTCAAGTGGATCTTCCAGAAATGCCAAAAATCCAGGTTTTAGAACAGCCCACACCTATGACAATCAGATGACACAATGATTTCACGTAAAGTATGCAAAAAGAGAGCGAAATAGTCTAACTGCATGGACAACAGCAGGAAAAGGGATAAAAATGTACACCTAAAAATCACAAGAGCTTCAAATCATCCAAGTCCATCAGCAATATATATCAAGAACCAAATAAATTAGATTAATGACGCATCTGAATGTTGACCTGTGCAACAAATTTTCGTTGGTAATCTTCTGCTTTCTTATCGCATGGGTATTTTGTAGAGGCTGATGGTAAATCAGGAATTCATGACACTACTACAGGGCAAATATATTTAAAATTTAACTTACATTTATCGGGAAAAGAATGTATACAAATAAGATATCACAAAAAGAAGGCAACACCAAATCAGAACATAAGGTAACTCAAGTATCGTTTCTATCCTGTGAGCTAAGATGCTTAACCATAAGATCAAAACCTTATAGTTTAGTTGTAATCAAGCAAAGATCACAGACATTTTAAAGGTCTAGTGAGTGTTGAATAGTTCAAGAAATATCCAATCACACTTCACAAATCAATTAAAAGATCAATCCGAGCAATCATCTCAAAGACAAAACTGAACTACCTAAATTTCAAATTTTAGGAATTAATACCTTTTGCCAGCTGGTGCTGCAACAGCTAAACCACTGACAAGGCCAACAACTTATTCGTCCATTGTCCTTTGATATTTGCGGTAAATGCTTCACCATTACATAACCTTCTTTCAACTTTGGACCATACTCCGATGAAAATGACAACTTGGAGACCTCCAAAAATTTGCAAACCTGCAAAACATTGTAAAAGCATGAAGCAACATATGGTAGAAAGAGTCAATACAATGCAGGAGGGCAGACTTTTCAGCTTTTATTTTGGTTACATAGTACTATTTGTAAAAGAAGTAAATGTTGAATAAACTCATATCTTTGCTAAATAAGATTCATGTAAGAAAATATTTTGGGAAACAAAAATGAAGAGCTTCCCGATGCAATATGAAAAATTAGAGAGTTGTAGCTGTCCACACTTAACAATGCCATTTCTTCTTGACCATGCCAACTCAAGTGATGAATGCATTGCAGGAAAGGAAAGGAAATAGAAGAACAATTATATATTGGTATTCAGTAATACAACTGCAGGCGTGGTAATGTGCTCACCTCTCGAGAATTTACAATATCCAAGTTCCCCAGAAAGTGGTTCAAATAATTCTGCATGGCCACCTTTGCGCTGTCTGAAACTGTCTGCTGCCTCCCCAGTGACGGGCGTATGATAGGCAAAACAGCTTTTGATGGAACATTCCTATGTAACAAATTATGTTTTTAGGGCTAAGATTTCCAATCTAAGGGGATGGTGATAAGATGCAAGTAGCAGAATGGCTCACCTTGCTTTAGACCTCTCTTCAGTATGTAGAGGTACAGCTCCATCATCTGGTTCATCATCATCTGGCACCACAGCCATGTGCTCTGCGATGCCTAAGCTTTGAAGCCATTCTTTAACCTTGCAAAAGAATCTTTCGATTAGAACCTTGATGGATCAAAAGGGTGATAACAAGCCTTGGACAAAATCTAACAAAACAGAACGAAAGATCAGGGAAATCAAAAAATGACAAATGATGTAACCGAGCACCTGTTCTTGCTTCTCATAAAATTCCTCAATGAGGGCGCGTTTCTTCAGAGCGAAATGTAGGTAGAGAACTTGCGAAGCTTTCTTCCATAAAAGCCACTTGAACTGCAAGGAAAATTTTGAATCAAACTGGGCATAGTTCTCTCGAGCATCATCAATGTCTAAGTATTATCAATAAAGCAACAGAATCTAACTATTTTGTTCAGTTAATAAACTAGCTTGGAATTGAAAAAAGCACATTAATGTTCCTCCTGTAACTCAGGGTTTCTCCTTCAGCCTGCATCCAACCGTTACGATAAAGAAGAAGGCAAGTCTTTGCAAATCCAATTTTCATATCTTGGGTGGGCATCCAATTTTGGCAACTATGCGCACATCTTTCAATTACTCTAATGCTGCATTCCTCGAGCTCTCAATTCTCATTCCCAAAATCTACAAGTTAGCAAAGTTGCACGAAGCAAATGCTTGAATTACTTCAAGCTGTTATGTTCGCCGAAACACATGCGTCTGAATAAATTGAACGCAAAGATTGGAAGGTACCCACTTCAATGAATAAAGCACATAGAAATTGAATTAGCATCTTCACCAATGTTTACATTTTTAGACCTAACTTAATCTCAAAGGAAAACAACATCACGGACGCAAACGGCTGAAACACATCACGCATTAAATTTCATCATTCTTTGATATCTTCCCAATAAAAAACGCATCGTCTTCGGATAAGTTAAGGCCGGAAAATCTCAACACGACCTCCTCCTCCGCATTCTCCAAAACCAAGAAATCGCAATGAAGAAGGGAGTCCATACGAAAGCTCAGCCGGTCACGCAACGACGTCAGCATCGGATTTCCACTCCATAACATCAACAAGAAAAAAAAGAAAGAAAAAAGGATCACCTGTTTGTACTGCAATTCGATCGTGTAGGACAGGAGCATGGGGCTGAACTCGCCGCTCTCAGGCCGCGACACAGAGACTATGGTGGCCGCCGGCAGCTCGTCGAAAATCCAGTCCGATTCGATGCATTGCCGCTGTGACGCGGCGCGAGGGATGGTGCCCGGCTCCGGCGCGCCCTCGGCGATGAGCCTCTCCGTCAACATGATCAAAGAAAACGATTCTGATTCCGATCGGAGTTCCTCCCACCGCCGCCGCCGCCGAGCTCAGCTCTGCATGCGCTCCTCGGCCGCGGCCCGCGCCGGGAAGAGAGAGAGAGAGAGAGAGCGAGAGCGCGTGCCTTAGCGAGAGAGAGGTCTTGCGGGAACCGGAAGTGCGCGAGGAGGAAGAGAGAGAGGAGAAGGGGGAAGAGGACGTTGGTAGTTTTTATAGTTTGCAGAGGAGATGGCGCTACCTTTGACAGGGCCGACCCCTTTCTTGGTATGATGTCATCGCCTCTACTTGGGAGAGAGAGACAGACACAGACGGAGGTGGTTGTGTTTGATACCGTCACCTGCGGTGACTTCGGGATTTTGGTGCAACTCGGCCCCCCGGTCGGACCAAAATTCACCATCGTACGCAAATCAACGCCCGACACGAACGATTTTTCAAACTCCATCTCGACGTGATCGCCATTTAATGATCTGTTTACTTCTTTCCGGTTTTCGAATTTCCTCCAATGGATCCTCGTAATCCTCGAGAAGCGTGTGAGTTTTGTATTTTGATTGACGTCGAAGTTTCGGATAGGAAGGGGGGCCGAATGTCGGTAGGACCAGGGAGAAAATGGAAGACACGTGTCGAGGCGGCGGTGGGGTTGCACGGAAGGTCCGAACACCCGGGTAAACATTTTAAGGCGAACAAAAGCGAGACGTCACTGGAAAAGGGACTGAGCGTTTAGATTCCGTATATTTTATTCGCATATAATCGAACCTCCACGCTGTCAAACCGCCAGACCCGGTGGAAAGTTCGGATCTACCCCTCCCCACATTCTCAAATTCCCTCCAATGCCCCACTGGGTTTTATTTTTTTTGTGGGGGGCAAAAGCCCAGATGTCCTCAAGCATACATATGGGGTTTTCTTGCAAGCAATGTACAACGTTGGCTTAAGAAGACAGGCAAAGCCAAAGCCAGTGATCACTGTCTGATGCATTTTTCAAAGCACTGCATCCTGCCTGTCTTAAGTTCAATGGGAAAGGGTCAAATCCAAGTAGGCCCATCCGATTCAATTTGGCAGGGAGTGGGGGCTATTTGGGTCATTTCGAGCTCCCCCTTTCCCCTCCCAAAATTGGGAGTCCAGAGCCAGCAGCATATGCTGGATCAGGATCAATTTGAAGAATATGCGTGGTTTTTTGTGCCTGGACCAGAAGAGAATATGCTGCGAAAAAGCAAATCATTGCCATCCCACCCTTAATTTAAACAGGATGGCTGCTATTATAATAACCAATCATTGCAGGGTCATTAATTAGCACAAGTAATCAAGGGGAATCTACCAAAGACCCTGGTTGGGGGATCCACTTTGTACTGCCCCAACTCCCAAAAAGGATTAACAACAGGTCAAGCACATTTGCAGAGCTCTGGGGTCTGTCCAGAAACTGCAAATTTGTTGTGCATGGCTGCTTCGACCCGCTCATGCGAATGAAATTGTTAAAAAAAACAACTTACTACACGGCGCTTTGAGGACAATAGCTCTTGTTTTGGCAAGACTTTTGTCAAAGATCTTGGATTGGAATCGAAACTCCCTCAGAGGATGCCTGCAAGGTAAAAACAAGTACGATTGCCGTTATGCAACGATGGGAAGTCTGACACGACTGAGGAATATTGATACAAACTTGATCCGGACGCAGTGGAAGTTTGGTGTTTGTACATCATGTTACTTATTTCCATAAAAGTTTAGATGCAAGTCGTTTAACTTTGATAATTTGACCTTTTCTAACTAGATGTTTGAGAAAAAGACGTTGGTACTCCAAAGCCAAATAAGATAAGCTTTATTGACTATGAAGATTCCAACTCATCATATCAGCAGCAAAGAAAATCAGCCAATTTAGGTTTCCATGGGCTGGGTGCCGACATAGCGTGTATGTGACATAGACGGCTCTTCCATAAACGGCGTCATAATATGCTAAGAATATTCGGGCGATAGAAGGCATCATTCTCATAGTTATCATCAGAACGCCTTGCTCAATTTGGAAAGGAGGCTCTGAACATGCACGTGATAAATATGCTTGTCAGACTCTCCAAAGATCCAAGCTTCTAAATAAAAATGAGGAGAAGAATCGTATGAGGTATGATAAAGCTGAGCGCCTTCAAGATAAGATACACAAGCTTCTAAATTGTTCTCATTTACCCTCAGCAATGCAATATTCAAGTGGAACTCCAATCTCTGCAAAGACGGTGAACCTTGGCCAGCGAAGCCATATAATCATCAGACCTGAAACAAGCCACATATGACTTTGATATTCTGATGGAGCTATCACATGTCAAAATGCATGTGCCATCTTCTGATCTTACCTTTCTCCATAAGGGGACTGACACGCAGAAATTATACAACGTTTAGCCCCTTCTGGCTTGTTCTGTAATGTCAAAGCATTGCCATGGTTACTGTTGCGCAAGAGAAGATCAACACCTAGAGTGCTTGATTAGCAATTTAGTGGTGATAGAAGAAACCTCTTAAAGCAAAAGTGTGATGATATTTTCACGCAAGAGGGTCTTCCTCTAGAGGTTGAGGACCAACTAACTGTATAAAGTTTCCATGAGTTGAGAGCAAACCTCAGCTTCGTAGTAAAGGCCAGCATACAAAGAAGCATAAAAGTACTCACTGTCCCGTCCGTTCAGAAATCCAGCAACAAGCTACAACAGAATCAAATAACTATGATGAATATGTTACTGCATGAAGGCATCAGGTTTGACTGCAAAAAGCGTTAAGGATCAAATAATTTTTCTCCCCTGGCTTTAATTATACTCCCTGGTCCCTATTCCATCTATAAACACTCCCATTCTGCTATGAACTTATCAGCAGCAAGTGGTCATGAAGAAGTTAATTTTTTAAATTGCAACAGGTGGAGTAATATGATTTTCATGTAAGATGAGAAAACAACAAACGCATGAGAGCATGCGTGTGTTGAATAGATTGCAGAATGTTATTCTAATAGGAAACAGCAAAAGATTACAATCCACTGATTCTCCTATAAAGATTTATAAGTTGTCTAGCTGTCTTAATATTGATAAACTGGTCTGTATCCCTGCACAAACTATGAGTTAACTACTCACTTGGCGATTGAACTGAGAAATGCAAGAGTTAGTCTCCACATTTTTTTTCCTTTACTTTTTAAATTATCTGGTTCAGCCCACCAAGCAGGTACATAGTACTAAGCATCAACTTCAATTCTGTTTCTGTGACTTCAACTAAGTCTGCATTTATTTTCAGACGGAGGCACCAGCAAGTTCCAACTTTTTGTTCAGGACATTTGGTATCAGAAGATCAAAGTAGAGGGAGCTATAAAGAAGATCCGGAAAGAACATGTGCATACACCGTCCCAATAAGTGGATGAGCTCGGAAGCACACAATAGAATAACAGGGCGCTCACCAATCAATAATATTTAACCCTCTCAAATTTAGACAGTATTAGGTCCTAAAAGAAGGTAGAATCTTGATTATCTCATAACATCAGTTCAGGCCCAATAAGCAAAGGAACTGAGATATACAAGAAATTGGCTATCAACCAGAATTAGAGAAAATCTCCACAACAATTAGCCTGATAAACAGAAACCAAATCTTTAGAAATTATATAAGCCAAGATTGAGTTAAACAAAATGTCAAGGGGAAAGGCCAAAAAGGGTGCACACAGGAGGTCCTTTGAAAGGCATTTTCCTAAATCCAACGAAGAAGCTGAAGAAACAGAAGGAGAGCAACTGTTTCTTCATAGATCTTTCCAAAGAATTAAAGAGATGCAATCAACACATCCTATAATTTTATGCAAACTAATTTCAGTTCCATAAAAAGATATTTAAGGCAAGCACCTTTTCTGGATCTCCCCCATCTTTAAACAGGTTATACACCTCCCGCATTACAGGTCGTGGATCCCTCCCCACCTACAATCATATACAGAGCTTTTAATGTAAATCAGTCACGTCGAAAAATCTTTTCCAGCAAAGTAAATGCGAGTAGAAATCCGTTACAAATTTGCAAGAGGTACCAAAAGCATGCTTTGTGTACACCCAATCTGAAAGCATGTAGTCCAACATCCAAAATTCAAGGCAATAGCTAAACCCCAAGGATGAGTAACATTCTTGGTCTGGCTTGCTGGAAGAGCTAACTTAGGGTGTGTTTGTTTCAATGAAAGTATTTTTCTGGAAAGTGTTTTCCAGATTTTCCGTTGTTTGTTTCTTCAAAAATAATTTGGTCAATGGAAAATACTTTCTGGTCAACAGAAATATTATGTTTTATTTTATGAAAATGAATTCCTGTGCGTGGGAAGGGGAAAACACTTTCCCTCTTTATTAGGTCTTTAGGTCCTTCCTTTTTATTAGGTCATTTTTGTCCTTTTCTTTTACTCTCCAAAATCTCTCTTTTTTTCCTCAATGTTATTGGAAAATACTAGTGTAAATTGTTAGTTCAAATGTTATTCAATCATTTTCCAAATGACATCCAAACGCCTCAAAACATTTTCAATCACATGTCACAAAACACAGGAAAATTAATCATTTTCATGGAAAATGATTTTCAGGAAAATATTTTTCAAAAATGATACGATTTCCGCGAAACAAACGCACCCTTAGCTTATGCAGTATCTTTTCAACATCGTGATTGTACTACAATTGCTGGACCAAGAAAAGGCACTTGCCTCAAGATATCTTTTCCTTGCTTCATCCACTCCATACAGTTGAGCCTCACAAAGAAAACACCATATTGACTCCTCAGTGTCATTTGGATTTTGTGCAACATCTATTCTGAACTGCTCCGCACCTTCTTCAAACCTTTATAAAATTAGACTAAAACTAAGGATTGGACTGTTTTGGCGTTCTAAATTCAACAAGTATCATAGAACAGAAATTTAGGGAGATTACATGAATACCGAAGGCTCTGGAGTTCAAAGTGTATTAGCATAACACAACTTCAACAAGCATTCACAGGCAGAGGAAACAGAGCTGGACCTGGGTTGGTAGTACTCAAACAAAAATGTGCTAGCTGATAAAGTATCATTGAATTACCTGTCGAGATAGTAAAGTGACAGCCCTCTTTGCCAAAGATCTAGATACACCGAAAGAAGTCCTCCAGTTATGCACAAAAACATCATGACATTATCAAGAAGAATTTGCAGAGCAATTCTCACAGAATTCGAGCAACTCACATGCCTTTTGACGAGGATCGAGCTCTATTGCCTTATCAAATTCCCTCAAAGAACCAACGACATCCCCCTATAGGAGACTGAAGAAAGATTAAGCTCTTACCCGAGACGACAGCATAAGCATATAGCAAGAGCCACTGTGCCGACCTCCTAATTAACCTATAAAATCCATGACCACTAAGCTAATCACCGTCGAACAGAACAAGCACGCTGAAACAGAGATATTATTGGCAAACCCAAGAACCCAACATAACAAATACAAAAAAGGAAAGCAAAATGAAATGATAAAAAAGCGGCAATGACCTGTCTGAAGAGAAGCATTCCGCGCCGAACGGCGAGAACCGCCTCGCGCGCATCGTTGCCGCCGCCTCCACCGCCTCCGGTGAGTGCCTCCCAAATGCCCGAAACCGAGGGGAGGAAAAACCTCCGAGACACGGTCGCGACGGGGTGCCGGCGGCGGTGGATTACGGTCGGAGGAGGAACGGAGCTGAAAGAGCGCGAGAGCTTGTGGGTTTTGAGCGTGGCGATCGGGAGCGACGACGGAGATGAAGGTGGTGGGCTGGCGAAGTAGGAGGACTGGAGGAATGCGGGCTTGAGCTTGTCGATAGACGACGCCATGGATTCCGACAGAGAGCGAAGATTGCTCTGGCTGTTCCTTCGATTCAGACCATTGCTCGTTGGTTTTGGTTTCGGGAGACGAGATAAGGCGCCAAAAACCAGGACTGTTGGAGATTTTCCGCATTTATTTATTTATTTATATCTTGAGATAATTGCGAAAAATGATCCAGGGGCTCGATTTTTCAGATTAGTCCCGTGAAATTTAATTTTTGCAATTTGATCCTTGGGCTCTTTGGATCGAACGCTTATTAATTCGTTAATTTTGGTCTCGTTGTAGTCGTCTCACATGGCATCCTAACTCGGAGATGCAACCAATCGACACGATTTCTGAAAAAAATATTGGTACACCAAATTTGCCAATTAACATTTAAAATAGATTATTCAGAGAGTGATGCGGGTAAATACGAATCTTTTAGAAATTTAAAAAATATATATATCATTTAGAGAGCGACTTGTGTAGATATGAATCTTTTAGAAATTTTGAATTTCTCGCTCTCTTCACGACTCTGCTTTCCTCTCTCCCTCCCTCTCTCTTCACTACTCCACTCTTTGCTTTGCTCTTTATCGTTTGAACCACACCACACCTCCCAGAGGGGCAGCGGTTGCTCCAATTCATCATCCGGGAACCTTCCGTGCGCTTCACACCTATTACTTTGAAAGGTGTCTTTCTCTTCCCTCTTTCGCGATTACATTCCAACGACCTCGAAGAAATAGTTCTAGATACCTCCATGGATTGTATGTTCATCCCCAGTTTGTAGAATGCGAAATCATGCGCTCTTACGGATTACTTCTTGTTTTAGAGAAAATTTTGGGAAAAATTATTCAAAAAGCCATTAATATATTGCACTTTTGTCAATTTAATCATAAATCTTTTCATTTTTTGCTAGTTGTATTCGTTTGACAAATTTTGGCTAAAATTCGCCGAGGTCGACACTAGTTGTCCTATATGGTACAACTAATGCTAATATTGATAATTTTTAATAATATTTTAATATTTTTTGGATTTTTTCTTTCTTTCCTTTTCCCTTTCTTTTTCCTTTTGCTAGTGGCCGAGCGAGTTGGCCTTGCCTGCTATAGGCGAGGCCCAATCGGGCGAGGGGAGCCCTTACCCAAGCTAGGGTGGCCTCACCTAGTGTTGCCTTTTGCCCAACAAGGCTGACTCATTAGGGCTTGCCCTTACTTGGTCGGGCATCACTTGTGGCAAGCCATCGGCAAAAGGAAGAAGAAAGGAAAATGAGAAAGATAAAAGAAAAAAATAAAAAGATTCTAAAAATATTATTAAAATTTGTTAACATCAGTGTCTATCTTACATGGTATCCATGGCACTTGGGTTAGCAATTTTTTTGCCAAAATTGGCTAAATAAACTCAATTGGTAAACAAATGAAATTTTTTTTGGCTAAATTGGTAAAATTGAAAGATTCAATACTGAATTAATAAAAACACAACAGGTTTATGATTTTTTCGATAATTTTTCCCAAAAATTTGAAAAATATATTATCTAGTATGGAAGTATTCGGCATGCTTTACAAATACTAAGCAGAGGAGGGCTCGTCAGAGCTTTACAAAGGGACATGGAGCAACTCTTTTGGCATGTGCTTGTTTTAGAGTGTGTGGCCCAACGTAGCTATCAAGTTTTCTACGTATGAGACCTTAAGATCTTCTCGGAAGTCGCGTAGGTGAGTCTAAGCACTTTACTAGTTTGGCTTCCGGCAGCCTTGCTGGTATTGCATCTTCAACAGGTGAGTAATCCATATGACTAGAATAATGCATCCTCCTCAAGATGGTACTTCACTTCCTTTCTATTTTTCTTGAATGTCATCCTCATAGAATGATTCACATAAATACTAGATCATATGATTTTGAATTCAAGGAATTGTCGAGTTTCATTTGGTTATGGATTAATTGACTCCTTCTAGTTAGAGGTGTCAATGAGTCGGGTCAGTTTTTATGATACTTGACTTGAAAACATGCAAGACGCGTTTAACCCGACCTAATATTATATAACCTAAAAGAATGGGTCGGGTTGGGTTGGGCCAACGCCAATCTACCGGTTTCGTCCTTGTTGCACATGTGCCGAGGAAAAAAAAAAAACTCAAGCCACTCTGACTCTAACCCAAATAATACCAACACAAGACTTGACCCCAAAATACCCTAATTTTAGGGTCGGGCCGGGTTTTTTAACACCCCTACTTTTAGTGACACTCTTCTACAATAAATTAAGTGACTATTCATAGATCTTATATCCTTCACAATTTGTACGTCTTCAGATCACATAGATTTAACATAAAATTAACTCATGTTGCTTATATTGTACTCGCCACATATTTAAACCTTCCAAAACCAATTTTGAACAACTAGAATGATACATTTTGAATAATTAGACGAAGCCACTAGATCATCCATTGATTGTGAGTTTTGCGACCGGCAAGGGTTCACAACTCCTTGTCAAACCCAACAAAGCCATTGAAGTAGAAAGGGGAGCCCCCAATTTGCATTTTAATATATTTTTTTCCCCTTTCCTTCCGATGTTTATCCTTTTTCTTCTAATTTGTTCATCTCATTTGCTTATAACTTATCGAGCTTTTTTATGATGTTGCACCTAGTTGGTGTTGCATTAATGCCACAGGCATTCAAAAATATTTAAAATTATCAAGTCGGCATTTTCGTTAGCCAAATTCGATGAAACAAACAAAATGACTCAGTTGCATTAATTTGACAAATTTCACAACTTCATTTCAATTTCTAAAATTTTGAAAATTCAATTGCATTTTTGCTACTAGCTTTTGTATTTTAATTGCGCCAATTTGATAAGTTTTAAAATTTAAATGTGTCTTTTGATAATTTTAAAATTTAGTGGTACTTTTCTGACTTTTTTTTTATTTTATTTCAATTGCACTTATCTTTAATATACTATATACAAAGTCAACTTTTGAATTTCGTGTTCCCCCCAAAAACATTCATCCTTTTGCAGTATTTCCACGCTGCAATGCTTGCACACGCCAAGCACATTGTCCAGATCAAATCTGTACCGCAATCTTCTCCCCCAAATTCCACCTGCATCAATTCTCAACATCAAATTTCAAACGGCTATCTTCATTGAACCAAACTCGTCAAGCTTTCGTCATGATTTCAATTTCAAAGAGCAAGGATTTAGTCAATAATATGTCGAATTTTTAATAGTTTCGTACCGCGTGAGAGTACGTGCTTTTTCATCAAAACAAAAAGGCATCAAGAAGTCAACATCTCCAAATAGCAGCGTAAAATGCTTTTTAGTTTTCTTTATTTACAACCTGGGGCACACATTCCAGTAAAATAATAAAAAGACAAAAAGTGGTGTATTGAATTGGGCATATACTTTTTTTTTTTTGGTCGGAAATTGGGCATATACTTTAAAAAATCATAAATTGTAGTCACTATGACACATGCTCCAAATTTTTTGGTTACAAAAAATCTTAAATTTGTCTATTGGAACACAAATATCCCGGCAAAATTCATGTATAATATATAAATCCTCTATTTCAGTTCCATTCAAGATATAGTTGTCATACATAAATTTCGAGATTTATATAACACAAAAAAAGTTTGGGATATTTGTGTTACCATGAGCAAGCTTAGGGTTTTTAGTGATGCAAATTTTTTTTTGAGATATTTGTGTCATAATTGATATAATTTGAAATTTTCTATTATATTAATCCTATTAAATTTTACTAAACTAATTTTTTTAGCCCTTCACATATTTTCTCCATAGAATTGAAATTTCTACATAATTACCCCTAGATTCCCCATTATATTATTCTATTTCGAATGTCAAGTGGGCATTCTAATTTTTGAATGAGGAATCTCTCCGTCTCCTCAACGCGCATGCTTAATTAATTTAATCTATACTATTATATAATACAAATAGAACTTCCTATTTTTACGGAATCTAATTTCTTTTTCTTCCCTCGATAACCTCGATGGTTTATTTTACAAATATCGCGTCCATGGCACATGCATTAACATTGGCTATTCTATTTTATCTCTCGTTCGAGCTGGTATTTAAAATTTGAAAATTGTCCATCCTGCGACAACCTTATTTAAATATATTTCAAATCTTAAATTATCTTCCTTTGGCCACGCAGTTTTAATATAATTGGTGTGATGGACTGTTCCAATTTTGGGTCGGAGTTTAATGTCAGCATCAAGACGTTGATGGGTCAATATTCCAAGTCAACTCATAATTCAAGGAAAATCTTTAGGAAAGATCCATTGCAAGATGGCGGCAATAAATAAATAAATAAATATAGTCATGCACTTCTCTGTATTTGAAAGAACGTATGTCAATGGGAAAAAAAGGTGAAAATGGTTAAACACGATAGTAATTAATAAAACAAGTTGAAGCGTCCGTGCATTTTGCAAATAAATTTGAATATTTACAATATAAGAAAATTTTAAATTTGGTAATTGGAACTCGATTCTCCATTATTTGATGATGTAGAATTATTATTAAACTTAATGAAACACCCTTGCTCACATGGAACATCCCTATAGATTTTTGATTAAAAATGATTCTTTAATTGCTATTAGGTCCACTATCGGTTTAATTTTTTTTTCTCACATTGATTAAAAGAGTGATGGCACGTGTATTACCATGTGTAACCGAATTCATATATATATATATATATATATATATTATAATATAAATATGTTGCTTATAGAATAAAAAGTATGAGAACCTTATATAATTACTTATCTTTTGGATCCCATCTCCTACTCTCGGATATATTTTTCCTTGCTAGGAAATAGATGAAACTATATAAACATAATAAATGCAGCAGCACATGCGCTCGCACATATAGTTATATTATTTATGACCTAGATTCTCTAGGGATTCTTAACAAAAATAAATTTCGAGCTCCTCCTTACATCGTTATAGCTTCTTTCCTCTTTAATGTCCTAATTCCTGCAATTGGCTTTTGTCAATCACATGATTAAAATTTGAAAATGAAGGATTCATGAGTCTTGTCTGCATCCCTGAGCGTACTTGAAGTCTTGAAGGGCCTTCAACTGATTCCTCCCTCTCTTCCCTATGCATCATCAATTTGAAATTCATTAAATCGACGTTGATTTTGTCTCAAGTCAACGGAGCGTATAGCTAAGACTCCTAAGCTTACATTTTTATTCCATGGAAATACTCTCAAGTATATTGTCCAATTGTATGGATATTCAATTTAGTCCTGAACTTCTATGAGAAATTCTCGTGCATCCATTTTGATTAAATTTTTTTCACACCATTACGTCAATAATTTCCAATAAAAATTAACTGTAATGACTACATAATGATGATGACGACGACGATGACGATAAGCCTCTTCTCAAGAATTCTGCCTTGGCTTTTATCGAGCCTGCCCACTTTGAATTTTTCGTGCATTCATACAACTTTACTTGATTTTCACGGCTTGCGCATATATGCACTTTCGGCCAGTCAAAAGGCCCGCTCGACAAGCACTAGGCCACTCCCTTCTTCTCACACGGTTTCCATATCTATGCCACTTTCGTTTTGTCACGTAAACTCAGAAAAAAAGAAAAGAAAAAAAAGAAAAAAAACACTTACCATTGAATATTTATGTAACTTTTTCGACCTTCCTCTAAGGAGAACAAAACCCGACATTCCTGACCCTCCCTGATTCGTTAATTTATTACGAAATTGACTTTTCTTGTACCTCCCGGAACAAACCCTACTTTCTTAATTGCTTTCTTTTGCTTGTTTTTAACATATTAAAAATAAATATATTGAAAATCCTAAAACTTATTACAAACATGCAATTTAATTTTAAAATTCTCAAAATATGCAATTGAATCCTAATAATTATCATAAAGTGCATTTGAGTTTTAAAAATTTTAAAAATACAAACAAGTCTTAAAAATTATCAAATTAATTCCATCAAGTCATTCTATTAGTTATACTTTCACAATAAGTTTTTGGGATTTAATTACACTTTAAAAAATTTAAGGATTGAATTACATTTTCGTAATAAGTTCACTTATTCCTTATTATTATAGTCATAATAATGATGATGATGATGATATTTTCTGTGGCACTTTTTTTCTCTTCGAAAAACACGCAGTAGATGAGATGAACTGGGAAAGTTGTCATCCATTGCAGCCGTTGACCTCGAATTACTGGTCAACTTTCTTACACGATCGACGCGAACGCTTGTGTATATAACAACAGCAAACCAGAGCAGCGTTCAAGCACACCCGGACGATCTAGCTAGGTCCTCGTTCACCCTCTTTCCGGTTCTGGCCGAATTCTTCCCATGGAGCTGCTTGTGCCGACTGACATGAATGCACTGCCGGAAAGCTGTGTTTCCGCGATCCTCTCCTTCGTGTCTCCAGTCGAAGCATGCCGGCTCTCTCTCGTGTCCACCACGTTCCTGTCGGCAGCCGACTCTGACGTTGTCTGGGCACGGTTCTTGCCGTCTGATCACGTTCATATCGTCTCCAGTTCAGCCGCTCCCGGCAAGTTCTCTTCGAAGAAAGAGCTCTTTCTTTGGCTTTGCCTCCGCCCTCTTCTAATAGATGGTGGCAGAAAGGTAAGATTCCCACGCGATGAGTTGCATCTTTTCTTTCTTTTTAATAAAAAAGTTCTAGCTTCCTACGAGTTTCATGCATATATATAGCGTTCCTCTTCTATGATCATGACCTATGCGCCTGTAAGTTAAGGTACGTGCATGTATAATGATCGTGGCAACGCCAGTTGCGAATGAAAATTTTTTTTTTCCTCAGACAACATTATATTTCTTGGAATACTTTGAAAAGTACATCTGATCTTTGTTCTTGTGCTCATGCATTCGGATGAGTGATGTAATGGTTTGATTTATTTTCTCAGAGCTTCAAGTTGGAGAGATCATCTGGAAAGGTATCGTACATATTATCGGCAAGAGAACTTTCCATCGAGGGGAGCGACGATCCCTCACATTGGATTTGGAAAACCCTCCCCGAGTCGAGGCAAGATTTCGAATTTTTTTTTTCCAGTTTTATATTATCGTCATATTAATTTTTAAACAAATTAGTGCATAAAGAGGTCAGTGCTACATTCTGATGTTGACGGCAACAAAGAGGAGATTCCATTTTGAAAAACTCATCGGTCATGGTTTGACCAGGAAAAGGATAAGGTCTAATGCTTGCTCTTTTCCTTATCTTCTGCTAGCAGATTCAAAGAAGTGGCTAAGCTAAGATCAATCGATCGGCTAAAAATTGAAGGGAACATCAAAACCAAAGCCCTATCCCCAAACACTCTCTACGGGGTGCACCTCATCTTCAAGCTCTCCAACCGCACTTTCGGGCTCGACTTGATGCCCTTCAAGACGTCGATTGAGATGGGAAGTCGGGTTCGACTGGGCACAGCTCATCTGCAATGTCCCGATCAGAAGAAGCGCCACCTCGAGGCCTTGATGTACGCGAACCGGTCGGAAATGCTTAGGAAGCATTGGCAGGTGGAAGGCGATCATCGAGGTGGAGTGCCGAGCGACAGAGGGGATGGGTGGATGGAGGTGGAGGTTGGAGAGTTCTTGGTAGGGGGTGATGGTGGAGGAGATGGGGAGGTGAAGATGAGCTTGAGCCAAGTGAAGGGCTATCAACTGAAAGGTGGGCTTGTAATTGAAGGCATTGAGTTGAGGCCCAAGAGCCTGGTCCAGTAAATAGAGATGGGCCTTGTTTTGGCTACTCGCGTGGCCCATGACAGTGTGCTAAAATGATTGAATTCATTCTTTGATTCTGTGCTTGTTTCTTTGGTTAGAATGTAATGTTAGCCAAACGGAGGTTCATTTCTTAGTTTTCGATATAAAATTCCTATGCTTGTCGCTTTGTAATATGCCAATGTTGATACGTCGATTTATATAGAATTTTTAAATTTGGATAGGAAAGCTAGATAATATAACTTGCTGCTTTTGTAAATGTTTGCAAAAAAGTGATTAGTATTATAACTTTGATCGCATCACAGTCACGTTGGCTTGTAAATGAGCAATGTAATAATTAGGTATGATCTTTCTAGTGGGTGGTAGCTATCACGATATGTGCATCTGCTTTTCTTGCCCCCATTCACTAGCCTTTTTTAATCAGTCCCTAAAAGTCATTGCCGATAGGTAGTAGTCATTCATGTAGTTTTATACTATGGTATATGAGAATCTACAAGTGTTTAGCTATTATTTAGTAGAATGTAGAAAATTATGATTAGAGGCTTGACTCTTTATGGTCACAAGGCTCTATTAAAATGAACTCAAAAAAAGTTAATTTCGATTTTTTGTATTCTTATCGGCGTTTATGTTCACCATGGGGAATGGGTCTACCTAGCTCGGATACCACTTTCCCTCTAGATGGCTAGACCATAAGGTTGAGAGTCGAATCCCTTGAATTCTCTCATGATCATAGTTCCCAGTTTTCTAACTAGGAAATGGTCTCATCAACCTTACTAGTAGGGGTGAGCGGTTCCAGATTCTTTACAGGTTCCGCTTGGAACCTGGAACCTACCATCGGGTACAGGTTCCTCAATTTTTGGAACCTGGAACCTACCCGTCGAAATCTGGAACCTAGAACCTACCCTCTTACAGGTTCCGGTTTCGGTTCCAAGGTCCAACAGGTTTTTTTTTTTTCATTTAAGTGGAGCCGGTTCTGATTCTGAAAAAAGAAGAACCGAGAACCAGAACCTCCCTCCCTAAAATCGGGAACCGTGATCATCCCTTTCAACATAGTTTTTATAATGATAACGACACAATTTCTATGAAGATCTCCCTAAGTCATAAAACAAGGCAAAGGTCAAAGAAGAAGAATTGAAGAAGTTAGGCATGCCGCGTGAATATGGGGAGAGAGGGAAGAGATTAGGGTTAGAAACTTAGAATTAGGGATTTTTTTGGGAAAGATAAGGGGGAGGTGTAGACCGGTTCCGGTTCTGGTTCCGGTTCCCAGTTCCGGTTCCCGGTTCCAGGAAATGAGGAACCGGGAACCGGAACCGGTCTCCCTAGAACCGGGAACCGAACCGGACCCTTCGGTTCGGTTCTCCGGTTCCCGGTTCTACCCGGGAACCGCGCTCACCCCTACTTACTAGCCTTTCGAGATGAGAAAAAATTTGCATCGATCTTTTTGCCCTCTTCAACTGTCCCTTCCCGTCGTCGTTAGTAGAGAACTCAAGGATGACCTTTATGTATGAGCTGAGAAGGGGTATCCATACTTACCAACCAAGCTAGCTAGTCATGAAGGCTGCTGGCAATGTAGAAAATCAGCAATTACAACTTTGTCTTTCCTAATTGAGAAGCAATGCCGATATTCCTCCCATCTAAGAATTACATGTTACTTTGGCCAATTGGTATGTCTTCCTCCCATCTAACAATTATTAGTGTTTCTCTTGACTATTTCAGCTACGACCATGCATTATCTATGCTTTTGGAATCTTCAATTCATTCATCACACAATGCTCAAAAGAGTTTGATGACCCTTGTACAAAGAAATAACAAATTATCCTACATTTTACTAAACAACATGCCTAGATAAATATGTTTCAACTAGTCTCACATCAACATAAGGTAGAATGAGACCCAAGTTTTGGCTTTTGCCTGCTTCATTACTAAGAAGATAAATATCATAGTCCCCCCCAAAATACCAATTTTAACCACGTCAACTAAAATTCTCTTGCAAGTATCAAATGTTATTCTTCTACATCTAATCAAATGCTTTTGATTTTTTAGTATAAATGCATGATTATACTTGGAAACATACTTTATGATTTCATAGACATTATTATCAACCATAAATTTGGTACAACCAAGACAACCACATCAAATTTCAAAACTCTTATATTTCTTTTCTTAATTAGTTGAGTTGACAGAATGCCCCCCAAAACTTCAAACAAAGGTTCATTGGGTTATTTCTAATTTACAATTTCTAACCATATTAGCTTTCCTCATTCCACATTCTTTGCCAACTGCATGGGCTACGTACTTGCGCTATTGTCACGGAGCAGAGGTTTTTATGGTCAATGGGGCATTCGTAATCGAGGAAAAATGACCAAAACACCCCTCAAAGGATCCAAGCACTTCCGAAACATTCTTAAGGGTGGGATTTTCTTGAGTTTTTTAGAATATTCCAGAATATTCCTAGAATATTCCCAGAATATCTCTAGAATATTCCTAGGGGCAGAAGATACGGTAATTAAGGTAGTTGAGGAAATACGATCTTGTTCACCGGATCGAAACTAAATCAATGGTTGTAATCTGAGGGCCTCAAGTATAAAAAGGGATGCCCTCCCCCATTTGTATCATCCAACTATTAGCAATCTAAACTATTTTTTTTGTTCGGGTCTACATGGCTAGGACCATCCTTAGACCTCAGTCTCGTAACGCCACTTGCACACGCAAACTCCCCTTCCCGTGAATGATTTTCTGCGATTGATGAGAATCAGTGGCTCCTGCTCTTTCTTCCCACAAGGCAAGTGGGCGCGCTGCACTTGCACACGCAAACTCCCCTTTCCGAGAAAATGCCGTGATTGATGAGAATTTTAATTAAGGTCGTAAACGAGAAAACTATCAAGCCAAAAAAATATATAAATGAAGTCGTGATTGATGAGAATCTTCCCACAAGGCAAGCGGGCGCGCTGCTGCACTTGCACACGCAAACTCCCCTTTCTGAGAAAATGCCGTGATTGATGAGAATTTTAACTAAGGTCGTAAACGAGAAAACTATCAAGCCAAAAAAATATATAAATGAAGTCGTGATTGATGAGAATTTTAACTAAGTTCGTAAACGAGAAAACTATCAAGCCAAAAATATATATATATATATATAAATGAAGGGTGACGAGGTGCTCCCAAACGGGTTATGCAATAAAAATTACATTCCATGGAGAAGGAAAAGAAGGACGAAATTCGCTCAGTGAATATGGAGAAGGAAAAGAAGGACAAAATGAAATTCGCGAGAAGAAAAAACGAGGAGACGCCCATTCAATTCAATTGACAGACTGAGCAATCAAACTCGTTCAAGTTCATTTAAAAAACCATTCCTACTACAAATTCAAAGTCTCTTTCCACATCACACATTACATGTACAAGATAGGAACTTTCATACTACAACATCTGATCCATTACTTAAGAAAGCAAAACATGTTTTACATAGTAAAAGTGAAGAATCACCTTTGATTTAGTTATTTGATAACTATACACATGTGACTTAATATAGGTGATGACTTTAAAATAGAGAAACAACAACAATAGCCTAGGTTTAATAGAGCAAAAATCACAATATATAGATGATTTAGTGGCTTTCTCTAGTTGTTTAGAATTGGGTAATTGATTAATCATCTACAGTGTGTTTTGATTATTCAAAATTGGCTTTGGAATGTTTAAATACATAACAAGTATGATATAAGCTACACCAAGTTATTACTCAGTTTCATGTTAAAACTATGTAAATTGAAGATGTGCAAACTGTGAAGAATATAAGATTGATGAAAAGTCACTAAATTTGTTGTAGAAGGGTTCACTAGAAGCAATCGCTAAATTTGTGGTAGAAAGATGTGCAAGTGAGGCCGATCCTTGCTAGATTTGGTGAGGGTGGCCTTGCTCGCAACCAGTGAGGGCTTGCAGGCCCTCATCCACGATTGGTAAGGGCGGTTGGCCATGAGTGGCAGCCTCCCCAAGCAAGGCCGCCCCTCGCCTTTGGCTAGTGAGGAGGGCGGCCCTCACTAGATTGGGCTAGGGCCGCCCTCGCTCAACCTTCTATGGGTGTCATAGGTGGCCGGTCGGTCACCGGCGAAGAGGAAGAAGAAGAATTAGGGAAAAAAGGAAAGAAAAAAAAAAGGAAAATGATAAATGACGAAAAAATATTCTCGACCGCCGAAAAGTCAAGCCCTTATTTGAAATATACATAATTACTTTAGGTTCTTATTTGATACAAAATTCACTTTAGACCCTTATTTGAGAAAGTGATAGCATTTTAGGCTCTTATTTGAAACAAAGTTTACTTCGAGCCTTTATTTGAGAGAATGTGAGCATTTTGGGCTTTTTTTGGAATTTTCCCATAAATTAACATATCTAAATAGCAACATAAAATGCTTTTATTTTTCTTTAGCTATCACCTGGTGCACGCGTGCCAGTAAAATAAAAATAAGAAGCCAAAAATGGAGTTTTTGAATTTTACGAACCTAATGTTTTCTTTTTAGTCCTTGATAAATTTTCTCTATAAAACCAACATTACTACATAATTACCCCTAGATTCCCCACCATATCATTTTATTTCGAATGTCAAGTGGGCATTCTAATTATTGTTCGAGGAATATCTCTATCTCCTCAACATGCATACTAATTAGTTTAATACTGTTAGATAATACAAAGAGGACTTCCTAATTTTACCAAATCTAATTTCCTTTTTTTTCCCTACTCGATATGCTTGACCGTTTATTTTACAATCATCATGTCCATGGGCACAGGCATAAAATTGGTAATTCTATTTTATTTCTCGTTCAAGCCAGTATATAAAATTTGAATAATCTCTATCCTACAACAACCTTTATTTAAATATATTTCAAATCTTAAATTATCTGTCTTCTCCAAGTAATTTTATATAATTAGTGTTAATGGGATCTTCCAATTCGGGTCGTAGTCTAAATGTCAGCATCAACACGTTGGCAGGTCAATATTCCAAGTCAACTCATAATTTTAGGAAAGTCTTAGGAAAGATTAATGCTAGCGGGCTGCCAATGCATTCACATTATTTATGACCTAAGCTTCTCTAGGAAATCTTGACAAAATAAATTATTCTCGTGCTTCGAATGTGATAATGCTGTTGTGTTGTGCTTTGAATGTGATTTGTTCAAATCAGACTCTCGGATTAGAGAACACTTGAGATCACATATATCTTCTCGAGAGTGGAGGCTCGTTCAATATACAATGCAAGTGGACAAAGACAACTTGTATGTATCCACCGAGATTAGTCAAGATGGACTGTCGGGCCACTTGTCAAAAAAACAAGATAATATGCAACACCTTCTAATTACGATCGATCTTATATGATTTCACGGTGTAAATAAATATTCTCCATATTAAATACTTATTAAGTATCATGTAAATATACGCCATAGATAGACAAAAAGTCAAAACGAATTTATATTTTGAAATTATGATGAAATCAAAAGATGAGGTACGGACCTCTGGAGTGTCAAAAGTTGGCACGGGGGGATATTTAAGTGCCAAAAGTTATAAAAAGCACACTTAAGTGCCAAAATCGGAGTAAAATGGATTAGTTAAGTGCCAATGGCGAAAAATTCCGACCAAATTGCCACGTGTCCATTTTCCGGCGACTTCATTTGTTAACGGATCATTTTTTTCAAAATAAAAAATCTACGTGACAATTTTTTTTTTTAAAATTGTCCATGTCGATTTTAAAAAATTAAAATCCATTTTACTAAAAAAAAAAAAAAAGAGAAACCCTTCTGTTTTTTTTTTTTTTTTATAAATAAAATCAATTTTATAATATATATATTTAATTATTTAATATTATTTAATCAATAGTTTTTAAAATCTACGTTAGCCAAAACGACGTCGTTTTGGCTGATTTTTCGCCGATTCGGTTTCCGCGAGCCACGTAGGCAAGAAAATTAATAAAAAATTGCCACGTAGGATTTCCTGAGTGGGTTCGACGACCTAAGACCGTAGTGATCCATTTTTTTTTTTAAAAGTGGCACTTAAGTGTACATTTTGTAACTTTTGGCACTTAAGTGTCCCTCCGTGCCAACTTTTGGCACTCCTGTTGTACTTATGCCATCAAAATATGGGATCTATTTATGAAAATATCAAATTAACTATGTTTTACTATTCACAATTTAATCTATCTACAATTATGAAAATCTCATGTGATATAGTAAGGAACCTAACAAGACCTCATTTGTCTGCATCTTCCAATATTTTGGTCAATTAGATTAGATTGAAAGTTTATCAAAATTACGATCTTATCTATGAGAAATAATGCAATTTTAGAAATCAAGCTAAACATAACTTAATGCTTGTCTTTACACAATCGACACAAGGTCCGCTCTCCTAACTTGATCCGAGTCTCCATTATTTGGCATAGAAATATAAAAAAATTAGAAATTGGATTTTAAGTAATTTTACTATGTTCTAGTGTTAATTCAAGTTTAGAATTAGTTTAGCATAAAAATGTGAAAATATTTTGATGAAAATTAGATTCAAATTTGAATAAATTTTTACGGCTTTTACTATATGGATTTTCGAATGCCTTTTTTTTTTTTCTAGAGATAATGCTAGGTTGCGAAAACTTGACGACTTCGGCTTTTTTCCTTTAAGATTCTATTGGAGATATCCTTTAAGATTATTTACAATTTTATTTTAATAGAAAATTAGATGCCTTTGAAAAATAATAATATAACTTTCTCAAGAATTCTACCTTGGCTCTTATCGAGCATCCCCACTTTGAAATCATCGTGCATTCAAACAACTTTGACGTGATTTTCACGGCTTGCGCGTATATGCACTTTAGCCAGTTAAAAGCCCCGCTCTCCAAGCACGGGCCTACTCCCTTTCTTCACACGGTTTCCATATCCACACCACTTTTGTCTTTTCACGTGAACTCAAAATAAAAATAAAAAGAAAAGCTCTTACCATCGAATATTATTTGAATTTACAGGTTATTCAGTATAGTTTTTCGCCTCCAAAAACTAAGTTGTAATGCCTTTTAATAAAGCCTTTAGCAAGTATCTCACAACTGCGGTAACTAGTATCTTTCAAGAAACTATCTCCATCGGGTTTTTACATGTACAAGTTGCAATATTTCACAAGACCATACAATCATATAACAACATAGCTACAATTCAGCCATAAGTTTACATGTATTGACAAAGCTTTAATGGGTATTTAATTGCACAAATTGAATAAGTCGCTATCTCGATGGATACATGTAATCATATTAACTACTTAGATCCCATTTTATTGATTTCTAAACAAATTAATGCATAAAGAGGTCAGCTACATTCTGATGCTGATGGCAATAGCTTTTGCCTTGATAAAGACTCTTTACTAAAGAGGAGTTTCCAGGTGGGAAAACTCATCAGTCATGGCTTAACCAGGGAGAAAAAGAGTAATGCTTGCTCTTTTCCCTATCTTCTTCTCTAGCAGGTTCAAAGAGGTGGCTGAGCTAAGAACAATCGATTGGCTAGAAATTGAAGGGAGGATCAAAACCAAAGCCTTGTCTCCAAAAACTCTCTTACGGGGTGCACCTCATCTTCAGGGTCTCTGACTGCGCTTTCGGGCTAGACTTGATGCCCTTCGAGACGTCAATCGAGTTGGGAAGCCGGATTCTACTGGGCACAGCTCGTCTGCAATGTCCCGATCAGAAGAAGCGTTGCCTCGAAGGCTTGATGTACGCAAACCGATCGGAAATGGCGAGGAAGCATTGGGAGGCGAAAGGCGATTGCCGAGGCAGCAGAGTGCCGAGCGACAGAGGGGATGGGTGGATGGAGGTGGAGGCTGGAGAGTTCCTGATGGGGGTTCGTGGTGGAGGGGATGGGGAGGTCAAGATGAGCTTGGGACAAGTAAAGCGTTATCAATTGAAAGGTGGGCTTATGGTTGAAGGCCTTGAGGTGAGGCCCAAGAGCCTGGTCCAGTGAATAGATATGGGCCTTGTTTTGGTTACTTGTCTGGCCCATAACAATATGCTATAATTGAGAAAATTACAAAAACAGTCTTAAACCTATTATAATTGTACTAATTCAGTCATTAACTCTTTTTTTTTGGCCAATTCAATCTTAAATTTGTTGTATTTATGCCAATTTAGCTCTTTTGGCCAATTTTGGCTCATTGCCTAGCACTAGGCGTTTGAGCAATGTTGATATGGCAATTTTTTAATATATTTTTCTCTTTTTTTTCTTTCTTTTTCTAGCCAGAGGTTAGAGTTGGTGATGTTAGCCTCATTAGTCACGAGTGAGGCTTACCCTTGTAAGCACTAGTGAGGGCGAGCCTCAGCCACTCCAGGTGAGGCCTTGCCCTTGTTGTCATTGGGCGATTTTGTGCTTGTTTTCTTTAGTTAGAATGTAATTTTAATTGGATAGAGATTTATTTCTTTGCTTTCAATGAAAAGTTCCCATGCTTGTCACTTTTTAATATACCGATATTGATATGTCGATTTATTTAGAATTTTTAAATTTGGATAGGAAGGCCAGATAAAATAACATGCTGCTTAAATTATTTATCGTTTTTTTTTCCTTATTATGGGGCCCGATCAATCAGCTTTGCAAGAACAAAATTCAAATCACGCAAACCCAAAGATCTATTTAGGCCCGATAAGGGTTGGGCCCATAGCCCGTTAGCGTAAAACCCTAATCCGAGGTCTCCGTCGTCCTTTCTTTATAAAAACCCTTCAACCTCTTTGCTTCGATCTCGCAGGAGAAGCCGTCAAGCCAGAACCGACGCGGTTCTTCTTCGTTTTCATTAGCCCTCTCGGCGAAATCCTTTATTTTTTCCTTGCTGATTCCTCTATTTCGCGCAGTTTGCTTCTTTGCTTGATGGGTAATCGTTATAGTCGCCGTCGTCGTCGTCGTCGTCGTCGTCGTTTTGTTGGGGTGATTTTAGCAGTGATGATAAATGTACACAATCCCAGCTCATTACGAGACCCGTCACGGGTCAGGGAGTTGAATTCTTGTTTCCAACATTTATCTGAGCCCTAAAAGTCACCTCTTTTTGGTCGAACACTGATCACCGTGATGGATGGTTTCCTTTGTCGATCCGGAAAATTTCTGGGTTTTCTTCTGATTTTGATTTGGTCATTTCATTTCTGCTGGGTTCTTTGGGAGACTACATGGTTTTACTCCCAATGATGATTACGGTTGAACCATGCTAATGTAGCTGATCTTATGTGAGTGAGAAGGTTGTTTCTACTTTGCTTTGAGGGAAGTGAATCGATGATTTCTGTCTGTTCGAATGAATGGCTCTTCTTGATGCTGAAATTCCTCCTTTTGAGGCACAGCGAAAGGGGCTTGTTTTAAAGGGTTTGTTCCGTGTTTGTGGCCAGCAGAGAAAAAAGAGTTCTGCTTTCTGATTTCTTGATTTCTGCTTGCTTGTAAGCTTGGACCCAATTCAATTGGGGAAGCATGTTTTGGGATTCAGCAAGAAAGTTCCCTGTGATGACTTTATGACATACCATGCTAATGCTGATCATCCCATGATTTGAATGATCTCTTCATATTTGATTTCTGAGGGAACTATTCCTGCCCTTCTTTACTTGCTCATTGATCTTTGAGCTGGTGCTCTTTTCCCTTATTTTCTGTTTTTCTCTTTGCCTTTTCTTCTTGGAGCTGTATGTGTCTATAGCTTTGCTGGTGTTTTTGCAACACCATTAATATGCATTGGTACTTTTAATAGTAGTAGGCCTAATTAGTTAAAATATCCCATGTTCCCAATTTTGCTTATCTCAAACTTTAGGTTTAGTTTTAATTTTGTTTCGAATTTTGTTTTGTAAAAAAAGAAAACATAACTTTTAATCTATTCTAAAATATCCACTCCTACCTTAATGAGGGATTTCCATGTCAATAACAATTCATATCAACAAAGTTATGGAAGATTATCTTCAAATTGAAACTGTTTTGAATATTAAGAATGCCGTTTTGAATATTCGGGAGGGATGCCGATATTTAGGCGTGAGGAGTGCAAATTGGGTTATAGTAAAAGTTGACTTATTTCAAAGATGAAAAAAGTTTGTTTGGGGTGGACTTGGAAGTTGACGTAAGGAGGCTATTTTTAAGATAGAGATAAATTAAAGAAGTTCAGGCAAAATTAGGACTAAAGTTAAAGTTGAGGGTATTTTTTTAGGAAATTAGGTCAATAATCCATTTGAACATTAGTCTCAAACTTAGAGAAAATATAAAAAAAGCCCCAAGTACCCTCAATTTCTAGATAAGGATCTAAAATATCATCACTTTTTCGAATTAGAGCATGAAGTCTTAAATAATGGTTGAAGTGAATCTTATTTCTAAGAAAAGCTAAAGTGGTTATGTTTGTTTTAAATAATGACTTTATCTTTCCGACAATTAAGAGTATTTTCCTCATTTATTATTATTATTATTATTATTTTTTTCTGGTTCATCTTCTTCTTTGTCACCAAATCTCGATGGCCATTCACGAGCTCTGTGGATGGCCCCCCCGCGAATGGCCTTTTGTGAGCTCCGTCAGATTTGGCGAGGTCCGCCTCGCCCGTAGCTGGCAAGGCCGACCTCGTTGATGAACATTAGCGAGGTTGGATGAGGTGGACCTCGTCGGTCGCCGGTGAGGGTTGATCTGGTGAGGTCCATCTTGCTCGCGAGGGCCAACCCCCTCAAGGTGAGAGACGGTCTTGCTTGTCCCTCGTTAGCCATAGGTGAGGGTGGCCTTTGCTAGATCGGGTGAGGGCCACCCTTGCCCAGCCTGGCCACCGGTAATGATGAAAAAGATGAAAATAAGAAAAAAAGGAAAAGAAAAAAGAAAAGAAAAGTGGCAAATGACAAAAATGTCCTTGATTGATTGAAAAAGCCGATGATTGGCAATGTCAAATCCTTATTTGAAATAATTATAGATATTGTAGATCCTTATTTGAAATAAAGTCAATTTTAAATTTTTATTTGAGAAATTAATGGCATGTAAGGCCTTTTTTTGAAATTTTCTCTCAAATTTATTAAACTTTGGCCCATTGCCAAAACTTTAATTTTTTTGTCACCTCTGTGTATGATTGTGTGGTTAAATGTTCCGGATCAAGCAAAGGAACCAAGGCCGGAAAAGAGGAGAGAGAAGGGGAAAACAAACCTGACCAAAGACTGTTTCTTTGCAATGGCCCATTGAGGCATGGGACCCCGGAATCTGTGCCCATGTCTTTTTTGATTTCTGGGTTGTTCCCATTGTCTGTTGCCTTATTGTCAACAAAGACGGAGGGAAGCCTGGGCATGTGATCACCGACTCAATGAACAAGATGTGATTGCTCCCTTCATATGAATCGTCAGATCATGCAAATGAGATCGGAGGATGTTGGACTTATTTGAATTGGGATTGACAAAAAAGATTTCTTGACATGGAGATGAGCTACGCAATCACAAGATGGGAAAGGATCATATCGAAAGTCCGAAAAATTCATTGAATACACCTTTAGATGCCCAACATGAGTAATTGACACCGAAAAGCCCGAGAAATCATTGAATAAAAAACCACTGGATGGACAACATGAGTAATTGAATTTAAATTACTTGAAGAATTTTACTTTCGTACTTTTAATTTTTCTAAATGAGCCCTTCTACCATTCACCATATATATAAGCTTTCTATTTTCATAAATATTCTAATTAATTCTATTCAACATCAAATTAGGCCAAATTGAGTCATGGATGGATGCCTACATGATGTTATGGACAAATTTAGCTATTGTGGAAATTAATGTTGGAAAAAAAAAAATCCACGTCAAACTTTAAAGGTCATAATGGCGAGATTTGGTCAAATTCGGCGTTGGGGATATTAAATTAGAAAATACATGGAAATAAAAGGACTTAATTAGACAAATAAAAAGCACATAGATTCAATCAGAAAATAAGTGATAGTATGGAGACGAAAGGTAGAAATTATCCCAAATGAAACATCGGAATCATCGGGGTGTGTAGATCGACTTAATAGAGACCATTTGAAATCAGTTGATCAACTATATTTAAGCACTCTTGGACATATATCCAATAGTGCTATTCCACATAATTCTTTTGACCCAATCCATTGGCCGTGATGATCGACCAATCCATTCCATCGACCAAAGATATTGAAAAGTGGGGGAGGGGTGGGCGTCCGATGGCGATGGCTATGGCTCTGTGGATTGCGGATCGGAACATTCTTCCTTTTCCTTCCCGTGGGGACCCTGCTAAAGGCCAAAGGACTGCGTACCAAATCGAAGCAATGACTCACCGAATCCTTGTAGGTCGATGGCGTCGCGGGCGTGCAATGAAAGTGGAATTATAAGGTGGATGTCCCCATCGATATCGTCACGGTTCTTTCGTTCATCCGAACTCGTTCACCAGCCACCTGATTCTTGATTTTGATTTTTCACCCCCATCGACAGTGACCCCCACAATCCTTGGCCCTTCTTGAATATGAAAAATTAAACATCTAGGGGGTAACGACATTAGGTTATGATGAATTTTCGATGTATGAGTGGACGGGATTGTTTATAAATTGATCTGTGAAGAATTCTGATAAATTATTAAGTAGATATTTCGAATTGATTATCTTATAGAACCCATGATAAGGTGGTGCGAATTCGAACCTGTTTTTTAGGAGCTATAGTAATTTTCTTCGATGTTGTTGGATGTGAAATATGTGCAGATTTGCATGGCATGATATTACGCATGCAGTATCATACATGTGCCCATTTTATTTGACAGAGAAATCATCTAATTGATTTAAAAACCTTTGTGATTGCTTCATCACCTGGCAAAGATCTCTTCCTTCTGCATATGGGAAGTGCTCATTTGGGGATAAGAACTTGCTCACTACTTTAATGGGGGCTTCGCTGTCTTGGCTATGTCATAATGGATGAGCACCTTATTTTAATCCCTTAAACAAACATTAACCTGAAAAAGATGGTTTTCTCGATCATTAAAAGGAATCCACGAGAAGAGAGATAGAGAGAGAAAAAGAGGGAGAGGGAATTCCACTAGTCACGCAATTCCCATTCTTTTCAAAGCAGAGAAAAAGCATATAATTGAAAAGTCAGTCGACCCTCTTAAATTAGCTAAGTAAGTAATGAATGTTTACATCTTTCATTTCATGTCGAAAGATCTTCGAGAGCTTCCATTGTTGGTCCGAGGCGATTTTAATTATGATCGCATGGGATTTTGTAATGGCGTAACTTTAGCCGCAAGGGTCGATGTTAGTGTAAGAGATTTAATCGATTGGGAGTTGACGTCCGAGGATTAAAAAAGCAACGAATGATCCAAGCTCTTCTTGTGATTACTGGTTAATACCTGAAAGCCGAAGTCGGCTTGCCACGTGGCGAAGACCCTTTTCTTTCCCATCGGCTCCTCGTCCCGCCGTTCGTTTACGACATTCCTTTCTTTCATTCTCCCCGTAACACGAGCGCAACAGCACCCATCACCTGTTCACTGAAACTGCTCCATGATCTGACGATCGTTGGCTAGATCAGATTAGATCTCGCACTGTCTGGTCTGTCTAATCATGTCGATGTCGAGAAGCCTCAGCGAAGTGTCCGAGAAGGAGATTGTGGGAGTGAGCTTGGATCTTGTTTCAGCGGTCAGGCGGAACATTGGGTTCTTGAGGACTGTGAACGAGTCGCTTTGGCTTCATGACAGACCCGCCATTGTTGAAGCCATCCGGAGGTGAAAAAGTTGCCATCTTGAGCACTTTTCAAGTGGCCTGTGATCGAAATGTGGAGGACTGTGAAACGGTAGTGCGGAAAAGTTTTGATTTTCTTAATTGGTGTGTTCTTGTTTTTTGCAGGTATGATGAGCTGTGGATGCCGTTGGTTGCTGAAATCTCAGTGGGGTCAACGCCTCCCATGGTTCTTCCTCCTCTAGATATTGAATGGGTTTGGTTTTGTCATACGCTGAATCCAGTAAGTTTAAGTTGATTTTGCCATACGCTTTAGATGACTCTGTTCTGTTAATATGTATGGAGGATTGACGTGTGTGAAGTTCATGATCGTTCGGAAGTAGGTAACTTTGTGTGAAAAACGAGCTGATTTCATCTGCTTATACTGGTGTTCATGGATGTCGTTCGAGTGAAAACGAGGAGACAATCCAGTTAGAGTTTCCATTAACTAGTTCATTCGTTCAAAACTTTGGATGTTCAATTAGATGATGTTAAGGCCTATCCAGAATGATGCTGTCTAGTTTCCAAGTTTGGTTATTAAAAGGCACTGCTTCTAGGTGAACTACGGGCGATACTGTGAATCAAGATTCTCTAAACTCATCGGTAAGCCGACCATCTTTGATGAAGAGAACGAAGAATATGCATTAAATAGATGCAGAGAAATCTGGATGCGCAGATACCCAGCTGAGCCTTTTGAGAATGAAGCCAATTCAGATTCCCCCATCCTGCTTGTGAAAAGTGAAGATCTTTTGAGTGAAGTGTTGAAGCAAAGGACCTTGTCTTCGAAGTTCTTGGAGCCCTACATGACTGATATTATGTACCTGATTGCGGTGAGACAAAGATATAAGGGATTTTTGTATATCTTGCCGAGAGTTTCAGATAAGTGCAGCCGCTTTGTGCCTGCTTGCGATATTCTCATCATGTGGCTAACTCATCAGGTGAGATTAATGCGTTCTGTCATTTGTTTCTTTAAGTTCTTGTTGGGTCACTGATGTTTAGATAAAGTATTTTCTTGCATAATTGATTGATACAGAGATTCGGTTTAAGTAACTATTATTCGTCTGTGAATGTGTGTGCATCTTCTTATATAAGATTTCCATAGGATTATTTTCTCCTTTGTATAAAAATGACTAATTAAATACATCATGAAAATTGCTGTAAGATCTTGCAAACAAACAGAAACAGATGCTGAATTACCTTTTCTTTTCTTGTGGTAATGAATATACAAATAGCCTCTTTATCTTACTAGAATTTCTGCTGTGGCAAGTAATGATTCAGAGCTATCCAACAGCATATGCAGAAGACATGAAAGAAGTGGAGTGCGATATCAGCAAGGTGGCGGGAGTATCTGAAACTGTAGAGGAGGAAGTGGAAGAAACGAAGAAACTGTGGGAAAGAACCTTTGATCAACCTTATGAGAAAGCAGGAGGCCGGATCACTTTGGACCGGGGAGGTGCACCCTTGTCTAAGCCACCAGTATACTGGGAAGTGTTTGATACTGATGTCAACACCAAATACAAATCCTTGATGCCTCGATTCCTGCTTGAGGTGAGACTATTGTTCGATGCATCCCTTGCTCCATTTTTGTAGTGGTCATGGTCCATTGAGGTAAATGTACTCAAGTACGGAGGTCTAGGAGATGAAGAAATTTTGACACCAAAGGCTTAGTTTGAAAAATAATAGAGTTCTGCCTCTGCCTAAGCCAAGGAATGATCTGTAAAATTATGCCAAGGATAGCTTGGCAAGAGCTTTGGTAACTCGGAATGATTTTGTTTGAGGGGGTTCATTTGTATTTGAGTGCAGCAGTTAAGAGAATTAATGTCATATAGAGGCTTGTGGTATTGACTTGAGGGGGCAGGGAGCACCGGTTTTAATATGTCTGTTGGCTTTTCCATCGGCAATAGGGGGTCAATGTTAATGGCAGTTTTGAATGTTGTATCATGTCTTATATCCAAAGTATCTGTGGTCAATTGAAGTGCGGTTCTAATGAGCATTGACAATCAGGACGGTGAGAAGTTCTAAGTAGTTTCTTAAGTGGATTGTGTATTAGGACAATTTGCTGAATCATGTAAATCAGGTTGTTTTGGCAGATCTTTACTTTTATGCATCAAATGCTGCCAGAGACAATGGTTAACAAGTAAGGCTTTAACATGACTAAAAAACTGAAATTGTACTGATGGCACATATCACAGGTCTGCATGTTTGCAAGGCTTGGTCAAAAAATGAAGCCAATACAGGAGAAGATGACACATGATTTTGTGCGTCTCCGCGCTGTACGATGCCACAAAGAGCTTAAGATCGATAAGCCCCTATCCAGCATTTTGTATGATTCCTGGCAAATGGTTTGGCACCTCTACTGTGAGTTTGGAACCAGGGGTGTTATTCTTGAATTTCGTCGTGGTGGTGGTCGCTGTTTCAAAGGAAGTAAGTTAAAGAATGCTGAGGCGTTTCTTTGGAACAATTTGCTTAGGGTGCCGACTCTTACTTTAGGCAGAGAAGTTGAGCAAGGGGTTGGTATTTTTTCTTCAATAACTCCACCAGTTCAAGCACCCTATCTGTTAAAATGTGTGCCGGATAGAGTCACTGATGATTCAGGAGCCATGATCTCCGATGAAATACTGAGGATGAACCATTATCGGCCTCAAGAGGGTCGATGGTTGTCAAGGACTGTTCTTGATCATGCAGGAAGAGAGTGTTTTGTCGCACGAATAAGGTAAAGTTCTGCTACATTTCTGTGTATTGGGAATATCATTCAGCTGCAAAACAAGTCAATCCTTGCTTATAACTTCATGTAATGTTATAGTAACAGTACTTCAAGTAGATTATAACACCTGAGATTGCATGATTTCTTCTAGCTCCCAATGACAAAAGTTAAGACATTGTTGAATAAAAGGGTGGGAGAAGGCTTCTGGAGAAGAGGTAGCGAAAAGCCATCAAATGTTAAGTGGGCAGACCGGATTACCGAGATACGTGAAGGTTCTTGGTCATATGTCGCTGGTTCTATCGGCCGAGCTCCTGGTATGTTCTTAAAACTTTTCCATTCTCTGTGCGTTATGAGTCCTGGTGTCATCTTTTGGCAGTCAATACCATAATGCTGAGGAAACGGTCTTAGCTGTATACTCATACTTTTCAATCTTGCTGGTTTAAGTCATTTCATCGTTCACTCTAATCACTCGTCAACTTAAGGCCCATTGGACACAGTTTTGGTTTTGCTAAAATAAAAATTAGGATTACTCAAACGTGTGATTGATAAAAGAAAAGGTGTTTACGGTGTAGGAGCTACGACTTAGATCTTCGCAAGCAAGTGATGTGAGTCATAAATGCATGAAACACCACGTGAGTAACACTAGTCATCCCTCCATGTCAACTTTGTATCTCTGAGATACAATGTCAATGCTAAATTTTCAACTTCATTACTTGACAGTGAAAAATCCTTAATGGGCTTACTTGATTTGAGAACCAGGTAGCTTGGAGCTTGTGCTGATAATCTGTTCTATACCCTAATGTGGACTCGAGCAATTTTTCTTTCTCATGTATTCCTCATGATTGATGGACCCTGAAACAAATTGCTATTATCTAGTGCAGCAAAAGTAGTGGGAACAGCTATGCCCAAAGAGCCTCCAGAGCAGTGGGATGCTGCGTGGCAGTTTTCCTCGGGAGATGAACTGATGGTGCGATCGGAGTCATCAACATCAAGATCAGGTCTTGAATTTTCTTTGAGAAATGAAACGTCTTCTGATTCATCAGTAAGGCCAAGAACATTTTTGAGATTTCAAATGTTCAGGCAAATATTGGTCCGAATTTTCAGGCAACTATGCATCCATTTCAGGTGAAGTTGTTGATAGGCCGGAGAATGCAATACAAAGTCAAGAAAGTCAACCCCAAGAGTGATGCTGAAGAAACAGAGCTGAACGACAAAGGAGATGAAGGCCTGGACTTGGATGAAGAAGAACTCGACTTTGTAACGGTTGTTCGTCTCATGGAGGAACACCCGACAGGAAGAGCAACTGCTCTTATAAACTGGAAGCTATTGGCGGTGGAGTTCATACCTGAGGAGGACGCGGTTTTCGTGCTTCTTCTTTGCATTTCAATTGTGCGGAGCCTGTCCGAGATGAGAAAGGAAGACCTGGGGAAATTGCTGATTAGGAGGAGAGTGAAGGAAGCGAAGCCTGGAGCCCATAACTGGGGATCGGTAACACTTCACCCCTCTGCTTCTTGTTCTACACCTGTTTCACCATTCCTTCAGCCTTGGCATTGGAATGCCAAAGTGGTATTGGCATCTGATGGGGCCAATAGCTTAACAAGGCAACCGAGTGTTATTAGTTCCGGGGTGGAAGGCGGTGATGCATTATACAAAAGAGGGATCATGTCATGAGCGAGCATTCACGAGCAAGCGCGAGGAGTGGAGAGAAATATGCGGAATTTGAACGGTTAGTATTCACTGATGCTTCACTTCGATTCTGTACAGTATGAAGTCTCATACCATATATACATCATTCTGTGGAAATAATGGAGGTGTGTTATGGACGAAAGAAAGAAGAAATCAGTTAGGTACTTGCGATCGTTTTGCTTGGGTTTAATTATCTTCCGCTCATTTGTTGATGTTATCTATCATTTGGAGGGGCGTTCAGCAAGCGTGATTCTGTAAATTTGAGCACTGGAAGGCCTGAGGAGGTGTTTTATGCATTGGATGTGCAATATGATAGTAGCATTTGGAGATATAAGTCAATCTTGAACGAGAGTTTTTAAAATTCAGACATGAAATTGATTGGGATGCATGTCAAGCTGGCGCTAGGTTTGGCTTATTGTACCAAATGGACGGATCGCCATGCGTGATTTGTCTCTCTGCAGGGTCTGGATATCCCCTTGCATATCTCCTGGGGGAAAAAGAAGATATACTGCAATTCACTGATCAATTGTCACTTACCAATTTAACAAATGCCAGATTACGATGAGGTCCTTGTTATACGCGCTTTCCAAAATTTAAAGCCTACAAGGCCTTGTTATCAGAACTTCAGAGCAAACATTACCAGAAGACTCATGCCTCAGATCAACTAATTCAACAAGCTACAACATTAATAGATAACAATCTCCTAAGTCTCTTCAGCATCATTTTCTGCTAATCAAAGATTATGAAAGAAAAGAAAAAGATGGAAGCTTGTGGCTTGTTATGTTCTTATACATCTCACGGAACATGTGATTAAGAATGAATGGAAAAGTCGCTCACTTTACTCTTGTACAAGGATACTAGCGAAATTTTCTGATAATATGATGATATAGAGAGGAGGAGCTAAGGGAGTCAAACCTCTTTTCTTTAGTTTGGGTCGACAGTAGATTTGCAAGAGACCAACTAAAACTCATCATGTTTGGGCTTTTCTTTTTAAAAGCTATCATGACCCATATTTAAGTTTGATGTTGGCTCATAGATAATCCACTTTTATAAAGATGGATTAAAACATGAGTTTGTGATCCATTTTGACATTCTTGACAAGGGAGCTTGAGTCAGGTCGTGAACTCGGACTTTGCTTGGCATATAAGCAATGTAGACATGCAAGGGAGTGATATGCTAAAGAATAAGAACACTTGGGTGGATGAGTTAGGGGGTCAAGCTATGGATAGGGGCATGAAGGTGCTGGTGAGGTTAAGGGTGGCTGATCTTGCCCCGGCAAAGGGAAGCATTCTTCAAGATGTCCATCCAATTGAGGATTGCACGAACGCTACACCCTGAGTTGTCGTACACTGATGCTTCTGTGCTCTTTCGAGTTTCAAACCTATCTTGTTGAGTTTCGAGATTACGTACAAAGTCTCATACAGTATAGCGTTTATTTTGTGATCAATCACTGACTAAGCAACCCATAAATGGTTTCTGACCTTTTATTTTGTTGGTCTTGCTTATCCAAGCACTGATCAATCCATGAATGGTTTCAGTAGAGATCGTAGGAGCACCTGTGCTTGTACCTGGAGCTTTAGTTGATTCTACTATCAAGGCCATTCTAGCATAAGCCTCCAAAAGAAAGGGCCCATTGAGAAAACAGCAGCTGATGTTACAAAGTATAATTACCTTTCTACATTCAACTCCTTGATCCATGCGTGGCAAAAAATACCAAAAAAGCCTTAGACCTATTACATTAGTACCAATTCAATCTATCGACCAATTAAGGCTAGAAATTGCTGACGTGGACGCTAGCTGGCCAATATGGCGCAATTGACGCTGATGTGAATATTTTTAATAATATTTTAATATTTTTTTTTTGAATTTATTGAAAGTTTTTTTCTCTCCCCCTTTCTCTTCCTCTTCTCTTTCCGGTGGCCATCACTGAAAACAACCACATGCCATTAAAACTTGACAATATAATAAGAGTGTATTTAGTAACTATTGGCCAAATTAATAAACAGAGCCTAATAGTTCAAGGTGAGGAGGCATCATCAGACAAAGCTTTGTAGGCTGTGATTGTCCATCAAGATAAGTCAGTTTAGCAACTACCTCGGAGCCTGGTGCACATTGCATCGTCTGAATCCCTAAAAAAACTCCAAAAGGAAAAATATGTTGCAAAGTTGTCCCAAGAAAGAGATTTCAAAAAAGTTGACACAACAAAGGGATCCTCAGCCAAAAATGCTTGAAATATATTCGCTGCGCCTGGTAAGAAAAGAGAGAGCTAAGGTGACGAAGGAGGATGACCATCCAAATCACTGGTGGTGATACGCCCAACTGGAGGGTTCCCTATGAGAGGCATGACTACCAAGAAAAATCTGAAATTGAACAAGAAGAATTTTGCCCTCACCTAGGCGAGCTCAACCCTCGCTCAGACTAAGCGTAGTGAGGTTGTTTTGGCCCGGGCAAGGGTCGGTCTTGCTCAACCTCGTTAGATCTGGCGAGGGGGGCCTCGCCTAGATGGTTGGCGCTTGCCCTTGGCTAGGCGAGGGGCCAAGCGAGGCTGACCTAGCTTGTGGCTAGCAATGGCCACTTGAAAGAGAACAAAAAGAGAAAGGGCAAGGGAAAAAGAAAAGAAAAGAAAATTTAAAAAATTCAATAAATTCAAAAATATTAAAAAATTATTAAATATATCCACGTTAGCGCTATCCGTGTTACATCGGTCAGCTAGTATCCAAGTTGGCAATTTCTAGCTTAAATTGGTTGGACGGACTGAATTTGTATCAATATGAAAATGTTTAGAATTCAATTGATTCAATTAAAAAGTTTATAACTGGATTGATACTAATGCAATAGGTTTAAAACTTTTTGGATACTTTTCCCCATGTGCATGGATCAACAACACCAACAACTTCTTCAAGAGTGACCTCGTGCATATTAGCTTATTATTTTCTCAATCGGTCCTTTTCTCCCCGGATGTTTATGGTGGAATGACCTCAATATTAGAATTACTAAATGATGGGAAAATTTGATTGATGATAAAGTTATGAGCAACGGTTGGTTTATAGTTCTTTGATGCTTTGATCGGTGATGGCGATTACTATCTTAAGATATTATTTGTCCCACGATTATTGCGATTAGATTTAAAACAAATGTAATTTGAGGATATAATAAAAAAATTCAATAATTACTCAATTTCCCTCTTATGATTTCACCCAAAACGTACAATCAAACTTGTGTGAGTAAAGAGAATGTTGTGAAAAAAGAATATTGTTATGATGAAACCATGTGTTATTTGATTATATTGATTGATAATCAAATAACACATTTCTTAAAATAGGTACCTATGGAACCATCATTGTTTTTCAAGATCAACCATCATTTCTATTCATGTCAACAGCAATTACTTATTCTTCTCTTAATTGTTTATAGATAACAAACAATTTCAATAATAAAAAAGGCTTAGGGCGGATTTTCCGCTCTGTGAATACAAGTCCACTTTCTCTCGCAAGTTGCGAGCTCTTCTCTCTACTCCTACTTGGTGGTAGAAAAACCCTACTTCCCCTACCCTACCTCTCCAAATTTCAGCCATGGCAGCAGCAATCAAACCTCCCCCTGGCTAGCCCAGGACACCAAAAGGATGCTAGGGTCTCAGAATCAGCAGCATGGCCCTCATTTCGATGCCCTAGCCCATGAGACATCCTCTGCGCAGGTGATTTCCAAAGCTGCTTGCCTTTTCGCTGTCCTCTTGCGTGCCCTACACCGGTGGAACCAAAAGCCGAGTGCCTAGTTCTTCTCCTGCAAGGTATGGTGCACAAACAAAATGACCCACCTTTGAGCTCCCTTCACTCCATGCCTTAACCCCCAAAAAAAACTGAGTCTACCTTTCAAAGCTTCGGGTTCCCCAAACAACACCAGGTCTGGGAAAATTCGTGCAATGGAAGAAAATAGCCTCCGAATGGTAGCTCTATGTAGAAAGATGGGAGATATGTGGTCTGAATCGGTGATTACTGAACTGGATGAAGAAGTTTCTGCAGAAGAACAACAGGTAATAAACAGAACCCTGTATGGAAAACTGTACTCAAAGCCAAATGTAAATGTCCAGGCATTTATTAACACAATGAGGAAAGCCTGGAAAACAGAAACGGTACAATGTGAGGTTATAGAACCAAGTTTCTTTACTTTCCTTTTTGACTCAGTAGAGGAAAAGAAATGGGTTCTTGATGGTGGCCCATGGTCATTTGCTAGTAATCTATTAGTCTTAAAAGAAGGGGACCCCACTATTCCGGAGCATTGTTATGAATTTACGCATTTTGCATTCTGGGTACATATGATGGGTCTACCTAGAGCAAAATTGGATGATGCTTCTGTTTGCCAAATTGTTGCAAAGCTGGGAGAAGTTGAGGAGATAAAAATTGAAGCAAAAACAGCACACTCCCGCAAAACTGGAAAGGCAAAAGTCCGGTTGGACCTGTCCAAACCACTGCAAACAGGAACTCTGATCAGTTTTGGAAATAAGAAGTGGTGGATAGATTTTAAATACAAAAGGCTCCCTCATTTCTGCTACTCTTGTGGGAAAATTGGACATTATGCAAATTTCTGTCCTGATGTGCCTTATGAAGAATCTGGCCTACCTCAAGATAAACCGGGACGATACGGATCATAGCTCAAGGCAGAAGCACGAGAAAAAAGCCAATTCTGGAAGGCTTTCTATGGCGAGCTGGAGCATTTGGCTGATGATGAAGTGGTTGCCTCCACCCCCACCCAAGAACTCCCTGAAGAAGGCCCAAAAATAGCAGAAGTGGAACCAAATCAGATGGCTATCGTCTTAGCAAAACCCATTCAGATTGGAACTATCACAAATATGGAGGGGATAGAGCAAAATGAAGGAAACAAAGGAAAGAGAATCTCCCAAACTCTCTTACTTTGTCACAACACCTCAGAAAGTGGCTCCAGTTCGGGGCAATCAAGAAAAGGGAAGACTCCTTACAAAACCCCACAGAAGAAACAAAAACGTGCTAGTCCATATGAGAAGAAATATCCTACAGGTATAGCAATAAATGAAGAGCAACTCTTGGATACCCCGGTTCAACAGTGGGAAGGGGTAAAAACACGGGCTTTGGTGGCTGGCCCTAATAAGCCACCACAGCAGCGATGGAAATCTTGAGTTGGAACTGTCAAGGGCTGGGCACCCTCTTGACAATTCGTCACCTTAGAGCCCTAGTGGCTCAGGAAAAGCCCAATATGGTTTTCCTGATGGAAACCAAAAACAAAGAACAAACCGTTGAAAGGGTCCAGAGAAGTCTAAAGCTCGCTCATTCCTACCTCATAGAACCGATTGGCATAGCAGGGGGTCTTGCGTTAATGTGGGATGAGGAGGTGCAAGTGGAAGTACAATCTAGCGCGGGGGATTTTATTGACATAAAAGGCACGAGTTGCAGCAGTGGAGAAATCATGCGAATCACATTCCTACATGCCTCCACAAATTTCCAGGAGAGACAACAATTGTGGCATACTTTGAGCTCTACAACCCACAACAACACCCTCCCCTGGTTATGCATTGGAGATTTTAATGAAGTCCTTTATCACTGGGAGAAGGTCGGGCGCCGGGAAGTAGATCGTTATCGAATTCAGGCTTTTAGAGATTTCCTAAATAGCTGCTCTCTAATGGATATTGAAAGCAAGGGATGCGCATATACCTGGTCAAACAATAGAGAGGGTATTGACCTAGTGAAGAAGAGGCTGGACAGGGCGGTGTGCAACCTTGAATGGCGAATCCAGTTCATTCATGCTGAAGCATATGCACTGCCGGCTATAGGGTCTGATCATAGCCCGATCCTCCTAGACCTGGACAAGAAGCATAAAAAAAGAAAAAAGAGTTTTAAGCTAGAGGCTTTCTGGTTAGACGACCCAGATTGTGAAGAACTAATCAAGCACCTATGGCATGCAGAAAACACACGACAGGATCACCTAGTAGGAAAGTTAAAGAAGGTGGTGGCAGCATTGACTGAATGGAGCAGGAGAAAATTCAAAAATGCTAACACACAGATCACACAATTGAAATCACAGCTTACACAACTCACAAACGCAGCTGACGAGGAATCAAACAGGGAGGATTTTAAAGCTATAGTCACTCAAATTGATCAAATATGGCGCCAGGAAGAGATGTATTGGGGCATGAGGTCCAGGATAAACTGGCTGAAATGGGGAGACCAAAACACCAAGTATTTCCATGCTTTGACTATCCAACGGCGTCAAAGAAATAAGATTACCATGTTGAAGATAGATGACCAAACTTGGTGCCGCAACCCAGCAGTCCTAAAACACCACATTCGAGACTTCTATCAACAGCTCTTTACTTCGGTGGGCACCAGAAACTATCAGCCAGTCCTTGCCCAATGCCCTCGTGTTGTCTCATGTGCCATGAATGAGGAGCTGATAAAACAGGTCACAAAAGAGGAGGTCAGAGCGGCTGTCTTCCAGCTAGGAGCTACAAAAGCACCGGGACCAGACGGCCTACATGGGATCTTCTATCAAAAAAACTGGTCAGTATGTCATGAAGACCTTTTTAAATTGGTGGATTCTTTCTTCAGCCGAGGCAACTTTGACCCAGAAATCAACAAGACACATATATCCCTTATCCCAAAAGTAAAAAACCCGGAAAATGTGTCTCAATTCAGACCCATCAGCCTGTGCAATTTCAGCTACAAAATTATCGCAAAAGTCTTGGCAAATAGGCTGAAACCGTGGCTCCTTAGTATTATATCAATGGAACAAAGTGCTTTTGTGAGTGATCGACAAATTCAGGATAATATCCTCATTGTTCAGGAGGTGCTGCACCAACTAAGAACCAGAAAACGAAAAAGAAAGTTCCAGGCTGTCTTGAAACTGGACATGCAAAAGGCATATGATAGAATTGAATGGGATTTTCTCTGTGACTACATGAGGACCATGGGTTTTGCTGAAAAATGGATCCAATGGATACATTTTTGTATATCAACAGTAAGCTTTAGCACTCTGGTTAATGAAGAACCCTCTATGGCTTTCACCCCCTCGAGAGGAATCAGACAAGGTGACCCCCTTTCACCCTATCTCTTCATCATTGTAGCGAATGCCCTAACTGCCCTGATGTCTAAAGCTGTGGAAGATGGTACTATAAAGGGGATAAAATTGAACCCTACTTGCCCAACCCTATCCCACCTACTTTTTGCTGATGATGCTATCTTTTTTCTGAATGGGACGGTAAATGAAGCTCAAAATTTGGCGGGTATCTTAAATCAATACTGTTATGCTTCGGGACAAGCCATCAACCTAAATAAATCGGGTCTTTTCCTAAGCAAGGAATGCCCACAGCAGCTAAAACAGAGTGTCTCGGCAGAATTAAGGGTTCCCCTTATTGAGAAGACAGGAAAATATCTAGGTATCCCATCGGATTGGGGGCAAACTAAAAAGCATATGTTCAACTGGATACTCACAAGGGTGGACAGTAAGCTAGAAGGGTGGAAGGAGAAGTTGATATCAAAGGCAGGGAAAGAAATCCTCCTAAAAACAGTCATCCAGGCAATCCCTCAATATGCTATGTCTATCTTTAAAATCCCAATATCCATATGTAGAACAATTGAAGCAAAAACGGCAGCTTTCTGGTGGAAACAACATGCAGCAAAGAGGGGCATACACTGGAAAAAATGGGAGGTTCTAAAATCCAGAAAAGATCGTGGAGGACTCGGGTTTCGGGACTTAACAAATTTCAATAAAGCATTGCTGGGAAAACAAGCCTGGAGATTGCTTCAAACACCGAATGCCTTATGGAGCAGAGTTCTAAAGAGCATTTACTTCCCAAGCGGAGATTTTTGGGCAGCACGGAACAAGCAACAAGCCTCTTGGGGATGGAAAAGTATATTAGTAGGGAGAGAAGTTCTGGAACCACATACTCAATGGATAGTTGGAGAAGGGAAAAGCATCCGGATTAGGGAGGACAAGTGGCTACCTTCAGGCTATCTACATGGCCCAGCAAACCGCAACGACCCCTACTTAGTGGCTGACCTAATTCACCAACAACCGAGGACATGGAATACGAGCATACTAAACGAAATGTTCTCGGAAAGTGTGGTAAAGGAAATCCAAGCAATACCCCTAGGACTTCAACCGACACCAGACAGAATAAGATGGACAGCAAATTACTCCGGGGAATACACGGTCAAAAGCGGTTACAACAAGATCCACAATAGTTGCGGACCATCACCAGCAACAAGTCCCACCTCCTCCTACCCGGATACCTCATGCTCTATGGACACAAGTTTGGCAACTCCGCGTTTACCCAAAAATCGACTCTTCCTATGGCGAATATGCAACAACGCACTCCCCACAACAAAAAACCTATACAAAAGACAGCTGCGAAACCATCCAATTTGTCCCCTGTGCAGCAAAGCACCCGAAACCATGGAACACTTATTCATCTTATGCGACTGGACAGCAAACATATGGTCTGAACAGGGCATAACCGCAGACACAAACCCATCACAAATCAGCCGCATGGACAAATGGATCTACGAATTTCTTACCGCAACACAAGACACATCCACGAAGGCTCTGTTTGCTGGAATCTTATGGCAGATCTGGAAGCAAAGGAATGCTGCAATTTTCCAAGGCCGATCACCTCAACCGCGAACAGCTCTTGACACCGCCCGAATAGAGACTGCTCTGTTTGCAAAATGGAACAGGCATCAGAACACACCGAGCAAGGCGTACGAAGACGCTACACCGAACTGGATTCCGCCGGGAAAAAATGAGCAAAAATTAGATATAGACTGCTCCTGGACAGAGACTTCACTCACCGGATCTGTTGCGGGCGTCTGCAGAAACGAGGAGGGGGTGCTCATAGGAGGCTTCGCGCGGACGATCCAAGCGCCATCTGCAGTGGTCGGTGAAACCCTAGCTTTGAGGGACGCCTTGCTGTGGCTCACGGAACAGAACTGCACAACTCTCCAACCAGAACTGAACTCCCGAAGCTCCCTTCTCCCACGTGAGTTGAAAGTCATGATATCCACCGACAGCCTCCCTGTGTTCAAAGGAGTCACGGGCCTGGAAAATCCATCTTGGGCGGCCCAGTCAGTAGTCGCAGATTGCAGGGCCTTGCTGCAAAGATTGCCGTGGGTCAAAGTGCAACACAGTCCACGCGAGAAGAATCAAGCTGCAAATTGGGCCGCGAGAGCCCACCGTGAACGAATTCTCCCAAATAATTGGCTATCGCAACCCCTTATCCTTTTTTGCAAATTTTATGTATGGACTTCCCCCTGTCACAAATGCACTTTATGCGATCGTAATGGGAAAGTATTCTAGTTGATCAAAAAAAAAAAAAAATTTCAATAATAGAACTCTCGATATAAGGGCGGCTGCTCCTACAATCTCTATAGAAACCTTTCCTGAATTACTTAGTCAGCATTTGATCACAAAATAAAAGATCACAGCCATTAATTGATTGTTATACAGTATGAGACTTTATATCAAGATGACGACAAAATACACATTTAATTTCAACGAGATATGGCTAAAATTCGAAGGAGCATAGAAGCCTTCATGTAAACAATAACACACACTTTTGAGTCCCGGAATGTTAATGATGCAACATTGATATAGGTATGTTCAGTATACAAAAACTCAGACTCTAACGTTTGTGCTTCTTCAATTGAATGGATATTTTGAAGAACGCTTCCCTTCGCCAGGGCAAGATCAACCATCTTCCGTCTCACCACCACTTTCATGCTCCCAACCATAACCCAACCCCTGAACCCATCCACACAAGTGTTCTTACTCCTCAGCGTGGCACTTGCCCACATCTCCACATCACTCACGTGCCATGCGAAGTTTTAGCCCACGACCTGACCTGACCCAAGCTCCCTCATCGGCTCAGCAAGTGGTCCATGGAGTCACCCATTCTAGCGACAATTAAGAAGAAAATCGCTAAGAATTGGAGTCCAAGTTGGGTCAACTATTAATCACTAGAATTGTATTGCATAAAAATGAATCTAGGTTGAATGAGTTAATTTAGATTGGACAATTTTCAATGCAATTTAAACTCAACCAAACTCACCCACCCACCAGACAAGTCTAAGAGATTAATACAAACTTCAATTCTTAGCAATTTTCTCGTACATATTTGATCGAGACAATTTATTGCATAAGCTCTATCCATCATGGCCTAAGTGATATGAGGCACTAGAAGTAATAAGTCTTGCATTAAGGCTGCACATTTAATTAGGGGTGTCTAAAAAGCCCACGCTAGCCCTACCCGACCTGAAATTTAGGATATTTTGTGGTTAGGCCAAACTCTTCTTTGGGTATGAAGCAGGTATTGATTGATGTTAGATTAGAGTCAGGTCAGAATGGGTCCGCACAAGCCTTTTTGGCACCGATACTGCATAGGCATTTTGGCACCCATCCTTTCAAAGCAGATGAAAAGAATCGGATTCTGTTCAGACCACCCAGTTCCTCTCTCTTCCCCTCCGTCCACACCACCTTGGAGCTTGACCCCCACACCTACCACGCCGTCGCCGTCGCCGTCGCCACATCCAGGCCAACACCGTTGGGCATCCAAACCGAGACACTCTCTCCGTCATCTTTGTCTTCCTCCGCACTAGGTTTGGAGCCATGGTTGTGTCCAGAGCTGGAGGCACGATCGAGTCCATATTTGAAGCATGGCCGCATTCGAGCCAGATCTAGAGGCACCAGCCATGAGCAAGCAAGGACGACAGAGAACTTCAGATTTGGCCAAGACCCTTGTCGGAGACCAGCACGAAGACTGCGAACTTCCAGATTCGGAGCTCGTCCATGGCCGTGAGCCTCGACGGCGCGGCCCATTCGCCTTCGGCCACCAGCCAGATTTGGCACTTTGTCTTTCCCTATCACATGGCTCCAGATCTGGTCGGCCAGAGCAGATCTGCGGCAACGAAGGCGGAGGGTGTAAACTCGCCACTGGGTGCAACGGCAACGACAACGACGGCGTGGAGGGCTCGAGGATGCAGGTTGCGGCTACTTTGAGTGGTGGCTAGTGCTAGGGCGGGATGGCGGTGGCTGTCATGGTGGAGGAAGAGAGAGGAATGAAGTTTTTAAATTTTATATTTAATTAATAAATTTGCCTGATTGAGTGGGGGCATGCGAAGGAAAAAAAAAGAAAAAAAAGACATACCCAAAATACCCCATCGGACTGACCTGACCTAACCTGTTTTAACCTGTTTTTTTTTCCCTTAGGGTCTTATGTGTTTCAGGTTAGGTTGGGTCAAGTTAAAGCGCGCCCCTCATGATTCGACTCAGATCGGGTAATATCAAAACACGACTTGACTCGACCCATTGACACTCCTACATCTAATGTCTCAAATTACTCATACTAGATAATTTAGCCAAGGTTTTCATCACCAAATTAAGACAAACATGGCATAAAATCACACAAATATTGGAATTGCTGTCCAAACGTAAGAAGGCTTGATATCTAGTCTCGGGAAAATTACCAAAAAAATCCTAAACCTATTACAATTGTGTTGATTAAGTCCTACACTTATTTTTTTGGTGAATTGAATCTTAAACCTTTTGTAGTTATAACAATTCAGTTCATCTGGTCAAATTTAGCCGGCTGGCGTTGACGTGGCCAGAGACCAGTGTTGGCGACAATTTTTTAATAATTTTTTTTCTGAATTATTATTATTATTCTACTATCTTCTCCTTCCTCCTCCCTCCATCTTCCTTAGGCTTTGACGACTAGCCAGAGGGGAGGGCTGGCTGGTCATAGAATTGAGGCGACTGGGCAAGCTCGCCTCACCATTGTTGGACGAGGGTGAGCTCGCCTAGCCACCGGTGGGGCGAGCCTTCGCCGTTGCGGATTTAGTGAAGGCTTGCCTCACTGGTGGTTGGGCGAGCTTGCCCTCGTTAGGGTGAGGTCCTGCCGGCATTGAGGGCAAGCATTGAGCAGATTTAGGTATGGCAAGAGCGAAGACGAAGAGGAAGGCGGTCTTCACAAGCTCCGTTAGAGGAGGGAGTTATGGAGCAAGATTGGGGTTTCGAAGCCCCTCAATGCCAATAGGACCTCATCCCTAGCAAGGGTGAGGTTGCCTAGCCACTAGCGACGTGAGCCCTCACCAAATCCGCGATAACAAGGGCTTGCCCAACCCAATTGCCTTAGTCTGATGGCCGGCCCTCCGTCTGATGGCCGGCCCTCCCCTCTAGTCGGTTGCTAGACCCAAAGGAAGAAGGAGGGAGGAGGGGAGAGGAGGGGGGAGGAGGAAGGAGGAGAGAGGGGGAAAAAGATAAGATAAAAAATAAATAAAAAATTTAAAAAAATGAAAAAATTATTAAAAATAGTTACCGGTGTCGACGATCGGGCATGTCAACGCTAGTAGTTAGCCACGTTAGTATTGGTTGGCTAAATTTGTTTGGATTGACTGAACTGACACAATTGCATAAGTTTTAGAACTCAATTTGCCAAAAAAATAAATTTAGAATTGAATCGGCACAATTACAATATGTTTAAAGACTTTTTTGGTAATTTTCTCTCCACTCTCAAACATGTCAATCTCGATATTGGCATAATGAAATATAAAAAACACAAGATATTTAACACAACAAGTAAAACTTATATAATTATACACGTGCTCAAACATAAAGAAGGAGAAAAAGTCCAATCGCAGCTCTCCATTTATTTATTTATTTTGTCATTACGCATTCTATACAATTGATTGGTCAAGAACGTACTTTACGTGGAATTTTGGCAAATCTTAGGATACATAAATACGCTTATGATATATTGTTCTATTTTTTAATATGATAATCCTCCTCTTATCTAATCATGTGATCGGAAGGTATTGATTTGAAGTTCAAATTTATAAGCCATCCGTAAGTGTCATTGCGTTTGGATAATAAGAATTTCGTTCGTTAATTAAATAGGATTTGGGTAAAGTATGAAATTATCAAAAGGCGAAGTGGACGATTCCTTCCAATCGATAAGATAATCTCCTCATTAATCATGTGATCTTCGGGCCATTAATTAATTTGGATTAGTAGGCATCGCTAGAAACAACTCCCAAGTTCAAACCTCACCGGGATGCAATTAGCAAATGATCAACGAAACAAGACATAGGAGACACTTGAATATCCATAGATCGAGTTAAATAAAGCTATGAACGTTCATCGAGCGTATGTGAACGTGAACGCACATGACATATCTACATATCTACAAAGCTTATTCAATAACCTATAATTCCCGTTCTCTAACATCTCAACCAAGAAAACATCTGAGAAAAATTAAAGAACCAAAACGAATGAGCAAAGAACATTTACTAAGAATGAAAGAAATAAACGTATCATCAAAGCTTGAGAGTCAAGTCAATTCCGGATGGATCAGAACCTTCACTTTGAAGCACTTCTTCTGGATGATCGCCTTCTTTCTTCATTGATCTGTTATTGTCCTGATGTACGTCGACTTGAGCTTGCTGTACTAGAAAACTAGAGCGTCCACCGAAAGCAGGAGGAGGAGGAGGAGGAGGCGGCTCGCCAAGCCCAGAGGCACCACCATATGCTTGAAGACCCTCGACCCTCGTCCGATCGATAGGAGTTTTTGAATTCGGGTTCATGCTGCACACTTGCCTTAGACCCCCGAACCGGTACCCTGGAAGCACCGATGACGGGTAAGAAGGCTTGTGAATCATGGACTCCTGTCGGATCCCGAGCGCCCTACCTATGCTCCCATAAAGAGGCATTTGAGGAACACCTGAGTAATAATACGACAAGTGTGGGTGAACCCCGAGCAGGTCAGCTTCCATCCCTTTGCGCTGTTTGGCGAGCGCCCTCTCTTGCTTGTGCGCGTTCTGATGCCCGCCCAAAGCCTGCGAGGTAGAGAACTCTCGCTTGCAAAAATTGCATGCGAAAACCCTAGCTTTCTGGACCTTGCAATTCTCATCCGTTGAGGATTCGTCGCTCTGCCTAGCATTGGATGGGACGCCTTGGTTGAAGAGCTTAAGGTCTAGGTCGGTTGACCCGACGCCTCCCTTATCGTCATCATCAACGGGTGTCTTCTGATTCGCTGGATGACGGTAACCGGTGGGTTCGGCTTCAGCGATCTCTTCGTTCATGTTCAATCTGTTCTTGGCCTCGTGACGATGATCATCACACTCTAGGGTTTCTCCAGAAGCAGCTGAGATGCTGGAGCCTTCTGAGGGGCATGGCGCAATCGCCATTGAATGAAAAGATCTTTTGACCTCGCAAGCTTATGAAAGCAAAGGTTGGATCTATTTAGGAAAAAAAAAGTTCGACATCAATCTTTTCATTTATGGCAAAGAATCTCCTCTCATGGTTACCGACTCAAACCCAGTACACACGCTTTTTGAACAAGATATCGAAGATGTAGACCGGTCATGTTATTTTTCCAAATATATCTTGAACTTCTCTTCGACTTACTCAAAATAATTTGAAACAATTGATGATAAATTTGGTAAAAATATGGTTTTATGGTTGTGAATCACCTACCAACTCACGCGTTTAATATATGTTTGATTAGGGCATATCTACATAATAAATATATGTGCCGACCCCTTACATCTTCTACACATAGCAATGAAAATATGAGGGAACACTTAAAGTATGTTCACTTTAGGCATGCATTGTATGGAAAAAGGCATATAGAAAGGCATTTAAAGTACAAAGATATCATTTGATTCAAAATTGCCTAGTTCTAATAATTCAGTAGGTGCATTCTACAAATCGTTGCCTTAATTGTACTTTTCCAAATTACGGAACCATGATTCAGTTCATGTAGTCACTTCGATATATGGTATATACGAATTAATTTATTGATCGAGTTGGGTAAAACTATAATGAAGAGGTATTTGACTCCATTTGAAAAGAGTTCATCACTAACACTAAAGTTTAAAACATGCAAAATAAAAAGCTTTTGTACATACATAGAAAATCATTCATGAATTTCATTTAAAATGGATCGTATAACCATACCATGCATATTTATTATGAGCTTCATGGTGATCCACATCTCTTCATTAACTCTTTCAAAATTAGGAAAAAAGTAAATCGAATAAGATTACTTCATATTTATGGCACGACCCCTTCCATTAATATATTTGTTAATCCTATCCTCAGAAAATATTCCATATCCCTACCTTAGTTCCTTCTTTAATAGGGCTTTCCCGATCTTGTTCATTAAGAAATGTACCAAATTGGCAAATAATATAAAATCAAGTCTTTGAATGATACGCGAGATGTTTTCACGATAAGGACCTCTCCAGCCTAAGATTTTTCCCAAGTGTAAACCATTGTCCAACTTTTACAAATAATTTTCTTCTGATTATCCGATCAATCACATCTTTTACTCATATAAAATAAAAAAAAAAAAAAGAGTCCTCGTGTGCAATATTAGCTTATGCTTCAAGTTGACCGAATCGGCAAATATTTCCAGAAAAGAAACCCCCTTTCGAACATGGGCCAAGCTCTCCTATATATAGTAAGAGTTGAGTGTCTAGACGGCGAATATTATTGCAAGACTCACGAATATTCATGTTGGAATGAAACCTTAATTCTATTTTTAGGTAATTGTTACATTCTCCTTTGATAATTTCGGACTCAAACCCACTTCACAAATATTGAACATGATAACTCACGTGCTTATATTGGCGGCAATACAGCAATATCAAGAGAAGTTTTGTCTGAAATTTTCTGCTTTGACCCAATTTGAATCAGCTTGAATTAGAGTTACCGTGACATCGATTTTTTTTTACAATTCATTAATAATATTAGGTTTAACAAGATAATTGCAATTCACTCGGATCATTTGATGAAAATGTTGAAAATTTCAATTAGGTTACTAATTGTGTGACATACAAAAAGATTGAAAGATACCTTCCTTGTTTGTGATTTTTTGAATCGTGATTCCTTATGAGGAGTCATAATATAAGGAAATAAATTAAAAATATGTATTTACTAACTTTTATATGCTTAAATTAATAGATATTGAAATACAAGTTGATTATTTGAGCAATGGTTAAAAAGTTATCATACTTAATCTTTGCCATCAGAACTGATATATTCTAAAAGATGCATCGGATATTTTTAAAGTTGAAATTCATTGAGTTAAGATTATCCAATAACTTTTACTAATGGGTTTTTTTAACTTATCGATGCTTAGAACATATACAATTTCCCTATTTATTTGTCGCAATATAAAATATCATCCAAAATTGTCTAATATCTTCATCTTTTTATCCAAATCATATCACTTGTCAGCTAAATAACAACCCACGTGATCTTAATTTGTGTCGTTGAACTTAACCGCTAAAATGACATCATGCATGACAATTTAACTTGACCATAAAGTGAAAATAAAAAAGAAAAGAATAAAACCATCCCACTCCTCCTTTTGAATGAACCGAAACTCCTTCATCTCCGCTTCTTTAAATGTAGTTGTTCTTACCTTCCGATCTTCAATAAAGAAAGCCAAGTTTTTTAATTCAACTTTCCACCAAGTCCAAAATATGTTCCGATTTGCGTTGCTTTAAGTTTATACATTCACCCATTAATTGTCCTACAAGGTAAATTTATGGACTTGTTTTTTCTATCGAACTAATTTTAATATGAAAGAATTGAGGATTATTTAATTTTTCATATTGTTTATTTTGCTTTCAAAGTAATTAGAGCTTTGATCCATTCAAGTCTTCCAATCAAGGTAAGTTAATACCCTAAGGACTAAGTTAAATTGATTTACTTGGTACTCTTGATCTTGTTTGGTTGTTGCTTGCTCATTTAATTTTAATTTTGATGTGAAATTTAGTTGAGCTTCAAGATTGGCATGTTGAGGTAGGGTGATTTTTTGCCTGAATTGAAATATTTTCTACATACCTAGAAGGTTTTGAAAGAATACCCATTAAGGTTTATTTCATCTTGAATGGGAATAAGTGAGAAAATGGTAAAACTAGACCTAAAATAGGCATTTTAGTAATTTTTTATATGTCTAAGTCCAAATTTGTAGATCTCCGACATTGATAGTGCTGTTATAATAGTGATATTTTGTAATATAAATTTTAGTTAGTGGGCTACTGAGTTAGATTAATTAAAGGAAAACAAATCAATTCAAAATAACTAGCTTTGAAGTTTTAGGAGCAAGTTTATGATTACAACAAGTTAGGCGACTAATCTACAAAAACTGAAGATTTTGGGGGGGTACTTACACAGCATTAGAAACCTCACGGTAATCGGTAGTTAAGTTATTTTTAGAAATAATTGCTTAATCCGACAATTTATCTAACTAGTCAAATTTGGCCTAAATTTCACAATTAATAGTTTGTCGTTTTGATAATTTTATAGTATCTATGACGTGTTTATAGTGTACACGAAATATTCATATGTTTTAGACAACAAATGAATGACCTTTAATACTTGGTGTATTTAATATGGCTTGATTAAGTGAATATTGGAAGTTTGGGGTAAAAATCGTAAAATGAAAGATTTTAGTGGGGGCAATTATGTAATTCTGGAAATATAGAATTATAGGAAGTCAGTTTTAATATTGATGATTAAGGTGGATTTAAGTGGTCTTAAATATGAAAATTGTATAAATTATTTAAATTATAGAAATATTGATTCTCTAAGGAAAATTCATCTAAATGATTTAGGAATTTCCATTAGTTCTCTACTAAATGATGATAACATGGTGTTTAGAGGATTAAGATTTATATGTTGAAGTGTGCATAATCATTTGATTGGTACTATTTAGACGAGAAACGCCAAAGAGGCTAGGTGTGTTAGTTCTTGTAATTGTGATTATTGCAAAACGTGGCATTTGTTATGTATAAATGATTTTTCATATCAAATGATGATTGTTTATGAGTGATTTTGCAAATAATAATAAATTGATATTTGGTTTCACTGCTAATATGGGAAATACCAAAAGAATAGAATGATATCATTTACACTTTTTCTATATAATTGAACATGTCAATTGTGATGTTATGATAATTTGCATATCAATGATGTTATGTGATGAAGACTTTTAACCACGGCCTCTTCACGAGAGAGTGAACTCCCTTTTATGGATATGTGTATAAGACTTTAGGATAAGATAGATGTTTTATTGTATAAAATAGAGAAAACTATCTAAAAAGTCTTAAATATAGTACACTTTTGCCAATTCAGTCTTAGACTTTTTAATTTTGCTAATTCAGTTCTAAATTTTTTCACTTCTTGCTAATTGAGTCCATCCTGTCAATTTTGATCAAATATTGCTAACATGGGTGCTGACGTGGGATTTTTAAAATAATATTTTAATTTTTTTTATGGTTTTTTCTTTTGCTTTTTTTTCTTTTTCTTTTTTGGGTTTTGGATTTGGTTGGCAAGGGTTGTCGATCAACCCTTTCTGGTTTTGGGTGAGGGTCGTGATGCCCTCACTAAATCTAGCCAGAGGAGGGCTTCACGGTCCTCTTTGACCCCAGGGTGATGGCCTCAAGCAAGGTTGCTACCCTCACTTGGCTAGATTCCGTGAGGGCATCATGACCCTTGTCGTTTCTAGGCAAGGGCTCCCGTGCCCTCACTTTCGTCAGCAAGGGCATTGTGGCCTTTACCTAGAGCTAGTGAGGGGCACAATGCCCTCGTCCAAAGCTGGTGAGGGCTAGCCAGTAACCCTTGCCAGCCAAATCCAAAACCCAAAAATAAAAAGCAAAAAAGGTAAAAAGAGAGAGAAAAAACCATTAAAAATTTCAAAATATTATTAAGGCCATGTTAGCGATTGTTTATCCACATCAACCATTTTCAGTCAAAATTTGTCGGATTGACTCAATTGACAAGAAGTGAAAATGTTTAGGACTGAATAAGTTTCGAACTTTTTGAACAATTTTCCTTGTATAAAAGAAGTATCCACAAGAATGATGGGACATGGAGTTCTATGATTTACACACAATATATATGACTTGTGTAGCTTCTGATGTGATATTATAATATAACTATCATCACGTGGTTGTATAATAGTGTATTTATCCTCTCTAATATGAGGAACACCTGTGATGATGTGTTTATTATTCCGTCCCCATGAGCTAGTGGTGATGATATCTCATGAGTTAAGATAGATCCTGACTAGTGATGAGTAGGGAATAGATACTGACCTGTGTATATCGCTGAGCCCTTATGTAGTATTTGTCATCATGAAACTAGTATGTTCATCTACGTGCATGTGCGTGATAAACTGAATATCATATAGAACTTGGATTGTTATTCATTGCATTTATGATTAAACTCATTCATTGATAATGCATGACTTACATATTAAATGAACTTAAATAATATGTTTGGAAATAGAATGTGAATACTCATTGTTTCTAGGGTTAATACCAAAAAACCCCCAAACTATACATACTATGACACAAATACTCCAAACATTTTCTTTGTCATTAAAAACTATAAACTTGTATATTGCGACACAAATATCCCTATATTTTTGTTTCATAAAAAATTTCAAATTTATATTAGTGTGACAAATATACATTGGATGGAATTGTAACAAAATGTACATATGTTACACATGTATAAGTCTAGTGTTTTTTTTCGACACAAAAAAAGTTAGGGGTATATGTGTGATTGTGGGCAAGTTTAGGGTTTACAGAAAAAAAAATAAAGAAATTGGAATATTTGTATCACAATGGGTATAGTTTGAGAATTTTAGTGGTATTACCCATGTTTTTAATATGTTGATACCTTTATTATGGTAGCGAACAATTGTTGAAGGAATGTAGATTTTGGATATGCGGGATTAAATTATTAGCTAATATTATTGACGCAGCATCCCCGTTTCCATCGTGCATGTTGTTTTTGGCTTCTTAATGTTGCTGTAGGAATGAGAGCATGAGACGTTTGCGAGTTGCGCCAGTTAGCTACTACTTCAAGTCTTTATTTAAGACAAGGTTTATTTTGGCCTCTTTTGAGAAAATAACCCTCTTTTAACCTACTATTTTAGATAAAGTAAGTTATTTCATGCCCTTATATAAGAAAGGTATACTCTATAATTCTTTTGAGAAAACAAATCCCTTTAGTCTTTTATTTGAAAATTTCCCTAATTTCTACGTTAAGGCCACACATATGACGGCTCAGGTTACTCATTCCTTGGTGGACTAGATAATTTAGCCAATGATTTCACATAAATATCGAAAGAGTTGTCCAAGCATAAAGAACAATAAATTAAAAAGTTCGATATCCAGTCACAAATATGTCAATCTCAATGCCGACGTAGGGGAATGGAAAAAAAAGGTGAGATCACTATTTAATGAGAATTTAAAGGGAAGATATTTAGCTCACCAGACTTATATAACTCTAGAACACATGCTCAGAAAGAAAGAAGGAAAAAAGGATTCTAACCACTATTCTCCATTTTTTTCTTTAGGGATGATTTAGGGATGATTGGTTTGATTTAGGGATGATTGGTTTGATTTAGGGATGATTGGTTTGATTTAGGGATGATTGGTTTCAAAGTGATTAGGTTTCAATGTTGAAAACCTTGCAAACGAGAGCCAATTCTTAGTTCTTGGAATCAAGAATTGAATCGGTCAACTTGACTCTATGTCAATTTTAAGGTCAACTCGAGAATTGATTTACTTTGTTTTAATCAAGCATATTTATCTTGGGTAATTGTCCATATAGTCCCAATCCTTTTGGCGATTTACAAACATAATCCTTTTAGCCACTTTTGGTCGGAAATAGTTGATGTGGATAATTTTTGCAATTTTTTTCCCTTTTTGGCCAGCATCTACATTTGTGACTTTTAACCAAAATTGATCTAAAGTACTATATTGAAATATCATTAAATGGTTTAGGACTAAATTGGCCAAATTGAAAAGTTTAAGATTAAATTGATTGCCATTAAATAGGTTTATGACTCTTTGGACAATTTTCTCTTCATCTTGGGATTGCATTAAAATTTTTCCTAAAAGGAATAATCATAAGACCAAACAAAATACTTCACCATATGAAAGTAAAAAGTGCTTTTAATATCAGACGTGTAGAGTTGGTTTTGAACTTGTTTAATTGGTCTTGCAAGGCTAGTTCTCGAGTAGAACTGATGGTTCCCGGTGTACAACAGGGAATTGAACCGGTCAAGGCCAGTTTTGAATTATTTAACCTGAAATCGAACAAGTCCCTAGACAAAATGGCTTGGAACCGATCGGGTAAGGCCAGTTCTGTTCCTGAGTTGAACCAGCCCTATTGGTTACCCTTTTGATTGGTCAATGATTCAGTTTGCATGAAATTTCAGCAAAATTCAGGAGACTTAAACACGTTTATGGTGAGTTATTTTGTTTATCAATACGATAGTCCTTCATCTAAACTTGTGATCTTCAGTTTCGAAACTATCGATTAAAAGTCCTAATCGTGAAACATATGTATGTAACATTGCATTCCGAGTATAAATTCAAAGCTATTAAGTACGGTTTGGGTATGTATGAAACTAGCAAATCAGGCAGTGTTTTACTCCTTGCGATTGATAAGATGACCCTCCTCATTAATCACGGGATCTTCCGGTCATCGAATAATTTGGTTTACACCATCGTAGGCGTCGTTGTTAACTACTTTAAGGTAAGTTTGAATTTCATGAGGATGCAATGAGCAGATGGTGAATGACGAAGAAGAATCACTTTGAAGAGATGAAATTGGAGACGCATGAATAGCCATAAATCAAGTCAGATAAGCTATGAACATACGTCGAGCATATGTGAACCAACACGCAAACGTGACAGTCATGCTAGCTTATTCCAAAAACCTATTATCCTATATACATATCAACCAACAAAAAATATGAGAATTTAAAAAAAAATAAAAATGAGCAAAAAGTAAGAATATAGTCCATCAAAGCTTGAGAGTCAAATCAATTCCGGATGGATCAGAGCCATCACTCTGAAGTTCTTCTTCATCTGGATGATCACCTTCCTTTTTCATTGACTTGTTATTATCACGACCAACATCAACTTGAGCTTGGTGATGAAAACTAGTGCTTCCATCAAAAGCAAGAGGAGGAGGGGGAGACTCACCAAGACCAACGGCACCGCCATATGCTTGAAGACTCCCAACCCTCGTACGATCGAAAGGCGGTCTCGAATTTGGGTTCATGCCGTACGCTAGCCTTAGACCATCGAACCGGTACCCAGGGAGGCACAGAAGACGGGTAAAAAGGCTTGCGAATCATCGACTCATGGCGGACCTCGAGCGCCCTACTTATACTCCCAAAAAGAGGCATTTGAGGAACGCCCGAGCAATAATACGGCAAGTGACGATGAACCCCAAGCAGGTCAGCTTCCATCCCCTTGTGCTGTTTGGCGAGGGCCCGCTCTTGCTTGTGTGCGTTCTGGTGCCCGCCCAAAGCCTGCGAGGTGGAGAACTCTCGCTTGCAAAAGTTGCACGTGAAAACCCTACCTTTCGTGACCTTGCAGTTCTCATCCGTCGAGGATTTGTTGCTCTTCTTAGCATCGGATGGCTCCCCTTGGTTGGAGAGCTTGAGGTCTAGGTCGGTTGAGCCGATGCCGCCGGCCTTCTCATCCTGGACGGGTATCTTTTGATTTGCTAGATGATGGTAACTGGCGGGCTCGGCTTCGGCAATCTTTCGGTTCATGTTCAAACTGTTGCTGGCCTTGTGAAGATGATGATCGCGATTTAGGGTTTCTCCGGAAGCAGCTGAGATGCTGGGGCCTTCTGAAGGGCATGGCATAATCGCCATTGAATGAAAAGATTTTTTTTTTTTTCTTTTGACCTTGCAAGTTTATTTCAAACAAGGGCTTGATCTATTTATTAGATAAAATAATTTGATAACCAATCTTTTTATTTATGGCAAAGAATCTTCTTTCATAGTTACCGACTCGAACCCAGATCACAAATATCGAACATGATATCAAACACGTGATGACTAAGCCTTACAGGATATGCATACGTTATTATATAGACAACTCATGTTAATTTTTCCAAAAATATCTCGAACTTCTCTAGACTTACTCAAATAGTTTAGAAAAAAGTGATGATAAAAAAGGTAAAGAAATGTAAAGATATGGTTTCATGGCTGTAAATTACATGCCAACTCATGCGTTCCATATATATTTTATTAGGGCATATATATATCATAAATATAGGTGCCGACCACTTACATCTTCTACATATAGCAATGAAGATATGTAGGAGCACTTGAAACTATGTTCACTTTAGGTAGGCATGGTCAGGAAAAGGCATATAGAAAGGCATTTAAATTATCAAGGATATTGTTTGATTCTAAATTTTCAAGTTGTACTAATTTGGTAAGTACATTCTACAAATCGTTGCTTTTCGAAATTACATAACCAAGATGCAGTTCATGTAGTCACATTGATTGGGAAAATTATCTGAAAGTCCTAAACCTATAATTATGTGGATGTTAATTTAATCCTAAACTTTTCAATTTGATTAATCTAGACCTAATTTTTTGAAAATTTGCTAATTTAGTTATTTTGGCCAAATTTGGTCGGAAATCACTTGACGTTGATGTGTACAATTTTTGCAATTTCTAATAATTTTTTCTGAATTTTTAAATTTTTATTTTATCTTTTCCATTGTGGCCAATGATGGTCATTGGAACCTCGCTAGTCACTAAGCAAGATCCCACAAGCCCTTGCCGATGGGTAGTAAGGACAAAATAAAAGAAAAAAATGACATAATACATAGAAATAAAACTAATTAAAAATCATAAAAATTGTCTACTTGGATACTAACCATGCCACTTATGACCATTCCAAATAGAACGGATGGCATCCACGTCACCAATTGTTTGGCCAAAATCAGTCAATACTTAATTGACAAATTTCCAAAATGTAAATTGGTTTAATTAATAGGTTTATGATTGAATTGGCATTCTTTCAATAGGTTTACGATTTTTTAGGCAATTATCCCAAATTTGGTAGATGGTATACATGAATCAGTTTGTTGATTGAGTCAAATAAAACTATAACTAACAATTAATCGACTTTAGTCGAATAGAGTTCCCCGTTTCCACTTTAAAGTTTAAATCATGCAAAATTGAAAGTTTATATATATAGGCCTTATTTGGTTCAGGATTTGGAATGAGCTTTGAGTCTCTAAAGGATCTTGGCCAAATACAAATCCATTTAGTTCAATTTTTTTGGATGACTTTGGCTAGATGTAATTACATTTCCAAATGACTTTAAGGGTCTTTAGTCCAAAGTAGGTTCATGAGTCATTTGAGAATTTATATCTTCGAATGCAAGTTTTACTGTTCACGTTACTATTTATCTTCTTTCCCAAAGAAGCAAATGGGGGCTGACAACCGCTAGCCAAGGGTTACCAATGTGAAACCATTGCCTAAGGGGTTGCTCGACCCTAGCGATCGTTGCCCGAGGGTGGCAACCACCCGGCGGTCATTGCTTGGGTCATGCAACCCCACCCAAGTGTCATTGAGGTTCGATGACCTCAGGCGGGGGTCGCTTGGGTCACTGCGATGCAAGTAACCACTACTTGGGTTCATGTGACCTCTTGCCTAAGGTCGCATGAACCCACGCATTGGTTGCTTGCACCGCTTAGGTCGCCATGACCCAAGCGACCCCTGCTTGAGGTCGCCGGACCATAGATGAGGTTGTCCAACAACCACATCTAGCCATGGCTAGATTAAAAAAGTTATTTCAAATTTTTTTTTATAATTTTTTTTTAGCAAAAGTACTTTGCAAAATGTAATTTTTACCGTACAGCATTTAACTCAAAAATATTTCGCAATGCACTTTAAAATTACAATCTATCAAATGTTATTTGCATCTTGGAAAACCCCTTTATTTCAAAAATATTTATATTTTTCCAAAGACGTTTGCCCAACACTGAATCAAAGGGGCTATAGTAGATTAACCATGAATGTGTTTCCGTTGTATTACATGCGCCGCGCATGTTTATTAAGAACTTCATAGTAACCCATAGTTGAAAAAAAGAAGAAAAAGAATCAGATTACTCTGTATTTATGGTATGACCCCTTACTATTAATACATTTGTTAATCCTAACCTCATAAAAATCTTCCACATCCCTCCTTTAATTCCTCTATAATAGGGGCCTTCCCGTTGCTTCTTCGTTAAGAAACGTACCAAATTGGCAAATAACTAAAAATCCAAGTCCTTAAATCAAAATGGGCGGATATTTTTTTACGATAAGGACCTCTCCATCCTAAAGATCTTTCCCAAAAATAGGTCCTAGTCCAACTGTTCCTAATCAATCTCCATTGATTATCAAATCAACCTTATCTTTTAAACCATGCGAGATTTGTTTTAAAAAGAAATGTTAAAAAAGGAGTCCTCGTGTGCAAGATTAGTTCGTGATGAGATTAGGGTTTGACCGAATTGGCAAACGTTGCCAGTAAAGACGCCACCTTTCGAACGTTGGCCAAAGCTCTTCTATACGTGTATATTTATAGTAAGAGTTCGGTATAAACAGCCAATGTTCTTGCCAGAGTAGCTAAGGTTCCCTCAAAACCTCAGACTTCTCCAGCTAATCTTCACCGTAATCGGTCTGTCCTCTTTTCTCCGTTATAAAGATGCATCATCATCTTCCTAGATAAAAGCAAACCTGCTTCTGCAATTCATTCGGGTTCTTCCGAGAACTTCTTCAAGAAAGCTTGAGTGATGTCTGACGGAAGCGACTCGAAGGGGAGGAGGAGGGTCGCGATCATCGTGGTCTCTTCGTTCGTCCTGGTCGTGATTGGCGCCTCTGTGTCCATCGGCGTTTACGCATCGAGCAGGGCTGGTGAGGAGTCGAAAGCCAGCACGAAGACCAGCGAGGTCTCGGCCTCGGTCAAAGCCATCGAAGAGATATGCCAACCGACCGATTACAAAGCAGCGTGCGTGCGGAGCCTCAAGGAGGCTGGCGCGAACACCACCGACCCCAAGGAGCTCATGAAAGCCAGCTTCAAAGCGGCGATGAAGCATGTTGCCGAGGCTGCGAAGAAATCGACGGTGCTGAAAGAGCTGGAGAAGACCCCGAGAGGGCGGGAGGCCCTGAGTAATTGCAAGAAGTTGATGGAGTTCGCAATCGACGACCTCGGGATATCATTCGACAAATTGAGCGCGCTCGACTATAGCAAGCTGGACAACACGTTGGCCGACTTGAAAGTCTGGCTCAGCGCCGTGATCACCTACCAGGATACCTGCTTGGACGGATTCCAGAACACCACCGGCGATGCGGGCCACAAGATGAGGGAGGCGTTGAAGACCTCCGGAGAGCTGACCAGCAATGTCCTCGCCATGGTCGACGAGATCTCCTTGGCCCTAGCTCAGATGGACCTCCCTAACTTCAACCGCAAGCTCCTATCGGACGGCGACAACGTGATGGGACACGGTGACGGAATCTCGGTGTGGGAGATTAACCTGCAGAAACGCAAGCTACTCACGGAGGACAAAGGCCTCCGCAGCGACAATCCCCCCGCGTTCTTGGAGCCGCCCATCCTGTTGAGGAAGCGAATGCTTCTCAGCAAGCACCCGAAGCCGAATCTTGTGGTTGCCAAGGATGGGAGCGGGAGATTCAGGACCATAAACGAAGCCCTAAAGCACATTCCATTGAATAGCACGAAGACCTTTGTGGTCTACATCAAGGCTGGGGTTTATAAGGAGCGGGTAGTGTTCGAGGAGAGGATGAAAAATATCATGCTGGTCGGCGACGGCCCGACCAAGACCCGGATCAGCTTCAACAGGAACTATGCCGACGGCACAACCACATTCCAAACTGCCACAGTCTGTAAGTTTCGTCGTGTCCTATTCCTTTCAGGGTACAAAAAGTTCTAGATGGGTCTCCTTTAATCGAGAGAGAAAGTGCTCGAGTGAAGTTGATTTACCGATGAAGGCGCGTGTTGATATTCGACTGACGACTCCCCGAGCCGCTTACATATTGAATTGATTTCTTGAATACTCGAAACTGATTAGTGGCGTACGCAAAAACATATGCTGATCAATTCCTTTGAATGTTGCAGCTGTCTTCGGAGACAACTTCATGGCAAGGGACATTGGGTTTGAGAACTCCGCTGGAGCGGTAAAGTACCAGGCCGTGGCGCTCATGGTTCGATCTGACATGGCCATTTTCCACAACTGTCACATGGACGGCTACCAGGACACGCTCTACACGCACAGCAAGCGCCAGTTCTACCGAGACTGCACCATCACTGGCACGATCGACTTCGTCTTCGGGGATGCACCCGCTGTCCTCCAGAACTGCAAGATGCTCATCCGAAAGCCTCTGGACAACCAGCAGTGTATCGTGACTGCTCAGGGGAGGTCGGGGAAGCGTGAGGCATCGGCTATCATCCTCCAGAATTGCACCATCGCTGCCCACCCCTCGGACACACCCATCAAGGGGCAGACACTCTCGTACCTCGGGAGGCCGTGGAGGGAATACTCAAGGACGATAATCATGGAGTCGTACATCGATGACATAATCCAGCCCGAAGGATGGATGCCTTGGCTCGGCGACTTCGGCCTCAACACTTGCTTCTACGGCGAGTACAAGAACCGAGGACCCGGCGCAAGCACCTCCAAGCGCGTGAAGTGGAAAGGCATCAAGAAGATCACTTCGGCGCACGCCGTGGACTTCACGGCGGGACGATTCATGAAGGGCGACAGGTGGATTCGCACGGCCGGAGTGCCGTACGTTGCCGGGATGATCAATGCTTGAGGGTTGACATGAGCTTGTTTTTGTTTTCTTGGTCAGTGTAGTAGTGTTCCTTGCCTTGAAACGTTGGCCTTTGATGTCTGGAATTTGGAGGGATTAACGAATCTTTTTTTTTCATCGTGTACATAATTCAAATGGCACTCCAAACTAAAATCTCTTGTTATATCGTCCTATTAAGAAAAAGAAATCATAAGATGTTGGAGAAAAATGATAGACAAAGAAATCGTTGGCTCATTGATTCTTCACATTAATTTTCGGGAGATTTATGCCATTAACAAATTAAAAAAAAGAAGAGAAATCGAGTTATTAATTGTCAAGATGGTCCAAATTGCGCCTCCCGCGAGTTAATTCCGAGTTTTCAACTTATATTATTTTCTCCCTAGATAAAAATCGTAACATGGCTGGAAAATCTTGAATTAAAAATAAGGAGATAGCCTTTTTGGTTCACGTTCTATTCCGCAATCTCGAAGCAGTGCCCGTTTTCATGTAGAATTTATTTATAAGGATATCGATAATTATTAACTCCACGTCATTTGGCCTTGTTTGGTGAAATTGGAGATTAAGTGTTGAAAATAGAATTACAATGTTATTTAATGATAATCAAGAATCGATAACTGGATATTATTAATTTCTTACCCCAATGAATAAAATATGTTTTTATTAGTACGTTTTATCAAAATATTGGCAAGATTCTAATTATCGACATTTATTTTCCTATTGAATGAATTAAATAATTAAGATTCTACTCAAAATATTGGCAAGATTAATTTCAATATCGTTGAAGCCATCTCTCACTCTTTTATAAAATTAATTTTATATCTTTTCAGTTTTCAAACAATTCAAAATTATTTTTTCCTGAAATGGATAAAATATTCGGGATATTATTCGTTTCTTTATATATTAATCATCATTTGTTTTTCTTCACTTACAATTTTTGCAGTTTTTGCTAGTCGAAAAAAGAAAATTCAAGGTGAGCGATTTTTAAGTTTCTAAATGTTCAAAAATAACGGAATAATTACTTTTTCACTTGAACTTTTCCCCAAAACTTAGAGGTAATTTATTATTATTATTTTTCAAAGTCAGTATGGTCCCATTGAAATTGTAAAAGTGAGTCCATTTCCAAGCCCTAATGTCTCATCTTGCCAGCTAGGTCTCAAGTCATCGTTTGTCGATACCATGTCCTGGTCAACATTAGTCTAATTTAAGTCACTTCAGATCGACCCCAAATTAGCATTAGTTCATTCTGATTGTGGTAATCACCGTTTCTCCAAGCCATTGAAAGGTAATTTTGGTTCAGCTTTCCCATGGATGATAAGGCTTTAAAGTCCTTTGAAAAATAGCTAGAGCATTCGCTAAAGGAAAAATGACATGAATGATCACTAAACTTTAACTCAATATATAATATGACTCTTGAACTTTAAATATATTTAATGTGATCTATGAACTATAGCCTGATGTACAATATAGTCGATGAAATTTCAATTTGTTCAATGTAATCCATAAACTTTTGATATATGTTTAATTTAGTCTTTAAATTATATGTAAGGGCAAATTTCAAATAAGGGCCTAAAGTGGTCTCATTTTTTTAAAGACAAATACCACAAAAAATCCTAAACCATGCCACTTGTGATAATTTTACCCTGAACTTTTTTTATGCTACTAAAAACCTCAAACTATGCTACTTGTGACAATTTTACCTTGAACTTTTTTTTTGTGCTACAAAAAACTCCAAACTACACCATTTAAGACAAATTTACCCTAAACTTTTTTGTTGAAGGGCATTTTCGTCATTTCCCTTTTTTTTTTCCCTTCTCCTTCCTTCTCTTTGCCAACCATGGCAGAGGGAAGTCAACCATGGCCGCCCTTGCCCCTCGTTGGCGTTAGAGTTAGGCGAGGCTCGGGCGGCCCTCGCCGACGTTGGGTGAGTGTGCTAGTGAGGCAGCCCTTGCTTGACGTCAGTGAGGCCCACCCTCGCCTTGCCTAACCTACGCGAGGGCGGGCGAGGGTAGCTCTCGTTGACTCCGACGCTGGTGAGGGCGGCCATCACTAGCTTCCCTCTGTTGGCCATGGCAAAGGGAAGAATGAGAAGAAAAAAAAAAGAAAAAAAGAAAAGAAAATGCCCTTTAGCCAAAAAAAGTTTAGGGTAAATTTGTCCTAAGTGGCATAGTTTAGGGTGAAATTATCACAAGTGACATAGTTTGGGATTTTTAATGAGACAAAAAAAGTCCAGGTTTAAATTATCACAAGTGGCATAGTTTAGAGTTTTTTATGGTATTTACCCTTTTTTAAATAAGAGTATGAAGTTGATATTTTTTCAAATAAGTGCCTAAAATGCCATTGTTATCTCAAATAAGAACTCGAAGTGAACATTATTTCAAATAAAGGCCTAAATTGGCTATATTAGTCTCAAATAAGAACATGAACTCATCAGCTTTGAAGGGTAATTTCATCTTTTTAATTTTTTCCTTTTTCTTTATTTTTTCATAAAAAAAAATAGATAAATTAAAAATTAAAAAAAGGGAAAACACTGGTGTGAGGACTCCCTCTCACTTGTGACCATCATTCCATCGTTGATGGGGTGGCGATGATGGTCGACGGGGTCATCGACGCTTGGGTGAGGGTTGGCAACCTCCACCAACTAGAGACAAGGGCCGGCTAGCCCTCGCTAGGGACAAGAGAGGGTAGTGACTAGGGGTGTCGAAGAATCGAACCGAAAATCGAAAACGAACCGAACCGAACCGAAATTTCATGCCTTTTCGGTTCGGTTCGGTTTTCGGTTCGATTAACCGAAAAAATCAAATTATATCTTCTATTTTAGAACCTATCCAATTCGGTTAACCGAACCAAACGGTTAACCGAATTGAACCGGTTTCTAAGGTGCAAGACAAAAACCGGAAATGACGCGCAACTTTTCTTCTTCGCTTTCGATGCTCCGGTGAAGGAGGAGTGAATTCCGTCGGCGTTCCCCTCCACCGCAGATCGGCGCCTCCCGAAACCCTACGATTCTCGCCGGCGGCGTTCGCCCTCTCCTCCTCTGTCTCCTCTGTCTCTCTCTCTCTCTCTGCATCTCTGGCGAAAAATGGCGGACGCCTGGGGCGGCGGGAGCGGGCCGGCGTCGGCCTCACGCTCGCGGGGGGCTCTGAAGCGCAAAAGAGGGAATTCCTCTTCTTCTCGTTCCTTGTTCAAGAGCCTCGGCGCCGACGAGTGGCGCGACCGGATCGCCTCCCTTGAGGCCGAAATCCAGGGGGTTCTCGCGTACTGTCGCGAGATGATGGAGAGGCGGGAGCTTGCCCTAGACCCGAGCTTGGCGGAGTGCGGGTCTGCCAATGGGGCAATCGCCTGCTGCCTCGAGGAGAGCGCCTCAATTCCCAGATTTCACCTGTTCTGGAGAAGGCGCTGCTGGATCTCTGCAAGCGAGCGGAGTCGGGTCTAGACTTGGACGAGGGTGATCACGGGCCTCGTCTCCTACTGCAACCTCGCTCAACCCTCCAATGCCAAGGAGTACCTCGACGTAAAATCTCTCGTCTTTCTCGTGTTCTCCGCGTCTCTTTCCGGTTACCCGCGATGGTGCGATGCTGTTGTGAATTGGGTTTCTCGCTTTTTGATCTCTCGATGAAATTTTATCTGGGTAGAGGAGTCAAGGTGGATCATCGTCTTAAAAATTCTCACTTTTCATCTGAAAACCACTTCAGAAATCTTGGGCTTTCTTGTTTTAATTTGTAGGAAGAGACTGGGTATGTTACAGTGGATTGCCGATTAGTTTATGAAGGATTTGTTCTTCGAGCAAATGGTATAAATTTCTCGTGAGTAGACAATTTAATTGGCTGTGAATTGGTTTCAACTTTGTGTTTTGAAATTTCTGCTCAGAACATTATCGGGCAAGAAGTGGGGAAAGGCGTGATCGATGAATATCTGCGGCAAAGAGGCTATTCAGATTTCAGCGGCGGCAGCAGCAGTGACCAGAACCAATGAGCCAAAACCTGCGAATCGAAGTAATTCTCGGAAAAAGAAATCTGGGAATTGAAGCACTCACAAGAGGAGGCAGAGAAGGAAGAGAAGCGTTATGAAAAAGAAGAGATTGAGTTGAAGAAACAGCTTAAAAAGCAGGAAGAAGCCAAGAAAGATCAGCGTCGGAGAGAGGAGGAGGAAGCTGAATTGAAGAAGCAACTTGCCCTACAGAAGCAAGCTTCCTCACCTGGTTTGCCTTTGTCCAGCAAGGCAAGAGAATGGATCCATAAGTAAATTGCATGCTTGATGGATTCTGCACTTTCCTCGAATCAAGAAATTACCATTGGCCAAATCTGGAAATATCCATCTCTCGTGCTAAATCAAAATTGCTAAAAAAAGTCAAGAAAAATCGAAAAACCGAAAAACCGAACCGAACCGAACCAAACCACTTACACCCCTAGTAGTGACCCTCTCCTAGCTTGGCAGCCGCGATAAGCGGGATGGAGCTCTCCCACCCCACTCCCCCCAGCTTTTTTTTTTTTTTTTTTAAAGTTTTAATATAATTACATTTAAATTTAAATTTAAATTGTGTTTGGACAAAAATACTATGATCGTTAGGAATTTTTTGCCAATCGACAAGCCGAAGAGGCTAGGCCCTTATTTGGAATAGCCATAATCACTTCAGGTCTTTTTTTTAAGATAATGATGGTACTTCAAGTCTTTATTTGAGAAAATGAGAACACTTCAAGCCCTTATTAACAATTTTCCCAATGTTTAATATTGTTCGTAAACTATATGGAGGGACAACATTAACATTAGACAACATTGAACATGCAAGGACAATATGAGATATCTTCATATAGTTCATGGACTTAGCTAAACATATATTAAAAGTTCAAGGACTACATTGAGTAAATTGAAAATTCACGGATCATATTATATATTAGATTAAAGTTATAGAATCATATTAAATAAATTACAAATACTAATATCACATTGCCCAAAGATCATCAGTGTCATTGTCCCTTTGGTAGACCATTTTGGAAAAATGCCAGCATTGGTTAAATTGAAAGCCCAAGGGAAGTGGAGCCACTTGGAATTTGCCCTTGAGCTTTCAACATTTTCATAATGATATTTTGGGGTTTAAAGACTTTTGTTTTTCTTCCAATTTGATAATTGCGTATTCCACTTTTGCCCTCTACAAACATAGTTCATCTTTCGCCCTTTGTGCCTGTTGATGATGGTGCCAACCGTTGAGGTTGAGGTTTTTTGATCGCTGTCGTTGAGGCTCGCCTAGGTCCATGCTACTTGAGGCAATTCGGATATGGCCCTTCGCTTGCAATTTGGATGAATTCCACTTGGAATGATGAAAAATGAAGGATAAACTCAAAGCTTTCCAACTTACGGTTCACTCTACTTGTGACCTTTGGTGTTGATCTGACCCTTCTTTAAGGTGGATTGTTGAGGAGTAAACTAAAAATAAATTGTTAAATTCGATGGATCTCGCGTGAGTTATTAGATATGATAATCCGTATGACATACTAATTTAGTAACCTTACAAAAAATGAAGGCTGCATTTTATTATTTTATGGTGAATAAACTTGCATTGAAAGTTCAACCATGGTAAGTTCCTTGCTAAAAGGTTTAGGAAGCCGGCCTTGACCGGTTCAGCGTTCGATTTTGTACCTCACGTAAACCAGCTCCTTAGAAAGATGCATAATTTTTGAAAATTAAAAGAATTTATAAATGTACCAGAGATTAGTTTCGATTCTCTGGTCAGCTCTAAAACCGGCCGGTCCGACCGTAGACATAAGGGAATTGGTTCGGCTCCCGACTCCAAAAGCCCTGAACCCGCTCCGACGGGATAGGTTTTGATTTATTGTCTAGGATTTACCCGACATGGAAACATTTTCATTGTCTATCTTTATCTAGGTGGACTATTACCTTTTTTATGTTTCCTCTATATTTTCCATCGGTGTTCTTCGCCCGGTCGTCCGAACCTCTCTGCCCTCTCCAATCGACGAGGAAAACCCTAATGGCGGCATCTTCCGCCTCCTCCTCCTCCTCCTCCTCCGCCGCCTCCTCCTCCTCCGATTCGGCTTCCTCGCCGTCGCGCCGCCGTCGCCGACAACGCGGTAGCGGCAGCAGCAGCCGTCGCCGCGAGAGGGAGAGGGACGCCCTCAAAGTCCGCAAGAAGAGCCGGTCTCACGGCAAGCGGCGTCGCCGGCATCGCCATCGCTCTTCTTCGGATTCCTACTCTTCCTCGGATTATTCCAGGTGCTTCGATCGAGGAAAAACTCTCTTTTTTTCCCTTCTAGCTCTTTTGTTGACCTCTCCGATGGTTAATTAGCGAATTTGGATTTGCTCCTCTTTCTATAATTCGTGAATTGCTGAGTTATGGTCGTTTGCTGGTTCGGTGGTTGATGTTTATGGAGCTATGTTTAATTGCTTATCTATCCGAGCGTTCTGCAGTTATGTTTCCTTGACATAGGAATAGGAACTTTGGTGTTTCGAGCTCTCATAGATCAGCTATACATTTGCGCTGTGTGATGAGGGATTGCATGATGTGTTCTTTGGCTCCCTGCAATTGGAGAACAGCGCGAATTTGTTCAGTGGATTTAACATGCTGTTGCTCCACCATAGTTGCCTATGTATATCTGCACTTCTTATGATTCATATGTGGCATGTCTTGCTTAAAAATTCGGGTCTGATGTATACTGCTGCCAATTGCTTCTTGGCTGATGATGAACTTTTTGATGGTTTTGTGAAGTGATAGTTCTGAAAGCGGCCACGACGCATCCCATCATTCGAAGAAGCCAAGAAAAAGCGACAAGCCCAAGAAGGTTTGTGTTTGGTTTTGCATTTTGTTATGTTTGTGTATCTCTGTTTATTCATTTGCTTTGCCTTATCACTCTCCATCTGTTTCTTTTCTTGACAAGCAGCATAAGGAAAAGGAAAGGAGCAAGAATCGTCATCGTAAACGTGATAAGCATAAAGTGAAGGAGGTAAGAATAGATTTTATATTTCTGCTATGGTAACATTGCTATAGGCAGTTCTTTTCCAACTGTTTGTGCAGCTGATATATATCACATCTTTGCAAAGAAAAATAAGTCACAAGTATATATATAGTAGGAGATTATTTTATCAATAAGATCGGTGCTCTAGCATTTCCAAGTTTCTTTCTCTTCATTGGCATTGGATTTTCTGAACCAGCTAAGTTGTTGGTTGAGAGAGATTGGATTTAAGTTCATAGATGTGAGATTAATTGACAAACAAAAAAAGTGAAGCAGCTTGCACTGTGGAAAGAGTTTCTGCATGTCTACCTGTTGAATTCATGTTAACATTCTCATAGAAAATTAGTATTTACAGCTTATGTATTGGATTATTCAATTTTCAATGGAGATCAGATGATTGTGGAGATGAATTATCTGACATGGTCATGATGTTAAGACTTATTGCTGAACTTCCAAATGGTTAACTAGATTTGTAAAAGGCTTTGTTGCTTGTAAATTACTTATGGATATTCTTGCACCGGTTTGGCCTTTTATAGACAAGGTTATGTTTAGGAATACATCGAGTAGTACAAGCAATTTTGCAATCTCTTAACCTTCAAGATTTTAAGGTCCTTAAGATGCTCATTGCTTTTTTTAATTGCTCTTCGAAATTGGAGCTGGGATCTCTGGCATGGTTATTGGCGGCTTGACTTGCTTGCCTGGATATTTCACTATGGTGTGTCTGGCAATATGAGCCATATATAGAGTGAGCAGGATGAAAGAGGTAGCGGTCCAGTGCAGCTTTCTAAGGTGTGTATTGTGATTTGACATCTCTAGTTTCCCCTTATATTCTTGCTCTTGTTGTGCCTTATGTATCCTGATTTTTGTACAGTTTTTGGGGCGGGACCAAGATGATGGTGTTCGTCGCAGTGCTGTCTCTGGCAAAAAGGTGGGGATATTCTTTGCAATGAATTAGTTATATTATTCATCAGATGGGTGAGGGTATTTTCTTGCTTGACAAGTTTGATTCTTATCTATCTTTAATGCTATAGATTCTTTTGAAACTTGACAAAACAAAGGAGGACAAGATGGCTGAAAGCAAAAGAAGTGAACTGCTAAAGTTCTTGAATGCTAGTTTTGACTGATCATTGAGGATATTGGCCAACTGTGGAGGTGAATATACATCACAATGTTTCTTCTTCCAGCCCCATTTGATGGTCTTGGGTTCCTCCTTGGCAGCCCTCTGATAAATGTTATGTTTGTCAAAGTCTTGGAAGTTGGGTCTTTATCCATGAGAAGCTGCTGTGAACTTCTTGGTGACTTTGATTTGGACGACATATGTAGGAAATGATTTTTTGACTGTTTGCTTGTTCTCTTGGCAATTATTGAAGCAGATCTATTTTTGTGGATACTTTCAACTTTCACCTGTAAAAGGGCAGAATTTTCATATACTTCAATGTTTTGAGTGCTCGAAAAGAAACAAAAGTGGCTTGACACGGTGATTTCTGGTTGTTTCATGAGTTTATTTGATCCTGAAGTCGTAGAAAAACAACCTGCATGACAGGGAACCTTCTGAGGTTAGAGCTTTGCTTTGTTCCATTGTTTTTTAGGATACCTCTTACGCCTCAGTCTCTTTCCTTGACCCATGTTATTGCAGTAGTAGAGAGTTTTCTGTTAGGGATTGCACATAGTTCTTCTTGGAAACCTACTGAAGAGAAATGGTTCCCGAGATTTTATGTGTGCGTAAAGCAAACGCAATCCCTTCTGCTTGAGCCTTCTCCTTCTTCTCATGAGAAGATTGAATGGGGATGCGCTCCACTGATGCGGGATGACAATCTGTTCATTTGGTAGACATAGTCGATCAACTAATTCTGTGAAGGTCTCAAGTTGGAAAATGCATCTACTACATATGAAATGCTACATTCACGAATTAATTACTTATCGATGCCTTTCATTTTCGTCGTAGATAGAGTTCTTCTGGGATTAAAATAACAACGAAAAAGGATGTAGTTTTCATAGAGTTGGTATATCTATCCACTGCCGTGTCAGCTTGTGCCATGAGAAGAATTTATTCTTTTGTTTAGAATAATTTAGATTATTTTTTCTAACTCGCCAACACAAATAAACATTGGTTTTTGCTTATGGCATTTCTTCTTTTCTTCAATGCGTAAAGTTGATTCATAAATAAAGAAAAATAAATTTTAAAAGTACCAAAGAAGATTAAATTTGAAAGCGAAGGATAGTAAATGTCGTCATCTAGACAATAGATGTGGCAATTTATGAGTAATGATATTTTTTATATGCAGCAACATACTCATAGGTTTAAGGTAAAAAGCAAAAGGTGAAAATTCAAATTGAGGCTGGAGTGTCTTTAATTTTTCAAATGAGGATTTAATATGGATTTTGTTTCAAATAAATGTATGAAGTATAATTTTTAATTTTAAATAATAACATGAAGTGACTAAATATGATATAAGAACATATTGAAGGAGAACAACGTAATTGCATTTGGGATGATTCAGAAAGAGGGAAGATCTCAAATCTTTTCTCAAGAAATTGAACGGTAGAGAGAAAAATCTTTTAATGGATTAAAAAAATTAAATACCATAATTTTTTTTCAAATTGATATATTTATATCATGGAAATACACGTAACAAAAAATTCAGATGATCAACATGTGTTATAGATTAAGCGTAGATAATTCCCGGATGAGTAAGTTCTAAACCTAGAACTCATCCTATTAGGACCAATTCATAATTTTTGGAATTTGAAATCTAGTTGTAGATACTAGAACCTACCTTGCTAGGCTAATTCAGTTCTTGAGTTCAATGGAAATTAGCCAAATCCTTTTTCTTGTTTCATTTTTTTGTTCCTTGAAAGGACACATTAGTAAAACATCTCTCTTTACAACCAAGACAAATAACAAAAATGGCAAAAGAGCAGAGCAACAAAATGGCAAGAAGTATGGTTGAAAAAAAAACGTAAATATAAAGCAATCGGGAAATATCCAACTAATCTTTAGTCAAGCAAAATAATAGGTAAAGCAACAACAGAATTCCCATCTGCCTTAAAAAATCTGGTGCCCAACCATTCATCAATTGATCGGCTATCTATCGTAAATCTAGGGATGTCGATGGGTCGGGTTGGGCCGGGTTTCTATGCTATCCGGCCCGACCCAAAAATGCAGAGGACACGTGGCATGCATTTACTTGGAGATTCATGTGGTCGTTCAATTCGCGCGCAGACGCCCAGGTTTTCTGCCGAAATGATCACGTTCCACGGCAACCGCCAGCTCCGGAAACATCTCCGGATGCTCTCCGATGAAACATTAAACAGACGGACGGATCGGTTTTATCCGCAAACCTTTCGGGGAAGAGGGCGTTCGATTGCGCTAAATTCAAGATCACGACGACACGACAGCACAAAGTCCAACAAAAAAAGAGAAAAAAACACGATCTTTCCGGGAGCCCTTGCTCCCGAAATCCAAACACGCCATTAGGCGGCAGAAAGAGGAAGAGACGGACAAGTTCCACGACCTCTCGTTCCTCGTTCGCCATTTGTCTCGCGCTTGATCCGAGCGACAGACAGCCCTCGTCCCAGTAGCTCCCCAGGTTTGCCAACCGAGGCTTGATCAAATTATTCTGCTTGCTCCCACCTCGATTTCTTCGACATCGCTCCGGATTTTCGATGGTTTCAAGTCGAGGCGACCCATTTGCTTTGCTTTGCTTTGCTTGCCGATTTGAGTTACTGTAAGATTCTGGTTTGGTCTCTGTGGAACTGGTTGTGGAGTGTATATATATATATATATTTTTTTTTTTAACTTCTGAACATCGGTGATTACCGACTAGAAATGATGGGTGTTGGGTGAAAAGCTCAATTTCTTCAAGATTGCTCCAGATTTTTCGGGGGTTTTGAATCGAGGCGAGCCATTTTGCTTTGCTCGCCGATTTGAGTTAACTGTAGATTCTGGTTTATTTTCCGTGGAACTGGTTGTGGAGTGTGATCTTTTTAACTTCTGAATGTCGGTGATTACTGGCTAGGAATGGTGGGTATTGGGTGAAATTTGAGAGCTTCCCGTTTCCATTCAAAGAGGGAGATGAACTAAGGTGACATAGGCAATTGGGCAGAGGAAGATAATAGGAACGTGAGAGAATGAACCCGGTTGATCTTGCTATTGTGTGGGTTTAGTTGGTAGCTGTTCGAGGAAAAGGATGCGACGTGGTAGATGGTTTGGTTATTGACTCAGATTGGTTCTAGTTTGGGTCAGTGCATGTAGAAACACGAACTTAAGCACGAAGTCTGCTAATTTACTGACTACTGAGGATGGAAAGGAAGGAAACTAGAAAGTCGCTTGGTGATTCAACAGCTAGCTTCTTGTTTGATGGGAAATACTGCAAGTCTCCTCTAGAGTCTGCTAATTCTGTTTTCTAGATGACCCATTTGGTTTACTTGAATTGCTTCAGTCACACTGGCTGTGGTAATAGAGAGAATGCAAGGGTTATAGGAAATGAGTAATGCTGTAAAGCATTGGCAGGTGACTTTTTAAATCCACCGTTGAATCTCTGGGCTCTCGAAGGAGTGGCCTATTGTTGCTTGATTTGGGTTTGCATTCTTTAACTGGCTCGAGATTGTGCTATCAATTGATTATGTTTTCGGTCTTATTTGCCTTTGGCCTGTTTCTATTTACAGAGTACACAGTTTAGGGAGGGAAAATACACTACTGAAGTAACTTGTAAGATGAATTAGTCGCTAAGTTCTCTCTTTTGATTAATATGCATAGCTATGCTCTGACTCATATTTTTCCAGTTTTATCATTTCTCATTTGTTCTTTTGTTTTTGAAAAATATGAGTTCTGAAGATTTTAGCTTTTAGCTGTCTGATTTTCCGTTGTCTTCACTCTGTGAGATATACATGCGGTTTGACAAGTCAGTTAAATTCAATTTTAGATAAGTTTTTAGAGCATGTCTCACTATAAGCATCCACACTTAAAAATTGATTTTCTCCTGTCTCAAGTTTCAATTCTACATCCTAGCCTTTTCAAGGTATGATTCATGAGGGCCTAGCACTCCAGTAATGTAACATGGTTGGATTTTGCTGACAAAAGCTCCAATACCTCAAATACTGTGCATGGATTATATTGATTGCATTTTGTTCAAATGTCTAGAATTAACATATTGGAAGTTGAGGAGCATCCAAGGGTATCTTTTTAAATGTAGTAGTGTCATATTACCAGTTTGTTTATGATCTTGAACTTAGTGCAATCGAATGGCTCTTCCTAAAGAGTTGTGGATAAAACTGATCCGTTTGTTAATGTTCATCAGATAGCATCGGAAATGTTTCTGAAGGTGCAGTTGTCGTGGAATGTAATCATTTCAGCAGAAGACTTGGATGCAAAGGGATTAATGCTGCAAAGGTCCATCATAATACGCCTCTTGGATGACTTCGCATGTAAGAAGGCAACAAAGGACCTGGGTTATTTCTCTGCTGTGACACACTGGATAGCATTGGCGAAGGGAAAGTGAGACAACATTCTGGAGATGTCCTTTTCCCTGTGGTCTTCAGTGGCATCACCTTCAAGCTTTTCCAGGGAGAAATCCTGGATGGAGTGGTGTACAATGTCCTCAAGCATGGGGTCTTCTTGAGATGCGGGCCTGTCAGGAAAGTCTATCTTACCAACCAAATGATGGTGGACTACAAGTATGTGCCTGGGGAGAATCCTATATTCCTGAACAACAAGCTTTCCAAGATTGGTAAAGATGTGACGGTCCGATTCATGGTGATTGGAGCAAAGTGGCTTGAGGAGGAGAGGGAGTTTCAGGCGTTGGTCAGCTTGGAGGGTGACTCCTTAGGACCCATTTCATAGTACGTTTGTCACATAACTGATATGTCTCTATGACGCTGCTTCCTCTGTAAATGAATCACTTTTAGATGGGTTCTTCTATTTCGTGATAGTCCTGCTGGTTGTGACCCGAGGAGGGAGGGACATACTGCAACCTGTTCAATAGCTTTAGCTAGTTGATCTTATAAGCATTGTGACTGGATGCCACCAGGACTGTTAACTCGGTTTTTAAAAAGCTATAGCAAGTTAAATAGCGATGTTTATATGATATGTGATGGTTAAGATTCCCCTCCTCGATGTTCTGTATGTTCTAGCTAGTAGGCTTCCATGTGTTTTTCTTTCTGAGGTCCTTTGATGATGATGCATCTGCTGCGGACTAAGGGGTGGCTCCTACTATAGGAATTTGGTGTAGAGAGCTGACCTGTTTTCTGGCCATAGCTACCTGTTTTGGTGAATCGCTGGTTCCTAAAGATTAGCGTCGATTGCCTCCTACCTTTTGAACCAGTTTTACACCTCAAGTGGGGAACATGCATGAATATCAAGGAATTAAACCTACGGCTATTCATTCGATTCTCCAAGTCCATCTCCTTACTTTTCCTCCTCGTTGCTACGGCTCTCTCGATCTAGTTTCTTTTAAAGTAGAATTTACCATACATGCTTCTGCCGGTCCGAGCTCGTGGAGCAGAGATATGGAGGCGGTGATGGCGGCAGCAATAATAGCAATTGAGTAGCGGTGGCGGCGGAGGCGGAGTGGTGACAATTAGGGGTGTGCAAAAGAATTGGGATCTGCTCGGAGCCCAGGATTAGACCGACTTGAAACTGGTGATTTCTAAAGGGATCGGTCCGGTTTCCGGTTCCATGGGCGGATCCACCGCCCGCCCACCTGCATCCGAACCGATATTATAATAATAATAAATATTAATTTTTATTATAAAAAATAATTTTTTTTGGTTGAAAAAAATTAAAATTTTGAAGCCCCATGTTTAGAATTCTTATTGTTCTATTTGGAACCCTAATTTTCTATTCGCCAAATAGCCATTGCAATTTTATTGTCGAAATCTTGAAGAGTACAATAAAGGTCAAGAAACAAGTGACTTGCATAGCGTCTCTCGGTTTCATCTTCTCCATCCATCAATGCATATTGAGTGTGAGACCGGTTTCATGGATCCACCCGGGAACCGGACCGGCCGGCGGTTCGGTTCTTGGGTGGATCTATGGAACCAACAGGTGGTTCCTGGATCCAATTTTTTTGGAACCAGTTTTTAGTGGGCGGTTCCTAGTTCTGAAGTGGGAACTGTCCATCCGGACGATGCACACCCCTAATGACAATGATGACCCTTAACAAATGCATTGAAATTGTGAGTCATTTGAATGGATCTTAGTTATATTCAAATCGAATATAAGTCTTTAAAACACATAAAATAATAGATCAATTTGGTTTAAGACATGTGACCCAGCACATGATATAATCCTTTCCTTTGCCAACTTAAACAGAAATAAAGAAAATAAAGAACGACCCATATCCATTTCCTCCAAATTCTGGGAAAAATTAAACATTACCCAAAATCAAATTTTATTTGCTGTGAAAAGTGTTTCCTGGCTGTTCGGCTCGAGAGCACGTGCATGATGAGCTCTCCCATCAACCCTTTTATAAGGAGAGGAGAGAGACTCGCTGGCTAGTGCAGCATCGCTTGGAGCTCCTCTGCAGGCTTCGAGCGAGAGCCTTTTACGTGGACGCTCGCCTCATCATCGTCCTCGTCCTCTCACTTGGAGACCCACTACGATCACCTCCTCGAGAACTCCTGCGACGATGCTTCATCGTTGAAGCAAATCCACCCTTCTCTCACCACTCCCGGTCTCGTCACACGAGACCCACACTTGCGCGAGCAGATCGTCATCAAATACTCCAAATTTGGACGCCCAGATAGCGAGCGGTCATTGTTCGACGGCATCACTGCCAAGTGGGGGAGGCCCAATTCATTCCTAATGGAATACGATGATGCGAGCCCATGCCAATAATGGGCATCGTGCGGATACGTTGGCGCATTATGCCCTTCTGCGCAGAGGTGGCGTCTTGCCTAATAACTACACTTTCCCTTTTGTTCTCGAAGCGTGTGCTGCCGACCCGAAGCCGCTTGCTCGCGGTTGGGAAGTTGTTCATAGGGAGACCGTAAAAACTGGGTTTGAGTCCGATACGTATGTTGAGGCGGCTTCGGTTGATGCATATGCAAAACTCGGGCAAATCAGTCATCCGCGCAAGGTATTTGATGGAATGACGCAGAGGGACCTCGTTTGTCGTTGGACCATCATGATTACTGCCTACGAGCAGGCTCAGGAGCCACTGATGCTAATTTGCAGGATGCAGCGAGAAGAGTCTTTCGCCCGATCCGGTTGCTGTGGTTAAGTGTTGCCTCTGCTGTTGGGCAAGCGGGGAATATTATGTCTTTTCAAAGATATATAAAAAAAAAAGATAAAAGAAAACTACGGCATCTTCAACTACATTATTAGGAGGTGTTGAGAGCCGTCTACGGCCTAAAAGAATTGAATTGTTTGATGGAGGTTCAAATAATGCATGTTTTCGAAAAGTTTACCCGATGTGTTAGCATTTACCAAGTTGGAGACAAATTGGACGCAACTAGAAGTTATAGAGTAGATCGTTTTATTCAGTAAAGCTATGCGGCTTTTGGTATTGAAGGATATATAAGTATGATCTCAAAAGGGCAAGAATTGGACAAGTACGAAAGTTGTGCAAGCTAAAGGTGAGTGGTTCCAAATTGACACTAATTCTTAATTTTTGAAATATGCAACTTATTTTATACACCCTAAAATCGGATTAGAATCGGTTCAATCTAATGCTCATCCCTAACATGGATCGATTTGAAAACTAAACATAAAGGCCTTTTAAGTTATTTTGGAAAGTTAAATCTAAAGAGAAAATGAACTAAAATTGAGAAATCTATTAATTTTTCCTTAAGATAAACATGTTAGTATTCATAAATTTGCCCTAAATTGATAAATTTCTCTCGAACGTATTAATTTAGGGTTTTTAAAATAAATGCGGCATGGGTACATTATAATGACTCATTAAAAACCTCTTCTTTACGTGTAAATGGGTAAAGGAGCTTGACAACAACGCGGGGCTATTGTGCGCCGCGGGGGCTGTGTGCGCTACCTGTCCCCCTCCTCCACGAACAGCAAAAGAGAAAAGTGGGGTTTAAGTTTTGCACCGATCTAAGCCTCGCCACCATCGTCTTCTGCGCTTGCATTGAGGCGATTAGGCGCTCTCGAATTTGTCGTCCTCACTGCAATTATGTTCAAGAAGTAAGCTCCATTGCTAATCCCTCTTTCCCTATCGATCCCTATCTTGCTCTTCGGCTTTGCTTGGATATCCGCTCCCGTTCTCTACGCGGCGCTATGTGGGTGTTTTTGGTACGATTCGTGGTGGGCGAAGAATCGTGTTTTTCGGTTGCGATTATGTTAAAAAATTTGAACCTTACGGGAGTTTCTGTGGATCGATGTGTCGAGGAAGTGAAATCGGTCGGCGACAAAGAATCGTTGCGACTTTTTAAGTCTTGGGTACTTGGGTTTCGTGTTCTCTGGCGGTAGTAAATCTTGGGCGTCGTCGGTTGTGCGTCCGGCTGAGGTTGGTTAGCGATTGTCATGTGCTCCAGAGTGTGAGCTACGCTTACTGGGGAGCCGTTCAATGGGCAGTAAAGCTTGATGATGCGGGAATTTTTCTTTAGTTTTTCCTCCTCTCCGGATTTGCGTTCGGACGGGCCTAATCCCGTCGTTTTGATTAGTAGAATACTATGTCGAGGATCATTACCATCTTTACTAGTCGTCGTGAATGGAAGGATTGTTGATATAGATCGTGTGGGAACATTTACTGCCCTATGCCAATCTTTTCATTTGGATTTCTCAGTAAGTATCATCTTATGGTGTAATACATGGGTCAACTGCAGAGACAATTGTTGGGTTTTTTTTTTTTTGGGTAATGGCCCGCTACCTAGTCTGCAAGGTTTTTGGCTTGCGCTTGATTTGGGTTACGAAATGCTTGGGCTGGGGAATTGGTCGTCCTGTATGCTTGTCTTGCTGTACAGTAACTGTTGGTTTAAGAAAGATTAGAATGCTGCCTTAAGAATGGTCCTATTCTGTAGTACTGTTGCTGTAAGGTTGTAATCATGAACAGCCTATCCTATTGAAGCTTGGGCAAATTTGTCAGGGATGTCTTGCTCTATGGTAGAACTCTTTAAGATGACTGAGTACCCACAACATTTTAATCTTCATCAAGACTGGAAAATCGGATGATGCTTTCAAGTAGATTATCTGTGAATTCTTATGGGGATTGGGTTTCTATATATTATATTTCTAATTAACTGTTCTTGTTGGCTTTGTTTACCTGCTTGATGCTGATGTTCCCGCCTATGATTGGGAGAGAGTACTCTATCTATTTCTCTCTCTCTCTCCCTCTCTCTCTCTAGATCAACTGGTCACAAGTTCACTTTTCAGGTTCTCCTCAGAAGAGGTATCTGCACAAAATCAAGTGAAGGCATCTGTACAACGTAAAATACGACAAAGTATTGCAGAAGAGGTCTGATAATTATTTGATCTTTAATATTTTTCTTTTCCTGTCCATCACTTGATATGATTTGATTCACTTGTGCTGTTGATTCAGTATCCAGGATTAGAGCCAGTGCTGGACGATTTGCTTCCCAAGAAGTCTCCATTGATTGTTGCCAAATGGTTTGCTCTCATCTAATCGCTATTTATTTTGTCGATTTCCTTTGTAAGATTTCAGTTGATAGACACTTTCTTCTTGTGGCTTCCTTTAAAATTATATAATGCTGTCAAGACTCGCCTCTGAGAGGGCTTTCTTTGCTTCCCTCTAGTCAAAACCATCTGAATTTGGTTCTGGTGAACAATGTTCCTCTCTTTTTCAACATCCGTGATGGTCCTTACATGCCAACCCTACGACTTCTGCATCAATGTAAAGTATCTCTCACCATCTTCTCAAGTTTTCATAGCTCTCTTTGATTTGTAGATGATAATACTCTCTAACATTACTTATCTGCAAGTTCACAGTACCATGTCGATGCTACTCTTAGATGGGCCTTAGTAAATTTAGGGCGTGTCCTGATAGGTTTTTTCTTTTTACCTAATCCAAATCTTGGGAAGGACACACTTTTGACTTTTTCCTAATCCAGAACACCTCGGACTTTCACGATATACAAATTTTGACACATTGTTTTTGCTGAAGCATAAACAATCACACGCATATATGTTTGAGTGCTTGCAGAGTGTATATTTGAAAATGCATCTTATTAGTAGTTATTCATCAATCTTTAAATTGGAGTTGCATATGAATTACAGAAAGTCAGATAACTTCAGTGTAGGCTGACATGACTAAATGCTGATTATGTCTGATTCTTTAGGCTGGATTCTCTGCTTTAAATTGTAATCATGTCATATTTTTGTTAACCAAGTCGTATCTTGTTAACTGAGTCATATCTTGTTAAATATATTTTAGATTAACTTCTAGGTCGGAATAGATAAACTTAATGTTCAGACAATACCTCTTTGTCACTTGGAGCAAACCTGATTGGGGGCTTCAATTTGGTAGATGTGCTAAACTTGAATCGAGATCATCATCAGAAAATTTGCCTGTTATGACAATGTTGCTTGTTAGAAATTCTTGAGTTGTTGCATCTAATGTTGCTGAGTGTGGTGCAGATCCAAACATAATGAAGAAATTACAAGTAGACAGGGGTGCAATAAGATTTGTTCTTGCTGGTGCAAACATTATGTGTCCTGGCCTCACCTCTCCTGGAGGTGCTTTGGATGATGAAGTTGGTGCAGAGACTCCTGTGGTAAGAGTCATGCCTATCAATTTCCACTGCTGCACACCTACCAACGTTGAGTCTATCCAACAATGTTTAGTGCTTGGTTTAATTGGTAGCAATTCTCTTTTAAGACACTGTTTAATTTAGACTTGAGTTATGTGCTTTTGGCTGTGGCATTATAGTGTAGAAAGGTATATTTTTTCATTTTTTTATTTTTTTTTCAGGCAATTATGGCTGAAGGCAAGCAACATGCTCTTGCAATAGGCTTTACAAAAATGTCAGCTAAAGACATGTAAGTTTCCTCCCATATCCACATTCAAGAATCAGAATCTCTTTCATAGAATCATATTTGGAACCTACTCAATAGAATTCTCGGTGAACAACATGAATAATAGTTACTTGTTTCTTGTTTTGCATGTCTTTCATATCTCTTTTTAAGACTAAGTCAATTGCTTGATATGCAGACGGGCTGTTAACAAGGGCATTGGGGTGGATAACATGCATTATCTTAATGATGGTCTTTGGAAGGTAATGCATCATCTGACTTTGCATACTCCTAACCAGCCCGAACAAGAGAACAAGCATATGTTTATTGATGATTTTGTTTACTTATCATGTGATTTTTGTATGGGTTGCCTCTGCTGGTCGTATTTGCCTTTGTTTTACCAGCAACTGACTTATTATCTACCGGTGTTATAACCATGCAGATGGAGCGTTTAGATTGATGATGAAGCTTCAGAGTATTCATTCCAGAGGATAGTGTTAATCCATATCTTATGACTTTGTGAAGGCCCTTATTTGTACTTTCTTTCCCCTTCCGTTGTTCAATTATGAGTCAAGAGGTCACGTGTTTCTCCATCAGGCTGGCCTTTTCTTCATCGAGTGAAGTTTATGGTCAGGTCTGCTGTACAGATGCATCCCTCGTTAACCATTATGGATTTGGCGTTGAATTCTGATACAAGTTGATGGGTAGCATTCAACTGTCGAAGCATGATGGTGGAACCCAACTTTTACAGCTTCTAGCACAGGTTCGGTTGTGGTTCTCTTTGAAATGGATGAGGGAGTCTGTCGGATGTAGTTCTCATCTTCTATCCAGGATCCATTTCAAACTGGTTCAAATATCTTTTCCTGCGCAATCAACAATATTTTTTTGCTGAGTTTTCACAAGAAGAGAAATCAATGTTAGGTAATGTATATGCTGAAGGGAATCATTCATATATTTCTTAAAGCAGGGTGGCTGGCGAGGCCCTTGCTGGACCACCGGCGAGGGCAGGTGTAGTAAGTATAAATGCTCATATATATTTCAGGATAGAATTAGTGTTAGGTAATGTATTTGCTAAAGGGAATCATGCTTTCTTCTTATTTTATGAATTGACAATTAGTTATAACACCGGCTTCTTAATTTGTTACTTTTAAACCTAAAGTATTATCTGAATGAACCTTATTACATGTCCATTCACAGCCCTGTAGATGAGCATACTCATTTAGTACTAAATGCTCCTTTTTTTTTTTTTTTGAATTTCGCTTTTAATTGATGATCGCCAAGATTGATGATAAAAGAGTAAAAGGACAACATAGAAGAATGAATGTCGATAAGCTGTGATGTTGCATTAAAGTGGGCGAAAAGATTAATTTGAGTTGGTCCTAGATTAAGAATAATGCAAGCAAATTAAAGACGTTCGATCGATCATGGTTTTCGATTTTCCAAATAAGTTAAAATTAAAAGAAAAAGGTTAAAATTTAGAAAATGTGACCTTAATTTGCTCTGAGGAAGCAAAGGAGTCCAAGGCTTATTTTCAAATCCATCAATGATTTTATTTTGGCTAAGTACCTTTATTATCGCACGTAAATTTAACAAATGTTAAGAAATGATTATTTTTAATATAAGGTCTTATACAATACCGCGTGCTTAATTCTAATTTGTCATACCGTAAGATCAAGAGGCGTTCTCCTCCCCATGTTGCGGTTCCCGATTGATCTTCTTCTCTACATGTAGCCTGTACATTTAACCTTGAAACAACATTTGGGACAGCGCACTTAAATGTTTTCGGCATACTCCAAATAACCACTGAATAATATATGCTTTTTTTTTTTTTCGTGTGGATCCTACTTCAACGAAAATTTCACAAGTTGACTTTTTTTCATTAGGACCGGATAAAGACCAAAAGGTGGCTTAAAACCAATATTGCATTATCTAATGGACCCTTAACCATAACTTGTCCGATTCAACCCAAAAAAAGAAAAAGAAAAACCATAACTCAGCCGCTGATTTTTCAATTGCATTATCTAATGGACATGAATTACCAACATTCGCCATAGGGTAAACTATGGTCTTTCCAACCCCTGAGTTAACTCTCCCTAGAACATAGCTTACAACTTTCATGTACAATTGCAGTAGAGGCGAGCTCGGAGTCCGAAGCAAAAGATGGTACTCTCTTTCTCTTCTCTCTCTATGCTTTCAGTAAGGACTCAACACTCCAAAAAGCTTAAATTTCATATGATGGCATTATAACTAAAAGAGGAGAAAGAATAGGGGTCGTGCCTCTTCGTACAGGTCAACCTTAGATGATGTTTTATTTTTCTAAATCTGATTTAAGGGTTAATGAAGTGTCCATCCATTTATTCCTTTAAAATTTCTTTTTCTCATTTGACTTTTCCTCTCCCCTCACTCTCTTTCCCTCTCTCCCCACATCAACTTCTGGGTCATCAGCTCTCTCTCCCTCTCTCCCCTACGGCAACCGGATCCGCCCCTGCCCGACGGGCTTAGACATGGTCATGGAGGAGGGAATCCAGCTCCCAACCATCGTCGTCGTCCGTGACCAGTCATCCAGCAAGTCGAGCGTCCTTGAGTCCCTCGCCGGCACCGACCTGTCGCTGAATCGCATGACAGCGAGCGAGGTTTAGGAAGTACTCCCTCAACCTGGGTGACCAACCCATTGGCGGAGACCGTCCAGGCGTTGACCCTCGAGATGGAGCGGGTCGGGTCGAAGCACTCAGGCGGGCGCAGTGAGGCTGAAGGAGGTGACGGAGTGGTCGGGGACGAAGAGGAAGGTGTTGGCATCAAGAACTCAAGAACTAGGGGGATGGAACCACCACCACCACCACCACCATCACTCAAGGTTGGGGGCGAGGGTGCGGCGGATGGCGTCGCAGTCGCGGAATTGAAGGGCCCTTGTACAGGGTGCGGACCGCCGTCCGATTCGTACCTTTTTTCAGAGATGTCAGGAGTTATGTTAGACTTAGCGAAGACACTGCGAGGGGTGAAGTTCCTAGCTAACATCAAATGAATGCAACAAACCAAGCGAAGGGCAACCGAAGAAATCCTGGATTTTGACATTTGCTTCAGAGTCTGCAGTTGTTCTCTTTCACTACACCAAACCTACGAACTTTCACCGAATGGATTCTTCCTCGTGCAGTGTGCTTTGTCGAAGGGCTTGAGACTTGGGATCTCAGCAGGAAATGCGAAGGTTGCAACAAGCCTTTTTCACATTCACGTCGAGACAGTTTTCACATGACCAGAGAGATGAGAAGAAAAACAGAGGAAAACAGAGAAGCAGGAAAAGAAAATGATTTTGCAGCGGAAGGGTTACAGAACATGTAAAACCCCTTAAGATAAGCAGCGTAGGATCTTTTGAGATATAAAATTTATTCAAGGCTACAGAACATACAACATGACGTCGTCCAGAACAGACCTGCAAGGGAAGGTTACAGACGAATGGAATTCGTATAAAACACACTTCACCACTTCGAAAGCCGGAAACTAGCGCCCTTCTCTAATAATCCTTTAATTCGCAATGGACACGAACGGGATTACCAATATTAGGGCGCACGGGATGAAAATTGGCCAAAACAAGTCACCAAGTAGAACGTACGTAAGAAGACCACATTCGACGCAACCAAGAGCGACAGTGAACATAGCAAAGACAAATCGAAGCCCTGAGTCTATATCTTGCCCTCTCATCTCAAAGATGAGTCTTTGCCTGATAATTTTAATTGCCGTGCAGATAAGCAGGATGCCAGGTGCACTGGGAATGTTGCTCGGACCTATAGAGCTGTGCCTCTCCCTAATTAGCTGACGTAAGCCCTGCTCCAACGAATCAAGATCTTCGTTGATTTGAGTTATATGTTGCGCTGCATGCCTTAACATCACCAAGTAACTGGTTAGACAACCGTCTTTCACCGGAGTGCAAACGGTATGGATCAAGAGTAAGCATATTCATAGATCAACATTATATATATATAGGCTATTTGAACTGGTTTCATGGTTCCAGTACGAATTACGAAACCAGCAATATTCAGATTAATGGACGGAAAAATTCGGCGATTTGAACAGTTTTCAGTATGCAACATCGAAAGGACAGGGACGAGCTCACCTTATCTAAGCGGCGTGCAGATGGTTTCTAAACAAAACAGCATGAATTTACTCGAGAGGCCTCCAACTCACAGGAGGAAGTTGGACTACAAAGATATTGCGGTGCTTACCTCAGAAGACCGTGATTGGCTGAGTTGTTATTTCCCATGGATCTCCGATCGATGTGTGGCTACTATCTTCTTCACTTCTGCAACATGAATGCGGAGATCTTGACATTTATATATACTCAAGGAGCATACAAATATATACTCGTGTGTGAGACATTGACGAGTATACCTTTTTCATGTGAGACATTGACGAGTATACTTTTTTCAATCCTTCGGATGTGATAGTGACTACGAGTATGTGTGATTTGCTTTTTTCAATCGTTCAAATGTGATAATGACTACGAGTATGTGTGATTTGCTTTTTTCAATCGTTCAAATGTGATAGTGACTACGAGTATGTGTAATTTGCTTTTTTCAATTCTTCTAATGTGACAGTGACTACGAGTATGTGTGATTTGCTTTTTTTCAATCCTTCTAATGTGACAGTGATTACGAGTATGTGTGATTTACTTTTTCCAATCGTTCGGATGTATTGACGAGTATGTGTGATTTGCTTTTTTCAATCCTTCACTGTGCGAGACATTGACTAATATTCTTTTTTCGCTATTTTCAATCCTTCGGAAGGATTGAAAAAAGCATACTTAAAAAAGATTGAAAAAAGCATACTCATCGATGTAGACATCGACGGATTGAAAAGTCAAATCCGTCGAAGGACTGAAAAAGCATACACACACACATGTGTGTATGCTTTTTCAGTCCTATATGCTTTTCCACTCCTCCATGAGCGTTGGGTCCTCGTGCTTTTCCGGTGATCCGACTCCCCAATCCCTGCCGTTGTCTATATATATACTCATTCCTCCTGGGAGGAATGCCCCTCCCATTTGAGACTCTTGACTTGAGGTAGTATACACATGGGTGCTGGGTGCAAACTAACGTTGCCTCGTCTCCTGAGAGGAATGTTCCTCACATTTGACACTCTTGACTTGAGGTTCTTATAATCTATTGCTTTCGTGTCTTTACATTTTTTCAAATTCCTCTGCAATCATGGAGCACCAAAGAAGCAAGATGTCATTTTTAAGAATTTGATTTTCTATGCAAAATTGAAAAATTCAGTCGATTTCTAGGTACGTGCATCCTCATTATTAATGATAAGTGCACCAAAAATTTTAAAACTTATTACGAAAGTACAATTGAGTTATAAAACTTTCAAAAAGTACAATTAAGTCTTTAAACTTGTTATAAAAGTACAATTGAGTCATAAACTTTTAAAAAATATAATCAAATTCTATAACTTACCATGAAAATATAATTGAATCTTAAAACTTTTAAAAAGTGTAATTAATTGAAGGACTTGATTAGACTAATTTAACATGTTTTAGTACTTGATTGTAGTTTTTGAAAGTTTTAGATTTTAATTACACTTTCGTAATAAGTTTTAGGACTTAATTGCATTTTTTGAAAATTATCGTGATATATTTTAAGACTTCTACTACATTAATTTTTAATTGGCGGTGAATTCTTTGATATGAATTGATGCATGGCATTCAACTAATGAAGCAAGATGGTGGATTCCAAATTTTTCCAGCCTCTAGGACCACATTCATTTCTAGTTCTCTTACTTTGAAACGGAGAGGGACTCTCTGTAGGATGTTCTCTTGTTCCATCAAGGAACCATTCAAAATTGTTCACACCTTTTTTCCTGTGGTGCTTACCGATCTTTTTTTGCTAAGTTTACACAAGAAAAATGAATTAATGTCAGGGAATGTAATTACAAAAGGATATCATACATACATTTCTTAAAGGGGCAGCCCTGGCGAGGATTGCCACCTCACCAACCACTAGAGACAACAAGTATAATGTTCACAAAGGAAATTACCAAAAAGTTTTAAATTTATTGTATTTGTACCAATTCAATGCTAAACCTTTCACTTGTACCAGTTCAGTTTTAAGCCTTTCGAAACTTACCAATTTAATCTTAAATTGTCAATTGTACCAATTTAGTCCTAAACTTTTTAATGAGTTAATAATTTAACTTAAACCTTTTAATGAATTACTAATTTAGTTATTCTTGCCAATTTTGGTTGGAAATCGTTGACGTAATAGTCTAGTTAGCACTATCATCTTACATGGCATGGCCGACGTTGATGTGGACAACTTTACTTTTTTTGATAAATTTCTAAATTTTTTATAAACATTTGAATTTTTTCTTTTTTTTTTCCTTTGCTTCTTCCTCTAGGTGCTAGCCAAGCTCGGCAACAATGAGGTCAGCCTTGCCCTGGTTGGCCCTTGGCAAGGGTGAGCCTCGCTCAGCCATTGGCAAGGCTAGACCCTCACTAGGATCTAGTGAGGTCGAGCTAATAAGGTTGACCAAGGATGAGGTTGAAAGGGAAGAAGGAAAATAAATTATAAAAATTTCATAAAGTTATAAAAAATTACAAAAATTATCCTAATTAGTATTGATTGTGCCACGTAGGATGACCGATGCTTACTAAATTATCATATCAGTGATTTCAAGGCCAAAATTGGTTGAAATGACTATGGACTGAATTGGCAACTCATTAAAAAGTTTAGGACTAAATTGACACAATCGAAAGGTTTATGACTAAATTAGCAAGTTGTCAAAAGTTTGAAACTGAATTTGCACAAATGCAATAGGTTTAGGATTTTTTGGGCAATTTTTTCAATGCTCATACATATATTTGAGTTCAGAATTAATGTTAGGTAATGTAATTGCTAAAGGGAGTCATCTCAGTTTCTTATTTTTACGTCATGTATTTCATTTTTGCACAAGAATATTTGTAACATTGCTTTATGATTTCAACAATTACTCTTTTGTGTTTTGGGAGTAAGCTAAATTCCTCAATGATCTTTATTTTTTTAGGGGCCAAGTAACTTTTAATGTTTTTAAGAGATGTTAACCAATGATTGTTTTTATAAGGTCTTATACAACATCGAGCCCTTAATTGTATTTTTTTCTAAGACCATCAGGTTAAGCGACATTCTTGTGCGTGTGTACAATTCTAATTACACTTGTCAAATTGGGTACATAACCTATTTATGATCCATTTAAATATTAAATGAGTCATAAATGGGTCAGACTTTTTTTTTTAATTATTTATAATGGGCTTAAAACTAAAAAGACTAAAATACATGGATCGTTAATGGGTCAAAGTTTAAACTTATTTAAAATCCATTAGAATCCATCTACTCCTCAGTCCTCTAAGAGGACTCATCTCATCTCCTCTCTCGAATCAAAACGACAAAACCTTTCTCATCGCACGGCAAGAATGTCGTCTTGCTCCCACCGCTCGCACAACAACTCCTCCTCTCGCTCGCACAACGGCACCATCGCATGTGGCCACCACCATCGTCGGACCTCTCTCGATCCCTAACTTCCACTCGCGCCCACACAATCCCAGCCGCGGCGCCTTGCTGGCTTGATTGGCCGTGAATTTGCCTAAGAGTGTCAGTTTCTGCAGATTATCAGCAATGGGAAGCTAAGAAGTGCATAGCACTAAGTGGCGACAAATAGAACATCGGCATGGACAACTGTAGCTTCCTTCATTTCACCTTCCGGCGAATGCATGGTTGAGCCCACGAAAGAGATAATCAAGAACCACAGCCCACCGCTTTATGGATCCTTCTTGTACAAGGACTTCCTATCTACTTTAATAGTAGATACATGTGAAGGAAAACCACCCCTAAAGCGTTATACCCTTTAGAAGCAAAAATCTTACATAGCTACCATATGAATTGTGCATGTACTAAATCATGCTAAGTGCAATGTCGGGTTTTCCTGTGCTGCAACTGCCCTACCTATGAAGAAGCTATTCATCAGAACAAGATAATCCAAATGTAAAACCAATAGATTTAATATCGTTGAGATACCGTGCTTTGTCATATGGTCCAATTTATTTTGCATCACAATGAACCCCGATTTCTTTTAGCCTCTAGAGTGGGAGTAACTAGCAGATTTGAATAGTGAAAATTCAAAAGTACTACACAAAACAGGTCAAAGAATTGACTCTGAACCCTTTTTTCACCCCCTCAAATTACTCTCGTGGATTTGCGGCGACTGCCTCTTATCTTCTCTAATTTACATAGCCTACTGTACTGAGAACGAACAAGAGGATATTGGGCTACTTAAGCAGCTTCACTCGAAATGAGGAAAAAAAATGATAGGTTTATTGTTGATATTTAAATTTTGGCTATTCATTTAAGTATTTATTAATTGCATTGAAAAATTAGGGATTAATTTTTAACCCCTTCACAAAAAATTTTCATTGAAATTGCATTGCATATAGATATTAGGGGCATTTGCATCAGTAGATTTAAAATTAAAAATTCAAAAAAAAAAAGAAAAATTAATTAAAAAAATCGAAAAGAGGCCGGGCCAGGGCTGGGCCCGCCCGGCCCCCATGCGGCCCTTTCCCTTTCCTCGCATGGGCCCGGCCCACTTCCCTTTTCTTTCTTCCTCGGCCCAGCCCAGTCCACTCGTTTTTCTTCTTCCCTTCTTCTCTCTCGCGCAGAAGCAATCTGCATGAAAACAGAAGATGACGATGATGAAGCAAGCAGAGGGTCAGAGCGCAGAAAAGAAGGAGAAGCAAAAGGCGGGTCAGAGCAGAAAGACGAGAAGATGGGAAAGGTCAGCGGCGGGTCAGAGCAGAAGCAGAGAAGCAGAAAGGCAGAACAGCAGCAGCAGGGACGAAAAAATGATGATGATGAAGCAAGCGGCGGAGTCAGACGGCGGCAGAGAGGGTTGACCGAGAAGAGAAGGCGAGGGTCTCAACGGCATAAAGAGAAGAGGGAGCAAAAAAGCTGAGGGGGGGAGCAAAAACAAGAGGACGGAAACAAAAAGACCGAGAGACGAGGAACGAGAGAGCAGAGGGAGAGAGTGAGAGACCGCCGGCAGCCACGCCTGACTCGAGGTCCACGTCCCGTTGTCGTGCCTCCGCTCTTTGTCCTTGAAGCCAGCTAGTGTTTGGTCGTAGTTGGAGCGAGGAGACAGGGCGAAGTCAGAGGTGAGAGAGCAAACCCAGAAGAGCGTTTGAACACCACCGGAGTCCGTTCGTCAGCCGCCGTCCGCCGTGAAACCTCACTCGAACCAGGTAGGCTTTCCCCCAGGGGTATTTTTTGTGCTGTTTTTGCAAGCGTCGAGCCGGAGCTCGCGCCGACCAGTTCGGGTGAGCCCCGGCCCCTGCCGTGTCTCCATTTACGTCCTTGTGCGTACCATCATGTTCGTTTATAAGCTTAAGCCCGAGTCGATTCTTGTTCGAGTCAAAAATCATTTGTTTCGACAATGCATACCCCCCGTTTGTTAAAATGCCTAAATGAAGTTCAGAATTTTTTATCGTCGGATCCGTGCTCGGTAGCTTAGTTTCGCGAATGTTTGTTAGCATATTGTGAACCTACCCTTGCCTTCGTGCTTTTCTTCATGTTATGGCAATTTTTCTTGAGTGGTCCGCGTCGAGTCGGGTGGGGACGTCCTCGGTTCCGGCGATGGAGGGCGTTCATGGTCGCCGGCAGCGCTCGGCGTCGGTAGGACAGAACGAACGACGCCGGACGATGACCCGGTGGCCCTCTAGAAGCTGGCACGGGCTCGTCGTACGTGGAGACAGGCCGGCGAAGAAGCTGCAGGAGCGTCGGTCGGGCGTGCATGGGGGCGTGCTGGGGAGAAGAAGACCAGAATAATAAAAGAGAAGACAAAAAAATAATAAAAAGAAAATAAAAAAAGACAAAAAAAAAAATGGAAAAAATTGGAAAAAAAAAATAGAAAAATAGGAAGGTGGGCTTCGTCTTGGGCTTGTGTACGCCGGGCTGGTTTCTTCGCGGGCCGGGATGGCTGGGCCGAGAGACAGAAATTAGAAGTGGGCTCTGTCTCTATTAAAATTTTTTGTGGGCTTTTAATTTTGTTTTTGGCCCAAGAATGTGGGCCTTCTTTTTGTTTTTTTAGTGGGTTGGGTCGGCCCGGTCTTCTGTGGCCCAATTCGGACCGACCGGGTCCAAGTCGGGTCAACAGGGCCGGGTTTCCGGACCCGGTCCGAATCATTTTTTCCTTTTTTAAAATTTTAAAAAATCCAAAAATTCAGAAAATCAAAAAATTATTAAAAATATTTAAAAAATTCGAAATTTCAGAAATTTCAGAAAATTCATGAGAAATTCAGAAACCTGAAAATTCATAAAAATTTTCAAAAAAAAAAAATATTTTTGTTCTATAAAGAAAAAAATCAAAAATATTAAAATATTGAAAATTCCAAAAAAAAAAAATTCAAAATCCCAAAAATTCCATGGATTGCTTTAGAGTTCCCTAAAAAGCTCTAAAATAATTCTTGGACAATTTTCTTTAAAAAAAAAAGGTGTCGAAAAATCATCGGCTTAAGACTGTGTTTAAAATTGAACAAACCCTTACGATTTCATCTTAGGGTTTTAATTATCCTCGAATACAATTACCCTTGAATGCACGCTTAGGATGCGATGATTATGGTTTTCCCCTTAGTTTAATTAGGATTGTTATTTATTTATCTCTTAATGCTTGTGTTTATTTTCGCCTGTAATTTATTTAATGTTTTCTTTAATTGCTTATCGCTATTTTGATGATTATGCACCCGCATGATCACCTCACATGTTAGTGGTCAAGCATAAAATCAATACAAGCTGCCTGACAAAAGTCTTTTTGAAATGAACAAGATTAGGTATCGAAATGGCACTAATTGGTTAATTAGTGTAATCAAGTCCCCGACTCTAGAATATCTGGTTGCGTAGAAAGTAGGGGTGTCAACGGGTCGGGTCGGGTCTTGATGTTACTCGACCCGACCCGAACAATAAGGGTAATGTCATTTGAGCCAACCCGACCCGACCCGAAATGCATAAAACATGAAACAAAAAAAAAAACGGGTCGGTTCGGGTCGGGTTTCGGGTTTTTTTATTAAAAAATGTTACAATTTTTTAATAAAAATATTATAAGGGGAATTCGAAATACTCTTACATGACGTTGCGATGCCTCGTCCAATCAATCCGTGAGCCGTGATGTCGCGAGGCCTCGTCCAACCCATCCATGAACCGTGACGCCGCGATGTCTTGTCCAACCCGTCCGTGAACCATGATGCCGCAAGACCTCGTCCAACCCGTTCGTGAACCGTGACGCCGCGAGGCCTCGTTCAACCCGTCTGTGAACCGTTAACTCATCCTTGAACTATGACGCCGCGAGACCTCGTCCAATTCGTCCGTGAACATCTCCGAGACAAATAATTTTTTAATAAAAAATTATGACAAAGGGAATTCGAAATGTTCTTACGTAACGTCGCGAGGCCTCGTCCAACCCATCCGTGAACATCTCCGCAGACGGATAATTTTTTAATAAAAAATATGACAAAGGGAATTCGAGATACTTTTACGTGACGCCACGAGACCCCGTCCAACTCATCCATGAACATCTCCACAGACAAATAATACTCCTTCCTCTAAAGTTCTGCGTCGGCCGCGAAAAAGAAGCAAATCATATGAAAGATGGGGAGAGAGAGAGGGGGGAAGAGGGAGAGAGATTTTGATAGGGGCCAACAACGACGAACTCGTGAGATGAGACGTGTTGGATGAGTTGTGAGTAGAATGAGTTGTAGAGGAAATAGCTTGGGTGAGTGTATTTGAGTTGAAGCTTTTAATGTGTTTGGGTCGGAACAATGTTCCAACCCTAACTTGACCCAAGCATGTATTCCATTTGTGTTTATAATTGTTATCCAAACAATATTAAGACCCGAAACATGTACCATATTTATTTCGTGTTTGGATCGTGTTCGGGTCATGTTCGAGTCGGGTTGGATGAGTTTTTTTGACACCCCTAGTAGAAAGTGAGGCACGCTCCCATGCCTCGTTTGATTTCTAGTCGACCCCAATAGGCTAGCGGCGACTTCTTATTTGAAAATTTTCATGAACACCCAATGTCACGCAGGGTATGGGCTTAGGAGAGCCACGTCTAATGAGGGTCCTCAACCCACTATATGGATAATACCCCTAAACTTATTTATTTATTCGGATAATTCCTTTCCCCCATTGGGATGGAAAAAATAGGTCGCGACATTTATCATAAGTAATTCAACATTTAAATGATGAGACTAGGAGATATCATATTAGGATAGGTCTTAGAAATTTTCAACGACAGACGGTGATTTTCGAATGCATTAGGCATTTTAGATAAGCTAGGAATGCTCTTCAACGTGGCCGGCAACAGCAAATAGAGAACGAAAAAGACAAAAAAAAATAATTAAAAAATGATTTTTTAAAATAAAGATTAATTTAAAATTTATTTTTAAAAATAAAAAATAAAAAAATAAAAATAAAAATTATTAAGAATTAGATTTTTAAAAAATAAAAAATATTAAAGGAATATAATCTTTGAAAAAAATTATAAGAATAATTTTTCCTAAGTTTAATTATATAGGAAAATGTTTTAATAGTATGGGTTGGATCAGGTATGAGTTGGGTATGGGTCAAAATTTTTATATTATGCTTAAATGGGTCATAAACAGATTAATGAGTCAATTTGGGTTATACCATTTATGACCTGACCCAAACTCAATGGTCTGACCCAAACTCGATCCGATCCAACCGTTTAACGGATCTAGTTCTTAGTTCTAATTGAATCTCCACACTATGCTAATGATCTTATAAGTAGACAAACCTCTAGGGCTTTTTCTTGTCCTGAGGTCGCTTTCGTGCACAGAAGGGGGAGTAAGGGATGTGGAGGATCAAGGAAGAACACTTGGATCTGGTAGAGAAGGCGAAGCGGTTCATGGAGAACTATTACAGGACGTTCGACGAGGATCGGGCGGGCTTGATGAACCTGTACTGGGAAGAGTCGGTGCTGGCATGGCACGGCCGGGAGATCAAGGGCAAGGAGGCTATCATCGCCAAACTCACCTCCCTTCCGCAGTGCCACCACGAAATCGCCGAATTCAATTGCAGGCCCCAGTGTACACCCGGCAGCGTGGCCGTCAGGGTCTCCGGTGAGACGTGGATAGGCGGCAAGAATGACAAGGCGGAAGCCGTCGTTTCACACCAGGCCTCTCTCTATATCTCTCTGATGAAGGATCTATTTGTGTTTTTATAATTTAAAATTCTTTTTTTTTGGGTGTCGAAGAAGAAGGATGGGGTTTGGATGAGATGTTGGGCATTTTTGTTGTTGATTGAACATCACCCACCACTATGATCCGTTTATCCATCCATCCCATCCACTGTTAGCAGGGATATCTGTCTGTCTGTAGCGTAAGGGAAAGGAATCGTTGAATTGTTGATCCGATGATGAAGTTGTTTAAGAAAAAAGCTATAGAAATTTGAAAATTTTTTAAAGTTTTTATTTCTTGTCAATTCTTTGCAATTTCTCTATCCATCTATCGATCAAACGATTAATTAATCCTCCTGCGCATAAATACTGACAATCGTGGATCCTTACCCTTGTAGTAGTCGTACGTCTCCAGCTTTTTGTCTAACGCTCTGGCTCTGATTCTTTGCCTTCAGACGTTCATTCTGTTTCCAGCACCAGAAGGAAGCTTTTTCGTAGGAATACAAAGTTGGAGTCCCCGTGATCTCACGAAGCAGCGGACATCCTTGCTTGCACTGCAAATGTCCGCCTCGGCACCGGCAGTGCCCATCCCCCTTCCTCCTCTTCCAACGGCCATGACATGGTACCACCACATGACATCACTAGCGTATGTCTCGGCACGAGCACTGCGTGAGCCTGCCTTGTCACCGGCACTGCCCCTGTCAGCCTCGGCATCAAGTGAGTCCGCCTCGGCACTGCCCATGTCCACCTCGGCATCAAGTGAGTCTGTCTTGGCACTGCCCATGTCCAATTTGAAAATTTCCACCTCGGCAGGTGCCCAGTCCATGATGAAACGTCCTTAGGGCTGATGATGTTTTATTTTCTATGTTCTAGACTCTCCTTAGGTCTGATGATATTTTACGTTTTCAATGTTTCATTGCTGTACCGGTTGAAACATATTTCTATATATATATATATATATGAGTTCATGTTTGAATCCGAGTCCAGCCTATGTCAGGTTGCGTTTTATATCCCGGTTCCCCTTGGTGTCGCTTGATATGATAGGGAGAAGGAAAAAGAATGTTTAGTCTGTGTTTTCCTTAACTCAGTATGAGGCTTGCAGTTTTACTTAGACCATTATTGTTTTTATCATGTGTGTGAGTTTAGCCTGAGTTTTCCTTAACTGTGTCTGAGGCTTGCCGTTACAGTTTTACATAGACCATTATTGCTGTTGATCATGTGTGTTAGTGTTCGTATGATATCATCAGCTGATTTTAGCCCAGCAAGTTCGTCCCAAAAATTGTAGGCAGCGCCTCCTTCCCCAGCCTTACATTTATTCTCTCTCCATTGGGATTCACTTGGATTAGAAAATGTGGCTCGCCGATCGGGTCATGGGATGATATGAGACCCGTAAGGGCCAAAATGGTGAGGGAGATCATCAAGAAGGTGATTACAATATGGATGTAGTTGATGTCGGAGGTGGTGACGCCTCAAGATTTGAAGCTCGGAGTTCCTTATCGTGTATGGCTTATGGTAGCCATCGAGGTGACGACCTCTCATTTGCCTTGCCGTCGCACATCCGCTTTGGCCGCCCATCATCTGGGCTCTTGTTCGAAAATCGGACATCTAGAAAGCGCATGCCTCCCTCTTTTGAGTTCTTGATAATGAGAGGTCAAGTTACATAATCAACGGTCTAGCCATCCGCTTCGATGGAGGGATAGGTGCCTGCCAAAGCTACACATTCATTTTTGGTTCTCTTACTTTGAAATGGACGAGGGACTTTGTTGGATGTTCTCATGTTCGATCTAGGATTTATCTCAAAATGGTTCATCGCTTCTTCCAGTCGCGCTTACCAATCCTTTCTGCTGAGTTTTTACAAGAAAATTGAATTAATGTTAGGAAATGTAAATACAAAAGGAAATCATTCATATATTTCTTAAAGGGGTGGCACTAGCACCCTTGCCAAACCACTAGCAAGGGTAAGGATAATGTTCATAGAAAAAATTACCAAAAAAGTCCTAAATATATTATATTTGTGCCAATTCAATCCTAAATCTTTCAATTGTACCAATAGAGTTCTAAATATGTTGATGACTTGTAATTTAGTCATTCTAGTTAATTTTGGCCGAAAATTATAAATATAATAGTCTAGTCAGCGTTGGCTATTTTATATGGCATGTCAGTGTTGATGTTGACAATTTTGAATTTTTTTATAGAATTTTTTCCTTTTCTTTTCTTATTTTTTTCTTCACTTCTTCCTCTAGCTGGTAACTAGGCCTTGGCAATGGCTAGCTAGGTTGACCTCACCGACCTCTAACAAAGCACACCCCTATTAGCCACTAGTGAGGGTGAGCCTCACCTTCCCCTAGCAAGGCTTGATCCTCACCAAATCCAACGAGGCCAAGTTGATAAGATTGACCTACGGCGAGGTCAAAAGGGAAGAAAGAAAAAAGTTCTTATAAAAATTTCATAAAATTATTTTAAAAATTGTAGAAATTATGCAAATTAGTACTGACCATGTCTTGTAGGATGGCCAATACTAACTAGATCACTACATTAGTGATTTCCATCCAAAATTTGTTGAAGGACTAAATTGGGAAATTGTTAAAAAAATTAGAACTAAATTGGTACTTTTGAAAATTTTATGACTAAATTGGCAAATTATTAGAAGGTTTAGGACTCAGCTAGTACAAGTGCGATAGGTTTAAAAAATTTTGGGTAATTTTCCCAGTGTTCCTACATATATCTAAGTTTAGAATTAATGTTAGGTAATGCAATTACTAAAGGGAATCATCCTAGTTTCTAACTTTTATATCATGTATTTTATCCTCGTGTTAGAATTAATGTTAGGTAATAAATTTTGTTTTTAAGGTAGAGAAAATGTCCCGAGCTAATATTTAAGTACCAAGCGCTACGGTGATTCTCATGTTGCAATTCCCAATTGATCCTCTCTCGCTCTTTGTAACTTTGAGTAGAGTTTTCTTCTAACAAAATATAAATTCGAAATCTCTTGTTCTCATACCAAGTTAAAGTTTAATAGGCTAACATTTCAAAAGCTTAGGATTTATATGATGGCTTTAAGTTTAAAATCCTCAACTTTGAGTTTAAACCCAATCTGTCACAAACTTTTTTTCTGGTAAAAAAAAGAAAAAGAAAACATGTTTCAACTGGTTTCCAAATCCGCCTTAAGGGCTAAGGGTCCATCCATTTATTCCGTTGAAATTTCTTTGTTCTCATTTGACTTTTCCTCTCCCCTCACTTTCCCCCAAACTCCCACTTCGTCAGAACTCTCTCTCTCTCTGCCCCCTACAGCAAGCGGACCCGCCCCCTGCTCGACAGGGTTCGACATGGTCATGGAGGAGGGGATCCAGCTCCCCAGCATTGTTGGCGGCGGCGACCGGTCCTCCGGCGAGTCGAGCATCCTCGGGTCCCTTACCGGCATTGACCTGTCGGGGGGGCAGGGTACTTACACGCGAATCCCTCTCGTCGTGTGACTCCAAGACAGCCCCGAGCTCTACCTCGAGATCATGGGGAAAGGTGTCCCCACTGACGAGGACCACTTCTCCGACGCCATTAATGCCGCCACCAACGAGATCGCGGTTCGGCGAGAATCAGACCGGGCATGGACTTCCCGTTCCGGCTATATACGCTGCTCTCCCACAGCGAATGGCAAAGCAGCGAGGCGATCTCGGCCGTCGCGGATCCGACGGCAGGGAGTCGCCGAATCGCGTGACGGTGAGCGAGTTGCTGGAAGTACTCCCTCAACCTGGGCGACCAATCCTACCGTCCAGGCGTTGACCCACGAGATGGAGCGGGTCGGGTCGAGTTATTGAAAGAGGCTGGAGTCAGAAGTGATGTTGTAGGTAACGGTCGATGCGTACCTCCGATCACCAATGTCCGCTGAATTGTTGTCTCCCTTGAAACTCCCAACTTCGTGTGATCAACCTCTTCCCATGCGAGCCTACCAATTTGTCGAGGAAGCAGTGCTTTTATACCCGGCCCGCGGTTGAGTTTTTTTTATTGTACTTCACAATACCCCCGCGGTGGAGTTTTATCTCACTGACAAATTTACCCCTGGATATATTTTTGCACCGACAAATTTACCCTGCGTTTGAATTTTATTACACTCGATATATTCACGGGCAGAAAACGCGACCACAAATGATGCAGTGCCGATGCAGCGTAGGAAGCGCCATCGCTCCTCTCTTGCAAAAGACCCCCTGCATTTGAGTTTGTCTCAAATGACCCCCTACACTTGACAGATATTATATCAATTAGCCCCCAACACTAAATTCCGATGAGAAAAGTGACTGGCCAGAGGCGCACGCGCATCTCACGTGCACTTACATTCTCCGTTTCCACGTTCATTCTACTGATATCTCACCCTTTTTTCAATTTGGAATTTCGTTTTTCAGGTGCGTTGCTCTTGGTTGGCGAGGAAAAGAATTGCGTTGTTCTTCAATTACGCATGGGAATGGTAGTTTTATCTGGTGTGCTACTGTAATTTGATGGTTCCTCTTAAGCTCGTGGTTGAGCACAATTCTATCCCCATCGCTTGCGGTAACAGAGTAAAACAGAGCCAGTGGGAAATCAGAAATCACTACAAATCCAGAAGAAGAAGAAGAAAGCCACGGACGAATTCTCCAACCTTTCTGACACCGATGACTCGGCAGTGGAAGACCTCATTTCCCAGACCAAGGACCTCTACGTCCTCGAGCAAATCCCTGCGATCAGACGACTCCTTCTTGCCCTCCAACCTCGAGTTCCCGTTTCTCCAAACTCAAATCCCTCCCTCTCTCCAAACCCCAAACCACGCTGCTGAATTCGAGCAATCGCAGGACAAAGTCACCATAACCGTCGCCCCCATGAAAGGCGACTGCTTCTGAAGCTTGCCGAAGAAGCCGACACCGAGGTTAGAGCTATTAAGAGGGGATGAGCAATGAGCATGAGCTTCAAATGGATGGAGGAAGACGAGGGTATTGTGGGATTTGGAGGTTTTTCTCCGAACAAGAGCAGAAGTTGCTGAAGAAGGCAAAATGAAGGAGGATGATGAGCGCTTCAAGAAAGGTTGTGGCGACCCAGGAAAGGGAACCGTGGGTTGTTTTGCCATTTTAAGGCTTTGAGGGCGTGGGTAAGCAAAGTGGAGGCGTGGAAATAGCGGCGGCTCCCTTCGATATTTACTTAGAGTCGCTGTTTTTCTCATCATGTCAGAAATAGCTTTCATATGACCAGAGACATAAGATGAAAAACAGAGCAGCAGGAAAAGAAACGATTTTGCTGTGGAACGGTACAGAACACCCTCAGACAAGCCGCGTGGTAATAACACAACAGGACGTACATATCAGGACCAGCGGTTACAGACAAATGAAATTCATACAAAACACACATCACCACATCGAAAGCTGGAAACTAGCGCCCTTGCCCCTTCCCTAATAATCCTTTAACTTGCAATAAACACAAATATGACTACCAACATCAGGACGCAGGCAACAGAAATCGGCCAAGGCAAGCCTCCAAGCAGAACGCACATGAGGAGACCACATTCAACACATCCAAGAGCAAGGGCAATCACAGCAGAGGCAAGTCGGAAATTTGGGTCAACATCTTGCATTCCCATAATGAAGATTAATCTTTGTCGGATGATTTTAATCCCTGCGCAAATAAGTAGGATGCCTAGCACACTGGGAATGTTGGCCGGACCTATGGAGCTGTGCCTCTCCCTGATGAGTTGACGCAAGGCCTGCTCAAGGGAATCGAGACCTTTGTTGATTTGAGTTACGTGCTTTAACGCATTCCTTGAAATAAAAAATCAGCAAATTGCTTATTAGACAACTGTGCGTCATAAAAGCGCAAACAATAAAGACCAAGAAGAAGCATATGATAAATTATCAGACTAAAGAATATAGGCCATTTGTACTGGTTTCATGGTTTCAGTGTGCAACATTGAAGAGGACGAGTTCACCTAATCTAAGCAGAGTTTCGATGGTTTCTAAACAAAACAGAAAGAATTTACTCAAGAGTCCTCCAACTTGTTGAAGGAGCTTGGACTGCAGAGATGTTGTGGATCTTACCTCCGAACACCGGCTGAGTTGTGGTTTCCCATTGATCTCCGAGCAATGCGGGATTACTGTCTTCTTTACCCCTACAACAAGTCTTATAAACGATGCGAAGATCTTGCATTTGTAAATGGAAAAGCTTGCTCACTGGGTCCCAGGGAAGCAAAACAATCATTCATCAGCCAGGAATATACAACTTTTTCAACTTTTAATCACTCGTGAGTGATTAAAAGTTGAAAAGTTGTATCTTGGCTGATTAATAGTTGATTAAAAGTTGAAAAAAGTTGTATATTCCTAGCTGATGAATAGTTGTTTTGCTTCCCTGGGGTGATTAAAAGTTGAAAAGTTGTATCTTGGCTGATTAAAAGTTGTACATTGCCTGATTAAAAGTTGAAAAGTTGTATATTGCTTAGCTAGCTGACGAAAAGTTGTTTTGCTTCCCTGGGACCCAGTGAGCAAGCTTGGACTGGAGACGAGACGAAAGTGGTTTTGCTTCACTGGGTCTTGTCTCTCGGGAGCATTCCTCCTATTTTGGTCCCATTGAGCAAGAAAAGAGCTTATGTCTCTAGCTGATGTAATTTAATGTTCCTCTTTCGTTTGAGGAGGATGGTGATTCAACAGTTATAATTTTTATTATCTGTTGATTTATGAGAGTCTAGATTTGAATCGAAGTGTGCATTGTGTCCGATTTAACCTAGGAATTAAACCAAATATGCTTGGACTGATGAGTTCAAGGTTAGTTCTAAGGAGAACCAGTTCAATTTCTTATTCCATGAACCTTGAAGCGGCCTAGGATAGATTGGCTCCCGGTTCCAAGGTTGGAACCGCCGATTCTATTCAAGAACCAATTCAACCAATCTAGTTCCCAAATTAAATTGGTTTTCAAGCCTTCTTTCCTTAAATAAAATCCTTTGAAATCCTAGAGAATCAAACCATATTTTTAACATGAAAAAACATTTTTTTTAAGAATTTGATTTTTAACACACAAAAAAAAAAAGTGTGCCCATTGAGTAGATGCATCCCTTATTAATCATTATGTATTTGTCGTTGAATTCTTTGATACGAGTTGATGTGTATTATTCAGCTATTGAAGCAATATAGTGGATTCTATCTTTTTCAGTCTCTAGGACACATTCTTTTTGGGTTCTCTTACTTTGAAATGGATGACGGACTCTTTGTATGATGTTTTCATGTTTGATCCAAGAGTCATCTCAAAATGTTTCATCACTTTTTCCTATGGCACTTACCTATCTTTTTTGTCAAGTTTTCACAAGAAAAGTGAATTAATGATAGTGAATGTAATTAATCCACATTGTAAGCCACGAACCATTGCCATTTACTAATTACTCCTTTGATTTGCAATGAACTTGAACAGGATAACCAAAATTAGGATGCAAGCAATGAAAATGGGCCAAGGCATGTCACTAAGTAGAACGCACATTTGGAAACTACACGTGACGCATTCAAAAGAGATGAGAGCATGCATAAGTTGGAACCTTAAAGATTGGAAGTTCTTTTCAGGAAAAGAAACTCAAAACTACATGAATTTGCTCACAATCCGCCAACTTACTGAATAAGGCTGGACTACACTACCAAAGAGATGTTGCGGTTTGCCATTGATTCTTACCTCCGACCATCATGATCGGCTGAATTGTTGTTTCCCGTTGAACACCGAGCTTTGTGTGATTAATCTCGTCGTTTCTCCTTTGAAATGCCACTTGATGTGAGCCTTCGATTTGGCAAACATAATTGGCTCCTTTGCGAAAGACCTCCTGCAGTCAAGGTTGTCTCGAATGACCTCTTCTTTTTTGCTAGCATAGGTCTTAAGATGGTCTCAAATGACCTATCTTTTTGCGCTAAAAAAAGGTCTTGGGATGTCTCAAATGACCCTTTTCGTTTTTGCTAAAGAATGTCTTAAAGAAGTCCCTTTTCTTGCTAGAATGATGTCTTAAAATGAAATGACCTCCCACACTTAGACAAATATAATATCAATTAGCTACCAATGCCTAACTCTAACGGGAAAAGTGGCCGAGGTGCGTACCCATCTTACCTACACTTCATTCTCTGTTTCCAGCTTCACCTTCATTCCACTGATATTTCTCCTTTTTAACTCTACAAAATTTTGTTTTTCAAGTGCGTTGCTCTTCCTTGGCCACAAAAAAAGAAAAGAAAAGTGTGTTCTTCAATTATGCATGGGAATGGTTGTTTGATCCGGTGTGCTTATGTAATTTAGGTTCCTCTTTAGTTTGCAGAGGGCGGTGGTTCCCACGTTACGGTTCCCAATTGCTCTCTTTCTTTATAGCTTTGAGCAAGGTCTCCTTCCAATGAAATGTAAATTGAAGATCTCTTGTTCTCATACCAAGTTGAAGTTTAACCGACTAACATTTCAAAAGCTTAAATTTCATATGATGGCATTGAGCTTTAAATCCTCAACTTTGAGTTTAAACCCAAATCTATGACAATTTTTTTTTGTCAAAAAAAGAAAAACCAAGTTTCAACTGTTTTACAAATCTGCCTTAAGGGCTAAAGTGTCCATCCATTTATTCCGTTAAAATTTCCTTTTCTCGTTTGACTTTTCCTCTCCCCTCACTTTCACCCAAACTCCTACTCTCTATTCTCTCTCTCTTACAGGTTACAACAACCGGATCCGCCCCCTGCTCGGCAGGATTCGACATGTTAATGGAGGAGGGAATCCAGCCTCCCAGCATCGCCGTCGTTGACGACTGGTCCTCCGGCAAGTCAAGCATCCTCGAGCCCCTTACCGGCATCGACCTGTGGCGGGGACAGGGCATTTGCTCGCGGATCCCTCTCGTCATGTGACTCCAAGACAACCTCGAGCTCTTCCTCGAGATCATGGGGAAAGGTGTCCCCACCGACGAGGACTACATCTCCAACGCCATTAATGCCGCCACCAACGAGATCACCCGGTCCAGCGAGAACCAGACTGGGTATGGACTTTCCAATCCGGCTATATGCGCTGCTCTCCCACAGCGACTGGGAATGCAGCGAGGCGATGTCGGCCGTCGAGGATCCGACGGCAGGGAGTCGCCGAATCGCGTGACGGTGAGCGAGGTGCTGAAGTACTCCCTCAACCTGGGCGACCAATCCTACCGTCCAGGCTTTGACCCACGAGATGGAGCGGGTCGGATCGAGCACTCGGGTAAGCGCAGCGGGGCCGAAGGAGGTAACGGAGTCAGGGACGAAGAGGAAGGTGTCGTCGGACGTGGGGGACGAGGCGCATCAAGAGCTAGGGCGGGCTGGTCCGGATGGAACCACCACCACCACCACCACCACCACTTGAGGTCGGGGCCGGGGGTGCGGTGGATGGCGTCGCAGTGGCGGAATTGAAGGGTCGCGTACAGCGTGCGGACCATCGTCCGATTCGTGGGCTCAAGAAGAAATATGAAATCCTCCGGATGCTGAAGGAGAAGAATGAATGGGTGAAATTGGATGGAACTCAACGGTGTATATTGGATGGAAACTTTCACCGTGGGCAGATTTGGGAATTCATCGGAAGTTGCTGATTTTTTACGAGATAAAAAGATTGGAATAAAATTGGGTCTAGATTTTTAGGGAATTGGGCCTTTGTTTTTTTAGATCGTACTTCATTTTTCCAGAGATGTGAGCAGTTACGGTAGACTTGGCAAAGATGCTGTGAGGATGTAACGTTACTAACGTCCGTCGAATGAATGCAAGAAACCAAGCGACTGGCAACAGAAGGAAATCCCGGATTTTGGTATTTGCTTAGAGCCGCAGTTTCACTTTCACCTCGAGACTGTTTTCACAAGATATGAGAAGAAAAGCAGAGAAGCAGGAAAAGAAAGCGATTTTGCTGTGGAAGGTTACGGAACATATAAATCCCCTAGATAAGCAGCGTGGGATTTTTTGAGGGATATAAAATTTATTTAAGGTTACGGAACATCCAACATGACGTCCATATCAGGACCCACAAGCAAGGTTACAAACATATCAAATTCATATAAAACACACATACATCACCACATTGAAAGACGGAAACTAGCACCGTTCGCTAAAGATCCTTTAATTCGCAATGGACACGAATGGTGATACCAATATTAGGGCGCATGCGATGAAAATCCGCCAACAAAAGTCACCAAGTAGAACTGTACATAAGAAGACCACATTTGATGCATCCAAAAGCTAAAGAGATCATAGCATATATAAATCGAAGCCTTGGTTCGATATTTTGCGTTCTCATCCCAAAGATGAATCTTTGCCTGATGATTTTAATTGCCGTGCAAATAAATAGGATTCCTGGTGCGATGGGAATGTTGGCCAAACATATAAAGCTATGCCTCTCCCTGATGAGCTAACGCAAGATTTGCTTGAACATATCAAGACCTTCGTTGGTTTGAGTTATGTGTTGTACTACATGCCTTAACATCACCAACCGTCTTTCATAGAAATAGTATGGATCAAGAACGTATTCATAAATCAACAGACAATAAATATATATATATTATATATATATAATATTTATAGATTAATAGACAAAAAAGACTTGGGCGATTTGAACAGATTTTAGTATGCAATGTTGAAAAGGACGGGTTCACCTTAAGCGGATTGCATATCGTTTCCGAACAAAGCAGCATGAATTTTCTCAGAGTTCTCCAACTTATCGAAGGAGGTGGTTAGAATACAGAGATGTTGTGGTGCTTACCTCAGAGTTCTCCAATTTTCTCAGAGTTCTTCAGCGTCGGTTTGCTTTGCGAACTGGGACCCAGTGAGCAAGCTGAGCAAGCAGAAAAACTTTCGTCTTTAGCCTACCATTTGGGTCTCCATGAGCTAGCTGATGTAATTTAATGTTCGTCTTCGGTTCGAGGAGGATAGTGATTCAAAAGTTATAGTTTTTATTATATGTTGATTTATTAGAGTCGGGATTTGAATCAGGGTGTGCAATGAATTTGGTTTAACTTGGGAATTGAATCGAATCGGCTTAGACAGACCGGTTCAAGATTAGTTCTAAGGAGAACTGGTTCGATTTCTTGTTCCACGAACCTTGAAGCAGCCTAGGACCAATTGGCTCTTGGTTCCAAGGCCAAAACCCTTAGTTCTCTTTGAGAACCAGTTCGACTTGAATCGATTTTCAAGTCTTCTTTTAAAAAAAATCCTTTGAAACCATAGAGAATCGGACCATATTTTCAACATGAGAAAACGTGTTACTTTTAAGGATTTGATTTTTTACACAAAAATAAAGTGTGCCAATTGAATTGATGCATCCCTCATTAATCATTATGTATTTGGCATTTAATTCTTTGATACAAATCGATGTGTATTATTTGATTGAAGCAGTTAGTAAATTCTATCTTTTCTAGCCTCCAAGACACATTCGTTTTTGGTTCTCTTACTTTGAAATGGATGAGGGACTTGTAGGATGTTCTCATGTTCGATCTAGGAGTAATCTCAAAATGTTTGACCACTTTTTCTTGTAGGGTTTACCTATCTTTTTTGCCGAGTTTTCACAAGAAAAGTGAGTTATTGTTAGCAAATGTAATTAATCCACATCGAAAGTCGGGAACCATCACTGTTCGCTAATTACTCCTTTGATTTGCAATGAACTTGAATAGGATAACCAAAATCAAGATGCAAGCAACAAAATCGGACCAAGGCATGTCACTAAGCAAAACACAAATTTGGAGACTATGCGAGACACATCTAAGAGTAGTAGAGATGGGGGCATGCATAAATTTGACTTAAGGCGGATCTGTAAACCTGTTGAAAAGTGTTTTTTTTTTTTTAACAAAAAATTTGGTGATAGATATGGGTTTAAACTCAAAGTTGAGGATTTTAAACTTAAAGGAAAATACTACAAAAAATCCTAAATTATGCCATTTGTGATAATTTTACCCTAAACTTTTTTTGTGTTACTAAAAATCCCAAACTATACCACTTGTGACAATTTTACCCTAAACTTTTTTTAAGCCATCAAAAATCCCAAACTATGCTACTTATGACAATTTTACCCTGAAATTTTTTTGTGCCACAAAAAAACCCCAAATTATGTCACTTAAGACAAATTTACCCCAATTTTTTTGTTGTCGAAAGGCATTTTCATCATTTTTCCATTTTTTTTCTTCTCCTTCCTTCCCTCTGCCATTAGCAGAGTTGACGAGGGCTTCCCTTGCCTGCCCTCACTGGCGTCAGAGTCGGGCAAGGGTGGCCTTCACCTACCCTCGCTTGGGTCAGGCGAGGCACAAGTGGCCCTCGCCGACGTTGGGCAAGGGCCACCCTCGCTTGGGTTGGGCAAGGCTCGAGCGGCCCTTGTTGGCGTTGGGCAAGGGCCGCCCAAGCTAGATCCGGCAAGGGCAAACCTCGCCTAACGCTGGCAGCCCTCACCCAACGCCGGTGAGGCTTGCCCTCGCTGGCTTCCCTCTACCGGCCATGGCAAAGGGAGAAGGAGAAGGAAAAAAAAAGAAAAAAAGAAAAGGAAAAGGATGAAAATGCCATTCAACATAAAAAAAGTTTGGGATAAATTTGTCCTGAGTGATATAATTTGAGATTTTTTATGACACAAAAAAAGTTTAAGATAAAATTATCACATATGGCATAGTCTAAGATTTTTGATGACTCAAAAAAAAGTTTAGAGTAAAATTGTCACAAGTGGTATAGTTTGAGATTTTTAATGATACAAAAAAAATTAAAGATAAAATTATCACAAGTGGCATAATTTATGATTTTTGGTGGTATTTGCCCTAAACTTAATGTCATCATATGAAATTTAAACTCAAAGTTGTGGATTTTATTCCGTTAAAATTTCTTTTTTCTCATTTGACTTTTTCTTTTCCCTTTCTCCTAAACTGCCACTTTGTCAGAAGTCTCTTTCTTCTCTCTTACAGGCTACAACAACCGGATCCGCCCCCTGCTCGACAGGCTCCGATATGGTCATGGAGGAGGGAATACAGCTCCCCAGCATCATCGGCGGCAGCGACCAGTGCTCCGGCAAGTCGAGCATCCTCAAGTCCCTTACTGGCAGCGACGTATTACAGGGGCAGGGCATTTGCCCGCGAATCCCTCTCATCATGTGACATCAAGAGAACCCTTACGCGGATCGCCCCGAGCTCTAGCTCGAGATTATGGGAAAAGGTGTCCCCACCAACGAGGACTACATCTCCGACGCCATTAATGCCGCCACCAATGACATCGCGGTCTGGCGATAACCAGACCGGCTAGGACTTTCCGATCTGGCTATATACGCTGCTCTCCCACAGCGACTGGCAGTGCAGCGAGGCAACCTTGGCCGTCGCGGATCCGACGGCTGGGAGTCGCCGAATCACGTGACAGTGAGAGAGGTGTTGGAATTACTCCCTCAACCTGGGTGACCAACCCAGTGGCGGAGACCGTCCAGGCGTTGATCCACAAGATGGAGCCGGGTCGGGTCGAAGCACTCAGGCCAGCGCGGCGGGGCCAAAGGAGGTGGCGGAGTCAGGGACGAAGAGGAAGGTATCGTCTGGTGTGGCGATGGAGGCGCATCAAGAACTAGGAGGGGGGACGGGGTGCGGCGGATGGAGTCACAGTCGGGGAATTGAAGGGCCTCGTACAGGGTGCGGACCACCGTCCGATTCGTAGGCACAAAGCTCCTCCAGATGCTGAAGATGAAAAATGAAAATTTTCTGGTAACTTTTGCTTTGGACATTCAACGATGTGGTGCTTGGGGCGAAAGTGAGGGGAGAGAGAAAGGGGAAAAAAAAAAAAAGATGGGTGGAATTGGATGAAAACTGAACGTGTTGCTGATTTTTTATATTATAAACGAAACTGAGATCACAATGGGTCTAAAATTTTAGAGAAATTAGCCTTTTTCCTTTTTAAAGATTGTACTTCGGTTTTTCGGAGAAGGAAGAAGTGATGTTAGACTTCGCGAAGATGATGTGAAGGGTGAAGTTGCTAACTAACATCTGATGAACGCAACAAACCAAGCGATAGGCAACAGAAAGAATCGCAGTTTTTCACTTTCACTTCGAGAGAGTTTTCATCAGACCAGAGAGACGTGACAGAGAAGCAGGAAAAGGAAACGATTTGGCTGTGGAAGGGTTACAGAACATGTAAAGCCCCTTAGATAAGCAGCGTGGGAATTTTTGAGATATAAAATTCATTTAAAGTTACAGAACAAACAACATGATGTCCATATTAGGACCTACAATGGAAGGTTACAGACAAATCAAATTCATATAAAACACACATCACCACATGGAAAGCCGGAAATTAGTGCCCTTCTGTAATAATCCTTTAATTCGCGATGAACACGAATGGAATTACCAATATGATGGCGCACGCAATGAAAATTGGCCAACAAAAGTCACCAAGTAGTATGTACATAAGAAAACCACATTCGACTCATCCAAAAGTTACAGCAATCATAGCATATACAAATCGAAGCCTTGGGTCAATATTTTGCCTTCTCATCCCGAAGATGAATTTTTGCCTGATGATTTTAATCACTGCAAAATAAATAGGATTCCTAATGCATTGGGAATGTTGGCCAAAATATAGAGCTATGCCTCTTCTTGATGAGCTGATGCAAGGTTTGCCCAAGCGAATTAAGACATTCATTAGTTTGAGTTGTGTGTTGTGCTATATACCTTAACATCACCAATTGACTTATCAAACAACTGTCTTTTACAAAAGCGCAAACAATATGGATCAAGAATATGTATATTCATAAATCAACAGACGAAAAACATAGGCTATTAGAACTGGTCAGCAATATTTGTTAATTATATTTGCTTGTTTTTATCGTCGTGTCTTGCCTTCCATATGAATGTTAAGAGTCCCATATCAAATGAACATGCAAAGTACTTGAGAGAACTTGTCCATAAAAACCACCAAGTCGTGCTCCAACCAAAGCATGCCTCTCTTGGCTTTTTATCTAAATGTTTGCATCTCAAAGGAGGTTAGACTACAGAGATGTTGTGGTGCTTAGCTTACCTCCGGCTTTGAGCACTTTAATCGGCTGAATTGTTATTTCCCATTGATCTCCGAGCAATGCGTGGCTACTTTCTCCCATAACTTTACAACATGTCTGATGCGGAGAACTTCAGACACACACGATATATATATATGGGGGAGAGGGGGAGGGACGATATTGACCCTGACGCACCTGGTGCGAGATAAGACACCATTGACTCTCCCCAATTCCTCCAGTTCCCTCTCATTGTCATACGTATAATCAATTAGACCCAAGGCCTCTTTCTTTACTTTGCCTTCGCATCATCCTCTTCTAGACATTTTCGCATGGTGAAACCACAAATTTCACAAAGACAGAAAAATTCAATTTACCCTTCGATGAGAAAAATGTATATCAATTAGCCCCAATACTTAATCTTGATGAAAAAAAACTTTGTTTGCTGATATAATTTTATGTTCCTCTTCAGTTTAAAGAGGATGATTCAAAAGTTATGGTTTTTATTATTTGTTGATTTTTAAGAGTCAAGATTTGAATTAAAGTGTGCATTGAATCCAGTTTAACTTAAGAATTGAATCAAAATAATTTGGACTGACCAATTCAAGGTTAGTTCTAGGGAGAACTGGTTCAATTTACTTTCCGCGAACCTTGAAGCAACCTCAGACCATATCAGTTTCTAGTTCTAAGGCCAGAACAGCCAATTCTATTCAAGAACTGGTTCAACCAGTCCGGTTGAAGACGCGAGCCTACACTTTTGAAGATGGGAGGAAGGCAGAGATTTTATACCCCGCCCGCCGTGGAATTTCATCGTACTGACGCACTCTAGTTTCTTCAAGTTTTATGGCACGGAGTTCTATTGCACTGGCGCCCGGATATATTCTTGCACTGACAAATTTAACCTATGCAGGAAACGCGACTCCAAATGATGCAGCGTTGGAAGCGCGACGGCTCCTCTTTTGCAAAAGACCCCACTGCATTTGAGTTCGTCTCAAATGACCCCCAACACTAGACAAATATTATATCAACTAGCCCCAACACTTAACCCGGATGAGAAAAGTGACTGGCCAGAGGCGCACACGCATCTCACGTGCACCCATATTCTCCGTTTCCACCTTCATTCTACTGATGTCTCGCCCTTTTCGAGTTTGGAATTTCGTTTTTCAGGTGCGTTGCTCTTCGTTGGCAAGAAAAAAATTGAGTTGTTCTTCAATTACGCATGGGAATGGTTGTTTTATCTGGTGTGCCGCTGTAATTTGATGGTTCCTCTTAAGCTCGCGGTTGAGCACCATTCTACCGCTCGCAGAAACAGAGTAAAACAGAGCCAGTGGGAAATCAGAAATCACACCACAAACCCAGAAGAAGAAGAAGAAAAGCCACGGCCGAATTCTCCAACCTTTCTGACACCTATGACTCGGCGGTGTAAGACGTCATTTCCCAGATCAAGGACCTCTGCGTCCTCGAGCAAATGCCAGCGATCAACGACTCCTCCTCCCAACTGACGATTCACTCTTGCCCTCCAACCTCGAGCTCCCATTTCCGCAAGCTGAGATCCTTCCATCTCTCCGAACCCCAAACCACGCTCCTGAATTCGAGCAATCGCAAGACGAAGTGGCCATGGCCGTTGCCCCCATGAAAGGTGGCTGCTTCTGGTGCTCGCTGAAGAAGCAGACACCGAGGTTAAGGCTATTAAGAAGGGGATGAGCATGAGCTTCAAATGGATGGAGGAAGAAGAAGAAGGTATTGTGGGATTTGGGGGGTTTTTTCCGATCAAGCGAAGAAGAAGTTGCTGAGGAAGGCAAAATGAAGGAGGATGATGAGCGCTTCAGGAAAAGGCTGTGGCGACCGGGGGAACGTGGGGCCCACCACCGTGGGTTGTTTTGCCATTTTAAGGTTTTGATAAGCAAAGCGGAGGCATGGAAACAGTTGCTTAGAGTCGCAGTTTTCCAGGTTCACGTCGAGACACTTTTCATAAGACCAGAGAGATGAGATGAAAAACAGAGAAGCAGGAAAAGAAAACGATTTTGCAGAGGAAAGGTTACAGAACATGTAAACACCTAGATAAGCCGCATGGTAATAATACAAGAAGACGTACATATCAGGACCAGCGGGTGAGGTTGCAGACAAATGAAATTCATAAAAAACGCACTTTACCACATCGAAAGCCGGAAACTAGCCCCCTTCGCTGATAATCCTTCAATTTGCAATGAACACGAACAGGGCCACCAACATCAGGATGCAAGCAGCAAATATAGGCCAAGGCAAGCCCCCAAGCAGAACGCACATCAGGAGACCACATTCGATGCATCCAAGAGCAACAGAGATCACAGCATAGGCAAGCCGGAAACTTGGGTCAACATCTTGCCTTGCATCTTGAAGATTAAGTTTTGCCTGATGATTTTAATCGCTGCACAGATAAACATAATGCCTGGTACATTGGGAATGTTGGTCGGACCTATAGAGTTGTGCCTCTCCCTGATGAGCTGTCGTGAGGCCTGCTCGAGCGAATCAAGACCTTCGTTGATTTGAGCTAGGTGCTCTAACGCATTCCTTGGAATAAAAAATGGGCAAATTGCTTGTTAGACAATCGTCTTCCATAGAAGCGCAAACAATAAGAGACGAGAATAAGCATATTGAAGGAGGTTGGACTATAGAGATGTTGTGGAGCTTACCTTGGAACACCGCGATCGGCAGAGTAGTGGTTTCCCATTGATCTCCGAGCAATACGTGGTTACTGTCTTCAAGTTAAATGGGAGGAATGCGCAAACGAAAAGGTTCGCAGCGGCATATTCCTATGCGAACTTTTTTTGTTTGCTACTGTAATCCCGTGCGAACTGTCCGAACCTTTTTTTTATTTATTGCGACTGCATTCCTGTGCGAAGTTTTTTTGTTTGCGGATGCATCCCTGTGTGGAGTTTTTTTGCTTGCGGATGCATCCCTGATGAGTACGACGGTTTTGGTTTGCGGCGAAGTTTTTGGTTTGCGGATGCATTCCTGTGCCTGTGCGAAGTTTTTTTGTTTGCGGATGCATCCCTGTGCCTGTGCGTGCGAAGTTTTTGGTCTGCAGATGAAGTTTTTGGTTTGCGGATGCATCCCTGTGCGAAGTTTTTTTGTTTGCGGATGAATCCCTGTGCGGAAATTTTTTGTTTGCGCATTCCTCCCATTTGACATGAAGACCTCCCTCTTTATTCGCCTCGGCATCATCGAATGGTAGACATTTTTGCATGGTAAACCGACAAATTTCTTGAAGACTTAATCCCGATGAAAAAATTTATATCAATTAGCCCCTAACACTTAACCCTAATAAAAAAATTTCGATCGCTAATGCAATTTAATGTTCCTCTTTAGTTCGAGGAGGATAGTAATTCAAAAGTTATGATTCTTATTATCTGTTGATTTAATGTAACATCCCTAGATTAACTCATAAAGGCATTATTCGGTATGGCCCGTCCCAAACCGAACCTCATGATTTTATATTTTGGCATACAGGCAAACACTTTTCCAAAAGGTCACCCATCCTAATAGTACTCTAACTTAGGCTCGCTTAACTTCAAAGTTCCAAAACAAAACTTGCCGTTACGTCAAAAGGTACCTCCATAAGTTAATTCCAATTTTTCACACACACACACATATCCTAAGCACACTTTCTTCCTATTCGGTGCGTAGTTCAATTTGTTCATGTCCCCTTCGCTATCCTAGAAGCCTACCAAGAGCCATTCCTTGTTTGAGCCCTCTAATCCCAGCGACCACTCCCTGCTCTCATCGAACCACATCGTTCAAGCCCACTAGCTTTCGCCTCATTTGCCCCCAAACCACACACCTACTGGAGAGGGTCCTGCTCTGATTCTATATGTAACATCTCTAGATTAACTCATGGAGGAGCCTTTTTGACATAACAACAAGCTTTACTTTGAAACTCTAAAGTTAAGTGAGTCCATACTAAAGCACTACCAAAATAGGTGACCTCTTGAAAAAGTGTTTACTATATATCAAAGGATAAAACCGTGAGGCTTGATTTGATACGAGCCAAAATGAACAATACCTCTATGAGTTAATCTAGAATGTTACATTAACTTTGATATTTTTTTCCAATATTCTCTCACTCACCCAAGTAAAGCTTAATGCACTAATTACCATGCGTGCACAATGATTATGAATGACTTCTTATGGTGTTCATCGTGGTACCAAATTATGTCTTAGAGTTTGAACTATATATGGAACCTGACCCATGGCGATATTTTGATTTGCTCAGAATCTGGTATGCACTTAATCAGATTTGGTTCCTGAAGATAATATCCAAGTCAAAGTTTTACCGAGATTTATCCATCGGCGATGCTCTCTCCGTAAATATACAATAATAGAACTCCACAGTGGGGGACCCTGCACTGAGAAGGGGCCCCCACCATCCGGTCGAGGGACACAAATTGAGACGGACACCTCAAGTTCTTTCTTTGGCTGTGCGGACGTGTTTGGTCACGTGATTTGCGCCGTGAGTATTTCATTCATATTGAATTATTTATTTGTTGTTTCTAATTGAGCTTAAGTATGAAAAACACTTTAGTGTATAAGTAATTATAACTCTAACTCTTCGATGATAATGGATTATTTGCTATTATCTCTTCTTATGGAGTAAGTACCGACATTCAAATTAAACCATATAAATATCTCTTACATTTTTTATTGCTATTCGCTCATTTCTCTAAAAATTTTCGCGTTGATCTATATTGCTAAATCATTAATATTGCAATAGCTTACCACTTATGCAGAAACTTTCCTTCCACATGCTACAAGACAACGCCTCCATTTATAGCTGATGAAACACATATGACCATAGGGGTGTCAAAACAGAATTAAATTGAAAAATCAAATCAAAATTTTATACATTTTCGATTCGGATAATTAAAAAATAACCGTTAATTTTTCCTGTTTGGTTTGATTAATCAATCCGAATCAAAATTCTCAACAAAAATTGAACAATTATGTTAAAATATCTCTTCTTTCTCACATCTTCTTCACTTTTATTCGAATAAGCAAGGAAAAAATTAAAAAACCAAACTAAATCAAGTTTTCGGTTCGAATCAGATTCAATTTGATTCAGTTCTGTTCGATTTTCCTAAAAATTTGAATAGAATACACCCCCACGTGACGATATCTCATTATAGTTCACAATCATGTCTCATAAAGACTTCCCTGGACACGAACCGAGATGCATCTTATCAAATCATAAACCATTATTCTTCATTTCTAAACCTCTTCCAGTTAGGTTTTATTTGTTAATCTATCGTGGCACCTCTCGAGTACTTTGTCGTCCGAACTACGAAGACCGGTGGCACGTCGGTCACCTCGTCGCTAGTGGCTGTCAAAAAGAGACGCGGAATTGTCGGGGTAGGAGGAGAAAGTTCTGCTAAGTAAGTGGGTCCATCGGTAATACGTCTCTCTCTCTCCTCCCCCTAAGTAATTGACCCACAAGATGGAGTCGGGCTGAAGCACGCAGTGGGGCCGAAGGAGGTGACGGAGTCATGGACAAGGAGGAAGGTGTCGTCCGACGGGGCAAAGGAAGCATATCAAGAACTAGGGGGGATGGAACCACCATCACTACTTAAGGTTGGGGGCAAGGACGCGGTGCGGGCGTCGCAGTCATGGAATTGAAGGGCCTCCGGCCTTGTACAGGGTGCAGACCACCGTCCGATTTGTGGGCTCAAAGATCCTCTAGATGCTGAAGGAGATGAATGAACTTTTTCTGCTAACCTCATGTCACGAGTTGACAGTTCCTTGATTGCGGAATAACCAATGCAATGCTAGGCTTTCCTTCTATAGTTGTTCCAGAGAACAATACGGCGAATGGCTTTCTTATACAAGATCGTACAACACCCAACTTAGCTCAAGCGTCTAGTTTATTGGGGGAGATTGCATATCACTTTAAGCCCAACAACTAGTTTTGGCCTATCATGACCTCATTAGAAGAGTGATATTAATTCCCAACTAGATTGTGCATAGGGGGCCAATCCTGTCTTCACAACTCCTAAGTAATATAATTATTTTATCCTAGAACTCCTAGCACAAACTATCCACTCACTCTTCACCCGATAACCCCTAACTCCACTAATAAGGAGAAAATATTCAATGGTTTGCAAGTGCCACATCATCGGCCAACATGGTGTGCACTAACCAATCAGGTGTTGACATACAGGAGGATTCATGGACTATGACACTTGGCTTTGGGTTCGGTTGAGAGAGAGAGAAGGGGAGAGAAAAAGTCAAAGGAAAAAAAAAGTATCTCTTGCAAAAATGTATAGATGAAAAATATTTTCATTTTTCATGAAGAATTTAAATATAAATTATTATCGATAATAAAATAATTTTTGTTAGTTAATCGTTACTATAAGCGATATAACCAATCATTTTAATTACGCTAATTGAGTTATAATCTTTTTGATAATTTGCCAATATAATTCATCAAATCAATTTTGGCCGGAAATTGTTGATATGGATGATGATTGTCTTATGTGGCATGACTAGAATTGACGCAAATAATTTTTCTTCCCTGCTAATGGTTGATGAGATTGCTAGCAAGGGTGTCACAGCCTCACCTAGATCTGGGTGAGGACTCGACACCCTCACTAGATCTTGATGAGGGTGCAAAGGCCCTTGCTCACAATTGGCAAAGGCTTCGACACCCTTGCCCGAGTGTCATTAGCCCTTCCCTATTATCAATGATCTTGCAACCTAGGGTTGTACAAATAAAAAGAAAAAAAAAAAAGATAGAAAAGAAAAGAAGAAAAGGGAAAAAATATATAAAAAATTGTAAAATTTGTCAATTTTAACGCTAGTTATGTCACGTAAAGATTGAGGTCCATGTTAGTAATTTAATCAAAATCCAAATAGACTAACATTGGCAAAATGTCAAAAGAATTATAATTCAATTGGTACAATTGAAATATTTAGTACTGAATTGACATAAATATAATAAATTTAAAAAAAATTGATACTTTTTCCATGGCATTATAACTAGAAAAGGAGAAAGAACAGTGTTAATGTGGTCGTGCCTCTTCATGCGTGTCAACCTCAAGACGGTGTTTGATTTTTCTTTCGACTATAGCAGATTTGAGAATATACTTTTTTTTTCCAGAGAAGTAAGCAGTTATGTCAGTCTTGGCAAAGGATGCTGTGAAGGGGTAGAGCTGCTAAGTAACATCTAATGAATGCAAGAAACCAAGCGACGGGCAATAGAAAGAAATCCCGGATTCCCGATGTGGAGGCCGCTATTTCCCCGCCTCCATGTGCTTATCCAGCGCCCTCAAAACCTTAAAATGCCAAAACAACCCACGGTGGGTCCCCCAATATCCACAGTGCGTCAAAGAGTTGTTTCGAGGAAGTCGACGGGTTGAGCACGAATCTTTTCCCCACCGCTCGCAGCGGTAACAAGAGTCAAAACAGAGCTCAGTGTGAAATCGGAAATCGCCACGAAACATCACAATTCTCCTACCTTTCTAACTCCGATGACTCGGCGGTGGTAGGCCTTATTTCCCAGACCAAGGACCTCTACGTCCTCGAGCACATCCCCGCGATCAACGGCTCCTCCCTCGCCGTCGACGACTTCCTCTTGCCCTCCGACCTCGAGTTCCTGTTTCCGCCAGCCAAAACCCTTCCCTCTCTCCAAACCCCAAACTACGCTCCTGATTTCGAGCAATCGCAAGACGGAGTCGAATTCGACTAGCCATTGAAGCGGAATTCCTGATGAGAAATCGCGTCGGAAATCCACCACGAAGTACGACCCGGTCTCTTTACCGTTGGATTATCCCGATTCGTGGAGGAAGTCGAAGTGGAAGTCGCCATAGCCGTTGGCCCCATGGAAGGCGGATGCTTCTGGTGCTCACTGAAGAAGCGACACCGAGGCTAGGGCTATTAAGAAGGGGGATGAGCATGAGCTTCAAATGTATGGAGGAAGACAAGGGTATTGTAAGATCTAGGAGGTTTTCTCCGATCAAAGAGCAGGAGAAGTTGCTGAAGAAGGCAAATGAAGGAGGATGATGAGCGCTTCAAGAAAGGCTGTGGTGGCCCTGGGAACCATGGGTTGTTTTGCAATTTTAAGGTTTTGAGGACGTGGATAAGCAAGTGGAGGCATGGAAATATTGGCTCCCTTTGATATTTGGTTAGAGTCTGCAGATTTTCGCATTCATGTCGAGACAGCTTTCACAAGACCAGAGACATGAGACGAAAAACAGAGAAGCAGGAAAAGGATTTTGCAGAGGAAAGTTACAGAAGATGTAAACCCCTTGATAAGCCACGTGGTGATATTACAACATGACGTCTATATCAGGACCAAGCCATGGGAAGGTTACAGACAAATGAAATTCATGTAAAACACACATCGTGACATCGAAAGCCAAAAACTAGCAATCCTTCGCTAATAATCCTTTTAACTTGCAATGAACATGAACAGTACTACCAACATCAGGACGCAAGCAACAGAAATCGGCCAAGGCAAGCCGCCCAGCAAAAGACACATCAAGAGACCACACTCGACACATCCAAGAGCAACGGCGATTATAGCAGAGGCAAGTCGGAAACTTGGATCAACATCTTGCCTTCCAGTCACAAAGATTAATCTTTGACGGATGATTTTAATCCCTGCGCAAATAAACAGGACGCCCGATGCATTAGGAATGTTGGCTGGACCAATAGAGTTGTGCCTCTCCCTGATGAGCTGACGCAAGGCTTGCTCAAGAGAATCAAGACCTTCGTTGATTTGAACTACGTGCTCTAACGCATTCCTTGGAATAAAAATCAGCAAATTGCTTGTTAGACAACCTTCTTTCACAAAAGTGTGAACCATATGAATCAAGAATAAGCATATGGATAGATTAACGGACAAAAGAATACAGGTGATTTTTACTGGTTTCATGGTTTCGGTATGCAACATTGAAAAGGACGAGTTCACTTATCAAAGTGGAGTGCAGATGGTTTCCAAACAAAACAGCACTAATATACTCAATAGTTCTCCAACAGACTGAAGGAGGTTGGACTAAGGGATGTTGTGGTTCTTACCTTCGAACACTGGCTGAGTTGTGGCTTCCCATTGATCTGCGAGCAATGCGTGGTTACTTCTCTACTTCCACAACATGTCTTATAGAGGATGCGAAGATCTTGTTTGGTAAATGAAAAGGAGGGAGAATCGTTAAGGAGGAATTTGTTAGTCCACGGTAGTGAGGAGGAGTTTGTGTTTGTGTCTCCACAGCACATGTGGACAAACAAAGGCAATTGTTTAGTTAAAAAGCTAGATTGTGGGAAAAAGTAGTCTCCACAGCACTGTGTTTGTGACAAACACAGGCTGTGTTTGTCACAAACACAGTGCTGTGGAGACTACTTTTTCCCACAATCTAGCTTTTTAACTCTGTGTTTGTCACAAACACAGTGCTGTGGAGACTACTTTTGGAGACTACTTTTTCCCACAATCTAGTTTTTTAACTCTTGTGCTGTGGAGACTACTTTTTCCCACAATCAAAAGAGCAACCACGGTGATCAAACCAGAGTTTTTTAATGAATCAAGCTTGTACTTGTCCAGCTTGCTTTACTTGTGTAGTTCAGTCAACAAGTTACTTAGAATTTGTAAGTTATCCAATTAGCTGCTTTAGATTGAATTTTGTTGTACATAGATTGCTGAGTTCATAATATGAGGAGCAAGCTACAAACCATATCAAACTTGCAATGTGTATATCCTGAAAGGAAGAATAGAGAATGAGGATCATGTGATTTGCCTCCATAATTTGAGCTCCCTACTCTATTTCCCACCTAGAAAATGAATCAAATGCCAATTATAGTCGGCAGATGCATCTCGGTGTATATTACAAGTTGAAGTTTAGAGTGCAACACTCAAAAAGCTTAAATTGTCATATAATGGGAATAAATCTAGAAGAGAAGAAAGAAAATGATTTCGCATGCAATATTACTTGTAGATGGTAAATGATGCGTCGAGTGTGACGTTAAAGTGGGGCTTTTATACGTGGAAAAAGGCGGAATAGGGGTCTGGATCTCTTGGACATGTTTTCTTTTCGTGTTTGACTTTTCCATCTCATCGCTTCCCCTCACCCTCGGCATATTTACGTATTGTTTAGGCTTTTTTTCCAAAAAAAATGATGATGGACTTTTGTGTTTTTGTGTGGATTATTCAATAGCTTATTATTGCATTCAATGGTGTTGGTTTCCCGAAATCTTTCACCACGAATGTATTATTTTTCTGTAGAATGAGATACATGTTTAATAAGGAACATATGGTTTTCATCGTTTAGTAATTTTGACTATTGTAATTATTGTTAAATAGAGTGAAACCATCCTATGGATAAGTTATGGCGTTATATTTTTAACAACAATACCGTCATAAAAAGTGTTCAAGGTAGAAATACAAGAACCAGACCCCAGCAAACACCAGCAGGACCAAAACCCAGAAAACACCAGGACACCAGCACCACCGGAAGGTTACACAAGCAAGACCAAAATTTACAGAAAATACACAGAACCAGGAGGAACAGAACCCAGGAAACACCAGGACGACCAGACCTCACCACCGGAAGGTTACCCATGCAGACCATAATTCATAGAAAATACACATCACCATGAGGACTAGGACCACCAAAATTCAAAGAAAGTGCACATCACTAGGAGGATCAGACCCTAGCAAACACCAGACTTTCAGCCACGTCAAAAGCCGGAAACTATACCGGTTCGCTAATTAATCCTTTAAATCGCAATGAATGCAATGAAAATGGGCCAAGGCATGTCACTAAGCAGAACGCACATTTAGAGACTGCAAGAGACACATCCAAGGCAACAGAGATGAGAGCATACGGAAGTTGGAATCTCGGGTCCATATCTTGCCTTCTCATCTCAAATGCTAATTTTTCCTTGACTATCTTGATTGCTGTGTAGATAAAGCATAGTGCAAGATTCACCGGTAATGTTGGCTCAATCTATAGAACTATGCCTGTCCTTGATGAGCTTACTCATGGCCTCATTCATAATATCAAGATATTTGTTCCATTCTGCTGCAATTTTTTGCACACGTTGCTCTACTTCTTAAATTTAAAATTAGTGAACAACTTGTTAGACATCTGTTTCTCATAGAAGGTCAAACAATAAGGATCAAGAATAAACTCATGGATCATTTAACCAAACCCCCCCTCCCACCCCAAAAAAATGGGGACAACTTGCTTGTACTATGGTTTCCATGCAACATGAGAAAGGACAAGTTCATCGTACAGATTGTGTCCGAGTAAAACAGCATTCACATAACGGAACACACACAGCGGACATGATCAAAGATAAGGAAGAAGTTCTTTTTCAGGAAAGGAACTTAAAACAGCATAAATTAGCTCGTAGTCCTCCAAGTTAATGAAGGAGGCTGGACTACGGAAAGTGAAGTGACGTTGCAGTTAACGGTCGATGCTTACCTCAGGCTCCGATCACCGCGAACGCCTGAATTGTTGTTTCCCATTAAACTCCGGGCTTCGTGTGATTAACCTCTTTCCTTCCTCCTCTGGCAAAAAACTTGACGCGAGTCTACTACATTTTGTAGACGAGCAAAGCTTTCCGGATGCAGAATTGGGGACGAGGTGTTGGTCCAAAATGAATTTTGGCGTTTTCTGCATCTTCTTTGCCTTACCACCAAAATGATTTGGGTGCAAATCGTATACGATCTTAACCAATTTGGGCGATCATAAGGCAAAGCTTCAAACATTTTGGCGTTTTCAGGCAATATGGCTGGGCTCCTAATAAGCTCCTTCTTTGCGAAAAAACCCCTGCATTTGAGTTTGTCTCAAATGACCTCCCACATCTGACAAATATATATCAATTAGCCCCCAACACTAAATCTCCATGAGAAAAGTGGCCGCCCAGAGCTGCACACACATCTCTCATACACAAATAGTTTCAGTTTCCCGTTACATCTTCACTCCCCTGGTATCTCACCTTTTTGAATTTGGAATTTTGGTTTTCCAAGTGCATTGCTCTTCATTGGCAAGAAAAAAAGTGCGTTGTCCTTCAATTACGCACAGAAATGGTTGTTTTATCTGGTGCAGCAGTGTAAATTGATATCCCTCTTCAATTCGAGGAGGGTGGTGATTCAAAAGTGATGGTTTTTAATATTATTACTTGGTTCTTGAAAGTCGAGATTTGAGTAGGGATGTACATTGAATCCAAGCCAGTTTGGACCGACCGGTCCAAGATCAGCTCTAGGGAGAACCGGCTTGGTTCCCAATCCTTAAAGCGGCCTAGAACTGGATCAATTCCAAGGCCCAAACTACTAGTTCTACGTCAAAATTGTTATAACTCAAGAACTGGAGTTGAATTGATTTTCAAGTCTTTTTTTTTTATTAAATTCCTCTGCAACCAAGGAGAATTCAATCGTGTCTACATTACGAAGAAACAACAATTTAACCACTTGGCAAACATCTGTTTTTTAAGTAAAATGGTGAACTAATTATATTAATATAGAATTCGATCTTTCAACAAAATAACATAAAAAAATGGGCCAATTCTCGGGTGAATGCATCCCTCGTTAATGATTATGGCATTGACTTCTTTGATACGAGCTGATTTGTAGCATTGGACTATTGAAGCAGGAATTTTCACAGGAAAAGCGAATTAATTAAGTAATATAATCACCAAAGGTAATCATGGAAAGGGTGGCGACCTCACCGGACCACCGGTGGGAATGTCGGGTCATGTAATTGCTAAAAGAAAATTGTAATAGTTCTTTTATTTTTAGGACATGCATTTTATCCTCACATGGGATTAATTGTAATAAATATACCGGTCTAGGTGACTGCTTAATGATAGAAGCAATAAGAGATAAGGCAAACTAAAAAACATTGTTTTAACATTTCAAAAAAATTAATTTTAAAATTAAACCTAAAGTATTATCTAAATAAACTCCATTACATGTCCATTTACAAGCCTATTATGAGCATAATTATTTACCGATAGATTTTACCATAATGTTATATACAAAGTGGGCAAAGAGATTAATTCAGGTTAGGCCCTAGAATCATCGATCGATCAATCATAGTTTTCAATTTTTTAGATATTATAAAAAAAATATCATTATTTATGGCTTGTTTATTTCACGAAAATCCCATATTTTGTAAAATATTTTGGAAAAAATAATTATTTGTATCTCTTGCAAAAATGTATGATTGAAAAATATTTTCATTGTTTATGAAAATATTTAGATATACATTTTTTATTGATAATAAAAAAATTTATTGGCTAATTATCATAAATGATATTACCAATCACTTTTAATAAAATAAATTTTAAATCATTTATTTTCCTTAAAACACACGATTGCTTATACTATTGAAAACGAAGAAAGTAAGTCTTGTCATTAAATTCCTCAATGATTTTTTGTGGGGCCAAGTACCTTTAATGGTTTCACATATTTTTGAAAAAATGTTAAGAAATGATTTGTTTTTATAAACTGTATAATAACACCGAGCGCTTAATTATATTTTCGTCACACCGCCAGATCAAGAGACGGTCACCTCCACGTGTACGGTTAAGATCGAATCCCTACGCTATACAACTGGACCTGACCCGCAGACAAGCATCGCGGCCCCTTGCAAAAACCCTAGCGTCCTTCCTTCTTCGCTCCATTTAGCCTCCCCTCCCCCCAGAAAACACCGCAGCAGTCGCGGCAGAGGCGAGCTCCGGGCCAGAAGCAGAAGAAGATGGTACTCTCTACCCCTCTCTATCTTTCCTCCTTTACATCTTCTTCTTCGCGTCGACGCCGTCGTCGTCTTCATTCAACTGAAGCATAACGATCTCTGCACATGCGTGGGTAATCTCAGGGGATCGATCTGAAGGCAGGAGGTAAGAGCAAGAAGACCAAGAGGACCGCTCCCAAGTCGGACGATATCTACTTGAAGCTCCTCGTCAAGGTAGGGATGAACTCTTGGATCTCTCGTTTTTTGAAGTATTGTTTGGATTTAGGCGATGTTGGGTTCTAGTTCTTCAAGCTTGTTATGCTGCGACGTAAGGGTTGAGCTCAAGTTTCGGCGTTTGTGATTCGAGTTTTGTGGGGTTGTTGTTCCTGGAGATTGGACAACTTTCATGCTTTTTGGGTTGGGAAAATGTGTGCCTTTTCTTAGGTGGTTTATCATGAGTCGTATTCTGTATGTTGGCCATTCCATGCTCATGTGACTCTGAATCTAAGTCTCGTGCCAATTCTTGGTATGCTTGGTGGTGCTGCGACTTCCATTCATGATCATAACTCGTGCCTCGGTGTATGTTTGGTGGATGAAGCGTGCATTGACGGCAAGATGTCGGTAGGTAGTGTTAGAGATATAGGATGTAGATGGGTGTGATTCCATGAGAACCCGGGTTCCTGTTAATTATGTTAAGTGTTGTGGAAGGGAACTTTACCTTGATAGCTGTCTGTATGGCAACTCAAGTAATAAAGAGGTTATAACTTCCTTTTTCTTAGCAAAACATTGTTCCACTTTTTAATGTAGAAACTGCAGATGTAACCACCCATTTACGCTCTTTAGTGACATTTGTTTGTACTTGGTACTTTGCGTAGACAGGATGAGGTGCTATATGTTTACTCACATGTTCATGTTTGCTCTGAAAACCATGTAACAGCTGTATCGTTTCCTTGTTCGGAGGACCGGAAGCAAGTTCAATGCAGTCGTCTTGAAGCGCTTGTTCATGAGCAAAGTGAACAAGCCTCCATTGTCTCTCTCCAGGCTCATCCGTTACATGCAGGGAAAGGTTTGTAATGCCCGATGTCTATTGTAATTCAGTTAAAATGTTGCGTGGATGTTCTCTGGCAGCTTAATGGTGCCTTCCTGGTCAAAGATGTAAAGCTGTTTTGAAAATTTGTCTGCAGGAGGACAAAATTGCCGTGGTGGTGGGCACTGTTACTGATGATATAAGGGTCTATGAGGTTCCAACTTTGAAGGTCACTGCTTTGAGGTTTACCGAGACAGCAAGGGCAAGGATCGAGAAGGCAGGTGGTGAATGCTTGACATTTGACCAGCTTGCTCTTCGTGCTCCACTTGGACAGAACACGGTACAAATTCCAATGACTGATAGTCTATGACCTGTATTTTGGGGGATGTGAAATGCATTTTGGCAATATTATTCTTCCATGTCCCCTTGGCTAACAACTGCAAGTTGCATTTGATGTGCGATGGAATTGAATAAACTGTTTTTATGGTGTGCCATACTTCTACTGTTTCATCTTGTATTCAGACCAATTATTTTAAGCTGTGTAATGATCTCAAGTGCCTTTGTGGTTCCTGTGAAGCTCATTGCTGTTACTGATTTGAAGCTGTTTCTTTTCCAGATTCTTCTGAGGGGTCCTAAGAATGCTAGGGAAGCGGTGAAACACTTTGGTCCTGCACCTGGTGTCCCACACAGCCACACCAAGCCATATGTTCGCTCCAAGGGAAGGAAGTTTGAGAGGGCTAGAGGCAGGAGGAACAGCAGGGGATTCAGGGTTTGAGCTTAGTTTCTTACTTGTTGAAGCCAATTTGGTTTTGACTGCCGCAATCTAAGTTTTGCTGAAGTTAGTCAAAAGACTTAATGTGAAGACAGCTCTATCTATCTCTGGTTTTGGGATCGATTTTCATACATTTTTAAGTCTTGCTACATTGCCTGTGCTATTTTTCCACACCCTTGAAGATTGAATGCCTTGAGATCATTAAGTAAAACCCCAAGTGTTCCAACTTCATGCTTTCTTTAAGTGTCTCTTTACACGCCTGGATTTGTGAAAACCGTCTCAAAATGATGAGATCCATTGTTGTTAATATACTACTTCGAGTGAGGTCAGCTCTTGTCGAGGTTTGAAATGTCGACCTTTCTACAATTTTGACGAGTTTCTTGGTCACGACTCGGTGATCGTGTGAGATGTCAGATTGAAGTACCGAAGTGTATTGCCTGACCTTGTTCGGGTCTCTTGAAGAATAGCTGATTCGTGACGACTGGTTTTACGACGCAGCATAAGTTTCAGAAAAGACGCAGAACTCTCAACTTGAGAGGCCAGAAATAAGAGATCGGATTAGCAATTTAGGTCGCTGTCGCCTAGAGTTTCCGTCCGGTTGAAAGGATGGAAGGGGACGATGGACCGATGGCGGATACAGCCTTGCCGACATTCTTCGAAACCGCACTAACTGCTCATGGAACCATGACAGATGGCCCTCGAAAAAGCAATATCATTGTTTTCCGGCTCAGCCGTTTCAATTGAGCGCCCAGCGGAGAAGGTAGGTGCTCACCCCTATAAACTGATAGCATATGCGTAATACGGTTAATACTGATAAATAATTTTCAATAATTTTTTTTAATTTTTTAAAATTTTTATTTCTTTTTCTCTTCTTTTTTTTTTAAATTTTTTTCCTTCCCCTTCATATTAAGGGTGTCAACGGGTCGGGTCGGGTCGAGTCTTGATGTTACCCGACTCGACCCGAACAATAAGGATCATGTCATTTGACCCGACCCAACTCAACCCGAAATGCATAAAACATGAAGCAAACAAAACGGGTCGGTTTGGATAGGTTGGTTCAGGTTTCGGGTTTTTTATTAAAAAAAATATTATAAAGGGAATTTGAAATACTCTTACATGATGTCGTGAGATCTCATCCAACCCGTCCGTAAACCGTGACGTCGCGAGTTCTCATTTAACCCGTCCGTGAACATCTCCGCAGATAGATAATTTTTTAATAAAAATTTATGACAAAGAGAATTCGTAATGTTATTACGTGATGTCGCGAGACCTCGTCCAACCCGTCCATGAATATCTCCGCAGATAGATAATTTTTTAATAAAAAATTATGACAAAAGGAATTCAAAATGTTCTTACGTGACGTCACGAAACCTCGTCCAACCCTTCTGTGAACATCTCGGCACACGAATAATTTTTTTAATAAAAAATATGACAAAGGGAATTCGAAATGTTCTTACGTGACGTCACGAAACCTCGTCCAACCCTTCTGTGAACATCTCGGCACACAGATAATTTTTTTAATAAAAAATATGACAAAGGGAATTCGAAATGCTTTTACGTGACACCGTGAGGCCTCGTCTGACTCGTCTATGAACATCTCCGCGGACAAATAATACTCACTCTTCTAAAGTTCTACATTGGCCATGAAAAAGAAGCAAATTATATGGAAAATGGGAAGAGAGAGAGAGAGGGGGGGGGGGAGAGGGAGAGAGATTGATAGGGGCCGACCTAAGGGGCAACGACGACGAACCTGTGAAATGAGACGTGTTGGATGAGTTGCGAATATAAGGAGTTGCAGAGGAGATAGCTTGGGTGGGTGTATTTGGGTTGAAGCCTTTAACGTGTTTGGGTCGGAACCCTAACTTGACCCAAACATGTATTCCATTTGTGTTTATAATTGTTACCCGAACAGTATTAAGACCCGAAACATATACCATACTTATTTCATATTCGGATCGTGTTTGGGTCATGTTCAGGTTGGGTTGGATGAGTTTTTTTGACACCCCTACTTCCTATAAGCAATCGCCTTGCACCTCACACGGCCACTAATGAAGCTCACCCTTGCTAGCCCCGACAAGGGCTTGAACCTACCCAACCCATCATGAGGGGCCTTGCCCTCATGGCCTCTGGTGGGGGCTCAAGCCTCACCAATGCAAGGCCACCCTCATGGCCCTTGGCGAGGTCGAGCCTTGCCTAGCCATGGCAAGGCTAGATAGAGGCTGACAAGAGTCTAGTGACCGGCGGGAGGAAGGGGAAGGGGTAAAAAAAAGAAAGAAAGAAAATCGAAAATTATTAAAATATCATTTAAAGTTGTAAGTGCTAATCTTACCATGTATCTAATTATGCCAGTAGGCCAGCTGACATCCGCATCCTTAGTGTTCGGTTAAAATTAACCGAAATGACTGAACTGGTATTAAGTTAAAATATTTAGAATTAAATTGGTACCATCAAAAGATTTAGAATTAAATTAACACTTATGCAATAGATTTTGAACTTGCCGACACATTTTCTATCTCAACTTGTGAGGCCAGAAATAAGAGGGGATTAGTGATTCAAGTTGATGTCGGCTTAAGTTTCCATCCGAGTAAAAGGATGGAAGGGGACGCCGGACGGATTGCAGAGACAACCTTGCCGACATATTTCGAATCCGAATTTGCTTTTGAAGCCATAACAGATGGTCCTAGGAAAAGGACTTCCACCAATGTCCCACTCAAGCCATCTCGATTGAGCCCAACGAGGAAGGTAGGTCGGCCCTCGCCGCTGGCGACCCGAAAACACAGTATCGAACAGGAGCACGTAAAGACGCGGAAAGATAACATGCTTTGGTCAAAAACAAAATCGTGCGTATCCGCATGTTTAAAATCCCGCGGCTACTATAAACGTGGCAATCATCTAGAGACGGACCATTCACCGATTTCTGTCCTTTTATCCCCACCTTTCCTTTTAGGTGCAGAGTTCGGCATCCGCCGATTCACAAAGAAAGAATCCACAGTACCGAAGAGAAAAGCATAAATCACCCACCACACATGCATCTCTAAGCCCTCCCACCTCTGCATTTTCATTCCCATCCTCCAGACAACTTCTCTCTCCCTCTCTGCTCTGTCTCTCCATGGCTAGCTTGAGCTTCATCGTCGGCATCATTGGTATGTTGATGTTGTCTCTCTTCACTCTTTTGTTTTTGTGGGTCTCTTAATTTCTTTCTTGTGATGTTTACTTCTTGGAAGTGCTTCACAATCTGTGTTGTCGTTGCAGGTAACGTCATTTCGATTTTGGTTTTCGCTTCTCCCGCGTAAGTGGAAACGCTGCTTGTTCTCTTTAGTTGTCTCCAATCTTTCAGTACATATCAGCGCTGAATGTGGTGTGGACGGTCTAGAGACTTGATTAAGTTGTTCCAGCGGAGGCACTCTGCATAAAGTAGCTTATTATAAGCAACTGCTGCCCTAAACTTGTGACTTAATAGCTGCACTCTCTCTTTAAGTTCCACCAAAATAAACATGGTCCTAATATGCCTACGTTTTTGCACTATAATTGACTCTATCTCTCATCTCCATCATATTAGAAGTAAAGACTTTGTCTAGCTCGATTTGCTACCTGTCAATTAAAGATTCAGCAACTGTCTCGAAAGATTAGTTAGTTAAGATTACCCATGTAGCACCAAAAGAAGTGAATCGCTGCAGATCCTCTCATGGTGGACATGATATGAGTCATAAGCATAAGTAGGGGCAGTTTCGAGCTAGTCATACTCTTGAACTTGCTAACCAAAAGGGGCATAGTTCCTATGCATCACCTAGATAATGACAATAAGCTGAAATTGTGCATCCTCTTGCGGCGTCTTGCTTCTTGTTTTTTGGCATGTACACTTAAAAAGTGACTGAAAATTGCAGTAAAACATTTTGGGGAGTGGTCAAGAAGAAATCCACAGAGAATTACAAAGGAGATCCGTACATAACAACGCTGCTGAGCACGAGCCTCTGGAGCTTTTATGGGATACTCAAGCCAGGTGGATTGCTCGTGCTGACAGTGAACGCCGCTGGAGCCATCATGCAGTTCATCTATGTCACTCTGTTTCTCATATATGCTCCCAAGGACAAAAAGGTCAGCCACTCGTCCGTTCCTACTTTTGATGCTCGTGCAAGTTCTACTTTCCATGGCCATCACCAATTGGTGTTCAGAGCTCATAGATGATAACTGAATCTTAGAGCTGCAACTTGATATATTTGAACATACAGAGAGTACTGCCTAAGTAGCATTAAGAGTGACGAAGCATTTGATTTGCAGATTAAGTTGATGAAGTTGGTAGCCATTCTAAACGGGGGCTTTCTTGGGGTTGTAATAGCTGTGACTCTTCTGGCAATCCACGGAGATATGCGGCTCACGGTCGTGGGAATTTTGTGCGCTGCATTGACCATCGGCATGTATGCCTCTCCTCTGGTTGTGATGGTACGATACCATTCCAACTCCTCGTGCAAGCTACATTCTTATCATTCTAATGATCTTCCCATACTTGTTTGTAACCTGGTGGCGAATCTTCAGTAGCTATTTAGTCTATTAAAACGGTATTATCTCAGTTACAACCTTTCCTAGTGCTTCTGAGACTGCATTATCAAACCTTTGAGCTTTGGTCGTGCCTGCTGATTTCAATTTCAGACACCTAAATTAACATAGCTTCAATTTGGCGTCTTTCAACAGAGAACAGTTATAAAGACGAAGAGCGTTGAGTACATGCCGTTTTTCCTCTCCTTCTTCTTGTTCCTCAATGCCGGTGTTTGGTCTAGTTATGCGGTGCTGGTCAAGGACTTCTACATCGGAGTAAGTCCTGCCTCTCCTCACCTTGTCTGTCTGTGTATGTGAGGATATGCCTTGACTGGTGGGTCTGCAAATGCTATATGCATCATGCCAAACTTGTTTAAGAAAGAATACTTGACCATGTAGGTTATAAATTCAACTACTTGTTCTCGATTCTGTGCTCTATGAATCAAATTATGTTCGTCGTGCTGTTTAACCGGAAATTTTTTAGCAAATTTATAGCATCCTAGCACTGCTCTTAACATTGTTAGCGCCGGTCCTTGCTGCACGCATTGTTCTGAATTTCACTGGCATTTTTTCAAGGTTCCGAATGGGATCGGGTTCATACTAGGATCGGCACAGCTGATACTGTATACAATCTACAAGAACAAGTCCCGGCGCCGAAATCAAAAGAGTCTACAGAGGAAGCAGAGGAAGACGGATCGGCCCATCTAGTCAAAGGAGACGTAGAGATGGGTCCGTACGAAGCCGACGACGAGAGCCGGCCAAAAAACCGCACCATCGCTAAGGGAAGAAGCCTTCCCAAGCCATCGGTGAGTCGACAACACAGTCTGCAGAAGATCATCAAGGCGCTTTCCGCGAGTCCATACGAACTCCGCTCTTATGTGGAGGACGAGGACGACATCGGACGTTGAAACGACGACCGATACAATTAACAAAAAAGAAGAAGAATTCATGTCCATGTAAAGCAAATGCATGGGAGTTCTTGGAACAGGCAGATGTTAACGTTGACTTTACTGTGAGATTGACTTGATTCCAATCCATGGCCTATGTACATTAGATTGATATGATTATGAGGCTTGCTGCATACCAGAACTTCAGAATGGCTCTGTATACAGAGCAAAATCAAAATCCATAAATTGAAGGATTGCCCTCATTTTGCGAAAGATCGACAATTCAAAGATGATTTTTCCGACTTTGGCCTCTTATACCATTTAGGAAAATGAATAAACTGATCTTCGTTCCACGAACCAAATCTATATCACGAGGGACGAAATAATCTAGCTCGATCTAGCATTTTGAATGATCACATGTCTTTCTCGAAAAAATTACAACAAAAGAAATGTCCTAAATCATTCGATTTAACCTAATTAGCCCTAAAAATTTTGACAATTTTGCTAACGTAGTCTTTCCGGCCAATTTTGATTAAAAATTGCTAATATGGATATGGCAAATTTGCAATTTGTCAATAGTTTTACCGATATTTTTTCCTTTTTTTTTTTTCTCATTTCCCTCGACCAGTCGCGATCTCGGCCTCGGTCTCGGTCGGCCACTGTCCAGTGTCCACCAATCGGGCCCATCAAAACTTGGGCCCACTCTCGATAGGTCCAAGACGTCGGACCAACCTCCTGGAAAGCAGAAACCGGCTCAAAAGACGTTTATGCCCCCCAAGTCCGATTCCGGAATTCCCCCACTCTGTGGAGTCAAATTATTGTTTTTGTCGTTTGTTTCGTGGGCTTTTGTTTTTTTTTTGGTCAATGTTTGTTTCGAGGATGACTCGTGAAATTAAACGGGTCGCCTATTTATTAGGATAATTAGCTTCATTTTCTGATTGGTCAGCTCTTTTCAGGGCAACGCGAAGCTGGGATGATAGAAGCAAAATCAGCGAGTCATGTTAATTTGAATTAATAAAATGATAATATTGAACATCTTTGTACAATTTAGGAATTAAATTAAATATGTGTGAAAAGTTAAAGGACTGCAGTGAATAATTCAAAAATTTGAAAACGGTTATCGAATTAAAATTCAGAAATCAAATCGAATAAATTAAAAATTTAAAGATGACGTGGCAAGACCGGCCGGAGAGCTTAAGGGCCAAAGGTTCATGGTATGACCGACCCCGTCCTCTTCTGCTGAACTCATTAGCGGATCCGCCGGATTCATTGAATGTGCTCAGCCTCAACCCTTCCTCTAGCTTTCTACCTTTGTCTCCCACTAGGTTTTTCTTTTTTTAACTCTTTATAGGGCCCCCCCACATACATCTGATCTAGTGCATGGCCCGGTTCCTGTTCTAAAGTTTTAGGCCCGAGAGGAACAGGTCAGGAATTGAATCGATCTACTGGAAAACCGATCGCTCTTATTGATTGAATATACTTTTCGGTCCACTCGAAGTGATTTGATGGTTATTTCTGCTCTCTCTCAATAACACAACAGACCAAAAAATCTTCAAGAACTCTGGTGGATCCAGTTCCCAATCCGATCCGTCTCTCGCTTCCGGCCACAAGAATTCAGTCCAGCTTATCATCATGACGCTGAGCTTCTTCTTCGGATTGCTCGGCAACGTCACGACCGGCCTAATCTATCTCGCTCCTGTGTATGCCGAAGCTGCTGATGAACCGCGAGCTTCGATTCGCTGTTCTAACTTTTCGTCGTGAGACAGACTTGTCCATGTCGACGCCAGTATGAAATTTCTCTCCCTTCTTTTTGTAGGCCAACGTTCTGGCGCATCTTGAAGCGGAGAACGACTGAGGAGTTCGAGAGCATCCCGTACGTGTTCAAGCTGCTGAACGCCTACTTCTGGACTTACTACGGGATCGTGAAGCCCGACAGCATAGTTGTCGCGACCGTCAATGGCTTTGGCGTTATCCTTGAGATCAGCTTCGTCGCCATCTTCCTCCTCTACGCTCCTCCCAGAATGAGAGTACGCTGTTCGATTGTGATTGTTATTTGCTTTTTCGAAAAAAAGAAAGTGAAGTATCTCTAGATCTGATCAAACCATGTCGACCCAACTCCAATTTAGACTAATATGAGAACAGAACGTACTATTATAAATCCACTGATCGATGAACATGAGTTCTTGAAACATTGATGCGATCTTATCTCATGCATAGAGTATGCGCATGCCATAATCCAAGTCAATCTTCGTCAATGCTTATATTTCTTTCGTGAAGAAAATAACTGCAGCATGTCAATAATGCAGAAGAGAACTGCGATACTAGCGATCACCTGCGATGTGATGTTCCCAGCAGCCGCAATCTTAGTGACTCAGTTGACAATGGACCGTCAGATGCAAATCATTATTGCTGGTCTGTTGAGTGCTGTCTTCAGCATGGTCGCCTATGGTTCACCTCTCTCCGCCATGGTAAAAATATATAAATATGTACATGCGCAAGCGCAAGCTATGTCATGTCTGCTAAACAATATGATTACGAAGGTGACTAATTGCTTGATATGTCGCATGAAGTTGACAATTAGCCTCAATAATTATTGCAGAAGACAGTGGTGACCACAAAGAGTGTGGAGTACATGCCTTTCCTCCTCTCCTTCGTCCTGTTCATCAATGGCGGCGTCTGGACTGTTTACGCCATCCTCACCCATGACTACTTCATCGGAGTAAGCTTAATCTCCACCTTCTCTATTACATTTGGTTTCTCTATTATCTTTTCGACCATGGGGAGAAACAATGATTGAAAAAATCGCCCTTTGCAAGCAGTATCAAAACATGCATGCTTGTAAAGTAGCCGAAAATATACCATTTGTTATCTGATGATCAGATGGGTTTTCTCAGTTGTGCGCAAGGAGGATTTATTGTCGTTCGTTGCATGCGGAGCACTATGTGCAGAGTCCATTTTTTGATGAGATAGACAGCTCACGCTCATATAATAACACAGTTCCTCTTGCAAGTGAGATTTGATAATACCAGGCAAAGCCTAGATGCAGGCAGAAGTCAGGGCAGTTCAACAGAAAAATAGGAAACAGACCTCACACTTCCATTCACATAGGAAACTCTGATATCGCGACCTAACTCTGTTAAATAAGGGTTTTCATAGGTCTACCGTGTCTGGCATCTAATGTAGGAACTCTTTGCCGAAAAATCACCTCCCAAAGTTTAATGTCGGGGGAGAGTTACGTTGGCTCTTCCATGGAAAATCATCAACTTTAACATAAAGAAATGGCAAAAAAACTCAATTATTCAGAAAAAGAAGAAGCAGTACTCAATCAAATGAGCGCCTCAGGAAAAGAATATTAAGATGATTGCTCATGGAGTTGAACGGTGAATTCCGTGCAGATACCAAATGGGACCGGGTTCGGACTCGGAACAGCTCAGCTGATCCTGTACGCGATGTACTACAAGCCCAAGAGCAAGTCATCGTCGTCAACGGCGGAGGAGGACAAAGGGTGGCAACCCCATGAGCCTCTCATAGATCCAACTTCCGTTCCTCAAGTCGTAGTAGCTCAAGAGAGAGATTGACAGATGCATCGATCTTTTCTTTTTTATATTTTGGGCCCAGTTAGGTCAATCGTCTTTGTTTAAATTTCCCCAATAAATGTAGCTGGTATGACTGCATTTTTTTTGAGACCGAGGCGTAATAACGTGCTGCCGCTTAGATAAGGCAAGGCACGTCTTGTATCAGAGCCGCCATTAAGTACGCCATCCAATCCATCTCCACCGTCCACTGCAACTTACCCACAGAGAGAGAGAGAGAGGACCCACTTCGAGTCAAGCTACGTCAGTTTTCACGTCTGAGGAGGTAATCATTTCCTTGATTGAAAAACATTGGAAAGAGTGACGGTAGCTCTTGTTAGACGTACTTAATGTAGAAAGAGTTCTTCGAAGGTGGTATCGTGTTCGTCAGGTCTTGCCTCGATGGCATTCTTTAACCACATTCTTTTTGGAATTGTTTCGTCTTTCGATTATCGATAGCGGTTGCTGTTGTTAAACTTTCGCTCCCTTGAAAGAGCGAAACAACCTAGGCCTCCCAACTTTCAACTTTCTCAAGTTTGTCTCTTTTGCATGCTCAGACGACCGTGTAAGATGTGAGATTGAGCACCGAAGTATGGAGCCCGACTTGTTGGGTTCACTGGAAGAATAGAGTTAAGTTTTAATAGGCGTTCGAGACCATTCGTTGTTTTCGCAATTGGCGATAGGGAGATACAAGAACGGGAAGGGAGCTGCAGTGGATAAGAACAGCAAGTGGAATCATTTATGGAAGCTTCAGTATCTGCATTAGGAGTCTCCCTCGGTCGTCAGCTCATTGTATCTAATCCCTTCCTGTTTGTGCAATACAAGATTTGGAAAAGACACATAATTCTCGACTCGGCAGGCAAGTATGATTCTCATATATCTTCCCACGCGATCGCTTCGGCGTCGTCCTCGAGATCATCTTTGTCGCCATCTTCCTTCTCGATGCTCCCCCACCAGAATGAGAATACGTTAGTTGATTCTGATTTCCAATAATTTGTATTTTATATACTGTTTTCTTTCATCAAAAAGCTCTAGATCCGATCAACCATGTGGACCAACTCTAATTTAGACTCACATGAAGATATTACGCAATCTTATTCTACTAATCAATAAATAAGAGCATATGAAACATGGATAGACTTTGTCTCTCATAAGAAAAATGCGCATACACCATAATCTAAGTTGCTGCATCAGATCAAAAAAACACCTGTGTCCTTAATTACTCCTTACTAATGGATACATTTGTTAGTAGTTTATTTGTAAAACAAACTGAGAGATGTCTTGTCCCACATTAAAAAAATGTGAGTACGCACATAGATGAGATCTGACACATATCAATAATCATTATTTTTTATTTGTTGAAAAATTTGGATTCATTTTTGTAAAAATTAACCATAACATTCTATTGAAATAGTGTGATTATTCACAAAGGAGTCACATTTTTATTTATTTATTTAATTTCGAATTTTCATATGTCTTTTCAACATAACTTTTGAGAATGTACTTTTTTCATTTTACATCCTTTTCTCAAGGGTTTCCTTTGTTCAAAAGATAAAGATAACCACATTAGATTTTGGGATCAATGATGATCAAGTCGTTTAGAGTTTTTCTTTAAAAACTACAGCTATTGTTTCCAACTATTTCATGAAGAAATCCTAGAGAAATGTTAAAATTGCTATTTAGTATTTTCATTTGAAACTTTGTCATATCTTGAAGGGAATTTGCCGATGACCATTAGCAACATTGTGAGGCCAAATATATCCTTAAAGAAAGTGATATCGCGTCTCAAAGTCTAATTTGATTGTTCTATTGATTCGAATTCATATTGACCATTAGATTTTTTTTTTTCTCAGTACCACCCACCTGGATGGCGTTGTTGGTTTGTGCTATCTTCCTCTCGCAAAAGATTGAGAGTTCGAATCCCAGTTTTGTCATAGGGTGACTTACCTGGTTGCATGTGTGTGGTGGCTAACACATGCGGCCCCCAGGGTTTACTCTCCTAGCTGTTGGCGGGGTGCGGGTTCCCTGGGTCATAAAAAAAAATACTTTTTTTCAGCAACATTGCCTTTAAGAAGAAAATAATTGTAGTATATTGATAATGCAGAAGAGAGCTGCAATACTTGCGATCGCATGCGATGCGAAGTTCCCAGCAGCAGCAATCTCAGTGACTCGGTTAACGTTGGACCATCAGGTGCAAATCACCGTCGCTGGCCCCTTGAGTGCTGTCTTCAGCATGGTCGCCTATGGTTCACCTCTCTCTAGCATGGTAAATATATATATTCATGCACGCGCGCGCAAGCTATGTTACATGAAGTTGACAGTTAACCTCAATAATTTTTGCAGAAGACAGTGGCGACCACGAAGGAGAGGAGGAGCGTGGAGTACATGCCTTTCCTCCTCTCCTTCACCCTGTTTCATCAATGGTGGGATCTGGACCGTTTACGTCATCCTCCCCTGTGACTTCTTCAATGGAGTAAGCTTAATTTCCACCTTTTTTCTACTGCACTGATTCTTCTGCTGTTCTTTCGACCATGCGTGGAAACAACAAAAGGAAGATCGCCTTTCGCAAGCAGCATTAGAATATGCATGCACGTAAACTAGCCCTTCTATAACCAATGAAAGGAAAGATCTCACCCTTGTCGAGTTTATTTGCTGATAAAATAGACAAGTCACGCTTGCGGGCTAAAAGGACAGATTAGTGATCAACACGTACATATATAACAACACAATTTCTCTCGTGAGTAGGATTCGATGCAAAGCTAAATGCGGACAAATGTCAAATCAGTTTGAGAAAACAACAGGACATAAATCTCGAATTTCGGCTTACACGGGAAACTCTGATGTCTTGACCTAATTCTAATGAATTAGGGTTTTGATAGGCATGTTGTGTCAGCCTCTAATGTGTTTTTCTGAAAAATAATGCAAAGATGAATGTCGTGGGAGAGTTAAGTTTAGGAGTGTGCAATCGGACCAGGGTTACGTGGAAACCGAGCCGAACCACCTGAAAAACAGGTCCAAGAACAGGTTTCTGTTTAAACTGGTCCGAGAAGTGATTCCATTTTTTGGGAACCAGTTGGAACGGATTCCAAGAGAATGCCCACTTGGAAACTAGACTAGTTTTAGAACGGGTTCTTACTAAAATAACCATAATTTTACCTTCTTGAACATTAAGAGTTTTGCTTAGAAATAAGTATTTAACTTTGCAATTTCTTATTTGGGCATTTTTTTCTAATACAATCTGCAAGAGAAGTTTTAATCTCAATTCATTTTTTTCTATTTATTATATTTGTTTCAGATGGATACATTTTGATGTTGTCTAAGCACTAACATTATATTATCATAGTCATTAGCTAATAAACTAGGCTGATTGGACTTGTATATTTAGTAGGAATTTTTTACATATGGACTAATTGACTAGAGACCTTAATTATCATATTATGTCGCTCACAAGTTTAGGAAAATTATATTGTTACTTCCTCACATGTTTATGTAAAATCCGAAGCCATATAAGATATCGGGCAGTTGCTTCTTATTCGGGCGTTTATAAAAAATAGGTTCTCAGGTAAACCTTAGAACCAAACTGAAAAAAAAAGGGGTAGGTTCCACAATAGGTTCTACTACAAACAGCGTAGGGTACATGTTCCAAAAATTAAGAATAGCTTATAATAGGATTGAGTTCAAGTTTCAAATCTAGAACCTATCCATCTTGAAACTAATTACCCTTAATTAAGTTAGCTCTTTAATGTAATATTATTGACTTTTGACATAACAAATAAAGAAATGGCCGAACACTCATCTATTCATAGACGAAAGATTGCAATACTCGATCAACTGAACACCTCAGGAAAAGAATAGAAAGGTGTTTGCACATGGACTTGAATGGTGAATTCGATGCAGATACCAAATGGGACGGGGTTCGGACTTAAATCGGCTCAGATTGATTCCGTACGCAATTTAATGCACAACTCAAAAGTCGTCGTCATCGTCAGCAGCGGAGGACAACGGGTGGCAACCACATGACCCTCTCGGAAACCCACCTCCCATTCCTTATGTAGTAGCAGCAGCTCATGAGAAAGATCCACAGATAATCAATCCTCTTCTTTTTTTCGGCCCGGTTAGGCCTATCTTGTTCATTTATTAACTTCAACAAACAGCTTTGATTGTGTACCTTTTTCTAGGGACCGAGTTCAATAAAATTTCACGACCTATACTATGTACGACAGGTTAGGCAAGGCATGTCTTGTATGAAAGCCGGCATTAAGTACGCCCTTCAAATCCAGCTCCGAGTCGAGCTATGTCAGTGCTTCTGTTCGAAGAGGTACTCTTTCTGTTGATGGAGAAACATGGCGACGAGTGACGAGGGTCTTAAAAGAATTCTTATGACGTGGTATTTCGTCTTGAAGCACTGCATTGGTCGGCCAAATGATAAAAAAATTCGAATTCAAAACCTCCGATTTAAATATTACATGAAATTTTGTAGAATTATTATCAACTATTCTAAAAAATTTAAACTGTTAGATAAAAGCGTGATTTATTATTTGAATATTTTATTAACACTCTTGCTTAATCTATCAAGATGCTTAGTAATATTTGTTAACAAGACCCTTTTGATAAAAGTACCTAAGGAGGACTTGATGGTAGCTAATTAGCTATCGATTAACTTTGCAAATTATGTGCGTTTTCTTTTATTATTTTTGTGGTGTTCTAAAGAAAGAATACATTTTTTGAAATTCGACATTCTATAAATTACATTGACAACTTTTTTTGTTTTTTGGCTAAAAAAGGTACAATTGTTCATGCTAATTCGAAGCTTCGATCAAATGCGGTTGGCGCACAAAACTTAGATGTATTTAGATGTATATTCTTATATATCTTAAAATGACAGAATGGTCTATTTCCCAAATAAGTGGGTCTCGCACGAAAAAATGAAAAAGTTAACGTGTGTATGTCGGTCAGATACATATATGGCGGATTTCATATGAGGAACTTTCACATCAAATGTGAGAGGACTCGAGCATGTGCAATGATTATATGTACTAATTTTCTGCATTAATAATGCAAAATGGGTTCTGCCATGTTCTCTAGCTAACTGGCTTTTATCAGAGAAAAGGAAAAAAGTTACTACGCAGATTTACCATATAGAAAAATTTTAAAATAAAAAATAATAAAGGCAAAGAAAACAAATTCGATGGCTTTCCTTATTACTCATGATTAAAGTTAATGTCCGAATTTGACAAGCTGGAGGAACGTCCAACGTGGGCAATTGCGTGGAACCTTCGGTAGTTGTCCCGAGTAATTCAAGCCTGTCTTTCTTGACAAAACCCTAACTTTGGATTCTGCCAGGCATTTATGAGGAGAGAAGGTCATCTCATCGAGTGATTAAAGAATTTTAGACGCAATTTAATGTCTCTGATTGGAAATGTTCATATATGTCGATGCCCCCAACTTAATTTTGCATATATATATATGTCGTGGTATGTTGGATAACATGCTTCCTCAAGCAACCTCCAGGGAGAACAAATTCTTGTATATCAAGCACAAGATTCCTAAACACGTGCTACAATAATTACATTAAATGGACCGAAAAAAAAAAAAAAAAAAAAGAGTGTTTGCAACTTAACCACATGCTTGTTTAAGGTCAACGAATGAAAGCCCAATTAAATTTTAAAATATTGTTCGAATTTCAATTTATAAAAGTTCATATGTCAATTTACGCATCCACATTATCATGTTGTGAAAGTTTTGGTTGTTTCAAGTTAAGAAAATTCAGCATGCGTTTATCCGGCAATTTAGACTAAGCAAAATTTAAAAAGTAATAGTCTATTCAAATATGCTTCAATAGGAAAGGAATAATGTCGATGTGACCCATTCTAGGAATCCTAGGATAGTCTTAGTGGTAACAGCATTCCACTGCCTTCAGGAACCAATGGTCTTACGTTTGATTCTCACTCTAAGAAAATCATATTTTAAGTGGAGAATCATGACAGCGAGTTGCTAATGCTAGTCCCCCTCCAAATAGTAGCTTAATCAAAGTCATGCCTTTAGATAATTGACCAAAAATAGAAAAAAAGATGCGAAGTGAGATCTAAATTGTTATCCTTACTATTTTCAATTAAGACGTCTCGAATCGACATAACCATCTATAACGAGACCAAGCTGGATTACTTTGATAGCCTCCGCGAGGAATAGAGATTCAAAGAGAGCGAATTTACACTTCCGATGGTCCGTATGAATAACTAGTCGGCTCGAAAGATTCGAAAACGTGTTACAAAAAGAAGGTGAGCCCAGGCCCATCTAGTTCCATCTATGCGCAATAACGGACACGGGGCCCACGCGAGCCCAGGCCCATTTCGTCGTCGTCCTCCGATTACGTCACCATCACCTACCATTCCAATTCTGATCTCCGGAACGAAGGAGAGCTGGCACCGAACTTTCCTTCTCTGTTAAGGCCATCGGTTATCGTCGTTGACAGAGACCGCCATCTTCATCGCATTCTCACTCGCACAAGCTACCTCCATCCAACAACGACCGCCGGAGAGATTAACACAGAGAGAGAGAGAGAGAGAGAGAGAGAGAGAGAGAGAGAGATGGGTTTTGTCTTCGCTCCCAGATGGGTACTTCTGTCGACGACGATCCTCTGCCTCGCCGCCGCCCTCCTCGTCAGTTCCGAGCCGGCGAATTCGGACAAGCGGTCGGCGTACGACGTCCTCGGGGACTACAACTTCCCCGCCGGGATCCTCCCCGTCGGCGTCAGCGGCTACGATCTCGACGCGTCGAACGGCCAGTTCGCCGCCTACTTCAACAAGACCTGCGCCTTCTCGCTCGAGGGGTCGTATCAGCTCGAGTACAAGTCCACCATCCGCGGGCTTATCTCCGAGAACCGGCTCAAGAACCTGCAGGGCGTGAAGGTAAAGCTCTGGTTCGTGTGGGTGGACATCGTGGAGGTCAGCCGCCAGGGCGACGATCTGCAGTTCTCCGTCGGCATCGCAGGTGCGGACTTCCCCATCGATAATTTCGAGGAGTGCCCACAATGCGGATGTGGGTTGAATTGCGGTGACCGTGGGGTGGGTGCGATCACGAGAAGAAGTCATAGGCCGTTTGTTGATTCTTATTGATAGAAATTGGATTGACAAGGGAAAACGTCGTTGTGCTGGAATTCTGTTCTTTATCATTTGTGGCGTGATGGAAATAGATTGATCTCGAAATGATTAATTATTGTCAAGCCTTTTCTCTTCTTTCTTGCGCGCTTGATGGTCTCTGCATTTGTTAAGATTATGCTGCTGTAATGTGAAGAATGCTGATGACAGAGACATAAAAGCGGAATTCAAGAACAGTAACAAACTTCAATAAATTGTTTCAAAGAAGGATTATCCTGAAGTATGTTTGTTCTGAATTGTGTAAAATGCAGGAGAAATTATCTTCCTGCTACTGCTGGTTCACCCTAAATTGGACTTGTATATGTGTTTGACATGGATTGTGATGAGAAAGGGGATTGAATGAGTGAGGGATTGGAAATGAAAGGAAAATTAAGTAGAATATGTGTGGCTGCGACAGAAATCCCACGTTGGTGAAAAGGCAGTATTGTTTTGAACTTTCAAAACTATCTTCAAATTTGAGAAGGAGAAAAGTATGACCCATCTGCAGATGTGATTCTAAATTGGGAATGGCCCGTTCCCTCTTATTGCCCTAAAATTCTTCCAAGCATAGAGAAAGGCAATGGCATTCCATTTCCTCAAATGAAAACATTGGGTTCTCAAAGCCACTATTCAGCAGGTCTATAAGCCTGGTGCATCTGAAAATCTTCACCCCAGTGAGAGAGCCATTAACTCCATTAGCCTTATTACAGTGGTCGACCAAGAGACATTGCATTTCTGCTCAATTATCTTCAGGATATCCTAAGAAACTGACTCTAGTCTCCTACAGAGATAAAATGCCCTTATGCTCGGGCTTGATATAGATGAAAGTGCTTCTTAGTTGGGATTCAGAGACTCAAGTGAGCTAAAAGCTATTTGAGTGCTGAAATATATGACTAGATTACCATACATATGTTCTCTAATTTGCAATATGTATCTATGTGGACAGCTTCTACCCTTTGAACATGGTTGCTTAAATGCACTCAATGCCATATCAACTAATCAGGTGTTGATTGCTTTGGATTGCCCATATGGGTCACACATCACATTTTCTTTATTAGCTTTCATTTGATCAAGAGTTCATCATCGGTTTTAAATGCCATTGAACTCGAATCTATGGCCAACTTTTGAATAGGTCTTTGGGTTGTGTTACTGAGATTGCTCAGAGTAATCCATCTTTACCTGTGAAAAAACTTGTACTAGTTTTGGTCTTTGTATAGAGCCCCCCTTTTCCAATAATTTGCAAAGAATTTGATCTTTCAGTTTTTTTTTTCACTCTTCAAAGCATAAATTGTGGCTTCATATTGGTTAGAAATTTTAGTATCACTGTTCAGATTTAACATGGGCAATGGTCACTGAGTTCGTATTTGCTATGATGTTTGTTGTGGTAATATCCATCAAGATTTTTGCAATCTTCTGTCTCCATAAGTCAAGAAACTTTTGTTGCTGTTCCTTTGAATGTTGAGCGTGGTTCTTCCCTTCGGAATGCAAATTTCATTATTAGTTTCAATTAGGGGAGCTGAACTCTCTATTTGCTGTTTCTTCTCTCCTCTTTATTTAGTTAAAATAGGATTTTCTGGAAGGCTGAAATGGTTGCCCATACAAATTATAAATCTTAAAGTAAGAGTGCACAACGGTGCGTTTTAAGAGCTCAAACTCTGACGAGGGGAAAGATGACGTGCACCCCGCCCAATTAGTGTGACACAGAGAGAGTTATAACTTAACCCCTTTGGAAGAATAGTTAATATTTAAAAACAGAATGATTCTGCCATTCTGTTGTCTTGATTGAACATGTGGGAAATGTAATGATCATATTTGATCTGAGGATGAGTGAATTCTTCGTGGGAATGGTGCTGCAGCTTTTGCAAAACTCATTCATGCACGTCCAAATTGACAACCATAAAATTACACATTGACTACTCCTTTGGATCAAACGTGAACACAACTCCATTAACATCACCAGGAAACTAAAGCAAGTGCTGTTGAACTCCAAAAATATCTGAAAGGTAGATGCAGATGCTAACTTCCAGACAAGGTGAATCCTGTATATACGTGGAGGCCAATTGTTCATTAAAGGAGGGGACAATTTTGTCTTCTTTTTAAGGACAGTTTACAGAGTGCTATTTAATGGCCCTGAGATATTTCTGTTGCTCTTCAACCACTGTAACTGACATTTAGTTGAGTTAGGTGAGTAGATTTGTCTTGATTGTGCTATCTGTGGAGGAGGTACTCTTCTTTTGAAGCTTGTGGTGAAACTACCAAATTTTGCTAAGTATGACTTGGAAATCATTTCCTCGAATGTTGCCGCGTTCTGTTACTTGAAATGCACATGTCCATGACATTGTAGATCGATCGATTTCAACTGCATCATGAATATTTTTGTTCGTTCGCCCTGGCCTGATACTCGACACCTACATGAAACTGGTTAAGTTTGTCAAGAAGCAGGAATTCCATTCATGTCAAGTGTGTGCGCACAAGAAGATACCTTAACGAGGGAACAGATTGTCGATGAACTTTTGCTTGGTACCGTGTTAAAGACACTCCAAGGGCCAAAAGAAGTGGATCACAGTGACACTGTGGACCCATCTAAGTTAAGACTGTTCTTCTTACTCATATCTTAAACGGTTTATTAATGGTCGCCATTGCTGAGGGCCCTTCAGGTCTGTCTGAAGGAAGCTTCGCTCGGTGTATTCGGGCAGAAGTTATTGGGTCAAATTGGTCAACATCACTCTTATCTCATTGATCTCTTCTCACATACCAGATAGCATGTTTCTTTTTGCATTAACTCTTTTCAACTTGTGATTATCCTTTTCATTCTTCCCACCAACCCAATCTGCTTTCCCTGAACGGCGGTAAACTCCAATTTGACTTGGTCTCAGCACTTATTGTCAAAATAAATAATAATAATAAATGAAAGTGGAGCTCTAGCTTTCAAAGAATAATCCAATCCAGTTAAAACACCAGGAGCTCCAGCTTGCAAAGAATAATTCAATCCAGTTTAAACACCAGGAGCTCTTGTGAAGCTCTTGTGACAGTGAAATGCTGGTGGAAACTCCCCCTGACGCGAACCTCTCCAGTATTTGATGTGGAGAAGCGGACGAAACTTCCCCAAACATATAGATAACATGAACCGCGGAGAATCTAATGAGTTTGAACAGATTCGTTGGAGTGTCGTAGGCAAATCCATCGATTCATCCGATTTTAATGTGAAACAGCGATGCTCCCACCAAACCCTTTTGAACATACTGTTCTGTGCTTGAAAGTGGAGGCAATAGTAAGCCAAACGAGTTGCATAAATGGCTCAATGCTCATCACCTCCACCACCACCGCCCCCACCACCATCATCAACTAAAACGAATTTTATTCAAGCGATACTCGATGCGTTCATTGAGCTCGTCAACCAAATAAACTGAAATTCAGTTAGGTCCAAGGAAGGCACCAGCTAACAACAGGATGATGCCCATCTTGCGTGGTCTTCCACGATAGGTGAAGGAAAAAAACGTTAAATTAAGGGCGAGATTTGAGGGAGCAGAGCACTATTGTAATCAGAGCCTGACTTGTATTCCATCTTTGCGGTGCGGTGTCAGAAGTTCATGTTACACACAAACGCTTGGACTTTTCAAGGTACGCGGTTTCCTCAAGTTGCGAAAGCTCAAAAGAAGAAGGGAAAAAAAAAACAAAGAATAGGAGTCGGCCACGATCTTTGCTTGCCCTACATCTTTACAAACTAAACCCACCAAAGCTACTACTTGTCGTTAACATTACTCCCACATCTGTTCATCTGTACTCATCTTCTGCTATGTTGCGCCTTGTGTGCTTCTCTCTCTCTCTCTCTCTCTCTCTCTCTCTCATATTAGACTAATCTTTTTCACTCGCTCATATTTCTCTGGAATCACATGTCCATATTATATCTGGTCTACAAAGTTGAAAACTTTACTGGTGCTCCTTGAATATTTCAATCCCGGGTGCAATTATTGAAAAACGGTTTGACGGATTTGGGCAAGGATAAGGTGAAAGGGTCATAATTTCTTTAAAATGCCCAGGTCAAATTTGTTTCTTTACAAATCTCGAGACGGCCAGAATTCAACGGTTTGAATTTGGTTAGAGGACACTCAGATAGAATGAAAGGTTAGTATATTTTGAAGATGAATGATTCGGACCGTTAAAAGAGTTCTCTTTCGGCTTGCAAGAGAAATGCCAATCCTAGGTTAAACGCGGGTAACAGTGTATGTAATTGGGTAATTAAAAGTTTCCAGAAGTGAAAAGCGGCGAAGAAAAAGGGCGAATGTGAAAAAGGGGTGCTAAAATGCGCCGGGCTCTTGTGAGGTGCCAAGTAGTCCCCCGCTTTTTGAGGCTTCCACATCAACCGTGATGAATAATCTACTCGCAGAGGGAGAGAGACAGAGATTCATTCTTACACAGAATTGACAACCCCATCTTTGATCTTTCGCTCGTCCCAATCTCCAAGCCCTGATTTTTTCTTGTCTCTCTCACACCCTCAATCTGTATTTAAAGTTTGAATTTTTCTCGTTCAATTTCATATGGCAAGTGTAAGTTTTTAACAGATTTAGTTCTCTCTCTCTCTCTCTCTCTCTCTCTCTCATCTCTCATACAGAAAGTTTATGGAAATCTTCCAAATTCCGCGTGTATAAGCATAATCTTCTCCATTGACTTTCTCTCACGTCTAAGCATACCCTCTTGGGTTGATGATATTTCGTCTCACGGAGGACAAGGTGAAGCTTTTTTGATACGTATCGCTCAATTCGGCAGATACCCTTTTGTTCGTCTGCTGTCAATCCCTTAGAAATAAAGGGATTCGCAGGACCCAAAAGTCAGATTTTTCGTCTGGACGAGTCCTTTGTATTCTTGTTCTTGTGCACACACTTTGAGCTGTTTGTTCCTACAGAAGCTAGCTGAGCCAGTTGAAATCTTATTAATATTGGGAAGGAGTTGATTATTAGTGTGTTTTTGAGTGGAGAAAGAGGAGGAGAATATGATGATGATGACGATGGAAGGGGTGATGGAGAAGGGTGTGTTGGATGACATATTAAGGAGATTATTGGAAGGCAAAGGAGGGAAGCAAGTTCAGCTTTCTGAGGCTGAGATCCGCCAACTGTGCATCAACGCTCGCCAAATCTTCCTATCGCAGCCCAATCTCTTGGCGCTTCATGCTCCTATTAGAATCTGCGGTACGAGCTCTCTCTCTCTCTCTCTCTCTCTCTTTCTCTCTCTCATATGTTGTCATGTTCTCATCTCATGATTGATTTGAAGGTGGCTTTGGTCGTGCAGCTGGGGGGTTGGTCTGAGGCAAAGGATTATATGGTAGATGGCTAGGAACCCATGATCATAAGTGCTTGTGTGTTATAGTTTTCTTTGACGTAGCTCTCTTTTGTTTCTGTTGTCCACCTGATTGGCACGCAGTTGTCATTTCGTCTGTTTCTCGTTTCTGCTGCATAAACTACAGCAGTTGTTTTTGCTGTCTTCTCCAATGTTGGAGGTAGTTGATTTGATGAAACAATAACTAGTGTTTGCTAGTGGTAACTATTTTATTCTGTGTTCATTCTTGCTTAGCAAGTGAACAAAGAGCAGGCTGCCGAAGTAAGAATCTTGAGATGTTAAAATTTTAATTAATTGATGCGCAAATCTTTTAACGTTTGATGATGGAGTTGGGTGGATAGATACTTGAAGGACAGGGTTCTTCAATTAGTTTCAGGCTCTTTGTTTAAGGGAGAAAATGGCACAAATTCATTTGAACCGAATGCAATGTTCTGTCTGCTAGCTTGTCAGTGCATCCTGTACAATCAAGTTAGTATGCATCAAGTAATTCTAATGTGCAGGTCTGTTACAGGTGATATACATGGACAGTACCACGATCTACTGAGGTTATTTGAGTATGGTGGCCACCCTCCCTCTGCAAGCTATCTGTTTTTAGGAGATTACGTGGATCGTGGGAAACACAGTTTGGAGACGATATGTTTGCTTCTGGCCTACAAGATAAAATATCCCGACAAAGTTTATCTCTTGAGGGGAAACCACGAAGACGCAAAAATAAATCGCATCTATGGTTTTTATGATGAGTGCAAAAGGCGATTTAATGTCAGGCTTTGGAAAATATTCACCGATTGCTTCAATTGCCTGCCAGTGGCTGCCCTTATCGATGATAAGATACTTTGCATGCATGGGGGCCTCTCCCCGGAGTTGAACAAGTTGGATCAAATAAAGGAAATTTCGAGGCCAACTGATGTTCCTGATGCTGGTCTTCTTTGTGATCTTCTGTGGTCTGACCCGGATCCCAGTATTGATGGTTGGGCGGACAGTGATCGTGGTGTCTCGTGTACTTTTGGAGCTGATAAGGTTGCTGAGTTTTTGGATAAGAATGATCTTGATCTCATTTGCCGAGGACATCAGGTAAGCCAATCTCTTTATCATCTAGCTTAGTGCCTGTTAAAGATGCAAAATGCTATGATCATCATTAGGGCACTCTTAAAACTTGAGGCGCTTAATACCCCCGTTTAATCTTCTCAGAATTCTTATAATGTGTTGAAAGGCCATTTTTCAAATTTCCGTCGTGTGCTTATATGTCTAATTAACTTTTTGCTTACCAAACAATTGCTTTTAGCAGCACACACATCAACACAATAGCAACCCATCCAATTACCTGTCTCCCGTTTCATTTTCCCATCATATTCTGAATATTATACCTTGGATTAGCGTCGTATAAAAAAAAAGAAAAAAAAAAAGTCTATGTCGTGATAACTACCTGTACAATTTATGGCCCAACCAGTGGATAGTACTTGCTGATTGGTAATGCTTCGTATTAAGCAAAGGACTCTTTAGTGTAATTTATTCTGTCATCTTGTCCTTGAAGAACATTTTCTACAACCACAAACATTGCAATAGTCATGGCTGAACATTCCATCATGATGCCTTTCCCTTCAATTTGCCTTGAAAAGATGTTGAAAGATCTTGTGGGGTTAATTGCAGGTGGTAGAGGATGGGTACGAATTTTTTGCCAAACGGCGGTTAGTCACAATCTTTTCAGCTCCCAATTATGGAGGGGAGTTTGACAATGCAGGTGCCTTGCTAAGTGTTGATGTGAATTTGGTTTGTTCATTTGAGATACTGAAACCAGCTGAAAGCAAAGCTTCTGGTAGCTCATCAAGAATAACTCTGAAGAAGGTATTGAAAAATCTAATTTTCTTCATCCTCCTGGGCTTCACCATTCTCCTGAATTCAATGACGACAAAGATCGTGCCTTTATATTTTTTCTCATTTGAGTCAATTTTGATGTGAGGCTGGGAAATAACTTTTTTCTTGACTTGGTATGGGCAGCCTCCACCGCTGGGAAGAGTCTGATCCGCGGACCGTGCTTTCTGAAGATATCATTTTCTTGAAGAGAAAATGAAAAGAAAGCTGGTTTCATGCATAAGCTAAATACCTGTCATAGAAAAAGTTTGGATAAGGTTATGATCTCGGTCATATCTTTCAAGAATATCCAAGTGCGGCAACAATAGTAAGATCGTTGGTTCAGGATCTTCGATCTTACGTGCAGTATTTTCAGCTGAGAAACGGAGATCTTACACCTTAGGACACCCAACAGAAATCGATCACCTAGGATAAACTGATGATTTGAATTTTTTGTTATCTGTAATTTTTTGTGTCCACTGCAAGTGTGCTCACGAGTCGGCTTCGCAACAAGTTTATGTCGATATTTCAGTTTTCTTCCCTGTTGTGTGTGACTAACGACGTCATCAAGTCGATGTTTGTGATAACAGCAGCAATCTATATCAAGGTTTTTTCTATCGAGAAAAAGGGATCGTTCGGGAATTCATGGATTCTTGAAAATAACCACTTTGTCGAGCCCTTAGACGGACGAAACCCTTTTAACATTGATTTTTCCATAGTTCTCGGGGTCGGTGAGTGGATGGAGTGTCGTCTCAAGCAAGCAAATCAAGTGGGGAATTATTGAGTGGCTTAGAAGCGCAGGACGGTGTGCCATGGACAAAAGGCTAATCCATCGACAGCTGCCTTCAAATGATGCTCGTGATAACGATCTCCACTTCATTTGACATCTTTCCAGAGACATCTAGTCATTTAGTAGAACGTTAGCCTTGGCCTTCACTATCAAGGTCCTGCTTTGAAACACTGTCGGATACTATAAACTTGGTGCTGACTTGAACATCCAAGCAATGGATACATCAGCAGCGATAAACTGGATAACCTTCTGAATTCCCATTGATGCATCAAATTGAATAAGTGTTATGTAGACACCAATGGGACGTGTGTATGTAAATCCTTCTACTCCAACATTCTCATCTCCCAAAAGCAACACAGAACCATGTTTCTGCAACGTTAGAAAAATGTAAGATGACAAGACAGGTTACGGCCAAAAATCCCCCTTCTCGACAAATGAAGGAGGCCTTTTTTCCTCATTTCTTCCTGCCAAAAGAGCTGAAAATATGCCGAGTGATCCATGTTTGGTCGCAATTTTGGCCAGAACCAGCATGAATAGCTGCTTCGGAATCACAAAAACCGCTCGCTGAAGGATGGCAGTTTTCTTGTAGCAGTTACAATTGCAGATAGGTTTACCTGCAAACAGAAGTATAACAGCACCTTTTGGAATCACGAAAACAGCATAAAGTTGTGCTTCTACTGCTTAAGTGAAAAAGGCAGCCTACAAACCAGTGGGTTCATGGCGCAGTGCCCCCCATCTGTCTTTGGAATTGGGTGAGGAGTTTGGTCCTCACCTTTTGCGATGGGGTGATTTACCGACGCCCATTACAGGGGTGGGACCCACAAGGCTAAAAGAAAAAAAGAACCTAGGGGCAAAACAAGCCTTCAAAAGCTGAGCTTACTTTTGCACTCTCAAACGAGAATATTTTAACAGGAAAATAGAGTCTAAAAATTAAAATGAGATCTATCACCTTCTAATTCCCGGAAAATTACCAAATTAGGCAGCCATAACTCAAAGAGATTAAATTTATATCGGCCATTGATGAGGTTTACTGAGCTCAGAAGCAAAAAGTCAAACTTGGTAATGCTAGTCTAAGGAAATCACATAAACATGAAGAATCTGATTGACTCAAATGAGACATGCATCTGCAGCAATACCTAGTCTCTTGATATGCTCGAAGGGCCAGAGGCGAAGGCATAGGAGACTCTAACAACTAACTGCATGATTCCCAAACTGATAACTATGTAGTTCTCCAATGATTATGTAAAGTTTAAAGTAACTCAGTTCATCGCTTCACCTGTAAAAGAAGTAGATAGTGGAGATTCATCCTCCCTTCCCCTTCTTACTATGTGAATTGAAAGATTTCTTGTTCACCTGAGCTTCCAATCTCCTTGCACTGCGCTGAATAGCAGCAATTTTCTGGGAGTGGCTGTTGCTCCTCCTCCTGCTGTAGGTAAGGATGAAGTACATTCAAAGACACAAAACAAAACTTGAATGCCAGTAAGAACCTAAATGACAGGCCATTAATACAGAACCTGATGGATACTCTTTGCATTATAAACAGTACATCAGAAATTCTGTGATTTATCTGAGAAACTCTGAACCAAAATCCTTTTCCTTTTTAACTGACTACTGCATACTGGAACCACGCCCTAGTTTTGAGCATCCAAAATCATGAGATAGAAGCAAAATAATAGCCTTGAGCAATTTATTCAACCAAATCCTGAAAACAACAGTCTCGAGTTCTAAAATCAAATTCCTGGAGTCCCTTCATTGTGTGACATGTGAGAGACAAGAAAAATATTGCTCTAAACAATGACTTATTTATTAAGTTCTGACAAGCTTCCAGAGGGAAGTCAGACTATATCATGAAATTTCTTTTCAAATTGCAGAAGTGCATTGCAAAACAAGTTCAGCTGGTAAACAATCCACTGCTTATAGGAACTGAAATGACTAAGCTACAAAGATCAAAAGTTACTTAGATGCTTGAGCTAATTTTCAGCACCAACCATGCAAACCCATTTTATGTATCACTTACCTTTGAGGTTTGAAAATTACATACTATCCAAGTTTCAATTCCTGGCTTGGAAAAAAAAAGAAAAAGAAAATCAACCCCAAGCAAATGTTGGGAATTGTCATGTGACAAATAACCATTGGTTCAGGAGAGAGATTGTAGAGTTCAAGAAAATTCAACTCTAAAAATTCAACAAACAGGTGATGAATGTTTTATTCCTATTTTTATGTAGCACCTGAACTCTTCATACTTTAGGGTGCAAAGGAGAGTAAAATTACCTTATAACCAGCAGTCCTCCAGTCAAGACCATCCCTCCCACTGCCCAAAATACTGTTTTACTGAATGGCATTCCCCCAAGCCCCTTGTGATCATCAGGTTCTTGAGGCATCTCAGAATCTGCAGTCTTCCATGAACTAGAAATTGAGTCCAAACTAGCTTGACCACCATAACAATGTGCTTCTTCAGAGCCAACAGATCTGTCATCATCCAATTTCACAGAAAAACCAGCAGCAAGGCACAGCTCAGTGCCATTGGAGACGCATTCAGAAGCTCTAGCACATATCACCTCATTCACTCCACATGGTGCTAGAACCTATCAATTCAGAACTTAAAGAGTGAGTAATGTGGATCATCTGAGATAAAACAGTTATAGAGGTGGCACGTCCATATGTCCTGACACACACACACACACACACACAACAAACACATATAGGCAGGAATGCATGCATAATGACACATAGAAATTAAGCAAAAAGTAACAACCTCCCAACCAAAACCGATTTTTCAATCAACCCTTGAAATGTAGCAGCAATGGTGCTCACAACAGTAAATTAAACTACAAATGAGGCATTAACTTTTGTCACTATCAAGAGTATATTCCATTTATACAGCTTTCTCAAGGAGGAAAGAGAAGAATATGATGGAGAAGGCATTAGCAAGTCCAATTGGTAATCCAACAAGATAACAGTTGACAGACTCACCTGTGTCTTTGGATCCATCGAGAAGTAAGCATTAGAGCAAGCCTGAAAGATTTTGTCACAAAGGGAGGCACATATAAGAGGAGGTCCAGGCTGAACACCAACATTCGGATCGCAGATAGAACATTCCAGCAACTCCCACAACTGCACACACTCCTCACTTGCTTCTCCCTTTAAAGAGAGCCTCCTCGTCGCTATCAAAGCAGGATGCGTCTGAGAAACGTCGCAGCATGTCTTCTTCCGGAAGACACGGCAAAGGGTCAAGCCCTTGGACCCTTTGCCAACCTTTCCAGGTGGCTTCCCTTCCGATGCGTAGGGTGGGAAACGACCGCCTTTTGAAACGCAAACTCCGCCGGGTCCAGCCGCATCTAGCAGCACCAAACATCCAACAAAACAAATAAAACAACAAGAAAAAAAAAGCCGGGAACGAATTCTCTCCCTGCCAACACATAAATACAACCAAGAAACACACGTCATCATGGTCCAGAACAACCCGGTCGTGGGTAACTGCTGGATCCTAAAGCTGCCCGCATAAATCGAAATTGGGCAATGACGAGAACCAATTAGAGAGTTATCGACAGCGCCAGCAAGTCCCACCCAATCAGCTACAGCTACATGAAATCGCCCGCGCTTATTCGCCGATCTTCTACGGAGGCGCGCGATGATTTACGCACTAGAACCATACTAACGAAGCATCGACATAACCGACCAAAAAATAAAAAGAACACAGCAGAAACGGCCGGCTCCACGAGATGCGGAACCGAAACGACTCCGCAATCAGCTCCCGACATGATCATTTCCAGAAAAGGAAAGACGCGGCAAAACGCTCACCGGAAGAAGAGAGGAACAGCAGGCTGATCGAGAGCACGAGCTTCGTGACGGCTAACGAATCCGATACTCTCATCGCTCCGGATGGAGAATCTGCACAGAGCCGAGAGGTAGAAGACGGACTGGACAGAAGTCTTCGTGAGCTGAGCTTCCCAATTTCCACGGTTTGCGCAATGCGCACGAGTTGCAGTACAGAGCCTACGGGCTAATGGGTAGACGGGCCGGGCTTGCTTTTGTCTTGGCTTGAAGCTATAAGATGGGCCAGAAAATGTCTCCCAAGCCCAAAATCCAAAATGGGCCCTGGTGGACCCAAAACCGGCTTTTCGGTCCGAAAAAGAATGTGATTTAAGGCGTCAAATTTAGAAAAATGGCCGAATAAAACAAAGTTGGAATTTTAGATATATAAACTGATGTTCTTCTACACAAAATTACAGCCTGTCTCAACTCGTCATCGACACATATTTTTTTTTTAGAATGCCTATGCAAGACGAGGTGAGAAAGAAACAACGGGAAGACACAGTGAATGGGGCTTCATCATCGGGGCGACAGCAAACGCTATGCTGAGGGGCTTTGACGATGAGGGATGTCGGCCAGAGGTGGTGGGGGCATGTCCAAAGGGTGGCTGTGGGTGAATGATGTGAGCTTTTGGTGAGACCACTTTCTAACAGTTTAAAAAACTTAAGTTGTCAGATGAAAACGTGATCTATTATTTAAACTAAATGTGGAAATTAAATTGGGAAGGCCGAATGGAGGTTAGAAAGGTTTGAACATATCATATAAGATTTGTGGAACTACAATTGATTGTCTAAAAACTTAAGTTGTTAAATGAATGTGTGATTTGTTATTTAAATATTCTAACATTCCCTCTTATGCTTAGTTTGGCATTTTACCTAATACTAAGTATGGAAATTTAATTAGGAAAGTAAATAGGACCTGAAAAAATTCAAATTTAAGACCATTTGCTTTGATACAGTTTAAGTCATTGGATAAATGTATGATTTAATATTTAATTATTCTAATAGAAGAAACTAAGCTTTGCTGGTTTTAGGAAGAAGCCCAAGCAGAACAAGCATGATTTTGCGCTCCTAGTTGGAGAAATAGAAAAAGGCCTAGATAAAAATTACATTGTTCGATCCATATAGGTAATACCTAAAATTTTTATTTTAAAGTTTATTTTTAAAAATATTATTCATTATCAAATTACAAAACTATGACATGTATCTTTGAAATAACTAATGCCTATTCGTTTAAAATACATAAATTTCAAGGAAAGAAAAGGAAATTCACCTATCTCAATTTTAATGTGACGTAATTTTGTATGGCTCATTTGAAGTTTTATGGTTAACTTTCTATTTTTTTTTATGACTTACGAATACTGATAAATATTAATCCTTAAATTTTTTTTTTTTGCACTCATTTCACATAATACGTTTTTCTTGTAATTTAATTGTAACTTTTATTTTTCAAAATCATTTTAGGCCAGGCTAAGCTGAGCAAATCCGTGCACAAGCATCTTCAAGAACCCGAAGCAGTCCTAATGAGAATTTCAAACACACTCAAGTACTAGCATGATCTTACTTAGATGCACTTATTTCACATAATACGAGACAGAAAGTAAGTGAAAAACGACAATTTTTACTCAATTATATGTTTCACAAGTGACTCTAGGACACTTACTAGTGAAATCCCGTTGAGAAACACAACAGAGAATGCAAAATGACATTGAGGTCAAAAGTGAAAAGGGTGTTTGATACTTTTATTAAATTCATGAACTGTTTTCTAATAGTAAATTTGTATGACAATCCGCCGCAAATTGTGACTTTTAGTTCCTTACGCTTTGGCTTTCCCTAGGCCAAACAGTCAATGCAAAGAAGACAAAAATAGTCAGACGCCAGTTTGAGCTGGAAGGTGCTCAAGAAGTTCGATGCCGAGATTCACTCCAAATCACTCGCTTCATAATCACTCGCTTCACACGTCTGGCCATGAATCGCAAAAGTTCATTCGCATTATCCACGCCGGAAGGTAATCTCACTGGGACGAAGTTTCCAATTCGCAAACTGGTCAGCATCATCGCGAATAGTCCCCTCCCGACATGTAGTGTGCTGGTTAACACTATGAACAGGTTTTCGATGCGAAGTCGGAGGCTCATGATGAACGGGCTCTACTCGCATGACGCAAGCGATATGCGGTCATGGCGTCATCATGTAAGGCCGGGGTATTTCCACTCGCTGCTGCTTTGTTCCCTCATTGCAGACATGTAGGAACTAGAGAGACAGTCACCAGAGAATGTTTGAGGAAACAAATAACATAGGAACATGATCCTTTCTTCCTTCAACAAAACTTACAAGCAAAAGCCTCAGATTCGGATCTAAAGCGAAAGCACTTTGTACAGAGGACAGACCACAACGAGACGACTCACCATCCATCTCGCATACGCCACTTATACACACTCCTACATCTAGACGATGCATGCCTACTGAAATGGCGCTGATCGAACCGTGGTAGCAGATTCTAACATGCGTGCATACCTACAGACATACATGCATATGTTATACAAAGCAAGAGCAAGGGGTCCAAACGGACGCGTCCGGGGGTTTTCTTGGGCTGCTGGCGGGAGTTGGGAACTCCATGGTCATAGCTCACATGTCGTAAGGAGAAGGAGGCCTCTGGGGTCGAACCTCACTCGGCTTCTCATAAGCATCGGACATGGATCTCCTTCGGAATAGGGACTGCCCTCTTCCACCTCCTGCGTACACAAACGTTCATGTCGCCATTAGAAGCGGCACCATACTCATGACCATCATCATCATCATCACTTCTTAGTCACTCATCGGTCTATCCATACTCAAAACAAGAGCAAACAACACATATCACCATCGCCTGGATAATTCGATCTAACGGCTCAATGCATCTCCAGGCGCGCGAGCTAAGATAAGAACCCTAACAAGCATCCTTCTACAGAGTGCTTTGCAACATTAAACAGACATGGAGCAAGCTTCGTCGAAATTATCGGATCTTATTCATGCCAACCTACGGCAAGATTAGGAATTATCGCGCTACTTCGATCAGAGAAACTAGCACTATCGTCTCACTGAGAAATTGAACATACCCAATGTAAATTCTTGACGCTCGATCCATCTGTTTCAGAGAGAAAAAATAAGACAAGATAATGCATGAAAGGCAGGGAAGTCAACACTCAAACGAAAGGGACACAACGTCATTTTCAAAATACGAATTTTTATAATGTTAAAAAATGTATTTTTCCTCCACCTAGAACGGCATTATCATCATCCATAATAGACTTGTCAGCACAGAGCGCGAAGGCAAAACCAAAGGGCCCCACCTTGCAGTTAATAATCTCGGATATTTCTAGAGAGTTTTGGCAACGCTCGTCTGAAAATAATGAAATAACGACGGAACTTACCAGAGAAAGGGGATACCGGAGGAGTCGACCCGGCCGGAGAAACCGGCGGCGAGCCGGACTGGTATCCTGGCGGCTTCACTATCATTATGCTCCGCGTCACCCTTATCGCTTCCTCCGACGGCGTCGCGTCCGGATCGCCGTACGCCTTCATGCTCCCTCCTCCCTCCGATTCTGCTCCAAAGACACAACCCGTCGCGAATCAGAACGAGGAAATTACATTTTTAATGTAATCTTCAGTAAAAGTTCCGTCGAATTGCCCATGCAGAATCACAAATCGAACGATCCGTTCCATTATTAAGCTCTTCCGGTCAATTATTACACGACACGACTCAAATCTGGCTCGAAAACACACGATCCATCCGAATCACCGAAGAAAATCGTCGATCGTTTCGCGAATTCATCGCCTTTGTTTCTCAGAATACTCGATCCGTTCAGTACTATTGTGGCGTGTGTGCTCGTGCGCGAGGATTCAATCAAAGCTCTGCGAGATCCGCTCAAGATTGGCTTCGGCCAGGCACAGCCCCTACCCTTGGCGGAGCTCGATCGGGAGCTGAAGGTGCTGAACTTCCGGAGCCTCCCGAGGCCGCTCTCAGGCCGCGGGCCGGCGACGGTGTCGTCCCAGAGCTGGTCCAGTAGGCCCATAGACGCGCAGGTTAAGATGAGTTGGCGCACGTTAGCAGATCGGAGAGCTAGCGGGAATCAATGAAGATTAACTATTTGGAACCATGGAGAGGTATTTAAGGACGGAGTCCGGTGCTAAAGGGGAACGGATCTGGGGAGTCGAGAACCATCGTGGGCCGTCGATTCTAGATCTGGGAGGATGGGATTGGTTGACGTGGCAGGTGGGACCAATCTTTTTTGGGGATAAGATCGACGGGATAGGTGGGGACCACTAGACTGGGAGATGTCAGATAGCGAGGTAAGACACTTGGGGGCAAAAGAGGTAATGGAGGGCCAAGTGGGGCTCACGTGCGGGGGTTAACTTTAACTTTAAATTTTGTCCTCATCGTCCTTTGCCCGTCGAGGCCCAAGCCTAAGCGCATGCGGGTCAACTTTTCAACCTGTGACTGGGCCCATTCCAGTCTGGCTCGTCTAGGCCTATCTACTCAATCACATCCACGACAAAAAGTTAAGCATTAGAGTGTTAGTTTTGTCAAAATGAATTATACTCTTAACTTATATATTGATGGGTTGAGTTTTTTCTATAGGTTTGTTATATTTAGTAAATTGGTTATAAATAAATTTAGATATAATTTTATGGATATTAAATGGGTTCATACTTTACTTTGATCCAATCCATCTCTATGACTCGCTTTTCACTCTCTCTCGATCTCACGCTTGCTCACTCGATGTTTTCACTTTACTTTGGATTTAGATTTTCCTAAATTGTGTTGACTATGGAAGTGTTTTAGTGATGTGGGTCACTTTAGATTGGACTTAGGTCGAGTCAGGTATGAATTATTAGATTTATATTGTATAAAAATTGACACCACCCACCTGAGTGGCATTACTGGTTCATGCTCTCTTCCTCTCGCAGAAGGTCGAGAATTCGAATCTCAGCTTCGTCATAGGGTGACTTACCTGGTTGCATATGTGTGGTGGCTAGCACGTGTGACCCCCAGAGTTTACTCCCCTAACTGTCGGCGGGGTGCGGGATTCCCTGGGTCATCAAAAAAAAAAATGGTCAAAACATATTATTTTTTTGGTAGGAAATCAAAACAGATTAAATAGATTAATTTGGGTTGGACTATTTTTTGACCCAATCCACCTGTTTGATAGGTCTGGTGAGGGCTTTGGAGGACTTGTTAAATTGTTCAGCGAGCTTACATTCACAAAAAAGAAAAGTTTTACTACTATGTTAGTCGTTGTAAATGGAATCCGGCTTAGAGTTTAGGGCACAATACGAGTCTCGACGTCCATCGATCGGGTCTAGCAGCGGCCGCAAGGAAAGCCCGAAGCTTTTATCGGAGGTGTTGGGGCCCAAATGAAAGATGAGGCCTGTTTGCGAGTGGACCCATACACATTTGTTATGTTGCAGCCCGTTTGGGCTTTGTTTGTTCCTAGACTGAGGATGAAGGGGCCCGACTTAGCAAATCAGTGGAGGCCCACCTCATCGGATACATGTTTGCAACTCATATTGATGGAAAAACTACATGGCCCGAGTAGTTAGTTCTTCATCAGTAACATTCATTTGATTTTCACCACATGGTAACGAGGTGGACTGACTGTGCCTAGGGAAATAAGTAAATATTACCAATTTTGCTCCTAAAGATGTTTGAAGTACACAAGAAAGCCCTAGATATAAGAAGGATCTTGACATTTTCATAACTCGCAACTTTTTGACTCTCTTTGACTTGCTATGCCTAGAGTACATCCTGGGTATAATACGTCAAGAAGGATGATGCTAATGGATGAACTATACCTTTTGAATACGAAATGTAAGTCAAAACATACCTCAAATGACAATTAGTGTTGATTGCACAGAATGCTGGTTGATCAATTGAGATCAAAGATGGGGTGAGTGTAATTGTGGGAATCCGACTTTGTTTGACAGGTGATTGCGCCATGTAATCCTTTAACTTCATGTGCCTCTTTTGTAGAGTTGTAGAGTTATATTTGGAAAAAGCATTGTTGATGCAATAACGTTTTCTTACCAAACCCGATCAATCGATTAACTCACTCTCAATAGCCATATAGAATGTGGCAGTTGAGAGCGCACAAAAACTCTTGTTTTCTTTTTTCCTCCAATCTTAACCAATCTCAGATTCATTTGCTTCCCATCTGCCTAGAGAGGGAACTTCTTGGGAGGCTAGCATGCCACGTGACAATATCATTTTCTTAATTTTATCAAGCTCTAAGATGTTTGAAACATTTACATAACTTGCGACTTTTTGGCTTTCTTTTTGACCGGCTGTGCCTAGAGAACATCTCGACCTTGACACGCGCGGAGAATGCTTTTTAACGTTCGGGCTGATCGACGCCTTCATCGGGTCAAGCTCATCCGCTGCCTTCTCTCTCGCCACTCCACACCCAATCTTTTGCCAACTCCTATGACCGATGGGGAAAGAATTATAAGAAGCTAAGAGTCCCTTTGTCTATCGACTCGTTCGCTCTTATGTCTCGTTGTGAGCCTGTGTACAGTCAATTGGAAGAAAGCTACAAATGATAAGTCCTGACTTTGCGATGATGGGATTAAGAAAGCAGAAAGGAGCAAGCTTACAGACTTTGCAGTGAGGTAGTTTTCATAAAAGGGAATGAAGAGATAAAAGGGGATTAAGAAAAAAGAAAAGAAGCGAGTTCATAGATTTTGCGTTGAGCCGTTTCATAAATATTTTCTTAAGTAGACGACCTTTTTGTCCGACAAATCGTTTGCTCCTCCTCCTATGTTGTGATGTGTCTGAGGCTTTGTGTGCTATCAATGGGAAGAAAACTGGAAACAATAAGGCATTGACCTTTTGGTGGGCGGTCTCGAGGATCAGTTCCTGCTCAACCACCAACGTAAGAGTGCCTCGACCTGTTTGCCAATTTCATTAGGCGTCGTACATGTCGACATACTCTTTTCCTGTTGATCTCAATCCCTTTTCCCCGTTAATTCCTAATGCTCAAAAGAATATCTGTGCAAGAAGAATAAAAGTCCCAACTAGATCGCTTCCCTTATACTCTATCGATTAACTCTATTTGTCTAAGACAAGCCAGTCATTGTATATAGAAAGCTTGACAAGGAATTTTTCTCTGGAGAAGACCCAGCTTGAGATTTTATCTGAAGTTAAAGTGATTATCTTGTAACTTTTAGCTTTCTATAATTTAAGTCTTGACACTTATGTACATCCTAAATTTTTACAATATACAAGCAATCCCATTAGATGAAAGAAAAGCTTCTAAAGAGTTTTTTTAGCAATCGAGTGTTCAAGTTAAGTACATATATCTATATTTGTTTGCATATAAACCCGTTGACAATTTTTTCAAATTTCGATAGCTAATGTAATTTTTAAAAACTTTGAAAAAATAATCATTTAGTGAATTGTTATGCCTACATGTGTAAAGCAAGACCATTTATCGACCTTGGCATTCAACATTTCGCAAGCTAAAGATAGGAACAAAAAAAAAACAATGATGAAGTTCGCGTGGGATTGTAAACATTAGGAGAAACATGTATCACCATAGGTTATTTTCACAACTCAAGCTGATGTTGAAGGTCACCATCATGTCATCTAAACTCCGTAGTGTATGGTCTCATTTGAAGATGGTACAAGCTAGAGAAATTCCTAGTCACGCGACTTGAATCTGTACTCTTTGCCTTCGCAGGAGAGAAACATAGTAATAATGCCCGTCTTTATAAAATGGCATCCTAATGCCAGAGATAGGTGTATAGTCCAACACTCGGTCGAAATCATTTAACATTATACATCTCCAATTCCGGGCGGGAATATCCTACTCCCTTTTGTCACTGAAGATAGACAACGGAAAAGAAGAAATGGCAGAGGGAAAAGAAAAGCGAAAAAGAGGGGATACATTAGAAGGGTGAGTACATAGCGAGGCAAAAGAAGAGACTAAGTGGCAGTACCACTTGCAATTCTTGCGGGAAGAGTCTAAAATGTTATCATTTTCTCAAATAAAGACTCCATATAGATCTTATGTCAAATAAAGGTCTAAAATGATTATGGTTGTTTTAAATAAGGATTTGACCTCGTTGGTCGCAGATCAGCTAAATATTCTAACCAATCAAAATGCATTTTCATCCAAGTACAATTTTAATTTAAATTATTTTATTTCTTTTCCTTTTTCCTTTTTCCGTTTTCTTTTCTTTTTTCCAGTGAGAGTTGCCAATTGCTGGTGAGGGTCGGCAGCCACTAACCAAGGTCGATGGCTATTGGGAAGGGCTCGACGACCCTTGTTGGTTGCTAGTGAGGATCAACTGGTTGGTAATGGCCTACACGCCCTTATCAACCATGGTCGAGGTCACCCTTGCCAGATCTAGTGAGGGTTGGCGTGAGTGACCACACCTAGGGTGAGGTCCATCCCTCACCAACTACTAGCGAGGCGACCCTCGCCCTAGTCGCAAGTGAGGCCACCCTCGCCAAATTTAGGGAGGGTTGACCTTACTTGAGGCTAGTGAGTGACGGCCTCACTGGTTGTTGGTGAGGGCGACTCTCACCTAGCCCTCTCCAAGGATCGCTGATGGTCGAAGAAGGAAGAAAAATCATAAGAAAGAAAAAAGGAAAAAAAAAGGCAAATGACAAAAATGCTCTTGATTGTTGAAAATTGAAGGGTTATTTGAAACCAATATAACAATTTGAGGCCCTCATTAAAAATAATATTCATTTCATGCTCTCATTTGACAAAAAAAAAAATGTCAGTTTAGGCCTTTATTTGAAATAAGGTCTACTTTAGATTCTGATTTAAAAAAATGAAGGCACTTCAAACTTTTATCTAAAAATTTCCTTAATTTTTGATCACTTGAGTATCGCATCAATCAACAATATTTGGTTAGGGTTGCAATATGAATTGGCTATCAGCATAAACTTGTGCGAGCATTACCAAGTCAATTTCATTAATCGTTCATGTCAAAATTTTGAATGAATTGTACCATGAAAAATTCATGCAACTAGAGTTGAAAAAGTGAATAATGCTTGTCCTTTTATGGGCCGCCTTGCCAATTTTCTTTTTTCTCTTTTTTTGATTGAAGCCTGCCAATTTGCTTCAAGTGCAGAGTGCTTGTCCTCTTATCGGGCGCCCGACCAATTTTCTTTTGCATAAGTACAACAAGAGTGCCAAAAGTTGGCGCAAAAGAGACACTTAAGTGCCAAAAGTTACAAATGGTACACTTAAGTGCCACTTTTTAAAAAAAATGGATCACTTAAGTGCCAAATCGCCGAACTCTGCCGGAAATCCTACGTGGCAATTTTTTATTAATTTTCTTGCCTACGTGGCTCGCCGGAAACTGAATCGGCCAAAAATCGGCCAAAACGACGTCATTTTGGCTGACGTGGATTTAAAAATTATTAATTGAATAATATTAAATAATTATAAAATATTATTATAAAATCAATTTTATTATAAAAAAAATGGGGAGGAGGGGATCGGCGAGGGCAGCCCCTTCTTCTTCTTCTTTTTTTCTTTTTTTAATAAAATCGATTTTAATTTTTTCAAAAATTTGACGTGTACAATTTTTTTAAAAAATTGCCACGTGGATTTTTTATTTTGAAAAAAAATGCCACGTAGATTTTTATTTTGAAAAAAATGCTTTCCGTCGACAAATGAACGAAGTCGCCGGAAAATGGACACGTGGCAATTTGGCCGGAATTTTTCGCCGTTGGCACTTAAGTGATCATTTTGCTCCGATTTTGGCACTTAAGTATACCTTTTTGTAACTTTTAGCACTTAAATGTCCCTTGTCTGCCAACTTTTGGCACTCCGGAAGTCCGCACCTCAATTTTCTTTTATTCTTTTTTTTGGTTGAAGAGAATGCTTGTTTTCTTATTGGGCACTTTGTCGATTTTATTTATTTATTTATTTTTTTAGGGTCGAAGCTTGTCAATTTTCTTCAAGTGAATAGGCGCCCTACCAATTTTCTTTTTTCTTTTCTTTCGGTCAAGAGAATGTTTATGCTCTTATTCGGCATCTTACCAATTTTCTGTTTTTTTTTTTTTGGCTGAAGCCTGTCAATTTTCTTCAAGTGAAGAATGCTTGTCCTTTTCTTGGGCCCCCGGCCAATTTTCTTTTTTATTTTTTTGGTCGAAGCTCGTCAATTTTCTTCAAGCGTTTCTTCATGTGAAGAATGCTTGTCCTCTTATTGGGCGCCTTGCCAATTTTCTTTTTTCTTTTGGTTGAAGCCTGTCAATTTTCTTCAAGTGAAGAATGCTTGTCCTCCTCTTGTTGGGTGCTTTTCCAATTTCCTCTTCTTCTTTTTTTTTTTTTTTTTTTTTGGGTCGAGGCCTATCAATTTTCTTCAAGTGAAGAATGCTTGTCCTCTTATTGGGCGCCTTGCCAATTTTTTTTTTTTTTTTTTGTCAAGGCCTGTCAATTTTCTTCAAGTCAAGAATGCTTGTCTTCTTATTGGGTGCCTTGCCAATTTTATTTTTTTAATTTTCCTTTTGGTCGAAGCCTGTCAATTTTCTTCGAGTGAAGAATGTTTGTCCTCTTATTGGGCGCCCTACCAATTTTCTTTTTTCTTTTATTTTTGGTTGAAGCTTGTCAATTATCTTCAAGTGTTTCTCCAAGTGAAGAATGCCTGTCCTCTTATTGGGCACCTTGCCAATTTTCTTTTTTCTTTTTTATTTGTCAAAGCCTGTCAATTTTCTTCAAGTGAAGAATGCTTGTGGTATTGGATGCCCCAATTTTATTTTTTATTTTTTTTTGCTCGAAGTCTGTACATTTTCTTTAAGTGAAGAATGCTTTTCCTCTTACTGGGCGCCTTGCCAATTTTCTTTTTTTTTTTTTCTTTTTCGTCGAAGCCTGTCAATTTTCTTCAAGTGAAGAATGCTTGTCCTCTTATTGGGCGCCCTACCAATTTTCTTCTAGTCTCTCATGGTATGAAGTGATTCTTGATCCTTGCGGTGATAGCCGTTTGATTCGGGTGGGTGGTATTGGTTCTGGTTCTTCTCTGCCATTGGTAGATGGTCTTGTGGGGAGCTGGTTTGTGATTTTTGAGTTTTTGCTCTCAGGAGGAATTGGAGATGTGAGAATTGAGAAGGCTGAGAATGTCGAGAAGTCCTGGGATATGCTGAGGTATATGTACGGTGGTTAAGACATGAGAAGTGGATATGAGACTCAATTTCCAGGAAACTGGAATTGATTTGAGAGGCCAAACGCGTTTGAACCTTGGAATCATCATGTTGTTCTAGAAGAATGCGACTTTGTACAAGTATGACATTCGGACGTTGCTATTTTTAATAAAGAAGGATGACCATTTAATGGTTGGACCTCATCAAGTGCGAATACTCAAGAGTGTGTAATTACTTTTGATCACATAATAAAATCTAACTTATTGGCCGATCGCTTAGAGAGTGGACGTAGGCTTGTTAAAAGCTAAATCACTATAACTGTATTTGTAATCTTCTCTACTTTTTCTATTTAATTTTTATTTGTAGATTGTAGAAGCTTTATATTACTTGCACATAAAATCCCTTTACACCTATTCACCCCATCTAGATGTTAATACTAACAATATCAATTTGAATCCACACCTCCAATGCAATGTCGAAATTTTCACTTCTAGCGGAGCACGAGTTTTAGTGGGAATATTTCTGCCGCACGAGTAGAGAAGTCGCTATCCTACATTTCCAGACTCTGATTGTTTTGACTTTTGATGTATTACAAGCGCACAGGTATCTTCTTGCCAAGTTTGCCTATTGATTTCTCTCTCCCTTACATGAGGGCTGCTGTGACTATAAATGATCACCGAGTGTTGGACTTCCGATCAGCTTCGTGCCTACCCTTCGCAAAACAAAAGCTCAAAGATTAAACGAGGTTCAAGCGAGTGGAGGAGCTCCTGTCGAAGAAGGAGGGCACGTGCAAATAAATTCTTCTTTCCAAGATCAAATGGCATTCTCGAATACTCAACAGCTGGCTTTCATACTTGGTCTCTTAGGTACGCACAAATAATCTCAAAGATGAGTTTCATTCGTGATGAGTAGCATTCTTGTCAATCTTCATCAGGTTAAAATTGAGTTAGTGAAACATTTCACATATATCCTCGATATTGCTTGACACACATCCGTGTATATAGATTAGTCACCATAATTGATATTTATATATTGTGTATTGCTTGATTACATCAATCCTACAAAAAGGTTTTAATCTAGTTGAATGTATGGTGGGTATCTTCTCATGGGGATCTATACGATCCAACGGACACGATTATATTCAGAATGCCAGCATCAATTAATTCATCCTAGAAATGACTAGCCAATCCTTAATCCCTTTAATATCTCACTTTTCTTTATGGAATTTTATGAACAAAAATTCTTGATCCGTTTAACATCTCATTTTGACGTGTATACATGATTCTGACATTTCTCCTCTCTTTTCTCTTGGATCTATCTAGGCAACGTCTTATCCTCTTTTGTGTTCTTGGCACCAATGTAAGACCTCCTTTAACTCTTCATTTTGCACAGCTTCTGTGTCCGTCTCTATCATTTGATCAGTATAAGTCGTTTTCTTCTTCATTTTCTTCTTCTTTTTTCGTTTTTGGCAGAAGAACATTTTACAAAATCTACAAGAATAAGTCGTCGGATGGGTATCAATCAATACCATATGTGGTGGCACTTTTGAGTGCATCGTTGCAATTGTACTATGGAGTCCTGAAGACTGATGCCACTATGACCATCACCGTCAACGCTAGTGGAATCGTAATCGAGCTGGCTTATCTCGTTCTCTTCTCGACCTATGCATCGACCGAAGAGAAGGTCTTTCTCCCTCTCTTACTTTCGTGCTTAAAAATGTAGCAAACTATTGTCCCTTTGTTATCTTAACCATGCGTTTGCTCATTTGTTTGCAAATTTGAGTGTTTAAGCAAATCATGACAGGCTCTCAAACCTGGCTAGAGGGGGAAAAACTATTGTCTCAACTTGTTATCTATTTTGCATTTACAAGCAAGCAAAGGTCGAGATTGTCTTAATGGGTATTTACATTGTTTCTGGTGCGAAATTTGTGTTTCCACTTGTTTGCCGAATAGCTAAAGCTTTCCAACAACCTTATATGTTAGTCCTTTATCAAAATTTAGGGAAAATTACCCAAAAAAGAAGTTTTGAATTTGTTGAAATTATGCCAGTTTAGTCCTACATTTCACTGGTCATGATGAAAAAAGGAAAAATAGATAAAAATAAAAATAATAGAAAAATCCATGAAAAATTATAAAAATTATCTACATCGGTACGATGGCATCACATAGGATGGTCAATATCTACGTTAGTTATTTTTGGCCAAAATTGAACGAATGGACTAAATTGGCAAATTTTTCAAAAGGTTTATGACTAAATTGATTAAACTAAAATGTTTAGGATTGAATTAGCATATTTGCAATATGTTTCGGATTTTGTTGGTAATTTTCCTCAAAATTTAGGTAATTCATGCATTTAACAAGACATACAAAAAGAAAAAAAGGAAAATAATTCATAGGAAATTTATGTGACGACGAATAAAAATGAAAAACCTCTATGAGATTACAATTTCTCTTATTTGACACAGTAATCTGAAGGAAATTTGTGTGAATCACCCATCTACGCAGATATCCACAGCGAAGTTGATGCTGCTGTTCAATGTAGGAGGTTTCGGAGCGACGATGGCGTTGACCATCTTGCTTCTCCAGGGTCAGCATCGCGTCAATGTCGTTGGATGGATCTACGCAACCTTCAGTCTCATGGCATTCGCGGTGCCTCTGAGCATCATGGTATTCCTTGTTACTCAATAAGCGTGGAGATGCAGTCCTTTGCCTATGCTATAGCAACAAAACCAGTCCAAAACAAGGGGTTTTTCAATTTTGAGTGTGTTATTTTGTGTTTTGTGCAGTGGAGGGTGATAAAGACCAGAAGTATGGAGTTCATGCCGTTCACTCCGTCCTTGCTCGTCACCCTCTCTGCCATAACCTGGTTCTTCTATGGCCTCATCGTCAAGGACTTGAAAATCGCTGTAAGTACAATTTAGCTCTCTCGATCATTCAACTCTAATGCTTTTCATTGGACATGCAACTTTGCAGCGATTTCATTTTCTAAGTCACCTGGATGCACCAGCAAACCTTGCGCCGAGAATGTTAATTTTTTTCTGCATGGTCATTCCCTGATATTAAGCCTGTTGAGTCGAGGTCTTGTACTTCTTCCGTCGACTAAACTGGGAAGAACGCTAAGACTTGTATCCGTCCCCTGGTCAATTATAATATGGTTGACGCTATCGATCCATCCGTCATCGGAGCGTTTTCATTACTTTTTTGCTTATGTTTTGACACATGCAACATCTCTCTCTCTCTCTCTCTCTCTCTCTCTCTCTCATATATTTGTTTTTTGCTGACTTTGAAATTATAATGAGGGGTCAATTGGGTGTTTCAGCTACCAAATGCGGTGGGACTTTTGCTTGGCCTCACTCAAATTATCCTCTACATGATATACAAAGATGGGAACAAGAAAATGGAAGAGACAAATGAGGGGAACGACCAACAAGAAGTGTCTCTGGACATGAAGAACCTGTACCCAACTTCACAGCACCATCCATAAGTCACAGAAGTGGATATCTTTCTCAGTGGCAAACCAATTGAACCAAACAACCATGTTTGATGAATCCATGTCTTTCTAGCAAGTCATTAGGAAGAAAGTAATCACCCAGACAGATGGGTTCTTAGAAACTATGGAGTATGACAGTTTTTTGCACCTTATTTGTATAGCGTTGCATTAAGGGTGTTAATGTTACTTTGTAGGAGCACACGATATAGATGGCTGTCTGCGTAATGGCAGCCAAGGGGATGATCGTATTGGTAATATTTTCCTTCCAGGAGTGGCATATCATCTGTAATTTGTGCATCAAACTTCTACTATATAAAGCACTGAATTTGGCAAAAGTAATCTTCTTGTTGACACACTTTCCCTTCTAGATCTCCCATATCCTTTTGGTCGGATGCCTCATGTAAAAGCATGCCTTTCCAGACCATATTTTCAGACCACCGGCAGTTGATATACTTCTAAGATATCACTTCATCTCCGATGATGAGGAGTTCTGAAGTCATCCAACCTTCAGGATGATCTGAAGAAGCCAATGTCTTAGAGAGAGATTGGACTGATCTCTTATGCATCCCAAGTAGCTTATCTAAATTAAAATGTCCGAATACACTCACCTTTTTAAGCAAGTAAAATAAAAGAAAGGCTGTGCATGAAGCCAAAGGAGAGTTTTCTTTGAATATTTAAGGATCAAAATAACGGCGAACAAGAAGAACTGCAGCTACTACTTTAATGAATATGCAAGTAGCGAATGAAGCTATCACCTTCATCTTTAGGGCAATAGAGATGCAAAATGAGCGTGAAGAAAATAATCTGTACTCGGCATTATTTCCACTGAGCAAAACGGAAGACATTCTATGGAGACTGCTCTATCTTCAACCAACAAAACGGACCATCTTTGCTGATGTTGATGTTCTTTACACTTCGTGGACAACTAGTAAGCTTATTTTTTTATCCTACCAACTCCACTTTCATCCCTGCTCTCTAGGCTAAACTCACCTCGACATATCATAGATGAACATCGCCTGACCAAAAACACGGGATTTTTTCTTCACACCCCCGCAACAACAGGTTGTAATGAGATAATTGGCAGGCGAGCTCTCTCTTAAATTGCTGTATTAAGCATTTGGTGGACATAAATCAGACTCTGCAAAAACAAGAGATTACAAAGTTGTTTTAGGAGGTGAGTTGGGGTGGATCAATCTAAGAGGAGGGGTCAAGACATACAGATGTTCTGTCCTCGAGCAAGAGAACCAATCTATCTAAATTCCAGCTTCTGCAGCCTGCACAGCTTGACCTGATTTGTCACTCCATCAGCAATGTCCTGGCTAATAAGAGGACGCAGAAAAAGTAAAAATTACGTTCAATTGAATTATGGCAAGTTAATAATAAAAACATCTTATGAGAAGAGACGCATTACGTGTTGCAAATGTTTCTCTACGTGAACCTATACTCAAGCTTAAAAGAAGACACTGCATTAATCATTCATCTTGCAGGATACACATTCACTTAGACTCTATCAAAACATGTCTTTACCTCCACATTCAGCATGAAACATCTTACCTATTGAACATTTTATCTTACACGATTTGAGCTCTGCATTCATTTTTCAGTTTGAAGCGCTTCAAATGCCATTTATTTTTGCTAGTAAGGATGCCTCAGCATGGATTTCATCAGAAAACGCCAGACAGAGTTCGACATCGACAACTCACCAACATTGCTAGATGTGCTTGTGACAGGATAATCAGAAGCTAGATACATGGCATTCCCTTAATTGTTGGTGAAATTAGTTAGAAAGAGATGTTGTAGCTCTTCTCGTGGCCTGTGAAGGTATCATAACCAAGAACTCCAAAAAGTATGCAAGATTTGGACATAGACCACATACCTTGTCTCAAGATCCTTCATTTCATTAGAAGCAATTGCTACACAACATTGTATTCTCCGTCCATTAAACAACTTCAGCAAAATCATTGACCCATAACATTCCCAAGAAATTAATCTACACATGCTCTAAGAATTCACCGGTCACATAACAAAGCAGAACAATTTATACACAAACTGAGCCTATCATAACCACGTATAGACAAAGCATATCCACGATAAAAAGTTGGGTTTCCTTAAAGAGTACTAGACCTGTCAAAAAGGGTTATAAATTCATTTCTTGACTCATATTTGATGGGTTGGGTTGTTATATAAGTTAATTATATTCAATAAATATGTCATAAATGGATTTAAATATAATTCTATGGATGTTAAATGGATTCACAATTTGCTTTGATGTAGCCCATCTCTATGACTCACTCTTCACTCTCTCTCAAACTGCGCTAGTTCACTCCATACTTTCACCTTAGTTTGTGTATGAATTTTCCTAAATTGCGTTAAATATAGAAATGCCTTAATGACTTAGGTCAATTTAAGTGGGATATGGGTTGAGCCAAGTATGGAATATATTATATGGAAATTGGTCAAAACGGATTAAATATGTTAATTAGATCAGATCATTTTCGACTAGATCAATTGATTACTCATTGTCAATAGCAATATAGAACGTGGCAATTGAGAATGCGCCAAAACTCTTGTTTTCTTTTTACCCCCAATCTTAATCAATCTCAGTGTCAGATTTGTTTACTTCCCACCCGCCTAGAGGCGAAACTTCTGGTGAGGCCAACATGCCCCTTCTGGATGGGGCATCTTTTCAATTCTCTCTCTCTATGGGACGCTAAGGTTTCACCCTACTTTGACTTTAGCTTTATTCAATGACTCTTCTCTAGAGAAAAGTGTCAAAAAAGTCATAAACCTTTTGTATTTATGCCAATTTAGTCATAAACTTTTTATTGATACAAATTTAGTCATAAACCTTTCAATTTGATACTAATTTAGTTTTAAATATTTTATTGGTGCAAATTTAGTTCTAAACTTTTTGACTTTGTGCTAATTTAGTCCTAAAACTTTTAGCTTAATGCCAATTCAGTCCTTTTGGCAAATTTTGGTCGGATTTGGCTGATGTGGGTGCCAGCCGGCTGACATGGCACGGCCGATGGCCGATATGGACAACTTTTTATAATATTTTAATATTTTTTGAATTATTTATTTATAAATTTATTTTCTTTATTTTTTTCCTTTTTTTTCTTTCCCTATGCTCTTCTCCTTCCTCTAGCCGATCATCGACTAGCGACCAGCTAGAGGCGAGGCCAAGGTCAACCTCACCAGCCTCTAGTGTGCCTAAGGTGACCTCATGCCAAGCAAGCAAAGGTTCGCCCTCGCCAAATCTAGCAAGGGTCAAGCCTCGTTGGCCATGGGCGAGGCTTGACCTCTCCAGATTTGGTGAGGTCGAGCCTTGCCCGTGGCCGACGAGGCTCGAGCCATCGTAGGCGTGACCTCACAGCCTCTAACGATGGCTTGAGCCTTCACTAGGAGCTAGGCAAGGCATGACCTCACCGAATTTGGTGAGGTTGGGCCTTGCCCATGGCCAACGAGACTTGACCCTTACTGGATCTGGTGAGGACTTGAGCCTCACTTGCTCTTGTGACCATTGGTGAGGGCTTGAGCTTCGCCCACCCTTGCTACCACTCGCGAGGGCTTGAGCCTCGCCCGCCCTTGCGGCCATTGGCAGGGGCTTGAGCCTCATCAATGGCCGGCAAGGTCAAGGTCGCCTCTGGTCGGCCACCTAGTCGACGACTGGCTGGAGGGAGGAGTACGGGGGAAAAGAAGAAAATAAAAAGGAAAGAAAAAGAAAAGGAAAAAGTGAAAAAAATAAATAAATAAATAATTTGAAAAATATTAAAATATTATTAAAAATTGCCCACATCATTCGCCGCCCTTGCCACGTCACCGATCAGTGTCCACGTCAACAAAATTCGACCAAAATTAGCTTGAATGATCAAATTGGCATTAGGTTAAAAGTTTTAGGACTAAATTGGTATTGAGTCAAAAAGTTTATGACTAAATTTGCATCAATAAAAAGTTTATGACCAAATTAGTGCAAAGTTAAAAAATTTAAGATTGAATTGGCATTAATAAAAGGTTTAAGACTAAATTGGCACAAATGCACTGAATTTGGCAAAAATAATCTTCTCGTTGACACACTTTGCGTTCTAGATCTCCCTTATCCCTTTTGATCAGATGCTTCAAGTAGAAGCATGCATTTCTAGACCATAGTTTACACCACCGACAGCTGATACACTTGTAAGATATCACTTCATCTCCGATGATGAGTAGTTCTCAAGTCAGCCGACTTTCAGGATGATATGAAGAAACCAATGTCGCAGAGAGAGATTGGACTGATCTCTTATGCATCCCGAGTAGCTTATCTAAATTAGGATGTCCGAATACACTAACCTTTTTAAGCAAGTAAAAAAAAAGGCTATTCATAAAGCGAAAGGAGAGTTTTGTTTGAAAATTTAAGGATCAAAAGACGGCGAACAGGAAGAACTACGGCTACTACTTTAGTGGATATGCAAGTAGTGAATGGAGTTATCACCTTTTTCTTTAGAGCAATGGAGATGCAAAATGAGCTCGAAGAAAACAATCTGTACTCGGTATTATTTCCACTGAGCCTAAAGGAAGACATTCTATGGAGACTGCTCTATCTTCAACCAACAAAACGGACCATCTTGGCTGATGTTGATGTTCTATACACTCTGTGGCCAACTAGTAAGCTTATTTTTCTGTCCTATCAACTCCACTTTCATCCTCGCTCTCTGGGCTAAACTCACCTTGACGTATCATATTGATGAACGATTTTGTTGCCTGACTAAAAACCAGGGATGTTTTCTTCGCATCCCTGCAACAACAGGTTGTAACGAGAAAATTGGCAGGCGAGCTCTCTCTTAAATTGCTGTATTAAGCATTTGGTGGACATAAATCATACACTGTAAAAACAAGAGATTACTAAGTTATTTTAGGAGGTGGGTTGGGGTGGATCAATCTAAGAGAACGGGTTAAGACATACATATGGTCTGTCCTCGAGCAAGAGAACCAATCTGGCCTAATTTCAGCTTCTGCAGCCTGCACAGGTTGTGCTGATTTGTCACTCTATCAACCATGTCCTGGCTAAAAAGACGACAAAGGAAAGGGAAAAATTACGTTCAATTGAATTATGTCATGTTTATAATAAAAACAGCTTATGAGAATAGACACATTACATGTTACAAATGTTTTTCTACGTGGACCTATACTCAAGCTTAAAAGCACATTTTGTCCTGATCATTCATCATGCAGGATACACATCCACTTGACTCCATCAAAACATGTCTTTACCTCCACATTCAGCATGAAACATCTTACCTATTGAACATTTTACCCGCACGATTGGAGCTCTGCATCCGTTTTTTCAGTTTAAAGCGCTTCAAATGCCATTTACTTTTGTTTATAAGGTACCTCACCATGAACTTCATGAGAAAAGCCAGACAGAGTTCGACATTGACAACTCGTCGACATCGCTAGATGTGCTTGTGACAGGATAATCAGAAGCTAAATACATGGCATTCCCTTAACTGTTGGTGAAATTAGTTTGGAAAGAGATGTTTTAGCTCTTCTTGTGGCCTGTGTAGGTGTGTAGGTATCATAACTAAGAACTCCAAAAATCATGCAAGATTTACGCATAGACCAGATACCTAGCACCGAGATCCTTCATTGCATCAAAAGCAATTACTACACGATGTTTTATTCTTCTTCCATTAAACAACTTCATGAAATCATTGGTCCATAACATTCCCAAGCATCCAATCTACGCAGGCTTTATGAATTCAGCAGTCAGATAGCAAAGCAGAACGATTTACACACAAACTGAGCCTATCATAACCATGTATAAACAACACATAATCTTAAAAGCAATCAGTCTTACATATAATCCTCGGAAACAGCTGCAATGGCAAGGCTATGAACCCAACAGAAGTTTGCACGAATCGAATCCCAAGCTCAGTTCTTATGAAAGGATGGTGTCTCTTCACTCTCTGCCTCTTCTCTCTCTCTCTCTCTCTCTCTGGGACCGGGGACAACTTTTGCGTTGAATTTTCCTTTCCTAACACGCTAGCTTATTCACTCGAACTTTGTCGTCATCGTTATTCGTTCGTCAAGGCCCAAGCCCATGCGCATGTGGGTCAAACACTTTTTCATCCCGAAGTTCGGCCCAGTCCAGTCTTGCTCATCCAGGCCTATCTACCGTGCTTGATCGTGTCCACAAGAAGATGTTGGATCTTACTAATGTGTGTTCCTGAGAGACTTACTAAACAAGCATAAGAAGTATTTGCCCCAGCATAATCCTCCAACTTCATCCACCACTTTTGTTAAGGACATTTGGCAAGTAGTATTGTTCATGCAATAACTCTTGCTATTCCAAGACGATCGATCAATTACTCATTCTCAATAGTCATATAGAATATGTTGACTGCCCTATTGAGTAAAAGTTGTGATGTCTCCCTATTAACACGAATGAATAAAAGAGTCACGATCCCTCAATATATTATTGAGAATTGTATTTTTCTGCACGTATCATTGCCTCTGCTCTTTGTTCTTTTTTTACATCACCTTAAATGGTTTCCCAAACCTCAACCTTCGGAGAGCAGTTCACCCGGACCGTTGCCAGAGAACAGAATCGCCTTGGGAGCAGATGCAGGGATGCAAGGGATGTGTAAAAAAGGACACAAAAATACCCACCAAAAAACAGTCTTTTTTTTATATAATTTTTGAGAAAAATGTATACATATTTTTTAAATAAATAATTTTTTTTGAAATGATAACATTTATTTGGGGAAGGAGTGGGGAATCAAATCAACATCGGGACTCACATTGCTCGCCCCAGAACCAACACAAAAACTTCTTTTCCTTCCACACTTTGAATCCCATCTCAGTTTGCTTGCTTCCCACCACACGCAACCCCTCTCTCTCCCCCACACCATTTTACTTGTATCCGCTCCTTCTGATGATGATATGATGGTGTCTCTTCACCATCTCTCTCTCTCTCTCTCTCTCTCTCTCTCTGAGGACTGAGGACTGAGGACGATCTGTGCGTTAAATTTTCCCCCTACTTTCACGCTAACTTATGCTCTCTCTCTCTCTCTGTGACTGAGGAGGCCAAAATGCATACGTTTCGGCTGACCGGTGACTACCATCATTCACTATCACTTCCCTCTCCCACCGTCGCCATCATCGCCCTCTTTTGAGTCAAACCTCCTCATCCTCGCCTTCTCGCCTTCTCTCTCTCTCTCTCACCTCCGATCTTTTGACAACTTCTGCGAGCAATGGGGGGGAAAAAGTTTTTCACTTGGCTTGTGTCCTTCGTCCAACAACTAATCAGCAACAACATATCTTTTGCCTTGAAATCTGAGTATTCCCTCTTAAATATCGGGTTCATAAAAAGTAAAGACTTTCGATTATCTGAAGTTGGAAGTGATTCTTTTTCGTTCTTTTTAACTTTTAACTTTCTACAAATTTAAGTCTTGGGTATATCCTAAATCTTTCCATGTTTCATGTATGTGTGCACCAACATATTTCCTTTATATAAATATGTGTAAGCAGTCAAGTGGCGTCCTTGTAAACAATCACAAAAAATAAAAATAAAAATTAATCACCATAGATTATGTTTTGCAAATTAAGTTTCTTGAGAAAACGACAAACTTTCATAAAAAAGAAAAACAAACAAACAAGCAAACAGAGTCACCATCACGTGATCTAAACTTAGTATTGTTATCATATGGTCTTAATTGAAAGTGGGATGTCCTATGAAAAGTTTGGATTGCTTCCCCCCAAGGAAAAACAATTTGATTGATATATTTCTCTTTTACATTATGTAAAAAGAGTGGGGAGGTGATCGAGGATAAAAAATTTAGTTTGTATAATAATTACCATGCACTACCTGTCGAAAGTTCAAGGTTGGCAAATGGGCAGTTAAAAAAATAAAGTATGTCGTAATTAGACAAGGTAGTATGAGTTGTTCAAATATTTATTCACAGTATAAATTAAATTGGTGATCTTATAAAAAAATATGTGAAAGTTTTACTTTTGGACTAATTTTTTAAAGTGTTATGCAGGAAAATATCTTTCACTGACGCTTTGAATTTTTTTTACTTGATTTAGCAAAAAAAAAGAAAAAGAGTTTTTCCCTTGATGAGAAAAGGGTAACTTGCGTTGGGTTAAGCATTCCCCTGTTTCGGCGGCAGAGGGGATTCGACATTTGACTAGGAGATGCACACGTAATAACATCGTTATTATCCGGTAAAATGCATGTAAGATTCACCCGTCCACGTCAAATGAAAAAAAGACAAAAGAAAAAGCCTGAAGATCCAGGTCATACCTACTAAGTGCGACATCATCTCCAAATCCTTCACTCAACACTCGCGAGCTCTTTCTTTGGAGAAAGCCAACGTTTGCGTTGTGCATTAAAGACGAACGACGTGTACGTGTCCTGTCGGACAGTCTGGCAAAGGAAACGTATATGCTTGAATTCTTTTATTAAATGACAAAAATTATTTATATTAACCGAAATTATCATACTACATATTATTAAAAGGATTATTATTAGGGCTGCATTTGATTCAACTTTTTGAATAGGCTTTCGGCCTCAAAAATGGATTAGGTAAATGTTAGGGTGTTTGGCAAGTTCTTCGAAATGGCTTTCAACCAAAAGCGAATCTTAAAAAAGCTACAAGCCTAAGGCAAATGCGGACCAACCTTGGGCAAAATGTTATTTCTAGACATTTTTCTTTGTAAGGACAAGTATGAACCAACCTTGGGTGAAATATTATTTTTAGATCATTTTCTTTTCCATCTTACCCTTACTAGCATTCTCATATTTCCATCTTGCCCTAACTATTTTTAAAGTTTACGGGCGGTTGCCAGCATTGGTGACACATCACATTGGTGGTGGCACTTGAGGTTGACTAAACCCGGCAAAAAGTGACAGCCAAAGAGGTTGTGTGACCATGTGCCTAATCACCTAGGGTTGAGTGATTTGCTCGACCCTAACAAGAGGCACCTAGGGTCGTGCAACCTCAGTTGCCGATGGCTTGAGTTGAACAGTTTGATTTTTTTAAATAAAAAAATAGAAATTACAATCAAAGGCCTTTGTAATTATTTTTTTACCAAACACTATTTATATTTAAAGGTTGTTTTGCAACAGAGTTTTTACCAAGAGCAATTTGCATTTCTCTAAAGGGTTTTTAGTATTTATATTATACTCAAAGTTCATTTCCAAAATTGAACCAAATGCACCATAAATTAGCCAAACCACCCATCTGGGTGGTGCCGATGGCTCAAGCTCTCTTCCTCTCGCAAAAGGTCGGGGGTTCGAAACCCACGGTTGTCATAGGGTGACTTAATTGGTCATCTGTGTGTGGTGGCTAGCACTTTCGGCCCCCAGGGTTTACTCCTCTAGCTGTCGGCGGGGTGCGGGGTTCCCTGGGTTATCAAAAAAAAAAAATTAGCCAAAACCAAAAAGTTTATAATTGAATTAATGATCGTACCTCCATAATTCACCTATCTTGAAGCATTCGTCGTGTGGAAAATTTTGTGTACGATTCATCATAGTAGAAAATGTTTCACTAGTTGGTTTCATGGTGAAAAATGTTGCAATCGAGAACGTGCCATGAAAAGTCATGCAGCTTGAGCTTTTGTGTACTATTCATGATAGTGGAAAATTTTTCACTAGTTGGTTTCATGGTGAAAAATGTTGCAATCGAGAACGTGCCATGAAAAGTCATGCAGCTTGAGCTTCTCAGATTAACCATGCTTGGCCTTTTGTAGTCATTATCACAATGGGAGAGGGTTAAAGCGAAAAAGGGGGCTTGACTCGTGTCGAATTGCTTTAAAGAATTGCCCACTTCTAGACTCCATCTCTCTCTCTCTCTCTCTCTCTCGGGCGTAGGATTGCGTCTATAAATGCACGAGCCAGGCTCACTCTTCACTTCACTCTTATACTTACACAGAGCAAAGGCTCAAAGATAAAGCTCAGACAACAACGTTCGAGCCCAGTGGCGGAGCTCCTGCTGGAGAAGCAGGGCACGTGCAGCGCCTCCCTCTCGCTCGTCGAGTCCCCTGGGGTCTCTCTGCACGTGCTCCCCTTCTCCAACATGTGTTCCCTCGCTCCCTCCGTCTTCTGCTCCCGGTGTACTGTGCGCGCACACATAGATCGGTTCGGTCGTACGTGTTACCTTCCTCTTTCGAAACTTTTGCTTTCCTTTGATTTTTGCCCTGCTTGAAGTCGCGTTCTCCACTCTGTTTCAGTACTTCACCCGTCTCTCGTTTCGTTTTAAGGATATATAACCTGGGATATATGTTCATTTTTCTGCTAAGTGCACGAGAGACGTCATTAAACTTCTAGAACCTGAGCAGGACGGTATAGCCTGCTTTACATAGATCAGAATGGTCTGACAAATGCTATTGTCATGCATCTATGAGCGACGTTCTTATTTTTACATCCACACAAGCCCCCCCGAGGCAAAAATGCTTTTAACGTCGTGGCGGTGCAGGGACTGGAGAGCTTTTGGTTTGATCGAGAACGGTTGTCGATCGATGCATGGCAATTGAGCTATGAAGCGACTAAAGCGATAAAGCATCGAGCTTGTTCAGGCGAAGCTCGAAGTTTCTGTGACAGAAGGATTGTAATTTCATGCTTAGTGCGGATGCAAGACATTTTCTTTGTCGAGGTGTATGCAGAGAACTCTGTTCTGAAATGAAAACCATGTACTGCGTCGAGCACATTAACTACATTCTGTAATGCGCTATCGCTGCACTCATTCATCAATAGACTTATTCATTATGGCGAATGAGCTCAGCCTTAAGAGAAACGAATCAAGAACGGGTCAATAATGAAGGGCTTTGCGGCCATTTCGTTCACGACATTAATTGTCATGCGGCCTGAAATCTGTATTTTTCGCCTTCGCAGGACACGAAACTTGAGAGAAACGCACACCTTTTGCATAATGACATCCTAATGCAGTAGATGGACAAAGTAGCCTGACACTTGGCGGACATTATTTCTCGTCCTGCAGACTGACGTAGATGCGCAAACATTAGACGCGGGTCGAAAGGAACCGAACGAAGTAAATTTTTTCCACTTTAACCATCCGATGCATGATGAGCCGGGATTCTTTAACCTTATCCAACCCAAGTTCAGAACATGAAATATTCAATTCTCGCCGTCATCTCCGAAGGATGATGGACGGAAAGAGAAGAAAGCAGAGGCGAAAAGGGAAAGGCCGAGAAAATGGAGGGAGGAGGTGTAGGTCAGGAGGCAAAAGAAGAGATTCAGTGGCGGTACGACTCGCAGGTTTTTTCTGATCATCTGATTGCCGAAGAAAGTGGGGGACTCGCCCCCTGGAAAACCCACCCGCGCAGCAACTGACAAGACTTTAGTGTGGTTTTGGAAATCGAAGTTTTGCAACTTGGCCCGGATACATCGACCTCCTTCCTCCCCCCCAACATCAATTTCTGTCTCTGAATTTATGTTGCCTTGAGCAATTGGCTGCGTTGAGAAGACCAAGAAGGTGAAGATTTAAGATGGATATGTTCCTCCACTACATAGGTCTTTTTCAAAATGGGATTGCCTATCACTTTCCGAATTTCATGGAAATGGACAGATCGAGAATTAAGGGTTTTAGTGTAAGTTTAGCTTTAGGATTCACACGATCCATTTAGAAGTGGGAGGTGAAGAGCGTGTTTGATTTATTAAAAAACCATTGTACGGTTTTATCTAAAGATTAGATCCTATCTAAGTTCATTTGCGTCTGCTCGAACTCTTCCTTACCCTTCTTATAACAAAAGGGTATTACAAGAATAACATAAAGGTCTTAAGTGGATAATTCAACGATTCTTTATATATTTAAGGATATTTATATTTCTTGGAGGAAAAAAATTATGAGATGCATTTAAGTGCATGTCGTAAAGTTCGACTATTTGAGAGACTCATCTAATCTTCCGAGTAACAGAAAGAAAAAAATAACTTGCCTCGTTAGAGGATTGGGGCGGTGATTGCACATAGTTGGTGTATCCAATAATTACTTTGAAAATATGTTCTATGCTAAAAGTGGAAAATAAGAGAAATCAATCAAAAACAAGCATCTTTACCAAAAAAAAAAAAAAATCAAAAACAAGCATCATGTATGTACTTACTAACATTATTTAAAAAGTACCATAGCGTGATTCTCGTTTACACCTTATGCATTGAATGTGTGTAATGAGCTCGACAGCATCACGAGGCTCATCTGCCACAAGGATTCAATATGGGTCTCTTGTATGTACTTACTACCATTGTTCGAGATCCAACACCTTTTACATTGAGTGTGTGTAATGACCTCGATGGCGATAGGCACATTATAGAGAGAAAGAGCTTGACAGCGATACACACATTACAGAGAGAGAGAGAGAGTTAACCTATGTGGGTTGAGTATGAACTCATTGGCATTATGTCAAAGGTATGTTTCACACAATAGGCACGATGTTTATGATCATCAATTATGGGTATTTTTCTTTTGTTCAGTTCACTTTTGACTCGATCAATTCAAATGTATATACAAATGCAAATTGGCTAATGCTTTCTCTCCATAGAGGTGATGCCGATCCTGATATCGGGCAAAGTTGCTTACAATTTGAATAAAGATCGAATCTCTTATGTCGGGATTAGGGCTCCACCGCTACAGATCCTCTCGAGACTTTACGCAGGAGTACACACGTAATAATTCCTAGATCATACGGGACAGCTGAACCTTTGTGCTCATTCAATCAAATTCGTGTCTACGCCCGTCGATTTACGTACGTCCCATGATAGAATTTATGATGCTCGATTGGCGTGTAAAGTGAGAGGGAGGACACGCAAAAAATATTTCTGATTGTATCCAAGATCGGGGAGAACAAAACCGACGTAACAAAAATTATTTATTTCTCCCCAATTATGATGACGTCGACCCATCAAGGGTGTCGTTGTGGGCCTGCGCTGGGGCAAATTATTGCGCCACCAACCATAGGCAAGTCGGAATCAGCCAGCCCGTGTCAAAAACGACGTGGCGTACCGCTCCTGCTCCCGCCTCTCCTCCGTGTCGTTCTGCTGTCGGGGAAAGAAATTAGAATAATGGTGCAAATAATTCATGAAATTTCACTCTATATATAATGTAACTTTTAAAATTTTAATTTAATTAATACGGTCCCTGAATTTTCGCTTAATATACAATGTGATTTATGAATTTTTAATTTATTTAATATAATCCCTGAATTTTCACCTAATGTGCAATGTGGTTCATGAATTTTTAATTTATTTAATGTGATCTCAAGATTTCAAGTTAGTCATTGAACTATATAGAGATGTTGAATATCATACCATTCTTTTATTAATTTAAATTTAGGGATAGTATTGAACATTTTTATATGATCCAAGAACTACATTGAATATTAATTAAAAGTTCATGGATTATATTGAACAAATTGGAAGCTTAGTGATGACATTGTGTATTAGGCTAAAGTTCAATTATCACATTGTATATTTGATTTAAGTTCATGGACTAGTTGTGTCATTTTCCTAGAGAAATTTAATCCATACGTTAATTAGTACCACAATCATTAATATACCAAAAGTAGGAAAACACACCCAGAAAAGAGAGTGAAATTTCAACAATGCAGCAGCAAATTGTTTGCCCTGGTTCTGGCGCAATTAAAGGACTAATCACAATAGATAATCCATGCTAATTAATCGTATATCACATTGCTCGGTTGCCATTAGTGAAGCATTGCAATTAAGCTTAGGCCATAGGTCACGAACGAGCCAATCTGTGATGATAAAGTATGCTCTCTGCGTCATATGGATCCCATGGCATATTTGATTTAAGTTCATGGACTATTTATGTCATTTTCTCAGAGAAATTTAATTCATACATTAATTAGTACCACAATCATTAATGTACAAAAGTAGGAAAACACACCCACAAAAGAGAGTGAAATTTCAACAAGGCAGCAGCAAATTGTTTGCCCTGATTCTGGCGCAATCAAAGGACTAATCACAATAGATAATCATGCTAATTAACGTGCGTCACATTGCTCAGTTGCCAATTAGTGAAGCGTTGCAATTAAGCTTCGGCCATAGGTCACGAACGAGCCAATCTGTCATGACAAAGTATGCTCTCTGCGTCATATGGATCCCGTCCCAGCTTATGGCTCTGGCGTGGTCGGGACAAACCGCAACACCGGGAGCCCCGCACTGCCGGTCCGGGTCGAAGTTGTAGTCGCCGCCCCTGATTCCACAACACGCTCTTTGTGCCCGCACCATGTCGAAACCTAAAGTGAGGAGAAAAAGGAGAAAGGTTGCTAGCGATGTTGTTATGTTATTGCCATGACCAACGATGGTTCGATTCGGGACTGACCAAAGTATGGACCGCTGCGATACATGGATGTGAACGCGTTGTAGTAGTCGCCGTAAAGGATGACGACGTCCCGGTTCTCTTCCCCGAGTTCTCCGATGACCTTCCGGAGGAGGTCGTTGTGGTACGCCGCGAGGCCGTTCAAACCCCTGAGACAGCGAGATTCGTCGTAGGCAGATGGATGGTGAGTTTTGAAACGGGCGAGGTAGCTCGGGAGGCAGCCGATCGGAAAGCTGCCGGGCACGACCACTCGAGAAGCGCCATACCCGATGACCCTCTGCATTGCAGTAAAAACTACATCAACGTTACGCCCGAAATTACAGCGGTAAAATACCGTTTCTCAGATAAAAATTAGAGGCTGTAAAGTTCTTGAAAATCACTCACTTGAACACCATCTTTGATGGCCATGACAACTTGAGGGACAAGGCTCTTCACCTCCTCGATGCTCTTGCCTTGAAACAATGCATGGTAATAGTCACTGCCTCCAATCTCCCCGACCATGAACAAGGCATCTTTGAGCTTCCACAGACAATCTATGGACCAGCGCATGAATCATGACCTCGTCATTCGAAATTCGTACTGATTCGCAGATTTTTCGCCAATCAATAGAAAGTCAAGTTGCATGTTTGAGTGATTAGGACGATTATATTACCGGCTTTGTCAAAGCATATGCCATTGAAATAAGAGAACATCCAGTCCAGTTGAGTGCCGAGAGACGAATTGGTGGCGGGGTTGGAGATGTTCGTCTGAGCAAGAACGTAAGAGGGCAACGCAGTGGCTCCGGCAACGGCAAAGTTCACCCCATGGCCACGAGTGAAAGCCGCGCTCTGGTTCAGGTAGTAATCCGGGAATGGAACCCCAGCTGCCCGAGCTGCAAAACCCGAATGAAGAAAATGAATTCAACCTTAGCGGCTTCGGTACCGCCAAAACCGCCGAAAATACATTAATAGAGCATAATGAATATGTTATTAACAATAATTTTTCTATATCATGCCTCATAACCATAATAGATGGAAAGGGAAAGACAAAAGCTTAGGCCACTATCAACAGTGATATGAAGTTTTCGGAGCTTTGATAATGCTTGTCCTCATGATCATCACCGCTTTAAAAAGAAGCACGACAAGCATCCAAAGCAATAAACCCTAAAACCCATCATACCAGTTGCAAAAGTCGATATTTTGTAAGAAAAGCGAAAGAAGAACAATCATTTGCCACAGTGTAAGTAGGCAACGTCTGAGATTAGAACAGCTTATGCTCTGGGGTAGTAGCTGAATTGAAGATCCGGTTGAGCCTGAACCTGAAACTCATTCTTCTAAATCTACTAAATAGCTGCAGTTCGCCACAACATTTTCTTGTGCATTTTGACACTGGCGTAGTTCGGGGTAAGGACTCATATTCATACGTTGTTATGTGAACTATAGAGTCCAAAAAGGTTGTTATCGAGATTGAATTTCATGTGAAAGATGACGCTGCAAGTCAATATGCATGAGGATAAAATCTCCAAAATGAACACCACCTCGCGACGCGAATGCTTACAGCCTCATAATTGGGAACCTATATCTAGTCTTATACTCAATTTTTTCTGGAGCCAACTTATCTGGCAGTGCAAAACTTGGCCTTCAACCGGTAGAAGTAGGTTCGCCAACTGAACGGGATTAGTTTTTCGGCGAAACCGACCTTAAAGATTGGCTGTTGAGTTTGAAACGTTATTGATCATCGAAACTGCTAAGACATGTAAGCAATTGTCATACGGTTCTCTCTAAGTACGTTCATTCAATTTTAACAAAGAAATTGCAGTACAAGCATTATGATTATGTTACTAACACATTGCCATCTTCACATCATTTTCTGTATGTTCGAAACCATCAGAGCAAGATAGACATGGAGAATTTCGGTGCCGGGCGTTGACTTACAGAGGTAATCAATCATGAGCAACCCGTTGGAGCACCTCCCGGTGGTTTGTCCCCCGGGGAAGTCCTGGCCGTAGGGAGGACGACCGCAAGGCGAGGCCGCTCCGATCGAGCTCTCGTGAATCAAATTGCCCGTGTCTGACGTTGAGTCGCCAAGTTGATAGATCGCATCGAGTTCGCAGCTCCTGAGATCTTGCGCCTCACACACACTTCGAAGGACGAAGACAGAACAGATCACGCTCAAAAGTGCAGAGAAAGAAGCTCTTGTGCTGGCCATCCTGAAGGGTTAACTGAGAAAATGCGATGGATGACTGTAGTTCATATAAATAGTGAGTGACCGAGGAAGAGAAGCCAAATTTTATTTGGGTCACATAATTCGTGAATTGATCAGATCTTTCGTCTATATAACCTACGGGCCTTATCGAATCCATTCTAATATAACCGACCGACGGACCTAATAAGAGCAAAAGAGACGATCCTTCTTTAGAATTCGCTTGCATAAAATTCCTTTTCTAGTCACAGTAGAATGCAATGACCATCCCGAAAAGCTCCAGTGGAATACGATAGAAAAGTACCAAGATCGATGTGACATCTCATATTTCCCATATTTTCTCCAGAAATAAGTGGGTTATTTCTTTGCAAAATTGTACTTAATACCATGTATAATAATTCTGCTCAGACCCCTTCCTTAATCGGGAGAAAAATCGGACTTTTTAGGAACATGTTGAGAGGAAATTGGATTTCCTTCAAATAAAGGGATTTTAGCCAATTGAAAGTATCTTTTCGTCAATTTAGAGATCATTGGATTTCATTTCATTAGTAACAAGGATCCTCGTCATAGAGCGAGATTTAGTCATCTCTGAAGCATAAGGATTGTATGAGACGATTAGCAATGGCTTCATTCATTATTGCCACGGGGAATGAAATAATCTCTGGCTAATTTGGAGCACAAAGCTTGAGACATTCCAGAGATTAGGAAAATGATCCTCATGAAAGAATAGACCAGGGAAAACCACGTTATCGGCCAAAAGAAGAGTACAGCAATAGGATAATGCGAGGGAGTAGGGGAAAAATGGATGACATGACAAAGATCATTTTCGCGCAACACTCGACAGGTTCCATATGCAACTCCTAGTCTTCTGACTCTAGACATTATCGGATAGTGAACCCTGCAACCTGGAGTCCTTTTATACTAAGCAAAGGCAAAAGATATCTCACAAGAATCTAAATATTAGTATAGAAACAGCTATTCAAGACTCGCACCACACGCGGGAAGAAGACGCCAACTGCACTAGGCACGTTCAGAAGCCATCAAAGTGACGTTACAGCATAACACAGCTGAGGAAATTAAAAATGCAGTCCATACTCCAGGGGATAAGGAAGATTTATAACATGTGAAAAAACGGCATGAAAGAGTCGAATTCGAGCATCAGGAAATCTAGATAATTATGACAGGACAACTACATTTTTGATAACAAACACTTGTCCCTTCACTGAGATGCAAGCTTCAGAAAACTAGCCAAAATTGTCCCCAAAGCTTGAGGGGCTCAACAACTTAAGGGAAAAAGAGCAAACGTATAATTACAGCCCGCATAAGATTTCCGTAACTTCCATTACTGACCCTTTCTAATAACAACTACATCACAAAATTTCTCCACTCAAGAAAATAAAAGAGCAGAATGCAAAATCCCAAACTTATCAACTTAGAAGGCACAGGACAAGCAACAAGCACTCCTTTGATAAGGTAAATAGCCTAAAAGTTCAATCTTCTTCCTCCCCTTCATTCTCAGCAATATTGAAGTATCTGACTTCATAGACATTTCGGTCCTTGTTTGATGCAATCACCCGCAGCCAATCTCGAACATTGTGTTTCTTCAGGTACTTCTTTGTCAAATACTTCAGATAACTAATGAAAGCATAACAAAGAGAAGCACGGCATCAAAACGGGTGTTGGAGGCTTAATGTGGGAAAGAAAGAAGACATCAGATATAGTAACATCAATATCCACAACTAAACGCGAACCCTATTAATAAATCTCCAGAGAAACTACCGTTTAGAGAAACTACTGCCGGAAGTGACAGTAATCTTGGTCTTGTCCCGTGTAACAGTAACGATGTCACCAAGGGCACCGGCCTTTCCATCGACCTTGATCTTCTCCTGCAAAAACTTTTCGAACGACGCAATGTCCATAATCTTGTCCTCCACGGGTTTCGCACAGTCAATGGTAAAGTTCACCCCTTTCTTCTTTCCCTTGGGTCCTGCCGCACTTGCCCGACTCATCTTCGCCTCACTATATCCTGTACCCCAAGCAGAGAACCAAGCCTAATTATTTTCTCATTTGATCTGTCCAGGCAACAAATACAGTACACACCACAAACACATACAGCCATCATCAGTTCAAGGAATATGCACCAGCACAAGCGCAAAACATGAAGACCCAATACCATGGACACAGTCACAGCTTAGCGAAATTGCGGCGACACGCCCCAAAATAAGAACTTTGAACGAACACCCCATCTCATGTCAACCGAAGGTTGGCGCATCCTCATCAACTACAGAGAATATCCAAAGTTCAAGGACTAACACAAGGTACGAAACACGAACACAAACTTGACAAACAATGGCTGCAGAAAGAGGTAGAAATCCCAAACCAAAAAGAAAGAAAGAAAGAACACGCGACGACCATAATCAACAAACAGGGCTCGATCTAGTTCAGCTTTAAATGGCAAAGCAGCAGATATAGGCGATCAGCTGTGCTGCGGATTCGCATATTAAGATGAGAAAATTGCAGAAATTTAGCCTCTGAAGATTACGAATCAGCTGATTCAGCTCCAATTCAAGGTTGTGTGTGAGAGAGAGAGACCAGTGACCTTCCAAAAGTTTTGGCCGAAGCTCGAAACGAAACGAAGCGGCGGGAGAGACAACCAGAAGAGGAGAGGAGAGAGGACAAGGCTAAGGTTAGAGTTCTTCTCAAAGGTCGTTCTAATTGGGGATTTGGGGGTAATTTGCCCTTTCCAAATTTTTTATTTCCAGAGTATATTTTCTTTTTCTTTTATTAGGAATTTGGGGGTAAATTCTTTGCACTATCTTTTTCCTTCCCAACTCCTCTCTTCTCTGACACCGCATCTTATCCGTTCATCAATCGCAAGATACGCGTACAATATCATGCGTGCGTAGGCCTCGATCGTGGGGCCGCTTGTAGTGGCCACATTTGTCAAGAGTTCCAAGCTGAAACTGTAAGTACTATGGTGGCAGATAGTGTTGGTTGGTTTTACCGTCTTGAGTGCAAGATCCGTGAATATGCCCATAGTTAAGTTCATTATTAAAGTACTTTCAAATCATTTTAATTTGAAAAAATATATTTGATAATAATATGCATTTCTTTAGGAAGTTTGGACAAATTGACAACTCAAACTAATCCCTCGAGCAAAAGGTTGAACTATCAACTCAACGATTGCGTCCTCCTTCTAGGGTAGAGCTCGCCAACCTATCAGAGTGAGCTTAATGACTTCGCCCTGCCATGCTTGGTGCAAATGAAAGCCTGATTGCAAAGGCATCGCTCATGATAGGCATTAGTGCCAATTACAAGCATGTCAGAACAGTGGCAAAATTCGAGATGGAGGAGTTGATTGTCGAGGCTTGGATAAGGGCCATTGGTGAGTTCATGTACGTCTACTCCCAATACAATATTGAGGTGGCCCAAATTCAAAGCGATGACAAAAGTGGAGCCAAAAGAGCTAAGAAGAAGGATGCAAGGAAGAACCTAGTAAGCTCTATCGTGACCCACCCTTGGCGACAGTCAATGTTAGGAGGGACGGAGTCTAGGGGTATTTGCTCATGAGGTGGTCCTCAAAGAGTGGACTCTCCCAAGTTCATAACCTATGCAATAGCGGGAGGATTCGTTTAATTATCTAAGTTGATTAACAACTTAAGATAAATGTTTTGGAGTCACCACTAACCTCAATTTTTGGGGGCAGACTAGAAAGCCTAATCAAGGGTCAAGAGAGATCCCTTTATTTCTACGCAACCATAAATCTAGGGTTCAGGGACTTGGGTTAAGCTTATATTTCTATTAGCGCCTTTTCGGTACCTGATAATTATCATGTTTTACCTAAAGTGATTACACATGTCTTTTTACTTTTTTGTGCCATTTCAAAATGAAAATGTGACCATGCGTGGATATCGGTTTCATGTCATTCTAATTCTATAAAAGTGAAAAAAAAAAAGCAAACAATTCTTATTGAAATTGCAGTGCGTAAAGTAGACACCCAAGGAAAGCAGTAAATCTAACATGCAATCCTAAGGAAAAATAAGGAAAGGAATGAAAAAGGAGAGAAACTCACACCTCGTCAGGTTTTTATACAACACAATAGGAAACTTGAGACATATGTCGGGTATCAAGTGAATAATACAAAAGAGGAAGGGTTGAAAGGGATATCGACCATCACTATCTTTGGGGCCGCCTTCTTCGCCTGCCCTAATTCTTGACTGATTCTAAATGAACGTTTTACATTGAAACAAACATTGTGCAAATCAAAAGACGAATAAAAACAAGTCTATAAGTAAGCAAACAACAATCAATTCAAAGTGGCATCGGGGTCAGCCTTTAGGAATTGCATGCATGACATGCCATGACATATTAAACCCATTCATTATTGTTAGATAGGGTTTATGATCATTAACTATCATATGTATTCACTTGTGGTGGCTAATGTCATAAACCCCTATAGTCAAGTTCAAATATGTAACCCCAAGATTATCCATGAACATGCATTGGGTTTGTGCAAGTAATTAACAATCACATATATCGAACTTGAAAATAAGCACGCAAGCAGGTCCAAAGACCTTATTTCTCATTCAATCAAATAATTAGTGTAACGACACTGGTTCACTTCATTCATTCTATCATGCATCGAACACAATCACATGCATCAAATGTCATTCAATGGAATTTTTATTTTTTTGGAAATTTTTGTACTTAAGGTTTAAGAAATGACAATAAAAAATCATGAAGGCATTGAAGATCAGTTTTGTATGTATCATTTTCTAAAAACCTTAGAACATGTGCACATCATATAGAACAAAACAGAGGAATTAAGAACATTGGATCAAAAGACAAACAATTGAGCATGACCCATGGAACAATTAACTTTGAAAAAATTAATGCATATTAGGCACAAAATATTGAACATTTTTCATAAGGAAAGCTTCTTAAAATGAGCTATGCATGAATTTATAAAAATCAAAGAACTTGGCAAAGTGCATCAGAACATAACAGGGCAACAACAATTGGATGAGATCTCATAGCGATATGAACATGTTAAAAATGCTGGAAAATTCTCAAATTTTATCACATAATAGTCCTAAAGAAGACAAACAAAGTTTGTGAAAGGTTCCCAAAAAACGGTAAAATGCAGACATGAAAATGATCATGCATGTCATCCGAATTTCACAATTTCTGAGATTTCAGGGCAACTTTGCAAAAAATGAAAAATGCAACAATTGACATGCAAATGACTTGATCTTGGTGTCATTAGAAAGCTTGATAAATTTTATAAGAATTTTTAAAAGATAACATGCTCAATTAAGGTTATTTACCCATTCAATTTTGCACATCTTCATGAACATGCTAAATGATTATATTCAGGACAGCTATTATATTAAAAAGATGCATGGTTTATTACTCCTATATGACATGGCAAAAGTATGAGAAAAATTATATAGATCAAACATCAAACCACAAACATTTTCTATTGAGAGGTCTAGGTCAGAATGAAATCACAAAGCATAACACAAACATGTCCAAACGAAGCATCCAAGGTGCACGTGCATAATGACAGAACGATATTTCATTAATGCATGCAACTATTGATTTATTGAAGCCCATTTGAAGTGGCTTAAGTGTCCCTAGGATGATATTAGGGCATGGGATGACATTCATGAAAGTCTCATGAACAAAGAATCACAATTTATGTACAATTGCACACAAATGCACACTTACGTTTTTACAGGGCAGAAGTTAGATTAGGACGATTTTTGGAGGAATTCACCCAATGGATGGTATTCAAAAATCTTGAGAAATATATATGTTATGATCAACATCTTTATGAATAAATATCTAAATGAATCATCTCAAAAAAAGTTCGAGAAAAATCACAATAAAATTGAAAAAGTGATGACTATGATTCGGGCATGCACTGATTAGCAAGATCGGAGAACGATTTTTAATGGATTTAGCCTAGAAATACATATTGAAAAATTATGAGAAAAAATTATGTCATGAAAAACATTCGTATGCACAATTTTCATCAGAACTTGAAGTCAAATTCTAAACACATAATTTAGCAAAAAATCGAGAAACCAGAACCAACTTTAGAACATGCAAAATCCAACACTCAGCTCGATGATGTCAAGGCAGTTTGTCCTAATCAATTGACCTTAGAAAATTTCAGGAAAAATATATATTCTAGATTAATATATTTTGAATGATTCTTATGAAGGAGTATCAAATCACAAATTGGCAAAAATACGAAACTGGAAAGGTCAAGCTAATCACAGAACACTAGAAATTAGAGCATAACTACAAAACATATATACAAATTTGACAGAGGTTTTTAGGTATTAATCGGACATCGATCGAGACATTCTATAGCTCATCAGAAAGATCATTGACTCTATATCAAAAGTTGTGTAGACCTTGAACATAATCGAGTATGTTTTCAAGCTCAAACGAAGAGATTTTTAAAATTAGTCACTCTGTCATCCAAAAATTGCTAATTAAGCTTAATCACCAAATCAAGCCAAATCAATCAACATTCATATAAACAAATCCATTCCTAAGCATCCTAAAACATCATAACAACTTTGACATCCATTAGATCGATCCTAAGCTTGAGCTCTAGCCCCGATCGTCTAGTATGATCTTGGTTCATTGAGCTCGAGTTTACCAAACCTACCTTTGTCGATGTTTTGTAAAGGAATCAAACTTGAATCTGCAAAAACCAGCTACAAGGACGCACTAAAGATTGCCACCAGTCATTGAAGGATGCGGGAATAGGCCAGACCAACTCTAGCCTTGGTTCAATGCAGAACCTAATCGAATCGACTTAGTTGAGCGCTGATCGGACCAACAATGAAAGGAGACGCTAACGGGAGGCTTGGCCGGCTTCCAAGGGAGGTACCGACCAGTGGTGGCTCGAATGGGAAGCAGCGGACGTCGGGGGATGTGGCTGGAGTGGTGGCAATGCCAGTGTTTGGGGTGATCGTCGACAACGAGGGTAGCGATTGGACCGCCTAAAGCGGTTAGGGAGGGAGGGAGGGAGGGAGGGAGAGAGAGAGAGAGAGAGAGAGAGAGAGAGAGAGAGAGAGAGAGAGAGAGAGAGGTTCTGATTTTTTTGTAAAATTCCGCACAAATGAGCCCTCTTGAAAAATGGAGTGAAAAAAGTATATATAGTTCCCCTTTAATCTCAAATCCTAGCTATCAAATTGATCTGACGATTAAAGATTAATCTTCTTGATCTAACAAACTCGTTAGCCTTTAAGCATATTTAACATGTGCTTATTCCAATGACTGTGACTTCATGAAATCAATAGTCCAAATGATTTTTGCAATTAAGGACCTAATTAGGGATAATTTTGTAATTTCATGAAAACTGGGAGTTGTAAATTATAGAAAATATGAAGGCGTAAGGGGTTTGATTTTGAGGTGGACCACCATGTGGTGGTGATGGCCAGCCAAAATTGGCTGGAAGAGGGCTGAACTAGCCTTCTCCGTCACTGGCTGGTTTGATTGGTTGGACAAGACTTGCACCGATTTGACTGGTTTGATTGATTCTTGGCTGATTTAGTCCTATTCTTTTTTTGGTTTATACTCATGGACTAAATTGAAAGGAAAATTTGCCTAATTATAAATGCATCTCGGCCATTTATATTGATTTAATTGCCTAAGTAATATGGAAAATAATGGACCAATGCCATTGGTATACCTAATTAGACTTTCTAGCCTTTAAATTGGGTAATTTTACTATATTGTTGATTGCAATTCGCAAATAAATTGAAATTGAGCTCAATTAAAATTGCGAGACACTTATTAGTTTAATTGCCTATGCCAAGGAGAATCTATTGCATTCAAATTGACCTTTAATTGGTGACACGACATTTTCGCCAAAATTAAATTGAAAGTTAATATTGAAATCAAACCTCAATTCATCAAATTAACTCTTAGTCGTAAATAGGTCAACTCGAATTTTTTGAATCAAAACTCAACAACCTTATTTCTTTAAGGCTAGGTAAGCCAAATTACTCAAATCAATAAGTTGACAAGTGAATTTACTAAAATTGACCTCAAATTTGGATATAACTCACAAAATTATGTAGAATGAATATATTCATTTGCAAATTATATAGAATGGGTTTGGCCCCTAATTAAGGCAAAAATGTTGATTCATATTTAGCTTTGCCCAATCTCAAAATTGATTGAACAAGTGAATGGGTAATTTTCTTTAGATTAAATGTCATAAAAGGAACTAAGCATTATCATGATTATGCCGAAAGTAATATTATTTTGGGTCAATTTTGAACCTAAAATTGAAAAATTTGGAAAATGAAGTTCTTAATTGATTTTCGCAAAATTCTTGATGCTAAAGTCATATTGAAGCTAAAATGAAATGAATTTATGATTTTTGTATTTTTCAATCTTTTGGTTAATTGACTTTTTACTAGGAGTTTGATTTTGTGATCAAATCTTTGAAATTTTTCAAGGTTTCCACTTTTAAAATGAAATTAGACTTAAAAGGAACATCTTTGTGCAAAAAGCCAAAATTCAACTCAAGATTGATTTTTGGTTTTGGTCAAAAGGTTGATCAAAAAGTCAATCCAAAAGTCAACCACTTGACTTTTCAGGTTTTTACGTGAAATGAATTAGAAATTGCTTTCTAAAGCTAAGGCAATGAACATAATTGAAAAACAACACTTCTTGTTCAAAAAACGGGCTCTATTGCAATTGAAAATCCTTAATTCTATTTTCTACATTTATCGGTGTGTCAATTAAAAATCAAATGTCAATAAGCCCATGGCAAGAAGCAGGGGCATCCGCATTGACCTCTACTGCGGGGTCATTGATGCCACTCCTAGTGGCTACGTCTATTGAGGATTATAAATTAAGGCTGCAGGTGATAATGGTGGCGGCTAGTATAGTGTTGGTTGGTTTGGGCATGTTGAGTGCAAGGTTGGGGAATGCGCCTTCAGTTAAGTCACTATTAGGGCTTTTTTAAACTATTTTAATTTGAGAATGTCCATTTGATAATGCCACATCATTCTTTAGGAAGCATGAACAAATTGAATACTTGACTCAACCATTGCTTCAATCCCACGAGCAAGAGGTTGAATTGTCAACTCAATCATTGCCTCCTTCTCCTCCTTCCGAGGTTGAGTTTGTCAACCTATCAAAGCGATCTTAGTGGCTTCGTGTTGCCATGCTTGGTGCAAATGAAGACTTGGTTGCAACGGCATCAATCATGATAAACATTAGTGCCATCAACAAGGATGTCAAAATTATGGCAATATTTGATGTGACGGGGTTGATTGTTAATGCCTGCATAAGGGCAATTGGCAAGCTTGTATCGGTTTACTAGCAATACAATATTGAGGTGACCCAAATTTAAAGAGAGAACAAGAATAGAGCCGAATAAGTTGAGGAGAAAAATGTGAGGGAGATTCTATGAAGCCTATGGTAGGCAATAGGGGCATTCCCATCCTATGAATTCAATGGGGTCACTGGTGCCGTTCCTAGCGGCTACATTCATCAAGGATTACAAGTTGAGACTACATATGGTGATGGTGGCGACAAGTATAGTGTTGATTAGTTTTGGAATGTTGAGCACAAGGCTGGGGAATATGATCTTGGTTAATTATGCTAGTAGAGCATTTTCAAATCATTTTAACTTGAGAAAGTATGTTTGATAATATTATGCCTTTCTTTAGGCTTGGACATATTGACAACCCAACTAAAACATTGCTTTAGTCCCTCGAGCAAGAGGTTGAACTCAACCATTACCACCTCTTCCTTCCGGGGCTAAGCTTCTCAACCTATCGATGTGAGTTTAGTGCCCCCTCGTGATGGGCATTGGCGCCATCAATAAGGATGTAAAAACTATGGTAATATTTGAGGTAGCGGGGTTGATTGCGAAGGCCTACACAAGGGCCATTGGTGAGCTCATATCAGTCTACTCCTAATATAATATTGCATTGGCGCCATCAATAAGGATGCAAAAACTATGGTAATATCTGAGGTAGCGGGGTTGATTACGAATGCCTACACAAGGGCCATTGGTGAGTTCATATCAGTCTACTCCTAATACAATATTGATGTGGCCCAAATTCAAAGAGTGAAAATGAGTATAGTGGAAGGAGTTGGGGAGAAGGATGTAAAGGATAATCTACTAAGCCCATGGTAGGCAATAGGGGCATCCGCATTGGCCTCTGCCGTGGGCGTTGGGCCCACCCCAATAGCTACGTTTATTGAGGGAATGTGCCCATGATTATGTTTGTTGTTAGGGTTCTTTCAAACTATTTTAGTTTGAAAATGTATGTTTGATATTGCTACGTCTTTCTTTGGGAAGTTTGGACAGATTGACATGGTCAACAAATAAGCGACTAAAAAGCTCTGTGTGTCCCCATTCTCCTAGTGACATGATTTATTGATCAAGAATAAATTTGCCACACCCAAAGAATAATCATAAATGCAATCCATATGATGATTACAATCTCAGCTATCTCATGCATCAAATTACCTCTTCCATTTGCACTCAACACCGATATTAACAATGAGAAAGTTGTTGCCATGAAAATAATAAAGATCCATATGATAAACCTAGTAATTGTGGTTCATATCTTCTGTGTTTGCCATATGCCACTTATGAGAATTATAACTCCCGTAATGAATATGAGGAAACAAAATGCGTTGCAATTCATAAAAAGTTTGTACTTACTTGAGTACTTATGCAGCATAATGGCCACTTGCTATGTAATTTCTGGCCGTGGAATCTTCCTCATAGACTTCTCCAAGTGGATTTATGGCCATCCGAAATGCCATGGTCATAAGTAGATTTGCAATGACCATTAGGAAATTCTATATACACTTTCGTCATTTTTTCCTCCTTGTGTTTGGTTCTCTACACAACTGATTGGAGTTGCTTTTAAAGGTGACCATGTAATTAAGTCAAAGGATTTATTCAAAAAAAAAAGAAAAAGTCAGAGGACATGCCTATTGTTAAGTTCGCTAGTATGGCGCTTTTAAATCATTTTAATTTGAGAATGTATGTTTGATAATGTTATGTCTTTCTTTAGGAAGTTTGGACATATTAACATGGTCAGCATACAACAAGCGATCAGAATGCTTTAGGTCTATCCTTATTCTCCTAGACACTCGATTTTTTGGTCAAACAATAAATTTGCCACCCTCAAAAAAATAATTATGAATGGAATCCATGTGATGATTGCAATCTTAACTATTTCATACGTCAAATTATCTTTTCCATTCGCACTCAACACTAATATTAACAATAATAAAGTATCTACTATGAAAATAATTACGATTCATCTGATAAACTCGACAATCTTAGTCCATATCTTCCACTTTTACAATATGCCGCTTATGAGAATTATAATTACCATAATGGATATAAGGAGACAAAGTGCGTTGCAATTCATAAAAAGTTTCTACTTGTTTGGGGTACTTGTGCAATATAACGACCGTACTTGCCATGTAATTTTCGGCCGTGGAGTATTCCTCACTGACTCCTCTAAGTGAATTTACGGTCATTAGAAAGGCCATGATCGAAGTGGATTCACGATGACCATGAGAAAATCATGCATATTTATACCCCTCTCTGTTATTTCTTTCCTTCTCGCATTTGGTCATCTTCACAATCGATTGGAGTTGCTCTTGAAGGTGACTATATAACTAAGTTGGGGGACGCCCCCATGATTAAGTTCACTAGTTGGACACTTTTAAACCATTTTAATTTAAGAATGTTTGTTTGATAAAGTTATGTCTTTAACAACCTAACTCAACAATTACTTTAGTCTCTCAAGAAAGAGGTTGAACCATCAACTCAACTATTGCCACATTTTCCTTCTGAAACTAAGCTCATCAACCTGTTGAAGTGAGCTTGGTGGATGTATGTTGCCATGCTTGGTTCAAATGAAAACCTAGCCGCAATGATATCATTCATGGTGGGCATCAATGACATCAACAAGAATGTGAGAACTATGGCAATATTAGGGCGGTGAGCTAATTATAGAGGCCTGCACAAGCGCCATTGGTGAGCTCGTATTGGTGTAATCTCAATATAATATTGAGGTGGCCCAAATTCAAAGAGAAGACAAGAGTAGAGTCAAAGGAGCTGAGGAAAGAGATGTGAACGAAAATCTATCAAGTCCATGGTAAGCAATGAGGGCATCTACACTAGCCTTTGTCATGGGATCGCTTGCGCCATTGCTTGTGGCTACATTCATTGAGGATTACTAGTTAATGTTGCAGGAGATGATGGTGGCGGCAATCATAGTATTGGATAATGTGCCTGTGTATAGTTTACTATTAGGGTGCTTTTAAACCATTTCAATTTAAAAATGTATGTTTAATAATGTTATCCATTTCTTTAAGAATCTTGGATAGATTGACATGGTTAGCAAATAATAAGTGATGAAAAAGCTCTAAGTGTGTCCCCATTCTCCTAGCAACGCGAGTTCTAAATTAAACAATAAATTTGCCACCTCAAAGAATAATCATGAGTGGAATCCATGCAACAATTGCAATCTATGCCTTTCTCTGGAAAGCTTGAACAGATTGACATGGTCAACATACAACAAATAACCAGAAAGCTTTAGGTGTGTCATATTCTTTTAATGATGCGATTTATTGATCAAGTAATAAATTTGCCTGCTTTAAATAATCATAATAATATGATTATAATCCCAGCTAACTCATGTGCCAAATGATCTCTTCCATTTATGCTCAACATCAATATTGATAGAGAGAAAGTTGTTGCAATTAAAATAATTACAATCCATTCAATAAACTTGGTGATCTGGCTCCATATCTTTTGCGTTTGTAATATGCCACTTATGCGAATTATAATTACCGTAATGGACATGAGGAGACAAAATGCATTGCAATTTGTAAAAAGTTTGTGCTCACTTAGGTACTTGCGTTACAAATTGACTGTACCTACCATGTAATTTTTGACTGTGGAATTTTCCTGATAGACTCCTCCAAATAGATTTATGGCTATCAAGAAAGGCATGGAAGAAGGGCATGGTTGAAAGTAGATATGCAATGACCATTAGGAAATTCTGCATTTAAGTCCATTGATAAGGCACTCTTGAAACATTTTAATTTGAAAATATATGTTTGATGATGTTGTGCTGTTCTTTAGAAAACTTGGATAGATTGACAACTCAACTCAATCGTTGCCACCTTTTCATTTCGTGGCCGAGCACTTCAATCTGTCACGTCACCATGCTCAATGCAAATGAAGGCTTGATCGCAATAGCATCACTAATGATGAGTGTTTGCACCATCATCAAGGATATGAGAAATATGGTAACATTTAGGGTGATGGAGCTAATTGCCAAGGCCCATACAAGGGCCATTGGTGAGTTCATATCCGTTTACTCTCAATATGATATTAAATGGCCCAAATTCAAAGAGAGGTCGGGAGTAGAGCTGATGTGATGAGGAGAGAGATGCAATGGAGAATCTAACAAGCCTATAGCAGGCAATGGGACATAAGCACTAGCCTTGGCCAATAGGTTGGGGTAGCTCTTAGTGTCTACGCTCATTGAAATACAATTTGAGGCTGTAAATGTTGATGGTGGTAGCAATTATATTGTTCGTTTTGGCATGCTAAGTACAAGGTTGGAAAATGAGCTCATGGTTAATTTTGCCATTAAGGCGCTTTGAAACAATTTTAATTTGAGAATGTATGTTTGATAATGCTATACTTTTCTTTAGGAAACTTGGACATATTGACACGGTTAATATTGCGATCCTTATGATAAGTTGGATAATCTTGGTCCATATCTTCCGGGTTTGCAATATGCCACTTGTGAGTATTATAATTCTTATAATAGACATGGGGGAAAGAAAATGCATTGAAATTTATAAAAAGTTTATACTTGTCCAGGTACTTGTGTGACATAACGACTATACCTAACGTGTAATTTCCGGTCATGGAGTTATCTTGATAAACTCCTCGAAGTGGATTTACAGCTATTGAGAAAGACATAGTTGCAAATAGGACGACGATAACTAGTAAGAAATTTCGCATATTTGTATTCTCTCTTCTCATTTTCTCACTTCTTGTGTTCGGTCTTCTACGCGGCTAATGAGACTCACTTTTAACATTGGCCATGTAATTAAGTCCGGGGATACATCCATGGTTATGTCCTCTACTAGGGTGCTTTCAAATAATTTTAATTTGAGAATGTATGTTTGATAATGCTATGTTTTCTTTTAAGAAACTTGGAGAGATTGACATGGTTAGTATATAATAAGCAACCAGAAAGCTCTAGGTGTGTCCCCATTTTCTAAGCGATGCTATTGCTTGATGAAACAATAAATTTGTCCATCTAGAGAGTAATCATGAATGAAATTCATACGATAATAGCAATCCAAGCTATATGATACTTCAGATTACCTTTTCCATTCGCTCTCAACACCATTATTGACAATGAGAAAGTTGTTATCGTGAAAATAATTGCAATTCTTATGATAAACCGGGTAATCTTGGTTCGTATCCTCCGGGTTTGCAATATACTACTTGTGAGAATTATAATTACTATAATGGACATGAGGAAAGAAAATGCATTGCAATTTATAAAAAGTTTGTATTTTTTCAGGTACTTGTGTGACATAAAGACCATACCTACCGTATAATTTTCGATCATGGAGTCATCTTGATAAACTCTTCAAGGTGAATTTATAACTACTGTGAAGGACATAGTTGCAAATAGTTTAGCAATGACTAGCAAGAAATTTTGCATATTTGTATCATCTCTTTCATTTCCTTACTCCTTGTGTTTGGTCCTCTATGCAGCCAATGAAAGTCACTCTTGACGATGGCCATGTAATTAAGTTTGGGGATGCATCCATGGTTATGTCCTTTACTAGGGTGTTTTTAAACAATTTTAATTTGAGAAAGTATGTTTGATAATGTTATGATTTTCTTAAGGAAGCTTGAACAGATTGACATGGTTAGTATACAATAAGCGACTAGAAAGCTGTAGATGTGTCCCCATTTTGTTAGTGATGCAATTTTTTAATGAAACAATAAATTTATCTATTTAGAGAGTAATCATTAATGGAATTTATATAGTGATAGCAATCCAAGCTATATGATACTTCAAATTACATTTTCATTCACGCTCAACACCATTATTGACAATGAGAAAGTCATTGTCGTGAAAATAATTGCGATCCTTATAATAAACCAGGTAATCTTGGTCTATATCCTACGGGTTTGCTATATGCCACTTGTGAAAATTATAATTACTATAATGAACATGAGGAAAACGAATGCATTGCAGCTTATAAAAAGTTTGTATTTGTCCATGTACTTGTGTAACATAACGAGCGTACCTACCATGTAATTTCCAATCATGGAGTCATCTTGATACTCTTCCAAGTGGATTTACAGCCACTGAGAAAGACAGTTGCAAATAGGTCAGCAGTGATTAGCAAAAAATTTTGCATATTTATATCATCTCCTCTCATTTCCTTACTCTTTATGTTTGGTCTTCTATGCAACCAACAATAGTCACTCTTGACAATGGCCATGTAATTAAGCTCGGGATGCATCCATGATTATGTCCTCTACTAGGGTACTTTCAAATAATTTTAATTTGATAATGTATGTTTGATAATGTAATACTTTTTTTAGGAAGTTTGGAGAGATTGACATAATCAGTATACAATAAGCTACCAAAAAGCTTTACGTGTCCCCATTTTCTTAGCTATTTTTTGATGAAACAATAAATTTGTCTACTCAAAGAGTAATCATGAATATAATTCATATGATGATAGCAATCCAAGCTATTTGATACTTCAGATTACCTTTTCCATTTGCGCTCAACACCATTATTGACAATGAGAAAGTCATTGTTGTGAAAATAATTGCGATCCTTATGATAAATCGGATAATCTTTGTCCGTATCCTCTGGGTTTGTGATATGCCACTTGTGAAAATTATAATTACTGTAATGGACATGAAAGAAAATGCATTATAATTTATAAAAAATTTTGTACTTGTCCAGGTACTTATGTGACATGACAATCGTACTTACTATGTGATTTCCGGTTATGGAGTCGTCTTGATTGACTCCTCCAAGTGGATTTACAACCACTTAAAAAGACATAGTTTCAAATAGATTAGCGATGACTAGTAAGAAATTTTGCATATTTGTATCATCTCCTCTTATTTCCTCACTCCTTGTGTTTGGTCCTCTACGCAGCTGACGAGAGTCATTGTTGACGATGGCCATGCAATTAAGTCTAGGGATGCATCTGTGATCATATCCTCTACTAGGGTGCTTTCAAAATTTTTAATTGAGAATGTATGTTTGATAATGCTATGCTTTTTTTTAGGAAGCTTGGAAAGATTGATATGGTTAGTAAACAATAAGCAACTAGAAAACTCTAGATGTGTTCCCATTTTCTTAGCGACGCTATTTTTTGATGAAACAATAAAATTTTTTACCCAGAGAATAATCATGAATGAAATTCATACGATGATAACAATCCAAGCTATTTGATACTTCATATTACCTTTTTCATTTGTGCTCAACAGCATTATTGACATCGCAAAAGCCGTTGTTGTGAAAATAATTGCAATCCTTATGATAAACTAGGTAATTTTGGTCTGTATCCTCTAGGTTTGCAATATGCCACTTGTGAGAGTTATAATTACTGTAATGGACATAAGGAAAGAAAATACATTGCAATTTATAAAAATTTATACTTGTCTAGGTAATTACGTGACACAACGACCTTGCCTACCATGTAATTTTCGATCATGGAGTCATCTTGATACTCTTTCAAGTAGATTTACGGCCACTGAGGACATAGTAGAAAATAGATTGGCAATGACTATTAGGAAAATTCATATATTTGTATCTTTTCCTTTCATTTCCTTCACTCCTTATGTTTAGTTCTCTACACAACCTATCAGAGTCACTCTTGATGGTGGCCATGTAATTAAGTCCAAGGATACATCCATGGTTATGTCTTTTACTAGGGCGCTTTCAAACAAATTTAATTTAACAATGTATGTTTGACAATGCTACATCTTTCTTTAGGAAATATGGACAAATAAACATGATCATCATACAACAAGCAACCAGAAAACTCTAGGTGTGTTTTTACTCTTGATGTGATTTCTTAATCAAGCAATAAATTTGCACTCTCAAAGAATAATCAAGAAAGAAATCCATGTAATGATTGCAATTTCAGCTATCTCATGCTTAAAATTGCCTTTTTTTATGCGTGCTCAATACCAATATTGACAATTAGAAAGTCATTACTTTGAAAATAATTGTGATCCATATGATATGCCTGGTGATCTTAGTCCATGTCTTACATGTTTGCCATATGACACTTATGAGAATTATAAGTACCGTAATCGACATGAGGAAATAAAATGTATTGCAATTCATAAAAACTTCATACTTACCAAAGTACTTGTGCAATATAATGGCCATATCCACCGTGTAATTTCTAGCCGTGGAGTCTTCTTGATATACTCCAAGTGGATTTATGACCATCTAGATGGCCATTGTCACGAGTATATTCACAATGACCATCGGAAAATTCCGTATATTTATATCCCCTTCTATCTTCCTCCCTTGCGTTTTGTCTTTTATGTAGCCAATTGGAGTCTTTTTTGAATGTGGTTGTGTAATTAAGTCTAGAGATATGCTTGTGGTTAAGTCCACTAGTAGGACTCTTTCAAACCATTTTAATTTGGGAATGTATGTTTGATAATGTTATACATTTCTTTAGGAAACTTGAACAAATTTACAACCCAACTCAAGTATTGCTTCAGTCTCTCGAACAAGAGATTGTATCATCAACTCAACCATTGCCACATCTTCCTTTTAGGGTTGAGCTCTTCAATCTATCGAAGCGAGCTTAGTGGCTCTACATCTCTTTGGTTAGTGCAAATGAAGGCTTGGTTGCAAATGGTGTTGCTTATGGTGGGCGTTTGTGCCATCAATAAGGACATGAGAACAATGGCAATATCTGGGACAATAGGGTTGATTACGAAGGCTTGCACAATAGCCATTGGCGTGCTTATATCGGTTTACTCTCAATATGATATTGAGATAGCATAAATTCAAAGGGAGGATGGGAGTAGAGTCGAAGGAACTTAGATGAAGGATGCATGGGAAAATTTACCAATCCCATAGTAGGTAGTGATGGCATCGGCATTAGCTTTTGCCATGGAGTCGCCGAGGCTGGCCATAGTGGCTAAATTCAATGATGATTATAAGTTAAGACGGTAGATGGCGATGGTAATAATAATTATAATGTTGGTCAGTTTTGGCATACAAAGCGCAATGCTAGATAATGTACCCGAAGTTAAGTTTGCTATTAGAGCACTTTCAAATCATTTTAATTTGAAAATAAATATTTGGTAATGATATTGTCTTTCTTTAGAGAACTTGGATAAATTGACATCCTAACTCATCCATTGCTTGAGTCTTTCGAGCAAAAGATTGAACCATTGATTCAACTATTGCCACATTTTCCTTATGGGATTGTGCCTTTCAACTTATTGAAGTGAGTTTAGTGGCTCCATGTTATCATGCTCAGTACAAATAAATGTCCGGTTGCAACAACATTGCTCATGATGGGCTTTGGCATAATCAAGAAGGATGTAAAACCTATGGCATATCCGAGGCGGTGGGGTTGATTATGAAAGTTTGCACAAAAGTCATTGGCGAGCTCATATTAGTCTATTCCTAATACGATATTTAGGTGACCTAAATTCAAATAGAGAATAGGATTAGAATTGAAGTAGCTATGGAGAGGGATGTGATGGGAAATCTACAAAGCCCATAGTAGGCAGTGATAGCATTCTTACTAACCTCTACTATAAGGTCACCAAAACTACCCTTAGTGATCACGCTGATTGAGGATTACAAGTTGAGGCTATAAGTGATGATAGTGGCGATAATCATAGTATTGGTCGGTTTTGACATGCTGAGCACAAAGCTGGGAAATGTGCTCATGGTTAAATATGCTATTAGGGCGCTTTCAAATAATTTTAATTTGAGAATATATGTTTGATAATATTATACCTTTCTTTAGGAAATTTGGACAAATTCACATGGTTGGCATATAACAATCGACTAGAAAGCTCAAGATGTATCCCCATTCTCCTAATGACGTGATTTCTTGATTAATTGATAAATTTTACAGTCCTAATGTATAATCATGAAAGGAATCCATGTGATAATAGCAATCCCAGCTATCTCATGCATCAAATTACATTTTTAATTTGCACTCAACACTAATATTAATAAGGAGAAAGTCGCTACTGCTAAAATAATTGCGATCCATATGATATACCTAGTGATCTTGGTCCATGTCCTCTACGTTTGCAATATGCCACTTATGAGAATTATAATTACCATAATAAACATGAGGAAATAAAATGCATTGTAGTTCATAAAAAAGTTGTACTCGCTTGGGTATTTGTACGACATAACAACAGTACCTACCGTGTAATTTTCAATCGTGGAGTTTTTTTTACTAATTCCTTCAGGTGGATTTATGACAACCGGGAAGGCCATAGTCATGAGTACATTTGCGATGACCATCGGAAATTTTTCATATTTATATCCCCTTTTATCATGTCTTCTCCTCTTGCGTTTAGTTCTCTATGTAGCCAATCGGAGTTGCTTTTGAAGTGGCCATGTAATTAAGTCTAAATATGCGCCCATGGTTAAGTTTGTTAGTAGGGCGCTCTTAAATCATTTTAATTTGAGAATGTATATTGGATAATGCTATACCTTTCTTTCGAAAGCTTAGACGGATTGACGACCCGACTTAACTATTACTTTAATCTTTCGACTAGGAGGTTGAATCATCAACTCAACCATTGCCATATTTTTCTTTCGAGGTTGAGCTTTTCAACTTGTTGAAGTGAGCTTAGTGGCTTCGTGTTGCCATGCTCAGTGCAAATGATGACCTAGTCACAACAATGTTGCTCATGATGGGCATCGGCGGCATCAACAAGGATGTGAGTATTACGGCAACATCTGGGGGGAGGGGGGCAAGGCTGATTGTGAAGGCATACACAAAAGCCATTGGCAAGCTTATATTGGTTTACTCCCAATATGATATTGAGGTGGCTTAAATTCAAAAAAAAGGATAGGAGTAGAGCCGAGAGAGTTGAGGAAAGGGATGTAAAGGAAATCATGGTAGGTAGCAGGGGCATCCACACTAGCCTTTGCCATAGGGTCCCTAAGGTTGCCCCTAGTAGCTACACTCATCGATGATTATAAGTTGAGGCTATAGGTGGTGATGGTGGCGGCAATCATAGTGTTGGTCGGTTTTGGAATGCTGAGTGCAAAGTTAGGGAATGCGCTCGTTGTTAAGTCTACTATTAGGGCACTTTCAAACCATTCTAATTTCAGAATTTATGTTTGATAATACGATGCATTTCTTTAGGAAGCTTGGACAAATTGACATGGTTGGCATATAACAAGTGACTAGAAAGCTCTAGGTGTATTCCCATTTTCTTAGTGACACAATTTCTTGGTGAGCCATTATTGCCTCTAAAAGGAATTAAATTGAGGTCCATATGTTCTGACAAAGTGTTCCTTTCTAAATTTACAAGTAATCCTCTATTGGGCGATGGCATGGTGAACATGTAACATTTAGCTAGCTCCAAATGGAATCTTGAGCTGTGAAAACTAATCTCTTTTAACCCTCAACCCTCCATAGAGAGAGAGAGAGAGAGAAGCCTGGAGCAATCATCCTATTTATTTTTAGTCTTAGCTCTATTTTTTTTTCTATTCATTTTTCTCTATTACAATGATCCCAAGTTCCACGGAAAAAGAGATTCTATGAAATATGGCTCACTATGAATATGCCGAAACTTGTGCGGTCCTAGCCTCCATTACGACATTTTTATTTAGCTATCGTAAGTCCATTCTCTCTATCAAAATTAATCTTTAGTTCATGTTTAAAATGATTGCGAAATTTTTCAATGATGGGTAGATTTGGCCATCACAAGTGGTGCCTCAACTTTCACAAAAGAGCTGAAGAGGTTGGAAGACTGGGTAAAGATCGAGACAATAATCCTCAACTTGCTATCCTTTTTTTGTTTGGTGGCGGTAGGGTGCATACTTGATCATGTGGATCCCCATGGTGCAATTTTATTGGCCGATGGCATATATTTCTTTGGGTACACACTAGTAGGCCTCACTTAGAGCCATGGTATACTTCTTAGGGGCCGACTTGTCACAAAGCATGTCCTCAACAAGATCTCCGACTTTGACGAGGAGGCTACACTTTAGCTTGCTGACATTGAGATGATTCTCGAATTTTTCAATGGTGGGCAGACTAGCCATCACAAGTGGTTATGCATAACGGAGTTGAAGACGTTGGGAGACAAGGTTAATGTTAGGATAGCAATCCTTAACTTGTTGTCCTTTTTTTGATGGCGGCAAGGTGCATACCTAATTCCGTCGATTGCCATGATGCAATTTTATTGGTCGGGGGCATATATTTCTTTAAGCATGTGCTAGTAGGCCTATCCTGTAACCACATCATGCTTGTAAGGGCTGATTCATCGCTAATGGTGGAGCTGGGTCACCCTTGTGGCTTTGCTCATTTACATAGCGAAAGTTTTATCGGCCTTCTCCCATATCAAACTCAGCTCATTGCCAAAGGTAATCAATGCTTCATTTTTTAACTTGTCATTGATGTTGTCTTTTTTTATATGTCGTTCGGTGGTTTAGGTGTTCTTCAATGTAGGCACTTTCATTGGCTACATTATGAATTATATCTTTCCCAAAGTCAAGCTAAATTGTGAGTGGTTTATTATAATCAAGTTAGTAGCAATGTCTTCATACTTTCTCGGTATCGCAGTCCGTTAAGATGCCGGAGTCCCCTCGATGGTTTATCATGTAGAGCTATGTGGACTCCATAAAGCGTGTCCTCAATAAGATTTTCAACTTCAACGAGGAGGCTGCGCCAACATTGAGATGATTCTGAAATTTTACAGTAATAGGTAGACCTGGCCGTCATGGTTGGTGCATCAACTTTCACAAAGGAGCTGAAGATGTCGGAAGATTAGGTTAAGGTTGGAATAACAATCCTCAACTTGGTATCCTTCTTCTTCTTCTTTTTATGACAACAGGGTGCATACTTGATTACATTGGTCATCGCGATGCAATTCCATTAGCGAGGGACATATATTTCTATGGGTGCGTGCTATTAGGCCTTACTTGTAGCCACACTATACTTCCAGGGGGCCAACTACTCGCCAATGTTGGAGTTGGGTTCACCCTCGTGGCTTCGCTCGTCTACATAGCAGAGGTTTCACCGGCCTTCTCCTGTGGCAAACTTAGCTCCTTGCTAGAGGTAATTAGTCCCTCATTTTTTAACTTGTCATTGATTATGTTTTTTTTCATATATAGGTGATTACTTTTTCATATGTTGTCCAGTGGTTCAAGTTTTCTTTAACGTGGGCACCTTCATGAGGCACATCACTAATTATATCTTCCCTAAAGTCAAGTTAAACGGCGGGTAATTTATCATATTCGAGTTAGCAGCAATGTCCTTATACTTTCTCATTGTCGTGGTCCTTTCTATGTCGAAATCCCCCAATGGCTTATCATACGGCATTGTGTGGACTCTGCGAAGTGTGTCCTCAACAAGATTTACTACTTTGATAAGAAGGTCATGATGGGTAGATTTGGCCATCACGAGTGGTGCCTCAACTTTCACAAAAGAACTAAAGAGATTGGAAGATTGGGTTAAGATCAAGATAATAATCCTCAACTTGCTATCCTTTTTTTGTTTGGTGGCGGTAGGGTGCATACTTGATCATGTGGATCCCCATTGTGCAATTTTATTGGCCGATGGCATATATTTCTTTGGGTACACACTAGTAGGCCTCACTTAGAGCTATGGTATACTTCTTAGGGGCCGACTTGTCACAAAGCATGTCCTCAACAAGATCTTCAACTTTGATGAGGAGGCTACACTTTAGCTTGCCGACATCGAGATGATTCTCGAATCTTTCAATGGTGGGCAGACTAGCCATCACAAGTGGTTATGTATAACGAAGCTGAAGAGGTCGGGAGATAAGGTTGATGTTGGGATATCAATCCTTAACTTGTTATCCTTTTTTTGGTGGCGGCAAGGTGCATACCTAATTCCGTCGATTGCCATGATGCAATTTTATTGGTCGGGGGCATGTATTTCTTTAAGCATGTGCTAGTAGGCCTATCCTGTAACCACATCATGCTTCTAGGGGCCAATTCATCGCTAATGGTGGAGCTGGATCACCCTTGTGGCTTTGCTCATTTACATAGCGAAAGTTTTATCGGCCTTCTCCCGTATCAAACTTAGCTCCTTGCCAAAGGTAATCAATGCTTCATTTTTTAACTTGTCATTGATGTTGTCTTTTTTCATATAGGTGATTTCTTTTTTATATGTCGTTCGGTGGTTTAGGTGTTCTTCAATGTAGGCACTTTCGTTGACTACATTATGAATTATATCTTTCCCAAAGTCAAGCTAAATTGTGAGTGGTTTATTATAATCAAGTTAGTAGCAATGTCTTCATACTTTCTCGCTATTGCGTAGTCCTTTAAGATGCCGGAGTCCCCTCGATGGTTTATCATGTAGAGCCATGTGGACTTCATAAAGCGTGTCCTCAATAAGATTTTCAACTTCAACGAGGAGCTGCGCCAACATTGAGATGATTATGAAATTTTACAGTAATGGGTAGACCTGGCTGTCACGGTTGGTGCATCAACTTTCACAAAGGAGCTGAAGATGTCGGAAGATTAGGTTAAGGTTGGAATAACAATCCTCAATTTGGTATCCTCCTTCTTCTTCTTTTTATGACAACAAGGTGCATACTTGATTACATTGGTCATCGCGATGCAATTCCATTTGCGAAGGACATATATTTCTATGGGTGCATGCTATTAGGCCTTGCTTGTAGCCACACTATATTTCCAGGGGGCCAACTACTCGCCAATGTTGGAGTTGGGTTCACCCTCGTGGCTTCGCTCGTCTACATAGCAGAGGTTTCACCGGCCTTCTCCCGTGGCAAACTCAGCTCCTTGCTAGAGGTAATTAGTCCTTCATTTTTTAACTTGTCATTGATTATGTTTTTTTTTCATATATGGGTGATTACTTTTTCATATGTTGTCCAGTGGTTCAAGTTTTCTTTAACGCGGGCACCTTTGTTAGGCACATCACTAATTATATCTTCCCTAAAGTCAAGTTAAACGGTGGGTAGTTTATCATATTCAAGTTAGCAGCAATGTCCTCATACTTTCTCATTGTCGTGGTCCTTTCTATGTCGAAATCCCCCAATGGCTTATCATACGGCATTGTGTGGACTCTGCGAAGTGTGTCATCAACAAGATTTACTACTTTGATGAGAAGGTCATGATGGGTAGATTTGGCCATCACGAGTGGTGCCTCAACTTTCACAAAAGAGCTGAAGAGGTTGGAATACTGGGTTAAGATCAAGACAATAATCCTCAACTTGCTATCTTTTTTTTGTTTGGTGGCGGTAGGGTGCATACTTGATCATGTGGATCCCCATGGTGCAATTTTATTGGCCGATGGCATATATTTCTTTGGGTACACACTAGTAGGCCTCACTTAGAGCCATGGTATACTTCTTAGGGGCCGACTTGTCACAAAGCATGTCCTCAACAAGATCTCCGACTTTGATGAGGAAGCTACACTTTAGCTTGCCGACATGGAGATGATTCTTGAATTTTTCAATGGTGGGCAGACTAGCCATCACAAGTGGTTATGCATAATGGAGCTGAAGAGGTCAGGAGACAAGGTTGATGTTGGAATAGCAATCCTTAACTTGTTGTCCTTTTTTTGGTGGCGGCAAGGTGCATACCTAATTCCGTCAATTGCCATGATGCAATTTTATTGGTCGGGGGCATATATTTCTTTAAGCATGTGCTAGTAGGCCTATCTTGTAACCACACCATGCTTCTAGGGGCTAATTCATCGCTAATGGTGGAGCTGGGTCACCCTTGTGGCTTTGCTCATTTATATAGCGAAATTTTTATCGGCCTTCTCCCGTATCAAACTCAGCTCATTGCCAAAGGTAATCAATGCTTCATTTTTTAACTTGTCATTCATGTTGTCTTTTTTTATATGTCGTTCGGTGGTTTAGGTGTTCTTCAATGTAGGCACTTTCGTTGGCTACATTATGAATTATATCTTTCCCAAAGTCAAGCTAAATTGTGAGTGGTTTATTATAATCAAGTTAGTAGCAATGTCTTCATACTTTCTCGCTATCACAGTCCTTTAAGATGCCGGAGTCCCCTCGATGGTTTATCATGTAGAGCCATGTGGACTCCATAAAGCGTGTCCTCAATAAGATTTTCAACTTCAACGAGGAGCTGCGCGAACATTGAGATGATTCTAAAATTTTACAGTAATGGGTAGACCTGGCTGTCACGGTTGGTGCATCAACTTTCACAAAAGAGCTGAAGATGTCGGAAGATTAGGTTAAGGTTGGAATAACAATCCTCAACTTGGTATCCTTCTTCTTCTTCTTTTTATGACAACAAGGTGCATACTTGATTACATTGGTCATCGCGATGCAATTCCATTGGCGAGGGACATATATTTCTATGGGTGTGTGCTATTAGGCCTTGCTTGTAGCCACACTATATTTCCAGGGGGCCAACTACTCGCCAATGTTGGAGTTGGGTTCACCCTCATGGCTTCGCTCGTTTACATAGCAGAGGTTTCACCAGCCTTCTCCCGTGGCAAAATCAACTCCTTGCTAGAGATAATTAGTCCCTCATTTTTTAACTTGTCATTGATTTTGTTTTTTTTCATATATAAGTGATTACTTTTTCATATGTTGTCTAGTGGTTCAAGTTTTCTTTAACATGGGCACCTTCATTAGGCACATCACTAATTATATCTTCCCTAAAGTCAAGTTAAACGGCGGGTAGTTTATCATATTCGAGTTAGTAGCAATGTCCACATACTTTCTCATTGTCGTGGTCCTTTCTATGTCAAAATCCCCCAATGGCTTATCATACGGCATTGTGTGGACTCTGCGAAGCATGTCCTCAACAAGATTTACTACTTCGATGAGAAGGTCACGCTTCTTTTGCCGATAACAAGATGATTCTCAAACGTTTCAATAATAGGCAGACTGGCTATTGTGAGTGGTGCATCAACTTTCACAAAAGAGCTAAAGAGGTCGGAAGGCTAGGTTGAGGTTGGACATTAATCCTCAGCTTGTTGTCCTTTTTTTTTTTTGTGATAGGGTGCATATTTGATCGCGTCAGTCGCCATGGTGCAATATTATTGGTTGGGGAAAATATTTCTTTGGATATGTACTGGTATGTCTTGCTCATAGCCACATCATGCTTTTAGGAGGCCAACTCATCACTAATGTTGGAGTTGGGTTGCCCTTCACGGATTCACTCGTCTACGTAGCAGAGGTTTCGATGGCCTTCTCTCGTGGCAAACTCATCTCATTAACTTATTATTGATTTTGTCTTTTATATGTATATATATATATGTGTGTGTGTGTGTGTGTGTGTTTTTTTCATACGTTATTCAGTGGTTTAGGTGTTCTTCAACATAGGCACCTTCATTGGCCACATTAGGAATTATGTCTTCCCTAGAGTCGAGCTAAACCATGGGTGGCTTATCATACTTGGGTTTGCAACAATATCCTCATACCACCTTGTTGTCACGGTCTTTACTATGTCGGAATCCTCCCAGTGGCTCCTCATTCGACGCTATGTGGACTCCACAGAATGTGTCCCCAATAAGATCTCAGATTCCGATGAGGAGACTGCACTTCAACTTGCCAATATCAAGATGATTCTAAAACTTTACAATGATGGATAGACCTAGTCATCATGGCTGGTGCATTAACTTTCACAAAGGAGTTGAAGAGGTCAAAAATCAGGTTAACATCGGGACAACAATCTTCAATTTGTTGTCCTTCTTTTGTTTGGTGGCGACATGGTGCATACTTAATCACATTGATCACCGTGGTGCAATTTTATTAATAAGGGGCATATATTTTTTGGGCGTGCATTAGTAAGCTTTACCTATAGCTACGCCATGCTTTTGGAGGGCCAACTTATCGCCAATGTTGGAGTTGGGGTTTCCCTCATGGCTTCGCTCATCTACATAGCGAAGCTTTCACCGTTCTTCTTCCATGGCAAACTTAACTCCTTGCTAGAGGTAATCAATCCTTTATTTTTTAACTTGTCATTGATTTTGTCTTTTTCATATATAGATTATTACTTTTTCATACATTGTTTAGTGGTTTAGATGTTCTTCAATGTAGGCACCTTTGTTGGCCATATCATGAATTATGTTTTCCCTAGAGTTGAGCTAAACTGCGGGCAGTTTATCATACCCAAGTTAGTAGCAAATTCCTCATACCTCTTCGACAAGGGAAAATGGAGTTTTAAGTGAAGATCAGTATTATCAGCTGCATCCACCACTTGTCACCATGTCTCTCTGGTTGGATACTGCATTTCCGACACTCTAAGAATTCAAGTATACGAGTTCGTCCTAAACACGCTGGACTCTCATTTGTGTTGTGAGTATTAATCACATAATGTCCGACTAACTTGATCTCTATTGTGATAGGTGCATGCATAAGTAACATAATATGCTTGGTTATTTCGGATCTCAAGATACAATTAATTATAACTACCCCAAATGTCATTATAGATATGATCGCCCTACCATGCCTTGGCCCAAGAGGATGAAGGTGGCTTTAGACTCCACACAAGGCTTAGCATATCTAAATGAAGAGTGTAACTTTAAAAAAAAAAAATTATCATTACTATGATAATTTTCAGGTTTCATTTTTATGGGCTTAACCTCTCAGTCAATTCTAGAGTTACTCACCGTGACATCAAGTCTTCCAATATCCTTCTTAATTGTAATTTTGATGCTAAGGTATTGATATGCAATTGTTTTCATATCACTTAACAATATTGATTGGCTATTTATTGAATTCAAGTTATTAATTAGGAAAGCTAACATTTTAATTCCAGATCGTCGACTTTCAACTCGCCAAGTTTGCTTTTAGTATGAATAGCCATGTATCCATGTGCATAATGAGAACTTTCAAGTAAGTTCATTTTTAGTTTGTCTAATTTAGTACCGATGATGGTTTTTGTCTAATACCACCAACGGTTTGTCTAATACAAGTACATGGATCCTTGGTATTCATTGCTATTAATAATCATTACCCAAATAACATTAAAACCCAACCACAAAATATTGATATGATTTTATTGACAACCATTGTTGGCAACATATGAATTTAGTGTGATATTTAGGTCTCACACTAATCGGGTCTCACAATTATCCCTTAGTTCCAACTATGCTTTTTCATTATTTTTAACATGGTAGAACGAGGTCCCAATGTCTAATCCCTTCTATTTCTAGGCATTGCCTTAGGTCTTTCACATAAAACCTTCACATGCGAAGAGATAAGAATTGCAATGGATGATTTTTCTAATTCTAATATAAGCGATTTCGGCCTCGTTCATAAGGGAATACTCTTGAACATGGAATTAGTTGTCATCAAGCAATTAAAAGCTGGAAGTCAGCAAGGGAGATGGAGTTTTGAGCGGAAATTGATATCATCGGCCGTATCCATAGCCAGTCACTTTGTCTCTCTAGTTGAATACTACATTCCAATCTCTGAGAATTCTAGTATACGAGTTCGTCCCAAATGGCATGCTGGACTCTCATTTACACAATGAGTATCAATCCCATAATGATCGACTAACTTGATCTCTATTGTGATAAACATGCATAAGTAATGCACTATGCTTGGTTATTTCGAAGCTCAACATCTAATTGATCATAACTTCCTCATATATCAATGCGAGTACTAATCGCTTTATCATGTCTTGCCCTAAGATGATGAAGGTGGCTTTAGGTTTTGCACAAGACTTGTCGCATCTACATGAGGAATATGAGTAATTTTATTTTTATAAAAGCCTTATCATTACTATAGTAATTTTTGGGTTTGATCTTTATCGATTTAACCTCTTCGGCAATCCTAGAGTTATTCACCATGACGTTATGTCTTCCAATATCCTTCTTGACTCAATTTTGACACTAAGGTATTAGCATACAATTGGATTCTAATCACACGATAATATCGATTGATTTTTTATTAAATTCAAGTTATTGATTATGAAAGATAATATTTTGATTTTAGGTCACCAATTTTGAGCTCATCAAGCTCGCTTTTGGTACTAATAACCATGTATCAATAGGTGTACTGGGGACTGTCGGTAAGTCCATTTTCGATTTGTCTAACTTAGTACCACTGATGGTTTTTGTTTGATACTACTGACGGTTTCTTTAATGCAGGTACATTGATCATTGGTATTTATCATAGTTACCCTAATAATATTAAAACCCGACCTCCAAAGATCCTATTTTCATGTTCAAGTCAAATCAACTAGGTTTTTATTGACACCATTAGTTGGCTACATATGAATTTAGTATGATATTTAGGTCTCTCGCTAGTCGGGTCACATAATTTTTCTTTCATTTCAATTATGTTTTTCCATTATTATAAACTAGATAGAATGGGGTCCCAACATCTAACCCATTCTCTCTCTAGGCATTGCCTTAGGTCTTTTGCATAAAACCTTCACATACGAAAAGCTAAGAATGAAAATGAATGATTTCTTCCATTCCAATCTAAGTAGTTTCAGCCTCATTCAAAGGGAGTACTCCCAAGAGGGGAATTAGTTGCCATCAAGCAACTATGAGTTGGAAGTCTGCAAGGGTAGAAGGAGCTTTGAGTAGAGGTCAATATTATCAATTGCATCCACCACTTGTCACCTTGTCTCTCCGGTTGGATAATGCATTTTCAATACTCTTGAGAATTTTAGTATACGAGTTTGTCCCAAATGGCACGCTGGACTCTCATTTGCACAATAAGTATCAATCCTATAATGATTGGTTAACTTGATCTTTATTGTAATAGGCATACATAAGTGATGCAATATGCTTGGTTATTTCAAAACTAAAAATCCGAATATAAAGATGATGAGAGTTTGAAGAGCTTATTGCCTTTTCAAGCACTAGCAACTTCACATGATCTTTTGTATCCCAAATATAGATCATATGCCAAACCAATGCCAAATATAGATCTTTTAGATGCAACTTCACACAATCTTTTGTTTGCCAAACTAATGGTTTTCCTTCTGGAGAGGGTAGTTGTTGTTGCGGCAAAGCATATCATCTCCCTCTAATGATGCAACAAACATCTTTCACAACCCTTTATATAAAAAAAAGCTAGCTTCGGGCAGAATGCATTCAACGAAGTGCAAATTGCTTTCAGCAATTAGAATGCGAAATGGAGGTTCTGGAGCATGTTAATTCCAAAGACAATGGCAACAACGTCATACTGCAAATGCAGACAGATGCCAATGTTGATCTAACTGAGGTAACGAGTGTAGGAGTAGTCTCTCCAAACGCTAACGATTGGTTATACAAGTGGCTCAAGAAGAAGAAAATCCCCCGATGTTTGTGGCATCATTGATCGCCACAATGGTGTTCCAAATTGGTGTCACCCCTTCTGGCAATTTCTTGCAAAGCCTTACCTAAGGCAAAAGCCCAAAAAGTCCACACCATACCATATATTTCACCATGACTGGCAACAATTTGGTAGCAAACTTGTCTTTCTTGGTGGCAAACACGATTGTCTCTTTAGCGTGCCTCATGATTATCTACTACTCGTGAGTTGCCTCTTCTTCAGGAAGATGACTTTTATATGGATGTTAATGGATATTGGGTCGATCGTCATCATTTCCATAACGATCACCTATGCTCTCTCAATAATAACCTTCCTGCCCTATGGCAAAACAAACTTTGGTTTCCACGGTCTCCAAGATAGTAAATATTAGGATCGTAATGTGGATTGGCGAGATGAGGTTATTTCTCTCAAGGTTGAGGCATACCATTCACCTACTGCGGGAGGTGGTTCGCCAACTCAAAAATTTAGTCACCTGAGTTGAAGACCATGCAAAGTGCAACCGCCAACGTTCAGCAAAGCTTGCATCAATGACTATGTGCTTCTACATATGCTAATTATCTATGCCTTATCCTCTAAGTTGGTGAAGTTCTTTACAATATAACAAATGGTGGTTTGAATTCTATTCTTTCCTATCTATTTTTTGAGTGCAGTGAATGTTTATCAAGATACTTGATTATGTTTCTATTAAGTTCACATGACCATGTGCTTCTACATATGCCAAATTTATCTATGCCTAAAATCCTTTTACTAAGTTGGTTATGAAAGTTGAATTTTCTATGAATTATCTGAAATTCCGAATTTTTTTTATTTTTAGTATTTTTTATGATTTTTGAATTTTTTGAATTTTTATGAAATTTTATATATAAAAAAATAAAAAATAAAAAAAATGATTCGAACCGGGTCAAAAACCCAGCCCTATAAGACTAACCCGGATTGGGTTTGACCCAACCGAGGCCCCGGGCTCCATGGCTTTGGGCTCCTTGGCCGGGCTTAGTCCGGCTAATGGGCCCCGGTTGCCGAGCCCGGGAAATACCTCAGGCAGCAAGCTTAGCTTGGCCCGACAAAAAGGTGGCGAAATTTCAGCAATATATGTTGGTGAAATCATTAGGCCAAATCCAACCCCAATGCTAGCTATGAGCCGGCCGGCCAAAAGTACAAAATAATTATGGGCCAAGCTCAATAATAGTCGGCCGAAAAAAGAGAAGATCGCAACTAAGAAGATTGCATGGCGTTGACCAATACAATTTGATCTCCACCCGATAATCACTAAAATGAAGAATGAAAGCAAACTGAGGATGATTTTCCAGACCTTAACACGGTCTTAGGATATTTTCAACTCCTTAATAGAAACCAACGCATCTATAAGCCCTTCTGACCGCGTTGAATGAGTCATTGGCTGGCCGTCCTCACTGGCAGCCTTTGAACATCCTCGGGGGCCCTCTCTCTTCCTTGTCTTCTTGAGGCTGTATCCTTCCTTTTTTTTTTCTACTTTATTGTTGAATTACTTATCTTTCCATGTCACTTTGAATTTCCCAATCTCTTTTGCAAGCTAAATCCACAAGTTATCTGCCTGGTCAGCTAATCCCGAATGCACAGCCAGGGGCATGGAGGTGACAACAACCCCAGAGATCAGAGCACTGGGAGTCTCACCAGGGATGAAAGGGGCGACGTCGTTGGGGTCAATCTTGGGGGCGGCGTTGAGCGAGGGTTTCGGTGGGTGAGCCGGATCTGATTCGGGCTGGCTCATGGCTTCTAGCGGCAATTCCAATAGGATCGACAAAAATCGATGGATAGGCTGTATGGAGGAGGGGTGGAATCGGTGGAAATTGAATGTTTTTCTTTTTTCACTCAATTCTCACAGTGTTTGAAGGATGTGTTTGGAAATGGATTGCATTTCCTCATCCTAAGTATTTCTTTATTGGCATGATTAACATCTCAATTTCATTTGACTGAGATCATCTGAGTAGATTAATTTCCATGGAGAATTTTGATTCAAAGTGAATTACCTACCAACTTGAGTTTTTTTTTTTTTTTTTTTTTTTATCACTGATTAGACATTTAATGATTACCTCAAAAAAGTCATGTGACCAGCGACTCCTCTTGAAAGTCATCAAGGTCCTGCAAATCAAAAACATATAAACAAATATGCATGAAATGCATGATATGAACAATGCATAATCTAAGTGACTCGGATTGTATCAAAAAGGGCTCTAAGGCCTCCTGATTTCATTTAAATTACCTTTTTCACTCGTGCACAACAACAATATTGACAATGAGAAAATCACTGCTGTGAAAATAATTGTGATCCATATGATAAACTTGGTGATCTTGATCAATATCCTCTGCATTTGTGATATGGCACTTATGAGAATTATAATTATAATAATGCACATGAGGAAACAAAATGCATTGCAATTCATAAAAAACTTGTACTCGCCCGGATACTTGTGCAACATAATAGTCATACCCCTTGCATAATTTTTGGCCATGGAGTCTTCTTGATAGATCACTTTAGGTGGATTAATAGCCACTAAGAAGGCTAAGGTCGTGGATAGATTCATAATGACCATAAGTAAATTTTGCATATTTGTATCCCCTTGTGTCATTTCTTCTCCTCTAGCATTTGGTTCTCTACACAGCCAGCTAGAGTCGCTCTTAAAAGTGGCTAAGTAATTAAGTTTGGCAATACACATTAAAGTCCGCTAGTAAGATGCCTGCAAATAACTTTTTATGCTATTAACACAAAATATGCTATTAACACAAAAGATGGTGTTCTTTCTTGTCATTTTCGAATTGTATACCTTTATGTCAATCTCAATTGGACCATGAGGAAGCATTAAACAATAATTAAGAGATGAATCCACGACCATCATCTAGATCTTCCTACAAGCCATTTGGCTACTGTAACAACTAAAATTCCATTCTTGCTAACAATGGCATATAGTGGATGCTATCAACAGTATAGTGGTAATAGCTCCAATTAATGGTACTATTGCAGTGGTAATGCAACCTACTCATCTTAAATCTCTCTTCTCTCACCTTTGACACAATAGCCATGAACGATATCTTCGAGTAACTCAACCAAGTCACTAACCAATCACCTAGCAACTCCCTTGTCAGCCGCCACCACTTCTTTGTCACCACCCTGACATGAAGTAGCCAAAAGCCATCATCGAGCCATTTGACCCCCACCCTTTCTCCTTCTCACTCATTGTGGTGAGTTGGATCTGGGATTTAAATGTCGCTTCAAAATACTCCATATCCAAATCTTAGGTTAATGAAGAACAGACCTAACCATCACAAGCGGTGCATCAACTTTCACAAATGACCAAAAGAGGTTGGGAGACTAGGTTAAGGTCGGTATAACAATCCTTAACTTACTGTCTTTCTTTTGTTTGGTAGCCATAGAGTCTATACCTAATCGTATCAATTGTCGTTGTGCAATTTTATTGATCGGGACATATATTCTTTGGGCGCATGCTAGTAGGCCTCACTCGTACCCATGTCATACTTCTGGTGGCCAACTCACAGCCAGTGTTGGGGTTGCCCTCATGACATTGCTCATCCACATAATAGAGATTTCACTATCTTTTTCCTGTGGCAAACTCAATTTTTTGCCAAAAGTAATCCATTCTTCATTTTTTAACTTGTTATTGACTTTATTTTTTTAATATATAGGTGATTGTTTTTTCATACATTATTCGATGATTCAAGTGTTCTTCAATATTGGCACCATTGTTGGCTATATCATGAATCATGTGTTTCCCAAGGTAGAGTTTAATCGCGGGTGGTTTGTCATACTTTAGTTAGCAGCAATGCCCTCAATCCTACTCGCCATCGCAATCCATTCTATGCCAAAATCTCCTAGTGGCTTGTCATGCCGCGCCGTAGGGACTCCGCGAAGCGTGTCCTCAACAAAATCTCCAACTTTCATAAGGATGCCACGCTTCAAATAGCTAACATATAGAGATCTGTTGGCATCACTTAGAGCGACGATCTTATCGAGCTCATCTTGTAGAGTACTAGGGAGGTTCCCTATTTGTGCAATTTATTTTGCTTAAAGTTAGCTTTACTTGAGCAATTCATATTCCAACAAAATCGTCACTCAAAGAGAAGGATTAACGGAGCAATGTTAATATTGGAGATCAAAACCTGCATGTAGAAACTCATTCAACGATAGTCAACATATTTTCTAGTCACAAGGATATTTAGTAGGTATTGATAGTTGAGATTTAGGGGTATACCTTGTAATATATAAAGTTGGCAAATTTGATGCTCCAAAATTGACGCTATCGAAGACAAAAACAAAAGGAATTGATGGATTGTGAAGTTGCAACAAAATGTTATGTACATAAATATAATTAACATTATTTATATAAGAAAATTTTTATTGTAAAATGTTGAACTACTTAAGAGAATATATTGAATTGTCCACAAAAATAAGATGTTCAACATTCATACATTTTCAAAATACTAATATCCAAATCTTAGGTCAATGAAGAACAGACCTAGCCAACACGAGTGGTGCATCAACTTTCACAAAGGACCAAAAAATGATGACAGACTAGCTTAAGATCGGTATAACAATCCTCAACTTACTGTCCTTTTTTTGTTTGGTGGCCATACAGTGCATACCTAATCATATCAATTGTCGTGGTGCAATTTTATTGATCGGGACATATATTTCTTTGGGCGCATGCTATTAGGCCTCACTCGTACACATGTCATATTTCTGGTGGCCAACTCGCAACCAGTATTGGAGTTGAGGTTGCCCTCATGGCTTTGCTCATCCACATAATAGAGATTTCACCATCCTTCTCCCGTGGCAAACTCAATTTTTTGCCAAAGGTAATCGATTCTTCATTTTTTAACTTGTTATTGACTTTATTTTTTTAATATATAGGTGATTGCTTTTTCATACATTATTCGATGGTTCAAGTGTTCTTCAACATTGGCACCATTGTCGGCTATATCATGAATCATGTTTCCCAAGGTCAAGCTTAACCACAGGTGGTTTGTCATACTTTGGTCAGCTATGGCCTTAATCTTACTTGCCATTGCAATCCTTTCTATGCCAAAATCTCCTGGTGGCTCCTCATGCCGCGCCGTGGGGACTCCGCCAAGCGTGTCCTCAACAAAATCTCCAACTCTACTAAGGAGGCCACGCTTCAAATAGCTAACATATAGAGGTCTACTGGCATCACCAAGGGCGATGATCTTATCGAGCTCATCTTGCAGAGTACTAGGGAGGTTCCCTATTTGTGCAGTTTATTTTGCTTAAAGTTAGTTTTACTTAAGCAATTTATATTCAACAAAATCGTCACTCCAAAAGAAGGATTAACGAAACAATGTTAATATTGGAGACCAAAACCTGCATATAGATACTCATTCGACAATAGTCAACATATTTTGTAGTCACAAGGATATTTAGTAGGTATTAGTAGACGAGATTTAGGGGCATACCTTGTAATATATAGAGTTGGCAAATTTGATGCTCCAAAGTGAACACTATCGAAGACAAAAACTAAGGAATTGATGGATTGTGAAGTTGCAATAAAATGTTATGTAAATAAATATAATTAACATCATTTATATAAGAAAGCTTTTATTGTAAAATGTTGAACTACTTAAGAGAATATATTGAATTGTCCACAAAAATAAGATGCTCAACATTCATACATTTTCAAAATACTTCATATCCAAATCTTAGGTCAATGAAAAACAGACCTAGCCATCACGAGTGGTGCATCAACTTTCACAAATGACCAAAAGAGGTTGGGAGTCTAGGTTAAGGTCGGTATAACAATCCTTAATTTACTGTTCTTCTTTTACTTGGTGGCCACAGAGTGTATACCTAATCGTATCAATTATCGTAGTGCAATTTTATTGATCGGGACATATATTCTTTGGGCGCATGTGTCGCGACCTAAAATTAAAATTTTCGAAAATAATAATAGGTTTAGGGCTATTGTTAATTTCGGGCCGACGGCCCTTAATTAACTTGGACTCTCCCAAGCCCATACCCCGTGCGACGTGGGATATTTACAAAAATATTCAAACAAGGAGTCGCCACTAGTCTATTGAGGTCGACTAGAAACCGAGTAAGACATGGGAGCGTGCCTCACTTTTTACGCAACCAGAGAGTCTAGGGTCAGGGACTTGATTACGTTAGTCATGCAACTAACGCCCTTTCGGTACCTAATTTAATTGTGTGTTAGCTAAAGACATGGCAACACATTAAAAAAAAACCTATTGTAGAGCCCTAAAGGCTTATTCAATTTTGGTGTTTTTTTTTCTTTTTTTTTAGGGTTTTCTGAATTTTTGCAATTTTTTCTGATTTTTCTGAATTTTTAATATTTTTTAATATTTTCGAATTTTATGAAATTAAAGAAAACAAGCTTTTAAGGTTTTTGCTAATTTTTGGCTTTTCTGGGATTTAAAAAAACATTTATTAATGTTTCTTTTGGAAATTTCTAATTTTTCTAATTTTTTTTTGGAATTTCTAGATTTCTAAAGGTAATTCGGACCGGGTCGCGAGACCCGGCCCTACTAAACCGATCCAGACCCTAATGGTCCGGGCCGGGCTAGCAACCAGGCTGGCCGAATGGCCCGGTCGAATTTTCTTTTAAAATGGCCCATTAACAAAATAAATTAAAACAGCCCATTTTATTTTTCACAAAAATCAGCCCAATCACCTAGCCTAAGCCCATCCGAAAACAATAAACTCGGCCTAGCCCCAGGTCGAAATTTCGGCCCCTTTCTGTTTTTTGTTTTTTTTTTTTTTTTTTTTTTGTTTTTTTCATTCTTTTCTTTTTATTTTATACTCCTATTTTAAAAAAATATTAATTAATTTTTTTGTCTTTTACTGCATGCATTTTTCTCTTTCTTCTCCACGGGTCTTCTTCTTCTTCACGCCTGCATGCCTCCCCATGCACGCCCGACGTCTCCTTCACCGGAACTCCTGCAACTCCGTCGCGTCGCACCGCCGCGAGGTCTACCCATCCTAACGAAATCAACGTGTCATCGCCAGGCGTCGGTCGCTCCGTCCGACCAACGCCGAGCGCTGCCGGCCGCCGCCAGCCCTTGACTTCCGGCAACCCATGACACTTGCCCTCGCCAGAAAATCGAAAACGCCTCTTTTTGACTAAAAATGCATGGATCTCACGAAAATAGATATAATACCAAGAGGAACGTGAAATTAAACAATATACGGCTAACAATCTACGAAAAACAGGTTGCCGGGGACGGATTCACGATGAAAGTTTCTGGGTTTCTCTTAGGCATTTCTACAAACAACTTGCGGGCATAAGCAAAACAGGGAATATTCGACTCGAACCGGTGTGAGACCGAACCCAAGCTTCTATCTAACCGCACTAGCATGCAGAATTTTATTAATGGAGGAACGTCGGTGGCCGAGGCTTGCGCGAACTGGTCGGCGCGAGCTCCGGCCCGCCAACTTGCAAGAACTGAACAGAAATGCTTTTCCAGAGAAGTTTACCTGGCTTGGACGAAATGTCACGACAAACGGTGGTTGGCGATGGGAAATCTGACCGTTTTAGACCACGTTTCAAGCTCCCTCTCGGCTCGGGTTGTTCTCTCTCGGTCACCTCCTCTCTACTCGGTCCGCCTGGCTCTCTCTCTTTTTCTTATTCTCTTGAGTTCTTTCCTCTCGCTTCCCTTGTTTCTGCTACTTCCAGTACTGGAGTTGAAGCGCGGCGGGGAAATGTCGACGACGAATTAGGCGTGGCCATAAGCCATTCTTTCCCTCCGTTCACTCTTTTTTTCCTCCTTTCGTTGTCTGCTCCCCCTTTTCGCTACCGTCTTCTCCGGTTCTCCAACTCAGGCCCTCGTTTCCTTCTCTATGATCGTCGGTTTTTTTTTCTTCTTTTTTTTTTCCTTTCCGATCTCCTCTGCTCGCTGGTTTCCCTGTTTTTTCTCGGCTCAGCCCTCTCGGGTGCTCTCTTCTCCTTCGGATTCTTCTCCGTCGTGGGGCAGCACGGACAGCGGTTTTGGGCGCGACCGATGATGAGGGATGGTGCACGAGCGGCGTCGGGGGTGGTCGAACGGTGATGGCGTCCGTCCCTCTCTCTCCTTTCCAGTCTCTTTTCTCCCCTTCACTCTCTGGTTTTTCTCTCCCTTTTCAGTCTCTTTTTCTCCCATTTTGTTGTCTGCTCCCCCTTTTCGCTACCATCTTCTCCGGTTCTCCAACTCAGGCCCTCGTTTCCTTCTCTATGATCGTCGGTTTTTTTTTCTTCTTTTTTTTTTTCCTTTTTGATCTCCTCTGCTCGCTGGTTTCCCTGTTTTTCTCGGCTCAGCCCTCTCGGGTGCTCTCTTCTCCTTCGGATTCTTCTCCGTCGTGGGGCAGCACGGACAGCGGTTTTGGGCGCGACCGATGATGAGGGATGGTGCACGAGCGGCGTCGGGGGTGGTCGAACGGTGATGGCGTCCATCCCTCTCTCTCCTTTCCAGTCTCTTTTCTCCCCTTCGCTCTCTGGTTTTTCTCTCCCTTTTCAGTCTCTTTTTCTCCCCTTTTTCTTTCCACGATCTCTCTTGGTGACGGGGGTTATTCGAGCGGCGTGGTTGCCCTTCACCCCACGTTCTGCTCCGCTGTCATTTTCGCGTGTCCGTGTGGTGTGTGCGTGAACGTGGGAGAAGAAGAAAAATCCAAGGGAGGATGGGCCAAGCCCAAAATAAGAGGGAAGTGGGCTGAAATAAGAAGAAAAAGAAAAGAGATGGGCAAATAGAGGATTGGGTTGAATTGAGTCCATCTGATTTTTTTTTTTTTAATCTTTTTTTTAAATTAATATATATTTATAAGTGCAAAATAAATGGACAACTGAACAAAATAAATAAAAATTTGGGTGTCAAAGACATGCTTAGTAGGCCTCACTCGTACCCATGTCATACTTCTGGTGGTCAACTCCCAACTAGTGTTGGGGTTGCCCTCATGGCTGTGCTCATCCACATAATAGAGATTTCACCATCCTTTTCCCGTGACAAACTCAATTTTTTGCCAAAAGTAATCCATTCTTCATTTTTTAGTTTTTTATTGACTTTATTTTTTTAATATATAGGTGATTTTTTTTCATACATTATTCGATGGTTCAAGTGGTCTTCAACATTGGCACCATTGTCGGCTATATCATGAATCATGTGTTTCCCAAGGTCAAGCTTAACCGCAAGTGGTTTATCATACTTTGGATAGCAATGGCCCTAATCCTACTCGCCATCGCAATCATTTCTATGCCAAAATCTCCCAATGGCTCGTCATGCCGCACCGTAGAGACTCTGCGAAGCGTGTCCTCAACAAAATCTCCGACTCTAATAAGGAGACCACGCTTCAAATAGCCCTACAAGACTAACCCGGATTGGGTTTGGCCCAATCGGGGCCTCGGGCTCCATGGCTTTGGGCTCCTTGGCTGGGCTTAGTTCGGCTAATGGGCCCAATTCGCCAGGCCCAGGGGAAATACCTCAGGCAGCAAGCTTAGCTTGGCCTGACAGAAAGGTGACAAAATTTCAACAATATATGTTGGTGAAATCATTAGGCCAAATCCAACCCCGACGCTAGTTATGAGCCGGCCGACTAAAAGTATGGAATAATTATGGGCCAAGCTCAATAACAGTCGGCCGAAAAAAGAGATCGCAACTAAGAAGATTGCATGGCGTCAACCAATACAATTTGATCTCCACCCGATAATCACTAAAATGAAGAATGAAAGCAAATCGAGGATGATTTTCCCGACCTTAACACGGTCTTGAGATGTTTTCAACTCCTTAAAAGAAACCAACGCATCCATAAGCCCTTCTGACCGCGTTGAATGAGTCATTGGCTGGCCGTCCTCACTGGCAGCCTTTGAACATCCTCGCTGGGCCCTCTCTCTTCCTTGTCTTCTTGAGGCTGTATCCTTCCTTTTTTTTTCTACTTTATTGTTGAATTACTTATCTTTCCATGTCACTTTGAATTTCCCAATCTCTTTTGCAAGCTAAATCCACAAGTTATCTGCCTGGTTAGCTAATCCCGAATGCACAGCCATGGGCATGGAGGTGGCAACGACCCCAGAGATCAGAGCACTAGGGAGTCTCACCGAGGATGAAAGGGGCGACATCGTTGGGGTCAATCTTGGGGGCGGCGTTGGGCGAGGGTTTCGGCGGGTGAGCCGGATCTGATTCGGGCTGCCTCATGGCTTCTGGCGGCGATTCCTATAGGATCAACAAAAATCGATGGATGGGCTGTATGGAGGAGGGGCGGAGCAAACCGTTGGGGGTGGAATCGGTGGAAATTGAATGTTTTTTTTTTTTCACTCAATTCTCACAGTATTTGAAGGATGTGTTTGGAAATGGATTACATTTCCTCATCCTAAGCATTTCTTTATTGGCATGATTAACATCTCAATTTCATTTGACCAAGATCATCTAAGTAGATTAATTTCCATGGAGAATTTTGATTCAAAGTGAATTATCTACCAACTTGAGTTTTTTTTTTTTTAGTTTTTTTTTATCACTGATTAGACATTTAATGATTACCTCAAAAAAGTCATGTGACCAGCGACTCCTCTTGAAAGTCATCAAGATCCTACAAATGAAAAACATATACACAAATATACATGAAATGCATGACATGCATGTTATGAACAATGCATGATCTAAGTGACTCGGATTGTATCAAAAAGGGCTCTAAACTACCTGATTTCATTTAAATTACCTTTTTCACTCGTGCACAACAACAATATTGACAATGAGAAAATCACTGCTGTGAAAATAATTGTAATCTATATGATAAACTTGGTGATCTTGATCAATATCCTCTGCATTTGTGATATGGCACTTATGAGAATTATAATTATAATAATGCACATTAGGAAACAAAAAATGCATTGCAATTCATAAAAAAGATCTTGTGGACTCACTAAAAAAGCCAGGTCGTGGATACTTGACCATGCAAATTTTGCATAATTGTATCCCCTTGTCATTTCTTCTCCTCTACCCCTTGCAAAAGTAATTTTTTGGCCATGGAGTAAGATGCTTTTTTTTATGATAACACTTTTAACACAAAAGATGGTGTTCTTTCTTGTCATTTTCGAACCTACCATGAGGAAGCATCTTAAATCTCTCTTCTTCCTCACCATTTGACACAATAACCATTCTTGAACAATGGCATATCTTCGAGTAACTCAACCAAGTCACTAACCAATCACCTTTGAGCAACTAACCAATCACCTAGCAATTGCCACCACTTCTTCGTCACCACCCTGACATGAAGTAGCCAAAAGCCACTAGCGAGCCATTTGACCCCCACCCTTTCTCCTTCTCACTCATTGTGGTGAGTTGGATCTAGGATTTAAATGTCGCTTCAAAATTCTCCATATCCAAATCTTAGGTCAATGAAGAACAGACCTAGCCATCACAAGTGGTGCATCAACTTTCACAAATAACCAAAAGAGGTTGGGAGACTAGGTTAAGGTCGGTATAACAATCCTTAACTTACTGTCCTTCTTTTGTTTGGTAGCCATAGAGTGTATACCTAATCGTATCAATTGTCGTGGTGCAATTTTATTGATTGGGACATATATTTCTTTGGGCGCATGCTAGTAGGCCTCACTCGTACCCATGTCATACTTCTGGTGGCCAACTCGCAACCAGTGTTGGGGTTACCCTCATGACATTGCTCATCAACATAATAGAGATTTCACCCTTTCTCCCGTGGCAAACTCAATTTTTTGCCAAAAGTAATCCATTCTTCATTTTTTAACTTGTTATTGACTTTATTTTTTTAATATATAGGTGCTTTTTTTTTTCATACATTATTCGATGATTCAAGTGTTCTTCAACATTGGCACCATTATCGGCTATATCATGAATCATGTGTTTCCCAAGGTTGAGTTTAATCGCGGGTGGTTTGTCATACTTTGGTTAGCAGCAATGCCCTCAATCCTACTCGCCATCACAATCTTTTCTATGCCAAAATATCCCGATGGCTCATCATGTCGCAACGTAGGGACTCCGCGAAGCGTGTCCTCAACAAAATCTCCGACTTTAATAAGGATGCCACGCTTCAAATAGCTAACATATAGAGATCTGTTGGCATCACTGAGGGCGACGATCTTATCGAGCTCATCTTGTAGAGTACTAGGGAGGTTCCCTATTTGTTCAATTTATTTTGCTTAAAGTAAGCTTTACTTGAGCAATTCATATTCCAACAAAATCGTCACTCAAAGAGAAGGATTAACGGAGCAATGTTAATATTGGAGATCAAAACCTGCATGTAGAAACTCATTCAACGATAGTCAACATATTTTCTAGTCACAAGAATATTTAGTAGGTATTGATAGTTGAGATTTAGGGGTATACCTTGTAATATATAAAGTTGGCAAATTTGATGCTCCAAAATTGACGCTATCGAAAACAAAAAAAAAGGAATTGATGGATTGTGAAGTTGCAACAAAATGTTATGTACATAAATATAATTAACATTATTTATTTAAGAAAATTTTTATTGTAAAATGTTGAACTACATAAGATATATTGAATTCAAAAAATAAGATGTTCAACATTCATACATTTTCAAAATACTTCATATCCAAATCTTAGGTCAATGAAGAACAGACCTAGCCAACACGTGTGGTGCATCAACTTTCACAAAGGACCAAAAAATGATGACAGACTAGGTTAAGGTCGATATAACAATCCTCAACTTACTGTCCTTCTTTTGTTTGGTGGCCATACAGTGCATACCTAATCGTATCAATTGTTATGGTGCAATTTTATTGACCAGGACATATATTTCTTTAGGCGCATGCTACTAGACCTCACTCGTACACACGTCATATTTCTGGTGGCCAACTCACAGCTAGTATTGGAGTTGGGGTTGCCCTCATGGCTTTGTTCATCCACATAATAGAGATTTCACCATCCTTCTCCCATGGCAAACTCAATTTTTTGCCAAAGGTAATCGATTCTTCATTTTTTAACTTGTTATTGACTTTATTTTTTTAATATATAGGTGATTGCTTTTTCATACATTATTCGATGGTTCAAGTGTTCTTCAACATTGGCACCATTGTCGGCTATATCATGAATAATGTGTTTCCCAAAGTCAAGCTTAACCACGGGTGGTTTGTCATACTTTGGTCAGCAATGGCCTTAATCCTACTTGCCATTGCAATCCTTTCTATGCCAAAATCTCCCGGTGGCTCCTCATGCCGCGCCGTGGGGACTCCGCCAAGCGTGTCCTCAACAAAATCTCCGACTCTACTAAGGAGGCCACGCTTCAAATAGCTAACATATAGAGGTCTGCTGGCATCACCGAGGGCGATGATCTTATCGAGCTCATCTTGCAGAGTACTAGGGAGGTTCCCTATTTGTGCAGTTTATTTTGCTTAAAGTTAGTTTTACTTAAGCAATTTATATTCCAACAAAATCGTCACTCCAAAAGAAGGATTAACGAAACAATGTTAATATTGGAGACCAAAACCTGCATATAGATACTCATTCGACGATAGTCAACATATTTTGTAGTCACAAGGATATTTAGTAGGTATTAGTAGACGATATTTAGGAGCATACCTTGTATTATATAGAGTTGGCAAATTTGATGCTCCAAAACTGACACTATCGAAGACAAAAGCTAAGGAATTGATGGATATTGAAGTTGCAACAAAATGTTATGTAATTAAATATAATTAACATCATTTATATAAGAAAACTTTTATTGTAAAATGTTGAACTGCTTAAGAGAATATATTGAATTGTCTACAAAAATAAGATGCTCAACATTCATACATTTTCAAAATACTTCATATCCAAATCTTAGGTTAATGAAGAACAGACCTAACCATCACGAGTGGTGCATCAACTTTCACAAATGACCAAAAGATGTTGGGATACTAGGTTAAGGTCGGTATAATAATCCTTAATTTACTGTTCTTCTTTTACTTGGTAGCCACAAAGTGTATACCTAATCGTATCAATTATCGTAGTGCAATTTTATTGATCAGGACATATATTCTTTGGGCGCATGCTAGTAGGCCTCACTCGTACCCATGTCATACTTCTGGTGGCCAAACTCCCAACCAGTGTTAGGGTTGCCCTCTTGGCTGTGCTCATCCACATAATAGAGATTTCACCATCCTTCTCCCGTGGCAAACTCAATTTTTTGCCAAAAGTAATCCATTCTTCATTTTTTAATTTTTTATTGACTTTAGTTTTTTAATATATAGGTGATTTTTTTTCATACATTATTCGATGGTTCAAGTGGTCTTCAACATTGGCACCATTGTCGGCTATATCATGAATCATGTGTTTCCCAAGGTCAAGCTTAACCGCAAGTGGTTTGTCATACTTTGGTTAGCAATGGCCCTAATCCTACTCGCCATCACAATCATTTCTATGCCAAAATCTCCCAATGGCTCATCATGCCGCACCGTAGAGACTCTGCGAAGCGTGTCCTCAACAAAATCTCCGACTCTAATAAGGAGGCCATGCTTCAAATAGCCCTACAAGACTAACCCGGATTGGGTTTGGCCCAACTGGGGCCCCGAGCTCCATGGCTTTGGGCTCCTTGGCTGGGCTTAGTCCGGTTGATGGGCCCAGTTCGCCAGGCCCAGGGGAAATACCTCAGGCAGCAAGCTTAGCTTGGCCCGATAGAAAGGTGGCGAAATTTCAGCAATATATGTTGGTGAAATCATTAGGCCAAATCCAACCCCAACGCTAGCTATGAGCCGGCCAGCCAAAAGTACAGAATAATTATGGGCCAAGCTCAATAACAGTCGGCCGAAAAAAGAGAAGATCGCAACTAAGAAGATGGCATGGCGTCAACCAATACAATTTGATCTCCACCCTATAATCACTAAAATGAAGAATGAAAGCAAACCGAGGATGATTTTCCCAACTTTAACACGGTCTTAGGATGTTTTCAACTCCTTAATAGAAACCGATGCATCCATAAGCCCTTCTGATCGCGTTGAATGAGTCCTTGGCTGGCCGTCCTCACTGGCTGCCTTTGAACATCCTCGTTGGGCCCTCTCTCTTCATTGTCATACTTTGGTTAGCAATGGCCTTAATCCTACTTGCCATCGCAATCTTTTCTATGCCAAAATCTCCCAATGGCTCGTCATGCCGCACTGTAGAGACTCTACGAAGCGTGTCCTCAACAAAATCTCCGACTCTAATAAGGAGGCCACGCTTCAAATAGCTAACATATAGAGGTCTGTTGGCATCACCGAGGGCAACGATCTTATCGAGCTCATCTTGCAAAGTACTAAGGAGGTTCCCTATTTGTGCAATTTATTTTGCTTAATGTTAGCTTTACTTGAGCAATTCATATTCTAACAAAATTGTCACTCAAAGAGAAGGATTAACAAAGTAATGTTAATATCGGAGACCAAACCCTGCATGTAGAAACTCATTCGATGATAGTCAACATATTTTGTAGTCACAAGGATATTTAGTAGGTATTGATAGTGGAGATTTAGGGGCATACCTTGTAATATATAGAGTTGGCAAATTTGATGCTCTAAAATTGACGCTATCAAAGACAAAAACTAAGGAATTGATGGATTGTGAAGTTGCAACAAAATATTATGTACATAAATATAATTAACATCATTTATATAAGAAAATTTTTCTTGAAAAATGTTGAACTATTTAAGAGAATATATTGAATTGTCCACAAAAATAAGATGCTCAACATTTATACATTTTCAAAATACTTCATATCCAAATCTTAGGTCAATGAAGAATAGACCTAGCCATCACGAGTGGTGCATCAACTTTCGCAAAGGACAAAAAAAGGATGATAGACTAGGTTAAGGTCGGTATAACAATCCTCAACTTACTGTCCTTTTTTTGTTCGGTGGCCATAGAGTGTATACCTAATCATATCAATTGTCATGGTGCAATTTTATTGATTGAGACATATATTTCTTTGGGCGCATGCTATTAGGCCTCACTCGTATACACATCATACTTCTGGTGGCCAACTCACAGCCAGTATTGGAGTTGGTGTTGCCTTATGGCTTTGCTCATCCACATAATAAAGATTTCACCATTCTTCTCCCATGGCAAACTCAATTTTTTGCCAAAAGTAATCCATTCTTCATTTTTTAACTTGTTATTGACTTTATTTTTTTAATATATAGGTGATTGCTTTTTCATACATTATTTGATGGTTTAAGTGTTCTTCAACATTTGCACCATTGTCGGCTATATCATGAATCATGTGTTTCCCAAGGTCAAGCTTAACGCAGGTGGTTTGTCATACTTTGGTTAGCAATGGCCTTAATCTTACTCGCCATCACAATCCTTTCTATGCAAAAATCTCCCGGTGGCTTGTCATGCCGCGCCGTGGGACTCCGCGAAGCGTGTCCTCAACAAAATCTCTTACTCTAATAAGGAGGCCATGCTTTAAATAGCTAACATATAGAGGTCTGCTGGCATCACCGAGGGTGACGATTTTATCGAGCTCATCTTGCAGAGTACTAGGGAGGCCCTATTTGTGCAATTTATTTTGCTTTAAGTTAGCTTTACTTGAGCAATTCATACTCCAACAAACTCGACACTCCAAGAAAATGATTAACGAAGCAATGTTAATATTGGAAACCAAAACCTGCATATAGAAACTCATTCGACGATAGGTAACATATTTTGTAGTCACAAGATAATTTAGTAGGTATTGGTAGTCGAGATTTAGGGGCATACCTTGTAATATATAGAGTTGGCAAATTGAATGCTCCAAAATTGACACTATCGAAGACCAAAACTAAGGAATTGATGGATTGTGAAGTTGCAACAAAATGTTATGTACATAAATATAATTAACATTATTTTTACAAGAAAACTTTTATTGTGAAATGTTGAACTACTTAAGAGAATATATTGAATTGTCCACAAAAATAAGATGCTCAACATTCATACATTTTCAAAATACTTCATATCAAAATCTTAGGTCAATGAAGAACACACCTAGCCATCACGAGTGGTGCATCAACTTTCACAAATGACCAAAAGAGGATGATAGACTAGGTTAAGGTCGGTATAACAATCTCTAACTTACTATACTTCTTTTGATTGGTGGCCATAGAGTCCATACCTAATCGTATCAATTGTTGTGGTGCAATTTTATTGATCGGGACATATATTTCTTTGGGCGCATGCTAGTAGGCCTCATTCGTACCCACGTCATACTTCTGGTGGCCAACTCGCAGCCAGTATTAGAGTTGGGGTTGCCCTCATGGCTTTGCTCATCCACATAATAGAGATTTCACCATCCTTCTCATGTGACAAACTCAATTTTTTGCCAAAGGTAATCGATTCTTCATTTTTTAACTTGTTATTGACTTTATTTTGTTAATATATAGGTGATTGCTTTTTCATACGTTATTCGATGGTTCAAGTGTTATTCAACATTGGCATAATTATCGGCTATATCATGAATCATGTGTTTCCTAAGGTTGAGCTTAATTGTGGGTGATTTGTCATACTTTGGTTAGCAGTAATGTCCTCATACCTACTCACCATCACAATTCTTTCTATGCCAAAATCTCCCGTGGCACGTCCTGCCGTGCTATGGGGACTCCATGAAGCGTGTCCTCAACAAAATCTCCGACTCAAATAAGGAGGCCACGCTTCAAATAGCTAACATATATAGGAGTGCCGGCATCATCGAGGGTGACGATTTTATCGAGCTCATCTTGTAAAGTACTAGGGAGGTTCCCTATTTGTGCAATTTATTTTGCTTAAAGTTAGTTTTACCTGAGAAATTCATATTTTAACAAAATCGTTGCTGAAAGAGAAGGATTAACGAAGCAATGTTAATATTGGAGACCAAAACCTGCATGTAGAAACTCATTCGACGATAGTCAACATATTTTATAGTCAAAAGGATATTTAGTAGGTATTGATAGTTGAGATTTAGGGGCATACCTTGTAATATATAGAGTTGGCAAATTTGATGCTCTAAAATTGACGCTATCGAAGACAAAAACTAAGGAATTGATGGATTGTGAAGTTACAACAAAATGTTATGTACATTAAAATAATTAACATCATTTATGTAAGAAAACTTTTATTGTAAAATGTTAAACTACTTAAGAGAATATATTGAATTGTCCACAAAAATAATATGCTCAACATTCATACATTTTCAAAATGCTTCATATCCAAATTTTAGGTCAATAAAGAACAAATCTAGCCATCATAAGTGGTGCATCAACTTTCACAAAATGACCAAAAGAGGTTGGGGATTAGGTTAAGGTCGGTATAACAATCCTTAATTTACTGTCATTCTTTTGTTTGGTGGCCATAGAGTGTATACCTAATCGTATTAATTGTCATAGTGCAATTTTATTGATCGGAACATATATTCTTTGGGTGCATGCTAGTAGGCCTCACTCGTACCCATGTCATACTTCTGGTGGCCAACTCGCAACCAGTGTTGGGGTTGCCCTCATGGCTTTACTCATCCATATAATGGAGATTTCACCATCTTTCTCCCGTGGCAAACTCAATTTTTTGCCAAAAGTAATCCATTCTTTATTTTTTAACTTGTTATTGACTTTATTTTTTTAATAGATAGGTGATTGTTTTTTCATACATTATTCGATGGTTCAAGTGTTCTTCAACTTTGGCACCATTGTCGGCTATATCATGAATCATGTGTTTCCCAAGGTCAAGCTTAACTGCGGGTAGTTTGTCATACTTTGGTTAGCAGCAATGCCCTCAATCTTATTCACCATCACAATCCTTTCTATGCCGAAATCTCCCGGTGGCTCATCATGCTGCATTGTGGGGACTCCGCGAAGCGTATCCTCAACAAAATCTCTAACTCTAATAAGGAGGCCACGCTTCAAATAACTAACATATAGAGGTCTGTTGGCATCACCGAGGGCGACAATCTTATCAAGCTCGTCTTGCAAAGTATTAGGGAGGTTCCCTATTTGTGCAATTTATTTTGCTTAAAGTTAGATTTACTTGAGCAATTCATATTCCAACAAAATCGTCACTTCAAGAGAAGGATTAACGAAGCAATGTTAATATTGGAGACCAAAACCTGCATATAGATTCTTATTCGATGATAGTCAACATATTGTAGTCACAAGGATATTTAGTAGGTATTGGTATACGAGATTTAGGGGCATACCTTGTAATATATAAAGTTGGCAAATTTGATGTTCCAAAATTGACACTATTGAAGACAAAAACTAAGGAATTGATAGATTATGAAGTTGCAACAAAATGTTATGTACATAAATATAATTAACATAATTTATATAAGAATACTTTTATTGTAAAATATTGAACTACTTAAGAAAATATATTGAATTGTCCACAAAAATAAAATGATAATCATTGATACATTTTGAAAATACTTCATATTTGAATCTTTGGTCAATGATGAATAAACCTAATCGTCACAAGTAGTGTATCAACTTTCACAAATGACCAAAAGAGGTTGGGAGACTAGGTTCGGGATAACAATCCTCAACTTACTATCCTACTTTTATTTGGTGGTCATAGGGTGCATACCTAATTGTATCAATTGCCGTGGTGCAATTTTATTGATCGGGGCATATATTTCTTTGAGCGCATGCTAGTAGGCCTCAATCATACCCATGTCATACTTCTAGGGGCCGACTCATAGCCAGTGTTGGAGTTAGGGTTGCCCTCATGGCTTCGCTCATCCACATAATGGAGATTTCACTAGCCTTCTTCCGTGGCAAACTCAATTTCTTGCCCAAGGTAATCAATTCTTCATTTTTTAGCTTGTTATTAATTTTGTCTCTTTCATATATAGGTGATTACTTTTTTCATACATTGTTTGATGGTTCAAGTGTTCTTCAACGTGGGCACCTTCGTCGGCCATATCACAAATCATGTGTTTCCGAAATCGAGCCAAACCACGAGTGGTTTATCATACTTTGGTTAGCAGTCCATCGCAATCCTTTCTATGCAAAAATCTCCCGGTGACTTGTCATGCGGTGCCATGGGGACTCCGCGAAACATGTCCTCAACAAAATCTTTAACGCCAATAAGGAGGCCACACTTCAAATCACTAACATTCAAAGGTCCGCTAGCATCATCGATGGCGACGATCTTATCGAACTCATCTTGTATAGTACTAGGGAGGTTCCCTAATTGTACAATTCCATTTTCTTAAAGTTTGCTATACTTGAGCAATTTATATTTCAACAAAATCATCACTCTAAGAGAAGGAATAACGAAGCCATGTTAATAGTGCAAACCAAAATCTGCATATAGAAACTTATTCGACGAGAGTCAACATATTTTGTAGTCACAAGAATATTTAGTAGGTATTGGTAGTCGAGATTTAGGGGCATACCATGAAATATATAAAGTTGGCAAATTTGATGCTCCAAAATTGACGCTATTGAAGACAAAAACTAAGGAATTGATGGATTGTGAAGTTTTACATATTTGTATCCCCTTCTATTATTTCTTCCTCCATTGCGTTTGGTCCTCTTCACAACCGGCTAGAGTTGCTTTAGAAAGCGGCCGTGTAATGAAAATTAGGGCAAGAGAATTTCCCTCGAAGAATTCCTTGAAAAATTGCCACATCTCCTCCAAGGTCTTCGCCCCTATCACCGACATAACAACGTAAATGAACACGCTTCCTAAGTATGACATTGCCATTAACACTTAGGTGACCCCACTAAGGGTGATTGCCTTGTATAGTGGAATGGAGAATGATGTCAAAATTACACCTAGCACTTGGTTCATAGTGACTCCGATTGTGCAACCTCAAATGGAACACATCAGAACTATAGATCAATGCAATCGAGCATATGCCGATCATGAGTAATGCTCAATGGAAATGATAGCTTGGTCACAACAACCAATTACTTTTTGAACAATCATGAATATAATCCATACAATGATTGCAATTCCAACTATCTCATGCGTCAAAATATCTTTTAAATTCGTACTCAACACCAATATTGATAATGAGAAAGTCGATACTACAAAAAAAAATTACAATCCATATGATAAACCTAATGATTATGGTCTATATCATCTGCATTTGCAATATGCCACTTATAAGAATTATAATCACCATAACAGACATGAGGAAACAAAATCTATTGCACTTCATAAAAATTTTGTACTCACTTAGGTATTTGTGTGACACAACTATACCAATTTTGTAATTTCCAACTGTGGAGTCTTCATGATAAACTCCTCCAAATGGATTTACAATTACCTAGAAGGTCATGGTTGCGAGTAGATTAATAATCACAATGAGGAAATTTTGCTTATTTGTATCCCATTCTATCATTTCTTCCCCCATATGTTTAGTCCTTTATGCAATCATTTAGAATCACTCTTGAAGTAGCCACGTAATTAAAATCAAGGCTAGGAAATTTCCCTTGAAGAATTCCTTGAACACGTCTCCTCCAAGGTTTTCCTTCTTGTCTCCAATATAACAACGTAGACAACCCAATCCCTAAGTACAACATTGCCGATAGCACAAAGCGAACTCTGCCGAGGATGATCACCTTACAAAGTGGAAGGAACAATAATATCAAGATTACACTCAACACTTGGTTCGCAATGGCGTGCAATCTCCATGAAAACACTTCCGAACTATAGATTGACAGGATTAGGGTTGTGCCAATTGCGAATGATACTCAGTGAAAATGAAGGCCTGGTCACAACAACATTGATCATGATGGGTGCCGTTGCTATCAACAAAAATATCATAAATATTGACAATATTTGGGGGCGGCGGAGCTAATCGTTGAGACCTACACAAAGGCCATTGTCGAACCCATATCAGTCTACTCCCAATAAGATATTGATGTGGTCTAAATTCTAAGAGAGGACATAAGTAGAGCCATAGGAGATAAAGAAAGAGATGCAGGGGGGAATCTACCAAACCCATGGCAAGAAGCGATGGTATCTACAACTAGGCTCTGGGGTCACTAGTGCTACCCCTAGTGATTATGTTCATCGAAGTTTATAAGTTGAGGTTACAAGTGGTGATGGCGGTGACAATCTCAAATTGAGTCTTCTTGATAGACTCCTCCGGGTGGATTTACAGCCACTGAGAAGGTTATGGTCACAAGTAGGTTCATATGACATTGAGGAAATTTTACATATTTGTATCCCCTTTTATCATATCTTCCCCCCTTGCATTTAGTCCTCTATGCAACCGATTGGAGCCACTTTTGAAGGTGGCCATGTAATTAAAATCATGGTGAGGGAATCCCCTTCAAAGAATTGCCCGAAGAATCGCTACGTTTCCTCCAAGGTTTTCCTCCTTGTCTCCAACATAACAATGTAAATCAACATGCTCCTTAAGTACGACATTGCCATTAATACAAATACGACTCCACCAAGGGCGATTGTCTTGTATAGCAAATGAACAATAATGTCAAGATTACATTTAGCACCCGATTCATGACGGCATGCGACCTCAATGAAAATATTTTCAAATTATAGATCGATGGGATCGAGCTTATGTTGATTGCAAACTGTGCCTCGTGTAAATAAAGGCCTAGTCACGATGGCGTCGATCATGATGGGCAATATCCAGGGTGGCATAGCTGATCGCTGAAGAAGAGTGTATGGCTTGGGTTAGAAATGGATTTTAATTTTAACCCATTTAAAACCCATCTAATTTAAGCTTGCAATTTTTAAACTCATTTAACTAGTCTTTTCAAAATGTAAGTAACCCATTTAAATCATAAATGGGTTATATATTGGTCTAAGACCCATTTTGACACATCTCGCGACAGGGTGCATACCTGATTGCACTGGTCGCTATGGTGCAATTTTATTAGCCAAGGCATATGTTTCATTGGGTGCATACTAGTATGCCTCGCCCATGGCCATACCATGTTTTCGGGGGCCGACTCATCACCAATGATGGAGTTGGACTCACCCTCATAACTTTGCTTGTTAACCTAGCGAAGGTTTCATCGACCTTCTCCCATGGAAAACTCAACTCCTTACCAGAGATAATCAATTCTTCAATTTTTTAACTAGCCATTGATTTTGCCTTTTCTATATATAGGCGATTACTTTTTCACTCGTTGTTATCAAAGGTAATCAATTTTCATTTTTTAACTTGTCATTGATTTTGTCTTTTTTCATATATAGGTGATTACTTTTTTATACATTGTTCAATGATTCAAGTATTCATCAACGTAAGCATCTTCATCGACTACATTTTTAATTATGTCTTCCCCAAAGTCGAGCTAAACCACAGGTGATTTATCATACTTGAGTTAGTGGCAATGTCCTCATACCTCCTTGCCAACGCGGTCCTTTCTATGCAGAGGATTGGAGTCGCTCTTGAAAGTGGCCATGTAATTAAAATCATGGCAAGTGAATTCTCCTCAAAGAATTGCCCGAAGAATCGCCACATCTCCTCCAATGTCTTTCTCCTTGTCTCCAACATAACAACGTAAACGAACATGCTCCTTAAGTACGACATTGCCATTAACATGAATGCAAATCCGCCAAGGGTGATTGCCTTGTATAGTAAAATGAACAATAATGTCAAGATTACACTTAGCACTTAGATCGCAGCCGCATGCGACCTCAATGGAAACATTATAGATCGATAAAATTGGGCATATGTCAATTACAAACTATGTTAGTGCAAATAAAGGCTTAGTCACAACAGCGTCGATCATGATGGGCATCATCGCCATCAATAAGGATGTCAGAACAATGGCGATATCCTAGGCGGCATGATTGATCGCCGAGGGAAGAGAAAGTGTATGGCTTGGGTTGGAAATGGGTTTTAATTCCAACCCATTTAAAACCCCATATAATTTAAGCTTGCAAATTTTAAACCCTTTTAACTAGTCTCTTCAAAATGTAAGTAACCCATTTAAATCATAAAGGGTTGTATATGGGTCTAAGACACAATTTGAAACCTCTAGCGACAGGGTGTATACTTGATCGCATCGGTCGTCGTGGTGTAATTTTATTAGCCAAAGGCATATATTTCATTGGGTGCGTACTAATAAGCCTTGCCTGTAGCCATGCCATGCTTTCAGAGGGCCGACTCATCACCAATGATGGAGTTGGGCTTGCCCTCATAGCTTCACTTGTTAACATTGCGGAGGTTTCACCGACCTACTCTCGTGGCAAACTCGGCTCCTTGCCAGAGGTAATGAATTCTTCATTTTTTTAACTTGTTATTGATTTTGGCTTTTTCATTATAAGTGATTATTTTTTAACATGTTGTTACCAAAGGTAATCAATCCTTCATTTTTCAACTTGTCATTGATTTTGTCATTTTTCATATATAGGTTATTACTTTTTCATTCATTGTTTAGTGGTTCAAGTGCTCATCAAACGTAGGCATTTCCCCAAAGTCAAGCTAAATCGCAAGTGGTTCATTATACTCAAGTTAGTGGCAATGTCTTCATACCTCCTTATTGTCGTGGTGCTTTCTATGCTAGAATCCCTCAGTGGTTCGTCATGTAGTGCCATTTGAACTCTGCGAAGCATGTCCTCAACAAGATTTCTGACTTCAACAAGGAGTCCGCACTTCAACTTGCCAACATCAAGGTGGTTTTGAAATTTTCAATGCTAGGCAAACCTAGCCGTCACAAGTGGTGCATCATCTTTTAAAAAGGAGCTGAAGAGGTCAAAAGACCAAGTTAAAGTCAAAACAAAAATCCTTAACTTGCTGTCATTCTTTTGTTTGGTGGCGGTAGGGTGTTTACCTGATCACATCGATCATCCTAGCGAAATTTTATTGGCTTAGGGAATATATTTCTTTGGACGTGTGCTAGTAAGCCTTGCCTATAGCTATGCCATGCTTTTAGGGTGACTCATTGCCAATATTGGAGTTGGGATCACCCTTGTGGCTTCACTCATCTACATAACAGAGATTTCACGACGTAGATGAACATACTCCCCTATTGCCGACATAACAACATAGATGAACATACTTCCTAAGTATGGTATTGCCATTAACACTTAGATGACCCCTGCCAAGGGTGATTGTCTTGTATAGTGGAAAGGACAATAATGTCAAAATTACACCCAGCACTTGGTTCACGACGACTCCGATTGCCTGCCCCAAGGCACGCAACCTCAAATAAAACACATATGAGCCATAGATCAATGCAATTGAGCATACATCAATCGCGAACAATGCTCACTAGAAATGACGGCCTAGTCGCAACAACTAATTATTTTTTAAACAATCATGATTGGAATCCGTACAATGATTGTAATTTCAACTATCTCATGCATTAAAATACTTTTTATATTCGCAATCAACACTAATATTGATAATGAGAAAGTTGATGCCACAATAAAAAATTACAATCCATATGATAAACCTAAGGATCTCGGTCTATATCCTTTACATTTACGATATGTCATTTACAAGAACTATAAAAATCATAACAGACATGAAACAAGATGTAATGCACTTCATAAAAAGTTTGTACTTACCTCAGTATTTGTGCGGCACAACAGCTATACTCGCCGTGTAATTTCCGATTGTGGAGTCTTCATGATAGACTCCTCCAGGTGGATTTACAATTACCTAGAAAGCCATGGCGCAAGTAGATTAATGATCACAATGAGGAAATTTTGCTTATTTGTATCCCCTTCAGTCATTTCTTCCCCCATATATTTAGTCCTTTACGTAATCAATCGAAATCGATCTTGAAGGTAGCCACGTAATTAAAATCAAGGCTAAGGAATTTCCCCTGCTTGACAAAAGCTTCTTCAAACTGAAGCCTCCAGACTTGATTACATAAGGCTCTGTCTAGCCCATTGGCTCGACCCAATCGAATATTGTAAATGCTAGGCCTAAGTAAGCCAGATCAATGAGATTGGATTCCAAGACAAACTCAACTAATTTTCTTCACCTTTAGTGTCTCACTAGGGCTAAATCAAGTCGGAAGCAAGGAGAATTCCTTAAACACGTCTCCTCTAAGGTCTTCCCTCTTATCTCCAACACAACAACATAGACAACACAATCCCTAAGTACAACATTGCTAATAGCACAGAGGGAACTACATCGAGGATGATCACCTTGCATAGCAAAATGAACAATAATGTCAAAATTACACTCAACACTTGGTTCACAACGGCATGCAACCTTAATGGAAGCACTTTTGAACTATAGATTGATGGGATCGGGGTTTTGTCGATTGCGAACAATACTTGGTGCAAATGAAGGCCTAGTTGCAATGGCGTCGATCATGATGAGTGTTGCCACTATCCAAAAGGATATTATAATATTAACAATATCCGGGTGGCAGAGCTAATCACCAAGGTCTACACAAGTGCCATTGTTGAACTCGTATCAATCTACTCCCAATAAGATATTGAGGTGATCTAACTTCTAAGAGAGCATAGAAGTATAGCCAAAAGAGCTAAAGAAAGAGATGCAAGGAAGAATCTACCAAGCCCATGGCAGGAAGCAATGGTATCTACAATGGCCTCTATCATGGGATAACTGGGGCTGCCTTTAGTGACTACGTTTATCGAGGTTTACCAGTTAAGGTTATAGGCAGTAATGGTAGTAGTAATCTCAAGTTAAGTCTTCCTAATAGACCCCCTCAAATGGATTCACTACCAACCTAGAAAGCCATGGTCGCAAGTAGATTTACGATGACAGTGAAGAAATTTTACATATTCGTATCCCTTTTAGTCATTTCTTCCCCACTCACATTTGGTCCTCCACACAGTCAATTAGAGTCACTATTGAAAGTGGCTATGTAATTAAAATCAAAGCAAAGAAATTCCCCTCGAAGAATTTCCCAAGAATTGCCACGTCTTCTTCAATGTCTTTCCCCTATCACCAACAAAACAACATAGGTAAATCCACTCCCTTAATACTACATTACTAATAACACAAAGGCAACTCCACTAAAGGTGACTGCCTTATTTAGCGGAATGAACAATAATGTTAAGATTACAATCGGCACTTGGTTCATAGAGGCACGCAACCTCAATAGTAACACTTCCAAACTACAAATCGATGGGATCAGGTTTGTGTTGAATGCTAATGATGCTATGTGCAAATGAATGCCTAGTCGTAATGGCATCCATCATGATGGGTGTCATCGCCATCAACAAGGATGTTAGGACAATGGCAATATCTGGTACAATGCGGCCGATTACTGTTATAGCTAATATAAACAATTAACAGCAGAAAACCTCTATGTTTCTAAGAGAGAAGGAATAAACAAAGCATTGAACTTCATTCAGCAATTTAAAAAACTATCAAGTACAAGCTAAATAAGAACCTCTTTTGGAACTACACACAAACATGCAAAACAGAACCGCACACAAACATGCAAAACAAACTTGTTCCACTTCCTAGAAAATAACTAACAAACTAACCGCCTAACAAATAAACTTGATTGAATAAAAAAAATGACATAACATCAACAGTAGCACTGAGACACAGCTCCAACAATTATCGAGGCCTACACAAGGGTCATTGTCGAGTTCATATCGATTTACTCACAATATGATATTGAGGTGGCTAAAATTCTACAAGATGACAAAAGTATAGCTAAGAGCTAAAGAGAGAGATGTGAGGAAGAATCTACCAAACCCATAGCAGAAAGCGAGAGCATCTGCATGGCCTCTGCCATAAGGTCACTAGGGCCGCCCCTAATAGCTAAGTTCATCAAAGATTAAAAGTTGAGGTTGCGGGTGGTGATGGTGGCAACAATCTAAAATTGAGTTTTCTTGATAGACTCCTCGGGTGGATTTACGGCCACCTAACATGCCATGGTCGAGACTAAGTTCACGATGACATTAACAAAATTTTGCATATTTGTATCCCCTTCTATCATCTCCCCCCCACCCCTTGCATTTAGTCCTTTATGCAGCCGATCGAAGTCGCTCTTGAAGGTGGCTATGTAATTAAAATCATGGCAAGGGAGTTCCCCTTGAAGAATTCCCCGAAGAATCACCACGTCTCCTCCAAGGTCTTCCTCTTTGTCTCCAACATAACGACGTAAACAAACACGCTCCTTAAGTAGGACATTGCCATTAACACGAATGTGACTCCACCGAAGGCAATTGCCTTATATAGCAAAATTAACAATAATATCAAGATTACACTTAGCACTTGGTTCACAGTAGCATGCGACCTCAATGAAAACATTTTCGAATTATAAATCAATGGGATTAGGCTTATGTCGATTGCAAACTATGCTTGGTGCAAATGAAATCCTAGTCTCAACGATGTTGATCATGATCGGCGGCATTGCCATCAAAAAGGATGTTAGAATAATGGCAATATCCAAGGCAATGTGGCTAATCGCCGAAGAAAGAGAGGGTGTATGGCTTGGGTTTGAAATGGGTTTTAATGCCAACCCATTTAAGACCCATCTAATTTAAGCTTACAATTTTTAAACCCATTTAACTAATCTCTTCAAAATGTATGTAACCTATTTAAATCATAAATGGGCTATATATGGGCCTAAGACCCATTTTGACACATTTAGCAATAAGGTGCATACTTGATCGCATCAATCACTATGGTGCAATTTTATCAGCCAAAGGCATATATTTCATTGGGCACGTACTAGTAAGCCTCGCTCGTAGCCATGCCATGTTGTCGAAGGGCCGACTTGTCGCCAATGATAGAATTAGGCTCATCCTCATAGCTTCGCTTGTTAACATAGCAGAGGTTTCACCGATCTTCTCTCATAGCAAACTCAACTCTTTGTCGGAGGTAATAAATTCTTCATTTTTTAACTTGTCATTGATTTTGCCTTTTTCATATATAGATAATAACTTTTTCACATGTTGTTGCCAAAGGGAATCAATCCTTCATTTTTTAATTTATCATTGATTTTGTCTTTTTTCCATATATAGGTAATTACTTTTTCATACATTGTTCAGTGGTTCAAGTGTTCGTCAATATAAGCATCTTCATTGACCGCATCACGAGTTATGTCTTTCCCAAAGTTGATGTAAACCGCGGGTGGTTTATCATACTCGAATTAGTGGCAATATCTTCATAACTCGTGATGCGGTTGATGAATATGCTTACATTGATGAACACTTGAATTGTAATTTTTTTATCATGGACTCTCCTTGATAAACCCCTGCAAGTGGATTTATAGCCACCTAGAAGGCTATGGTGACAAATAGATTTACGATGACCATTAGGAAATTCTGCATATTTGCATCCCATTTTGTCATTTCTCCCACCCTTGCATTTGGTCCTCTATGCAACTGACTTAAGTCACTCTTAAAAGTGACCATGTAATTATAATCAAAATGAGGAAATTCCCCTCGAAGAATTCCCTAGAAAATCACATCTCCTCCAGGGTCTTCCCCTTTATATCCAACATAACAACGTAGACGAACACGCTCCCCAAGTAAAATATTGTCATTCACACAAATCGACCCCACCAAGGTTGATCACCTTGTATAGTGGAAAGAAAAATAACATCAAGATTACACTCAGCACTTGGTTCGCAGCGACTCTAATTGTGTGCCCCTAAGCACACAACATCAATTACCATAAAGAACATGAAGAAACAAAATGAATTGCAATTAATAAAAAGTTTGTACTTACTTTGATAATTGTGTGGCATAACGGTTGTACCCGCCGTATAATTTCCAACGGTGGATTCTTCCTAATAGACTCCTCTAGGTGAATTAAAATCAGGGTGAGGGAATTCCCTAAAGAATCACCACATCTCTTTTAGGGTCCCCCCTTGTCTCCAACATAACAATGTATACGAACACACTTCCCAAGTAGGACATTGCCATTAACAAGAAGGTGATCCCCCAAGTGTGATTGCTTTGTATAGCAAAATAAACAATAACGTCAACTTTACCCTTAGTCTCAGCACTTGATTTGTGATGACTCCGATTGCATGCCCAACCTCAATGGGAACACTTCCAAACTATAGATTGACGCGATGCAATTGAACTTATATTGATTGCAAACGATACTACATAAAACAGCAATGAGGGGATGCATAGAGTTACAATCCATTTGGCTTCACTGCGATCAATGTCGGTGAGGCATACTAAGGATAGTGAGCGACACAATCATCCCCTAAAGCTAATTAGCAGTGAATTCCACAGCCCAACCACATCTAGGCAGAAGACATGAGATGACAATTCACACGGCCTTTGCAAAGTTAACTGTGATGGTCAAGAGAAGATTCTCATTGGCAAAAGTCATACAAAGTTTTCAACGTCTCACCAATTAAATCATGCATATGGGATTTGTTTTCGGCCTGGGGCTTGTTGTGATTGCTCATATTGGCCCGAGATTCAAATATGGACTATTTTCCATTCACGCTTAGGACCAACATTGAAAATAAAAGTCGCTGCTGCAAAAATAATTACAATTATTATGATAACCCAATGGTCTTGGTCCATATTCTCCGCATTTACGTTATGCCATTTACGAGAATTATAATTATCACAATGGACATGAGGAAACAAAATGCATTGCAATTCATAAAAAGACAATAAGTTTAAGAGCATTGCCTAAGCAACAAGCCTATGGCCTTCGATTAAGCGCAAGCTTTCTCAAGTCCATATCTCATGTGACATTAGGATATTTGATTTGCAAATGATGAGTTGCCCTAGTCTATTAGGATCGGCAAGAAATTAAGTGAGTCATGAAAATATACCTAACTTCTTACAAACCATGAGATTTTGGGATTGAAGACTTGATTTAACTAATCACCTAATTTGATTTTCCATCAATTGAGACTATGAGGGTCTTCAAATGATGAATCACCACTAATTTATTGGGGTCAACTATAAATCAAGTGAGTTATGGGAATATACCTCACTTCTTAGAAAACATGAGATTTTGGAATTGGAGACTTGATTTAACCAATAATCTAATTAATGTCATTTTGACACCTTAATTTGACCATTCATTCATGAAAGCGACCAAGTAGTCTTTTTTACCGATTATGAGCCTCAAGATTCTTGTCCATTAAGTGTGCAAGCAATGATTGTTTATTATGGTCCTAATGATTTAACCTAACCATATTAAAAGTGAAAATTGACAATCAATGTATTGAAAAAGCACAATTTAGTAAAATCAAAATGAAACCACACAAACAGCAACCTAACATTGTTTCTAGAAAAAAAAAAAAAAACATTCAAAAACCATATTGTAAAGCCTTAAAGGCTTATTAAATTTGGATTCAATTTTTTGTCAAAAGAATTTGACTTTTTGAATGCTAAATTAGTTTTGAACTAGAATTAACAATAAAAATCTAATGAAACTAGTCAAAAACTAATTTTCAAACACCCTTACCAAAAACAAAAAAAAAACTAATTTTCAAACATTTTCCAATTTTTTTAATTTTTTCGGATTTCACGAGTGTTTTATTTTTAATATTTTCGAGTTTTTAATAAACATTAATTCAGAAAATGGGGACTTGGGCCGGGCCCTGGGGTCCTGTCCGCACATGGGCTGAACTTGGACTCTCAAGCTTGGTCGCCAAGGACAAGATTGGGCTTGTTTAAAACTAGCCCATTTCGTAAAGAAAACGCATCAAGCCCGTGTTTTTGAAATTAAATGACTAAGCCCACTGCAAAGCAATTTAGGCCCAAGTGTTCTGAAGCTACGACTAACCAAAACACATATATCAGAGCAAAACCAAACCTAAAAATTACCATTCAAAGAATGACTAGAAACAAGCCCAAACTTGTCGATCTTACCCGAGCCCAAAACCACTAGATTCGTCTAAGCCCACGAAAATGGAGACAAGCCTAAACACACTAAACCAACTTAAGCCCACACTAATCAAACCTAATTAAGCCTCCTACTTTAATCACCTCCTGATCATATCCAAACCGACGCCGCCAAAAACAACGCAAAATACAATGGCCACCAACACTCACGAGCAAAACAACCTCGGTAATGTCGATCGATGAGTTAAAAATTCTAAAGAAAAAAAAAAAAAAAAAAAAAGCTATCATTGACATGTGAACTATACTAGTGTCTTCGGATCTGGCTAAAACAGACGGCCTTCTCACGGTCGTGCCCTAGAGTAATTTTATCGAACACGTGGTGGTAGGCAATACTTAAAAGAAGGATACGGACTTTGCTCGATGCCTGGGTTCGCACCCTTGACTCGAACGAGAACAGCAAAAAGAGTTAGTACTGGCCAGAGACCATTCATTCATTCATTCATTCACACTTAGCACAAGCATAGATGAAAAAGATGACAAGTCTCGGTTCCGGTTGAGCTGAGACAGGACAAAACTCCGAACATAGCGAACGCTCGGACGTGGGCTCCCTACCCAACTCAGCACGGCGAACAGAGGGCGAGTTCGGTCGCCTCTCACAATATATCCGAGCCAGGATCCTCAAGAAAGAAGCGATTTGAACCCAAAAAAGGCAAACTCACCAGAAAATTCGGTGCGGTGCAAAAGGAAATCGCGAGCTCGAGGGCGTCGGCTGGAGTGCGTCGGGTGTGGCCAGGCTCCCGGGGAACTTCTCCTCTCTTTTCCCTCTTCCGGCGCTCCCTCTCTGTTGCTTTGGTCTCTTGGTCGTTTTCTCTCCCTCCCTCTCGGTTCTCACTCTCTCTCCTCTCGATCTCTCGCTTTTCGTCCCTTCCTCACCCGCGCTCCCTCTCTCTCTTTTAAGGGCCACCGCCGGCAGGCGCCCATGTCCTCTGCCACCGCCAGCCTGCCGTGGCCGGCCTTATACCGACCCTCGGATCACGCCACGGCCCTGCTCTGCCTCTGCCGCTTTGTGACTCGCTGCCCTGGTAGAGACGTGGGAGACGAGGGAAGGGGAAAGTGGGGAAGGCCAGCTGGAAAGATAAAAAGAAAAGAAATGGGCTGGGCCGAGCCCAGGCAGGAAGAAGGAGGCCGGGTCGCTTTTTTTTTCTTTCTTTTTTAATAATTAATAATTATATATTTTTTGAAATTTTTAATAAATTCTATTGGTATTAATGCAGATTTTCCTAATACCTATATGCTTATGCAATTTATTGAAAATTATTTTTTTAGCGGTTCTCTAATTTTCTTTGTAATTAAACCATGAATAAATAATTAAAATTTAGGTGCCAATACAATTCAACTATCAAAATCATGATCGTCTTGTGATTAACAAAAATTTAATATATTTAATAATTTTAAATATATTGGATTTTTTTAGTAAAATTTTTACCTCGCTTCCTCTTTCTTTTCATACAATTTCATCGCTACACCATGCTAATCAAATTTTGAATTTTTTTACTTGCTTGACAATACTTTGAAATTTCATTTAATTAGGTTAAAATACATGTGTGGTAATTAATTCGAATTTCGTTGTATCTATAATTGGTGAAAAATGCTTTTGCAAGTACACTATAAAAATTTAAGTATTTATTGAAATTGTTAGAAAGTTCACAAGCATCGAGTTAAATTTCCTTTTTGTCAATTTCATAACCTTTTTGTTTTTGTAAAAAATTAATAGTCCAATATATCATAATTTTTTGTCAAGACTATTTTCCAGATTCGCTCCGTGTTAAGTTTCGGTTGTCAACTCCTTTTGAATGGCCTTTTACAGGAGTAACGGTGCCGTAACCATAACGACACCCTTCGCCGAATAACTAAAGCTTTCTAACAACCTCACATGTTAGCCCTTCATCAAAATATAAGTAATTCTAACATTTAATAAGACATTTAAGGAAAAAAAAAAAGGAAAATAATTCTTAAGAAATTTATGAGACAAGGGATAAAAAAATATGAAAAACCTGGATGTGATACCAACTTGTTTCAATTGGTAACGAAATCTGAAGAAAATCTGTGTTAATCACCAATCTGCACAGATTTATACAGCGAAATTGATGTTGCTATCTATTCAACGTAGGAGGTTCCTAGAGTGACACCATCGGATGAATCTACGCGGCCTTCAATCTCGTGGCGTTCGCCATGCCTTTGAGCATCATGGTTTTCCTTCATGTCATTCAAATAATTTTAGAGATGCGGTTCTTGGCTTAAGCCATAACAACAGAACCAGTCTAAAACGAAAGTTTTCTCAATTTTGACCGTGTAATTTTGTGTTTTGTGCAGAGGCATGCTCATTGCTGCAATGCAAGTACCATGTAGCCCTCCTGATTATTTAGCTCTAATGCTTTTCTTCTGTAGTGATTTCTCGTACCAGGCCCGATTTGCATATACTTGGATTTGCAAAGATGCACTAGTAAACCTTGCACAATGCACAGTCGAATATGAATCTTTTTCTGTACAGTCGTCATTCCTGAGATTTTCTCATAAACATGTTAAGTTGAATTCTCACACGTCAACACGAGCTCAATCAATAATTTAAACCTAAACTCAGAAAGAACAATGAAACTTGAATTCCTCCCCTTTTTATTTATATCATGGAGAGGTTGACTCCAATCCAAAGTGCAAAGTTGTAACAAACTTCACAGCACCAAGCACACGTCGCAGAAATGGATATCTTTTTCTTCGGAGAATATTTTTACAAATTGAAGTGTAAATAAAATCTACTCAATATATCTCGATGATATCGAGCACAAACTCAACTACTCGTATTCTTCACTTCAATAATGATGTGCTAGATCTTGCACGATTGAGCCAAGATGATCTTAATTTTAAACCGTGCTACATTTTTACTAGTAGATAGTGGGGGTCAATCATGAATTGACATGGTTTCTTAATCCGCCTTGGACTTACTTGAAAATCCTAGACTAGATAGGGGTTCGATCCAAATTGACTTTATGAGATGAGGGTTTTACTTTTGATGCTCAAGCTTCTACTAAAGTTTACTTGATGCCCCGAAGTCAGACTTAACTTATCAAATAGACAAAAAATTGTCTTGATGCTAAATTTGAGAGGCATCAAAATTTGCTTTCGGGCAACGCTATATGCCTCATGCTATCAAGGCACTCGAATATATTATGATCGAGCCCATCTCCTCAGGTATGTAGTCAAACCACTTTAACTGAGTAAGAATCAATCCGAACCACATACTGGTGCAGCTTGAGTTGTTCACGAGTAACTCAATAAACTCTCATCCATGGTTTGGCCTAGCTGAAGTGATACCCCTTTCGCCATCAAATGCATGATCTAAATCAATTCACAAAATATTTTCTCCCGCTTTATTTTCGCCTAAAGCTCATTTTGTCGATGACCATAAGTCAATAAGGTGCTTAAGCCATCTGCCCAAGTGCTTTGCTGGTGCAAGATTGGATTTTGAATCCTACGATGCCCCTAATGGCAGATGCAGAATGTTTTACTGAGGAGGGTGAGTATCTTGGTCGAAATCCAGAATCAAACAGAAATTACGTACGTGAGAATGATCTAAATCAATTCACAAAATATTTTCTCCCACATTATTTTCGCCTCTAGCACATTTTGTCGATGACCATAAGTCTACAAGGTGCTTAAGCCATCTGCCCAAGTGCTTTTCTGGTACAAGATAGGATTTTGAATCCTACGATGCCCCTAGCAGATGCAGAATGTTTTATTGAGGAGGGTGATTATCTTGATGGAAACCCAAAATCAGACAGAAACTACACGCGTGAGAATGATCTAAATCAATTTACAAAATATTTTCTCCTGCATTATTTTCACCTATAGCATATTTTGCAGATGACTCATGAGTTTATAAGTCTATAAGTAGCACACTTTGTGATAGTAACAATCAAGATCCAGAAAGAGAACGACTGTGTGCATGAGTGTATGTCCTAAAAGAATGACATTTTAAATAATTCCTGTCAAGCTTGTCTCCAGGTCTATAACAAATGAGTCTGCATCACAGAACCAAAACTTTGTATTAAGGTCAAAGTATTCTGTTCACAGGGACTTTATTGCTGATTACATCTCCAGCGGCAGGCTAAAGGGCTGATGCTCACAGTTCATTTTATTCCTTATGAGTGAAGGATTTAATGGGAAGATAATTTGCGCTACGGTCAGCAGTCTTTGCTCCAGATTTGTGCTCATAGTACTCGACTGCTGCAGCACCAGCCAAAGCAGCCAGCGTCAATGCTTGAGCATGCAACCTGAACAATGACAATGAGCGTATCAACAAGTGAGAAAATTAACACTCTGAGCAGCACTAGAGTCCATGAGAACTGTAAATGCACGAAACATGAACCTGGAGGCGAAATGCATGGCTAAACTACTCTTACAACACATAGGCAACCTAAACAATATGCACATGATGCTAAAAGAATTCTCTTTTTATGTACTACCCATAACTTGCGCCATAGATGGTGCGCATGCCAAATATTCCTCCATTGTAAGTTTCTACACAAGACGCGATGATTGTTAAGTTAAACATTGTTGAAGAAATGCCATACAAGACTTCTTGCTGAGCCTATGAGATGAAACTTGATGAATTGTCCAAACAAGATCCGACAGGAGGATTTGCAAAGGAATTGAATACCAATACCAAGATACCAAAAACTAGTTCTTATAAGCAAGGTCAGACAAAGACTAAATCAGGACTAGAACAATCAGTGCTTTTAACATTCGAGACTGCGCAGAAACTCATTCAACAATTGTGAAGTTTGAAACTCTTGGCAAGAACCACGAATATGCTTCATGTAGTAATTGAGCCCTATCATGAACAGGCAAATCAATTTGGGTAGTATTTCACTATCAAGTCAACAAAACTATTCTCAGATTTACTTTTACAGGATTCAAGGTCAATTATTCATTTCCAAGAGCTTATTATGACCTCAATCTAAAAGGACAGGCAAAAGAATTAACAGAATAACAGTAGGCGGTCAAGATATGGATGGATCGACTAAAAAACAAGAGCCCTAAACCCAATATTAGATCGTTCCATCTCTGTACCAGTCACCAGCTATAGAGTCGTGGCCTTGACCTAGATCTACCCTAATCCAGATTACTAACATTTTAAACCATGAGATCCTCCACATAACCTGCCCGATCCTGGCAACGTCAGGACCCAGAAAACTACGAAAACTTCAATCCAAGCCAATGAGGATCAGAAGAAAAAAAGCATAATACGCAACAATCAAACAGACTCTTGCAGCCATATGATTTAAAAAGAACCAAATAACATTGTTGGTTACCTAGCGTGAATGATCTTGACGCTGGTTTTCATAGCGGGCTGAGACCAGTTGTACGCGATCGAACCCGCGATACCGCTGAGCCAGAGGCACCCTTTTTGACAACAACACCGATATACGAACCACAATCAGAGAAAGAGAAACTTTCAATCGATTTGAAGAACGGACTAAAAAAGAAGAAAAGCACGTCGATCGACTGGAAAACTCACCGACGGTCCTGAGCTTGTGTTCGACGACCCAATGCCTCACGGCTTCCATGGTCGTCTTGGGTTCTTCCGCCATGTCCGAAAAAGAAACAAGCTTTTGGTGGCGGGGAGAGAGGGGGGGGAGAGAGAGGTGGTCAAAGCGAATGGCGGTGGTGGCGTGGGGAAGAGGAGGCGGTTTATATACGAGTACGAATCTATGAGCGACAGCGGAGACAAACTAGGACTTGTCAACCTGGGAAGACCATGAGAAAACCATGGGCGGTGCGGTGGAGAAGAGAAAGTTTGTTTGGGTGCTGACGTGGACCATAGCGCTGATGTCATTGCTCGATTGGCAAATTCTCTACAAAAAGAACACTTATTTTGACATATTTTATTTACCGAAAACATTATTAAATTTCAAGACATATTCTTGGTAATATTTTTCACTAGCATTAGATTTTGACATTGACGCCTCTTCTCTCTTTCTCACTCCATCCAATGGTACCGATAACCAAAGCCCACACAATTTTTGAAAAAATTCCAAATAAAGATCATAAATGAATATTATTTCAAATAAGAGTTTAAAATGCTCTTATTTTTTTAAATAATAGCATAAAGTGGACATTATTTTAAATCAAGGCTTGAAAACCGATATCAATATCAAAGAATGACTTGAACCTATCGAATGAGAAGACCAATTTCATCTTTTTCAATTTTTAAATTTTTTTTTCTTTTTCTATTTTTTCCTTTTCATAAAAAACAAAGAATAAATTTTTTTTTTTAAAAGGAAAATAGAGGCAAGGATGGGACAATGGCCATAGGCAAGAGGAGCTCCTCCCACCTCTGTTTTTTCCTTCTTTAAAGTTTATTTTTTAAGTTGTTAATATAATTTAATTTAAATTTAGATTGTGTTTGGATGAAAATATTTCCGATTGTCCGAAATATTTTGCCAGTTGGCAAGACTAGGGCCTTATTTAAATAGTTATATTCACTTTAGACTCTTATTCGGGACCGATATAATCATTTTAAACTCTTATTTGAAACAATATTCACTTTAGACCATTAGTTGAAAAATGATGATATTTTGAGTCTTGGGAATATTTCCCACAATCTTTTTTTTTTTTTTTGGTCGGTCCGTCAATCTATTTAAATCATTATAATAGGTTTATAATGAATTTTTGTAAACATACGAATGTCATTATTGGTTATCCCTAATTTCGTAGTGCTGATTTTAACACTTTATTCAAAAGAACAGTAGGCATTTACCATTTTACTTGGGTAATTCGACACATTTAATATTATGCAAATAAAAAAATGTAACTGTAAAAAAAAGGGGGAGGGGGACGCTGCCCCCTCTAAATGATTGAATGAAAATAAAATTAAGTTGGAGAGAATATATTGCACATAAACACAAATATTATAAAAGGAAATGAGATACAATTGAGTCTTAAGGATTGCAAAAATTGTAATCAAATCCTAAAATTTGTTAAGTTGATTTAATCATATTCTTTTGTTTACTCCATCCAATTTAAATAAAGGAAAATATTAATGTAGCTTTTTTGTATTAATTTTATTTATCTTACATGGCAATAACATGATTAAAACAATGTTGTTTTCATCAAGATGTGATTTTCAATACAAATTTTATTTAAATACTTTAAAAATAAGCTAAATTAGGCAAAAAAATCAAGCATCCCATAATTGCCGGGAAGGGTTGGCGAGAGTAGGGGTGGCCAAGATCCGACAAGGGGCCAGCGACTCTCTTTGACTAAAGCCTTTGCCCAAATTTAGGTGAGGATCGCAGTCCTCTCCCAGATCGAACTAGGATCATCAGCCCTCATCCAGACTTAGCTAAGGGCTGCCACTGGCGGGTGTCATTCAGCAATAGTTTATTATTCGGGGCCTGATCTTGGGGCCGGCCCGGCGCGGCCCGCCCAAGGATCACCTCAAAGCGGATACGAATTACCCTATGCGGGCGAGTCTGGAGACCGGCCGGGCCGTTGATCAGAGCCCATCTCGTCTCGCCCGGTCTCTGATCGGACGGCGCACGTCGCGTCTCGCCCGTGAAGGACTTCCGCCCTCGGGAAGCTTCCAAAGGCTTTCCCCTGACCCGTGGCATTTTAATATCATCGTCGTGTCTCAGTCCTTCGCTCCCCAGCAACCTTAAGGAAGGACACTCCAAGACGGACGGACCCTCACTTCGCAACCGTTCTCCACTCCGAGGTTTTGCCCAATTCTTTATCGATTTCTTCGACTTCGAATTCTTGTTTCTCGTTATCGGAATCAGCTGTCGATGATTCGGTCGGCGCGTTGATTTTCGCGGTCGGTTTTCGCGCTCGCTCTGTCGAATTCTTGAGTTCCCGTCTTTTCAATCCGTCTCGCGGTCGTCGATAGCTTCTGGTTCCTCCGTTTCGCTGGTTTGGTTCTTGGAATTTTTCGTTAGCTGGATCTAGCATAGTGACGGCGACGTACGTTCGAGTGTGGTCATAGCCATGATCGGCGTGTTCTCAAGGTTCAGCGCTTTCTTGTTGCATTTGATCGGGTGGAGGTAGATGTAATCTGCAATTGCATGGGGTTCATTTCGGCTACTCCTTCAGATTCTGTAGACGTCTGGATTTTTACCAGTGAAGTAATTAGGGTTTTTTTCCCCTTCCCTTTGTTATTGGTTTCAGGTGAGTGAAAATGAGCAACCGATTGAGCCGCACCATTTATGTTGGTAATCTACCTGGGGACATTCGCAAAAGAGAAATCGAAGATTTGTTCTACAAGGTCCTCCTTTTAATGCATACTTCTTTTTCTTCTTTCATTTATTTGAGTCTGTTCAAATTTCCTTCATGCCAAATGTCTCCTTAGATTTTTGCGATTCTTTACCATCCTAATTTTTTTTTTTCATTAAGTGATCGAAAAGTGGATTCTTATTGTTAGGAAGAAGACGAAGAGATGTGGAGTGTTTAATTCCCGGCCATTGCACAAGGCACCTATTTAGTGATTAAGGCTCCACTTCTTTTGTGAAAGATGAATAATTTGGAAATTTTTTTACAAAAAATGATTATTTGTGTCGTTTGAAATAATTAGTCAATGAATAATATTTTTATTATCAATAACAATTTATGTTTGGAAAATTTTGTGGACGATGAGATTGTATTTTGCTTATTCATTTTCGTAAGTGATTCAAGTGATTTTTTTTTAAAATATTATCCAAATCATTCGTTTTCTGCGAAAACACACTCTAGGTAAAAAAAGTTATAGAAGTTTCAATGTAGTGTGCCTTATTTTAAGCTGATAGGTGAATATTCCACATGTTTCATGTGAAGTGGTGAGATTTTTCTTTCTGGACATAGTACCTCAGGCTCTTTTTGGCAAAAGTTCTTCTTTTCATTCCTGAACAGCGACAACGTGCATGTGTGGGTTATTCTCTCTTGAAGTTCTTCTGATGATTTTCATTATTGCCCTTTTGCAGTATGGCCCTATTGTTGACATTGAGTTGAAGATCCCTGCAAGACCACCGGGTTATGCATTTGTTGAGGTCAGTATAGCTTAACAACTTATGTTATAGAATATTATTCAGTAATCAGCGACATGAGGGTCTCCCATGCATTTCAAATGGTGTTTGTGGTTCTGATATTATTCTGTTAGTTTACTGAATTCTTGATGTTCTTATTGCTGGATATACTTCATTCTTGGTGCAGTTTGAAGATCGTCGTGATGCTGAAGATGCAATTTATGGTCGTGATGGATATGAATTTGATGGCTACCGGTTGCGGGTGAGTCTTTAGAATCTTCCCTTATTTTAGAGGGAAAAAGGACATCTAAACTTTTTCTCTGATTTCCCTGCTATTTCGCTATCTCATCTGTATTGTCGTGGTCCCGTGTACAAGGTTGAACTTGCTCATGGGGGACAGAGGTCGCCTGTGGACCGATACCGGAGTTACAGTGGTAGCAGTGGCGGCAGCCGTTCAAGGCGTTCTGACTATCGTGGTACATAGATATGTCTTGTGTTACCTCTTATAATGTTGTCAGCTCTTAGAGTCTTATGTTTCTGACTCCATTTTGCAGTATTGGTCACTGGATTACCTTCCTCAGCTTCATGGCAAGATCTGAAGGTGTGCTTGTTTCGAGTATTTACATGGCGTATGACATATAAACATTTCCGCTTTTTCTTTGTTTTGAGAATATAATTCTGATGGGAACTCCTACACTCATTTGTTAGGATCATATGCGTCGTGCTGGAGATGTCTGTTTTTCTGAGGTGTATCCTGATCGGCGTGGTAGGTTTGGGGATTCCTATGCATAGTCTCCTGCATGGACTCTAACAAGATACTGCTGCTGATGAGTTCTGAGCTTTTGATGTTGTCATTACAATGCCTCTACAGGTGTGATAGGAATTGTCGATTATAGTAATTATGATGACATGAAATATGCAGTAAGTCTTCTCAAATCTATGTTCTAGTTTCTTTGGTCTTCAATTGGTTTATTTTGTGTCCATGTCAATCTGTCAAGATTACATCTCTCAAGAGTGATTTCATGTTCTTTTTGTAGATCAGAAAACTGGATGATTCTTTATTCAGGAATGCCTTCAGTCGAGCTTACATACGGGTATGGTGAGATCAATCAGTTGTTATGGGATCAATTTGACTGCGGTTGCCTCATTTCTGTTCCTTTCTTTAGGTCAAAGAATACGATTCACATCGAAGTGACTCTAGAAGTCCCAGTCGAAGTCCCAATTATTCAAGGAGCCACAGCCCCAGCTACAGCAACAGGAGTAGAAGGTTTGTAATGTTCTATTGTATTCACTAAATAAATACGTATGTACACTGCATAAAAGTCAAATCAAATTCTTTTGCAGCAAGTCTCCAAGGCCCAAGCACTCGCGACGGTCTCTGTCTGTATCTCCAGCAAGGTCCATTTCTCCACGGTCACCTTTGAGGTAAACCATGCATCTTTCTGAGAAGTTTTGCCGCCTTGTTCACATGCATGATGCTGCTGTTTAGGTATTTTTTTTTTTAAATCTCTTCAATGGTTAATAAAGGATTTCATTATCAGAAAAAAAAATCTAGGAACAGAAATGTACAAAATCAAAAGAGAGAAAAACAAACGATTGAAAAACATCAGAAGAGACTGTATAAAGAATCAGAGCAAGAAAACCGAAGCCAAATAAAAGACGTCTCTTTTGTCTTGGCTGCAAGTATCCATGGATCTTTTCTTTCTTTTGGTTGTTATGTGGTGAGGCAGTTCTGAGGGTCTTCATCGGAGGTTTAGGGCATCATTTTGATTGACGTTTGTTGTAGGTCCAGATCAAGATCAAGATCTCCAATATCGCCTGTGAGTGAAATCTTATTTGGACTCTGTTGTGTTTGCCCTACATGACATGAATGGGTTACCTTACAAGAGTAGGAATATCTTAAGTACACAGAGATGTGCTGACGCGATTGCTTGCTTTCTTATTTGCAGTCATCCAGGAAAGAGGAACTCAGGGGACAGAGTCTGAGAAGAAGCCCCAGAAGGAGGAGTGTATCTCAATCCCGCTCACCCTCAGTATGTGCTCTCATTGGAAATTGATGTGTTCTTAGAGCACAATGCGCATTATTGCCATTCAATCTTGGGTCGGGCATTGATTATTTCTGCAATTGCAGGTCAGGTCTGATTGAACCGGTCATTCCCATAACATCTTAACATTCTCTTAGAAGGGGAGGAAAACTTGATCTATTGGTCTGAGGAACTAAAATTAGTTAAAGAGTATTTGAATTGCCATCCAAGTGCAATCATTTTGATCGACCAGCAGTTTGGTATTTTTAACCCTGGCTAGATTGAGCTTAGTTAGTTGTAATGTGTTTTTTTCTCTTAAAACCATGTCTCTTGGATTTTGCCTGGAGCCGAAGTCAGCTGGCGTTTCTGATCTTTCTGTCTTATTGGCTATGACATAAATTGATGGGAGGGTGGCTTGTCCTATCGAACCCGCGTGCTTGCTATCCTGGCTTTTGTTAAGTAAACATGATGGTCATCACCGGAGACAAGATCGATATCTGGTTGTCTCCAGCAGGACCGACCAAAAGCCATTGGGTTAAGTGGCAGTCACTAGCATGGTTTGATGGAAACTAAGAGATGACTCTTGTTGTCTTGCTGGTCGAGTTAAAAAGGGAATGAGACTCTGGCGGTACACTTTTGAGACTATACATGCCCATGTTCATGCCATGAGTTGATATGGCTTTATCCAATTTGGAACTCGGTTGGTCAAAATTGTCTGCCTTGCCTTCTTATTCCTCATGCCATGAGCCGTGGTCGGACCAATTTACTTGGTCTTTAATTCATGCAAAGGAATATTCGCATATGCTTTTTGCACTCTAACCCTTTTCCATCCTTTTCTTTTATTGAAAAAAATATATATGAAATATTCTCTCCACTTTTATCAAATGGCTCATGAGAGAAGGAAGAGTCCACCGTTTCCTTTTCCCTTCCACCTAATCCTGTATGATTTCATTATATTTCATACTAATAACAACTTAATAAGTTGATCGAATTTCCTTTTTTTTGTTAACTAAATCAAAGTAGCAACGTAGTTTGACGTATACCTGAAATGTCTTTGGTCGTACTTTTTGGTTGTAGCCAGCCAATCATCTTACGAATCCATTTAACCCTTTCCATGATTGATAACCTAATCGAGAACCCACACCTGTTCAGGCTACCCATGTTTTTGTAGCATTAGGATAGGTTAGGTATAACTATTGACCCGAAGGTCAGTTCCTGACCGTAACTGTTTTGCGAGTTTGGCGATACATGGTAGTAAGGGAAGACAGTGAGGCCTAGTTAATCAATTTTTATATCTACAGTACAATTTGAGACGATCCCACCAAATGTAAGCTCAGCCTGACCTATTTTATCTTGTTCGCAAGGTTGAATTTGCAGAGCCATGTGCAACGATCGTCCATGTCAAGTGTACCTGACAAGTCTTTGTTGGAAATGTTACTACCGCATTCATGACTTCTTAAGTTAGAATCGTCCAGCTTAAATCTTACTTTCTCTACCATTATATCTAGCTAATGTGATGCGACTTATGTCGGACTTAGTATGAATAAAACCATTTGGGATCTCACAAAAAGAAATTATGAGTTCATAATGCCTCATTGAATTACTATTCCTTTTCACTCTACGATTTTATGGATTCTAATTCCTGTCATTGATGTCAATTCTCACATGTAGAAAACTTTTTGAGTGGCCAATAGAGGTGCAACTTCTTTGATGTGTGTATATGAGCTATACTTTTGCTGGTCGACTTGAATTAATCTAAGATCATGCGTATGAATCATCCTGCTAGCTCCACTAGTAGAATGTGACATGGAGCTAAAGATGGGTTTGATGGTCAAACGTGAATTTTCTATGCTTAGCAATGCGAGAGGTCAAATCTACTCTTTATGCTTGATCTAAATACGCAAATCCATCTTTTAACATGCGGTTGCTCTTATTCTATTTTCACCATTCATCCTCTTGGCATTCGCTTTCTAATGCTACATGAGCTTAAATCATTAGAAGATCTAAGTACTTTATCCAAGACGCCATATGTTACAAGTTTGTGCAAAAATGTTTTAAAAATAAAAGTGATCACACATGCATCAAAAACATTAATCATGAAGTTTTGCATGATATATAATAATCTCATTCATTAAACCCGCAAAATGCTTTCGATTTAATATTCCTAAATTATCTAATTAAAATATATCAACTTATTGGCTTAGTATCCTTAATTACAAAATATTACCTTTTTATTTTTTAATGATGCGGGGTATTCAATTTTAGTCAATGCATCAGATATATGTAAATCTGATGGAGGTGTGACCCGTGAGAAAAATTTGTTATTTACATACGAAATCTTTCCTATTCAAATCAAGTAACTTCCCTATCTGTAACGAAAACAAAAAGAAAATACAAAATAAGTATCCTGAACAGCAAGGCACCTGCTGTGAGCGAGATACGAGGTAAACAAACAGTCCAAGGTAGAGTGGAATTCGAACATAACCTGGTGGTCAACCTCAACTTCCAGGGTTTCTGTACCTCGTGTCGGTCTCTGCCGATGCCCGAAAGATATGTCAGAGGGGTATGATCGGGATTTCACAGCAAGAGAACGCATTATAATACTTCTAGTTTAATCATGAAGAATCTATCCCATGGGAACTCGGATATATAAAATAGGAAATATCCTAATATTATCGTGCGTACTCTGCTAGACGCTGGCTCTATAAAATCTCGCCGCCCCACACCTAGCGCCCTCGCGCTATCTTCTCTCCGAGTCTCTCCTCCCTGTCTCTGTCTCTGTCTCTCTCCGGGTCTATGCTTTTTTAGCTTCCTCTGCCCCCAAGCAGGAGAGAGAACTTTTGTTTCAGAAGGTGCAGAAACAGAGCTTCAGCAACCATGCTTGTTTACCAGGATCTCCTCACGGGTACTGCAACCCTTTTCTTCTTTCTGCTGATGCCAGAGCACCTCTTTACTTTCTTTGACTTGGGTTGTCACGAATTTTTCTTTTTGAATTTCGCTTGTCTTGGTTGAAAGAATCTTTCGGTGATCGGTGGAGTACGATCGAGAAAGAAAGGCGAAGTTCTTTCCTTTTCTTTTCTGGGTAGTGTGGTTTTACTTTTTTCTTTTTCTAAGAAACAGCTCTTTGAAAGAATCTTTCGGTGATCGGTGGAGTACGATCGAGAAAGAAAGGCGAAGTTCTTTCCTTTTCTTTTCTGGGTAGTTTGGTTTTACTTTTTTCTTTTTTTTAAGGGAACGACTCTTTGATCTTTTAATCCAAATCCTCTGTGAGTGCGCGGTCTATGAGACTCTGAATTGCGGACAGAGTGATGAAAAGTTTTGGGGAGCGGAAGCCTTGTTTTTGTTATTTGGAGATTGGTGGTTGTATAATGAGACGCATTGATGATAGACATAGTCCGCATGATCTTGATGTTCCCATGTCTCAAAAGCCAATAACATCTGTGTTTCTGGTGGCGAGAAGTAATATTCTTCCATCTGCTTGTTACTATTTTCAGGCGATGAGCTTTTGTCTGACTCCTTCCCATACAAGGAAACTGAGAATGGCATGCTCTGGGAAGTTGAAGGAAAGGTCAGTATCTATCTCCTCTTGGTTTTTGACTTACCATACCTTTCACACGCTTATTTTGATTCTGTGTGAAAAAGGCATAATCTAAGTTTTACTCCTTAGGATAGATTAGCATAAATAATATGAAGTAAGTGCGTTTCAGATTTAATGGGAATAGATAACTGGTAATGGGGTTATTTCATGATTTGAAAATTTACATCGAGTTGCAATCATGGACATGCAGTGGGTTGTCAAAGGAGCGGTCGATGTGGATATTGGGGCCAACCCTTCTGCAGAGGGCGGAGGGGAAGATGAGGGTGTTGATGACCAGACCGTGAAGGTCGTGGACATCGTCGAAACCTTTAGGCTTCAGGTCAGTGAATTCTTATTACATAGGTCTGGATGTTGTCTTTTGTAGTTATCGACCTTTCATGCACAACACATTGGGTTTGATGTGTTCTGGCGATTGCAGGAGCAACCTGCTTTCGACAAGAAGCAGTTTGTGACTTACATGAAGAGGTACATCAAGTTGCTCTCGCCCAAGTTGGAGGGAGAGAAGCAAGAGTTGTTCAAGAAGCACATCGAGGGAGCGACCAAGTTCCTGATTTCTAAGCTCAGTGACCTCCAATTGTAAGTTCAAGCTCGCAATTGCATCAGCTTCTCAATTGATGCTTGGCTTAATTAGCACTTAAATCTGTAATCTGCTTCGCAAGATATGATTGACGAATCTAATTGATTGACAATCTGGTTAATTTTGCAGTTTCGTTGGGGAAAGCATGCATGATGACGGCACCATGGTGTTTGCATATTACAAGGAAGGTGCTACTGATCCTACTTTTCTCTACCTTGCCTGTGGACTGAAGGAAATCAAGTGCTAGACAGGCTTTCTTGTAGTGGGACTTACTAGATTGGGAATGGTTTTCTGTGTTTCTGTTCTATATGCAAAGAGAGGGGATGAACTATGCAATGGGACGCCTTATTATCCCGTCTTCCCTTTGGTTTAGGTTTTTTTTTTTTTTTTACTCAATTTGGAACGTGGTAACTTTTTGTTAATTGAGAAATAAAGTTTCGATGTTGATATGCCCTGTTTAAATAGTTGGTATCTTGGTTTCTAAGTGACGTTCCTCTGAACTGTTACGCCAAAGCTATTGGTATTTCGTACTGCCCCAAAACTGTTCAGCTAGAAATCATCTTTGATTGTTTGTCCTATGGCATTTAGTCAAGATCTGATTCTTCTGATCTTGGCCTTGCTTTCCGTCATTGAAAGTGGAAACGTCATATAAGCAGGCAACCGCAGTAACTCAATCTGAACTTCGAGTGAGGGAGATGATTCTGATGTGACCCTGCTCAGATGATTAGATTTTCTTGTTGCGTAAGATTTTATAGAACCACAAGATCTTGAAATGGCGTGAACAATGCCATACAGCAGCGAGAATTTGACAGTCTCATTTTGCTTGCGGATCTAATATATCCATCTTCTCCTGTCCTTGGCTATGGCTTTTGGCCTTGGATTGTGGTTTGATGGTAGTTTGTGAAGCAAAAGATAAGGCATCTAATGTGATGGTCGTTACCAAAAACGGAAAAAGGGGCCGAGCTCTCCAGCTAAGGAAGCCTTAACCATATGTTTTCATACCAACATGCCCCTCAATGGGCTCACAGCAATAATGAGCAAAATAACCATCTTCCAATACAAGAAAACCAATCCAAGAATCAATATAATAAATCAAACAAATATATTTTTGCAACATCATCATCCACAATTTTTCAAGTCATCCACATACTTTTCCATAAACCATTTGCAAAGCACTTAAAAATATATTTTGCCTTCTACTACTTTGCATAATACGTTTTCCAAACCTTTATAAACAATCAAAAGGTAGTCCATGCCCGATCCGATTTTTATGCAATAATAATGTCATTTCATAACCACATACTATATATAATCCATATAATTTTCTCAACATGAATTTTACAAATTCAAAGAAGATATAAGTACCACTCACCTCGTCGCCTACGATCCAATAAAACGATATTTGAATCGTCAAACTCGCGGTCCTAACAAATAATTGAGGAATGAGTTAAAACCCGATAAAACTCTACCTCAATTATTGAGACAACTAAATCACGCCTTAACACTAATAAAATGACCCCTAAGAGCTAACAAAATGCCTAACAAAAGAAATTTATTCAAAGCCGTTCAAGAAGCGAGACTAGGGTGCAAAATTTGATTATGCCATAATTTTCTCATCCGAACTCCGATTCAAGCAATCTTGTAGTCAAAACGAAGATAATTCCGAGCACTAGAAGACCCATTAGTAGGACAATCCAATTTCGAGCTGAAACCGACAAAATCAGACCCCACAGTCACCGCGCGCATACTGTACATCCAGCGGGCAGAATTTCAAAATTCCATTTCGGACAAACCACAAGCTCAAATCCAATTCCGTAAAATCCCACGGGTCCATGACGTCCTAAATTACCATTCTTATAAATTTTCGTGGCTCAACAAATCAAAAATTAGACTTCGCCGCTCAATATTTCCCATATTCCGAATTTGAGCCATAAACCGGAAAAATGCTTCGATCGAAGGAATAAGAGACACGTGTACTCACCGGGTCTTGCATAAAATAGTCGAGTTGGCTTTGCGAGACTCCCGTGGCGCACATGTGCAAAACCTTCTCCTTCTTTCCCTTTCTTCTTCTCTCCCTCTCTTCTCTTTTCTCTCTTTTTCTTCCTCGTCCCCGACTGGTTCTGGCTTCCGAAAGTGGGAGAGAACCCCACTTATTCTCTCTCCTTCTCCTTTGACTTTTCAACTCTCTTTCTTCTTCTCTATTTTTTTTTTCTCTTTTTAAAACCCAAGTGGGTCCCACCACTTCCAAAGGAGCTGAATATTACATCATACCCTCCTTAAAAAAAATTTCGTCCTCGAAATTTGAACTTATCTTAACCATCAAATAAATGAGGATATACCACAAATGATGCAATACTAAAGATCAGAATCATCACTTCCCAAAACTTATAACCCTTTTTAAATTCAGGTGGTGGTTCATAAAATGTCTTGATAACACTCGCTATAGGTATGTTGTAAATCGAAAGTATCATGCCATCAACAACTGTAGTGACAGTTTCCAATTAGCAAGAAAGGAACCACTAGTTTATTGAGACGAGTGATACGGCGTGGAGAGACCTTTGGCAATCTGGCCACAATATCATCGGCAATGTTGAGTCTAGTGGAAAGACCAATGGAGATTGAGAATGAGTTGCGACTGATATCCCCTAAAGATGATCCCTGAGTAAATGATTATTGTACAACATTCTCTGATTAGACGGCCTGTTAATCAGTTATCTCTGGTTTGTTTTGGTCAACTTGTGCTTGTTCGGACTCTTTGTTCACTTCCTGCAAGCATATTAGCTGAGAAAAAGCCTCATTTAAATCCTTGAGCCATTCAAAGGATGAGCCGACCTCTACCATGTTTTTTTTTTTTCCCACAATGAATAATGGCAATCATATCGGCATTCCTAATTGTACTCAAACGATGGGCAAGAATGATTTGCCTCTCGAACTATCCTTGTAGATTCCACATCATGCACCTGTCAATTTTTGAGAAGCCCTCTTGCTATGGCTACTCTTTACTTTTGCCCAATAGTCAACTGAGTCCCATATTCCTCAATTTTATTGTTCAAACCCTACGGTAACTTGTCTATGAATTTGGAAGCATTCACAAGTTCTACAATAGCTTTGATCTCTTCAAGCGTGACGCCTTCTTTTCCAAATGCAATTTGTCCTTGATGTTGCACATGACTAAACCTAGGTTCTAGGCTAACAAGCCCAATTTCTTTTCTTTTCTTTTTCCATCTGATCCATTTAAGTTAAAACTCTTTAATGTTGATACCATCGATAAGTATTCCATCAGCTTATGAGTCATAGGATTTCCCTATCAAATTGATCAACTTAAACTTTCCACTTCACTTTGTTCTAATGGCAATTGCACCACTCGGAAGACTAAGAAAGAACCTGTTGAATATTTGTTTATCAGGCTTAGCTACATAACTGAAATAAACATTCTTCAACTCTATATCTCCACGAATTCATTTAGTTTATTTCCCTTAGTATAAAAGGGATTGATCTTTGTTTCTTGTGAATAGTCTTGAATATCTTATATGTAGCAGCTTGACCAGCAGCAAATGCACCAATGCATGGATATGCCCACCCAAGAGATATGGCCATGATCACATTAATCACTGTACTCCCAACATATACTTCTCCGATATTAACTTCGTGCTATATCATATTGCCAAAGCATAAGCACCAAAGATGAGCATGACTCTTCCAAGACCTAGTAGGCATTCGTGGACCCTTGGTTTGAATGCATTCAAAAGAAATTTGTTGTCATTTGTGATTACTTGCTCCCCTCCAATAAATGATGCAACCATCATAATCGAACCACTTGTTTGTTCAACAACATTTATTGCCTTTGCATAAGCATTTTGCTTATGATATGCCACTTTTGAGATGATGAGGGACATGACTCCATTTACAGTCACTAGTAGAGGAATCATAAAAAGCATAACCTGATTTCAATATATCTTTACCCAGTTAACCATATCCTATCAATAACTGTGGCGACCCCATTCAATATTACCTGTATATGTCTCATCCCCACCATCACCTATCTTTCCATCAATTTTCCCTACTCAGTCCTCACACCAATCATTGTCACCAACGTTTTCCTTACCCATCTTGCACTTTTAGTTCCAGACAAGGAAATGCTTCTCCTCATAAGCATTGACCTGTCAATCAAAAGGCTGGATCTCACTATAAAAAGACTATATGCTAAAACTATGTCTTTGCGTATATGAACAACGTCCCCAACAATTAAGTCACAAATAAACATTTATTTTTTCCATTGTAACTTGAACAAATATTTCCTTTTCTCCTGATCCAAATTCCTAAATTGTAAGGACTGTTTATTTATTAGATCATCCAATTCCAGCAATTTCATATAATTGGCTTCCCCAAGTATCAAAGATCTTGACTTTATCATTGTTGCAATTAGAAGAAACCACAAACGCCCTCCTTCTTTACAAAATAATTGCTCCGTTTCATTCCTTAAAAACTTGTCCATAGATATTTGCTCGTGTAAGAATTTTAGATCCAAGGTAATGTTGTTCTGCAACATGCTATGGCCAAGTTGTAGTCCCTTTCCTATGTCCTCTTCATGAAAAAAAAAAACATTTCTCTTATTTCACATTCTCTCATGCTCCATGTTTTTACTATCAAGCATATATCCACCATTAATCCAAGGTTCATCTACTAGTTGACTTGGAATACCAACCAATAAAATGGAATCAAGATGAAAGCTTTCCTCCTCTCGTGTTCTTACCCAAAGGTGCAAAGCCTTTTGTAGACGTCTAAGATGTGCACATCTTGAAATCATTGCTGTGCAATAAATTATTATCTACAGATCCATGCAGCCAAAGACCAACCTTAACAATCAAGTTGTGAATAGATTCTAGTTCCAATGATCTCAAGGTAACACGTGCCTGCACTATAGATACCATTATCACTAAACCAAGTACAATGCCAACCATCATAATTTGGTTAAACCGTGCAAAGACCTCCTTGAAATATCATTATACACAAACCTAGCAATGGCTGCATTGAAAGAAATCAAGCCTGAGCTCTTTAGTCATTGAAGCACTTAATAAGAGCTACCAACATTTCAGTATTTTGCATAAGCATCTAACAATGCAATGCCCACAATCAAAATATGCCATTGTCCATTCTTAGCCATCAATCCATAAACTCATTGGAGTCAAATTGAAACATTAGATCTCCAGAATAATGATGCATTTGTGTGCTCTGTTGCGATCGCAGGAGAGCCTATCATTAGCATCTTGATGAAGAGCTATATATAACTGGGACCAGAATAGAGTTTTCTAAGGAGTAATAATGACTTGCATCACTGCATGTGGACACTCCATAACATAGCTTCTCACGAAGGAGCGCCGTCCAAGTAATGGTGTTACGTTACAAACATTCTTCAATTTGGTAACGTTTGGCGTATTATCTTGCAGAACGCCACCATATCGTGGTATTATCATAGCGATATCTTTCACAGTTCTGAAAAGAACGCTGTTGGAGGGGACTCCATATAACTCAGGGATCAAGGGAATCTGAAGATCGTGTTAGTCTTACGTCCATCTATAGAAACACTTGCTCGCTAACATTTTCACACCATAGTAGGAAAGGGTCCTCCTGCCAAAATGGCAGCTGCTAGTAGACACTTCGTTTGAAACATTGCCAAAACAGGGGTGAAGTTTTTGATGCCTGCAAGAACTCTGGCCGACCCATCATGTGCAAATTTTATTGTTATTCATTAATGTCTTTTGCAGCCAGAGTATAAACATGGAGTCTTCTGAATGACATATAAGCGGTACAAACTAGTTTGTATTCCTGCTTGAACATCAGTGAGTTTCTTTAATTGATACAGGCAGACTTTGAACATTTCAACAGCCGCATCCACTCAGAGAACTTGCATTTTCAAGAACTTTCAGGATCCCCTCTATGCAAGGATCTGAATCTAGATTACTCCCAAGAGCATGAGACATTTTTTCTCAAATTCACAAAAGGGTACCTTGAACCTTCTAAACTACACAACAAGAGATAATAGCTCACCTCCTATTCCCAGTATAGCCTCCTCTGAGTTCAGTGTATTCTAATTCTAAATTGGAGATCGATCAAAAGTTTTGGCGACAGAGAAACAGCATGGTGGAGCCAACTTTCATTTTCTTCAAGTGGTGTGAGGAAAGTCAGGTTGCCTGTTGCTCTTACTAAGTCTTTCCATCAGTACTACTACATGTATTTATGCAAGGTGTTTCGGTTCAAAAGTTGATAAAAAGGAAACTACTTCTGTGTCACCACAAATTCTGGTTGATCTCTGAGTTAGAATTAGAAGATGGTGAACACAAAAAAGGCTATACTGGAAATAGGAGGTGACCAGCTGGCATGTTGTTTTGTCTATTAGAATACATGAAGTTCTTTTCTGTAACTTGAGAAAACGTGTCTAGTCCTCTTGGGAATAAATCCTTGCATAGAATGGACCGTGAAAGCTCTTGAGAATGTGGATTCTCTTATGGCGCAAGCTGCAGCAACTAAAATTAATGCTTAGAACGAATGAGGAGCCAGAACCTTCATATCACAATATTACTTGCATTTTGCAGCGACAGGCTAACTGGGTCGTGGGTCAGGTCGGAAGGAAATCACAGCTTCCAATATATACCTAGCCAATGCAAAATGCCAGCAACAACACCCCAGAAAAGAATCTCTGCAAAGATGACGTAGAGAAGAATTCCTACTCTTTTTGAGTGCCAAACTCCAATGAAGATGTGCTTTTGAATCCAATATGTCTGCAATGTACACATTTCAAATAGCCTTAATTTTACGGGGGGAAATGAACTGAAGCTCAACTGAATGAAAGAAAAAAATATTTCAGCACACTCTGAACGTGAAAAGAGGAGGGGTGGATCCAACAATGTTTCATTCCTTTAGCCAATAGTCCTAATTTATTTCAGAGCCCTTCTCATTGCGAGGGTTCATGGAGAGACTCACAGAGAAAAGCAAGAACACGTGAAAGGTTATAGCAACATACCAGGGTATTACGGGGGTCATCATAATACCACCCATTAATGAATGCTGCAAATATGCCTTCTGCTGCCATCACATACACGAGCATTGCATTCATGCCAATCCATTTTAAGGGAAGAAATGGGAGATGCAGACCCCATACATCAACCTAGCATAACAACATAAAACTCAGTCATCTATCACAAGTTACACTTATAAGGACACCCACGACCAGCCTCCCCAACAGTTTTCCCACTAAGATGGACTGCCACATTATTACATAAGTAAATTGTTTTGTAATAAGTTAGAAGAATTTATCCATCATGATCTTCAGGAGATGCCTGCAAAATCTTGTACTCACCAAGTAGACTTCACTTGTAGCTAACATAATGTGGTGTTAAAACAAATCATTCCTGGGAAGCAAAATCTGGGAATGATCTGCTGAAAGTACTTGCACCATACTGATATGCTTGCCACTACCATTAATATGCCTAAATTAGAAGAATGGACACACTCATCTCAAGTCAATTAAGCCTTAATGATGAAATCAACTAGGTTAAAGCTTAGCCCAGTAATATACATTTTACTGACTCTACGGTATTCAGGCAAACTGTGTTTCTCCATAATCTCAGCTTCTATCTAGTTAGATCATTCAGTACAAACAATTGACGATAGAACCAAAATTTACTGCGAGAAACATGAGACAACAAGATATGTACCAGGATATAGAAGGCTGAGAATACCAATGCTGCAGCACCAGCTGTTACACAGACATAGCTGAGTGTATATAACTGCTTATTTAAAGGGATTGCTGCATCCAAGGAAAAGAAGTATCAGGCAGGCTAAGAATTGCATAAAAGAACAAATCAAAGTTGTGCATATCATATTATAAAGACCTCACCATGGGTGAAATGCAAAATTATTCCCAAAATAAGCAAAGAAAGACCCATGAGAACCCAGTGCTTCAGTCTGCTTGAATGATTCTGAAACAGTTGTTCGTCAAATAAGTCAAGTAAGAAAAGACTAGGACAAATTCATTATACCTAGACTGATAGACCTACCTCCAAGTGCAAGAGCACATGACCGCAGTGCACTCCGATTATTGTGGAAAGAATAGCAGATATTGAACTACAAACAAAAAGATCCACTCAAACCCCATAGCATTATCATGACAAATCTGCTTCATAAAGATGAGGACACATTTTGCAGAGCATTTGATAGAGTTTACAAGGCAGTTAGGTGTGTGGGTGACCTACTGCACAAGGCTCCCATGCTCTACCCCAGCCCTGCAGGGAGGTTGTGTCCATGACATGGAGCCATCAGAACAAAATGGAGCAACCCCAACATCAAGCCAAGGATTTTTGCATTGAAGTGGGCTAAAATCAAGAAAATGCTCCAACAAATTGTCGAGAGAAGAATCTGTACCTATCTAGGGGGAAGAACCACATCCCCAGATCTGTTTGGACAGACTATAATGGACACTACCACACTACTACCAGTACCTCAAAAGTAAAATTTGGTATGACATAGAACACAATATGCAACACGGAGGTATATGTCATGGACCCTGAGTTCAATACAAAGCTTCGCAGAACAACTACAACTAGAAAAGCTCCACACTGTGAGTTGATGTTTTAATAATTTAATGGGGACTATCAGATGGTATAAGAAAACTCAAGCCACAAGCTAACAGCCATCTGAAAACAATAAAATAAAAAGACTCAACATCTTACGACAATAGTGCTTGACAGACCTCAGAATTCCTTCAGGTTCAAAAGGTGCATAACACCATGCTGGAGCATCATTCCACATCGGTCCCTCATATGGAGAATTCACAGTGCAGTCCTGCAGCATTTCAGAACAATAAACCATAGATAACCGCTATATATTACTCCTTTGCTGACATGAGGATTAAAATCTTTTGATTTAGTAAGATAAATCATCTTGCACCTTTGATCTCTTCCAAGCTGGATGAGGATACATATGATTAATTCCAAGAACTTCTCTATCAATGTATCCTGCTGCATTACATGGAGGATCTAAGTTTCCTCTCGTGCCACAAGTTACCTAGAATTGACAAAGAATTATAAGAATATTTGACATGCTATGTAGGGTACGGTGAGACTAGGACACAGATAGGACTTACTATGAAAACCTTCCCATAGTTGGGATTTTCTCTGTCCTGGACTGCAAATTGCCAATCAGGAACGTATATCCCATAAAGAATAGCCAAGTAAACAGTAAGAACACATGCTCCAAACAACCTGACATTTGACATAGAAAATAGCTGTTTCAGCAGATGCATCACTCAAATGCCAGATTCAAGAGCTCCCATTGCCAAGAAAGTTGGTAAATTTCAGATACCAACCAGTGCCAACAATACTTTTTGAAGATTGACAATGAGCTGGATGATTCATAATTCTCTTGTGGATTTTTTGTAAAAATCTCAACCAGTGCCACCACCAAATATGCAAGAGCAATTCTCTGAAAGTAAACAATACACACATGCACTGCTCTGTCACTGGGCCAAAACAAAAAAGACAGTACTATCAAATCAAAATTTATGAAAAAGGACATGAACCATAAGTAAAAGTAATCATTTTACCTGGAGAATGCCACACCACCTTATCATTTTCATATCGACGCCATATGATAGTTTGTCAGGGGCATGTGAGTAACCTCCTGCATCACATGATGAAACCAGGTAAACATCAAATTGACTGGTCTTACTCTATTTCAAGTCTTTCACCCCTTTGCTTTCTAGTTAGTACCAGTGTAAAACAAACAAAAGTAAAATGCAAATGGAGATTTTCCATATTACAAAACTTGTCTTCAGAACTGCACATCATCAATATAATTCTGCTTTGAAATCACAGAAGAAGAAATAGACATACTGTTACGGATTTCTAACCTTGCAGCAGTAGACCCCAGAAGAGAAGCTTGAGAGTCCGTAATATCACCTTCTTAATGGCTTCAAACCGATCAGGAATTCTCTACAGGAAAAGACAAAAAAGTTGAAAGAACAAGCCCAACCACTGGTTCTGTTTTCAAATAGAAAATGCAGGGAATACAAACCTTAAAAGCAAGCGGAATGGCCATACCCACAATAAAAAGAAAGAAAGGCATCACAAAATCGGCAAGGTTGCAACCATTCCACGGTGCATGTCCAATCATAGGCCATTCTCCTCCGGCATCATCCACCAAAACCATAAGCTAAAACACGAAACATATCACACGTTCTGAGAACACAAGGCAACTAAGATTCTAATATGAAAAACGTGCAAGAATGTAAATCAAAACTATGCTAATTGTCCATCAAAAATACCATTTTTCCTCCCTCACCGTCGAACAAAACCATTCACCAATGCGCACTAAGCAGTCGTTCACCCATAACGAACATGCTATGCTATCAGAGGAAAAGTAAACTAGCTCTCGGGATTATAGAATTCCACCAAATCAGAGGCTCTGTCATCCCATTACAAAAGATCAGCTCAAGAGCTAAAAGCACATAAGATAAACTAAATGCTTCTCACAGAAACGTCAAACTCAGTATTCAAGCACAAGAACAGTAAGACGATAGACAACACCTACTTACAGAGCACCCATCGCTCAACTCGAAGGTAAGCTTAACCGCGCAAACAACCATGGAAAGAAGAAAACAATTACACAGGAAGCTACTGCAACAAGCATGGAACTTCGCAGTGACAACTGAATACAGAGAGAGAAGAGAGAGGTGAAGTGTACCGCGACGGTGAGGCCTCTGAAGATGTCCAGAGAAGCAACCCGCTTCGGTTTGCGGGGCTTGTCGCCGGAGGCACCGGCGTCCGGCATGACGAGAGGGAGTTTGTGATCGTGGGGAGCGGCCTGGGCGTTGATCTCCGCCATTTCCAGCGCACCGGCGACGGCAAGTAACCCAAGTTCAACGGTGAAGTAGGAAGAAGACGAAACCCTGTCAGCTAGGCGACTTGGGGGTATTAGTTGTGCATGCGTTAGTTGGAGGATAAACCGAGTTTCTTAAAAAACAACTTTCAACTTTCAGTCCCCGAACTTTCAGCTAATTGTATAACGCTGACAGTTGCGCGATGCACGTGTGCGATTTTGCCCTTTGAATGTATACTATGGGGTCATAATTTACGGCTCTCGATACCTCTCAGCCTCTGGGCAATCGTTTATAGATCTCAATCATCCAAGCGGGGTCTCATCGGTAGGACAGAAAAAGTCGAAGAAGTGGATTGTGATGCCTGATTGAGATTCGTTTCGCGTTCTTCTGCCTGTCCTTTTCATTTAATTATTGCCGGTCTTTTTTAAGAACTCAGTTCCTTAAAAAAATTCTGGCGGATAATTTTCGAAGACTTGACAATTTTATATGTGTGGGGACCATCTGAGGATTCTCGCATCCCAAAGTTTGTAGCCTCGCAGGCGGGAATCACACGTGCCCGTGGGCCGTGTGCATCCCCTGCATCTCAGCCAACTTCTATCACGCAAGTGACTAGGATTCGCACTTCTCGATCTCAACTCAACTTCGTTACCGCGCGTCCCGTGTTCCCCACTCGCTTGTGCGAATCGAAGACGTAAGTCTTTTCAATAATCATCAACGATATCCGGTTGAGAGAAAGCGACTTTGCCGATACTTGACTCATTGTATCCTAAACTCATCTCACTTTGTGCATTCAGAAAATTGGTGCCTTGAAGTCGCTTCGATTTTATTTCTCCGTACTCGTCATCGATACAAACTCAACTGGCACTCAATCCCATCCGCTACTGGAAGCATGATCAAAGAAAGTAGGATTGGTCCAAGCTGTTCACCTTGTAGGTTGCGAAAAGAGAGGGATAGCAGTTACCATCCACTGCACAACGATGATTCGTGTACTCTAGTGCTGAACCATTTCTCAGGATGTCTGAATTCGCATGTTCTTGAGGTTGCAACCAAGAAAAAAAAAAAAAGTTAAAACTTAATATCCAGAAAGCAAGAACCTCGATAGATCTTTGGCAGTTAGCGCACCACCTTACAAGCATCAGCCCCGCTTTAAGCCCTTTATATATGCCCCTACCATGAGTCTCCACGTTCACGTTCACAAAACACCCCAAATTTAAGCAGCAAACACTTCGCCCATCTTCAACCTCTAGACATGGCATATGATTTTTGAAGAGGAATGATAAAAACTACTGAAGCAAGCAATAGAAATCAAAATCCATTTAACAGTTTCTAGTGTCACACGGTTGAAGAGTCACTTAATGGACAGCACAGTCTAAATTAGCTTAAACATGACTGACTTCCCCCGCGAAGCTTGTTTCGGAAGATTCGCAATTCAAAGAAAAACAATCAGGTATCATTTGAAATGCCATGCACAAAGAAAGAAAGAGGCTACTCGGTACTAGTGTCATGATTTTATATAATTCGGACATCACTGTGATCAAAGAAATTAAAGGAACTGAAAAATTCCAACAAATGGAAGGCAAATTCAGGCACATTGATAGGCAAAACTCTGGTCAGTAAGCAACCGATCTCGCTGTTATCATCAGAGATGCGCTTCAACAGAAGGCAAAGCTATGTCATTGCATTACTTACAACAACTCAGCCAAGCAAATATTGCAGGCTTAAAAAGACAATGCCTTCTGGAGCACATTCGTGTCTGATTTGGCTAAACTGCATCATCCCAGAGAGGAAAATAGCATAAATGAGGAAACTGAACTTCATCATGCTCTAAATTGACCCTTTAAAATATTTTCTCAGCTCTCACATGTAAACTGAACAAGGCATGAACAGTTCATCTAATTCAATTATAATTGGTTGAGACCCAAATAAGCTAATTTTATTTCTTCTATGGATGCTTCAATCCTGTTGAAGTCTCTTAAGTTAATTTATATTTTCTTCTGTAGATGCTTTGGTCTTTTTGATTTCAAATTGATGCCTAATAGTTCTCTTGGTTTTCATTTCATTTGATTAGTTAAGTTCACAAATAGAAAAGCTGATTTTTCCATTCTTTACAGAGGACTCATAAGCACTGGGTTGACATTATATGCAGCTGCCAGAGCACTGGCAAGATTTGCAACACAAATGTGATTTGCAACCTCAACTAACTATGCAAGTCTCCCAGCCAAAAAAAAAGCGCTACAGCAGAGCAAAAAAGAACAACATTAGCCATTTAGCTTACTATTCTAACCTTTATCTGCTAGTCGCGGCATCAAAGTCCCAGGTTAAACCTTTATTAACAAGCTGGTAGGACCTACTTCACTTTAATTTTAGAAAACATGCTAGAAACCGTGCTCATCAGGGGGCATGTGAGAGAGAGAGAGACAGAGAGAGAGAGAGAGAGAGTGAGAGATTTCAGTACATAGACAGAACCTTCCAACTAGAACAGCTATGGTTACTGCAGCTCAAAGCCACAATGTACAAAAGCATATGTATTGATCTTCACTCAGGTTGATCCAATCAAATAACTTTGGCTTAAACAACTTCTATGGGGAAATAAATTCATTTGTCACAACATTCTTCCAACTATTCTCGACTGACCTCAAGTGAGGATCAGAACTCTTGTAATTCACTATACAGAGCTTAAAGAAATGGTCACACAAAAAAATTGCCAAAACTGAGGACTCCTAGACTCCTAGTAGAGGTGTAATCTGCACAGCAAGTAATTGACAAGGACACAGAAAGTTGGGGGCACCATAAGATACACAAGATTCAAAAACCGAAAATAAGAGTGCAGAGGAAATGGAACAGGCAAGGCATGGCAAAAAGTTCTTTGTTAAACATACATACTCAATGCCTTCGATTCCAGCAGATGAATAAGCAATCTCTACCTTGAACCTCGAACAAAATGGATCTTGGCGCATCTCCCTGTAATTTCACTTTTCAATTCCAAGTTCTTTGGAGATATCTCTTGTAAGACTGAACTGCAGCGTGTTATGCCAGGGGAAATGGGTGCGAGTAACTGGAAGCTTTCTCCGTAGATCCTGCATTCGTCTCATCACAACAATACTTAAGTGATAGAAAACTCATAAAAAAGTGAATTCAACTTCCAAAAAAAAACCTTATAGAATATGAAAACAAGCACAAGCACTATATCAGCCAGAAGAAAGGATGCGACAATGGATAGCTGTCATCTTTACAATAATAAAGCAGTAAAAGGGTGACACCTAGCAAAGGATAAAGGGGCATGGATGGGAAATTGTTAGGCACAGATGATTGAAGATACAGTGCAAGCATTCACAGAGTTACTCAATAGCCACCACTTTTCTTCAGGGGAAAACCAAGCCTTTCAAGTTAGAGATATGTCAAAATGCCATAAAAATGACCCAGTAGATCTTTAATGAAGCACCTTGGAAAGTAAATGGTTACCTTAAAGGTGTTGTCCGGCAAATTGGTATATGATGCCTGTATCGATAGATTTTAGAAAATCAATATGCTGATTGAATTAACAATTTATCACATAAACAAACCCGCTCATACCTCAAGAGAACCCAAATACTCTGTCTCATGATGACGAATTATACTAGCTATTGCAATAGCACAATCTTCAGGGGACTGGAAGAAGTAAATGCAAAACACCAATAAGTTCAGCACATCATGGTATCTTGTCATTAGATTGTTATGCACTAAAAATGGTCCAGCAAGCAAAGATGTGATGGCCCCTAACCTGAAATATAGTTGAATCTTTGCATTCATGCTTTGCATCTAACTGCACATTTCCCTCTTCAAAATAATGAGCACCCACCTAAATAAGAACAAGGGTTATGTTTCCCATTATTCAGATAAACGAGGCTATGAAGAAGGTGGGAATGGAGGAGGGAAACCAGCTCAGAATACCTGCATTTTGCCCCTTAATTCAAGAATTTGTATATCATCCTTAAACTCGATACTCCAAACTGAGCGCCAACTTCCAGTGCTGCAAATATGTCAGAAGCAACAAGTTGCTAATTACCAATTTCAGAAGCCAATAACCGAACCCATTGATTAAAAACTGAAGAGTAGAAGGCATTGTTCCACCATTCTTTGTCTAGATGGATTTGCAGCACCAAAGAAAGAGACACAGTTACTTGATAACTAATTACGAGCTTCACTGACCAGAAATTTTGTGGGCTATTTCTAGCAGCTTGAATAATTACTGCAAGCTCAAAATCAGATCCTGGTCCCTCCAAATCTTTGCCCTTTGTACAGTAAACTGAACAGACACCTTTTGGATAAGCCTCCCCAACATATTTCAGCACTTCTGCATCCAAAGCACATCTGAAAGAATAAAGGCGGAAAAGATGAGGGCAAATTATTTGACTTCCATAAACGGGAAAGACTCATAGGCTATTTCTAGTTTCAAGCATCACACAAGGAAAGCCTCAAAGTCTATTTCTAGTTTCTGGGTACCCAGCATTTCTCCAAATAGCAATGAATTCATAGAATTAAGTACATGGCCAAAAAAAGTGTCAAAGATGAAAGTAGGGCGTACTGTAATGCATGTTCACTTTTGCTTTTACAGCATGGTTCTATGAACCTCTGTAATGCGACCCATCAAGGTAGCAGAAAGAGACGTACAAAGGATGGAGGATGGTTCCTTACCAAAAAAAAATGATGGAGGATGGAAAAATAACTGTTATGGTCATGTACTGTAAAGCGTTCATGAACAGAAGATATACTCTGGCAAGGACGAGTCAAGGGAATCTATCAGGAAACAAGGAACGCACCTAAATTCCTCAATATACGGAGATGGAAGTTCTTCATCAGTCGCAGGTCTCACGTCTGTACAAACCTGAACCAAATTAGCAGATAATCAGAGAAATGGCCCGCAGATATGATACAAATATCCTCGAAAACAAAAGAGGGACAAGAAACAACAATGCCGCATGAGCTTGGGGAACAATGTGGGAAACCAAGATTATGTAGCCAAAAGCCCACCAAACAGGTAAAAAAAAAAAACAAAGACGGCACCGCAGTATGTCGTGCAAATTTACGCAATACTCACTTGCTTGACGTGGTCGACAATCCCAACTTGGGCAGTACGCGGATCAAGGAACTGGTTCTCCTCAAGCTCGCCGAACGACGTGATCAGAACCTACAGGCAGAGCAACATCAATACGCGAGCTTTTACACCACTCATCCAGCACAAAACGACATTCTTTAACCTCCAGCATAACCAATGAATAACACCAGTCATAGGGATCAAAGCACGAAACAGCGCATTATCATCACCAATAGTACAATGCCACTAATCCAAAAGGCGACCGCTAAGTCAGCCAATCTCCAGCGAAGCGGATCTAAGAGACTCACTTCTCCCATGCCCCGGGGCATGTCGAGGCAAATCATCTGAGCCTTGTTATACACAGGGAACGCCTCCGCCGCCGCCTCGTCGTACGCCCTATCGTCGCCCAGCACCGATCTCACATCTGCAAGGCGAGTACCCGAAAACAAACGATCCGCCGCTCGATCAACAACCCAAAACGAACGCGTGAACATGAAGAAACGATGAGAATGGCGGAAGGGAAGGGGAACCTTTGGCGACGTATTGGATTTCGCCGCCGGGGGAATTGAGGAAGAACCACTTGGCGATCTCCTTCTTCTGCTTGCCGCTGAGCTCCACCTCCGGAGCTTCCTCCTCCGCCATGTCCCCCCTCTCCCCTCCTCACTCCGACACGGCGGCTCCTCCGTACGAGGAGAGAGAATGCGGCTGCCGATAGAGAGAGAAACCGAGGAGGGAGAATGGCGCGTGAAGGAGGAGGAAGAGGAGCCTCGTCGTCTGCGAGACGGGAGAAATGATTTCGGTGTGTGGCCTGGCCTTGCCTGAGAGGCCGTCGCGAGTTCCCAAACGAGCTCCCCCGCAGCCCAGTTAACTCGATTCTCCGATATTTTTGGTTCCGTGCGCGTCGGATCAGGGTTGTTGCGGTGGAGGCGCGTCATCTCGTCCGTTCATTCGAGAGGCCAACGATCGTGGATTCGCGGGGGATTGTCATTTCGCTTTGCTGCGATTGGGGGCAACCGGTGGGGACCCAAAAAAAAAAATCCCCTCTCCTGTAAAACTACACAATCTGTAAAAGGTTAATAATATTTTTTTTCAAGATTTTAAATATTTTATATTAATAACTCTCATTATCTTGTTAAAAAATTATATGAATACAAGAAGACAAATGTCTAAAATGTCTTAAATATATTATACGACAGTCAATTTAATTATAAATCTTTCAATTGTGTTAATTTAATCATAAACCTTCTAATGATTTGTCAATTTAATTATAAATTTTTAATTATGTCAATTCAATCATATACTTTTTGAAATCTTCTTAATATAGTCATAAATCTATTATTTAAATATTTTGCCAAAAAAAATAATTCGTCAAAAGGTTTAAAATAAAATTAATAAATTATGAAAAATTTTAAAATTAAGTTAATACAATTGAAAAGTTTAAAATTGAGTTAGCATCTGTATTATAAGTATAAAAATAGATACATCACGAGATAAGTGGGAATGCGTATGTTCTTCTCTCGCCCTGCCGCGACACAGGCAACCTGGAGTTCTTGTACAGCGCAAAGCATTTGCCTTGCTTTCTTCTCGATAGGGCCCTCAAGCTTATTATTTCCAACGGGAGAGATGCGTGGAGGGGATAAACCCCTACTCCCTCCTTGAGAAGGGATTGGAGGACATGGGCTTCTCTCTTTCTCGACACGTGGTAGACCCCTCGGCGGCCAAGTTTCCAGCTTATGAACTTTAGAAAAGTGGGGAATAGATGGAAAGAAAAGAAGGTTGAGGAGAGACCACGCTTGTGGTGGAGCTGATCGAATGAGTGCTGATTACAAGTTTTATCCATTCGCGACCAAACTAAGATTTGTGGCCAGACAAGGTGTTAAGAATGCTCTTGATGAGAGCAAAAGGGGAAAGGCGTGCGCAAGGGTTCATTTCCTCTCGTGTTCTCGAACTCCTGTCGGAGTCCTGGGGAGTCCTACTACTTATGTTGGGTGCTGGTTTAATTGGTTGAAAGGACGTTCTCTATAATTGAATACGGCCGTTTTCTTTAATTGCCCTTCCGAAGCTTTGCAATTTCTGGTCCACATTTTCACAGTCTAATAAGTCAAAGTTTATCTTGGATCTCCTTGATGGCAATGCTTATAAATTATGAAAATTTCAGAGGATTCGAATTAAATGCGTGACAATTAAATGCGTGACAATTAAATGCATCGGTTACGGAATTTATGTCAAGCAAAAATTAAAGAATCCATCCAGACGGGCATAGTCAAGCCTGATCTAAACTAAATTATTGATTTTTTAGGCGGTCTTTTCCAATTCAATCTACACCCGAATTAAAAATTCAAGCATTACATTCTCTATAATAGAACAACTTCTAATTTTTTTCATTTCTGAGATGGCCACCCACAAGCAAGCACTACTACATTGCATGGACTCGTTATTCTTCGCGCATGACCTAAAAGCAAATTGGTAATACAAACTCAACACTGATGCCAAAATGAAGTTCAAAATGCACTTCCAATCCTCCTCGGAGACCTGGCTAAAGTCGATTTCGTGCCATAAAGGGATGAGATTAATGAGCAATCCATTTATAGAGCCCCTACCTGTTGCGAAATCCTACAGCTCGTGAATTATGGAGTGAATACGAAATGCCCAGCTAAAAGCAAAAATCAGGACCATGATGCCCAACAGGCTGAAGATACAGAAAAGAATTCAATAGGTCGAAGCATTGTTACAGGCCAACTAATAGCCCATTTGAAGCTACAATGAAACTAATTGTACGTGCTATATTCCAGAGTTTCCTCGATCTGTTGTTGGTGCACTGGTGAACTGTCCATATGATCATCACGTCGAAAATTTCCAGGAGAACTGCTAATTACAAGCGGCAGTTATTCTCCCACAAGGGCTCTGGCCTCTGTAATTGGGTTCATGTAAGCAAAGTTCCTTATTGCACAGTTTCCTGCACTGGAAAAAGGGAATAAAAACAATGACACGACATTAATCCTATATGATAGAAAATCACCAAGCTAAAAAAAAAAATTAAAATGGAACCAAATGTATCGACAGAAGTCCCACGATTTATGACCTCTTATTAGTCATTTTTTATATTACCAAAAGATAAACATAGAACTACGTCTATAAACTGGAAGAAAGAAAAAGAAACTCCTACTGGACTCCTACAGATTTCCTAACACTATCTGCTTATAGAAAACTACTTTTACCATACATAAGGGTATTAATTCTGCCACCACCATAATTCTCTCCAGCATGTCAGATATTGTGCATCGATAAACACGTCCTGCATGCAGGAGCATGCTCCTTGGAAAGAATATAATCCGATGAAGGAATGAAAGTAGCTAGTTAGGGAAACAGTTCCTCCTGTATGAGTATGGAAGAATTCCAGGGAGTTATTGTTTTCAACATGCACAAGGAAACACATTATTTTATCATCCAATCCTCCTGTTCTCTAGCCAAATTTTAAAATGTCTATTTGCTTTGCCATGGCAATTCATCAGGCTAGACACAAATGATGTGTGTAGTTTTGTGAAGTCAGGAACTCACATAAAATCGTGCATCTGAAAGTTGAAAAATTTTAAACTCCATCTACAACTTTGATGCCAGCATTCTTGTCCCAATCCTCAGGAGGGGCAGCATCTGCCATTATCTTCTCCTGACCACGCCAAAGAACCTGAAACCAGAATTGCAATTTCACATAAGTACTGCACACACAATCATTAAAAACACCATTAATACCCTAAACATTGTCTCACCTTGTCAATGACACCAAATTCTTTGGCCTTTGTGGCATCCATGTAATAAGGTCTTCTCATGACATTGGCGACAGTCTCTATGGACTAGAGTGACTCAGAATTAGTATTAGTTATTCTCTTGCCCAGTAAGATATGCACAGAGAGAGAGAGAGAGAGAGAGCTCACATTCCCAGTGTGCTTAGCCAAAAGCTTTACAAGAGTATCCCTATTGGTTATCACCTACAAAATCATCAGAAGCAACATGAACATCATAAATAGAGAGATTATGTGCTCAGTTCAAAGTCAACGCATTTTATACACTTTCGCACAGAGTAGCAAAACGTCCATTATGGATATGCATAGCTCAATAGAATAGTGCTAGAAACCTCTTTTGCACGGATAAGAACATCGCTGGCTGGCATCAATCCAGAGGATGGCACACGAGGTTGCTGGATCATCGCTGAAACAATATTGTGTTGACATCAGATGAGAAAAGGACAAGCAAAGCACAGCAGATGACTACACAATACTAACGCACCTTTGGCATGTGGCATCATAAACCTTTTACCCTTAGATCCTGAAGCAAGTAGCAGACAGGCGTGTCCTATAGCCGCACCTACGGCAACTGTATGTATCTGCAAATTTAATAAATTTTAACAAGGGAAAATATCAACGCTTCACCACTCGAATTTTTATCTTAGATCTAAGAGTAAATTTTCTTTTGCTCAGATAAGTGTAAAATTCACTGAGTATATGGACAAAACTAGTTGATCATGGCTTTTTTAAGCTTCAATAAGCAGAACAAAGCCAAAATCATCACTAAGCCCCAATCAAGTACATAATAACAGGAAAGTCACCGAAGTGTTAGCAGACATAGATGCAAATTGTAAGAAAATTCACCTCATTCTTTAGTTGCATCAATGCATCATAAATGGCAAAACCCTCTGTCTCCATGCCTACCTGCAAAGCAATGACTGTAATTTCAAAATAAAGTTCTTAGGAAATAAACTGTTTTTCATTACCAACTCACTTGTATTTTTGCTAAGGTCAGGTCTTGACCATTCATAAGCTGGAACATTCAGTGCGAAATCAGTCACTACAAAGATGGAAGCTCACCGTTTCACCATCATCACGAGTTGTTCCAGTAGAATTTATGTAAAGATATATTGGTTCCTTTGGATCCATCCATTGCAAGTACATCAATTCAGCAACTACAAGCTCTGTGACTGCAGGCACCAACTGAGAGACAGTAAACAGTTAGTTCATCTAATATACCCATGAGAGGTGGAGCTGTTTCTTGCCAATAGCAAGAAAGTACAGAACAAAAGATGGACGTAGAAAATGCATTTGCAACCAATGCCAATAACCAGGTTGAAAGCTCATAGTGATTTTAGCAAATAAGCAATTTCAATAAGATATCATCTACTTCAGAACAAACGAACAGCTGTAAGACAATAGTAGGTTTTCTTTTTCTTTTTTTTTGCACGGGGGGTGGGGATGAATAAGATGATAGCAGTTATGGTCTACCAGGCACAGGCAAACTGCAGACAGCAGTTTCCTACTGAGGAAAAAATGAAGATACTATTTCTAGCAGGCGCTAACAAAACCTGATAAGATTACTCTTTAGATTCCAATCAAGCACGCAAAAAAAAAAAAAAATAGTTCTCCTTCAACACATTCCTCAATTTTCCGTTTTCCCTTGCCTTGATTAGCATCCTTTCTAGGAGTTATTGTTGACACTCCTTCACATTCCCACTGGCTTCTCTGATCATTTTATGCTAATTACGATACAATTTTCACATCAGAATGAGTGCACTATATGTTTCCAGGCTAAAGGCTTAAAAGAAGACAAATGCTGACAATTTAATATGAAACACTTACTGGCATGCCAATGTAAACGATTCTTCCATGGAGAAGCAGTGAAGGCAAATCTGGTGGAGGCCTCCTTGGTCGGTGCTCATTGTACGAAACCGACCTCTCCACCTGATAGAAGACATTGTTACGCAATGGAACCGATCCTCTAAAAACCAATCCACTGAGTCTCAAAAACTGATATTCCCACTTTGACTAAAGAGAGGAAATAGTCAAATAACAAAATTCACTCAATGAGACTGAGCTCTCCACCTAGTATGGACGGACATCATTATATCGCTTAAAAGCCAGAAATATGAGTTACGAACAATTGAGAGTGGACGCTTACAGTTGAAGTAAAAAAGTTCATAATCTCCAATTGATATCATGACATGAAACTCATAAACCATCCCACTATTTCCTTGAAATTCTCAGTTTGATCTGAGAAAGTGTGTCTGAGAATCTCATATTTTCTAATTTAACTTAAACAACTACGTTTGCAACTTTTGCTCTATGAAACATTCAATCGACTGAGAATATTTTCATAGCAAACCAAAACCAACTCTCCTAAGATTGCTGTCAAAACTCCCACATGTACGTACAAAAAGTGATGAAAACACTCCCATTCCATGCATTGTCGACCTTAGAACACTATGGCAGCACCATATGCAGTATATTTCGCCAGAATCACCATCCTATTCTTGATAAATTTGATAATTCAGTAATCTAGTGAGCGAAACAAAACGATAACAATTACAAAACCACAACAATGGAACATAACCGAGCAATTCTCAAACTCAACCAAAAATTAACTCTGCAAAGTGAGCTCTACTACGGCGAAGAACTAAGCTTCTTTGGACAAATCCACATAAGACCGTGCACTGCTATCTACTATGCTTATCAAAAAATGAAACGAAGCACGAAATAAACTCGATAACAGCTTAGTTACGGTCACAAAACTAGCTCAGCAACGCACTCAGCCATCAAGCAAGCAATTAGGTATGCCGTCTCAGGAGAATTCGTGCGCTGCGTCTGCTATCAAAATAAAGGAAACGAACCAATTCTAGCTCCCTCGACAAATAAATTCCAATCCACCGAGCAATCCTCGAATCCGCACAAAGAAACTAACCACAGAACTCGTCAAGCCGAGCTCCCTCGCTCGCTCGCTCGCTCAGTCACTCACCTGAGCAGGCGTAGCCATGAGTTGCGGGGACTCGAACAGGTCCAGATAAGGGGGCGTGTCGGAGCTGACGGGGCGATCGAGCAGCGACTCCGGCGAGGCAGCGGCGACGGAGGCCAGCTTCGAGAGGAAGGGGTCCTTAGGGTTGATTGGCGGCAGGGGGAGCTTGGAGGAGCTCTTGGAGCCGATTGCGGAGCAGCGGACGGCGCCGCCGGCGACGACGCTCCTCCTCCTCCTTCCTCCGATGGGCGAAGAGGTCGATGGCGGGACGAGGGAGGCCATGGCGACTTGCAGGCTCGCGGCCATTCTCGTTCGGCGGTTATTCTTCGAGCTTCTTCCTCTCCTTCTCTCTTCGTCTCCTTCTCTGGTTTTGCTAGAGAGAGACGGAATCTGGTATCTACCGGTTCGTGGCCGGGTGTGGGCTTGGCAGGCTTACAGATGGAGAATTCCCCAGTCGGGCCGGGTCGGGGGAGAGAGCGGATCCGGAGGCCCGTGAGTTCGGCGATGGGCCTCCGTTTCTGGGTTTTGGGTCGTATCCACGCTCGATGCTCTCAAAACGTAAAGGGAAAATGATATGATTTTGACAAAACTTATGAAAGGTTTTTGGGCTGTCTGGGGCTTCTAACTCAAATTCAACTTTTGAATTTTTTCGAGTCAAATAAAACTAATAGTAAAATATTATTAGAAATTTTAATTTTTTACTAGCAGAACTCGAGTAGCTCTAAGCTAAGGCTTTTCGGTTCAGAAAAATTTTAAATAAAAAATCCCAAACTTATTGCATTTCTAGCAATTCAGTCCTAAATATTTTAATTTGATTAACTTGTCATAAAATTTTGAAATTTTTCCTATCAAGTCCTTCAATTCAATTTGATTAGAAATCATTGATGTAGATGATAATCATCCTACGTGGCACAATTAACGTTGACATCAACAATCTTTGTAATTTTTTTCCTTTTTTTTTCATTGTGGACGATGACCCTAAGTGATGGCCTCACTAGTGGTGAGCAAGGGTGTGAAGGCCCCCATCAATAATGAAGGCCTCACCTAGGGCTGTCTCACTTGAGGTAGGCAAGGCTATGAAGGCATTGGGCAAGGCAATCGTGGCCTTGTCAACTGCAAGTGTGGGCACAAAAGCCCTCATGCAGCCATATTAGAAGGAAAATAAATAATTTTAAAAACTCTAATTAAAAAATTGTAAAAATTATCTACATTAACATTGGTCATGCCACATAAAAAGGCTAGCACCTACATCAGCAATTTTTTGCCAAAATTGACTAAAATGATTTAACTAGCAAATTGTTTAAAAGTTTGAAATTAAATTGGTCAAATTAAAAAGTTTAAAAGTAAATTAGTATGAATACAGTGGTTTATACATGACTAAATTTTTTCTTTTCAGTCTATGACCTTTCAATATCTGAAAGTGAGCACTGTCAGACCCACAAGAGGGTGGCGAGGGTGGCTCTCCTAGCATCGTTTGCTCCATACACAAGGCTCGAACTCAATGACATTGGGTGTTCGTTAGATCAGCTAGCTAATTTAATCAAATCACAACAATACAAAATTTAGGATTAGCAGATACTTACTTAGCCAGCCACTCAACGGTTGATCCATACTCGATTTGTCGTACGTTTAGTTATTAGACTAAGCAAGTCTTTCAAAAGCTACACCCGTCATTTGTGCATGCCATAAGTCTACACGACACATTGGGCATTCACTTTTAGCCGCTTCCATGTTAAGTTTTCAAGATAGACATCTATTTATCGAAGCACCCTTTGTTTTTCTTCTTTTTTTTTTAGGGCTAATTGCATCAAAGCTCTCGTGCCTTTTCACATTTCATCTCTTCCTTCCGATGCCAATAAAGAGCAGAAGGAAGATTCCTGATCAAGGGGTGGAGTGGTAATCAAGTAGCAAAGGAATCACATCATCTTTCACGCAATCGCAGCTGGATTGCATAGTCACAACTCACGCGAAAATTAAATTTCATAATGGGTATAAGAACGTGCGGTGGTTGATAACCTACGTCGATTTATATGATTTTAGTTTTTGTATTTTCCATGTCATGACCTATCGACCTTCTGTCCGTTTCGTGCAGGCGCTTTGCCAAGATTTCCAAACGACGAATTGGTAAAGTCAAAAGGAAAAGCAAAACGCTACGTATCCATCTCGAGTTTTTCCTTGAAGATTGTCTCCGAAAGCGACGCATAAAACTCTAATGAATCGCAAAGGTATCGATCGTTCTCCTCGCGATGAGGAGTACCTCCTCCTCGCACTCATTTTGTCTTCGACTCGCGTTTATACTTGGTCTCGTTCGATGCCGTGTAATTCGTCCACCGACAGTCCGAAAAAGACACGCACGATGTCGCGAATCAGCAATTATTGGGAAAACCCTAGACGCGAAAGCTCCTCCTACCGTCTATTTCTTCGGATGATTTTTATTATCTGTTTTCTTTTCCGCGTTACTAAAATATATAGTTGGTTTTATAATATATAATATCTACGACAGCGATGATGAGGAAGTCCGCGTCGCTCCAGTATCGCACTTCACGTGCAAAACTTGAACCCAAACAGCTTCTCCAAGTGACAGGACAGGACGACAACAGCCTTGCTACGTGGACTCCATAAAATCAATCAATGAAAATCAACCCCCAGAAAAAAAAAAATCGATTCGTAACTCCTATTTTCAACATTTTAAATCGAGAAATATATATAAATATATATATGTACTTTAATAACAATTATTGAAGCTCCAGCAGAATAAATATGGAGGTAAAAGGTGCCAGAAAATAGTACTCTTTTTCCCTTTTCTTTTCCTTCTTTTCCCCGAATCAAGAACCGAAAGGCAGGAGATAAAAGTATTGGGGCGGTTGGGACCGTCTTGCCGTTACATGTCCTTTTGACAAAAGCCCCTCAATTTTCCTCAACAAACATGGAAAAAGGTACAAAAGACAGCCAAAATCGCAAGAATCAAGGAAAAAAAATTATCAAGATATTACCCAAAAAAGTAAAAACAAAGTGAAAAAAAATCAGAAAAATCTTGAGAATTTCTTTTTCCCTACTTCGCTGAGTTAGTGGGTGGAGGAAAATCGATGAGATCTCAGCATAAGAGAGGGGAACCGCAAATCGATCAGGTATTGTTGAAGTGCCAATCGATCACTAGATCAGCTGTACTCCTACTTTCAATTTTGTTCTAATCCTCCATGAATTAGAGGGTCCAAGAGCATTTATATGTTTATTTATTTACTATAATCTGGCGCAGTTATTCAATAAACCAGCATGAGAAATTCGAAAAATGAAAAAAATAATGAAAGCAATAATCTTTTACAGATGCGCCCCCCGTTTATACCAACAATATTTCCATCAGAATGACCACACAGACTGGCCCTCCTTCCATTTGTCCTTCCCAACGCATGACAATTAATCAGACCCATCAAAACCCAACAAATAAGAAATTAAAAAAAGAGGAAAAAACCCAAAAAAATTAAGGACAAAAAATGAAAAATTTACGAAAAATAAATGATTCAGCCCCTGCACCTTGTGATGGCGCTGCAGCCGCGGGAGTAAGGGTTGGAGCTGGCGCCGGGCCGGCAGTTGTAGTACGACGCGCCGCGCCGGGAGCAGGGCACGGTGTTCCTCTGCAGCGCCCCGTAGCTGATGTATCTGCTCGTCGCCAGGATGCGCCGGTTCGACTCCGAGTCCAGATCGAACTCCCCCTCGCCGTCGCGGCCCTCCGCCAGGCACTCGGCTATCGAACCCTCGCAGCGGCTCGATCTGGCGCCGCCGGCCCACCCCAGGCGGTGGCCGTGCTCGCTGACCCCGCCGCCGTGGACGGCGGAGGCGAGGAGGCTCGCCAGGACGAGGGCCGAGATCAGGAAGAGGCAGGACCACGGCGACGGAGAGAAGATGCTGGCCATCTCGACAGTGCTTTTTTTGGCTTCTGGGTTCTTGCTTGAACGAGTGAACGAGAAAACTTCCTGAGTTCCTCTGCTTCTGGGTCTTGCTTGGAAGATGAAAAGATGCTCTCTTTCTCTCTCTAGCTCTCTAGAAATATTTGTTTGGTGGGTGGAATGGGAGATGAGAGGCTGGTTCTTCTCTCTTCTTCTGATGGGTCTGAAGCTGAAAGACACAGAAGGAAGGCTAGAGGATGCAACCCTTATAAGACTGAGGTGGAGTTGAAATTCCGGGCGTGGCTTCCGGGGTTAATTACGGATTGCCACTGGGCGGTCTGAAATTCTGTCCAGAACCGCCGATGTGGACCTCAATTTGTACTTTTGCTAGGCGGATATGAAAAGGAAAGGGGGGGAGGTACTTTCTAAGCTCCATGGGCTGAATACGAAAAGAAGTGCACTGAAATTGAATAGGCTCGCTCGATTTAGACATTATGAAAGGAGAAATATGCGGACCGTGTATCGAATTCGCAACTAACCAAACGATGTGGACAAATTAACTTAGCACCACCACGCGTCAAGGTCTGAATTTTCGTTTTTTCCCACTTATTCATTCATGGCAGTGGACTAGGCTTGACCTTTTGCAATCCCGGCTAAGCTCAGAAAATTCAATGGCGTGTCTAGTACACCCCTAAGCTACAAACACCAATGGCAAAGTGTGTAATTAAGGGGGCGTGATAGGGGTTGTTGTTTCCCATTAGGGACAACATCACACATGGTGACTGGTTGTAATCCTCCTCAAGTGGTTGAGAAAAAAGATGAGAGACAAAGGAGAGAGAATAAAGAAATGTTGGGGGGGTGGGCAGACGTAGGAGAAGAAGGGCATCTAGGGTTTGCACCTATTCCCCAAATAAGTTATAATTCAGTCCTATTGCCAGAATCTTGTTTTTAACCGAAACACGTTTTCTGTCTCTCTCCTCTCCTCCGCTTTATCTCTCTCTCTCTCTCTCTCTCTCTCTCTCTCTCTCTGTCGCCCACTTCCGTTAACGTTCCGTCTGCTGTGATGAAAGGAGCAATGTTGAGTAATATTCAAAGATATAAAGCAAAGGTCGACGATATATAAAGTAAACTTAATTAGTTACGCGGCGAACGCCACATGAACATTTCAAATTCAACACTGCAGAATGCAATAACGCCGTAGAGTTAGAGATGATTGAATTGCATTGATGAACTCGCAAGATTAGATAAGCCTGAAAAGAAACTTGCAAAATGGAAAAGGTATCGACAGCAAGTTTTATCATTCTAGAAATATATTAAGGACCCACATATTTTCAGCTTACCACAAAACTCTGTAATACATTATAGATTTCATCAAGCTTTTCCATCAGCAAAGTGATGGCAAGATCATAGGGAAGATAAAGAACACAAGCAAATTTTGTCACTAAGGTACTTACATGTATATGCTGATTGTCGCTAATAATTAATTTGAGCACCTCTCCTATTGTTTCTTCTTCTTTTTTCTATACACATTCACTTCTTAAAGTAAAATGCCCACAAATTGACATTTGACTCACAAATGAAATGTCACTTCCAAACAATAGCAATGTTCACACATCTAAAATTACCATACAGCATTTTGTACAAGCATCTAAATTCACTTCTTTTCTCACGTCACGGCAACATAAATTTTTAGTTAAAATGACAGTCTTATATTTAGGTGCATGCGAATGTTAATTCAATTCATATATAACTCGCTAGATTTATATCACCACTCCACGCATGAAGAATGATCAAGTCGATTAAAATCTCGAAAATATAGTGTCGCGAAAAGCATGTGGTCACGGGTTCAATTGTCTCCACAGAATTTCGCACTGTGAAATCGTAATAATTAAATCCACTATTTGACCTTTTCCAAAGGTCGCAGACTAGGATAGCATTCGCTGGACGGCAAGTGCGTGGCCCCCGTCATCCTTCCATTAACTCTCCGTTTTCAACTTCACCTTTTGGAGCCAAAAACAAAGGAACAAAGTTCAAATGACCAACGGCTATCGGCAGGCGAGCAGACGGCGTGATCCGAAGCAAAGTAAAGATCGCCGTTAAACGGGCGGGGCCCGTCGCAAACGCAAAACACAGATCCCTCCCCCGAAGCGGTGTTTGCGCGTCCCCAAAAATCCAACTAATGCCTCCCCCATGCCAGCTGTTTCTTAAACAGCTCTTCCCCTAAAATATCATTTTTTTTACTAAAAAAAAAAGGAAAAAGGAGTTGGCCCAAAAAAGAGACTAAAATATAGAAAAATAATCACTCCAGAAAGCTCTTCATGCACTCTCTTTCGGCGAATCTTCTAACACCATTTCATTAAAACAATTTTCTCCAATCTGGAACCAGAACACTAATCGACATAGAAATCTAAAAGCTAAAGGGGGGAGGAGAGAGATAGAGACATTCGTTCCCCCAAGTTGACGGATGTGCCCCCTTTGATTTAACAGCTCCAATTCCTTAACCACCCTCAGACCCGATACATCACTTCCCATGCTCCTCCCATTTTACCTACCGGTGAGTGGAGGAACGTGAATTAACAACTCGGGTCATCACTTATGATGTCGTTGACATATCTGGAGGAATCATGCTGACTAGTGAAGAAATAGCCGCCCCCCCAAAAAAACAAATCAATTCGTATTGAATGAAACTGAATGGAGGGGCTTAGAGCCTATGGAATTGACTGGAGGAGAATTGGTCAATTCGTTCTTGGAGTCATCTTTTCACCAACCGCACATGATAAGAGTAAGCAGGAAAAGCAGAGAGAGAGAGAAAGCTATCGATAAGAGTAAGCAGGAAAAGCAGAGAGAGAGAGAGCATTAATATCCAAAAGGTACCTCTACCAAATGCATCGAAGGGATCCATGGAAGGCTATAAGATATATAGTCTTCGGGTTGTCATTCGAATGGCCGGACTTTGGTTGAACATCAAAGCGCCCATCCGTCCCTCACTTGCATCAAGGCAAGATAATATTATCTCCACAACCTCCTGCATCATAGCGAATCATCTGTAACCAGGTTTCGGTGTCATTCTTCTGAATTGTTACGCTATCCAATCCACCTCATATCGTCTAATCAAAACAGCGAGATGGGCTGTCTTCGTTGAACACTAAAGCAAATAAAAGCAGACAACTACAAGGACATAATTTTTCATTGACAGAAACAATATAATCTCATAACTTCCGCCTGAATGAACGATCTGTCTTTGCCACTGGAGAAATCAAATGTCTTTGACCATGAACGCGACACCCTAAATAAGTGCTGATCAGTCCCAGCCTCTGAAAGTCATGGGAAACATGAAAGGATGAATGTCGGATTTCATGTGCAGATATAAGGGACATAATAAAACTGAACAAACATCAAGACATTTGCCCTGAAGGTTTAAGTCCGTGGATGAATGACCGTAGGTGGAGGTGACAAATGCAACATAAAACAACATGATGCCAAGACACAATGTAAGAGAGGAAAAACTCAGACACAAGGACTTGGGTGTCCTGAAATTTACATGGAGGGACTAATTCTGCAGAACAAACTCCTTATCCAAGCCTTAAGTATATTTTATGGTACCATGACACTGTCGCAAATCACCTCAGCAGAAAATATTGCCACAAATTATAGAAATTCGCCATCCTTGAGTATAGATAATGGAAGCAACTCACAAGGAAAAGTATAACTGAATAGGTTGGAGTTTAAAAATAACGTAATCATTCTAGAATGTGATTTTAAGAAAGGAACATGAACATCTCAAAACCTTTTGATTGCCTCCTTTTTAATATACACAGATTGACTTAAAATGGTTTTCAACAGACAAAACAGAAAACTTTCTACAGCAAGGGATCTATTTGGTCAAAAAACTTCAACAGTCTTCTTAATGTTTTTATTGTGCTTGTGCAAATAATAGAGAAAGAAAGTGGCAGAAAAACCGACATTATTTTCATAAACAGACAGACTACAAGAATAGCTCAGAGAAACTCAGTATAGAAGGCAGCAGAAACTTTAATCAACAAGTCATAGATCTCCACATGCATAGCTGTTTCAGAGATGGTATTGAGCAACCAATCATTTGAAGCAAGCAGGACACTACTCCAACTATTTGAAGGAACACACAGGAAATATCAAGCATTGGAAGGCACAAGCACTTACCAGTAAAACTAAGAGAGCAAGGTTATCATAGTCAAAGAGGAAACATAATGTTATTGATCTTCATAGTATGGTGGCGTTGATCGAACACAGAGTTCATCACCATTCTCATTATCATCATCCTCATCCTCATTGGCATCAACCCAATTACTTGGATGACGTTGTGAAAAACCATTTCCATCTACACAAGAAAAGAATGAAGAAAATTGCTTTAGAGGGATTATTCAAAACAACTACTTACAAACTGCAAGAACATACTTATGATACGCTATTTAGTGCTATGTAAGTGACAATCTTGTTTAGTACCTTTGCCTCTAAAAACATTTAGAACCACTAACAAACGACATGATACGAGCAGACTAATTGAATCGATACTGAGAAGCCCAAGAAAGGCATGTGAGTTCAGTCTTCCAGAAATAGGTACTTGCACAGGTATGTGCAACGCATCCTCAGAATTCACAGTCAAGTAAAAAGTGGAAAATAGTTTTGCTCCACCTTACCTGTGGTTTCAGGTGGACAGTCACACTGTTAGTGGAAAAACAGAAATGCTTACAGGTTTGGTAGGACAAATATGGATTTCTGCCAAAACTTTTTCCCTCTTGATGCAAGAATAAAGAGTAAAATTTTGCAAGACTCCAAGATAAAGTCGCACAATCAATTGGCCTAAGCTGAATGATTTCTTGCAAAGCAGCATTTACAGTAGGGAAACAGGCAATTGAGAAAGTAGCAACTTTATTAAGACATATTTGTAGGAGATGGCAAAATAATTCGACCAAGAGAGATAAAGATGGTGTTCATCATCCAAAAACTGAGAGAAAGATTGAGAGATGAAGAATCTGCACCAGTTTGGGTGTTTCCTTCAGCTGGTGCAGCTTTTGATATTTGAATGGTGCCGATCCTTTCAATTCCTGACTGACCACCAGCTCTTAGGATCCTTTCTTCTGGAACTTGCCTTCCATCAGAACCACAGCCACTTCTTGCAGCACTTCCTGCCCAAAGTTAGTAAACCACTCAAATTTTAATTCCCAAGAGATACCTTCCTATTGATTTCCTAAGAAAAAAGTATCTTACTCACGGCATACACAGCATTTCATTTTAGAGCAAAGCAGCAAAGGGAAGTCAATTTCTTTGCCATCATTGAGATGATAGTGCTACAAGCTACAAGGATCACTCACCTGAGAGTTCAGACCATATTCTGGTATGATTTGATGGAATCTCAGAAGCATTTGTTCTATTCCTCTCTGGCTGTTCTGCAGAAGCTTCCGCAGTATCAGCCTGGCCCGGCATTCCATTTGCCAAAGGTCCAGTATTGCCTTCATGTAATTGGGATGTGAGCATGGTGGCCAGTACAAGTGTAGCATCAAAATTGGATGAGGCCCCCTCATCCATGCCAAATTTAGGGGCCATCAAAATAGGCCTGTTGCATAAAAACATTCAGTTGTAGCAAGTTCTTTATTCCTTTATATTTTGCATTTAGTTGCACTTACGCCCCCTGTGACAGCAGAGATGTGGCACTTGAAACCACAAATTTAGTACCAAAGAGAACAGTCAAAAGACATGCATTAACCATCAAGTTTTGCACTGATATTTTCAGCTGGCATACTTTATTAGCATCTTGCATTAAACTTGATAGATAAAATATTTCTCATCCGAACTTAAACCTCCATAAACCATTATTATCCAAACTTGATTCAAAAGGTGCACTACATTCTATCAACCAAATTTTCAATGATAGTCTCTCGTATTTTGACATTCAGCCCAGAAGTAAAATTCATGATTGTTATTGTGAAGCTATGCATTAGCACGTTTTAAATCTCAGAGCAGATAACTAGCAATCATTCATCTATTAAAACCAGTTATGAACTGATTGCATGAAAACTACTAGTTGCATCTGAACTACTTGCATATACAAAATTGAAGCAAAGCATGCAAAAAGATGGATAGAAGGCAAGAGTCAAAAGAGCATTTAGAATTTACTTACTCGCCAGCCTTCTCAAAGTACAAATGAATGTCCACTTCACATCCCTCACAGAATGCAAGAAATGCCTGGATTTCCATGAGATGGACAGAGGTTAAATATTATCGTGTTCACTGGAAAACACAAGGAAAAACTTCGACATAAAAGACAGTCCTAAATGTGACTCTGATAGCATTTCAGCAACTAGGTGGACCCATTTTAAGGAAATGGAGATAAGTTTTGAGTGTGAAGTCATATGTTCAAGTACTTTTAGCTGCACTTAAGACGCAAATGTCTTGATAGATAATATAATAAAAAACGAATCAGATGGAACACCTTCAACTCTTTGACAGCAAAAGTCACGTCTACTGGGTTGCCATTATGAGCATACTCCACAAACTCTTCCGCAGGATCTATCCACAGCTGAGTGTGCAGCAAAGAGTCGTTCTCTGCAACCAGAATCTGAACCATGATAATCTTCTCCATATTCGATTGAAAAGAATAAAGTTAATCTCTACCTTTGGTAGGATCAATGTAGCTTCGAAACTCAACAGCTTTCCCACCAAATTCACTTGCAGCATCAGAAGGATCGGAGTTGCGTTCCGTTGCAATGATAGTAATTTCCTGAAGGGATGACTGAAAATTTGCAAGCAATCTGTTCAGATCACGAGGCCTCACTACAAAACTGCTCGGGTATTTTCTCCTATCCAGAGATAATTGTTGTATGTCGGGGTCAACATTGCAAGTAATCCAGTATGTTTTCTTAATGCCTGCATGCATATGACAACATCATATATGCATGAATAAAAACTCACAGTTGGCGCAGTGAGATAAACATGTATCTCTACATGGTCCAGCTTCTTATCAAATTAATGCAGGTTTGACAGCTGCCAGACTCCGATTCTTGTTACAGTTAGATAACATACTGAATAGTATTTACTTAGCATGACTGAGTCGCAAAGACTTAAGATGTTAAGTGGCCAACCCAAAAAAAGAAAAAAAGGAGGAAGTAAAAGTGGTAGACATTGGAATCTAATTTATAACATAAACTTCTCCATCTCTTTATTCTGGATTCATTGGCCTTATAGGTCATGTTGGGGCACTGCAAAATCCCTTTGACAGAGTTTGCGCTGCCTTTACATGATGAGAAATTATAAAAGCTCATCTCCGTGGACACATATGACATGATGAATACATGCTTCTCACAGCATCTTGCAGCAATTTTCTCTCAATGAACATGTCAGTTTCAAGACTTCATTTCTGCTGTTTTCCATAGAATTGGAGCAAGATTATTTTTAGGGCAAAAGAAGGAATCTGCTAACTTTTCTATCTATGCCACGAGCTTGCAATCCTAACCATCAAATACTCCATTTCCAACATAATGAATATAGAGCACCATGCACCCAACTGAAAGGTCTTTACCATTGAAGCACTGCAGAGACCATTGAACTTTTGATGCATTGATGTCTGGTAATTGCACACTCAGATAATCAATGTTTGTAATAGGTGTTCTAAGAACAGAACAGACAGCCTGCACAAGGCATTTTGTAAGTATTTGTAAGTTGCTTACAACTATAAACTGACAAACAAACTAGAAAGATGAGCAACGACAATATACCTTTAGAAGAACGCTGCATTGAACCTGTGCACCAGATACTGTAAACACGTCAAAGAGGTCTGGCTTGAAGGTTATCAATTGATATGCAGATCTTGACGAATTAAGTGCGTGAAAGGAAATCTGGAGGCCAAATATGAATATGAGAACATTAATCTGATAAATACGAGTAAGAAGGTAATATTTGCACACGCGGATGAAAACTATTGCAATTCCAATACATCAAGTGCCAAACATTGAGCTTAGAAGTTGGCACTTCTATTGTCATGCAAAGTATGGTCACACGAGATATGCTAGGAAGCGCAATCGTGCCTTCACTTATTGAGTGTTGCAAAGCTCCACATGATACCATCAGAGTAACTAGAAAAATCAGCAAGACAGAATAGCAGCACCCGTCCATAGGGCTTTTCTGCTATGGTTTCACCAGTCGACGTTTTCCGCGAGTAGTGCTGATAGTTCTCCTAGCTATAGCAGTGAATTGCCGTAGCCTTACGATCTAATGACCTTGAATCACCCTATCGACAGCATCAGATTCTTTTAGCCACTTCAGGTTTTTATGCACGTAAAGTCGTAAACATCGTCGACAGGGCCAAACACGACCTAGGTCAACAAATTTCTGCATCAAATCCCCCGCCAATAGCTCCACGCACTCGGCAATCGGTGCAAGGACTCTCAGAATTTCTCAATCGGACTCCGCATCGAGCGAAACGCGCCAATGCCTAACACAGCATCACAGCATCTAAACGAAGCATAGCTCAGCAGGGCGCACGAAGAAGCAACTGCTGTAGCTATTTTCACTCGATGGGGATGAAGCTGAGGAACGACGATCGACATGGATTTCAGTGGCGACACGCCGGAGCTGTGGGCGAGAGAGACGACGGAGAAGAAGAAGAAAAAGTGCTGGAAAGAAATGGATAGAATGACCTGGGAAGGGGAAGCTTGGATGGCGAGGTCGTTGCCGACGCGGGAGAGGCATGTGATGGAGCGGGCCAAGGTCTTCAAGGCGTTGCCGCTCAGGGTGAACTCCATTTTTTCGACTTCTTTCCTCTCCTCTCTTCAGTGACGCTACAGATTTTTATGAGGTGGCCGCTGAAAAATTGGCGGGATGGTGAATCGATGATATAGCAAAGTTAATTATCATTTTTGGCCCCCAAATATACGATTACATCACTGATGTTTGCCCAAGTGAGCAAGTCAGGTTTTTAAGTTTCATCGTTAGATAGCATTGTCGCATACATCACAACTTGTAACTCGAAGGGAAATCACAAAAATGGTTCATGTATAAGTATTCCCACTTAATTTTGATCCTAATACTTTATTTTTGTCACATATTTAATCGGTGAACTAATCTTCAATTTTGATTTTAGGAAAAATGTCGATTTCTTCATCCAAATGCAGACAAAAGATGCTAAAGATTGTTATAAAGCATTAGCATGTCATAATAGTGCAAAACCATTGGGCACCCGTGTGTTGTTGTGGAAAAACAATTTATCATATAGTTTGACACATCAAAAAATGATGAATAGTTTTTCTTAGCCCGGCTCGACAGCTGCATCCATTATCATTAAGTACATTTACATAAATCATCTAGGATAGATGATATTTGTGATTATTAGAATGCTTTAATTGCCACTTAATTCAATATTAATTAGTCTAAAGTGATAGAAAAAAAAATGCTCGTCTCGCATCCTTCTATAAACATGTAGGTCCATGCAAATAATTAAATATCCAATTGTTTCAATCAATCCTGCTTAAAATTATATTTTTTCACAGTAACTTCATAATATTTTTCCTTTTTTATGAAAGAATACCCATTTTGAAGTTTTAGGAGCCCTAGGATTTCATTAAAAAATAATAGCAACTCTAAAATAAAAAGAACAAACCTACAGATCTTTTTTTCTTTATCTTGTTGAATTTTCCTCCTCTTCAAAGGATTAATCATCTTAAAAAAAGGATTAATCAACAAAGATAGCCAAAAGGTACATATTTTTCTTATTATTGATAAATGAAAAGAACTTAGATAAGAAGAAGAAAAATAGAAATATGAAGGAAAAAAAATTCAAGGCAAATGAGGGACTTGATGATTTTTTGTCACTTTTTATTATATATTCATGGTTCAATAAAGTATCAATACATAAAAGGCAAAGTAACCATATCATAGCATGTAACAAATTTTTTTTCACCATGTATCTATTGTCAAATACTAATTACATGTGCACAATGCAATGGTCTAATTATATATAGGTACATATATCATCATTATTCATGTGATTGGAAAAAATATAAACAAAATATAAAGATTAGAAAAGTCAAAAGATAATTAAAAGAAATATGAAAGAGCCGGGAGATTCTAACCTGCTCCCTCCAACCAACCAAAAAAATCAAAAAGCCTCCGCCATCCGCCCTCCGTCCTCCGCTTGCGTTTCCAACCGCGGGCCCCACAATTTAATTGTGATAGGTTCGGTAATAAGAGGACAGACAGCCGATGAAAGAACAAATGAAAAAAAAAAATGAAACATTTGAACAGTGGCCCGAGCAGCAACTTTTGACTATTTGGTCCATTTGAATTAGCATTACAAGGGCTAACTTGTCCTTCATAAAATGATCATTCCACTATAAATGGGCAATAGTCAAAAGACTCAAACCAAATACGCTAATACACGAGCAGAAGCGATAATATTAGATACCTAAAGAAAGCCTGACTAGAATCGTATATACAAATTTCTTTGTGTGAATTGCCTTTGATAACTTGTTCAAATTGGGTGAACTAACATATTGATTTGGCATTTACCACAGCAATTTCTGTTTGCATATGGAAGAAAATATTTGAAACAAGGATTGAAAGTTGGGCAAAGGGCTAAATCAATAATAAAATAAAGGATGGCGACTAATTAAACATTGACAATGCTTCATCGACCATTTTATAATTTATTTTGAACGAATATATTTTCATTTCGCGTTAGTGCTACTTGAATACCTCCACACTTGTCAACATATTTAGTCAATATTTGATCACTTATATAATTTTTTCTTGATAACTGGAAATTAATTTATTGACCTGATTCGTTACAAGATAAAGTATTATGATCAAAGTAGAATAGTTGCAACAGTATAGGAATCATTTTCATAAATTTTCCATGAGACGTTTTCTAATACTTTATGAATTCTTTTCTCAAAGATCATCATTCGTTTTTCATTTAATGTAGAGACATTAGTCTATTAATTAGTGGTAAACTCACAAGCCATGTGACTAGTTTTCTTTATCAATTATAAAAAATGCTAAGGCAAGAAAGGGTAATACTTGGAAAACTGAAATTACTTTGTAAAATTTGAATTATGGCGATATGATAAATTTTAAGTGAATATCTACTCTCTCTAAGTAGAAGGCTGCCCTCAGCAAAAGAAAGAATCGAAACCCGAATCCATATATTATCTTCCCATCTCATTTTTGCCAAGCAATTTTGACCACGGTGTACATAACCATGGCGGTTTGTTCTGGCAATGTTGGTCGAATCGCCATTGGTATACAAGTCCCTGACGGCTCAAAGTAAGGATTCCTTCATGGAATTACGAAGTTATTTTTTTATTTTTTATTTTAGCGTGAGCTGCATGATTTTCTCCACACTAGCAATTAATATCAACAAAAATACTTGTTATACGACAGTGTTTTGCGGAACCTCAAGTCATCAAGAAATGTGTTCCACGGATCGTTTTGTTAAGCACACTTCTCAATTACTTTCAAAAACGAAATATGTCTTAATACTTCATTAGTATGTAAAACGGGCCTTGCACATAAAATGCAAGATGCAAAGATTCAACTCTTTAAGTATCATAGGAGACAACAGTTTTTTTTTCTAGTAGCTGAAGTTATCAAGATGCGTGTTTGGAACGAATATTGTGCGTACTTCTTAATACTACAAATACTCACATGAATACATTTAGAATAGGAAAATTACCAAAAAAAGTCATAAACTTATTGCAATTGTATTAATTTAGTTATAAACTTTTTTTTTAGGCTAATTGAGTTTTAAACCTTTTGTATTTGAACCAATTCAGTTTATCCGGCTAAATTTGACCAATTGGCACTAACGTGGCACAACTAATATTGATATGGATAATTTTTAATGATATTTTACTTTTTTTTTGAAATTTTAATTATTTTTTTTCTCTTTATATATGTCCTCTTTCTTCTTCATTAGGCCGATCATTGGACTAAGGCGTCACTAGGCGACCTTGCCCTTGCCCAACAATGATGAGGTCACCTCGCTAGGCCTCCCCTCTTGGCCGATCGCCTTGGTCCGACGACTAGCCTAAGGAAGAAGGAAGAGGAAAAAAAAAAAAAAAAAAAGGAAAAAACTAATTAAAAAATTAGAAAATACATTAAAATATCATTAAAAATTGTTAACGTCAATGTTAGTTGTGTCACGTTAGCATCAATCATGCTACGTCAAAATAAGTCAAATTTGATCGGATGGATTGAACTTGCACAAATACAAAAAATTTAAGATTCAATTGGCCCAAAAATAAGTTTATGGTTGAATTGATTTGATTGTAATAAGTTTATGACTTTTTTAGTAATTTTTGCCATTTAAACCGTAAAGTTTGAATTCGAAAAGAAATTTAATGGACGGTATTGTAAATCATATCCAATAAGTGTACGGATCGTCGCGGGAATACAGCCAATGTGGCTGCATTTGGATGTATTAACAAAAAGGCCAAAAAAGGAATCTAGATAACAAATCCAAAGGGTGCTACGACCCGATTTTCAAGTCAAGGCGCTATAAAGCAGACTTGCCTTGCGGATTCGTGGGTACTGTGCGATCAAAATACAAATGGGTCCGCATCGGAAAAAAGTGCACCGTGCGATCAAAACGCAAATGGGGGGGACCCATCCCATCCGCATCGAAGACGGGATGAAATGCACCGTGGCCTTCATAGGATAAAAACCCACGGTGCGATGGAAGCAAAACGGGAAACGCGAAGTGCTGATAAAATTGCACCGTGCGATCAAAACGTGCTGATAAAAACTGCACCGTGCGATCGATGGGGTGCCGTATGAAGCTTGCACCGTGAGACCGAGGGGGTTGCCGGGCGGCACCGTGAGATGGTGGGGGGGTGCCGGATGCAAAAAATGAAATTTGCTTTTGGATCGCACGGTGCAAAATGTCGGACCTACTACTATGCCATTGGCTTTTGGATCCAAAAGCTTGTGAGAAATTGACCGGGATCCAAAAGCTTTTGGATCCAATCAATTTCTCAAAATGTCGGACCCACTACTATGCCATTACTACTATGCCATTGGCTTTTCTCAAAATGTCGGACCCACTACTATGCCATTGGCTTTTGGATCCAAAAGCCAATGGCATTGTCCAAAGCCTTTTGTGGGTCCGGATCAACATTTTGAAATTTTGGATCAAAAAGCCAAAAGCTACCGAGGCGTTTTGAGAAATTTTCAGAATCGACTCACAAGGTAGGTGCCCAAGCCAAGATATGCCCACCGGCCCTCACTACTTGTTCTTCCCCTGCAGCACTTCGTTCACGAGACAGCAATCTACAAACACTTGAAGAAACCATATTTTCAGGAAGAGGAGAGATCAGGCAAAGACGGAAGGTTAATGGAGAACAGCAGTCCAGCTGATCACGGTGGTCGGAGGTAAGCCTCAGGGACCTTGAATATATAAAAAAGCATTGTCCACACAGCTCCGTCTGTAAGTTTGAGGATTCTGAGGAAAACTCATGTCAATCTTGACGTTGATTCCTGTTTCTATCTCTGACCACGTCACACTGTATATACTAATACGTGCTGTTTTATGGCGAAGAAACCTGCATTTTAGTCGTTGTATGTGCTACTTAAGAGCCCAGGGAATCTTTCACTTGCCTGTAGAAAAATGGTCTGTTTCTCGCGTTAGATGGTGAGAGTTGGGTAGGAACACCAATTTATACCATCTGATTTTTTTCTCTGTTCGTTTTTTCCTTTTATTGATTGAGATGTTCATAATGATTCAAATCTCAAAGAGCAGAAATGGGTTCTACTCAGAGCAGAGTATGTACTCAGGGGCATATCTGGTGTCTGCAAAATGCCTTCTTGTAGTTATTGACCCTTTTTTTCCCATGTGAATTGGTAAACTTTCATGATATCCATTTGGTAATTAAATACAGTAGGACTCATACCAGGAATAATCCCTCTCAAGTATGCACACCATTAAAACAGCTGAGTTCGTCCGAGAAAAGTGAAGTCCATAATAATTGCCATTTCTTTTTGAAAATCACGAAGTTGGAAAAAATGTCAACCTTCTCCTAAAGTTACTGGGCGAGAGGGAAAATTCTGTCACGCTGATGAAGATACACGACTGTATATGCACTCCGCAGCTTTCTTTTGTCTTGAGAAACTCATATTGAGAACACCGTATAAATCGAAAGTCTTCTTAGCTTTCCCTCCTAAGAAAAGAGAAGACATCCAGTTAGCTTTACCCTGTTTTTACCCAGTAAACAGGGGGCTTACCTGGTAGTTTTGTGCATCTGGGGGGTCTTGTTTTTGTGAAAGTGTTGTAAGAGAAGGTTACGAAAAGTTTATAGGTGTCAAGGAAGTATCCCTGATACTATGATGCTCCAGTTTGTTGAAACGAAGAGTTTTTCTCTAGCTTAATTGGTTTTATAGATGGGCTATACTCCGGTGGTACATGCATAGGTTAGACTCCTGCAATGCATACACTCATTAGCTATGATTTGCACCAGAAGCCTGGTGTCATATTGCATCAAATTTCCTTTAGAACTTAGATTGGTAGTTCTTGAAAGCTTTTGAAAAGACTGCCGTCTTATGCGATGCAAAGAGCTCAAAACTCGAGCTTTTCCCAAAGACTGTACGGACACTAAAAATGGTTTGCTGATTTTATTTCTTAGACGTGGAGCAGAGTATGCAGATGGAATTGCTGCAATTCATTTCGTGGAGAAGATCCTGCTGAAGATTATGGTTGGTGCCATTGGAATCATGGGCATTCCAGCCATCACTAACCTTAAAATCATCGTGTGTATCTACACAGTGCTTGTAATCATCGGGCAGTTATTAATTCTCAAGATAGGAAGGCAAGATGTGGACCCAAGGTTCCGACTTACATCTACTCGCATCTCTATTGTTCTCGGATGTGTCAGGTGCTGCCTTTTGATATACATTCCACTTCATGTCATGCCTTGGCCGATTTTCGTTCTTCGTGTTCTCGAGTTGATGAACCCATGAGCATTCATCGCAAATTAGAGAATAATGATCGTTTTTGGTTTTCCTAATATTGTGGTTTGATCTTTGGGAAGTTGGTATTGATGTGTATTGTGCTAATGTTGGTCAGGACATGAATTTTGTGTTGTAATATTATTACCTATGGGACATGAATCTTGTGTTGTATTGTTATTGCCTCTTTTATTATTTTTTTGTCAAAATACTATTATTACCTTGAATATCTTATATATGTAGAAAGTATAATATATGATGTGATGAAGATAATGGTTTGACTTAGTTAAGAACCCAGTGCAATACAATGAAGTTGGAGACATGTGAGATTTTTTTCTTTGACTAGAGAGAAATTAGGGAATTGATTCATAAAAATAATGACATTATCCTCGTTCCCTAAACTTCTTATCCACGAATTGCAATTTAGATGTAGTTTAGTTTGTAGCCTGATCCTCATATCTACTTCAGCAATATTCTAGATAGATACCATCTCGAATGAAACTTCGACTCACAAATGAAAACTACTAAATCTAGCATAAAGGAAGCATGTAACATATGGGAGAGGGAATAAACCGACCATAAATTCTTCAACGAAAGATTTACCCATTTGAGAATAAAACGGACTCACATTAGAAGAGTGAAATGCATGACCTTTTGTATGTTGAGACGTATTTGGAAGAAATTGAAAAGGAAGACAGTAATTTTGCTTCAATCCGAGTATAGACATGTAAGAATAGACGACGATGACTAGGAATTTTTTGTATTTGGTGTTCACGTGATAAAAGGGTTGCGAGGCAGAGATTTCCTGAGAGATGGGCCTGATCCATTAAGATGAGAGTTAAATGGGGACATTCAAAAGCCCAAAGCAAATCACTAGAAATTCCGTTTGCGTGCCCCTTGTCTTGTTTGATCGCAAGCAACTCACAGATGGGCAAGTGCTAGAACAAGAAGTTGTACCCCCAAGATTTGTTCTCAATTTTATTTTATTTTTTAATCATTTTCCTGTTTCTCTGGTTAAAGAAAAAAAAATCCTTGTATCTCCAATTTCATTTAAATAAGTAGTGCCATTGTCTTCATCATCATATATTTTTGCAATGTTATGTAAAAAATGTTTGAGGTAATAATAGTACAACACGAGATTCTTGTTCGAGCTGGAATTGGCAAGATGCACATCAAAATACCAACTCTGCAAGAAGCATACAACAACATTAGGAAACTAAAAACCGTCACCATTCTCCAATTAATCCTTAGGTTTGAATTTCAATGGGATCATCAATATCAAGACATGGGAATAAGAATCAATCAAGGCATGTCACCAAGCAAAGTGTAAATCAACATACCGCGTGCAGCACATTTGAAAGCAACAGACATAAGAGCGTGCACAAGTTGGAATCTTGGGCTAATTGTCTTCCTATCTTGAAAATTAATTTCCATCATATGTTTTTGACCAATGTGTAGATAAACATGACAAGTGCAACGGTAATGTTGGCTGGACCTGTGTAGCTATGCATGTCCCTAATGGCTAGAAGTGAGGCCTCATTCATGGAATCGAGATGGTCGTCATATATTGCAGCAATTGTAATCACAAGTTATGCTCCATATCTTTGAATTAATATAAGGAAACTACTTGTTAGACGCTAGTTTTTTGCAAAATCATAAGTTGTGATCTCTTTCTACATCATACAACATGACAATTTTTCCAAAAGCTATCAAGATATGAGTCTACAATAAACATCAAGCAATTCCCAAAGCCTGTTAACTAATAAACTCGAAGAAACATATCAAGATTTACCAGTTTAAGTTTCAAAAGGAAAATTAATTCGTGGTATGATGTTAAGCTTCTGGTGCAAATCATAGCTAATGAGTCTATGCATTGCATGAGTCTAACCTCTGTATGCACTGCAGGAGTGTAGCCCACCTATTGATCCACCACTACTTAAGCTGATGAAAGCTCTTCTTTTGGACTAAATGTAACATCGGAGTACAAGCGACACCTCCTTAACTCCTTCAAACTTTCCTAAATCACTCCGATAAGACTTATGCACAAAACAACCAGGGAAGCTCCCATGCTTCCCGGGTTGAAACTAAGTAAAGCTAATCGCAGGTCTTGTCTTTTCTTTGGAGGAAAAGCTAACAAGAATTTACATTGCTCTTTCTATAAGTTTCACTGGGCAAAGGAAAGAAATATAACATATATACAATCGTGTCTCTTCATCAACATACAGAATTTTCCCACCAAGTAACTTTAAAAGAAGGGTAGCATTTTTTTTTTCCAACTATGTAATTAAAAAAAACAGTTAATTATGTTATTTCATTCTCTTCAGACAAACTCTGTCGTTTGGGATTATTGCTGCTATGAATCCAACTGTGTTCAATGACCAAATGAATGTCACCATCGATCGGGTGGTCTTGTTTTGTGCATCTAGGGGGTCTTATTTCACTCTCTTCAGTTAATTTAGCTTTACCCTGTTTTTACCCAGTAAACAGGGGGCTTACCTGGTAGTTTTGTGCATCTGGGGGGTCTTGTTTCGGTGAAAGTGTTGTAAGAGAAGGTTACGAAAAGTTTATAGGTGTCAAGGAAGTATTATGATGTTCCGATTTGTTGAAACGAGCAGTTTTTCTCTAGCTTAATTGGTTTTATAGATGGGCTATACTCTCGTGGTGCATGCATAGGTTAGACTCCTGCAATGCACACACTCGTTAGCTATGATTTGCACCAAAAACTTGGTGTCATATCACATCAAATTTCCTTTAGAACTTAAATCGGTAGTCCTTGAAGGCTTTTGGAAAGACTGCCGTCTTTTGTGATGCAAAAAGAGCTCAAACTTGAGTTTTCCAAAAGACTGTACACTAACAAATGGTTTGTTGATTTTATTTCCAAGACCTGGAGCAGAGTATGCAAATCGAACTGCTACAATTCATTCCCTGGAGAAGATCCTGCTAAAGATTATGATTGATGCCATCGGAATCATGGGTATTTCAGCCATCACTAACTTTGAAGCCATCGTGTGTATCTACACCATGCTTGTAATCATCAGGCAGTTAGTAATCCTTGATATGGGAAGGCAAGATATGGACCCAAGGTTCCGACTTATGTCCGCTTGCATCGTTGTTATTCTCGGATGTGTCAAGTGCTATCTGTTGATGTACATTTCGCTTCGTGTCATGCCTTGGCTGATTTTCGTTCTCCACGTCCTCTAGTTGATGAACCTATAAGCATTTATCGTGAATTAGAGAATTGTGACCGTTTTTGGTTTTCCTTATATTGTGGTTTGCTCATTGGGAAGTTGGTATGATGTGCATTGTGTTGATGTTGGTCCGGGCACAAATCTTGTGTTGTACTATTATTACCTTTGGGACATGAACCTTGTATTGTAATATTATTACTTTGAACATCTTATATATGTAGAAAGTATAATATGCGATGTAATCAGGAAATGATACCTGAACCTGGTATTGTAATATTATTACTTCAAACATCTTATATATATAGAAAGTATAATATGTGATGTAATCAGGATAATGGTACCGCTTAGTTAAGATCCCAATGCAATACAATGAAGTTCGAGACACATGGGATTTTTTTCTTTGACTAGAGAGCAATAGGGAATTGATTAGAAATGATCACATTATCCTCATTTCCAAATCTTCGGATCCACGAATTGCAATTTAGACGTATTTTGTAATTTGATCCTCATATCAACCTCAGCAATATTCTAGATAGACACTATCTCGAATGAACTTCGACTTACTAATGAAAAATACTAAGGCTGACATAAAGAAAGCATGTAATATGCGATAGAGGGAAGAAACCGGTCATAAATTCTACAATGAAAGATTTACCAATTTGAGAATAAAGCGGAGTCACATTAGGAAAGCGAAATGCACGAGCTTTTGTACGTTGGAAGAAATTGAATAGTGAGACCCAGTAATTTTGCTTCAATATAAGTATAGACATATATAGATAGGTGTCGATGACTAGGAACTTTTGGTTTTTGGTGTTTATGTGTTAATAGGGCTGGGAGACAGAGATTTCCTGGGAGATGGGCCTGATCCGTTAAGATGAAGAGTCAAATGGGGACACTCAAAAGCCCAAAGCATATCACAATAAATTCCATTTGTTTGCACTTTGTCTTATCTGGTCGTGAGCAACTCATAGTTGGGAGTGTCGGAACGCCAAGCCGTACCCCAAGATTTGTCCTCTTTCCTTTTTTCGTTTTGTTTGATATATCCGAATTTTTATTCTTGATATTCCTAGTGACTCAAACTTTCAGTGCAGACAATACAGTTATGTATTCAATGACTGTAAATCTTTCGAAAAGTAAAATTTATTGTTGATAGTCATTGACCATTTTTCCTGGATGTGGATTTTTTATCCCACGAAACCACGAGTGTGAGAACATATTTCACCCGTTGATGAAACATACTTTTGTAATATGTGAACTTCTTTGTTTGGTAAGTATCATGAGCTCCCACATTAAACAAATTCATAAAAAGTAGTAAGTAGTTTGCGAGATAGATAGAAGGAAACAAACTTTCATTGATCCACTTTTTGCGTTTCAATAGGGTTGGCACCAGCCCTTGCAAAATTAAGATTCAAAAAATAATTAAGATTGAAATTAGACAATACTTCATCAACCATTTTATAATTTCTTTTGAATGAATATTTTTTCATTTCATGTTAGCGCTACTTGAATACCTCCGCACTTAGTCAACTTATTTAGTATTAGAGTATGAGTAGATTAGGATGACAACAAAAAAAAGTCAATGTTTGATCACCTATATAATTTTTTCTTGATGGCTGGAGATTAATTTATTGACCTAATCCGTTATAAGATAAAGTATTATGATCAAAATAGAATTGTGGCACGAGTCTAGGAACTATTTTCGTAAGTTTTCCATGCTACCTTTTCCAATAGTTTATGGATTCTTTTCTCAAGGATCATCATTCATTTTTCATTTGATGTAGAGAAATTAGTCTATTAATTAGTGGTAAACTCGCAAACCATGCGACTAGTTTTCCATATCAATTATAAAAAATGCTAAGGAAAGAAAAGGTAATACTTGTAAAACTAAAATTACCTTGTAAATTTTTAATTATGGTGATATTATTTGTTGTTAGTGGATATCCACTCTCTCTAAGTAGTACCGAAAAAGGCCGCCCAGGTCCAAATATTGTCTTCCCATGTCATTTTCGCCGAGCGATTTTGACCATAGTGTGCATAACCACGGCGGTTGTTCTGGCAACGTTGGTCGGATCGCTATGGGTATACAAGTCTCTAATGGCTTTAAGTAAGAATTCCTCCCTGGAATCAAGCAGTTAGTCTTTTTTATTTTAGCATGAGCTGCATGCTTTGCTCCACACTAGGAATTAATATCAACAGAAATACTTGTTATATGATAGTGTTTTGTGGAACCTCAAATGATCAAGAAATGTGTTCATGACTCGTTTTGTTAAGCGAAATATGTTTCAATACTTCACTAGTATGTAAAACGGGCCTCACACATGAAAAGTGAGATGTAAAGATTCGAATCTTATAATATTATAGAAGACAACAATTTTTTTTTTTTCTAGTAGCTAAAGTTATCAAGATACATGTTTAAAATGAATATCGTGCATACTTCTTAATGATACAAGTTACAAATACTCACATGAACACATTTGGAATTGCAAATCTAAATTCAAGAAGAAAGTTAATGTGCGGTGTTGTAAATCATATTCAATGAGTGTACGGACCGTTGAGGAGTATAACCTATATGGCTGCATTTGGATATATTAACAAAAAGAAAAATAGAAAAAACAGAAAACAAACCTTGGGAAAGCACATGGGTGCTACGAGCCGTTGTTGCCCCGACCCGACCCTTCAAGTCAAGGCGCCAAAAAGCATACTTGCTTTCCGGTTTGCCGTGTGTGCGTGGGGGGTAGCCATCAAAAAGCGAGTGGTCCACAAAAATGTGCAACCAATTGTGAAAAATTGGATGGGGTCAATCAAAATCGGGTGGGACGCAAACCGTACCCCTAGCCAAGATACCCATGGCGGCCACTGCTTATTCCCCTAAATCACTTCGTCCTTGACACAGCAATCTGCAAAACACTTGAAGAAACCACATTTTCAGGAAGAGAAGGAGAGATCAGGCAAAGTCGGAAGGCTAATGGAGAACAACAGTCCAGCTGATCACGGTGGTCGGAGGTAAGCCTCAGCGACCTTAAATATATAGAAGAAAGCACTGTACACCAGCTCCGTCTGTAAGTTTGAGGATTCTGAGGAAACTCCTGTCAATATCTTGATGTTCTTTCCTGTTTTTATATCTGATCATGTCACACTGTATATGCCATTAAGTGAATGCTATTTTAGGGCGAAGAAACCCGCCATAAAGGCACAGGGAAATTCTGCAACTGCCTTTTCACTTACCTGTAGAAAAATGGCCTATTTATCACGTTAGATTTCGAGACTCGGTTTGGAACACCCATTTATACCATCCGGATATTTTCTTCTGTTCATTTTTTCCTTTTATTGATCGAGATGTTCATAATGATTTGAATCTCAAAGAGCAGAAATGGGTTCTGCTCAGAGCAGATTATGTACTTAGGGGCACATCTGGCAATTAAATACAGTAGGATTCATACCGGGAGTAATCCCTCTCAAGTATGCACACCATTAAAACAGCTGACTTCGTCCCAGAAAAGTGAAGTCCATAATAATTGCCATTTCCTTTTGAAAATAACGAAGTTGGAAAGAATGTCAACCTTCTCCTAAAGTTACTGGGTGAGAGGGAAAATTCTGTCACGTTGATGAAGAGACAGGGCTGTTTTTGCACTCCGCAGCTTTCTTTTGTCATGAGAAACTCTTATTGACAACACCGTATTAATTGAAAGTGTTCTTAGCTTTTCCTCCTAAGAAAAGAGAGGACATCTAGTTAGATTTACCCTATTTTTACCCGGTAAACAGGGGGCTTACCTGGTAGTTTTGTGCATCTGGGTGCTCTTGTTTTTGTGAAAGTGTTGTAAAAAAAGGTTATGAAAAGTTTATCAGTGGCAAGAAGACATCCCTGACACAATGATTTTCCAGTTTGTTGAAAAGAAGAGTTTTTCTCTAGCTTAGTTAGTTTTATAGATGGGTAATACTCCTTTAGTGGATACATAGGATAGACTCCAGCAATGCATACACTCGTTAGCCATGATTTGTACCAGAAGCTTGGTGTCATATCACATCAAATTCCCTTTTAAACTTAAATTGGTAGTTCTTGAAAGCTTCTGGAAAGACTGCTGTCTTATGTGATGTGAAAAGAGCTCAAACTTGAGCTTTCCACAAGACTGTACACTAATGAATGGTTTGTTGATTTTATTTCCCAGACCTGGAGCAGAGTATGCAGGTCGAATTGCTACAATTCATTTCTTGGAGAAGGTCCTGTTGAAGATTATGATTGGTGCCATCGGAATCTTGGGTATTCCAGCCATCACTAACCTTGAAACCATCGTGTATATCTACACAGTGCTCGTTGTCGTCGGGCAGTTACTAATCTTCAAGATGGGAAGGCAGGATATGGACCCAAGGTTCCAACTTATGTCCGCTCGCATCGTTATTGTTCTTGGACGTGTCAGATGTTGTTTGCTGATGTACATTCCGCTTTGTGTCATGCCTTGGCCGATTTTCATTCTTCACGTCCTCGCGTTGATGAACCCATGAGCATTTATCGAGAGAATTGTGACCGTTTTGAGTTTTCCTAATATTGTGGTTTGCTCTTTGGGAAGTTGGTATTGATGTGTATTGTGTTAACGTTGGTCAGGACATGACTTTTTGTTGTACTATTATTACACTTGGGACATGAATATTGTGTTGTACTGTTATTACCTTGAATATCTTATATATGTAGAAAGTATAATATGTGATGTGATGAAGATAGTGGTACCACTTAGTTAAGATCCTGGCGCAATACAATGAAGTTGGAGACACATGGGATTTTTTTCTTTGGCTACAGAGAAATAGGGGAATTGATCCATAAAATTTGAGAATAATCATATTATCCCGTTCCCTAAGCTTCTGATCCACGAATTGTAGTTTAGATGGAGTTCGTAACTTGACCCTCATATCCAACTTTAATAATATTCTAGATAGACACCGTCTTGGATGAATTTCGACTCACCAATAAAAACTACTAAGTTTGGCATCAAGGAAGTATGTAAAATATGGAGAGGGAAGAAACCGACCGCAAATTCTTCAACAAAAGATTTATCCATTAGAGAATAAAGCGGAATCATATTAGGAAAAGGGAGATGCATGATATTTTGTATATTCAGGCATATTTAGAAAATACAGAAAAATGAGACACGGTAATTTTGCTTCAATCTAAGTGTAGACATAGATAGATAGGCGTCAATGAGTGGGACTTTTTTTGTTTTTTGTGTTTATATGTTAAAAGGGTTGGGAGACGGAGATTTTCTGGGAGATGGGCCCGTCAAATGGGGACACTCAAAAGCTCAAAGCAAATCACAAGAAATTCTGTTTGCTCGCACCTTGTCTTGTTTGATCAGGAGATTCTCGGGGAGTGTTGGAACACAAAAGTTGCACCCCCAAGATTTGTTATCTATTATTATTATTATTATTATTATTATTATTATTTTTGTTAATTTATCCGGATATTATTCCTTGAATCAATTTCCCTATTTCTCTCTAGTCATTGACCAAAAAAATCATTGTTTCTCCAATTTCATTGAATTGCATTAGGATCTTAACTAAGGGTGCGTTTGTTTCAATAAAAGTAGTTTCGCGGAAAGTGTTTTCCGGACTTTTTGCTGTTTATTTTTCCAAAAACGATTTAGTCAATGGAAAATATTTTTCGGTCAACATAAATATTATGTATTGTTTTAGGAAAATGAATTCCTGTGCATGGGAAAAGGGAAAACGCTTTCCCTCTTTATCAGGTATTTAGGTCATTTCATTTTTATTAGGTTATCTCTGTCATTTTCTTTTATTCTCCAAAATCTCTCTCTTTTTTTTCTTTTTTTTTACACTAGTGTAAATTGTTAGTTTAAATGTTATTCAATTATTTTCCTAATGCGATATAAACGCCCAAAAACATTTTTAATCACATATCATCAAACACAAAAAACTAATCATTTTCCATGAAAATGATTTTCTGAAAAATATTTTTCAAAAATGGTACGATTTCCACGAAACAAACGCACCCTAAGTAGTACTATTGTTTTCATCATCATATATTTTTGCAATGTTATGTAAAAAGTGTTTAAGGTAATAATAATGCAACATGAGGTTCATGTCCAGGCTAGTATTGGCAAGACATACATCAAAACCAACTTTACAAGAAGCATACAACAACATTAGAAAAATCAAAAGCTGTCACCATTTTCAATTAATCCTCAAGTTCGAATTCGAATGAGCGTGTCAACATCAAAATATAGGGAATGAGGATCAACCAAGGCATGTCACCAAACAAACTACATATCAGCAGACTGCACGTGACACATCTGAGAGCAATAGAGATGGGAGCATATGCAAGTCGGAACCTTGGACCAATCTCTTGCCTTCCTATTTCGAAAATTAATTTCCGCCGGATGTATTTGACCAATGTGTATATAAGCATGACTAGTGCAATGATATGTTGGCTGGACCTATATGGGTACACATGTCCCTGATGGCTCGAAGTAAGGTCTCTTCCATGGAATCAAGACAGTAGTTAAATATTACAGCAATTCGAATACAAACTGTGTTCTATATCTTCGAATTAAAATAAGCAAACTACTTGTTAGATGCCAGTTTTTCACAAAAAAAGCTTAAGTTGTGAGCTCTTTCTGCATCATACAAGATGATAGTTTTTCAAAAAGCTATCAAGATACTCGTCTTCAATGACATCAAGTGTTTCCCAAGGCCTCTTAATTAATAAACTTGCAGAAACGCATAAAGAACTACCATTTTAAGTTCAAAAGGAAAATTGATTCGTGGTATGATGTCAAGCTTTCGGTGCAAATCAGTGCATGAGTCTAACCTATGCATGCACTGTAGGAGTGTAACCCATCTATTGATCTATGACTAATCAAGCTTACGTAAGCTCTTCCTGTGGATAAAATTTAACGTCGGAGTACAAGGGATTCCTCGTTAACTCCTTCAAACCTCCGACAACACACTATGCACAACACAAAACCCCCCATACGCTCAAAACTACCCGGGAAGCTCCCATGCTTATAGAATTGTAAGACCTCAATCCCTTGCGTCCCTCAGAATTGGTGGTTCTGAGCAATATCAATAAAGTACACCCAATGATTCGGGTTGATTTTCATCTCCCCATTGTGGACCCCCAAAGAAACGGAGAATCCCACGACTAATTTTGGTTTAGTACAAGTATAGACATATATTGATATATCTCCATGACTAAGATTTTCTTTTTTTTTAATATGCTCGAAAAGGGTGGGAATTAGAGATTTCCTGGGAGATGGGCGTGATCCATTGAGATTCAGGGGAAGTAAGCCGCCCCAACTCCTCAGCATTTATCTTTTTTATGCCTTTTTCTTTGGCCACAGTGATGTCCAGCTCTATTTGCTCGGCCATTTTGGCTGGATGCACATCTCTCACCGATGAACTGCTTCGTCTCATCTCAGCTTCTGTTGTGCAGATTCTCATCTCTTTTGATATCCTTTCCTTCTAACTCGAGGCAACTTTTTATCATTAAAATGACATCAAAGATCACAATTCATCAAAATCTAGCTCGGTTTTTTCATTTGCAAATGAACCTGCAACTTTTGAATACAGTATATCCGGTGAACAACCCAGGAAAGGTTAGAAAAGGCGAGAATGAGTAACAAGAAAAATCTGGATTCGTGGGTCTTTTGAATCTCCTCGTACCAAAACCGAGTTTAAACTCCAGTTGCTATTTGACAAAGCATATTAATAATAGTCTATTAAAATAAAGTATGGATCTCTCTGATAGGAATTCTAAGGCTAGAGAGTACAACGGAGGATTTTTGATGTCACAGAAGGCGATGCCCATGGGTTTCGAGTCCAAAACTCTCAGAAGAAATCATTGACTCTTGGATTGGAAATTGGTAAATTAGAGCATTTCTTGGAGCTTCTCATAATTTGGTCTTTCATCTTAGGGATTTTGTTGGGATGGAATTGCATTATTTCTGCACCACAATAAACTTGTCAAGTTGATCATCTCATACCAAAGTGAGATTGGACGAGCAAAATTAAACAGCAGCATAACTGAAATTGACACTTCTTTTGAAATTATATTGAACCACTAAATGAATGTTTGTCTCTTCTTATAGCGCTCAAATCTATTTTCTGTTGGAAAAATCATTAGATGTCGACGACTAAGGCTATATTTTAAATACGGTGGGAGAATAGAGATCTTCTAGGAGATCGGAAGAGAGGCCGGCGACCGAGCAAGGTGAGCTTGAGGTGTGGCCGGCGACCGGCCAAGGAAGGAGAGAACACATAAACAAAAAAAAAAGAAAAGATAATTTAATAATCAATTTTAAAAAATAATAAATAACGATTTCAAAAAATAAAATAATAATAAAATTATTGAAAAAAAGAGTGTATAAAGGAAACTATTTTCCCAAGTGAATAGTGGAAAATATTTTTTACTTTATTTTCAAGTTTCACTTGAACATTGGAAAATAATTACGTTTTCTTGGAAAATAACTTATTAAAAAGCAATATTTTCCGCGAAATGAGTAGAGCCTTAGTTATTGTGTATTTTTCTAAGAAATAGTTAGTTTTTCTTGTTATTTGACATTTAAACCCACCAAAAAATTATTTTTACGATCCTTGAACATGATAAATCGTATTGTAATTTTGTATTCTTGGGTGTTGCATTTTTGACACGCTCGTCACATTTCGTTCATTTTTTTAAAAAAATTGAAAATAATAAAATAGAATCAATTACCTCCCAATCAATTGTCAATTGTTACTTTAGCGCACCCGCCGTGAAGCCAGGCTAACATCAGGACAATCCGATCCAGTCTTGCCACGATATAAATCACAAATGGGTCCCACTATACAGAATCGCTTATTAGAATGCACATGTAAGGCTATAATCCTAGGACGATGCAATCCAGTCCCTAGCCCCGAATCACAATGTCCTGCAAAAGAAGACAGAGAGTGAAAGAGAGAGAAGCCCTCGTGATGTCTTTACAGATATCTTTGATTTCGTGATGCAAATCACATTTAATTTAAATTATATTAATTGATTGATACGTCAATTCAAACTATGGTTGTTTGTCTAGACTAATCAAAAGTTAAAAATTAACTTTTATAATTTTCCGTCAATTCAAAAATACTATTCAAATTTTAAAAGATTATGAAAATATTGCATATGAATATTATCTATTATGAAAATTTTAGATGTTTAAGGTTTAAAAAAGTCAAAGGAGACGCCCATCGAGATTGTGTGAAAAGGAAAAAGTACAAATTACTGCAAGCAAGCTCTAGATATTATTATGTAGCTAGAGTGATGCATAATAATGTAATTGTAAATCATCATGGTTTCTGTACATCCTTAGAAAGTGATGGAGTTAAAAGTATTTATGCACGCGTTAACAAAAAATTACTTTTGTTGCCAAATAGAAGATTAAGGCGCACCGTGGATGGACTCGAAAGGGTCCACCCATGGAGACTTTTTCCCCTCCAAATCGCCACTTGCTTTCTTTTGATTTTTCAAACTTAACGACCAAGTCAGCCGGTATTCCACAAAAAACTCTGTGGTGGGTCCGTTCGGGGCAAAGTGAGTAACGCACCGTCACCCTCTCACAATTCTTTAATTTACAGTTGATTTTAATTTTCTAGGTGTGGAATAGCCTATGGAGTTTACCCAAACAAGCTGTGTAGAAGGGAAAAGTATAAAAAAAGTTACGAACCTATTGCATTGAGATATCAATTCAATTGTAAATTTTTTAATTAAATCAATTTAGTCCTAATTTAGTCAATTTAGGCTAGAAATTATTGACGTAGACATCAATCGTCCTATGCGAATGTGGATATATTATTTAATTTTCAAAATTTTTGATTTTTTTTTAAATTTTTTTCTATTCCTTAGCTAATAGAGGTCACTAACTAGGGCTAGGGCCGACGATGGCTAGGCGAGGCCGCCCCTCGCTAGATCTAGCGAGGGGATCCTCGCCTAGCCCTCACTAGAGGCTGGCAAGGCCCTTGACAATGGTGGCAACGACCCTGGCATGGGGTCCTCTCTTTGGGCTTTGCCAAAGGCCAGTGAGGGTGTCCGGCCCTAGCCCTTGTAGGTAGCCATCGACCTTTTCTAGTGGGCGACTGGTAGAGGGTAATCAGGGGAAAAAAAAGGAGGGAAAGAAGAAAAAAGAAAAAGAAAAAATTAATAAAAAATCTATAAAAAATATTTATGTTAGTGCCAACTGTATCACGTAGGACATACAATGTTCACGTTAGGGATTTCCAACATAAATTTATCGAAATGATTGAATTGGTACAATTATAAAAATGTTTAAGACTAAATTAGTCCAATTAAAAGATTGCTGACTAAATGAGTACGATGCGATAGATTTAAAAAAATTTAAGTACTTTTTCCCTTTATAGAAAAAAATGCAATAAGATAAGTAGTTAGATCAACAATGCTTTGGTTTTGTCACTACCGTTGTGCTTTTGAGATTGGTTTACCAAAATTAATTGGGTGATTTCTTCGTACATTACTCGAAAATGTCGCAAGATACTCATGCCTAGTGTATGGCCGAAGAGCAATGGCCATGTGTGATTAATTGCTTATTATGTATTTTCCCACATCACACAACAATAATAAATAAATCAAATCGATTGAGATGTAGGTTCTTAAATTCATGCATAAAGTTGCTTTTTTTCCCGTACTATGAAAAGAGCACCCACATTCTTGTGATTTTTTTTTTTTAAATGCGTGGAGAGAGTTAGATATAATATATAAAATTAATATAGGAAAACTATTTAACCAATGGTTAGATTTAAATTCATTGTTAGTAAGTAAGATTTTTAGAAGGTCATATCTTAACTATTTTTAAATTACAATTCTGTCCTTTTTGTTGTATCATGTCACTTTGATGTATATGAAAAAATGACATAAGCATTACATAGAGATTTTGTAAGATTCTTACAACTATAAACTAACGAAATATACCAGAAAGATCTACAATGGCACTATACCTTTGAAAGAAGGTTGTTTTAAACCTGTGCATCACATATTGCAAACACATCAAAGAGGTCTAGCTTGAAGTTAATCAATTGATAGGCAGATTTTGAAGATTTGAGTGCATAAAAGGAAAACTGGAAGTCAAATATGAATATATATGAGTAAGAAGGTGATATTTATACATAGATCAATACTGTTTCTATCTAGCTTCAAATCAGCACAAATAGTGCCACGTGCCAAACATGAGCTTAGAACTTGGAACTTCTATTGTTATTTGGCAGTAAAATGCGAGAGGCAAAAGGAAGTCATGCAAAGTATGGTCACATAAGAGATATGCTAAAGAGTGCAATCGTGCTTGCACTTATTGAGTATTGCAAAACTCCATATATTACCATCATAGTAACTAGAAAAACCAGCAAAGCATTAGTAAGACAGAATAGCCGCACCGTAGAAGGTTATCCATAGGGCTTTCCTCCTATGGTTTCACCATTCTGACATTTTCTACGAGTATCACTGATAGTTGTCCAGGCTACAGCAGTGAGTTGCCTTGGCCTTACGATATAATGACTTTGATTCACCTTATCAACAATACTAGATCCTTCCAATGACTTCATATTTATGCAAGTCAAGTTGTATTGATCGTCGACAGGGCCAATTGCAACCTAGGTCAACCAATTTCTGCCCCAATCCACCGCCGAAAGCTCCACGCACTCGGCAATCGGTGCAAGGACTCTCAGATTTGTCAATCGGGGCACCATATCGAGAAAAACGGGCCAATACCTAACAGAACATAGCATGTAAATTAAGCATTGCTCAGCACAGCACATGAAGAAGCAACTATTTCACTCGATGGATGAAGCTGAGGGATGATGTTCGACGTGGATTTCAGTGGCAAACGCTGGAGCCGCGGTGAGAGAGACAATGGAGGAGGAGGAGAAGAAATGCGGGGAAGAAATTGATTGAATGACCTGGGAAGGAGAAGCTTGGATGGCCAGGTCGTTGCCGATGCGGGAGAGGCAAAGTGATGGAGCGAGCCAAGGTCTTCAAGACGTTGCCGCTCAGGGAGAACTCCATTTTCGAGTGCTTCGCTTCTCTTTCTCTGCATTGACACTGCAGATTTTTACGAGGTGTTGCTGAAAGATTGGCGGGATTCAAAGAAGACGACGCTTGTGAATCAATGACATAGCACGTTTAGTTATCATTTTTTGCCCCCTAAAGATACCATTATATCACTGATATTTACCCAAGAAAATATTTTAGGTTATAGCATTGATGCGTAACTCCCAACTTATAACTCGAAGGGAAATTACAAAACTGGTTCAGTATGAACATTCCCATTCAATTTTAATCCCGATACTTTATTTTTGTCACATATTTAGTAAGTGAACTAATCCTCAATCTTGACTTTAGGATAAATCTTGATTTCTTCATCCAGATTCAAACAAAAGATGCAACGTGAGGGCTAAAGATTGTTATGCGGCATGTGCAAAACCGGTGTTCACTTGCTTATTGTTGTGGAATAACATGTATGTTTGATACATCAAAAAATAATAAACAGTTTTTTTTTAGCTTGGTTAGATAGCTGCAGTCATTATCGTTAAGTACATTTACAGAAATTATCTATGGTAGATAACATTTGCAATTATTATAATGCTTTAATTGCCACTTAATTTAATATTAATTTGTCTAAAGTGATAGAAAAAAATGCTCGTTTTGGATATACCTTCTATAAACTATGTAGGTCCATGCAAATAATTAAATATCCAATTGTTTCAATCAATTCTGCTTGAATTCTATTATTTTTCAGCAACTTCATAATTTTTTTTCCTTTTTCATGAAAGAAAATCCACTTTGAAGTTTTAGTAGCCCTAGGATTTCATTAAAAAAAAAAAAAAAGGAACTCTAATATTGAAAGAACAAACCTACAAATCTTTCTGTATCTTGTTGAATTTTCCTCCTCTTCAAAGGATTAATCAACAAAGACAGACAAAAGGGTACGTGTTTTTCTTATTATTGATAAATGAAAAGAACTCAAGTAAAAAGCAAAAAAAAAAAAAAAATGAAGGAAAAAAATTCAGGGCGCGTTTCCAACCGCTGGCCCCACAATTTAATAGTGATAGGTCTGGTAGGAGGGACAGGCGGCCAATGAAGAAATGAAACGTGGCCTGCTCTTGGGAAACCTTGACCAATGGCCTGGTAGCAACTTTCGAGTATTTGGTCCATTTGAACCAGGGGAAGCATTACAAGTATAGGCTTGATTGTCCTTCAACAAATGATTATTCCACAATAAATGAGCAATAGTTAAAACAAATTCGCTAATGCGCGAGCAGAAGCGATACCATTAGATATCTTAGGAAAGCCCGATTAGAACCATATATATGCAACATTTTTTTGTGTGAATCGTCTTGATAAATTCGAATTGAGTAAACTAGCGTATTGATTTGGCATTTATCCGACAATTTTTGTTTGCTCATAGAAGAAAATATTTGAAATTGGGATCGGAAGTCAGGTTAAGGACTAAATCTACAATAAAATAAAGGACGATGACCAAAATTAAACATCAAGAATAAATCATGGATTGTTTTGTAATTTCTTCCGAATAATTGATTTTTCATTCCACGCCAACACTATTTGTATACCTCCAGTGCTTAGTCATCATATTCAGTTAATATTTGATTGGCTATATAATTTTTTTCTCATAACTAGAGATTAATTTAAGGGCCCAGTTCGTTACAAGATGAAGTATGATGATCAAAATTACATAGTGGCAATAACACAGGAATTGTTTTTCTAATTTCTCCACGATCAATTTTCCAATACTTTTATGAATTCTTTTCTCAAAGCTCATCATTCATTTTTCGTTCGCAAGCCATGAGACTAGTGTTTTATATGAATTCAAAAGAAAAGCTAAGGCAAGAAAAGGTAAAAGCACATTTGGTAATATTTTTGTTCCCAAGAATAATTTATATTTAGAAATAGTTTTATTTATTTATTTCTGTTTCTTAGAGAGTTTTGAACATTTGAAAGTGTTTGGTAATAGCATAAAATTTTTACTCCCGAAATAAAAAAAAAGAATAAAAATACACATGGTATGATCCTTAATTTTTTTGTGACCTAGAAATTCTTTCAATTTTTTAATAATTTTCTGAGATTTATTTATTTATTATTTATTTTTTTCACTCTCTCCTTCTTCATTTTCTAGTTAGTTGCTGGCTTGGGTGATGGCCAGCGACCAGCCAAAGATGAGAGTTGGCAATCTCACTAGGCTTCGGGGAGCCTCGCTAGCCCTCAGTGAGGGGTTTGGTGAGGTCAAGCCTTGACCTTGTTAGTTGGTGAGGCTTCAATAAGGTCGTCGAAACTTATCTCTAGCTGAAGAAGAAGAAGATAAATATGATTTGTTTTAGAAATTGTTCCTAAGAGAATAAAGAAGTAACATTTTGTTTTAATTTCTTGTTTTTATTCAAAGTCTATTTCCCGACCACTAATCTGTTCTAGGAAATAGAAAAATTAGTTGACATTACTAATGTTGTTTTTCTATTTCGGAGAATAAAAGAACATAAATTTTGAGAAACATAAATGTTATCAAATATACCCTAATGCTCGGGGGACGGGGCTATATTATAGAATTTGGATTATGGTGATATAAAAACTGTAAATGAATATCTAAAAAAAAATCTCTCTAAGTACTATGAAAAAAAGGCCGCCCTTACCAAAAGACAAAATCGAAACCCAGGTCCAGATATTATCTTCCCATCTCATTTTCGCTGAGCAATTCTGACCATGGTGTACATATCCATGGCGGTTGTTTTGGCAATGTTGGTTGGACTGCCATGGGTATACATGTCCTTAGTGGCTCAAAGTAAGGACTCCCCCGTGGAATAAAAAAATTAGTTATACATTTTAGCAATTCAAGTTGCGCACTTTGCTCCATAGCTAGGAATTAAAATTAGCAAAGTGATCTTTCGCAAAAGCTCAAGTTATTGAGAAATGTGACCACGGCTGGTTTGTTAAGCACACTTCTCAAGTACTTTCAAAAATGATATATGTCTTAATACTTCACTAGAATGTAAAATGGGCCGTGCACATGATTTGTGTGATATAAAGATTTGAAACCATTAGGTATCATAGAAGATAGTGGTTTTTCCCCCTTCTCTGATAGCTAAGGTTATCAAGATACAAGTGTAAAATGAATATCATGCGTACTTCTTAATAATACAAACTATATATACTCACATGAACACATCCAGAATTGCAAGTCTAAATTCAAAAAGGAATTGAATGCGTTGTATAATGCCATGCCTTCAGTGTAAATCATATCCAATGAGTCTATGGATTGCTGCAGGAATATAACCTATATGTGCATTGCAGGCAGGGACGGAGCTAGTTTGTTTTCACATTGAGTGCATTAATATAATGATGTTAATTGATTACACAATTAATTGAGCCATGAAAGAGTCGGGAGAAAGTGACCCGACTGAGAATCCATGCAAGGAATGTGCCGCCTACATCCACTGCTAATGCCGATTTGTCTTTTGACAACGGGTATCATAAAAATAAAGTTTATTGCAAAGTAATCTGAGTTTCTCCTACCAAAGGGGAAAAAAAAAGCTTAGAAGAAGAAGAAAGAGTTTCTCTCAAAATGCGCATTCTTTTCGTGCATGGGAGAGTGGCTAGCGAAAATGAGGTCTCTTCATGTGATAGTGGCTTCTTGGCATTTTTTTCAAAGTTTGAAGATTAAACAAAAATGATCCATTTATTTCACGAAAAAATATTAATTTGATAGATATTTTCCTAGAAATAATCGCTTATATTGCTTACAAGAATGAATGGACAATAAATGTTTTCATTTTTACAAAAATGTTTAGATAATTTCTTTTATCGATAATTAAAATAATTTTCTAATGATTAATTATTTCAAACAGTACAAGTGATTGTTTTGAGGATAATATTTTTCAAACTATTTAATTTTACAAAACAAATGGAGCTTAAATTTAATTCTTTTTTTCTAATATGAGTAAGTACTTGTAAAGGTATTAAAACTTATGGAGAGAGATTACTTTGGCCATGAGTTTTACCTAAACTAATATACCATATTAGTATCAAACTTTTTCAATATAAATAAGGGAAAATGACACAAATGGTCTTTGAACTATAATCCAATATGCAACGTGGTATCTAAAATTTTAATTTATTCAATATGATTCTTTGAGTTTTGGTATATGCTTAACTTAATCCCCGAACTATATATAAATGTTCAATATTGTCATTCCATAATATTGAACATGATAATGTTAAACATTTTCATATAGTTTATAGGCTAACATGTAAAAAGGTCTAGAGACTATAGTAAATATTTTAAAAGTTCATGGACCACATTTTATATTGAATAAAAGATGATAGGCTACATTAAACAATTTAAAAGTTTATGGACCACATTGTATATTGAATTAATGTTTAGAGACCATTTGTGTCATTATCTCTATAAATAACAAAAGAGGATGAAGATCCTCTCCTTCAAAGGTGCTTCCATTGGCATTTCAACCAATTCTCAACTGTGGATGCACGTAAATGAGGCATGCACGGATTGGTGAGACATGTTGAGATAATCATAGATATGACAATGTCTTGTGGGATAAATAATCAGTGTCCACAAAAAAGGGATTAACAACTATTAGCAATAAATCTTACTTTTTGATGGATCTGCAGTGGCTGAATATGCCTCTAAGTGCATCGTCGGGTCTGAGAGCCTTGGTCGTTAGAACCTGTGTATATAAATCTGGATATATTAACAAAAAGAAATAAAAAATAAAAATAGAGAAGGCAATCTGGGGTTCATATGGGTAATACGAGTACAACCCTCAATGTTCATGTCTAGGTGCAGACGAGGCGTAGACTTTAAAATAAGGTTAATCTCATGAAAAATTCAAAATTAATGCACTTTTGATAAATTTATCTCAAACTAATTTTTTAACCGTAAAAAACCCTAAACTTATACACCTTTGACAAATTTATTCCAAATTAATACACTTGTGATCAATTTATCATCAGTTAGTTTTTGTTAAATTTTATTATCAAATTATTGAGTTAGAGAACACTTATAATAGACTAGTGTACCAGTTTAGGACATAGTTATATTAGTTTTGTGATTTTTTATGATATTAATCCAATTTAATGGATGGTATATTTGTCACAAATATATTAATTTGGGTTTTTGACGGTTCAAAAATTAATTTGAGATAAATTTATCATAAACATATCAATTTGAGATTTTTCATGATTAAAAAATTATTTTAAAATAAATTTATCATAAATATGTCAATTTAAAATTTTTGTGATATTAATTATTTAAAATATGATTAGCCTTTTTGCTTCCGTGGGTGGGTCCCCGTCAAATATGAAAAGGCAATCCCAGACCTAAATGGACCTCGCTGGTCTTATCGATGGATAAAATATATCCATATGAGCCAAACGTGCCCCATCAAATCTAAAACCAAGCGAGCACTCCACCGGTCCTCCTCCAAAAAGTACTATATCCACGGCGCGGGCGCCGTCCTCCTCCAAAATGAGTATCCCTCCCCAAGAAGAAAAAGAGCACCCCACCCCCACCCCCTGGCCCATCCTCCCCAACCAAGTCGGCTAATGCTGACGCTGCTCTCGTAGTCCCCTGAAGCACTTCGTTCAGAAGACAGCACTCTGCGAACACTCAAAGAAACCAAATTTTCGGGAAGAAAAGGAGATTAGCAAAGTGGGAAGGTTAATGGAGAACAACAATCCAGCTGATCATGGTGATGGTCGAAGGTAACCCTCAGTGACTAAATCTGTAACCCAGCTCCGTCTGCAAGTTTAAGGATTCTGAGGAAACTCAGAAATTTTCGTTTATTCATTTTTTCCTTTAATAAATGGAGATGTTCATAATGACTCCACTCTCAAAGAACAGAAATGGGCTCTACTCCGAGCAGAGCATGTATTTAGGGCATATCTGGTGCATGCAAAATGGCTCGTTTCTTGCAAAATGCCTTCTTGGAGTTACGAATTGGTAAATTTTCATGGTATCCGTTTGGCAAGTGTATACAGCAGGATTCACACCAAGAAGTGAAATCCTTAATAACTGCCATGTCTTTTTTAAAATCACAAGGTTGAAAAGAAAGTGAACATCGACTCTGCTTCTTTCTTTTGTCATGAGAAACTCATTGAGAACAACTATTAATAGTAAGTCTTATTAGCTTTTCCTTTGAAGAAGACCTGCAGTTTGCTTTACTCTGTTTCTAGCTGGTAAGCAGGGGCCTTCCTGGTAGTTTTGTGCATCTAGGTGGTTATGTTTTGTGACTAACTGACGTTAGAGTGTCTTAGGAAAGGTTTATAGGTGCTAAAGAGGCATCCCCTGGTACTCTGGTGTTCCATTTTGTTGAAAAGATGAGTTTTCACTAGCTTAATTAGCCGTGGATCAATAGATGAATTACATACTGCAGTACATACAGAGGTTAGACTCCTACAATGCATACTGATTAACTATGATCTGCACTAGAAGCTTGGCATCATACTGCGTTAAATTTCCTTTAGAACTTGAAGTGGTAGTTCTTGAAAGCTTTTGGAAAGATTGCCATCTTATGTGATGTAGAAAGAGTTCAAAACTTGAGCTTTTCCAAAAGATTAACAAGTGGTTTGCTGATTTTATTTCCAAGACGTGAAGCAGAGCAAGCAGAGATGGCAGATCTACTTGCTGCATATATCCAACGTCTTGATTCCCTGGAGGAGAACCTGAATCAACTGATCCAGTGCACTAATGTTCCACCCAACACTACCCGTGCAAAAATCATGCATATCTATAGACTGCTGAAAATTGTCAAGATGGGAGGGCGAGATATAGACCCAAGGTTCCGACTTGCCTCCACTCTCGTTGCTGTTGCTGTTGCTTTTGGATGTGTCAAGTGTGGCTTGTTGATATATGTTCTGCTTGGTGACATGCCTTGGTTGACTGTTGTACCTTGTGTCCTCCTGATAGCATTTGCATTTTTCATGAATTAGAGAACGGCGATAGCTTCTGGTTCTCTAGATACTGAGGTTCGCTCTTTGCAAACTTGGCTTTAATGTGTGTCCTAATGCTGCCTTGGAGATGAGCCTTGTGTTGTACTAGTATTATTTCAAATGTGTTTATCATGAGGAGAATATTAAGTGATTCAATAATGAGGAATTCGATGATACTACTTAGTTAAGATCTTGATTCGCCCATATGAAATTAGATAAACAGGGGATTTTTTTGCCTTAGCCATGGAGAATCTGGGGAATTGATTTACAGAATTTGAGAAAGAATCACATTGTCCCCATTCACTAATCTTCCGATCTGCGAATTACGATTTAGACTTAATCGTAACCCAATCCTCATATGCCAACCTCAGAAATATTGTACGTACTACAGCGACATGTTCTTCAAGTAAGAAATGGAACTACAAAGGTCGCCGTACTCCTTGACATGAAGCAAGCATGAAATACACAAAAAGGGAGGAAGCAACCGTGCACAACTTCTTTAACGAAAGATAAACCCACTCGAGAACATAGTGAAATCACATTAGGAAAGTGAGATGCACGATCTTTTATATGCTGAGGCATATTTGGAAGAAATAGAAAAGCGAGACAGAGTAATCTTAATTCAATATTAGCATAGAAGTACATAGATACATGCTGATGACTAAGGATGTTTTTGTATGTGAAAAGGGTCGTGGAGCCGGAGATTTCCTTTCCTGAGAGCTGGACTTGATCCATTGAGCTCAGGGGAAGGAAGTCACTCTAAGTCCTCAGCAATGATTGTTTTTGTTTAGCTGAGAAATGGGTGTTAAAGCTTAAGAGAAGCCAACTATTTCCATTTTCTTTGCTCAATTTTATGCGTAATTGAGGGAAGTGTCAAATGTGGACCATCAAAAGCCCAAAGCAAATCACAAGAAACTCCGTTTGCTTACACCTTGTTTCGTTTGATCACGAGAAACACCAAGTTGTACCCCCAAGATGCGTTCTCTATCATTTTGTTAATGTATCAGGATTTAATTCTTGATGTTCCTAGTGATTCAAACTCTTGGAGCAGATAGCATAATTAGGGACGCATTTGGTGAGTGTAAATATATCAAAAAGTAAGATCTACTACTGATCGTAATTGACCCTTTTCATGGACATGAATTCTTTTTCAATAGATACTCCAACAGCTCATGAGTGTCTTAACACATCTCACCCATTGATGAAAAGAAACTTTTGTAGTTTTTCTTTTTGGGTTGGTAGATACTTTTGTAGTTTGTGAGGTTTTTCTTTGGTATGTAATATCAACTTTCGCATTAAACAAATTCATTAAAAATTAGGAAATATTTAGCCAGATAATTAGAAGGAAACATAACTTCTCATTGAGCCACTCTGTACGTTTCAATAGGGCCGACACCGGAAAACCCAAAATTGATATTCAAAAAATAATCCAATTCGAAAGTAGTAGTAAACCCATTGCCTTTCTTAAAATAAGCTTTCAGTCCAAGCCGTTTTTACCTTAACATACCCTTGATCAGAAGTTGCCGTAAATGATAACCCACCAAACTCCTCAAGAACATTGGGGAAAAAAAAAAAAAAAAAAACTCCTCCAGAACATATGCCTCTCTATATCAACGAAGCAATAAATAGTAATCATTCTTATATTTGGGTCCATTTGTTTAGTGGAAAATAAATAATTTAAAAAATATTTTTCCAAAAAATGACTCGTGATATTGCTCCTAATAGTTAGTCAACAAAAAATATTTTCACTTTCAATAATAATTTATATTTAAATATTTTCGTGAACGATAAAAATATTTTAATCAAGTTTCTAGCCTTTCTTTGTCCCATTTGAAGGCAGATTCTTTATCCCATTTAGAAAAAGAGAGAAATGCTGACCTCACATTTGGACGTGGATTCTTTATTCCACAAAATGCTCCTGTAAATTATAAGTGTCTCAACATATCTCCATCGTGGATGCATGCCTCATTTACATGTATCACTATCAAGAATTGATTGAAATGCCAGTGGAAACACCGTTTGGGGTAGAGGATTTCCATATTCTCTTTATATGCATATTGGAAAAGTTTCAGGATATTAGGCTATATTTATTTTGCAAAAAATATTTTTTAGGATAACATTTTTTTTATTTCAGATGTTTGGATTACTTAAGAAAATGAGTCCATAGAATTTTTTTTTAGTCAATCAACGGAAAACTTATGCTTAAATTTAGGAAAATTATTTTTCCTTTTTAAAGAATCAAAAATTGTTTTCCAAAAATATGATTAGGCTTTGAAACTTGGACTAGAGACTTTGCATTTGGGCACGGAAATCTCAATGCTTGTCTTGAGTCCTTAGTAGCAAGCCAAGCTAGGTCCACTAGGGCCTAGCTAAAGTCCATTGAGGCCAAGCCCAGGTCCATCAAGGCCAAGTCTGGGACCCTGATGCTTGTGCCTGATCCTTGACACTCGAGCTCGGATCCATCGAGGCTAAGCTTGAATTCACAAAGGTTAGGCTTGGGACCTTGGTGCTTGTTCTCGACTCCCTGATACCCTAACTTGAGACCCTTGTGCCCATGCCTGGATCCTTGACACTGAGTCTGGGTCCATCGAGGCCGAGCTTGGGTCCACAAAGTTAGGTGGAGGCCAGCTAGGTTATTAGAGACTTGTGAGTGAGGATGGTTATCTTAGTCCAACATTGATGGATGCGGGCTCAAGTACTAAGGACATGAGCATGACATCAAGGTTCCAAATTGGCCTTCGTGGACTTGTGCTTGCCTTGAGGTGCCATGGAGCTAGGCACAAACATTAGGTCTTGAACCCAACTTCTTTGGACCCATGCTCAATTCCCCGCTACCCATGCCCAAGTCAATATGCTTGTATAATGCATTTCTATTTAGGAAATTAAAAGTAGATTTTCCTTTTCAAATGATAGAAAATAATTTCCAATTCAATTTTAGTTTCTAGCAAAATTCTGGAAAATACTGTCATTTTCAAGGAAAATTATTTCTTGGCAAATATTTTTAAGAAATATCAAATTTTCCGCAAAACAATCGGACACCAATTTGTAACCCTAACATTGTTCTCTATTCTTCTTTTCTATTTTTAATAAATTCAGGTTTTTAATTTTCCTAGTAACTCAAACTCTTGAGGTGGCCAATATAATTAAGGACATATAAAGTGATTTTAAATCTATGGAAAGTAAGATTTATTGCCGATGGTTATTGATCCCTTTTTCTTGGATGTGGTTCTTTGTCCCATAAGATAATCTCACAAGTCATGAGTGTCTTAATATTTCTCAACTGTCGGTACATGCCTCATTTACATAAATCAACAATTAAGAATTGATTGCTCTCTGTCAATGCTAGCTCGGACATTCACCTCATGTCCTATTATTGCATTCAAAGCTTGATATAGGATGATGACGATAGTTTTACTCAATATCGTAGTGCAATTTATAATTGAGAAATGACATAATTGGAGAAATCAAGCATTTTTTTTTTTTTTTTAGTTAGAGGAAAACAGGAGAAATGATTTAGAGTGCATCGGAAAGAATCACATGATTCCCATTCACTATTTGTTCATTTTTAGATACACGCACTGTTAGTTGATATGGTTTATAGCTCGTTCCTTATTTTACAAACTTAGAAATCACAACAATATTTAAACTAAACTAGTATTCCTAACGGTCTATTGACAAAAGGTATCTGAGTTGATATAGTGCATTTCTGTCGGAGCACCGAACTAGTATTCCTAACAGTCTATAGGCGAGAGTCGGCAGAGAAAAAGAGTTTGAAGCAGCTCTCCAGCGTCTGAGAGGAAAGAATGCAAACATCTCTCAAGAGGTATCAGATATCCAAGTATGAATCTGATGCTAGTTATTCATTGTGCATCAGTTGAAATGAGAAGATCGATGACCACTTAAATGAGCATTGTATGTTTTTCTGTTTGCACTTTAGGACTACATGGAACACCGCCGTTTACAGAACTTTTCCAGTGGAAATATGTTCATCCATTAATTGGGAGCATCCCTACTTTTGCGCAAGCCGCCCGCTTCATGACTAAATCATGTCCTTTTTACGTCTATGCCTGACTGAAGATTCCTCTAGGTTGGAGTTGGGCTGATGATCTTTCAGTGATGTGGAGGCCTGAATTGTTTTGTGTTCTATACAAGTGCGATCTTTCATGCTTTTTATAAAAGTTAACTCCTCTTATAGGTTTTTCGACAACAATAGGAACCACGGTAGCAGCTGTTGTGCAGGTCTTTACCCTGATCTTGGATCTTAATTCAAGTGACGATCTGATTGTTCTTACATTCCTAAGACTGCAAATACTTGTATACAGATTCCAAGTACAACTTTGGGAGCACTACTGATAGACAAGTCTGGAACACGCCCACTGCTACCGGTTAGCATAAGTCAAAGGTCCATGTTGTTTTTTCCTTCCCTTTTCCCCGCCATTTGCGTCACAAATTGGCGTACCTATCTTCGTAAAAATCTGCAGCTGGAGGGTGATACGTCAATTTGCGTGTCATAAATTTTTTAATATAGCATGAAAAATCCAGACCTGTGTTGTCGCTTTTTATCATTTTCCCTACCATTTGCATGTCATAATTTTTTTTTCCTCCCTTTTGCCCACTTCTACTGGTTAGCATAAGTCAAAGACCTATGGTGCTTGCTACGAGTGTCTTTGATTTCGTGATGCAAATCACATTTAATTTTAATTATATTAATTGACTGATACGCCAATTCAAACTATTGTTGTTTGTCTAGACTAATCAAAAGTTAAAAGTAACTTTTGTTCCTCTCGGTTAATTCTAAAATATTATTCAAATTTTGAAAGATTATGAAAAATTACATATGAATATTTATACTTGTGTCAATATTTATCTATTATGAAAATTTTAGATGTTTAAGGTTCAAGAAAGGCAAGGGGATGCCCCTCAAGATGTGCGAAAAACAAAAAAAGTGCAAGCAAGCTCTAGATATTATTATGTAGCTAGAATAATACCTAATAATGTATATGTAATCATCATGATTTCTGTACATCCTTTGAGAGTGATGGAGTAAAATGCATTTATGCATGTGTTAATAAAAAATTGCTCTTTTGCAAATTAAAAGACTAAGGCACGTCGTGGATGGAGTCGAGAGGGTCCCACCCATATAGACTTCTTTTCCTCCAAATTGCCACTTTGCTTTCTTTTGATTTTTTCAAAACTTAACGAACAAGTCATTCGGTATTCCACAAATAACTTTGTGGTGGGTCCGTTCGGGGTGAAGCGACCAATGCACCATGACCCTCTCATGATTCTATAATTTACGATTGATTTTTCCACGCGCTCAGCAATCGGTGCAAGGAATCTCGAATTTCTCGATCGGACTCTGTATCGAGCGAAACGACCTAATACCTAACACAGCATCATAGATAGCATATCTAAACAAAGCATCGCCTCAGCAGGACACACGAATAAGCAACTGCCGTAGCTATTTCGCTCGATGAGGACAAAGCTGAGGAACGATGATCGGCATGGATTTCAATGGCGACATGCCGGAGCTGCGGGCGAGAGAGACGATGGAGACGGAGAAGAAGAAGAAGTGTTGGAAAGAAATTGATGGAATGACCTGGGAAGGAGAAGCTTGGATGGTGAGGTCGTTTCCGACGCGGGAGAGACAAGTGATGGAGCGAGCCACGGTCTTCAAGGCGTTGCCGCCGCAAGAGTGAACTCCATCTCCGAGCACTCCGCTTCCCCTCTCTGCAGTGCCGGTCCAGATTTTTCATGAGGCAGTTCGCTGAGAAATTGGCGGGATTGGAAGAGGAAATTGGTCATCGGCTCGGTGAATTTTAATGATGTAACGCGTTAATTATCTTTTTTCGCCCCCAGAGATACAACTATATTACCGATGTTTACCCAAGTGAGTATGTTAGTTTTTTCTATTTATCATTAGATAACATGAAATACTGACGGAATTTGATATTAAAGATAACATATCAATAATGGACTTAATCAAATAGTTAATTTATCGTAACATCGTATGTAAATTATATCATAATACAAATGCAAACTTTTTCCGCAATCTTTAGAAAAAACCAATAACATGGCAAGACACGTGGCACAATTTTGTCACATTGCCACATTTGACCACTTATAATTACTAATTAGTTTATTGATTATCGATTTCAACCATCAACGTTTTATTGATTTTAAATTTTTATAAGATACATATAGAGAAGTATCTCAAATATGTCCTTAAACACATAGTTCGTTTTGAACATAATTTCTTACTATAATCTAAAACGATACAGTTTTTTTTATTTAATTAAATCAAATAATTTAACTAAGAATGAAATGGATCGCATAATTTGTTTCATTAAGCAAAACTTATTAAACAATGAGTAAAGTACACTCTTGAATGATGGAATTTTTATTTAAGTGATATAGTTTCCTTAGTTCGGCATAACTTAACAGAATAAATGATGTAGTTTATTTGATTCGGCAAAAGTTTAAGAAAATAAGTACACAACTTGATTTATTTGAAACATATATATATATATATATATATATATATATATATATATATATGTAGGCTATGTTGATTTTTATTTTCTTTGTCGGAAATCCACTTACTTAAATATAATTTACATGTATCAAAATAAGTACATTTATAGGAAAATAAAAACGGAAATAATTTTATCTAAACTCCATTTAATTTGAATTTTATTATATATAAAAAAATGATAAAAGAGAATCTCATGAGTTTTTATTTATTATTCTCATGTTCAACATCTTATGTTTTGAATCATACAATTGAAATAGAATTTAAATAACGGATAAGAAAAGATGACCTCGAGATTTATGATCGTATCATTATACATTTAGTGTGAACCATATCCAATGAGTGTATGGATTGATGCAACCTATACGAGCATTGCAGGTAGGGGCGGAGCTAGTCTGTTTTCACATTTAAACGCGTTAATATAATGATTTTGATTGATTAAAATTTAATTAACAAGAAAAAGAGAGGAAAATACTCACGAGGAATACACAATAACTAAGCCGAAAGAGGAGTCGGTGGGGGACAAAGTGGCCCTCACTGACGATCCATGCAAAGGGAGGCACCCACCAACATCCCCCGCTGATGCATATTCGTCTTTTGTCTTTTGTGTGTTTTCTTTTCGGTCGAAAGATTCGTCTTTAAAATTGGTGCCTTCCCCTTGTGTTGCGTTTACAAACGCTGGCCCCACGATTTGGTTGTGCCGTGGTGGGTAATCTTTTAAATGTGCATAAGAGGGGACACACAACCAATGCAAAAAATGACACATGGCTCGCTCCCAGGAAACCTTGACTTGATATTACTATTTTATTGTCTTTAGATTTATGACCAGGCAGCAATTCTCACCACTAGATGATCACCCTTTTAAGTGTTACTTTCGAGAATTTAGTCCATTTCACCTGGGAGATGTGTTACAACTCTAGGCGAAATTATATTTTGTAAAATGTTTATTCCACAATAAATGTGCAATGGTTACGACAATGTGTTAGTGACCGAGCAAAAATCATATGTGTGCTCAAACCGTGTGAAATAGCATATTGACTAAGCTGTAACCCTTATTATTTCGCGTTTATTAATGAAGTTCAAGAGCTTATTCCAGCTAGGGGTGTGCAAAAGAACCGGGAACCGCTCGGACCGCCCGGAACCGGACCGGACCGGCCCGGAACCGGTGGTTCCTAAAGGGACCGGTCCGGTTCCCGGTTCCAATTTATTGGAACTGGTGGGTACCGGTTCGGTTCTCGGTTCCATGGACGGATCCGCCTGCCCACCCATCCGGACTGGACCGGTATTATAATAATAATATATTAATTTTTATTATAAAAAATAAATTTTTAGTTGAAAAAAAATTAAAATTTTGAAGCCCCATGTTTATAATTTTTATTGTCCTATTTGAGGCAACCTACCAAGAGAGGTAAAGAAAAAAGCGCGAGAACATTTGCGAAATCTCTAAATAGACAATCTTTTCGATACTTGTCCAGTGGAACTTCTTTTCTTTGCCCACTTGTGAGATCGGTTTCATAGATCCACCCGAGAACTGGACCGGAACGGTGGTCCGGTTCTCGGGTGGATCCATGGAATCAACGGGCGGTTCCCGGATCCAATTTTTTGGAACCGGTCCTTAGTGGACGGTTCCCGGTTCTAGGATGGGAACCGCCCACCCGGACCATGCACACCCCTAATTCCAGCTGAAGAAGCAAAGAAGGTTGCAGAAACTTAGTAGCCAACGAAAATAAACAAAACGTTTGCTGGTCTTGACTCTAATTTCTCATTGGTTTACCAGAAACTGATGGGGCAATGAAATTATGATCATTTTGCTTTTTTTTTTTAATATAAAATATGCAGTCGCCGTGAGTGGAGCTTCGCATGACGAAAGAAGCTTGACGTCATAAGTCGTGAGATGGCTTCTCTTTTAATCATTTGATGCTTCGCAGTAACTTACCTTGTCAATCAAACTTAGACAGTCCTTGACTTTCTGCTGCCAGTTGGTGTTCTATTCATTAGCAAAGCCCTCCAGGGACCCGACAAGGGTTGACACATCCCGTTGGTCTATAAATATGGTTTACTCAACTCGCAGCCTTGCAGCAAGTTTCACTTCAGAAAAGGAAGAGAGTAGTCACTCAAAACTCCGAAGTTAATGGCAAACAATAATCCAGCCAATGACGATGGCCGGAGGTAAGTCTCGGCAGCGAACCGCAACATCTCTTCACTACAGTAGTCCAGCCTCTTTCAATGAGTTGGAGGACCATGAGTGGAATCATGCAGTGTTGATTTCCTTTCATGAAAATAAATTCCTTTGTCTGATCATTTCCCATTCGTGTGTTCCATTACTTGAATGCCATATTATTCGGAAACAATTTGTAATCTGCATAGATCAGGTGAACTCACCCTTTCCAATGTTGTGTTTGGAAACCTTCTCTTAGTTTTTCTTTAGTGAGTTCATCTGCATGTTTATTTTTTATCCTCATTTTTGAGCTTTTGTGAAAGATTGATTGTCTAACTAGTAACTTGTTGATTTTAATTCCAAGATATGGAGCAGAGTATGCAGCTCAAATTGCTACAGAATATAACCAACAACTCAATTCCCTAATGGAGGCCTTGCTTCCACTCATTGGGTACATACATAGCTCTACAACTCCGGCCAACATTACTAGTGCACCTGTCATTATGCTTATTTGTACAATAATCAAGATTGTTCGGCAAAAATTACTCTCTAAGATGGGAAGGCAAGATATGGATGCAAGGCTCCGACTTGCATGCGCTTTGGTCACTTTAGCTCTTGGATGTGTTGCATGCAGTCTTTTAATGTACATCATGCTTGATGAAATACCTTGGTTGATTGATATTCCTTGGGTCCTACAATTGGTAATCCTATTCACATTCATTATGAATTGAAGGATTAATTATCAAACAGTAATAGTTTCCGACTTTCTAATATGGTGACATGTATTTTATATGAGTTTGGTTTGCTTTGTAACCTTCCAGTGATAGCTTCTACATGAACTTCATGGTGTATTATTATCTTGAACACCTTTTACGTCACAAAGCAGAATAAATTATGTTGATTACGAAGCTTCTTGGTGCAATTTGAAATTGAGAAATAATGAAATTGGAGAAACAGGGCAATTTTTTTTTTTTGGGCCCAAAAGAAATAATGCAGAAGATATAAAAAAAATCACATAATCCTCATTCACTAATTTTTTTTATTTTGGGCATAAATATTGTGACTTTGACATAGTCTATGGCGAGTCCTCATTTACAAACTTAGCAACCTCTATGCAACAAAATTTACGCTAAACTAATTGGATAGCTCACAAGTTCTAAGAAGAGCAAGATGGACAAGTACAAGCTTGATTCATCACCCGCCTGCCCGCCTGATTAGATAATTAACCTGATTATCAAAGCTCCAATTTGAAAACTGCAATATCCGTTTGACAGATTTCATGCCACATTTCCATGATGAGAATAGAGAGAAACTCATCTCCAGGGGCACATACGACGTGAAGATGTTCATCACAGCATTTTGTTGTCATTTTCCTCCCAATGAATACGTCAGTTTCAAGACTTCATATCTGCCAGTTTTTCTATAGTAGTGGAGCGAGATTATGTTTAGGGGGAAAAAGGATCCCTCTAATCCTTCCATCTATGCCCACAAGTTGGCAACATCAAATACACTATTTGCAACATAATGAAATCAGAATACTTTACACACCCGAGAGGCCTATACCATTGAAGCACTGCAGCGTCCCTTGAACTTTTGATGCATGGATGTCTAGTAATTACGCGCTTCATAATCAATGTTTGTAATAGGTGTTTCAAAACATAACAAACTGCATGCGCATTTTATTTTGTTAGTTACTTACAACTATAAAGAGCCTAATTATTCCAGTAAGATGAGCAATGACACCATACCTTCAAAAGAAGGTTGCATTTAATCTGTAAACTAGATACTATAAATATATCAAAGAGGTCTAGTTTGAAGATAATCAATTGACAGGAAGAACTTGACGAATTGAGTGCATGAAAGGAAAGCCAAAGGTTTCATAAGAATATTGGAATCTCAATACAATATCTACAAGTAAGAAGGTAATATTTATACACAACAAATCAGCACAAATGTTGCCAAGTGCCAAACATGAGCTTAGAAATTGGAATTTCTATTGTTATTTGGTAATTTAATGCAACAAAGCAAAAGTCATGAGAAAGCATTGTCATGCAAGAGTTATGCAAGTGAATGCAATCATGCTTCACTCATTGAGTGCTGCAAAACTCCATACAACACCATCAAAGTGACCAGACAAACCAAGAAAACACTATCAAGATTGAATGACAGCACCCATGGAAGGTTATCCATAGGCTTTTTTACTAAGGTTTAACCATTCGGCATTTTACGTAATAGCACTGATAGATCTGCTGGCTATAGCTGTGAATTACCTTAGGCTTAGGATATGATGACTTTGAATCACCGAATTAACAGTATTAGATTATTTTAGTGGCTTCAGATTTATGGATGGTCAAGTTGTAATCATTGTTGACGGGGCTAATCCCAACCTTAGTTAACAAATATCTGCCTCCAATCAACCACCGAAAGCTTCATTACTGGGCAATTGGTTGAAGGAGAATCAAAATTCTAAATCGGACACTATGTCCAATGAAACGAGCCAACACCTATCACTGCATAGCATCTAAGCTAAGCATCGCCCCTCAGGGCACGAATAAGCAACTACTTAGCTTTCCACTCAATGGATGAAGCTGAGGACCAATTGACACGTATTGTAGTGGCAACCACGAACGTTTTCACTGGAGTTGTGGGTGAGAGAGACGACGAAGAAAAAGAAATGTGGAAGAAATTGATTCACCTGGGAAATTGATTCACCGGGGCAAGGTAGTTTCTGACACGTGAAAGGCAAGTAGTCGAGCAAGCAAAGGTCTCCGCTTGGGGTGAACTCCATTTTTCCTATTTTGCATTGGCACTTTCACCCCTCTGAGACAGCAGGGATGTTGCACTTGAAACCAAGATATTAGTACCAAAAATGTGAGGGGAGAAGTACTTAGTATTATTCAATAAAGTTAAATATATACGTCAAAATAAGCCCTAAAAGTCCTAAAGACCACTTTACCCTTTATACTTCTAACATTCCCCCTCAAATTGGAGCATAGATATTAATCATACCCAGCTTGTTACAAATATAATATATCCTCCCATTATCTAGAGGTTTAGTAAAGACGTTTGCAAGTTGTTCAATAGTTCGAATGTGACTGGGAATAAAATGACAGTCAATCTCAATATGTTTTGTTCTCTCATGAAACGCAGGGTTGGAAGCCATATGCGTTGCAGCTTCATTATCACACCACAGAATCATGGGTACTAAAATTTTAAAGCCTAACTCAAGTCAATAACTGCTGAATCTACATTAATTAGCACGTCACTTGTGCCGTGGCTCTATATGCTGGCTCGGCACTAGAGTGCGCAACAACACTTTGTTAGATGAATATGAAAAGAAGTGCATTGAAATAATCTTAGACATTATAGAACAAGACATATGGGGTTCAACATCCTTATGTGAGTCAAATTCTGCTCTCTGATGGGTCATTGTTCCCCTTAGAAGGTGTAAGGCATTCTTATGACGATAAATATGAGAGATGATCAATCTGAATTCGAAACTAATCAAACAATGCAAACAAATTTACTTTACACCACCACGCAGCAAAGTCCTTTCTTGTGTCCAAATTTTCGTTTTTGCCCACTTCTTAATAATGGGAGTGGCCTAGCTTGACCTTTTGCAATCCCAGCTAAGCTAAAAAATATTCAATGGCGTGTTCCAGTTCTCCCTTGAGCTACAAACACCAATGGCACGTATGTAATTAAGGGGGCTTAATAGGGTTGTTTTGCATTAAGGCCAGCATCACACATGGTTGGCTGGCTATGATCCTCCTCTCAAGTGGTTGAGAAAAAGAGATGAGGGAAAAAAGGAGAGAGAATCAAGAAATGTCGTTTGCAGAAGTAGGAGAAGAGGGGCATGTATGTTTACATCAATTCCCCCATTTATAATTCAGTCCTATTGCCATAATATTGTTGTTAACCGAAATACATCCTCCTCTTCCTGACTCACTGGCTCTTTTATCTCTCTCGCCCACTTCTGTTAACATTCCATCTGCTGCGATGAAAGGAGCAATGTTCCGTCTACAATTATAATTGAGAATCTATGCATTGCATGCAATAAATCTCTGAGCAGATAACTAGCAACCATTCATTTATTAAAACCAGTTATGGGCTGATTGCGCAAAAACTACTTGTTGCATCTGAACTACTTGCATATACAAAATTGAAGTGAAGCATGGAAAAAAATGGATAGAAGGTGAGAGTCAAAAGAAATGCCTGGATTTCCATGAGATGTACAAAGTTTAAATATTATCATGTTCACTGGAAAACACAAGGAAAAACTTTGACATAAAAGATGGTCCTGAATGTGACTCGAATAGCATTTCTGCAACTAGGTGGACTCATTTTAAGGAAATAGATGAAGTCATATGTTCAAGAAATTTTAGCTGCATTAACGACCCAAATGTCTTGATAGATAATATAATAAAAAACAAATCAGATGGAACACCTAACTCTTTGACAGCAAAAGTCACGTCTACTGGGTTGCCATTATGAGCATACTGCACAAACTCTTCCGCAGGATCCATCCAAAGCTGAGCATGCAGCAAATAGTCGTTCTCTGTAACCAGAATCTGAACCATGACATTCTTCTCCATATTTGATTGAAAAGAATAAAGTTAATCTCTACCTTTGGTAGGATCAATGTAGCTTCAACTTGAAGCATCAGAAGGATCAGAGTTGCATTCCATTGCAATGATAATGATTTCCTGAAGGGATGACTGAAAATTTGCAAGCAATCTGTTCAGATCACAAGGCCTCACTACAAAACTGCTTGGGTATCTTCTCCTATCCAGAGATAATTGTTGTATTCCAGGGTCAAAATTGCAAGAAATCCAGTATGGTTTCTTAATGCCAGCATGTGTAAGACAACATCACATATGCATTAAAAAAAAAAACTCACAGTTGGCACAGTGAGACAAACATGTATCTCTGCATGGTGCAGCTTCTAATCGAAAATGCAGGTTTGACAGGTCCCAGCCTCCGATTTATATTACAGTTAGATGACATACTGAATAGTAAGTAGTTAGCATGACTGAGTCAAAGACTTAAAATGGTAAATGGCCAACAAAATTAGAAGTAAAAGTGGTAGACATTGGAATCTAATTATTAACACAAACTGCCCATCTCTTTATTCTGAATTCGTTGGCTAAATAGGTCTTATTGAGGCACTGCAAAATCTGTTTGACAAAGTTCACGCTGCTTTTACATGATGAGAAATTATTAAAGCTTGTCCCCATGGACACATATGACATGATGTACAAGTGCTTCTCACAGCATTTTGCAGTCATTTTCTCTCAATGAACATGTCAGTTTCAAGACTTCATTTCTGCTGTTTTTCATAGAATTGGAGCAAGATTATTTTTAGGGCAAAAAAGGAATCCGCTAACTTTTCCATCTATGCCATGAGCTTGCAATCTTAACCATCAAATACACCATTTCCAACATAATGAATACAGAGCATCATGCACACAACTGGAAGGTCTTTACCATTGAAGCACTGCAGAGACCATTGAACTTTTGATGCCTAGATGTCTGGTAATTGCATGCTCCAATAATCAATGTTAGTAATAGGTGTTCTAAGGACTGACAGACAGCCTGCACAGAGTACTTTGTCAGTGTTTGTGAGTTGCTTACAAATATAAACTGGCAAATATACCAGAAAGAGGAGTAACGGCAATATAACTTAAGAAGAATGCTGCATTGGACCTGTGTGCCAGATACTGTAAACACATCAAAGAGGTCTGCCTTGAAGGTTATCAATTGATAGGCAGATCTCGACGAATTGAACATGTTAAAGGAAATCTGGAGGTTGAATACGAATATGAGAATCTTAATCTGATATATACAAGTAAGAAGGTGATATTTGGACACACAGATCAATACTATTAAAATTCTAATACATCAAATAGTGCCAAGTGTCAAATGTTGAGCTTAAAACTCAGAACTTCTATTGTTATTTGGCAGTTAAAATGTGACGAGGCAAAAGGAAGTCATGCAAAGTATGGTCACACAAGAGATATGCTAGGGAGCGCGATCTTGCTTTCACTTATTGAGTGTCGCAAAACTCTGTATAATACCATCAAAGTAACTAGAAAAATCACCAAGATAGAATAGCAGCACCTGTAGAAGGTGGCATCCATAGGGTTTCTTTACTACGGTTTCACAATTCGACATTCTCCGCAAGTACCACTGATAGTTCTCCTAGCTATAGCAGTGAACTGCCTTAAGCCTTACGATAGGATGACTTTGAATCACCCTATCGACAGTATCAAATTCTTTCGACGACTTCCAGATTTAGGCACGTCGAGTTCCAATCGTCGTCGACAGGGCCAATCACAAACTAGTCAACAAATCTCAGCCTCAATCCACCGCAGAAAGCTCCACGCACTTGACAATCGGTGCAAGGCTCTCAGATTCCTCAATCGGACACGGTATCGAGCAAAACGAGCCAATACCTAACACGGCATCATAGCATCTAAGCTAAGCATCGCTCAGCAGGGCGCACGAAGAAGCAACTACTGCAGCTATTTTCATTCTGACGGATGAAGCTGAGGAATGACGATCGACATGGATTTCAGTGGCGACAGGGCGGAGCTGCGGCCGCGAGAGAGAGACGATGGAGAAGAAGAAGAAGAAATGCCGGAAAGAAATCGATGGAATGACCTGGGAAGGAGAAGCTTGGATGGCGAGGTCGTTGCCGACGCGGGAGAGGCATGTGATGGAGCGAGCCAAGGTCTTCAAGGCGTTGCCTCTGAGAGTGAACTCCATCCTTTCGAGTACTTCGTTTCCCTCTCTGCACTGACGGTACAGATATTTCATGACCGCGGTCGCTGAAAAAGGGTGAGTTTAGTAATATTATTTGGGTCGGTTAAAAAGCACCTTCCAAAAAAAACTTTTTTTTAAGTTTGTTTACGAAAAACTTTTTTTGTCTCAAAAAACCTAAACTCAAGTTCCACCCCGAACTTTTTTTTTGTCTCAAAAAAAACTTTAAGTTTAGTCCCAAATCGCCTCGAACTTTTTTTTGTCTCAAAAAAACCCTAAACTTTAATTTTAGTCCCAAATCTACCCCGAATTTTGTTTTGTCTAAAAAATCTCAAATTGGTACACATATGACAAATTTACCCAAAATTATTTTTTTGACCACCAAAAAAAATTACCATATATTATTTTCCGTTAAATTTTACCGTCAAATTTCTAAATTAAATAACACGCCGCAATTAACGAGGTATACTAATTTAGGGTTTTACCCTCCATTTGTACTAAAAAAATCACCAATTTTTGATATGTTCTCAAATATACCCCATGGTCTAGTCCCAACTTAACATGGCATTTCCACATAGATAATAAATACACATAAACAAGATGTTATAAAAATTATTTTCAAAATAAAACCATTTTAGGATATAAAAAATTAGGGATTACTAATACGGCTTTTGGATAGAGGCTAATGAGGGCAAATTTAGGATTATAGTAAAATTTGATGATTTTCTTTTGACAAAAAAAAATTGGGATAGATTTGGGAATAGATTAAGAGTTTGGGGTTTTTTCCGAGATTAAAGAAAAGTTTGGGGCGATTTGGGACTAAACCTAAAGTTTTAATTCGATTCTTTTGAGAAATAGCTCTTTTCTATTTTCTGGAATAATTTTTGAATAAAATAAGGTATTTGGTAACTACAAAAATTTTTTGTTCTCGGAATAGAAATGCGTTTGGTATCGACAAAATTTTTTTATTTCATTTTTTCTTAATAGCGGTGGCGATTGACCGGCGGCCCCTACCCACCGGCCGCCGCCCCCGGTCGCCGTCCGCACCCCACCGCTGCCGGTCGCCGCCGCCACCGCTGCAGCTCGTCGCTCGCCGCTCGCCAGTTGTTGGTCGCCGCCACCGCGCCGATCATCGACCCCCACCACCCGTCGATGGCCGGTGGCCGACCCCCACCGCCCCGATCGCGGCCGCACGGCGAAGGACGGCGACCGGTGGCAAGCGGGTGGGGGTAGCTGGGGACAAGTGGCGAAGATTAGCAACCGGCGGCGAGCGGTGGCGGGCGGCAGTGGCGGCAGCAGGTGGCGGGTGGCGGCGGGTGGGTGGCCGCGTGTTATAAGGGTGAGAAGTCCCCAAGAAATAGTTTCTAGAAATTGTTCTCAGAAATAAAAAGCTAGTTTTTTCTAGCTCTCATTTCTACTCCAAATTTATTCCCAGGAACAACTTTCTATTCCCAAGAATAGAAAAATCAGTTGGCATTATCAAACGGATTTCTATTCCTTTTCTATTCTAGGGAACAAAAGAACAGAAAAACAAAGAAATTGGCAAGTTGCCAAACAGACCCAAACTGGCGGGACTGGAAGAGGGAGATGGTCGTTGGCTCGATCAATCAATGAAGTAATGTGTTAATTATCACTTTTCCCCCCATTAGGCACGATAATATTACCGTTGTTTACCCAAGTGAGTACGTTATTTTTTTAGATTTATCATTTGATAGCATAAAATACTAACAAAATTTGATATTAAAGATAATATATCAATAATAGATGTAATCAAATTAGTTATATTTTCTATGCTATTGTTAATCTATCGTACCATCATCAGTAAATTATATCATAATACAAATGCCAACTTTTCTCTAAGAAATACCAATAACATGGCAAGACACGTGGCATAATTTTGTCACATTGCCACATTTGACCACTTATAATTAGTTTATTGATTATCATTTTCAACCATCTATATTCTATTCATTTTAAAATTTTGTAAGATAGATATAGAGAAATATCTCAAATGTGTTCTTAAACGTACAGTTTGTTTTGAACATAATTTCTTAATATATTCTCCAACGATGTAGTTTTTTGATTTAAACAATATATCTTTTTTAATTAAATCAAATAATTTAACCGAAAGTGAAATGGATCGCACAATATATTTCATTAAGCAAAACTTATTAAACAATTAATAAAGTAGACTCTTGAATGATGCAATTTTTATTTAATTGATATAGTTTCTTTAGTTCAAAACGACTTAATAGACGAAATGATGTAGTCTATGGCAAAAGTTAAAAGAATAAGTGCACAACTTGATTTATTCTAAACATATATATTCAAGCTATGTTGATTTTTATTTTCTACCTTGAAATCCAAATACTTAAATATACTTTACATCTATCAAAATAAGTACATTTACAAGAAAATAAAAATGGAAATAATTTTATCTAAACTCCACTTAATTTGAATTTTATTATAAAAAAATAGATAAGAAGGAAGCTCATAAACTTTTATTTATTATTCTTGTGCTCAATAGCTTTCAATAGTTCATGGCCTCGAATTAATGGAAGTAATATATTAATTATTTTTATACGATTTAAGGATTGTATTAAATATGTATTAAAAGTTTAGGTGGGGGTAACCCAAAAAAACTTATCGGTGATTCTCTTATCATCATCGTGACGAGCACGAGCAGGGCTCCAAAATCACGACTGTTCTCCACTTTTTCCCATTTTCCTTTCTTCTCCACTTTTTCCCATTTTTCTTTTCTTTTCTTTTTTTTCCGACAGGGCTCCAAAATCACGACTCTTCTCTACATTTTTCCCAATTTCCTTTTCTTTTTTCTCGGGACAGGGCTCTTCTCCACTTTTTCCTATTTTCCTTTTTTTTTTTTTTTCGGGACAGGGCTCGAAATTCGACGTAGGTCATTGACTATGGGTATCCTCGCGGGTGAGGCGGAACAAACGGGTCCGGGTTGAAAGCCCAAATGCTCGCGGGACGGGGATGGGGACGGGGCGGGTCCTACAAACATGCCGCATGTGATTGGGACATGGGGCAGATCTAATTAGCCCGCTGTCTCTTCGTGCAGGGGCAGTGGCTAATGAAAGTTCAGATAATTCCAAGCTTGTAATGTGATAGAGGCTTCTTGGAATTTCTTCTGACTTTAAGACTTTCAAAAAGACCTAGACAGTCAGCATGCCCGTATATCGTATGTTTTTTTCTTAAAAAATGATCGCTGCTACAAAAATAAATGAATGGACAAAGCAAAACTTCATGGTCCGGGAAAATGTTTTTATTAATTAATTACTTCAAGCTATACAAGATACGATCCTTTCATAGAAAATGAATAATTGGAAAACATTTCCATAAAATAATTACTTTTATCGCTTGAAATAATTAGTTAATGAAATCTTTTTCAAAATCGACAATAATTTATGTCTAAATATTTTTAAGAATAATGAAATTTTTTTTGTATGTTCATTTTTATAAGTAATACAAGTTATCACATTTAGAAAAATATTTTTAAATCATTTATTTTTTGCGAAATAAACAGAGCTTAAAATGTAATTCTTTTTTATTAGATAAGTAAGCAATTTTAAAGGTACTAAAATTATGGAGAGGGGTTAATTTTACTGTTAGTTTTATCTCAACTAATTTGCCAAATTAGTATCATGAAACTTTTTCAATATAAATAACAAAAGAGGATGAAAGTCTGCTACTTTGAAGTTGCTTCCATTGGCATTTCAACTTATTCTCAACTGTGGCTGCACGTAGATGAGGCACGCATCAACCGTTGAGATATGTTGAGATGCTTGTAGCTGCGGAAATATCTTGCGGGATGATACATAATCCGCGTCCATAGTGGATCGATAATCACTGAATATGCTCCTCAAGTACATGTCTGCTCCGAGAGTTTGTGTCATTGGAAACCTCGTGTAGAGAACAAGTATTGTTGGGTAAGCAAGATATTCAAATACGGGCTCTCGGCTTCGGCGGGCCCCTATTCGAATGTCGGACAACCAAAAAAGACAAACGGTGTGGAAAACATAGCTTTGCATAGGATATATAACGCTCAAATCGCATGTTGGCATTTCTTTCGATCTGCCGTTCGCGTAAGTGTTGAAATCCCAAAAAGGTGACGTCAACCCACCAAAACGTGGGGTCTGACAAAAAGTTCAATGCCCCTATTCAAATGCAGAACAACCAAAACAGACAAACTGTGGAAAAGATAGCTCTGCGTGGGTCCTCTTCAAAAAGTTCGACACCCCACCAAACTTAGAGGGTCTGAATTTCGTGGGTCCTCTTCAAATGGCAAATACCAGGAAGGAAGTCACGGCCAAAACACTCACGCTGGGTCTCTAATTCCCCTGAAGCACACTATTCACAAGACAGCAATCTGGAAACACTTGAAGCGACCACTTGTTCACGAAGACAAGGAGAGATTAGGCAAAGTCCGAAGGCTAATGGAGAACAACAATCCAGCTGATCACGGTGGTGGTCGGAGGTAAGACTCAGCGACTTTAAATATATCTTAACCAACGTAGCCCAGCGCCTTCAGTAAGTTGGAGGATTCCTGAGAAACCTCATGTCAATGTCTTGATATTCTTTGGGGAAATTCTTGCCAAAATCATGATATTCTCTCCTGTTCCTTCCTCCGATCATGTCACCCTGTATATTCCATTATGTGAATCTGTTTTGTGGCGGAAAAACCTGAACTCGTAAAACAGGTTCAGGAGCTCTGCACTTTGGCTGCCACTTGGGTTCTTTCACTGGCCTCTTTCTTGCATTTGATTGTGATAGTCGGATTGGAATACCAATTTGTACCATTCAGATTTTTTCCTCTATTCTATTTTTCCTTTTGTTCATTGAGATGGATGATGAGTCCACTCTTAAAGAGCAGAAATGGGCTCTACTCAGAATAGAGCATGCACTTAGGGGTGTAGCTGGTGGATGCAAAATGGCTTGTTTCTCGCGTTTCCTGGATTAGGGTAGTTATGTTGAACCACCTACATTTTGTCTTCTATTATTTTGCTAATTGATCCAGGTTTTCATTCTCGCTGTTCATAGTGACTTGACTCTAAGAACAGAGCACGTTGGCTCGTGCTCATATCAGAGTATACTCAGTGGGTGTAAATCTGTCGAAAAGTAAGAATACCTCTTGCAGTCATCAACCTTTTTTTTTTGCGCGGATGGGTAAATTTTGTCGCGACCTACTAAAATTAATTTTTGTGAAAATAATAATAATAGGTTTAGGGGTATTGTTAATTTTGGGCCGACGGCCCTCAATTAACTTGGGCTCTCCCAAGCCGCATACCCCGCGCGACGTTGGGTGTTCGTAAAAAATTTCAAACGAGGAGTCGCCACTAGTCTATTAAGGTCGACTAGAAACCAAGCGAGACATGGGAGCGTGTCTCACTATTTACGCAACAGAGAGTCTAGGGTCGGGGACTTGATTACGTTAGTCATACGACTAACGCCCTTTCGGTACCTAACTTAATTGTGTGTTAGCTAAAGACATGGCAACACATTCAAAAAAAACCTATTGTAAAGCCCTAAGGCTTATTCAATTTTGGTCTTTCTTCTTTTTTAAGGGTTTTCTGAATTTTTGCAATTTTTTCTGATTTTTCTAGATTTTTTGAATTTTTCTGAATTTTTGTGCTTTTTAATATTTTTTAATATTTTTTAATATTTTCGAATTTTCTGAAATTAAAGAAAACAAGCTTTTAATGTTTTTGCAAATTTTTGGCTTTTCTGGAATTTAAAAACATTTATTAATGTTTCTTTTGGGATTTTCTAATTTTTTCTAATTTTTTTGGAATTTTTGAATATTCGAAAAAAAGAAATAAAGTAAAATAAATTAAATTAAACTTTTAAAACCTTTCTGAAATTAAAAAAACATTTTTTTTAATTTTTAATGATTTTTCGAAATTTTTTTAATTTTTTTTATTTTTTTTCGAATTTTTGGATTTTTTAATTAATTAAAAAGTGATTCGGACCGGGTCGGGAGACCCGGCCCTACTAAACCGACCCGGACCCTATCGGTCCGGGCTGGGCTAAAGAAACCGGGCTGGCCGAAGGGCCCGATAATTTTTTTTTAAAATGGCTCATTAATTAACAAAACAGAAATTAAAACAGCCCATTTCTATTTCTATTTTTAGCCCAATCAACAAACGGCCCAAATCTCATCCTAGGCCCACTCGAAGCCTCTCAACCCACAAGTTGGCTGAAACCCAAATAAAAACAAGCCCACAGAGTAAATTAAATATAAACCCGGCCCGTTCCACTTCTGCTAACCCAAAACTAAACCCTACCCGCTTGTACCTTATCCGACCCGGATCTTGACCTGGATCGGAGCTGCCGCTGCTGCTCGGCGCTGATGGGGAATGGCAGAGCGCCTCTGGCCTGACCACGGTGACCGGCGGCGACCGGCGCGAGACCAGCTGACGAGACGACGAAAGGGCGGATGGCATCAGGGACAACGGCGGTCAGCAGCGGCGTCGGGGTGGTGGAGAGGCGTGCGTCAACACGGATTCGGATGACGATGGCGACGGGGATGGAGCCAACCACCAGCAGACCGCGTCGTCGGTGGTTGAGCGGCAGCGGCGTCGGGGTGGCGGAGCGGCAGCGGCGTCGGGGTGGCGTAGCGGCAGCGGCGTCAGATCAGACCGGCAGCTCTCAGGTGCGGCCCGCGAGCGAGGCTCGGTCCCACGCCGCTCTCCGTTTGCAAATCTCGACCTCTCTCTCCTCTGGGTTTTTTCTCTGCTGCTCTCCGACGATCGCCGAGGAGTTGTCCAACTTCGACGTCGTGACGTTAAAGGAATAAAAACTGCTCCGGCCTCCCTGATGTCTCCACAAGGGAAGCCTTCCTTGCCCCTACTTCTCCTCCTCTCTCGGATCTCGCCTCTCTGTCCGAAAATCCCAGAAACAGCTGCTCTTGCTTCTGCATTTTCCTTTCCAGTTGCTGTTTCTTCTTTCGTCCTTCTGGTCGGCAAGCTGCCTTCCTCTCCTCGGGCCAGAACCGCTCTGTTTTAGCCAGCAAAATCTTCGTCCATTCAGCTGCCTTCCTCTCCTCTGACCAGCCAGCCTCCTTCGTCTAACCAGAACCTCTGCTCCTCCTTATGCTCTCTAGCTTCTGCGTTTTCTGCTCTCACTCCGTTCTCTCGACTGAGCCCTTCGAGACCAAAAGCCTCCTCCGCTGCCCTCTCCTTTTCGCTGCTCTTCTGCTTTCTCGTTTTTTTTTTTTTTTTTCGCTTCTTCTCAGTCAGCCAGCACCAAAAACACAGAACCACAGCTCCTTCTTCCTCCAACTGCTCCCTCGGTGATCCTTGGCTCCGTCTCGTCGAGCTCCGAAAACCCAGGAAAAAAAAAATGAGAAGAAGATCCTCACCTCCTCCGCCTCGCTCTCGTTTTTTAGAAAATCGTCACCGCCGTGAGAGGAGGGGTTGCGTCCGGACGGTCTCGTTGCTGTCTGCCTCCTCCTCCGCAGATATGTTCTCCTCGCGGCTCTCCGTTTCTGCCCTTCTCGTTCCAGGCTGAGCATGCGTCCGGTACCAGGCAACCAGCGACGCCCGCGGCGGCGAGACTCGACCGGGCGACTCTCCTTCTCTCCGCCTTCTCTCTTGGTCGCTTGGTCTCTGCTCTACCTTCTTCTTCTTTTTCTGCAGATCTCTTATGTCTGCAAATCGCCCTCCGAAACCCAGAAAACCCACTCCGTCTCTCTGCGTTTTCTGTCACTGCTTCGGTTTTCTTCGCTGCTCAGATCTGGATTTTCTCTCGGGTCTTCTGTTTCCGGTGCCGGAGCTGAGGCACGGCGGGTCGTCGGCGGCGAGTCTAGCGGCGTCTCCTTTTTTTAACGATCTCTCTGTGCCCGTGTCGGTCTGTAAGTTTTTTTTTCGGCTGCGTCTGCCTTCCGCCGCGTGATCGCGCAGCAAGGGGATCTTCCCTCGCTGGCGTCACGCGGCTGACGTCAGCCGCGGTGGGGGAGTCGCGCTAGAACGGCGTCGTCGGCTGCTCCCTTCTCCTCCGCTCCTCCTTCTTTTTTCCTGTCTGTCTTCTCCTCCTCTCCGTCCGTCCCTATGCACGTGAATGGGGGGGAGAGGGAGAGAAAGGAGACGGGCCCCATAGAAAAATAACAAAGATGAGCCCGGGCCCGAAATAAAGAGAAGTGGGCCAAAATGAAACCCAAGGGGATAGGCCCAGGGAGAGATTGTATTAAGGCCGAAATTTTGGGAAAAAGGAGTGGGCCGGACTATGCTGGCCCAGCCTAATTTTTTTCTTTTTTTTTTTCGATTTTTTTTATATAATTTTTTATCTTTTCTAGAAATTAATATATATTTATATATGCAAAATAGATGGGCATTTAAAATAAAATAAACAAAATTCGGGTGTCAACAAATTTTAATGTAACCCATTCTTTTATTGAATAGTGGGATTCATACCAGGAATAATCCCGGTAGTTTTACGTGTCTGGTGGTTTTGTTTTGTGAATGTGTTGTAAGAGTAGCTTAGGAAAGCTTTATAGGTATAAAGGAGGTATCCCCTGCAACTCTGATGTTCCATTTTGTCAAAAAGATGAGTTTTCACTAGCTTAATTAGCTGTGGATCAATGGATGATTACATGCCTGCAGTACTTGCAGAGGTCAGAGTCCTGCAATGCATAGACTCGTTAGCTATGATTTGCACTAGAAGCTTGGCATCATACCGCATCAAATTTTCCTATAGAACTTAAACCGGTAGTTCTTGAAAGCCTTTGGAAAGACTGTCATCTTAGGTGATACAGAAAGAGCTCAATGCTTGAGCTTTTCCAAAATACTGTACACTAACAGGTGGTTTGCTGATGTCATTACCAAGATGTGAAGCAGAGCAGGCAGAGCAGGCAGATCTCATTGCTGCATATATCCAACGTTTTGATTCCCTGGAGGAGAACCTGAATCAACTCGTCCAGTGCACTGGTATTCCACCCAACACTACCCGTGCAAAAATCATGCGTATCTACAGATTGCTGAAAATCGTCAAGATGGGAGGGCAAGATATAGATCCAAGGTTCCGACTTGTCTTTGCTCTCATTGCTGTTGCTCTCGGAGGTGTCAAGTGCAGTTTGTTGATGTATGTTCTGCTTGGTGACATGCCTTGGTCAACCGTCATTCCATGTGTCCTCCTGATAGCATTTGCATTTATCGTGAACTAGAGAATGGTGACAGCGTCTGGCTCTCTACATAACGTGCTTTGCTCGTTGCAAACTTGGCTTTAAAGTGTGTCCTAAGGCTGGCTTGGAGATCGGCTTTTTGTTGTATTACTTAAAGTACCTTCTCCATCATCAGGAGAATATTCAATGATGATGAATTCGATGATTCTACTTAGTTAAGGTCCCAATTCAACCATATGAAATCGGAGAAACAGGGGACTTTTTTTGCTTTAGCCATAGAGAATCAGGGGAATTGATTTACAGATTTTAAGAAAGAATTACATTATCCTCGTTCACTAATCTTCTGATCCGCAAATTGTGATTTAGACTTAATTTGTAACCCAACCCTCATATCCAACCCTCAGAAATATTGTACGTACTACAATGACATGTTCCTCAAGTAAGAAATGGAACTACAAAGGCCGATGCACTCCTTGACACGAAGGAAGCATGAAATACACGAGAGAGGGAAGCAACCATGCACAACTTTTTTAACGAAAGATAAACCCATTTGAGAACAAAGCGAGATCACGTTAGAAAAGTGAGATGCACAACCTTTTTATGTTGAGGCATATTTGGTATAAACAGAAAAGTGAGACGGAGTAATCTTGGTTCAATATAAGCATAGATATAGATGGTGTATTTCGAGGTGTGAAGTGGGAGAGAAGGGATTTAAGAATTGGGGTTGCATGAATGTTTTTAAATGTAAAAAGGATTGGGGAGCGGGAGATTTCCTTTCCTGGGAGATGGGTCTGGTCCATTTAGGTTTAGGGGAAGGATGTCGCTCTAAGCCTCAACAACGATTGTTTTTGTTTGGCTGAGAAACGGGTTTTAAGCTTAAGCGAAGACAACTATTTCCATTTCTTTGTTCAATCTTATGCGCACTTGAGGTGAAGTGTCAAATGCGGACCATCAAAAGCCCAAAGCAAATCATGAGAAATTCTGTTTGCTTGCACCTTGTCTTGTCTCATAGATGAAAAGCGTTGGAACTCCAAGTTGTAACCCCAAGATATGTTCTCTATTCTTTTTATCATTTTGTTAATAGATCCAGATTTTAATTCTTGATGACTCAAACAGACAATGTAATTGGGGACATATTCGGTAACTATAAATCTATCGAAAAGTAGGATCTATTGCTTATAGTCATTGACCCTTTTTGTGGACATGAATTCTTTTTTTATGAAGTGCTCCAACAGATCATGAGTGTCTTAACACATCTTGCCCATTAATAAAAGAAGATACTTTTGTAATATGTGAAGCCCTTTCTTTGGTAGGTATTATCAGCTTCCGCATTAAACAAATTCATTAAAAAATAGGACATAGTTAACCAGATAATTAGTAGGGAACATGACTTCTCATTGAGCCACTATTTGCATTTCAATAGACTCGACACCGGACCTCCCAAAATTAATATTAAAAAATAATCCAGATTGAAAGTAGTAAAGCTATTTCCTTTCCTGAAAATAAGCTTTCAGCCAAAGCCCTTTTTGCTTTAACATACACTTGATCGGAAGTTGCCGTAAATTATTACACACGAAACTTCCTCGAGAACAAATTTTGTAAAATTTGCAAATTGGTCCCCCCAAATTTTGGGAATTTCATTTTGGCCCCAACTTGTTGTTTCAATGGCAATCCGACCCCTCAGGGCTTGGATAGTGGCCCTCAGATATTTGGCCTTCGGCCCCTTTTTTTCTTCATTTTTTTTTTTTTGGGGAAAGTAGATTTCAAGAACCCCAATCCCATTAAAAAAAAAGTACTAAATGCTTAAGTAATCTATAAAGATGAAATATTATTGTGGAAAAACAAGTTCTAATCTTTTGAAAATAGATAAACATAATCTTTGGGCAAAAATTTAGGTATTAACACTAATATTCTCAGATAGATCAAATTTGCAAATTTTTTTTTGTGTTTCATGTTTTCTGAGTTAAATTGAGTTAGATCTGTGACTCAAAAACTTAAAATAGCAGGAATATTAACACAATGCAATTATAAGCGAGGTTCTATTTTACTATTATAGAGATTGTAAGTTAAAATATTTAAATGAAACTATTGTAATATTTAAAAAGACCAAAATGTAAAAGGTAATTAAAGAGAAATCATAATTTTGTTGATTCAAGAAATGAATTGACATGAAATTTTTTTCTAAAATTCAGATAATAGCGTAATATGCAAATTTTTTAATATTATTGAAAGACCTGATTTGACTTTGTTGTGGAAATTTGAGATATTATATCTAACAAATAAAAAACTTTACAAACCACATTCAAAATCTAGAATTATTTCAAAGGTCATATTGAATAAATTAAAAATTCAAGCATAATATTGCACACTAGGTCAAAGTTTTTGAACAATTTATTAGTGTCATTTCCCTACCTTATTCGAACTATTATAATGAAATTAGGTAAAGAATAATTAAATTGATATACTAATAATAGAAAATGGAAATAAAAAAAAAAACTTCTTTTTTTGTTAATTCTAATTGAAAATATGTCTTATTTCTTGGCATGATTTTAGTAACTAATAAATTCACTTCATTTATACATGCTAATATAATTAATTAAAATAATAATTTAAAGATTGGCTTTTATAGCTTGAATAATAGGGATAAAGCCACAATAAAAAAACCCTAAACTATACCTACTATGACACATTTACCTTTAACTTTTTTTTTTTGTTATATAAAAAATCTCAAACTTGTACCTGTGTGACATATTTACTTTCCATTAAGATCTATTAATGAGTTTCGTTAAAGATCTGCCTAGCAAATGGTGTTGACATGGTGCCTACATGGAATGATGTTGTTTTGATTGAAAAATCATCCAATAGAACTTTGATGAAAGGTAAATGTGTCATATAACTATAAGTTTGATGTGACAACCCTAGATTAATTCACTTGAGGTATTGTTCACTTTTGCCTATCCTATTCTAAGCATCACAGTTTTATTCTTTTTGGCGTACAAGTAAACACTTTCCTAGGAGGTCATCTATCCTGGTAGTACTCTAGTATGGGCTCGCTTAACTTTGAAATTTCAAAGTAAAACTTGCCATTACGTTAAAAGACACTTCCGTGAGTTAATTTCAGTTTTTCACGCATATATTCTATAATTGTTCTCTCCATGTTCGGTGCACAATTCGGTTCATTCCTACACCTTGGCCATCCTAGAAGCCTGCCAAAAGCTGCTCCTTATCTAAGCCCTCTCTAACTTTGGTAACCACTCTCCACCCTCTTCAGATCGGGTCATTATAAGCCCATTAGTTTTCGCATGGTTCGTCCCCAAACCATACACCTATTGGATGGGGTCCTATTATGATATCATATTGTGACACCCCTAAATTAACTCATTTGAGGTATTGTCCACTTTAGCCTATTCCACTTCGAGCCTCACGGTTTTATCCTTTTTGGTGTATAAACATGCACTTTCCCAAGAGCTTACCCATCCTGTTAGTACTTTAGCTTAGGCTCATTTAGTTTTGGAGTTCCAAAGCAAAGTTTGTCATTACGTCAAAAGATACCTCTGTGAGTTAATTCCTTTTTTTTACATAAATATTCTAGAATCACGCTCCCCATGTTCGGTGCACAATTCGTTTTATTCTTGCCCCTTTCGCCATCCTAGAAGCTTGCTAGGAGCTACTTCTTGTCTAGGCCCTTTCTAGCCTTGACGACTACTCCCCACCCTATTCAAATTGGGTTATTATAGGCTCACTAGCTTTCACATGATTCGTCCTCAGCCTTACACCTATTAGAGGGGGTCCCACTCTGATATCATATTGTGACACCCCTAGATTAACTCACTCGATGTATTGTCCACTTTGGCCCGTCGCATTCCAAGTCTCACGATTTTATCCTTTTTGGCGTATAGGCAAGCACTTTCTTAAGAAGTTGCCCATCCTGGTAGTGTTCTAGTTTGGACTAGCTTTGCTTTGGTTTAACTTTGGAGTTCTAAAGCAAAGCTTGTCATTATGTCAAAAAGAGCCTCCATGAGTTAATTTCAATTTTTCACATATATATTCTAGAATCGCTCTCTCCCTATTTGGTGTACAGTTCAGTTCATTGCTACCCCCTTTGCCATTTTAGAAGTTTGTCAAGAACCACTCTTTGTTCAAACCCTCTCTAGCCTCGGTGACCACTCCCCATCCTCTTTGGATTGGGTTGTTACATTTGAGGTTTTTTATGTTACAATTTTTTTTAAAGTAAACGTGTCACGGTGAGCATAGTATGGGGCTTTTCATTCACAAAACAAAGTTTAGTATAAAAGTATTACAGTGGGTATAGTTTAAAATTTTTGGTTGCTCTATTCCTAAAGAACAACATACAAAATTAAAGTAGAGCTTGTCAATAAAAAATTAAGTATAAAATAAAGTATATCTACTACGTTGATTGATATTATAATATGATATAGCTAATCATAAAAACATATACATGATGAATAATAAATAAGTGCAACTTATTGATAGTTGTGTTGTTTTATTTCCTATTTCTCTATTAATTTAAGACAAATTGAAAATGAAATTTAAATACAACATCAATGAGTTATATTATATGGCATAACACATGACATAATTTTGTCAAATATTTAACTTTTAAAATAATGTGGCCACATGACAAGATAGATGGTATAATTTTGTCGATAAAATCACGGGCATTTGTTGAAGTGAACATACATATACAAATGATGTAATATGTGTTGTGTGTAATTAAACAGTTAGATAGACGTTGTTCCTTTCTGCTGTACCATACCCATGATTCTAGATGATCAACTTTTCTTTAATTGACAAATTTTATGACTTAAATATGTTTAATATGTAATTGTACATATTTAGTATTAAATTCTTTTTTAGGTAAATTGAAGTTAAGTTAGTTCCATTAGAATTAGGGGCGTGGGCAGGTATTTTGTGTAATTAAACGGTTGCATAGACACTGTTTCCTCTCCACTATGCCACGCCCATGATCTCGGAGGAACTAACTTTTCTTTGTTTTACAAGTTTTATTTCATGACTAATGCAGTGCAGATCATCATGACTTAAGATAAAGTAAATAGAGAGCTCATAAAGGTATATACGTTTTTGGCCACCATGGGCGTAATTGAAGGAAGACACGTGGGACTCTCAGACCATAAATACTAAGTTAAAGAGGAAGCATCCCATCGGTCATTTCACAAGTCTATTAGGTCATTTGACAAGCTTGAATGCGGAGGATAGGAGCCTCATCTTCAAACTACCTTTTGGTCGTTCTTTTAAGACATTTCCAGCCACTTCGTGCTCTAACTATGTTTGCTTCACTCCCTGCTCCCAAGTGAATGGAACGTAGCCCCATTTGAATATATTTTTCGTTATATAAGACGATGTGTTGGAGGGAAAGGAGTTCGAGCTTTCGACAATGCTTTTTGTAGTTTTGGCCTCAGCTAACCATTTTTCCCTCTACTTACATGTTTGCTTCATTCCCAACTCCTAAGTAAGCAAGCTTCATTTCAAACAGGGGATGAGAAGAGCAGTCACACAAAGCTTCGAAGTTAATATGGCAAACAATAGTCTAGCCGATCAAGGTGGTCGGAAGTAGAGGTGTCAATATGGGTCATAAATCCATATTATGACCCACTTTTAGTTAAATTGGTCAAATATGGGTCAAGTGAAAGTTAAACATGAGTCAAATATGAATTGAGTAAAAGTTAAATATGGATTAAATATGGGCTGAGTGAGTTATTAGGTAGACCCATCATCCCTCTTTTTCCATCCCTCTCTTCTATGCGTTCTCGACCTTCGTTGCTAATCCGATGAGGTTTACTCAACAATAATTAAATAATCGATTTTTTTTTAAATTATTTTCCTCAAACTATTTCAATTTAGAGGTATCCACATTTTTTTATTTAATTACTTTATAAACTTAATGTGAAATTTTTATTCAAATAATTTATATGTGAAAAGTTTAAAGTAAACTAAATAAGTGGGAGTGAATTTTCTTAAATTAAGTTAAATATTAATATGTGTTGGTAATATGGATCGGGTATCGATCGGGTATGGGTCGGGTCGGGTATGGGTCATCAAATTTACATTGCATGAAAATGAATCAAAACGGGTTAAATGTGTCGATGTGGGTCGGACCATTTTTGACCCAACCCAAACCCAATCCGATCCATCCATTTGACACCCTTAGTTGAAGGTAAGCATTGACGGCAAACCGCAACATCTCTTCACCACCATAGTCCAGCCTCCTTCAATTAGTTGGAGGATTGCTACTAAAATCATGCGGTCTTCAATTCCTTTCCTAAAATGAAGAGATTTTTATCTCTAATCATTTCCGCTGCGTGTGTTCCATTACCCGAATGCTGTTTTATTCGGAAATAATTTGCACTCTACATAGATAAGGTGAACCCGTTGCATTTAAGAATCGTGATACTAGTACAAAATGCCTAGATCTCCTCTTTGTTAATAGATCCCTACGGCTATACTTGATCTTTATTGTTAGAGCTTCTCTAAAAGACAGTTGTTTGACAAGTAATTTGCTGGTTTTAATTCCAAAATAATGTTGTAGAATATAACTCTCGATTTGATTTCCTGATAGAGGTCTTACATCAACTTATCACAGTCATGACTAGCTCGATAGGTCTAGCTAACGTTATCACTGAACCCGTCATTGTGCCTATCTACAAAGCATTAATCTTTATAATGAGAAAGCAAGATATTGACCAAAGGTTTCCATTCGAATATATTATAATCTCTATTCCTTTTGGATGTGTTAGGTGTGTCCTACTAATGTACAATATGTTTGGTGACATACCTCGGCCGATTTTCATTCCATGTGTCCTAATGATGGTAATACCATTCATGTTCATCAATTAGTGAACGGCTATAGTTTCCAGCTTTCTTGATGCGGTAATGTTTCGATGACACAAAGCATCCCACGTTGTAAAAGCATGTAATATAATATTCATAATATATTTAATGGAAGCATCTGACAAGGAAAAGTTAAACTGAAATTGTTGGACTTAAAAAACGGCGTAATCATTCTAGAATGTGATTTTAAGAAGGAACATAAACATTTCAAAAACCCTTTGACCACTTCCTTTTTAACGTACTTATAATGGTTTTCCGAAAAGAAAACAGAAAAGCTTTCCACGGCGAGGGATCTATTTGGTAAAAAAACTCCCAACTGTCTTCTTAATGTTTCTAATGTGCTGTTGCAAATAGTAGAGAAAGAGGAAAACTGACATATTATTATCATAAACGAACGGACTAGTGGTGACTACAAAAATAGTTCAGAGAACCTCGGTATCGAAACAGACAAAGGATTCCCATTCTTACTTCAACATATGGAAATAGAAGAAGGCACAAGCACTAAACAGTAAAACGAAGTACGGACCCCAGGAGTGCCAAAACTTGGCACGGAGGGACACTTAAGTGCCAAAATCGAAGTAAAATGGATCACTTAGGTGCCAATGGCAAGAAAATCCGGTCAAATTGCCACGTGTCCATTTTCCAACGACTTCATTTGCTGGCGGAGCATTTTTTTTCAAAATAAAAAATTTCACGTGGCAATTTTAATAAAAAAAATTATCCACGTCAGATTTTAAAAAGATTAAAATCGATTTTATTTTAAGAAAAAAACATAAGAGAAGGGGATCGGCGAGTGTTGTGCAGCCCTTGCTGCCCCACCCTCGCCAGGAAGGGTCGGCGACGGTGGGTGAGGGTTGGCCGGGGTCGCCGAGCCCCGGCCGGCCTATGGTGAGGGCTCGCAGGCCCCCGCCTAGATCTGGGGCGAGGGTTGCGACCCTCCCCCAGATCCAGCGAGGGTCGCTGGCTCTCGCCCAGTCGGGTTAAGGGCCGTCGGCCGCCCATATCGTGCCGGATTTGGGGGAGGGTTGCGACCCTCACCCCAGATTTGGGCGAGGGCCTATAGGCCCTCGCTGCAGGCCAGCTGGGGTCGCCGGTCGACCCTTGCCCACTGTTGCCAGCCCTTCTCGGCGATGGTGGGACGGCGGTAGCGAGGGCTGCACAGCCCTCGCCGATTTCCCCTCTCCCTTTTTTTTTTTTTTTTAATTAATCAATTTTATAATAATTTATTTTTTTTTTTTTTAATATTATTTAATTAATAATTTTTAAAATCCACGTCAACGCAAAAACGATGTCATTTTGCATTGATTTTTCGTCGTTTCAATTTCCGACAAGCCACGTAGGCAAAAAAATTAATAAAAAATTGCCACGTAGGATTTCCGGCAGGGTTCCAACGACTTAATACTTAAGTGATCCATTTTTTTTAAAAGTGACACTTAAGTGTACCGTTTGTAAGTTTTAGCACTTAAGTGTCCTCTGTATTAAGTTTTGGCACTCCTGCTGTACTTATGTCACAATAAAACTGAGAGAGCAAGGTTATCATAGCTAAACAGGAAATATAATGCTACTGATCTTCTTAGTAAAGTGGTGTCGATCAAACACAGAGTTCACCATCCTCATTATCATCATCCTCATCCTCATCAGCATCAACCCAATTACGTGGATGACGTTGTGAAAAACGATGTCCATCTACACAAGAAAAGAACGAAGTCGCTTCAGAGGGATCGTCCAATTCAAACTACTAACAAAACTGCATGGATATACTTGTGATGGCACTAATTAGTGCTATGTAAGTGACAATCTTGTTCAGCAACTTTGCTTCTAAACACGTTTTAGAACCACTAACAAACAACATGATATGAGCAGACTAATTGAATCAATAATGAGAAGCCCAAGAAAGGCACAGTCGAGTAAAAAGCAGAAAATCCAACTCGTCTGTAGTATCATGTGCACGGTCACACTAAAGAGTGGAAAAAAAGAAATGCTTACGGGTTTCGTAGGAGATAGATGGATTTCTGCCGGACACTTTTTGCCTTTTGATGCAAGAAAAAAGAGTAAAATTTAGCAAGACTCCAAGATAAAGTCGTGCAATCAATTGGCCTAAGCCAAATGCTTTCTTGCAAAGCAGCATTTGCAGTAGGAAAAATGGGCAATTGAGAAAGTAGCAACATTATTTAGAAATATTTGCAGGAGATGGCAAAATAATCCAACCTCGAGAGATGAAGATGATGTTCATCACACACACAAACTGAGAGACAGATTGGGAGATGAAGAATCTGGACCAGTTCGGATGTTCACTTCAGCTGATGCAGCTTTTGATATTTGAAGGGTGCTTATTCTTTCAATTCCTAACTGACCACCAGCTTTTAGGATCCTTTCTTCTGGAACTTGCTGATGAACAACTGCCACTTCTTGCAGCACTTTCCTGCCCAAAGTTAGTAAACCACCCAAATTTTGATTCCCAAGATATGCGTTCACATGGACATAAAGTATCTTACTGATGGCATACACGGCATTCCGTTTTAGAGCAAAGCAAATTCAATTTCTTTGCCATCATTGGGATGACAGTGCTACAAGCTACAAGGATCACTTGCCTGAGAGTTTAAACCAAATTCTGGTCTGATTTGATGGAATCTTGGAAGCACTTGTTCTATTCCTCTGGCTGTTCTCCAGAAGCTTCCCCAGTATCAGCCTGGCCTGGCATTCCATTTGCCGAAGGTTCAGTATTACCTTCATGTAATTGTGATGTGAGCATGGTGACCAGTACAAGTGTAGCATCAATATTGGAAGAGGCCCCCTCATCAATCCCAAATTTAGGGACCATCAAAATAGGCCTGTTTCATAAAAACATGCAGCTGTATCAAGTTCTTTAGTCTTTTCTAATTTGCATTTAGTTACACTTACGCCCCTCTGCAGTGGCAGCAATGTTGCACTTGAAGCCAAAAATTTAGTACCAAAAAGAAAAGTCAAAAGACATACACTATCCATCAAGTTTTGCACTGATGTCTTTAGCTGGCATACTTCACTAGCATCATGCAAATAACTTGATAAATAAACCATTTATCATCCAAACTTAAACTTCCTTAAACCATTATTATCCAAACTTGATTCGAAGGTGCACTATATTTTATCAACCAAATTTTCAATGATAGTCTCTCGTTTTTTTACATTCAGCCCAAAATTGAAATTATCATCAGCCTTTATGATTGCGATTGTGAAGCTATGCATTAGCAAGTTCTAAATCTCTGAGCAGATAACTAGCAGTCATTCATCTATTAAAACCAATTATGAACTGATTGCATGAAGACTACTTGTTGCATCTGAAACACTTGCATATACACAATTGAAGTGAAACATGGAAGAAAATGGATAGAAGGTAAGATTCAAAAGAGCTTTCAGAATTTAGTTACTCGCCAGCCTTCTCAAAGTACAAAAAGTTGTCCGTTTCACATCCCTCACAGAATGCAAGAAATGCCCGGATTTCCATGAGCTGGATTGAGGTTAACTATTATCATGTTCACTGGAAAACACAAGGAAAAACTTCAACATAAAAGATGGTCCTGAATGTGACCCCAATAGCATTTCAGCAAATAGGTGGACTCATTTTCACGTAAAGGACGTAAAGGAGATAAGTTTGAAAGTGAAGTCATATGTTCAAGAACTTTTAGCTGCATTTATAACCCGGATGTCTCGATAGTGAATATAATGAAAAAACGAATCATAAGGAACACTTTCAATTCTGGCAGCAAAATCATGTCTACTGGGTTGCTGCAATGAGCATAATGCACAAACTTTTCCGCAGGATCTATTCACAGTTGAGCATGCAGCAAAGAGTCGTTCTCTGCAACCAGAATCTGAACCATGATATTCTTCTCCACAATTGATTGAAAAGAATAAAGTTAATCTCTACCTTTGGTAGGATCAATTTAGCTTTGGCACTCAACAGCTTTCCCACTGAATTCACTTGCAGCATCAGAAGGATTGCGATTGCATTCGGTTGCAATGATAGTAATTTCCTGAAGGGATGATGAAAAATTTACAAGCAATATCTTCAGATCACAAGGCATCACTACAAAATTGCTTGGGTATCTTCTCCTATCCAGAGATAATTGATGTGTGTCGGGGTCAAAATTGAAAGAAATCCATATGTTTTCTTAATGCCTGCATGCATATGACAACATCATATATGCATGAACAAAAACTCAAAGTTGACGCAGTGAGATAAACATGTATCTCTGCATGGTGCAGCTTCTTATCAAATTAATGCAGGCTTGACAGGTGCCTGACTCCGATTTATATTACAGTTAGATAACATACTGAATAGTATGTAGTAAGCATGAATGAGTCACAAAGGCTTAAAATGTTAAGTGGCCAACAAAAAAATAGAAGTAAGAGTGGTAGACATTGAAATCTAAATTTTAACATAAAATTCCCTCTCTTTATTCTGAATTTATTAGCTTTATAGGTCATATTGGGTTACTGCAAAATCCCTTTGACAGAGTTCATGCTGCTTTTACATAATGAGAAAGTATAAAGGCTCATCCCTGTGGGCACATATGACATGATGAATAATTGCTTCTCACAGCATCTTACAGTAATTTTCTCTCAATGAACATGTCAGTTTCAAGACTTCATTTCTGTTGTTTTTCCATAGAATTCGAGCAAGGTTACTTTTAGGGGTAAAAGGGAATCCGATAGCTTTTCCATCTGTGCCATGAGCTTGCAATCTTAACCATCAAATACACCATTTCCAACATGATGAATACAGAGCACCACGCACACAACTGAAAGGTCTTCACTGTTGAAGCACTGCAGAGACCACTGAACTTTTGATGCATTGATGTCTGGGAATTGCACACTCAAATAATCAATGTTTGTAGTAGGCGTTCCCAGGACAGAACAGAGCCTGCACAGAGTACTTTGTAAGTGTTTGCAAGTTGCTTGCAACTATAAACCGGCAAATATACTTGAAAGATGAGCAACAATGATATACCTTTAGAAGAATGCTGCATTGAACCTGTGTGCCAGATACTATAAACACATCAAAGAGGTCTGCTTGAAGGTTATCAATTGATAGGCAGATCTTGACGAATTGAGCACGTGAAAGGAAATCTGGAGGTCAAATACAAATATGAGAATTTTAATCTAATATTTACATGTAGGAAGGTGATATTTGGACACACAGATAAATACTATTTCAATTCTAATACATCAAATAGTGCCAAGTGCCAAACATTGAGCTTAGAACTTGGAACTTCTACTGTTATTTGTTAGTTAAAATGCGACAAGGCAAAAGGAAGTCAGGCAAAGCATGGTCACACAAGAGATATGCTAGGGAGCGCAATCGTGGTTTCATTTATTGAGTGTTGCAAAACTCCACAAGATACCATCAAAGTAACAAGAAAAACCAGGAAAGCATTAGCAAGACACAATAGCAGCACCCATAGAAGGTTATCCATAGGGCTTTCCCCTATGGTTTCACCATTCGACATTTTCCGCGAGGACCACTGATAGTTCTACTGGCTATAGCAGTGAATTGCTTCAGTCTTACGATCTAATGACTTTGAACACCCTATCAACAGTATCGGATTCTTTTAGTCACTTCCAATTTATGCACGTCCAGTTCTAATCATCATCAACAGGGCCAATGACAACCTTGGTCAACAAATTTCCACCTCAAATGCACCGCCAAAAGCTCCACGCGCTCGGCGATCGGCGCAAGGACTCTGAGATTTCTCGATCGGACTCTGTATCAAGCGAAATGAGCCAATACCTAACACAGCATCATAGCATCTAAACTAAGCATCGCTCAGCTGGGTACACGAAGAAGCAACTGCTGTAGCTGTTTTCACTCTGACGGATGAAGCTGAGGAATGACGATCGACATGGATTTCAGTGGCGACACGCCAGAGCTGTGGGGGAGAGAGACGACGGAGACGACGGAGAAGAAGAAGTGCAGGAAAGAAATTGATGGAATCACTTGGGAAGGAGAAGCTTGAATGGCGAGGTCGTTTCCGACGCGGGATAGACAAGGTGATGGAGCGAACCAAGGTCTTCAAGGCGTTGCCGCTCAGGGCGAACTCCATTTTTCGAGTGCTTCGCTTCCCTCTCAGCAGTGACGCTACAGATTTTTACGATGGGGTCTCTGAAAAATTGGCGGGATTGGAAGAAGACGACGCTTTTGATCTTTCTTTAGATCGGGGAATCAATGATGTCCCAATTTAATTATCATTTTTTGCCCCCAAAGATGCGATAATATTCCTGATGTTTACCCAAGTGAGTATGTTAGTCTTTTAGATTTATCCTTAGATAACATGATATACAAATGAAACGAAAATTTGATTAATAAATAGGAAATATTTATAATATATGAAATCAACTTAGTTTTATATATTTTTTTATAATATAGTCGATTCATAATAACATCATCTTTAAATTTTATCATAATGTAAATGCGAACTTTTGCGTGTCCTTTGAAAAAATACCAATGACATGGCAAGACCCATGGCATAATTTGGCGCATTGCCACATTTTATCAATTATGATTAATTTATCGATTATCATCTTTGACCATCTATATTTTATTGATTTTAAATTTTTATAAGAGAGATATAGAGAAGTATCTCAAATATGTCTTTAAACGTACAATTTGTTTTGAACATAATTTCTTATTATATCTAAAACAATATATTTTTTATTTAAACAATATACCTTTTATTTAATTAAATCAAATAATTTAATTGGGAATGAAATGGATCACATAGTTTGTTTCGTTAAGCAAAACTTATTAACAATGAATAAAGTACATTCTTGAATGATACAACTTTTATTTAAGTGATATAGTTTCCTTACTTCAGCATAACATAACAGAATAAATGATGCAATCTTTCTGATTCGACAAAAGTTTAAGAAAATAAGTACACAACTTGATTTATTTGAAACATGTATATATTCAGGCTATGTTGATTTTTATTTTCTGCATCAGAAATCCACTTACTTGAATATAGTTTACATGTATCAAAATAAGTACATTCATAAGAAAATAAAAAAAAATATGGAAATAATTTTATCTAAACTCCACTTAATTTGAATTTTATTACATATAAAAAAAAAATAAAAGAGAAGCTCATAAGTTTTTATGTATTATTCTCATGTTCAACATCTTATGTTTTGAATCATACAATTAAAATATAATTTAAATAATGGATAAGAAAAGATGATTTTGAGATTTAACCTAGCTATTATGATCGAAACGAAATATAATTATTCATTTAGTGTGAATCATATCCAATAAGCGAATGGATCGATGCAACCTATACGAGCATTGCGGGTGGGGACGGAGCTAGTCTGTTTTCACATTTAAACGTGTTAATATAATGATGTTAATTGATTAGGATTTAATTAACAAGAAAAAGAGAGGAAATTACTCACGAGGAATACACGATAACTCAGCCAAAAAAGGAGTCGGTGGTGGAGAAAGTGGTCCTGACTGACGATCCATGCAAAGGGAGGCACCCACCAACATCCCCCGCTGATGCATATTCGTCATTTGTCTTTTGTGTTTTTTTTTCGGTCGAAAAGATTCGTCTTTAAAATTGGCCCCTTCCCCTTGTGTTGCGTTTACGAACGCTGGCCCCACAATTTGGTTGTGCCATGGTGGGTAATCTTTTAAATGTACAAAAGAGGGGGCACACGACCAATGGAAAAAATGACACATGGGTCGCTCACGGGAAACCTTGACCTGATAAAACTGTTTTATTGTCTTTAGATTGATGACCAGGCAGCAATTCTCACCACTAGATGATCACCCTTTTAAGTATTACTTTCGAGAATTTAGTCCATTTGATCTTGGGAGATGTGTTACAACTATAGACGAAATTTTGTATTTTGTAAAATGTTTATTCCACAATAAATGTGCGATGATTTTGACAAATGTGCTAGTGTCCGAGCAAAAACCATGTGTGCTCAAATTGTGTGAAATAACATATTGACTAAGTTGTAATCCTTATCGTTTCACATTTATTAATGAAGTTTGAGAGCTTGTTCCTAGCTAAAGAAGAAGGTTATGGAAATTTAGGGTGCAAATAATAATCATCATGTTCCCGAAAATAATTTCTAAGCATTTGAATGTATTTGGTAACTGTTTAAAATTTTTATTTTTAGATTAAAAATGCGTTTGGTATGACTCTTAATTTTTTTTTGTTTTTTTTGTTTTTTTAATGCTTTTATTATATTTTTCATTTTTCTCTTTTTTCCTTTTTTCATCTTCTTCCTTTGTGGCCGATTGTTGCTACCGGCAGTGGGCAGCAAGCGGTTGGGCAAGGTTTGTCAAGCTCACCTAGCCACCGCGAGCCTAGATCTCGCTAGATTTAGGCGAGGTCGAGCCTCGTCGGTGGCTTGACCTCACCCTGGCTTGGCGAGGCCCAGCCTTGCGTTGGTAAGCAACACTCGCCTGGTCACTGGTGAGGCTCAACCTCGCCTAGATTTGTGAGGCCAAGGCTTGTGGTGACCAAGTGAGCCTTTAGTGAGCTTGCTAAGCCTCGCCCTAGTCCGGCGAGGCTTTAGTGAGCTCATTTGACCTTGCCCAACTGCTCGTCAGCCATTGTTGGTAGGCGGTGAGCTAGTCATGGATTGGGAGGAAGAAAAGAAGAAGAAAAGGAAATAAAAGGAAAGAGGAGAAGAGAAAAGGAAAGAGAAGAAAAGAGGAGAAGAAAAGGAAAGTGGAGAAAATTCGGACTTGATTCTTAGAATTGTTATTGGGAACAAGAATAACTATTTTATTTATTTATTATTGATTATGTTCCAAATCTATTTTCGAAAATAAATTTGTTTCCAGAATAAAAATTTTATCAAATGAATTTCTATTCTAAATATTTTCTCGAGAATAAAATAATAAAATAAGTTATTTTTGAATAAATTACCATGCATGCCCTTAGTAGCCAACGATGTGGCCATAAATTATGATCATTTTGCTCTTCTTTTTAATATAAAATATGCAGGTGCCACGAGTGGGAGCTTGGCATGACGAAAGAAGCATGACGTCGTGCGTCAGAGATGACTTTTCTTTTAATCAAAGAAAATAAATAAAACGTTTGCTAGTCTTGGTTTACGGGAAACTGATGTAGCCATAAATTATGATCATTTTGCTCTTTTGTTTTAATATAAAATATGCAGTTGCCACGAGTGGGAGCTTGGCATGACGTGGTACGTCAGAGATGACTTTTCTTTTAATCATGTGATGCTTCGCAGCAACTATGTCAATCAAACTTACACCGTCTTTGACTTTCTGCTGCCAGTTGGTGTTCTATTCTTTTAATATAAATATGGTTTACTCAACTCCCAGCCTTGCAGCCTTGCAGCCTTGCAGCAAGTTTCACTTCAGAAAGGGAAGAGAATAATCACTCAAAACTCCAAAGTTAATGGCAAACAACAATCCAGCCAATGACGATGGTCGGAGGTAAGAATTGACAGCGAATCGCAACATCTCTTCACTATAGTAGTCCAACCTCTTTCAATGAGTTGGAGGACTGTGATAGAATCATGCAGTGTTGATTACCTTTCATTTTAAAAGAACTTCCTTTGTCCGATCATTTCCCCTTCGTGTGTTCCATTACTTGAATGGCATATTATTCGGTAACAATTTGTACTCTACATAGATCGGGTGAACTCATCCTTTCCAAATATTATATTTGGAAACCATCACCTAGTTTTTCTTTATTTTGTAAATTGATCCGTGTGTTTATTCTTGATCCTCATTTTTTGAGCTTTTGTGAAAGACTAATTGTTTAACTGGTAACTTGTCAATTTTAATTCCAAGATATAAAACGGAGTATGCGGCTCAAATTGCTACAGAATGTAACCAACAACTTGATTCCCTAGTGGAGGCCTTGCTTCCACTCATTGAGTGCAGACATAGCTCTACAACTCCAGCCAACATTGCTAGTGCACTTGTCATTATGCTTATTTGCACAATAATCAAGATCGTTCGACAAAAATTACTCTAAGATGGGAAGGCACGATATGGATGCAAGACTTCAACTTGCATACGCTTTGATCGCTTTAGCTCTTGGATGTGTCGTTTGCAGTCTATTGATGTACATTATGCTTGACGAAATACCTTGGCTGATTGATGTTCCTTGGGTCCTACTATTGGTAATCCTATTCACATTCATCATGAATTAAAGGATTAATTATCGAACGGTAATAGTTTCCGACTTTTCGATGTGGTGATGTGTATTTTATATGAGTTTGGTTTGCTTTGTAACCTTTCAATGCTAGTTCGTCCATGAACTTCATGGTGTATTATTACCTTGAACACCTTTTACATCACAAAGCATAATACATTATGATGATTATGATCCTTCTTGGTGCAATTTGAAATTAAGAAATGATGAAATTGGAGAAACAAGGCAATCTTTTTTTTTTTTGGGGCCAGAGGAAATAATGCAGAACATACAAGAAAGAATCACATAATCCTCATTCACTATTCTTTTATTTTGGAAATAAATATTGTGAGTTTGATATGGTCCATAGCTCATCTTCATTTTTAAGCTAAACTAATTGGATAGCTCACAAGCTCTAAGTAGAGCAAGATGGACAAGTACAAGCTTGATTCATCACCTGCCCGCCCACCTGATAAGATAATTAACCCGATTATCGAAGCTCCAATTTGAAAACTGCAATATCCGTTTGACAGATTTCACGCCTCATTTCCATGATTAGAATAGAGAGAAACTCATCTCCAGGGGCACATACGACGTGACAATGCTCATCACAGCATTTTGCAGTCATTTTTTCCCAATGAACACCTCAGTGGCAAGACTTCATTTCTGCTGGTTTTTCCGTAGTAGTGGAGCGAGATTATATTTAGGGGGAAAAGGATCCCTCTAATCCTTCCATCTATGCCCACAAGTTGGCAACATCAAATACACCGTTTGCAACATAATGAATTCAGAACACTATACACACCCGAGAGGCCTTTACCATTGAAGCACTGCAGCCTCCATTGAACTATTGATGTATGGATGTCTGGTAATTACACGCTTAATAATCAATGTTTGTAAAAGGAGTTCTAAGGACGTAACAAACTGCATGCACATTTTATTTTGTTTGTTGCTTACAACTATAAAGTTCCTAATTATTCCAGTAAGATGAGCAATGACACCGTACCTTCCAAAGAAGGTTACATTTAATATGTGGGCTAGATTCTATAATTATATCAAAGAGGTTTGGCTTGAAGATAATCAATTAACAGGAAGAACTTGACGAATTGAGTGCGTGAAAGGAAAGCCAGAGGTTTCATAAGAATATTGGAATTACACAACAAATCAGCACAAATGTTGCCAAGTGCCGAACATGAGCTCAGAAATTGGAATTTCTATTGTTATTTGGTAATTAAATGCAACAAAGCAAAAGTCATGAAAAAGCATTGTCATGCAAGAGTTATGCAAGTAAATGCAATTGTGCTTCACTCATTGAGTGCTGCAAAACTCCATACAACACCATCAAAGTAACTAGACAGACCAAGAAAGCACTGTCAAGATTGAATGACAGCACCCATGGAAGGTTACCATAGGTTTTTGCCTAGGGTTTAACCATTCAGCATTTTATGCAATAGCACTGACAGATCTGCTGGCTATAGCTGTGAATTACCTTAGGCTTAGGATGCGGTGACTTTGAATCACCCAATCAACAGTATTAGATTATTTTAGTGGCTTCAGATTTATGCAAGGTCAAGTTGTAATCATTGTTGACGGGGCTAATCCCAACCTTAGTTAACAAATTTCTGTCTCCAATCAACCACCAAAAGCTTCATGACTGGGCAATTGGTAGAAGGAGAATCAAAATTCTCAATCGGACACTATATCCAGTGAAATGAGCCAACACCTAACTCTGCATAGCATCTGAGCTAGCATCACTCCTCAGGACACGAATAAGCAACTACTTAGCTTTCCACTCAATGGATGAAGCTGAGGACCGATTGACATGTATTTCGGTGGCAACCACGAACTTTTTCACCAGAGTTGTGGGTGAGAGAGATGGCGAAGAGAAAGAAATGTGGAAGAAATTGATTCACCAGGGAAAGAGCTGGAATAGCAAGGTTGTTTATGACACGTGAGAGACAAGTAGTCGAGCAAGCCAAGGTCTCCGATTGGGGTGAACTCCATTTTTCCTATTTTGCATTGGCACTTAGACCCCTCTGAGACAGCAGGGATGTTGCACTTGAAACCAAGATATTAGTACCAAAAATGTGAGGAGAAGTACTTCGTATTATTCCTCAATGCGACTCCAATAGCATTTCCACAACTAGTTGGACTCATTTTAAAGAAATGGATGAAGTCATGTGTTCAAGAACTTTTAGCTGCATTTATGACCCAAATGTCTTGATAGATAATATAATAAAAAACGAATCAGATGGAACACCTTCAACTCGTTGACATTAAAAGTCAAATCTACTGGGTTGACGTAATGAGCATACTGCACAAACTCTTCGCAGGATCCATCCACAGCTGAGTGTGCAGCAAAGAGTCTTTCTCTGCAACCAGAATCTGAACCATGATATTCTCTCCAGATTCGATTGAAAAGAATAAAGTTAATCTCTACCTTTGGTAGGATCAATGTAGCTTCGAAACTCAACAGCTTTCCCACCAAATTCACTTGCAGCATCAGGAGGATCAGAGTTGTGTTCCGTTGCAATGATAGTGATTTCCTGAAGGGATGACTGAAAATTTGCAAGCAATCTGCTCAGATCACAAGGCCTCACTACAAATCTGCTTGGGTATCTTCTCCCATCCAGAGATAATTGTTATATACCAGGGTCAACGTTGCAAGAAATCCAGTATGTTTTCTTAATGCCTGCATGCGTATGACAACATCACATATGCATGAAAAAAAACTCACAGTTGGCACAGTGAGACAAACATGTATCTCTGCATGGTCCAGCTTCTAATCGAATTAATGCAGGTTTGAAAGGTGCCAGCCTCCGATTTACATTACAGTTAGACAACATACTGAATAGTAAGTAGTTAGCATGACTGAGTCAAAGACTTAAAATGGTAAATGGCCAACAAAATTAGAGGTAAAAGTGGTAGACACTGGTAGCTAATTATTAACATAAACTTCCCGTCTCTTTCTTCTGAATTCGTTGGCTAAATAGGTCTTGTTGGGGCACTGCAAAATCTGTCTGACAGAGTGCACCCTGCTTTTAAATGATGAGAAATTAGAAAAGCTTGTACCCATGGACACTTATGACATGACGTACAAATGCTTCTCACAGCATTTTGCAGTCATTTTTCTCTCAATGAACATGTCAGTTTCAAGATTTCATTTCTGCCGTTTTTCATAGAATTGGAGCAAGATTATATTTAGGGCGAAAAAGGAATCCACTAACTTTTCCATCTATGCCACGAGCTTGCAATCTTAACCAACAAAAACACCATTTCCAACATAATGAATACAGAGCACCATGCACCCAACTGAAAGGTCTTTACCATTGAAGCACTGCAGAGACCATTGACATTTTGATGCATTGATACCCGGTTATTGAACACTCAAATAATCAATGTTTGTAATGGGCGTTCTAAGGACAGAACAGACAGCCTCCACAAGGCATTTTGTAAGTATTTGTAAGTTGCTTACAACTATAAACTGACAAACAAACTAGAAAGATGAGCAACGATAATATACCTTTAGAAGAACCCTGTGTTGAACCTGTGCGCCAGATACTGTAAACACATCAAAGAGGTCTGGCTTGAAGGTTATCAATTGATAGGCAGATCTTGACGAATTGAGCACGAGAAAGGAAATCTGGAGGCTGAATACGAATATGAGAATCTTAACCAGATATGTACAAGTAAGAAGGTGATATTTGGACACACGGATCAATACCATTTCAATTCTAATACATCAAATAGTGCCAAGTGCCAAACGCGTTGAGCTTAGAACTTGGAACTTCTATTGTTATTTGGTACTTTAAAATGTGACGAGGCAAAAGGAAGTCTTGCAAAGTACAGTCACACAAGAGATATGCTAGGGAGTGCAATCGTGCTTTCACCTATTGAGTGTTGCAAAACTCCATAAAATACCATCAAAATAACAAGAAAAGCCACAGGAAAGCATTAGCAGGACAGAATAGCAGCACCCATAGAAGGTTATCCATAGGGCCTTTCTCCTATGGTTTCACCGTTCAACATTATCCGAGAGTAGCACTGATAGTTCTCCTGGCTATAGCAGTGAATTGCCTCAGTCTTACGATCTAATGACTTTGAACGCCCTATCAACAGTATCGGATTCTTTTAGTCACTTCCGATTCATGCACGTCAAGTTGTAATCGTCGTAGACAGGGCCAATCACAACCTAGGTCAACAAATTTCTGCCTCAAATCCACCGCCGAAAGCTCCACGCACCCAGCAATCGACGGAAGGACTCTGGAATTTCTCAATCGGACACTGCATCGAGCGAAACGAGCCAATACCTAACAAGGCATCATAGCATCTAAACTAAGCATCGCTCGGCAGGGCGCACGAAGAAGCAACTGCTGTAGCTATTTTCACTCGACGGATGAAGCTGAGGAACGGCGATCGACATGGATTTCAGTGGCGACACGGCGGAGCTCGGGGTGAGAGAGACGATGGAGAAGAAGAAGCGTGGGAAGAAATCCGAAATTACCTGGGAAGGAGAAGCTTGAATGGCGAGGTCGTTTCCAACGCGGGAGAGACAAGTGATGGGGCGAGCGAAAGTCTTCAAGGCGTTGCCGCTCAGGGCGAACTCCATTTTCTGAGCACACTTCGCTTCCCCTCTCTGCAGTAACGGTCAAGATTTTTCATGAGGTGGCTCGCTGAGAAATTGGCGGGATTGGAAGAGGAAAGATGGTCTTCGGCTCGGTGAATTTTAATGATGCAACGCGTCGACTATTACTTCCCGCCCCCCAAAAGATACGATTAAATTACTGATGTTTGCCCAACTGAGTATGTTAGTTTTTTAGATTTATCATTAGACAACATGAAATACAAACGAAAATTTAATTATTAAATAGGATATATTTAAAATATACGTAATCAAATTAGTTATATATATTTTTATAATATAGTCAATTCATAATAATATCATCTTCAAATTTTATTATAATATGAATGCGTACGTTTCCATGTGTTCGTTAGAAAAATGACAACAATATGTACCTTATATTTTATTCCCTTTTTTGAGATGTGCTCATTCTTTTTTTGGCAGTCAACCAAAGAAAATCGATTTCAACTATACATACTCAATATTATGGGAAATAAAGGTGAGGTTGCTTCCTGAAGCCCAATACTTAAGTTTGGAGAGAGTATTAGTTGTTGTAGGTCAATCGAAGATATCAAATTATATACGATTAAAAACGCAAATAAATCATAGACTAATTACTCTGAATTTTGAATATAGATTATCCCATAACATTATTAAATTTCACTTGATGTTAATTTGCTTGGACCATTACAATGATCTACATATAAAGGAACATGGGAATGAATCAAAAAATGAAATTCTTCTTCTTAAATTAGTCCTAAATGAAATATATATCTTATTTCATTGCATGATTAGATTTAGTAACTAATAAACATAGAGTTGGTGATCTGAAAAATTAATTGCTTCAATTGAAGCTCCACTTCAAATTAGTCAAGACATGAGGACTGGTCTTTTGCTGTAACCAACATCAATTTCTATATTATTATTCTTATGTATGAATCGAAATTATCTGATTGAAAGTTTCATGAATTTGATGGGCTATAAGTACGGAAACTCAAGATGATTGGGATTTCTCTCTCTGTGCTCACAAAATTACCCAACCGATGATGGAAGGTCTTGCTATCTGTGTAGATAAAGCCTGGAGTACAAGAAAGAAAATGCAAGCAGGACCAGGAAGGTATGTGAAAGTTTATACTGGACTAAGAACTTAGATTAACTCGTCAAAATGAGCATAGTTAAACTGTACTAAAGTTAACTTGCATTATATATTGAACAAAGGTCCACCCCATCAGAGGCTGAAAAAGGCGGCTTTTACAGCTTTTACGGTATAGAAGACTGTACTACGGCTAACTTACATCAACGAAATCTGCTAGAAAGCTCATACGTTTTATGACTTCGAGGCCTATTTAAAAAGGGACAGTCCTCAATATCTTTTGAAGTTCTATTAAATGAATCTTTCTCTCCTTTGATAGCGTTCAATTCTATTTTTCTGTTGGAAAAACTAAATTCGTCGTCTCAGGTTTTGATTTGGTCAAAGCAGAGAAGAGGGAAGGTGCGATGAATCAAACCTTCTTCCACCTCCATCACCGTGGGGGCATTTTTGTCTTTTCATGGTGTAAGGCCGTCGATTCAGGCAATTTGAGAAATCATCCCGTTAGGTGTCGACAACAAAGACTATACATATTTTTTATATGTAAAAACGGTGGAAGAACAGAGATTTTCTGGGAGATGGATTTAGAGGAAGGAAGTGGTTCCAAGTTATGATCGTTTTTGGCTTAGCTGTTAAGCCAACTACCATTGTTCAACTTTACGGGTCCAAGAGATGAAGAGTCAAATGGGGACCATGAGAAGCCAAAGGCAATCCCAAGAAATTGCGTTCCCTTTGCATGTTGTTTTACTCAATTTATTATTCTTAAGTCTTTTTTTTTTTGTCTTTTGTCTTTTCTTTCTTTTTTTCTCCCACCTTCTTCCTCCGTTGGTTGCGTGCCTCGGCGATAGCCAGAGCCGTGGGTGAGAGAGACGACGGAGAAGAAGAAGAAGTGCGGAAAGAAATGATTGCATCACCTAGAAAGGAGAAGCATGAATGGCGAGGTCGTTGCCGATGCAGGAGAGGCAAGTGATGGAGCAAGCCAAGGTCTTCAAGGCGTTGCTGCTCAGGGTGAACTCCATACAGATAATTAAATATCCAATTATTTCAATCAATTCTGCTTGAATTCTATTATTTTTTAGCAACTTCATTATTTTTTCCCCTTTTCTTATGAAAAAATATACATTTTGAGTTTTTAGGAGCCCTAGAATTTCATAAAAAAAAGATAATAGGAACTTTAAAAAGTGAAAGAACAAACCTTCAGATCTTTCTTTATCTTGTTGAATTTTCCTCCTCTTCTAAGGATTAATCAACAAGGAAAAAAGGTACATGTTTTTCTTATTATTGATAAATGAAAATAACTTAATAAAAAGGAAAAGAAAAAAAGAGAAATAAGGAGGAAAAGCAATAAGGGCGAATGGGGAATTTGATGATCTTTTACCTCTATTTTATCATACATCAAAGGCTCAATCGAGTATCAATATACAATAGACAAATATGTGGTATCATAGTGCAACGAATTTTTTCTTGCAATAGATATATTGTCAAGTACTAATTACATATGGAAAGTGCAATATTCTTATTATATATAGGTATATATATCATCCTTATTCATGTAACTGGAAAAAAAATATAAACAAAATATAATATTAGAAACGTCAAAAGATAATTAAAAGAATTATGAAAGAGCCCGGAGATTCCAATCGCTGGCCCCACGATTTGATACTGATGGTCTTGGTCATTCTTGAATCTAGTTATAAGACAGGAGAGACCACTAAGAAAATGATAGATGGCTAGCTCCTCGGGAAACCTTGATCAATGACCCGGTAGTGTCTACCTGCAGCAATTCTCTCTAAGGGATTAGCACTCAGCTGCAACTCTCGAGTATATTGGTCCATTTGAACTAGGGGAAGCATTACAAATACAGGCTAAATTGTCCTTCATAAAATGGTTATTCCACAATAAATGGGCAATAGTCAAGATAAATGCGCTAATGCGCGAATAGAAGCGATATTATTAGATACTTAAGGAAAGCCCGACTTCAACATCATGTGCAAGTTTCTTTGTGCGGATTGTCTTTGATAACTTCTTCAGATTGTGTGGACTGGCATATTGATTTGGAACTTACTCATTACTAAGCAAATTCCGTCCGCATATGGAAGAAATTATATGAAATCGGGATCGGAAGTTGGGTTATGGACTAAGTCTATAATAAAATAAAGGACGATGATAAAGGACGATGACCAAAATTAAACATACCTTGACCATTTTGTAATTTCTTTCAAATAATTATTTTTTCATTTGATCACGTCAACACTATTTAGTCAATATTTGATTATCTACTTGATAACTGGAGATTAATTTATGGATCTAGTCTGTTACAAGATAAGGGAATGATTTTTCTTTACACAACATTGAATTGACCACCATTATTCCATATAACTTTCTTGCTCTTATTCATGTGAAGATACAATAGATGAATAGTCATTCGACGAAAAATCATTTGAATAGCTAATTGGAGATAAAGGAATGTGCATATTTTTTTTTTTTGGTAAGGTAAGGAATGTGCATATTTAATAGATGAATGATTGCATAGTCAGCATACGATGACTTTTAATCACTATATCAACAGTATAAGATTCTTTTAGTCACTTTAGATTTAGATTTATGCACATCAAGTTTTAATCATCGTCCACAGGGCCAATTACAACCTAGGTCAACAAACTTCTGCCTCAATCCATCGCCAAAAGCTCCCCACCCTCGGTAATCGGTGGAAAGACTCAAATTTGTCAATGGGACACTGTATCAAGCGAAATTACGAGGAAGGCAGACGGAGTGCTCATTCGATTGCCTAGAATTCAAAATGAGCTTGAAAACGAATTTGATAATAATTAAGAAAACCGTAATCAGGTCTAGCCATTGAAGGGGCTAGTGCTTGTGGCGGGTTAGGGTTACCGGTGAAAAGGGTGAGTATGGTCCGAATGGGCGGTTCTCATCCTAGAACCGAGAACCACCCACTAATGATCGGTTCCGTAAAATTGGAATTGAGAACTGCCTGGGAACCACACTAGACTGGTTTGGTTCTTGGGTAAGTCCATGAAACTGGTCCCAAATTAGAAAATGGGTAGGTCTAAATCCCATGGCTCATGGAAGAAAGCGTCTTGGTGAGTTGTGTTGGAGTTGGGTGAGAGTTAAAAGAGGGTTTGAAAGTTGGAAGTATGTTTAAGCTTTTTGTTTGTCGCTTGTCGCGATTGTGATGTTTCTTGCAACTCCAAGGAGAGGGCAGGGGCTGGATAACGGGAATGACAGGGCATTGGTGGGTGATTTGCTCTGAAGTGGCTAGAACAGAAATAATACGATGTCTATAGGCCACCTAAACTAAATCTACTCAACTGTCGATTTCAATCCATATAACAAGGATCAGAGCTGGAACTTACGTCTTTGTGTACTCGATGTATTTAGTGGTGTGCGAATTTCCACATTCCATGCATCAAATACTATCTATACAACAGGATTGACACTAGGGGTGTCAATGGGTTGGGTCGGGTTGGGTCTTGATGTTACCCGATCCGACCTGAAATGCATAAAACATGAAGCAAAAAAACGGGTTGGTTCGGGTCGGGTTTCGGGTTTTTTATTTAAAAATATTACAAGTTTTTAATAAAAATATGACAAAGGGAATTCGAAATGCTTTTACATGACGCCGTGAGGTCTTATTCAATCCGTCTGTGAACATCTCCACAGACAGATAATTTTTTAATAAAAATATGATAAAGGGAATTCGAAATGCTTTTACGTGATGTCGTGAGATCTTGTTCAACCCGTCCTGAACATCTCCGCAGATAGATAATTTTTTAATAAAAAATATGATAAAGGGAATTTGAAATGTTCTTACGTGACGTCGCGAGGTCTCGTCCAACTCATCCATGAACATCTTCGTAGACAAATAATTTTTTAATAAAAAATATGACAAAAGAAATTCGAAATGCTCTTAAGTGACGTCGCGAGGTCTCGTCCAGCTTGTCCGTGAACATCTCCACGGACAAATAATACTTATTCCTCTAAAGTTCTGCATTGGCCGTGAAAAAGAAGCAAATCATGTGGAAGATGGAGAGAGAGAGAGAGAGAGAGAGAGAGAGAGAGAGAGAGAGAGAGATATTGATGGGGGCTGACCTGAGAGGCAATGATGACGAACCCGTGAGACGAGACATTTTGGATGAGTTGCGAGTAGAAGGAGTTGTAGAGGAGATAGCTTGGTGAGCGTGTTTGGGTTGAAGCCCTTTAATGTGTTTGGGTGGAACAATGTTTCGACCCTAACTTGACCCAAAACATGTATCCCATTTGTATTTATAATTGTTACCCAAACAATATTAAGACCTGAAACATGTACCATACTTATTTTGTGTTCAGGTCATGTTCGGGTCATGTTGGGTTGGGTTGAGTGGGTTTTTTGGACACCCCTAATTGACACTACGAATGAACGATGACCATCCAACTATAGCACAAAGACTTACTACTGATCTCTCAAATTTGCATTTTTTGTAGGGCTTGGAAACTTAATTAACCTTTGATCATAATAGCATCTTTGCCGGGTGTGAGACATAATAGGACAGGACAACTAGAAATGCTTAGCAGCATGACTTCATAAGAGCTGCCGCACAATGTACGGATTAGTATATCATAGGGATGACTGTTTTGTTTCTTCGAATGTGAACTAATTTTTTTTTAAAAACATATAATATATATCGGTCCAGTCTGGGTGGGTGAATAAGTGGTTCCATACCTAAAATCGGGAATTGGACTGATACCTACTAGTTCCAACAAATTGGAATAGAGAATCGGACTAGTTCTGAGTGATACGAGCAGTTCTCCATTCTTTTGCACACTTCTAGCTAGTGACACTAACTTAAATCTGGAATGAGGGTTGCACTCTCCCCAAGGACAAGGGCTTAGCCCTTGTCGACAATTGACAGGCCTTGGCAACCTCCACTGGCTTTTTTGGTGATAGGAATAACAACACACCAGTGAGAGCCCCGTGGGTCATTTCTTTAAAAGTTTCAGTTCCTTTTTAAATTAAATTTTAGCATTTTTTATTTTTAATCTAATTTAACTAAGATGTAGAGAAGAAAATAATAAAAAATAGCACATCAACATTTTTTGTTAAGCAAATTTCATGGGAGGTGAGATTTATGGTACACGTATCTCTTTCATAAATTATCCAATTACATGAATTTCAATAAAACCTATCATTGTTTGCAAGCTTTCTAAGTTTACAAAAAAAGTTAAAAAATTAAAAAATTTAAACAAACATCATTGTACTCACAATAAAATTTTGACTTTTAACTTGTTTGATATATTTCTAATTGATGCATTAATGCGTAAATACCAATTATATATGACAAAAAAAATACCAATTATCATTTTGAAGTCAAAGAGAGGATTATATCATGTAATATTTTCAAAAGTGAACATATTACTCTTGTTGATATTGCTTCTATACAAACTTATTTGAAAATTGTCTATGCATAGCGTTTGTTTTTGTACCGTATAATGTTTGGTCCTTTTAATAAATGTTGGAGTTGAGACTTTGGGTGAAGAAGACATGTGATGTGGTCTTTTTACTATTTTTTAAAGTGTTAATATCACAAAAAACTCTAAACTGGTACATACGTGATGAATTTACCGAAAACTAATTTTCAAACCATAAAAAATCTTAAATCGGTACACCTGTGTTAAATTTATTATAAACTAATTTTTTGACTGTCAAAAATCTTAAATTGGTACATTTGTGATAAACATACCATTAATTAAATTGGATTAATGTAATAAAAAAAATAGAAAACTAGTAAACTGTGACAAATGGATAGTAAAATCTCAAATTGATATACCCGTTAACTACCACATGTCATTTAACTAAGCGATTCGATAGTAAAATTTAATGAAAATTAATGGAAGATAAATTTATCACAAGTGTATTAGTTTAATATTATAGATTGGAGTAGATTTGTCTCACATATACAAATTTAAAGTTTTTGGTGTTAAAAAATTATTTTGAGATAAATTTATCTTATATGTACCAATTTGAGATTTGTCGTGATTAAGAAGTTAATTTATGTTAAATTTATCATATATATATTAATTTAAGATCGCTCGTGCTATGAATTTTTTTAAAGAAAATCAAAACTCTCCTGGTTCGAGAAAAGCTCTCAAGGCCTCTGCATCCTCCGCTGTATTTTCTCCCGCTTCACCCCCTTAGACAAACGACAAAAAAACTGAAATCGCGACTTTCTCCGCCATCTCAGCAAATTTTTTTTTTTTACTTCAGCAAAAAGTTCAATCGATCGGTCAAAGAGGGAGCGAGAAAAGCGGGCGCAAGCTAGCAAGCTAGCAGTATGGTACCAAAGCGTGCGCTCCCGCTTGTGCATGGTAGTATGGGTACCAAAGCGTGCGCCGCCGCTGGCGCAAGGTAGTATGGTGCGCTGGCGCTGGCGCAAGGTAGTATGGGTATCAAAGCGTGCGCCACCGCTAGCGCAAGGTAGTATGGTGCGCTGGCGCAAGGTAGCATGGCATTTTTTTTTCATCATCCTCCCCTATTCCCCCTCTGGCATTACACTGAAGTGGCCATATTTTCTCCCAAAACTCGACAGCGGCCTCTACTTCAGAAGCACTCATTTTAGGTGAATCACTCTTTTCCACATTTCTTCTTCTTCTCCGTATCTCCAGTGAGGTGACCTTGGACGTTTAATGGAGAACAATCCTGCTGATCTCGGTGGTTGGAGGTAAGCTTCAGCGACCTCAAACATATGTGGACTATATAAGACCGGACATCAAGCATATCATAACCTCTTCGGCGACCTCAAAATCATGACAAATCTTGATTTTCTTTCCTGAACCTCTGTCTGATCATGTCCACCGTATTCCATTATGTAAATGCTGTTTTGTTGGGAAAAAACCTACCTATTCTTAGGCGAACTTGTCGCAATGTATTTTGATCTTGCATGTTCAGCTCCTGAGCCCAATTCTACGTGTAGAACTGAGAAAACAAGAATTGGGAGCAAGGTACTTGAGTCTCAAGTAGAAGCTAGAAAACGAGACTTGGGTACACTCTTGGACCAAAACTCAGGTTCATGCTCAGTACAAGACAGATCACCGAGCTTGTACCTGATCTCGGGTAGCTTGAGCCTTCGTTTCTACTTGAGTCTTCTACCCGAATACCCAATACTCAGTTTCTGGGTTCTAGCCAAGACTTGGCTTCTACCCAGTAAGCATGGGCCTTGTCTGGTTGTATATACACTCTGTTTCTAAAAAGAAAATTCTGTCCCATTGATGAAGAGACACGACTGTATATACTCTGTTTCTTTCTTTTGTCAACAGAAACTCATATCAAGATCAAATTAGTAATCGAAAATCTTATTAGCTTTCCTCCTAAGAAAAGATAAGACCTGCAATCAGCTTTACTCTGTTTCTACCTGGTAAGCATGGGGGCTTAACTGGCGGTTTTTTGCGGATGGGTGATCTTGTTTTGTGAATTAAGTGTTGTAAAAGAAGGTTAGGAAAGGTTTGTAGCCCTTAAGGAGGTATTTCCTGGTAATCCGGCGTTCCATACTATCGAAAAGAAGAGTTTTCACCAGCTTTATTAGCCATGGATCCCTAGATGGGTTAAGCACATGCAGTACATGCAGAGGTTAGACTCCTGCAATTCATACTAACAACTGGTTTGGTAATTTTATTTCCAAGGCGTGGAGTAGAGCTTGCAGATCGAATCGCTCCACATACCCGACGTCTTCGTTCCTTGGTGGGGTTCCTGGATCAAGTCATCGAGGTGATGGGTGTTCCAGCCAACAATACCTGTGCAAAAATCATGCGTATCTACAGGCTACTCAAGGTCGTCGAGATAGGAGGGCAAAATATGATGGATCCAAGGTTCCGACTTGTGTCCGCTCTCACCGATGCTGGGCTTGAAAGCGTCAAATGTGGCCTGTTAATGTACATCTTGCTAAATGACGAGCCTTGGCTGATTGCCGCTCTTTGTATCCTGATGGCATTCGCATTCATTGCGAATTAGTGAATGGTGACAGTTTTTGGTTTCCTGGATGTTATGGTTTGCTGTTTGCGAAGTTGGTTTTGATATTCAGACATGACCCTCTGTTGTACTAATATTAGTTTAAATGCCTTTGACATAATGAAAGTAAAACTGTGTGTTTATGCTTAAGAGGCTATTTTGTTTTTTCCATATTTTATTTATTCATTCTCTCCTACGTGACCTTCCAAAGAAGGTATTTATGCTTGAAATGCCTTTATCTAAATATCGTAATGCCAGAGGAATATTACCACATGACATACTCTCTTCCCTCTCCCTATTAGGACCCTTTGATAACTAGTACAAGCCAGTACATATAATATGCTATATAACTAATTCATCATGATAGAGGTCAACCCTTTCTTCTTGTTGCATCAACAATCTTACCATTTTCAAAGGAAATGGAACTGCAAGGTCTGCAAAGACATAGACCCCTTCCCTTCTCTTTTGGATGGATGACTACTTTTTTTCTCTTTTGTTAATATATTCAGGTTTTTATTTTTGATAGATCCTAGTGACTCATGCTCTTGAAGCAAACAATGTAATGAGGGACATATTCGTTGGCTATAAATTTAAGAGTAAGATTTATTGTTGACAATTATTGATTCTTTTTCTTGGACGTGGATCCTTTGTCCCCCAAGACCATGAGGCTAATAGGGCCAGTAGACGTACGTTCGTGCAAACGAGATGAATTTGTCACGCTAGGACAAAGCAACAACAGTGGCATCAGTTGGACATTTCACACATGGCTCGGGGGGGTTTTAAAAAGGTTACCAGTTATCACCTTTCCTAGGTATAATCAGTCAAAGAAATAAGCTTTCTCAAATTCCGAATTTGTAGAACTAAATGGAAGGAAAACGGCAGAGAGAGAGAGAGAGAAGGCGAGGATGGTACTTCAGAAATCAGCTCTATGAGTATAGATGGAGATTTGAGTAGCCCACCCGGCCCGTGTCGACTACACAGTCGCAGCGTTCCTTAACGTATCTCACCTGTTGACAAAAAAAGGTACTTTTGTAACATGTGAACTTCTTTCTTTGGTAATTATCATCAGCTCCTACATTAAACAAATTCATATAAAATTAGGAAATAGTTTGCTAGATAAATTGAAGCAAACACAACTTCTCATTGAGCCACTTTTCGCGTTTTAGTAGAGTTGATAACAGACCTTCCAAAGTTGAGATTAAAAAATAATTCAGATCGAAATGAGTAAACCCAATTCCTTTATTTGAAAATAAACTTTCAGTTCGAGCAGTTTTTATATTAACACATATTTTGACCGAAGTTTGCCGTAAATCATAATTCATGAAACTCCTCAAATACAATGTGCGGCAATCGACAAAGTACTAAATAGAAACCATCTTGATATTTTGTCAATGTTCGTGATAATAACATTACATTGTACTTGTAATTTGCTTTATTCATCGTGGTGGAATCTACATTGTAAAGTATTTGTATGAGCCGGTAGCACGCGACATGCCAACGTCTGCAAAAGCTTCCATTGGAAGAGGAGGAAAGGGCGCTAAGCCAACTCTAGCGAAATGGCCAGTTTAGCTGATGCAAGCGTCTACATCAACCATCCTCCAAGCTCCCACCTTGCACGACCGGGCTGGTATGCCACTCAACCGCGGACACGTCTTCAACACTATGAATTTTCATGTGGTCCTGTCCCGCGTGTCAATACTCAACGAATTTAACACGCCCGATTCTCTTTGGATTAATACTTAAAAAGATCTCAAGTTGATATACTTATGATAAATTTATTTTGAATTAATTTTTTGACAACAAAAAATTCTAAATTGGCAAGTCTATGACAAATTTACCCCAAATTAATTTTTGACTATAAAAAATTTCAAATTGGTATATTTATAATAAATTTTTCCTCCATTAATTTTCATTAAATTAGCTTAATACCATGAAAAAATATAAACTGGTTCACTTTTTCATGATATTTACCCGAAATAAAACCCCTCTCTTAGCTTCATTCCTTTCTTCATTCATTCATTCAATTCATTCATTCAAGTCAAAGAGTGGATTATATCATGTAATATTTTCGAAAGTGAACAATGTTACTCTTTTTAATATCACTTCTATACAAAACTTATCTGAAAATTGGCTATGCAGAGCTCTGTTTTCGTACAGTATAATATTTGGTCCTCTTTCATCATGGAACGCTAAAGTGGACAGTCGGTACGCCTACCGGCTAAACGTTTCTCCCAAAGCGACAGGTCCCCTTATATAACTTCGCTCCTAAAGCGACAGTTTCCCCTAAAATTTCCAAATTTACAAACCACCGGCTTTCCTCCTTTCGTCCAGTTGACCGCACATGCCTATGGTCTCGCCATTCGACATTTTGCCGTGAGTACCACTGACAGTTCTCCTGGCTGTAGCAGTTGCATTGCCTTAGCCTTACGATCTGTTGACTTTGAATCACCCTATCGACGGTATCAGATTCTTTTGGCCACTTCAGATTTTTATGCACGTCAAGTCGTAATCATCGTCGACAGGGCCAATCACAACCTAGGTTAACAAATTTCTGGCTCAAATCCACCGCCAAAAGCTCCACGCACTCGGCAATCGGTGCAAGGACTCTCAGAATTTCTCAATCGGACCCCGTGTCGAGCGAAACGAGCCAATACCTAACACAACATGATAAAAGAGCATATCTAAATGAAGCATCACCTCAGCAGGACACGAATAAGCAACTGCCGTAGCTATTTTGCTCGATGAGGATGAAGCTGAGGAACGACGATTGAAATGGATTTCAGTGGCGACATGCCAGAGCTGCGGGCGAGAGAGCTGACGGAGAAGAAGAAGAAGTGCAGGAAAGAAAATGATGGAATTGTTGGAAATTTCCGATAATGGGCTTACATTAATTAATTAATTTTCTATTTTATATAATCGGGTTAACGGATATTCCAATATATTTTGAACCCTCAAGTGATCTTATTGAATTGGTTTTGGCATCCATTAATTACGGGCCTAGTTGAGCAAAGAAAATGTAGGCAATTGTGTTTAACTGAAGCCCGTAATGGGAGGGGCCCGGTTAACACACTATTGATTAGGGTTTGCTAGGTCCCCTCTCTAGCCTATAAAAGAGTAGGTTATACCTATCGCCGAATCCCATTAAAGCCGCTAAACCGAAATAGGTCATAAAGAGGAAGACCCGGCATACCGATAGATCACCGATTATATTAGCTTGATCTGTTTTCTATCAAGTGAGGTTATGGCTCAAACAGGTATGTGTTTAATTCCGTTGTACATATTCGAATTCTTGGTGTTTTACAATCATGTATGAATCGAATTTATTCTTAATTTATTGATTGTTCATATTAAGAAATATTACATGTGGTATCAGAGCCTGTCATATATAATTGTAGAATCCAAAAAAAATTTTATGAACAAATTCGAAATTTTCTCCCTTTAACCTAATGTTGTCGTTATTTTCTCATGCGGACTCTTTCATCGATTGATTATGAAACCTTAGGGTTTTTATTCTACATGTCGAGATCTTTCCAACCATATATAATTTATAGATTTTCGTTGAGAATTGAGAGAGAATTTCGAATTTGAAATTCTAGGGTTTGTACCTTGAAAAGTTCCGAATTTTTTTTTTTTTAAATTACTTGCAATTGAATGATTTATGTTATAAATTGATGCATGGGTATTGTTATATATATGTTTTAGATTTGTTTGGTTGCATAAAAGTGAGTATTTTGGCTTTAAACTAGGGAAAAGTGAATTTCGGCCATGGGTATAAGATCCGAAATTCTTGAAGGTTGAATGTTGACGTTTTGTTCGTTTGTTCTTCCATTAATTTAGTTTAATCTATTTATAATGAGATTAGAAGTAAAACCCAAATTTTTTTTTTAACAAATCCGGTATGTTGTTTATCGTGTTTGTTCCTTTTGGTTTTGAGCTTTTGTCAATTTGTGCTTTACAAATCTTAATGCGATTTCGATCAATCAAAGTTTTTTTTTTTTTTTTTTGGTCGAATCAAATCAAAATACTTATTATATAAGTAAAAATAATGTATTAGAATGGAAGCTATAAGCTTTGGTGATGATGATATATTTGATTTCTTGGATAATTATTGTTATGCAATTTCGGATCTATGATAGACCTCTCTACACATATGTCTGGAAACGAGCTAGTAAACAAGCTTTTTAGTGTTTGATGTCTTCATAACATTCGAAGTCAACTTGAAGAGCTTTCCAAAAAACCATAGAACACCCAGATCCGGTGTCAGTTGCTATCCAAAATCATCATCCAAAGTCAGTTTAGTAATCTGTAAAAATCTTTTGTTCAGTTCTGATATGCATGTTGTCCGCCTATTGCTTTTGTCAATTTTTTTCCAATTTCTGTGTTGAGATCTAGAGGTTGACGCCTTCATGAAAAGTGTTCATATAGGTCTTAACTTCGACATATAATTTTTTTTTTTTGGATTTTTTGGAGCATAATTAGTTAATGAAAACCTTCTGCATAGATCAATCGATTCTGAAATTTTAGGACTTTTGTTCTACATGTTGAGTTTTTTCTCACCATATATAATTTATATAGGTATCGTTACATTGTGATTCTTGGGTTCAATGTGGTTTAGATTCGGAAGTTGTGATTCTTGGGTCTCAATATGTTCCCTTTCAATTATTGCCCATGAACCCATGTTGTTTCTTGAGTAGATTGTTTTCGGTCCGATGCAATTCAAAGTTTTTCTTTTCTTTTCTGGGTGTGGAAAATTTTTGGGTTTTGTTTGATTTTTGGACTTTACCCATTGGTTTTCTTGGCTTTTGCGGGTGCTTGTGTTGCTGCCTATCTACGGGTTTTTTTGGCTTTCTATTCGAGTGAATTGAGGCTCAGCTCTATGGTTGATGATGGATCCATTTGCTTTCCATGAGTGTTAGATGTCTCTCATGCGTGATTGAGTGCATTGAATGATTGGGTCTGGTTCTTGTATTTCTCAATCTATGTGCCTGTATTTGTGCTTGTGCCCGTGCCCGTGCGTATGTCTGTGCCTATGTGCCCCGTGAATTGAATGTGCCCATCGTGCCCTGCATCGTGCCTTGGCCGTGTGGATTGATCCACGATCGATCTTGGTCGAGTGTCTTGGCCGGCATGGATCGATCCTCAGCCATGCATTGGCCAACGATCGCCCATAGGCTTCCCTTGGCCTGTGAGCACCTCCAGGGTAGTTTGATTCTTGGTTCCATCTTTTGGTTGTTTTTCCTTGGCTGGAGTTTTGGGTAGCAATAGATTGAAGCTACAAGACAACAATAATAATTTCTTGAAGCTTGGATATGGACGATTTAGTTTGTTTTTCTTTTCTTTTCTTTTCTTTTCTTTTATTCGATTAATTCGTCTTGGATTTTGATTAGGCGCAAGAGTGTCTTAAATATACGTAAATTCACTTTCTTGATTTTGTTAAACTCACGGTCAAGAGAAGGGAAAGTCCAAGTCGGACTTGTTTACCAAATTATACGTTTTCCTATTCCAAGTTGTAGTAGGTCTTAGCAAGTATTATTTTGGGCAATTTTGGCTTAATCTAGTGTGATGATTTCTAAATTATTTGTACTTGAGTTGGCTAAAACTGTTTCCTATAATTTGATAAAGGAAATTTTGCAATCTAATTAGAGCTATGGATTTGCTATTGGGATATGCATCCTCTGTGCTTGTGTTTCGAATACTAGTAGTTGATATAAATACTTCTGAGCTTACACAAGATGTAATTAATGCACTAATTAAATGTCCTAATTAGTCCTAGCATGTTTGAGGAGTAAGGAAATCTGCTTCTCTCTCTTTGTGGTTATTGTCTAGTTGATTTTTTTTTTTTTTTTTTTTGACATCAATGACGGAATGTTTTTGGTGTATTAAGCATATATGCGATGAAATCCTCAAGGTTTGGATTTTGTGTTGTAATTGAGACTTGTTCATTTAGTCTCACTTTGTTGATGTTTTATTATGAGCTTGTAACAAATTTGTTGACCTACTTTGTGGTTTTGCTGTGATTAAAATATAAACTATTTAATAAAAAGGATAATCTTCATGAATGATTGGTAACATTGTTGCTATTTGAACAAATATCAACTTCATTAATTTCTTTGGTTGCATCGGTGGGAGGGCTTACTTTTCACTTGGCTTTTGTCTATGCCTAATATAAAGCCACTTATGAAAAGTGGTCAATTGCCCACTATTTCCTAAAACATTAGTATTACATAATACCGTAAAGAAAATAGTGTTATGTAGTGCTAATAAGTGTTATATTGTATCAGTAAATTTATTCATGTGCATTGACGAGCTCAACTCCCTTTATCTTCCATTGTTACCGTCATCTCTCTGTCAGGCTATCAAATTAGTTTGGTTTTGAGTCTCTCTATTGATTGGTGTTAATGAGATTCAGCTAATTTAAATAAGCACCTGAGATAACGGATTTTGAGTTGTCCTCACTTCTCCTTTGGACACTGTAAATTTCAGTTGTCATGCTCATGTGCCTAAAGCCAGTGCAGGATTGTTCCTCCATGTGTTTGCCTCCATCATGTGTGAAGTGTGAGGTCTTAAATGAATTATAACATTCTCCAATAGTTTGTCTTGATATTAGTAAGGCTTATTAATGCAGTGCAACCAAGCTATTAGCCCCACGTGCACGGAATGGCGCGTAGGGTGAGTGTAGGGTCCTCTAAGGCCTATTTCAAATTTTTTTAATATGCCTAATTTTTAATTTATGATTTTTTGGTATATTAAATATTTATTTGGAATTACTTATTGATATCCATATTTAATTCCATAAAAAAAAATGTGCCTATTGTGCCTATTTTTCAATTTTTAATCTATGGAAATTTATTATAGGGTATGAGGGATAAGATGACAATATTCACATTCCCTAATTTAGCATAGATTATCTATACTTTTTGCTTGAGTTTAACTAGATAATCTTATATGCTTAATTATAGAAATAGGCACATAAAATTGTGGCAAAAATTGTTGATTGATAAATGCAATATGATCTTGGGAAGCACATGTCGTAAAGTGCTTCATATTGTTTGATGAATTTTTGGGCATTGATTAAATGAAATATTATTTACAAATTGTTAAAGTTTGTAAATTATTGAAGTTCCTTATTGATAAAAATTAGTATATACAATCACCTGCCCAAAGGGGGTTATTGTGTATATTAATTTGAAAATTGCATGAAGATATATTCCAAAATTAAAAGATGGGGATGTATGAATCAAAAAGATTTATCTGCCCAAAGGGGATAAATTTTTAAAGTTATATGTAATTCCCCTCTATATTAATATATTAGAGATAATTGATGGGATGCGTGACTCAAAAGGTTTATCTACCCAAAGGGGATAAACTTTGAGAGTTATATGTGATTTCCTTTATGTTAAGATAATGGGGATGTATAATTTAAAGGATTTGTCTGCCTAAAGGGGATGAATCCTTAAAGATTATATGTAATTCTCCTTATCTATCTCTATATATTGATATCATGGAGATATATATAATTTAAATGATTTATCTGCCCAAAGGGGATTGATCATTGACAATTATATGTAATTCTCCCCGTTGTTGTTTTACAAACTTCATGCTGTGAAAATAATGGTGTATTATACGCTCTGCCCAAAGGAGAGTTTATAATATACTAATTATTTTGTGGAATTACTTATTGCCCATAATTGATCATATTGCATTATGTGTGACAAACAGTTACTTTTGTTGTAAACAACAATAATGCCACGATTAAGATGTTAATGAAATCAAATATTATATTGTTAAAGACTTAGTAAAAAATGGAGATATTGTGATTGAGAATATTAGAACTAAGTCCATGTTATTTGATCCTCTAACAAAAGATTTATGACTCATTTTGTTTAAAAAACATGTAAAGAATATGGGTGTTTTAGAGTCTTTTGATCTCTTTTGTTAGTGGGAGCTATATAGCTTATATTTCTGGATATTATAGTTATATACAAACTAATAATGCTTTTATAATATCCATTAAAGCATTTACTTTTGATGATCATTATTATTGATTTTATCGTTATCCTTTCTCCTATTGACTGAGAAATGGAAATATGAAACAATATCTTTAAACAAATTTTTATTTAAAGACGACTGGATGTCACTGATTATGAGATCTCATGTTGGATTGTGACATAGTTGTGCAATTTCATGTTGTTTAGAAATCGCACTGAGGCAATTTCATGTTGTTTAGAAATTGTGGTAATGTAATTTCATGTCGTTGAGAAATTGCATTGAGGACCGATAAGAAATAGTGTATATTTTGATCACATGTTGGCACTATTTCTTACTACACTACTAGGCCCATGATCCATGAAAATATAATGTTTATTATATGTGATTATGGAAGGTCATGTGTTACGGTATTTTCTTAACACGTTGATCGCCATAGTCCTATAATGAGGTTATATAGGATTGGAATGATTTTGAGATGCCATTATTGGAATATTATTTTTTAAAATTGTGGCCACATAAAACAAATTTTCAGTTATTAACCCGAGAGTGTCGTTTTCAAAATAAAAATTGTTTTCAAAATAAAACAAATTAATTAATGTAGCCCAAGTGGGAGAATGTTGGAAATTTCCGATAATGGGCTTACATTAATTAATTAATTTTCTATTTTATATAATCGGGTTAATGGATATTCCAATATATTTTGAACCCTCAAGTGATCTTATTGGGTTTTGGCATCCATTAATTACGGGCTTAGTTGAGCAGCAAAGTATAGGCAATTGTGTTTAACTGAAGCCCGTAATGGGAGGGGCCCAGTTAACACACTATTGATTAGGGTTTGCTAGGTCCCCTCTCTAGCCTATAAAAGGGTAGGTTATACCTATCAGTCGCTGAATCCCATTAAAGCTGCTAAACCGAAATAGGTCATAGAGAGGAAGACCCGGCATACCGATATATCACTGATTATATCAGCTTGATCTGTTTTCTATCAAGTGAGGTTATGGCTCAAACAGGTATGTGTTTAATTCCGCTGTACATATTCGAATTCTTGGTGTTTTACAATCATGTATGAATCGAATTTATTCTTAATTTATTGATTGTTCATATTAAGAAATATTACAGGAGAAGCTTGGATGGCGAGGTCGTTGCCGACGCGGGAGAGACGAGTGAGAATGAAATGGATCGCATAATTAAATCCAATAATTTAACTAAGAATGAAATGGATCGCATAATTTGTTTCATTAAGCAAAACTTATTAAACAATGAATAAAGTACACTCTTGAATGATGCAATTTTGATTTAAGTGATATAGTTTCCTTAGTTCGGCATAACATAACAGAATAAATGATGTAGTCTATTTGATTCAGCAAAAGTTTAAGAAAATAAGTACACAACTTGATTTATTTGAAACATATATATATATATATATATATAGATATATATATATTTTTTCATGCTATGTTGATTTTTATTTTCTTCGTCGGAAATCCACTTACTTAAATATAATTTACATGTATCAAAATAAGTACATTTATAAGAAAATAAAAAAAAAATGAAAATAATTTTATCTAAACTCCATTTAATTTGAATTTTATTATATAAAAAAAAAGAAGATAAAAGAGAATCTCATGAGTTTTTATTTATTATTCTCGTGTTCAACATCTTATGTTTTGAATCATACAATTGAAATAGAATTTAAATAACGGATAAGAAAAGATGACCTCGAGATTTATGATCGTATCATTATACATTTAGTGTGAATCGTATCCAATGAGCGTATGGATTGATGCAACCTATACGAGCATTGCAGGTAGGGGCGGAGCTGGTCTGTTTTCACATTTAAATGCGTTAATATAATGATTTTAATTGATTAGGAAAGAGGAGTCAGTGGGGGAGAAAGTGGCCCTCACTGACGATCCATGCAAAGGGAGGCACCCACCAACATCCCCCGCCGATGCATATCCGTCTTTTGTCTTTTGTGTTTTTTTTTCGGTCGAAAGATTCGTCTTTAAAATTGGCGCCTTCCCCTTCTGTTGCGTTTACAAACGCTGGCCCCACAGTTTGGTTGTGCCATGGTGGGTAATCTTTTAAATGTACAAAAGAGGGGGCACACGGGAAACCTTGACCTGATAATACTGTTTTATTGTCTTTAGATTGATGACCAGGCAGCAATTCTCACCACTAGATGATCACCCTTTTAAGTATTACTTTCGAGAATTTAGTCCATTTGATCAGGGAGATGTGTTACAACTATAGGCGAAATTGTCTTTTGTAAAATGTTTATTCCAAAATAAATGTGCGATGGTTTTGACAAATGTGCTAGTACCCGAGCAAAAATCACGTGCGCTCAAATTCTATGAAATAGCATATTGACTAAGCTGTAATCCTTACCATTATACGTTTATTAATGAAGTTCGAGAGCTTGTTCCTAGCTGAAGAAGCAAGAAAGGTTACAGAAATTTAGGGTGTAAATGATAATCATTATGTTCCCGGAAACAATTTCTAAGCATTTGAAAACGTTTGGTAGTTGCTCAAAATTTTTATTTCTAGATTGAAATTGCGTTTGGAATGACTCTTAATTTTTTTTTTTTTTGTTTCTTTTAGTTTTTAATGCTTTTATTATATTATTTTTATTATTCTCTTTTTTTCCTTCTCTTCATCTTCTTCCTTTGTGGCCGGTTGCCACTACTGGTGGTGGGCGGTGAGCGGCTGGGCAAGGTCTGACGAGCTTGCTTGGCCACCGTGAGCTTAGGTCTCGCCAGACCTAGGTGAGGCTGAGCCTCATTGGTGGCTATGCGAGCTCGTTAGACTTTGCCTAGCCGCTTGTCGATGGAAAAGGTGAGCCTTGCCCAACCGATGAGGCTCGACCTCACCCAAGCGATACGAGGTTGGCCTTGCCCTAACCTAGCGAGGCCTAGCCTTACGCCAATAAGCGAGGCTCGCTTGGTCATCGGTAAGGCTCAACCTCATCTAGATTTGCAAGGCCAAGGCTCGTGGTGACCAAGTGAGCCTTTAGTGAGCTTGCTGAACCTCGTCCTGGTTTGGCGAGGCTCTAGCAAGCTCACTTGACCTTGCCCTATTGTTCATCGGCCATCGTCAATAGGTAGTGATGGGGCAGTGGTAGGCTAGTCATGGACTTGGAGGAAGAAAAGAAGAAGAATAGGAAAGAGAAGAAAATTTGGACTTGATTCTTATAATTATTATCGGGAAAAAAAATAACTCTTTTTTATTTATTCTTTCTTCCGTTCCAAATATATTTTCGGGAATAAATTAGTTCTCAGGAATAAAAATTTTATAAAATGAATTTTTATTCCAAATCTATTCCTGAGAACAAAATAATAGAATTAGTTATTTCCAGACAAATTACCATACATGGCCTTAGTAGCCAACCAAAATAAATAAAACGTTTGCTGGACTTGGCTCTAATTTCTTATTGGTTTATGCAAATTGATATGGCCATAAAATATGATTATTTTTCTTCTTTTTCTAATATAAAATATGCAGTTGCTGTGAGTGGGAGCTTGGCATGACGAAAGAAGCATGACGTCGTACGTCAGAGATGACTTTTCTTTTAATCAACAAAAATAAATAAAACGTATGCTGGTCTTTCTCAAATCGGGAATTAGAGCATTTCTTGATCCTTTCTTAATATGTTCTTTCTCAAATCCTATTAGGGATTTGTCAGGATAAGATTGCATTATTTCCACAACACAATTAACTTGTCTAGTCAATTATGTTGTACCAGAGTGAGGTTGGACGAATAAAATTTAGTCAGCAGGATAATTGAAATGGACACTTCTTTTGAAGTTCTATTCAATGAATCTTTCTCTCCTTTTATAACGTTCAATTCTATTTTCTGTTGGAAAAACTGAATTCCTCGTCTTAGGTTTTGATTTGGTCAAAGCAGAGAAGAGGGAAGGTGTGATGAATCAAACCTTCTACCTCCACACCGTGGGGGCATTTTTTGTCTTTTCATTGTATAAGGCCATCGATTCAGGCAATTTGAGAAATAATCCCGTTAGGTGTCGACGACAAAGACTACATATTTTTTATATGTAAAAACGGTAGGAGAACAGAGATTTTCTGGGAGATGGATTTAGAGGAAGGAAGTGGCTCCAAGTTATGATCGTTTTGGCTTAGCTGTTAAGCCAACTACCTTTGTTCGACTTTACGGGTCCAAGAGATGAAGAGTCAAATGGGGACCATGAGAAGCAAAAGGCAATTCCAAGAAATTCCGTTCCCTTGCATCTTGTTTTACTCAATTTATTATTCTTAAGCCTTTTTTTTTGTCTTTTGTCTTTTCTTTCTTTTCCTCCCATCTTCTTTCTCCGTTGGTCGCGTGCCTCGGCGATAGCCAGAGCCGTGGGTTAGAGAGACGACGGAGGAGAAGAAGAAATGCGGAGAGAAATGATTGAATCACCTAAGAAGGAGAAGCTTGAATGGCGAGGCGGTTGCCGACGCAGGAGAGGCAAGTGATGGAGCAAGCCAAGGTCTTCAAGGCGTTGCTGCTCAGGGTGAACTCCATCCAGATAATTAAATATCCAATTATTTCAATCAATTCTGCTTGAATTCTATTATTTTTTAGCAACTTCATTAATTTTTCCCTTTTCCTTATGAAAAAAATATACATTTTGAGTTTTTAGGCCCTAGAATTTCATTTTTAAAAAAAAGGTGAAAGAACAGACCTCCAGATTTTTCTTTATCTTGTTGAATTTTCCTCCTCTTCAAGGATTAATCAACAAGGCAAAAAGGTACATGTTTTTCTTATTGTTGATAAATGAAAAGAATTAGAAAAAAGGAATAAAAAAGAAGAGAAATAAGGAGGAAAAGCAACAAGGCGAATGGGGAATTTGATGATTTTTTACTGCTATTTTACTATACGGCTCAATGGAGTATCAATACACTATAGACAAATTTATGGTAACATAGTACAACGAATTTTTTCCTGCAATAGATATATAGTCAAATACTAATTACATGTGTAAAGCGTTATATTCTTATTATATATAGGTATATATATCATCATTTTTCATGTAGTTGGAAAAATATAAACAAAATATAACATTAGAAACGTTAAAAGATAAATTAAAAGAATTATGAAAGAGCCCGGAGATTCGAGCCTGGCTCCCACCGCTGCATTTCCGATGGCTGGCCTCACAATTTGATAGTCTTGCTCATTCTTTAATCTAGTTATAAGACGACAGAAAGCCAATGAGAAAATGACCCATGGCTTGCTCCTTGGAAACCTTGATCAATGACCCGGTATGTATACCTGCAGCAATTCTCTAAATGATTAGCGCACAATGGCAACCTCCTTGAACTATTATGACTAGTCCCAATGGCCACTTTTTATGCGTAAAAAGGGGCAGGAAATTAGGGTAGGGACATTTGGCTTATGCCCTGTAAAGATAAAAATGTAACACAAAAGTTTTAAAATGAATTGAGAGTTAAAGTAGAAAAAAACCAAAAAAAGAGAAGCATTACAAGTAGTGGCTTAATTGTCCTTCATAAAATGATCATTCCACGATAATTGAGCAATAGTCAAGACAATGCACAAGCAGAAATGATGCTATTAGATACCTAAAGAAAGTCCAATTTGAACCGCATGTGCAAGTGTCTTTGCGTGGATTGTCTTTGATAACTTCTTCGGATTGTGTGAACTAGCATATTGATTTGGGACTTACTCATTAATAAGCAATTTCCATATGCATATGGAAGAAATTATTTCAAATTGGGATTGGAAGTTGGGTCAAGGACTGAATCTGTAATAAAATAAAGGATGATGACCAAAATTAAACATCCACAGTAATACCCTGACCATTTTGTAATTTCTTTCAAATAATTATTTTTTCATTTTACGTTAGCACTACTTGTATACCTTCAGTGCTTAGTCAACATATTTTGTCAATATTTGATCAGCTACCTGATAACTGGAGATTAATTTATGGACCTAGTCTATTACAAGATAAGGGAATGATTTTCCTTCATACGACATTGAATTCAACTGCCATTTTTTCAAAGAACTTTCTTGCCCCTATTTTTGTGAAAATACAGTAAATGAATACGTCATTTGATGAAAAATCATTTGACTAGATAACTGGAGATATGGGAATGCAAATATTTAATAGATGAACGATTGTGTAGTCAGCTATAATGACTTTGAATCACTATATCAGCAGTTTTAGATTCTTTTAGTCACTTTATATTTTTGCACATCAACTTTTAATCATCGTCCACAAAGCCAATTACAACCTAGGTCATTAAACTTCTGCCTCAATCCCCCGCCAAAAGCTCCCCGCACTCGGTAATCGGTGGAAGGACTCTCAAATTTGTCAATCGGATAACGTATCAAGCGAAACGAGCCAATACCTAACACAACATAGCATCTAAAGGAAGCATTACTCATTAGGGCACGAATAAACATTGACGTAGCTTTTGGGGAGTGATTGGCGTTCGGGGTGTCAATGGGGTGGGTTGGGTTGCATCTTGATTATACCCGACCCGACCTGACCCGAAAGACATAAAACGAGAAGCAAAAAAAAGGGTCGGTTCGGGTCGGATCGGGTTCGGATAGTTGACAAGGAGCACACATACTGAAACGATGCAGATACATCAATAATCAGCTACCTCTTATTCTATATTTTTCACCCGAACCACATTCTCCTCTGTTTAACATCCCTAAATGACTTAATGCTTCTAAATTACAACTAATTTTAACAGCAAAATTCATACTCTAACAGAAGCTCCAGTACCCTCTCGTATCGATTTGATTAGTGAACCTTGCTTTCCAATTAGATTAATTGCTTGAGTGGAAGCCACCAAGAACCGAATTGAACAAAATGCAACTCCAGCAGCTCCAGACAACTTAGCATCACTCTCATTCTCAGACAGTCCATAGACACGTTTAAAAACTCTTATTACAGCGTCCATTGCTGGGGAAAGAGGCGCCTCTGGCTCTTCTTTTCCAGATATCAATACCCGCAAAACAATATATAGTAAAGGCAAGATAGGAGAAAAAGTACTTTCCTTAGCAAAATTTGCCATGGTCTACAGACCATGAAATTTATTCATAACAGGATGCAAGTAGCTCGAAAATTTATTCCCATAACTAATTATCAATTATCTTCAATGATTCATCCGCATGGAGAAGTGTTGACCATTGGCTGCTTTTATTCTAGTGAACATGCATATGAAACAATGCAAACATATGCTTACAATACAAGCACCATCCTTGTGTCGCTAGACTTGACCACATGGCCATTTGTACCTGCTAACTAAGCTTTAACTATCAAGCTTTTGGTTAAGCATAGACTCACTGTCCTAATGAAAGGAGCCTTCGGTATGAGGAGTTTCCAAGACTTTTGAAATTGTCGAATTTCCCGGAGAGCAACTGTTCTTGATCTGAAGCGTTGCCTCTTCTGCCCCGATGCCTCCGGAACTTAAAGGGAAGGAAAGAAAAATATCAATTATTATGCCAGCTTTTGACTTTATCATAATCAACACGAATCTAAATGAATCAGTAGGTAGAGCGAAAATAGGATTCATTACTGTGTGCGAGACTCACTCTGTGGAGAGGCACTTGTCCTAGGGCCTTTCCTCGGGCTTCACCAAAAATCCTCTCCATAAGTCACAATACAACAAGTGCGAGTTGGTTTAAAAGCATAGCTCAGAACTCACTAGACTATGTTTCAAAAAAGCTTTGCCAATTTGAACAAGCGTGAACTTACATTAACAAGAGGTGGAGCTCGCCCATACTGCTGACTCTCTTCAATTACTTCAAATGGTTGGTCAATACGCTACATAAGGAGGAAAGAAATTCATCTAGCACTATCAGAATGTATGTATTTTGAACACAATACAAAGTGTCAAAAACAAAATGTAAAATTACATCTACTGCAGGAACAAAAAATAGGTAGGGCATAGAAACACTTATCCACCACTATCAGATCAGACATGTTTACAAGTATACTTTTAAGGTGCACATAGGATTTAAAAACCAAAAGAATTTTGCATCTGCTGTAAGCATAAAAGTAGAGCAGAGACATCACCAGAAATACAAATGCAAAATGTGACAATCTAACAGAACATAAAACCTTTTCGACCAAAAAAATAAAGAACATAAAACCTACGATTCCTTTCATATCGCCACATTTTATGAGATCTCCGACGATGCCACGAACATCACAGCGTGCAGAGAAGTTCACAACAGCCCATCTCTCTATCTTCGTTGGCTCAACCAATTTTTGAAAAAACATTTCATAAATTAGGAAAGGGCAGTTTGCAAAGTGAAAATCAGCCCACAGGAACCAAACACACCTTATTGTTGAAGTTCCACCTCCCATTGCGAGGAAAGAAACAAGTTCAAATCTGGTCTTCTCTCCTAGGGTGATGGCGACGGCGATGACGATTACCTGGAAACCATCATCATCTTTAGATGATGCTGCACTCCGGAATTCGCCGGTGACAATGGTGAGGGCCTCATTGTCGCTGATTGAGAGGGAGAGAGAAGGGGGAGATTGGCGTTGAGAGAGGAGAGAAGGGGGAGATGAGGGAAAAAAAAGGAAAAATGTTTTGATTTGGGTAATGGGTAATGGGTAGGGTTATTATTTGCCCCGACCCAACCCAAACAAAACCCAAATAAAAAAACCCTATCCAAACAAAATTGAGCCCAAACCTCAAAATATTCATAATTTACGAGTCGGATCAGGTCGGGTTGGGTCGGGCTGGGCTGGCCATTTTTGCCGCCCCTAATTAGCGTGGATACCTGGGGCAACGGCAAACTTTTCACTTTCACTTTCCTTTCGAAATTTTTTAATGCATTATTATATTATGCTCTTTTTGGCTCAACATGGGAGCTTCCATCATCACACGGGATACACTACAAAATGAATCCAGTTTCAAAATACAATTATTGTTTTCACTTGTAAGGGTGCCAAGAACTGAACTGAAAACCAAATTAAAATAGGAACCGGCCCAAATTTCATGCGTTTTCAATTCGGTTATGTTAACCGAAAAATAACTATTAACTTTTCTGGTTCAATTAATGGAATCGAGTTGAACTGAACTGAAATTCTTAATAAAAATTGAGAATCGATAAATTGATAAGCAAGGCAAAAATAAGAAAACCGAAAAAAAAATGAAAAATCGAAATGCAAAAATAGGAAAATCGAAAAACTAAATAGAACTGAATTGGTTTGCATTCGGTTCAGGTTGGACGGCTCGAGTTGGGATCACACCTTATCGGTTTGGTTCAGTTATGTTTTGATTTGGTTTTCTGAAAAACCTAATTGAACTAAACTGTTTACATCTCTACTCACTCATACACATGATCATTTAATGAGTTTTTAGTAATTATTGTTGGCAAACATGGCACGGATATAGTAACCGTGGGACAAACGACCAATTACAAAAATAAGTTTATGGAGAGGAACCAACTATTGCTATAGCTGCCGAGTTTGATAATGTGCATATTCAATCTCCTAACAAATTTAGATGTAATAGTGATTATGTTTTATTTGTGGTAGATGAGATTTTATAGAAAAAATTTCGACGGAATATAAAGGTACGAGCAGAGTTGGTATTCTGATGAGGCTCATAGTTATGGTAAAATCCAAGCAATGAAAACCAGATTTAAGCAATGTGATGGTAATTTTGCTCAAACGTTGAGACAAGACAAGATCATTGATGATATGTCACAAGTTTGACCCAAAAAAGAAACTTTCCTAATTTGAATAAGTTTTGCTAATTTGATCAGTTTTTTTGAAAAATGTTTACTACTTTGGATCTATTTCTTCTTTATATAAGAAATGAGTTTTTTCTTTTTACGTGTGTGAAGAGCATTTGCAAGGAGCTTGTACTTGTGAATTACATCTTAGAGTGTTTTGAAGCCAATTAAATCTTGTGGTAATATTTGTGAATTCCATCATGAGATTGTGGATTATTGGGTGCAATTGGGGTTGGGAAATACAAAACGCATTTGAGTGATTTGAGTGTGATAATGATCTCCATGTTGATCTATAGTGGAATGCTTTACTACTCTTTTTGTGAATGGACATCACACGAACCAAATTCCGTAAATATGATGTTCGATTTATTTTTTGTATTTTGCTTATCTTATTGTTCAATCGCTTGCTTCCGTAATAAAAATTCTTAAAACTTTCGCGAAAATATAATTGAGTTCTAAAATCTGAAAAAGTGTATTGAAATCGTAAAATTTATTAAATGGTACAATCAAATTCTTATATTAATTTCGTCAATTTGCTTAAAGGAAAATACTGATCTAACATTTTTTTATTATTTTCTCTCTCCTGTGTGACATTTATTTATTTATTTGTTCTTCCTCAAATATTACTTAGATTATTTTTAAAAATAAAAAAGGTAAAATTTAGGCATATTTTGCATAAGTCGAACAAAAAATCAATAATATTTCCCCATAGCACCCAAAATTATCAAAAGAAAATTCATTTCAAAGAACTCCATTGGTGGCTTTAGTAGATATTTCTAAATTTCTTATTTATTTGATGAGATTAGAAGCCAGACCACGGAAACAGTAGTCTCCGAGTTGAGAATCTGCTCAAGTGAGAAGAACCCCTTTCCCTCAAGAACAGAGCCGACAAACTAAATCACAACAGATCCAAATTCACATACTAGATTCCCACATGCAAACTCCAAGTCCTTTCGGATTATATATTGCCCAAAATCTCTCAGGAGCTCACTACATACCCTCATTCAAACACTCGTGCATAGCCTCGTTGGCATCTAATTGCTAAAAGAATATACGACAAGTCAAACAGCGGAGCATAATTTCACCTTCGATGGCTCGTCGGGTGCCTAGAAAAAGCGCAAGGTAAGTGCATCTGATTCCAATGGTGTTGCAAAGAATTCAAGGTCGAAGGCGTATTGCCATGTTCCGTACACGAGAAGCCCCTCCTTATGTCCCTGAACAACCTCATGCACCAAAATCTGCACGCCGTGTCCTTCTTATCCCCAAAGTCTGATCGGTCATAAAGAATAGACTTGAAACAAACCGAATTATGAGAAAGGTGGATGGAGTGCTCATTCGATTACACAAAATTCAAAATGAGCCTGAAAATGAATTTGTTAATAACTTTAGGGGAGAGAATTAAGAAAACCCTAATCAAAATCTAGTCATTGAGGGGGCTGGTGCTTGTAGGCTTGGAGTAGGTTAGGGTTGTCGGTAACACTCTTAAATTTAGGGATGAGGGTTGCACCCTGCCCAAGGACAAGGGCCTACCCCTCGCCCGGCCATTGACGAGGCCTTGGCAACCTCCATTGCCCTTTTCTAGTGGTGGCGGTGACAGCGCACTGGTGAGAGCTCCGTAGCTCTTTTCTCTAAAATTTTTAGTTCTTTTTTTAATAAATTTTAGCTTTTTTATTTTATTTTTCTTATATAATTTAATTAAGATATAGAGAAGAAAATAATATAAATGGCGTGTCAATATTTTTTGTTTGGCAAATTTCATGGAAAGTGAAATTTCTGATCTACTTTTCTCTTTCATAAATTATTCAATTACATGAATTTTAATAAAACTTGTCGTTGTTTGCAAGCTTTCTAAGTTTTATAAAAAATGAAAACAATAAATAAAACAAAGGTCATTGTACTCATAATAAAATTTTGTGTTTTAACTTGTTTGATATATTTTCATTGATGCATTAATGTGTAAATACTAACTGTCTATGACAAAAATAAAATACCAATTATCATTTTCAAGTCGAAGAGAGGATTCTAACAAGTAATATTTTCGCAAGTGAACATATTACTCTTTTTAATATTGCTTCTATACAAACTTATCTGAAAATTGTCTACATATAGCATCTGTTTTCGTACCGTATAATATTTTGGTCCTTTTTCATCGAACGTTGAAGTTGGGACTTTGGGTGAAGGCAACATGCTATGAGGGCTTCCCACTATTTTTTAAAAGGACCGAATCCCCTCCGGTTCGAGAAAAGCTCTCAAGGCCTCTGTTTTCGTACCGTATAATGTTTTGGTCCTTTTTCACTTCTGCCCCATCGCGCTTCTCGCTCCATCGGCAAAAACCTGCGGGTCAAACCTTTGACATTCTTTCCCCAACCTTTTGGCCTTTTGCATCGCGCATCACTTCTCCCCCATCGCGCATCACCCCCATCGGCAAAAGCCCCACCAACGTTTTGGCCTTTTGCATCATGCATCACTTCTCCTTTCTCCCCATCGCGCATCACCCCCATCGGCAAAAACCTATAGGTCAAAACTTTAACATTCTTTCCCCAACGTTTTGGCCTTTTGCATCATGCATCACTTCTCCTTTCTCCCCCATCGCGCATCACTCCCATCGGCAAAAGCCTGTGGGTCAGACCTGACATTTTTTTTTTCCAACCTTTTGGCCTTTTGCATCATGCATCACTTCTCCCTTCTCCCCCATTTTGCGCATGACTCCCATCGGCGAAAACCCCCATCGGCAAAAACCTGCGGGTCCAACCTTTAACATTCTTTCCCCAACCTTTTGGCCTTTTGCATCATGCATCACTTCTCCCCATCGCGCATCACACTCCATCGGCAAACCTTTAACATTCTTTCCTCAAACTTTTTGGCCTTTTGCTTCATGCATCACTTCTCCCTTCTTCCCCGTCGCGCATCACTCCCACTAGCAAAATCCCACCCCTTCGCCGCCGCCCCCCTTTCGGACCTTTTTTATCACTTCATCCTCTCCAAATCTTTAGCACCGCTTCTCCCCCTCGCTAACTCAGCAAATTTCTTTAGCATCCTCCACTTCTCCCCCATCAAACAATACATTGAAGTGGCCCTATTCTCACCCAAAACTCGACTGCAGCCTCTACCTCCAGAAGCACTCATCTCAGGTGAATCATTCTTTTCCACATTTCTTCTTCTCCATATCTCCAGGGAGGTGCCCTCCAAAGTTCAATGGAGAACAATCCTGATGATCTCGGCGGTTGGAGGTAAGCTTCAGCGACCTCAAACATATCTGAACTATCTAAGACTGGGCATCAAGCATATCATAACCTCTTCAGCGACCTCAAAATCATGACAAATCTTGATTTTCTTTCCTGAACCTCTGTCTGATCATGTCCACCATGTATATTCCATCATGTGAATTTTGATCTTGCATGTTCAGCTCTTGAGAGCCCAATTCTAGGTGTAGACCTTAAAAAGCAACACTTGGGCGCAAGCTACTCGAGTCTCGCGTAGAAGCTAGAAAACGAGACTTGGGTACATACTCCGACTGAAACTCAGGTTCAAGCTCGGTACAAGACAGACCACCGAGCTTGTTCCTGATCTCGGGTAGCTTGAGACTCCGTTTCTACTTGAGTCTTCTACCCGAATACCTGAGACTCGGTTTCTAGGTTCTAGCCAAGACTTAGCTTCTACCCAGTAAGCATGGGCCTCGTCTGGTTGTATATACACTCTGTTTTTAAGAGGGAAAATTCTGTCATATTGACGAAGAGACACGGCTATATACACACTGTTTCTTTCTTTTTGTCAACAGAAACTCATATTAAGAACAAATTAGTAATAGAAAATCTTATTAGCTTTCCTTCCAAGAAAAGAGAAGACCTGCAATTAGCTTTACTCTGTTTCTACCTGGCAAGCATAGGGGCTTAACTGGCAGTTTTGTGCGTATGGGTGATCTTGTTTTGTGAATACGTGTTGTAAAAGAAGGTTAGAAATGGTGGTTTGTAGGCCTTAAGGAGGTGTTTCCTGGTACTCCGACGTTCCAAATTGTCGAAAAGAGTTCACTAGCTTTATTAGCCATGGATCCTTGGATGGGTTAAACACATGCAGTACATGCAGAGGTTAGACTCCTGCAATTCATACTAACAACTGGTTTGCTAATTTTATTTCCAAGGCGTGGAGTAGAGCTTGCAGATCGAATTGCTCCACGTACCCGACGACTTCGTTCCTTGGTGGGGTTCCTGGATCAAGTCATCGAGGTGATGGGTGTTCCAGCCAACAATACCTGTGCAAAAATCATGCGTATCTACAGACTACTCAAACTCGTCGAGATGGGAGGACAAAATATGATGGATCTAAGGTTCCGACTTGTGTCCGCTCTCATCGATGCTGGGCTTGAAAGCATCAAATGTGGCCTGTTAATGTACATCTTGCTAAGTGACAAGCCTTGGCCAATTGCCCTTCTTTGTATCCTGATGGCATTCGCATTCATTGCGAATTAAAGAATGGTGACAGTTTTTGGTTTCATGGACGTTATGGTTTGCTGTTTGCTGTTTGCTAAGTTGGTTTTGATATTCAGACATGACCCTGTGTTGTACCAATATTAGTTTAAATACCTTTTATATAATGGAAGTAAAATCATGTGTTTATGCTAAAGAGGCTATTTTGTTTTTCCATGTTCTATTTCATTCTCTCCTACATGACCTTCTAAAGAGGGTATTTATACCTATAGTGTCCTTTATGTAAAGGTCGTAATGCCAAAGGAACATTACCACAGAGCATACTCTTCCCTCACCTTATTAGGACCCTCTGATAACTAGTACAAGTGAGTACGCAAAATATGCTATATAACTAATTCATGATGATACAGGTCAACCCTTTCTTCTTGCGTCAACAATCTTATCATTTCCAAAGGAAATGGAATTGCAGGTCTGCAAACACATAGCCCCCTTCCCTTCTCTTTTGGATGGATGACACTACTCTTTTTCTCTTTTTGTTAATATATTCAGGTTTTTATTTTTTATAGATTCTAGGGACTCAAACTCTTGAAGCAAACAATGTAATTAGGGACATATTCGATGGCTATAAATCTATCAAAGGGTAAGATTTATTGTTGATAATCATTGATTCTTTTTCTTTGACGTGGATTCTTTGTTCCCCAAGACCATGAGGCTAATAGCGCCAGTAAAGGTACGTTCGTGCAAACAAGATGAATTTGTCATGCTAGGACAAAGCAACGAACGCGGCATCAGTTGGACGGGGGCGGTGGGGGGTTTGAAAAGGTCACCAGTCATCACCATTCCTGGGTATTTAATCGGTCAAAAAAATCAGCCTTCTCAAATTCCGAATTTGCAGAACCAAATGGAAGGAAAACGAGAGAGAGAGAGAGGAAGGTGAGGATGGTACTTCAGAAATCAGCTCCATGAGTATAGATTGAGATTTGAGTAGCCCACCCGGCCAGTCTCGATTACATAGTTGCAACGTTCCTCAACGTATCTCACCTGTTGACAAAAAAAAATACTTTTATAATAGCATAAGTACAGCGAGAGTACCAAAACTTGGTACGAAGGGACACTTAAGCGCTAAAACTTACAAACGATACACTTAAGTGCCATTTTTCAAAAAAATGGATTACTTCAGTGTCAAGTCGCCGTAAATCTACTTGAAATCCTACGTGGCAATTTTTTATTAATTTTTTTTGCCTACGTGGCTCGTCGGAAATTGAATCGATGAAAAATCAGCGCAAAACGACGTCGTCTTGCACTAACGTGGATTTTAAAAAATATTAATTAAAAATATTAAATAATTAAAAAAATATTATTATAAAATTGATTAATTTTAAAAAAAAAAAGGGGGGGGAACCGGCAAGGGCTGTGCAGTCCTTGCCGTCACCGCCCCACCATCACCGGGAAGGGCTGGTGACGGTGGACGAGGGTCAGCCGGGGTCGGCCGAGAATAATCCCTCTTAGAGCATAGCATGTACTTAAGGGCACATCTGGCAATTAAATACAGCAGGATTCATACCGGGAATAATCCCTCTCAAATGTGCATTGTCACGCCCCGACTCTCGAGCTCGCTGCAACCCCATTACCTTGGTCGATTGAAAGCGACGTCCCAGGACCCGTCGACGACCATTTATTTTATCTTTCATTAAGCGCAAGTGGAAGACGAACCATCCCCAGACAAACAAACAATCAAACAGGGATAGAGGGATGAACAGCCAGAACAACAACAACTACTCATTTATTCAAATTACTGGATTAACCAACGAAGGATCGTTTCCGAATTACAAGCCCGACAAAAAGGGGCCGATCCATCCTCTAAGCCAAACCAAAAAGAAACTAGGCTAATCCAATGAAACAAGAAGAACCCTCGGGTTCAACACCACGGTCACTCGGACCCATCGGACTCAAGCTCCGTCGGGTCGGTCACCGGAGAAGCGGGGCGGGATTCTCCACTGCGGGTACGCCATTCTAGGGACCTGAAAATGGTTACCACGACGGGTTGAGATAAAATCTCAGCGAGTTCTTCCCCCTAAGCCCCGGTTAGTACGCCAACTCAACTCGGGGTATCTCTCCAGAACCACCCCTCACTCAACCCAACAACCCACAACCAAAACCAAACAACAGCCAACAACAGACAGGGCAACCCACAATCAATATTCGGTTCGCATGCAACCTTACCCGGTATGCCATACCCTGCGCTTCCAATCTCATACAATGCAAGCAAGGCACATGGCCGTTAGATGACACAATTCATCAATCACATGCGAGTCGCGCCACAAGCGATCTCACCTGGCCATTGCCACACCCTGCACGACTGTCAACTCATGCGTGCGTACCACAAATCATCACGACATTAAGAGCATGCGAATAATCAGAGCATCTCACACAACTTTCTCATGTCTCACACTCACACATGCTCCGATTATTAACGCCCCCTCCTGGGCCAACGGCACAACCTTATAGTTGGCGGTTCCTGGCTAAACCAGCTTCGTCCTCTTTATCTCGAGGCACGGCGACGTCGGGGTCATCCCTTCCCTCGACGGCATTCCCAAAGGAGCACAGACCCGCCCACTACCGCAGTCCCCAAGAATCGACGGGAACATAGGACCCGCCCACTACCGCAGCCCGTCACATGTCCCCGTCGTCAGCAACCGACAAAAGTCGGGACGACCAAACGGCCACGGCACAACCCCATAAGGATTGGCGGTCTTCCGGCAACGCCGGGTTCCCTCTCTTAATGTGATCATGCAACACATCATCAGACAATCCATTTATATCTTTGCTCCGTCGTGAATGCAACATCGCTCGTGCTCATGCGACATGCCATTTCACATAACTCACGTAATATTTCATGCGATCTCACTCGACAATTTCAAAATCCAAATCCAACCAACACTCGATCACGCATTTCATCATCAATCATGAGTATAATTAGCAATCGGCACTTCAATTAATCATAACAATCAATAGCACATCAAATTCGACAAAAATTAGTTTCCGGATGAACAAAGGCCGTGAATGTAATTATGAACAGTGATTTTCCCGAAATTCAATTAATTAAAACATTTAATCCAGAAATTAAACAAAACATTAATTAAAACAATTAATCAATTCAATTAAAGCAAATCATGCTTAATTAATCACATAAACACAATTTATCCCAAATTAAGCACAATTAAGCTAAATAAGCAAAATTAAACTAATCTAATCTTAACCATCTATCTAACCACCTATCTTAGGGCTAATACAACTTAATTAAACCCCTTAAACCAAAATTAACACTAACTAACCAACCCTAAGCAAGTTTAGGCACTAAATAGGGATTAGGAGCTAAACTCACCCGTTAAGCGGGCCGGTGACACGGACGCGGCGGCGGCGACGAACCCGACACCCGGGGACCTCTACCACAGCGATCCAAGGCGGTCCCGGGGCTGGAACAGCAGCAACAAACTCGAAATCCCTCTGCAACTCGAAAAACTGACTGCACAGGAGGAAAGTTGCTGACCGGAGTTGAACGGGCTGCCCGGAGCTCCGGCGAGCGGCGGGCCAGCGACCAATGGCACCTGGGGGTCGAGGGGGAACCACTTGAGGCTGGGATGGGTGGTGGTTTGGCCGGAAAAGGAGGAAAATGGCCGAAACAGCAAAACAGAACAGCAGTAGGCGGTCAGAAAACGGTCAGGCCGGCGGTGGCTTTCGGCCAGAATACGGGTTTACCGGCAGCTCCTTCCGGCGATCGGCCGACGCTATTTGAACGGAATTTCTCTTCTGAACACAACGGCGGGTGGCACGAGACGAGATTCTAACGGGAAGGCAATGAACAACTCAGATTTCGGTGAAAGGTCAAACTGAAAAACAGAAGGAAGGAAGGAAAACCATGGGAGAGAAGTGTGCGGTTTTGGAGAAGATGAAGAGGAGAGAGAGAGTGAAGTGAAGGCTGAAGGATAAGCCTTATCCAAGCCATCAAGGCTTGCCCCACTTGCCAAACAATGACCTCATCTTATCTCTCTTCCTTTTTGACTTTTCTTCAAAATATCCAAGGGCATTTTGGTCATTTCCACCTTGCACATTTCCCAATCTGTCCTTGGGCTGAAAATGGAGGGGCGGGCCTAGGAAATGGGCTTGAAAATGAATAGGAACGGGCTCGGGAATTTATTGGGCTTGAATCGGCTCGGTTTTAAACAATGGGCTCGGAAGGGTAAAGGGTCGGTTTGGCCCAACGGGCTCACTTGCTTGCCTCGGACCTTCCATGGTGGCTGTCCCACCTTGGGCGTGAGGCCCACACTATTCTTGCCCGGCCCACGTCCTCGTAGGCTCGTTTTCTTGGTCCGAAAATCCCTTTTCCAAATACTCGGCTCAACCGGCAAAGGTGTCGATCGTCTAAGAAGCATCGTCCAAAAGTCCTTCTTGAACATTCCCGAAAATTCGAAGTCTAATCTTGGATTCTCATGCCTTGTCAATTTCGCCCGAATGCCATTTTGGTACTACTCGATCGACAGGGCGGCGAGGATTTACGCATAACCGACTCGTGCCAATTCACGTTCAAGACTTCTTGACACATGGACGTCCTTGACTACATGAAATTGCAAAGGATCGATTCTTATTTCGAAGTACACGATTATCAAGGATCGACATAGGGCCATTCGCGGATTCGATAACAGTAGATGGAATCACCCGTCGTTCCATTATTTCTGTCTGCGAATCGACTTCTAGTCGTCCCTGAAATCGGCCTGCATGACTACAGGATCGTCCTTACGCAAGTCTCACGGTCGAGTCGTTTTCCCAGATCAAGTTCTTTAGTCGCACGAGTTCTGTCCTCATTAGCTTTTCCCCTCAAGGTCAGTATCTCAGGAGTGATCAGTTCCGAGTGAGATCAACCAACAATGCATTGACGAAATTAACGCTCGTTCCTCCCTAAAAGGACTCGAATTTCAGGATGTTACATGCATACCATTAAAACAGCTGAGTTCGTCCCAGAAAAGTGAAGTCCAGAATAATTGCCATTTCCTTTTGAAAATAAAGAAGTTGGGAAGAATGTCATCCTTCTCCTAAAGTTATCGGGTGAGAGGGAAAATTCTGTCACGTTGATGAAGAGACATGGCTGTATATGCACTCTGCAGCTTTTTTTTTGTCATAAGAAACTCATATTGAGAACACCGTATTAATTGAAAGTCTACTTAGCTTTTCCTCCTAAGAAAAGAGAAGACATCCAGTTAGCTTTACCCTGTTTTTACCCGGTAAACAGGGGGCTTACCTAGTAGTTTTGTGCATCTGGGTGGTCTTGTTTTTGTTAAGTGTTGTAAGAGAAGATTACGAAAATTTTATAGGTGTCGAGGAAGTATGCTTGATACTATGATGTTCCAGTTTGTTGAAATGAAGAGTTTTTCTCTAGCTTAATTGGTTTTATAGATGGGCTATACTCCTGTGGTGCATGCATAGGTTAGACTCCTGCAATGCATACACTCGTTAGCTATGATTTGCACCAAAAGCTTGGTGTCATATCACATGAAATTACCTTTAGAACTTAAATCGGTAGTCCTTGAAAGCTTTTGGAAAGACTGCCGTCTTACGTGATGCAAAAAGAGCTCAAACTTGAACTTTTCAAAAGACTGTACACTAACAAATGGTTTGCTGATTTTATTTCCAAGACCTGGGCAAAGTATGCAAATCGAATTGCTACAATTCATTCCCTAGAGAAGATCTTGCTAAGGATTATGATTGGTGCCATCGGAATCATGGGTATTTCAGCCATCACTAACGTTGAAGCCATCGTGTGTATCTATACCGTGCTTAAAATCGTCGGGCAAATAGTAATCATCCATATGAGAAGGTAGGATATGGACCCAAGGTTCTGACTTATGTCCGCTCGCATTGCTGTTATTTTCGAATGTGTCAGGTGTTGTCTGCTGATGTACATTCCGCTTTGTGTCATGCCTTGGCCAATTTTCGTTCTCCACATCCTCGAGTTGATGAACCTATAAGCATTTATTGTGAATTAGAGAATTGTGACTGTTTTCGGTTTTCCTAATATTGTGGTTTGCTCATTGGGAAGTTGGTATGATGTGCATCGTGCTAATGTTGGTCCAGGCACGAATCTTGTGTCGTACTATTATTACCTTTGGGACATGAACCTTGTATTGTAATATTATTACTTCAAACATCTTATATATGTAGAAAGTATACTATGTGATGTAATTAGGATAATGGTACCTAAACCTTGTATTGTAATATTATTACTTTGAACATCTTATATATGTAGAAAGTATAATAGGTGATGTAATTAGGATAATGGTACCTAAACCTTGTATTGTAATATTATCACTTCAAACATCTTATATATGTAGAAAGTATAATATGTGATGTAATTAGGATAATAGTACCGCTTATTTAAGATCCCAGTGCAATACAATGAAGTTGGAGACACATGAGATTTTTTTTCTTTGGCTAGAGAGAAATGGGGAATTGATTAGAAATGATCACATTATCCTCATTCCCAAATCTTCGGAACCACATACTGCAATTTAGACGTATTTTGTAATTTGATCCTCATATCAACCTCGAAAATATTCTAGCTAGACATTATCTCGAATGAACTTCGACTTACTAATTAAAACTACTAAGTCTGACATAAAGAAAGCATGTAATATGTGATAGAGGGAAGAAACCGGTCATAAATTCTACAACGAAAGATTTACCAATCTGAGAATAAAGTGGAGTCACATTAGGAAAGTGAACGAGCTTTTGTACGTTGGAAGAAATTGAATAGGGAGACCCAGTAATTTTGCTTCAATATTAGTATAGACATACATAGATAGATGTTGATGACTAGGAACTTTTGGTTTTTGGTGTTTATGAGTTAATAGGGCTGGGAGACAGAGACTTCCTGGGAGATGGGCCTAATCCGTTAAGATGAAGAGTCAAATTGGGACACTCAAAAGCCCAAAGCAAATCACAATAAATTCTGTTTGTTTGCACTTTGTCTTATCTGGTCGGGAGCAACTCATAGATGGGAGTGTTGGAACGCCAAGCCGTACCCCCAAGATTTGTCCTCTATCCTTTTTTTCATTTTGTTTGATATATCCGAATTTTTATTCTTGATGTTCCTAGTGACTCAAACTTTCAGTGCGGATAATATAGTTATTCGATAACTGTAAATCTTTCGAAAAGTAAAATTTATGGTTGATAGTCATTGACCCTTTTTCTTGGATGTGGATTCTTTGTCCCACCAAACCATGAGTGTGAGAACATATTTCACCGGTTGATGAAACATACTTTTGTAATACTTCTTTCTTTGGTAAGTATCATCAGCTCCCGCATTAAACAAATTCATAAAAAGTAGTAAGTAGTTTGCTAGATGGATGGAAGGAAGGAAACAAAACTTCTCATTGATACACTTTTTGCGTTTCAATAGGGTCGGCACCAGGCCTTTCCAAATTAAGATTTAAAAAATAATTCAGATCGAAATTAGTAAAGCCATTGGACCATTTCCTTCCTTGAAAATAAACCCAGCCAAAGCTGTTTTTAACCCATGATACTCCTCAATTACACATGCACCACAAACGACAAAGTCTAAATAGAAATCATTTTGATATTTGGTTAGTGTTCGTGAAAATAACACTACGTTGTATCGGAAATCGCTTTATTCATTAAGGTGGAATCCACAGCATAAAATATTTTATGAGTAGGCAGCTCTAGAAGTGAGCAAAAGAATTGGATCAAACTAGCCAACTTCCGCTCCGATTTTTGGTTTGTTAATTTGGAACCAATGAATATCAGTCCCGTTCTCAATTTCAAGTATGGACTCACTCACTCAAACCACTTGGACCGAACCAATATATCTTTTTATTTTTTCTCTTCTTTGAAAACTAAAAGAATAATCTCTGTAACGTAACTCGGAAACTCAGAATCCCTAGCCTCCTCCTCTCTTGCACCATTGCACGATACTCTATGTCTTGATCTCTGATCTCTGTGGGTTGGCTCATCACAGTCATGACCTTACTAGTTGCGATCTCGCCTTTGGCCCTCCCTCGCAGTTGTAGCCTCACCTCTAGCGCGCCATTGCGGCATCATAGTTGCGGCCCTCTTGGTCACCTCAATCTTTGCTCTTCCTTTGGTCCTCCCTCAGATTCGCAGCCTCACCTTCGGCCGTGATTTTCGTGGTAAGGAAATTGTGGATCTCATCCAATCCATATGTAACACTTTCACGGCGTTGCCTTCGGCCATCACTTTCGGTTTTAGTAATTAGTTTCGAGGTACGGACCCCGCAAGTGCCATAACTTGGCACGGGGGACACTTAAGTGTCAAAATTTACAAACGGTACACTTAAGTGCCAAAATCGGAGCAAAAGGGATCACTTAAGTGCCAACAGCGAGAAAATCCGACCAAAATGCTGACGTGGCATTTTTCCGGCGATCTAGGGTCGACGTTTTTATTGCCGATGTGGCGAAGTAAACCCAAAACGGCGTCGTTTGGGTGCTAATGTGGTCACCGCACCAAAAACGATGCCGTTTTGATTAATATTTATTTTTTTAATAAATATTAATTAAATAATATTTAAAAAGTTAAAAAAAAAAAAAAAAAATCTGGGAGAAGCTTGTCGCCGCCGCCCCACCGGCGATGGGGCGGCGGCGACGGACAGACGGCGAGGGCCGCCGGCGCCACGGCGAGGGCCAGCGACCCTCGGCGACCGGCGGCGAGCTCGCCGGACGCCGGGGAGAGGGCAACGACCCTCTCCCGGATCTGGGCGAGGGTCGGCCGCCCTCGCCCGGCGCCGGCGGCCTCGCCCGGACCGCCGGAAACTCGGTGGTGTCGGGCGAGGGCCGGCGACCCTCGCCCGGGCCGGGCGGAGCGGCCGACCCTCGCCCGGATCCGGGAGAGGGTCGCCGCCCTCTCCCGATCCGGGCAAGGGCCGGCGGCCTCGCCTAGCGCCACTGGAAACTCGGTGGCGCCGGGCGAGGCCGGCGGCCTCGCCAGCCGCCGCTGGAAACTCGGTGGCGCCGGGCGAGGGCCGGCGACCCTCGCCCGAGCCGAGCCGAGGGTGGCCGACCCTCGCTCAAATCCGGGAGAGGGTTGCCGCCCTCTCCCGGATCTCCGGGTGAGGGTCGGCCGCCACCCGGCGCGGCGGCCCTCGCCCAATGCCGCTAGAAACTCAGCGGCGTTGGGCGAGGGCCGCCGACGCCGCGCGAGGGCCGCGACCCTCGCCCGGGCGGGGCGAGGGCCGTCGACCCTCGCCCGGATCTAGGAGAGGGTCGCCGCCCTCTCCCAGCCCTCGCCGTCCGTCCGTCCGTCGCCGCCGCCCCATCGCCGGTGGGGTGGCGGCGGCTAAGCTCCCTCATTTTATTTTATTTTTAAATTTTTCTTTTTAAGTATTATTTAATTAATATTTATTAAAAAATAAATATTAACCAAAACGGCGTCGTTTTGGGTGTGGTGGCCAGATTAGCACCCAAACGACGCCATTTTGGGTTTACTTCGCCACATCAACAATAAAAACGACGTCGTTTTGACCCTAGATCGCCGGAAAAAGGCCACATCAGCGTTTTTCCCGGATTTTCTTGTCGTTGGCACTTAAGTGATCCCTTTTGCTCCGATTTTGGCACTTAAGTGTACCGTTTGTAAGTTTTGGCACTTAAGTGTCCCCCGTGCCAAGTTATGGCACTCCCGCTGTACTTATGCCAATTAGTTTCTATCCTTTTTTTGTGCAATTGTTGAACGCTAGTTCCAAAATTAGGTGAGCTGGTTTTTGATTTCACAAACTAGAAATCGATCACTTCTAAGTAGCACGCATCTACCAAGGTTACAAAGAAAGAGGGGAAATTACCAAAAAAATCTTAAATTTATTACAATTATGTCGATTTAGTCATACACTTATTTTTTTGACCAATTGAGTTTTGAATCTTTTGCAATTGTGTTAATTTAGTCCATCCGGCCAAATTTGGCCGATTGGTGTTGATGTGAATGCTAGCCAACATCGGCTACAATTTTTTAATAATCTTTTATTAAATTTTTATGTTTATTTTTTCCCCTCCTTCTTTTGGCTCTAGTGACCGGCTAGAGGGGAGGGCCAGTGGTTGAATTGAGGCGGCCTCAATAGTGGATTGGCAAGCTCACCCTTACCCAACAATAGCGAGGCGAGCTCACTCCGACTGGCTGCCTCAGTCCAAATATACGATTACATCATTGATGTTTGGCCAAGTGAGCAAGTAAGGTTTTTTAGTTTCATCGTTAGATAGTATTGTCGCATACATCACAACTTGTAACTCGAAGGGAAATCACAAAAATGGTTCATGTATAAGTATTCCCTTTTAATTTTGATCCTAATACTTTATTTTTTGTCACATATATAATCGGTGAACTAATCTTCAATTTTGATTTTAGGAAAAATGTCGATTCCTTCCTCCAGATGCAGACAAAAGATGTGAAGTAAGGGCTAAAGATTGTTATGCGGCATTAGCATGTCATAACAGTGCAAAACCATTGGGCACCCGTGTGTTGTTACGGAAAAACAATTTATCATATAGTTTGACACATCAAAAAATTTGAATAGTTTTTCTTAGCCTGGCTCGACACCTGCATCCATTATCATTAAGCACATTTACATAAATCATCTACGATAGATGATATTTGTGATTATTAGAATGCTTTAATTGCCACTAAATTCAAAATTAATTAGTCTAAAGTGATATAAAAAAAAAAAAAAGAAGCTCGTGTTGCATCCTTCTATAAACATGTAGGTCCATGCAAATAATTAAATATCCAATTGTTTCAATCAATCCTACATAAAATTCTATTATTTTTTAGTAACTTCATAGTTTTTTTTTCCTTTTATATGAAAGAATATCCGTTTTGAAGTTTTAGGAGCCCTAGGATTTCATTGAAAAATAATAACAACTCTATAACAAAATGAACAAACCTACAGATCTTTCTTTCTTTATCTTGTTGAATTTTCCTCCTCTCCAAAGGATTAATTATCTTAAAAAAAGGATTAATCAACAAAGATAGCCAAAAGGTACATATTTTTCTTATTATTGATAAATGAAAAGAACTTAGATAAGAAGAAGAAAAATAGAAATATGAAGGAAAAAAAGGCAAATGAGGGACTTGATGATTTTTTGTCACTTTTTATTATACATTCACGATTCAATAAAGTATCAATACATAAAAGGCAAAGTAATCATACTAGAGTGTAACGATTTTTTTTCTCACTATTGATCTATTGTCAAACACTGATTACATGTGCAAAATGCAATAGGTACATATATCATCATTATTCATGTAATTGGAAAAAATATAAAAAAATACAAATTAGAAAAAGTTAATTAAAAGAAATATGAAGGAGCCGGGAGATTCTAACCTGCCCCCTCCAACCGACCAAAAAAATCAAAAAGCCTGCTCCCTCCGCCCTCCGCTTGCGTTTCCAACCGCGGGCTCCACAATTTAATTGTGATAGGTTTTGTAATAAGAGGACGGACAGCCAATGAAAAAAAAAGATGAAACGTGGCTTGCTCTTGGGAAGCCTTGACCGGCAGCAGTTCTCTCGAATTGATCCCGCAGCAGCAACTTTTGACTATTTGGTTCATTTGAATTAGGGGAAGCATTACAAGTATAGGCTAACTTGTCCTTCATAAAATGATCATTCCACTATAAATGGGCAATAGTCAAAAGACTCAAACCAAATACACTAATACGCGAGCAGAAGCAATACTATTAGATACCTAAAGAAAGCCTGACTATAATCGTATGTACAAATTTCTCTGTGTGAATTGCCTTTCATGACCTTTTCAAACATGGTGAACTAACATGTTGATTTGGCATTTACCCAGCAATTTCTCTTTGCATATGGAAGAAAATATTTAAAACCAGGATCGAAAGTCGGGCAAAGGGCTAAATCACTAATAAAATAAAGGATGGCGACTAAAATTAAACATTGACAATACTTCATCGACCATTTTATAATTTCTTTTGAATGAATATTTTCTTATTTCACGTTAGCGCTACTTGAATACCTTCGCACTTAGTCAACATATCCCATCAATATTTGATCAGCTATATAATTTTTTCTTGATAACTGAAGATTAATTTATTGACCCGATCTGTTACAAGATAAAGTATCATGATCAAAATAGAATAGTGGCAACGATATAGGAATCAGTTTTGTAAGTTTTCCATGAGACATTTTTCAATACTTTATGAATTATTTTCTCAAAGATCATCGGTCATTTTTCATTTAATGTAGAGACATTTGTCTATTAATTAGTGGTAAACTCGCAAGCCATGCGACTAGTTTTCTATATCAATTATAAAAAATGCTAAGGCAAGAAAGGGTAATACTTGGAAAACTGAAATTACTTTGCAAAATTTGAATTACGGTGATATGATAAATTTTAAGTGAATATCTACTCTCTCTAAGTAATATCGAAAAAGGCTGCCCTTATAAAAGAAAGAGTTGAAACCCAAGTTCATATATGATCTTCCCATCTCATTTTCGCCGAGCGATTTTGACCAGAGTGTACATAACCATGGCGGTTGTTCTGGCAATGTTGGTCGGATCGCCATGGGTATACAAGTCCCTAACGGCTCAAAGTAACAATTCCTCCATGAAATTAAGAAGATTGTTTTCTTAATTTTAGCATGAGCTGCATGCTCTGCTCCACACTAGGAATTAATATCAACAAAAATACTTGTTATACAACAATGTTTTGCGGAACCTCAAGTCATCAAGAAATGTGTTCACTGGTTGTTTGTTAAGCACACTTCTCAATTACTTTCAAAAACGACATATGTCTTAATACTTCATTAGTATGTAAAACGGGCCTTGCACATAAAATGCGAGATGCAAAGATTAAACTCTTTAAGTATCATATGAGACATTTTTTTTTTTCTAGTAGCTAAAGTTATCAAGATGCATGTTTGGAATGAATATTGTGCATACTTCTTAATACTACAAATACTCACATGAATACATTTATAATAGGAAAATTACCAAAAAAAGTCATAAACTTATTGTAATTGTGCTAGTTCAGTCATAAACTTTTTTTTGGATTAATTAAGTTTTAAACCTTTTGTATTCGAGCCAATTCAGTTCATTCGACTAAATTTGGTTAGTCGGTGCTAACGTGGCACAATTAATATTGATATGGATAATTTTTAATAATATTTTACTTTTTTTTGGAATTTTAATTATTTTTTCTTTTTTTTTTTCTCTTTATATAATGTGCTTTTTCTTCTTCCTTTAGGTCGGTCACTGGCTCAGGTGACCTCATTGGGCCTCCCCTCTGGGCGGTTGCCTTGGTTCAATGACCAGCCTAAGGAAGAAGGAAGAGGAAAAAAAAACAAAAAGGAAAAAAGGAAAAAACTAATTAAAAATTAAAAAATACATTAAAATATCATTAAAAATTACCTACGTCGGTCCGGTCATGCCACGTTAACATCAATTGTGCTACGTCAATGTAGGTCAAATTTGGTCGGATGGACTGAATTTGCATAAATACAAAAAAATTTAGGACTCAATTGACCTCAAAACAAATTTATGACTGAATTGATTTGATTGCAATAAGTTTAAGCCTTTCTCAGTAATTTTTGCCATTTAGAATCGTAAAGTCTGAATTCAAAAAGAAATTTAATGGACGGTGTTGTAAATCATACCCAATGAGTGTACGGATCGTTGCGGGTTTGGATGTATTAACAAAATTCTGGATATATTAACAAAAAAAAGAAAAATAGAGAACAAACCCAATGGGTGCTACGACCCGATTTTCAAGTCAAGGCGCTATAAAGCAGACTTGCCTTGATTCGGGCGCGTGGCCTCCACGCGCCGGCAAACTGCAGCGCCGAGCGCGTGGAGGCGCACGCGCCTTGCGCAGTCCGCTTTTTTTTTTATTCCTGTTTCCTCCTAATTCCTCCATTTTCATCCCTTTTTCCATGGAAACTTTCCATCATTCGAATTTTGTTCGTAAGAACCTCCGAAAACATTTCAACAACAATAACAAATCGTACAAACAGGATCATTTGTCATTTGCAATGTTGCATTTAGGAACAGTGGTACAAGTATAAATATTTCTAGATCTCTTCTTTCTTAATAGATTCTTACAATTATATGTCATTTTTATTGTTTGAGCTTCTTTGAGAGACAGTTGTCTAACAAGTAATTTGCTAATTTTAATTCCAAAAAAGTGCTGCAGAATATAACTTATGGCTTAATTCCTTGACAAAAACTTTACATTAACTCATCATGGTCATGCACAGCTTTATAGATCTAGCCAATGTTATCACCGAACCCGTTATTGTGCCTCTCAACTCATCAAGGCAATGTGCAGCTCTATAGGTCTAGCCAATGTCATAATTGAATCCGTCATTGTGCCTATTTGCGAAGTGTTAATCTTTATAATGAGAAAGCAAGATATCGACCCAACGTTTCTACTTAAATATGCTCTCATCTCTATTCCTTCTGGATGTGTTAAGAGTGGCCTATTGATGTACAATATGTTTGGTGACAAATCTTGGCCGATTTTCATCCCTTGTGTCCAATGTTGGTAACCCATTCATGTTCATCAATTAGCAAATGGCTACAGTTTCCAGCTTTCTTGATGCGGTAATGTTTCGATCACACAAAGCATCCCACGTTGTAAAAGCATGTAATGTAATATACATAATATATATATAATGGAAGCAACTGACGAGGAAAAGTTAAGCTTAAATTGTTGGAGTTCAAAATCGACGTAATCATTCTAGAACGCAATTTTAAGAAGGAACATAGATATTTCAAAAACACTTTGACCACTCCTTTTTAATATACTTAAAATGGTTTTCCAAAGAGAAAACAGAAAAGCTTTCTACGGCGAGGGATCCATTTGGTCAAAAAACTCTTAACAGTCTTCTTAATGTTTCTAATGTGCTGTTGCAAATAGTAGAGAAAGAGAAAAACTGACATATTATTATCATAAACGAACGGACTACAAAAATAGTTCAGAGAAACAAATGGTGAAGCTTTTCATATTAAATAAGCATTAATATAATGACGTTAATTTAAATTGAGTTATAAAAAATGAATAAAATTGTGACGAATTTTGTCAAAACATAATATGAGTTCTCATGGGTCAAGGGTAGTTTTTTTTTTTTTTTTTGGGTCAAAGGGCAAATAACAAGAAAAACAAACTACAATTTCTTACAAGAATACGCAATAACTAGGCAGAAAAAGGCAAAAAGACAAAAATACACCATGGCCAACGGGCATTATGGACCTCCAAGGTTAAATTCTACTGTGGTGACGAGACTATGGGAGAGCCTAGTAGATATGACCGGATTAAGTTCTCAATAATTAAGAGTCCTATCTTCTTGTATTATACGGGGAAAATCATAACCACGTAATTCATGTTCCACAACCTCACTTTTATGTTATAGAGTATCGTTCGAAGCATAGTTTTTCCAGGGTCCATGACTCAAAAATGAAAAACCACACGTCGGTGGTTGATGGAGTGAATTTTTCAGATTTAGGTTATATTTGTTTCATGAAAAATGAATGATTTAAAAAAATTCCCCTAAAATAATCGCCTGTGGTGCTTGAAATAGTTAGTAAGTGGAGAAAAAAAATTCATTATCAACAACAACATATGTTTAAACATTTTTGTGAAGCGATGTAATTGATATTTTTAGAAAAAATATTTTTAAATCAGTCATTTTCACGAAATAAATGAAGTGTTAGGGTGCTTTTTGGGGGATAGTGTTTTCCAAGAATTGATTTTCCAGACTTTCACTCATTTGGTTTGTGGAAAATGACCAGTCAACCGAAAACACTTTCTGATCAACGAAAATATTCATGCATAAATTTAGGGAAGTGAATTCCTAACTCTAATGACGTGGAAGCATTCTTTGAAATTGCTCATCTATATTTTAATATTGTTTTATTTTATTATATATTTTTTTTTTTTTTTTTTCTTTCTTCTTCTTCGACTAGTCGCTAGCCTCCAGTGAGGCTCAACCTTGTCGGCCCTTGCCTAAGGTCGATGACAAGCCGTCGCTAAGGCCTAATGGCCGACGAAGGGGAAAAAAAGAAAAAAGAAAAAAAGAAAATAAATATTTAAAAGTTTAATTCTTTTTGTCACGAGAGAAAATTATGAGATTAAAAATCACTTTTAAATGATATTCAAACATTGGATAATGTATTTTTCAGCCGCATATCACCAAATAAAGGAAAATTATTCCCTTTCTCGAAAGATGATTTTCCGGAAAATTTTTTCTTTTATCACGACATTTTCTCTCAAACAAATGCACCTTTATAAATACTTGCTCCATCTTCACCAGAAGTTTACGTGAAGGTTTTCATATTAAATAAGTCAATAGCGAGGAGGGCCGCCTGCAAAAACTCAACCTCCAAAAACTCAATCTCGAGAGCGACCTCATACTCGCCTCCAAAAAAACAAACGCGCGAGTATGAGGTAGTCGTGTACTCGCTCCCGTGGTTCCGTGGTTGAGTTTTTGGACGCGGACTGCCTTTACTTGAGGCAGTGTACTGCTCCCATGGTTGAGCTTCTCGAGGCGGAGGACTGCCTTGGTGGCGAGTATGAGGCAATCCTGTAATCGCGTTGAGTACTCGCTCTCGCGATTGAGTTTTTTAACATGAAAAGCTAAGAGTTGTTTTTGAGAGGTTTCTCTTTCTCCACCATAAATCAATGGCGAGGAGGACCGAATAACTCAACCACGACAGTGAGTACAAGATTGCCTCATACTCGCCACCAAGGCAGTCCTCCGCCTCGAGAAGCTCAACCATGGGAGCAGTACACTGCCTCAAGTAAAGGCCACGGGAGCACGGGAGCGAGTGTCGCCTCCATTCGCCTACCCCTGGAACCAGTTCACACGGCCATTGGAGAATTGCGGTTTTTGATTTGAAAAGTTAAAGGCTTTTGGCTTTTTCCTACTTTGCTTTTGAGTTTTTTAATACTAAAAGCTCACTCCTTGTGTTCTTCCATAGTCACGTATACAAACCCCCCATGGCGGCTTGGGCATATGACAGCGCTGCCCTGCTCTCATTTTCAGGCAAACAAAGAAGAGATTAGCGAGGCAAATTTGGAATGTTAATGGCAAACTCAAACAATCCAGCTGATCACTACGGTAGGAGGTAAGCTTTGGTGACCTCAAACACATCTTAACTAGCCCAGCCTCCATGCGTAAGTTGGAGGATTGCAAAAAATAATGCCAAATTCTTGATATCCTTTCCTGTTCCTATCTTTCATCTTTTTTGCTGTGCATATTCCATTATGTGAATGCTGTTTGATGTCGAAAAATCCTGCACCCTGAGTAAATCAGGTGAACTTCTTGATGCATTCTGAACTCGTACCGTTCAACCGTTAAGAGTCCAATTTGGGGTCTTTCATTTGTCTGCAGACATGGTTTGTTCTTTGCCTTGGATTGTGAGAGTCGGATCAGAACACCACCTTGTACATCCAGATTTTTTCCTCTATTTCTTCTTTTTGTTGATTGAGGCTTGAGACAGGCTTTTGTTCTTGATATTCATGATGACTCGACCTTCAAAGAGCAGAAATGGGATCTTCTCAGAACAGAGCATGTACTTAAAGCCATATCTGGCGGGGATGTAAAATGGCCCGTTCTCACATTTCCTGGATTAGGGTAGTTTTGTCGCACCACCCAGATTTTGTCTTCTTTAACTTTGCTAATTGATGCTAGTTCTTGTTCTTGCCGTTAATATGACTAGACCACAACAACAGAGCATGTCGGCTCGTGCTTATATCAGGATATGCTTAGTCGGTGCAAATCTGTCATAAAAGTAGTAATGCCTCTTGTAGTCATCACCTCTCTTTCTATGCGAATGGGTAAATCTTAGTGATATCCATTCGGTAATTGAATACGGGAAGACTCACACAAGGAATAGTCCCTCTCAAGTATGCATACCATTAAAAGAGCTAAGTTTGCCTGAGGAAAGTGAAATACATATTGATTGCCCTGTCTTTTTTGAAAATCACGAGGTTGGAAAGGAGGTGAATGTGGAGGATTGCAAGTGTTGTCTTCATTTCCTTTCGTGAAAATGAACTTCCTATCTCTTATCATGTTTCTGTGTGTGTTCCATTATGTGTATGCTGCTTTATTAGGAAACAATCTGTACTCTGCATAAATAAGGTGAATCCGTCCTTTTTATTGTTTCATTCTACAACCATGGTATCAGTTTGCTCATATGTTCTTTGTTAATCTATCCATATGCTTATTCTTGATCCTTATTGTTTGATAATCTGTGAAAGACGATTGTCTAACAAGCGATATGCTGATTTTTTTTTCCAAGGAACATGTTAGATCACGTGGCTCAAGTTAATGAAGATCTTGATTCCCTCGAAAATACTTTGCGTCAGCTCATCAAGGATAGGCATGTCTCTATAGGTTCGGCCAACATTTCTGGTGCACCGAGCATTATGCTTATCTGTGAAGTAATCAAAATTATTCGGCAAAAATTAATCATAAGGATGGGAAGGCAAGATATTGACCCAAGTTTTCGACTTGCCTTTATTGCGATCGCTGTTGCTCTTGGATGTGTCACGTGCAGTCTCTTGATGTGCGTTCTGCTTGGCAACTTACCTTGGCCGATTTTTATTGCCTGCGTCCTAATGTTGGTAGTCACGTTCATGTTCATTGCGAACTAAGGACTAATTGGGGTGATAGTTTATGGCTTTTCTGATATGAATTTGATTTGCTCAATAACCTTCCAATACTGAGTCGGATGTGAACCTCATGTTGTATTATTACCTTGAATACCTTTTTACATGACATAGTAGAATAAATTATGATGATGCTTAGAATTTGTTTTGGTGAAAAGTCCTCTACAGCTAAGAGTATTTTGAGCTAGTTTAAGCATTTCTCGGAAAGTTTCCACCATCCCCTTCCCTATCAGGCAGTTTTCCTTTTGCTAGGTTGCCAATTTCAGTTTAAGTCCTAAGTGCGTTTAGGTCCATAACTTTTACTTTGGATTGAGTTGCATTGGTAAGATAAAAGCTCCTGGAGTTGCATCACCTGAAAACAGAACTAAGAAATGGTGAAATGGGAGAAACAGGGCAAGTTTTTCCTTTGGCACGACAGAAATAGGGGAATGAATGTATTAAAAAGAATCGCATATATAGGTATTGTTAATTTATATAGTTTATAACTTGTTCCTTATATTACAAAATCAACAATCTCTATACAACAAAATTCAAACTAAAATAGCTAATTGGACAGCTCACAAGTTCTAAGTAGTTTGTTCGATTGAAATATAACAAGCTGGACAGATACAAGCTTGCTTCGTCACTTGCCCGCCCAATAAGATAGCTAACCAGATTAATGCAGCTCTATTTTGATCACTACCATTATGCTTTTGAGACTGGTTTACCAATATTATTTGATAATTTCATTCATAATGTCACAAAGTACTCATGCATGGTCCATGGTCGAAGAACAACGATGGTCATGTGGGCATTTTCATATATTTTATTGCATCACATGATAATAAATGATGAATTAAACTAATTGTCATTTGGGTTCTTAAAGCCATGTAAAAAGTTGCTTTATCCCCTGGTATAAAAAGAGTACAGGCATGCATGTGAAGAAAACATTTAACTTTGTGGAGAGAGTTAAATATAATAATAAAAATTAATATAGGAATTTTAAATGATTGTAAGATTAAATTCAATGCTAATAAGTAAGATAATTAGAGCATTATCTCTTAACTATTTTTTAATTACAATTTTGTCCGTTTTGTTATGCTATGTCACTATGATATATCTGAAAAACAGACATAAACATTACATAAAGATTTATATAAAAGTTGAATCCTCGTTGGATTTCTTTCTATACAGTAGTAATAAACCGGCGCTCACTCTTCGGATAATCAATTAACTTAGCACGCGCCATAAATATAATTTCTCTAGTATGGGCCTGATTGTTCTCAATGTTCCCATGAAGCAGGAACTTTTGGGCCTGGGCCTGGACCTACTGCCGCTGCATAGCTCTCGATCCTCCTCCGGCTGGATTCCGGCGATTCTTCATCCCTCTGCATACGTAGTTTACTCCAGATTGCGATGCTTTCATGTGGGTTTTTTTTCCCTTTGCATACGATCGACTCAACGAATGATTTTGTGAAAACCAAAGCTGCCTTTGACTGGTAGCCCCGTGAATCTTGCTTTTGAATCGATCTTTGCGTCGAGAAAAATCGGGAAAGATCCGGGTGAACTGCAGAACTTGAGTCTTCTAATAGTTGGCCTGGTTCTTGCCGAGTTGCTGGCTACAGGGATGAAAATTTAGCTAGAACCCGTCCTTTCATGGGCTTCCTTCTTTTTGTTAGGAATGTGGCTTTTCTTGTTGGTGCTGATGAAGCCGTGTTGGTTTTTGAAGTAATATTTTGTGTTTTGGCTTGTGGTAATTTGCGTCTCTACGTCACCGTGTTTGGAAGTTTTCGATATGGGATATGTATTGTTGCAAATTAGGCAGCATCCAATTTGGTTTTCGTCCTCTTATCTTGGCATTCGAAGCATTGGCCTTATGAACTGCGATGGATCGCAAGGACATTTCGTACGTCCAATTTGACAGATGTCTTCACTTGGTATTTACTATGCCCAATTAAAAACAAGCCCAGATAACATGATGTCAAAATTTGTGATACTAACAACAAAAAGAAGAATAAACACACGTCAAAGAAAAAATCAACACATGTGAAAGTACGTTTACAATATTTGTCCATGTACAGCGCAAATCATGTAAGAAGTTCATAGTATTACAGTAATAATTGGTGCACATTATATTTAATTTGACGCGGAAATCCAATAACATAATCAATATAAAAATGAACCCTGGCTTGCTCGGGGAAGCCTTGACCCGATAACACTATTTTAGTATCTTTAAAATTGATGACCTAGTGGCAATTGTCACTAGATGATCACCCTTGAGTATTACTTTCGAGAATTTAGCGCATTTGACCTGCGAGAAGTGTTCCAACTCTAGGCTAAATTGTCTTTAGAATAATGTCTATTCCACAATAAATGGGCATTAGTTATAAAAAGTGCCCTAGTGCGAGCAAAAGCGGTGATACTTAATACTAGCCTAACACATCTTTGCATGTAGATCATCTTTGATAACATCTTCAAATTATGTGAACTAGCATATAGATTTGGCACTTAATCAGCAATTTATGCCAGCATTTGAAAGAATTGATTGAGATGTCAATGGAAACATCTTTCAGGATAGAGGATCTCCATCCACTTTTTCTATGCATATTTCAAAAATTTCATGATATTAAGTTCTGTCTATTTCACGAAATTTATTTTTTGAAACAACATTTTCCTTATTTCCAGTGTTTGGATAGGAAAAGTTACTGGCTTTCAGATTGTAAATTGGGAATTAGAGCATTTCTTGGATCCTTTCATAATCTGTTCTTTCTCAGATCTTATCGGGGGATTTTGTCAGGATGAGATTGCATTATTTCCACAATGCAATTGACCTGTCAAGTTAATTATTTTGCACCAGAGTGAAATTGGACGAACAAAATTTAATCAGCAGCATAATTGAAATCGACACTTTGAAGATCTACTTATCCATTGAATGAATCTTTCTCTCCTTTTGTAGCATTTGATTCAAAAAACCAAATTCCTCGTCTCAGGTTTTCATTAGGTCAAAGCAGAGAAGAGGGAAGGTATGATGAATCAAACCTTCTTCCACCTCCCTTGGGGTACGGGGGAGGGGGGCTTTTTGTCTTTTCGTGGTATGAGGCCGTCGATTCAGACAATTTGAGAAAGAATTACGTTAGATGTCGACAAGAAAGATTATACGTATTTTTTATCTGTAAAAACGGTGGGAGAACAGAGATATTCTGGGAGATGGATTTAGAGGAATGATCGTTTTTGGCTTAGCTTTTGAACCAACTACCTTTGTTCAACTTTATGTGTCCAAGAGATGAAGAGTCAAATGGGAGCCATGAGAAGCCGAAGGCAATCCCAAGAAATTCCCTTCACTTGCATCTCAATTTATTATTTTTAATTCTTTCCTTATTTTTCTTTTTACTTTTCTCTTTTCTTTCTTTTCCTTCCACCTTCTTCCTCCATTGGCCGCGTGCCTTGGCGACGGCTAGAGCAGTGGGTGAGAGAGACGTCGGAAAAGAAGGAGAAACGTGGAAAGAAATGATTGAATCACCTGGGAAGGAGAAGCTCGAATGGTGAGGTCGTTGGTGACGCGGGAGAGGCAAGTGATGGAGCAAGCCAAGGTCTTTTCATGGCGTTGCCGCTCAGGGTCAACTCCATTTCTGACCACTTTGCTTCTCTCTCTGCACTGACGCTACAGACTTTTATGAGGCAGCCGCTGAAACATTGGCGGAATTGGAAGAAGAAGAGATTTGCTCTGTGGATTGGGGAATTAATGGCGTAACAGGTTAATCATCATTTTTTACCCCCAAAGATACGATTATATCACTGATGTTTACCCAAGAAAGTATTTAGATTTATCATTTGATAGCATTGATGCCTAAATCACAATTTATAACTCGAAGGAAATCACAAAAATGATTCATGTACAAATATTTTTGTTCAATTTTGATCCATATACTTTATTTTTATCACATAATTGGTCGGTGAACTAATATTCAATCTTGATTTTAGGATAAATGCCGATTTTTCATCCAGATGCAAACAAAAGATGTGAAGTAAGGGCTAAAGATTGTTATGCGGCATTAACACGTAATAATAGTGCAAAACCAACGGGCACCAACGTGTTGTTGTAAAAAAGTAACTTGTTATATAGTTTGAGACATAAAAAAATAATAAAAAGTTTTTTTTGGCATGATTTGACATTTATAGAATTTATCTATGATAGATAACATTTGCGATTATTAGAATTCTTTTTTTTTTTTTTTTTTGGTAAGGTAAGTTTGTATTAAATCGACCATGATAGATAACGTTTGCGATTAGTAGAAATTACAAGCTAGGGATTCTTCATCCTAAGTTATGCCGGGGTCGGCGCTTGCCCCCCACTCCGCTGCATCCTTAATTTTCCACCGAATATTATAAAAATGCCACTTAATTCTTTAATTGCCACTTAATTCATTATTAATCTGTCTGAAGTGATATAAAAATGCTCGTGTTGTATATACCTTTTATAAACTTCGTAGGTCCATTCAAATAATTAACTATCAATTGTTTCAATCAATTCTACTTGAATTCTATTATTATTTTAGTAACTTCATTATTTTTCCTTTTTCTTATGAAAGAATATACATTTTAAGTTTTTAGGAGCCCTAGAATTTCAGAAAAATAATAATAGGAACTCTAAAAGTGAAAGAACAAACCTTCAGATATTTCTTGTTGAATTTTCCTCCTCTTCAAAGGATTAATGAACAAGGCCAAAAGGTACATGTTTTCTAATTATTGATAAATGAAAATAACTTAGAAAAAAGGAAAAAAAAGAGAAATAAGGAGGAAAAGCAATAAGGGCAAACAGGGAACTTGATGATTTTTTACCGCTATTTTACTCTACATCAAAGGCTTAATGGAATGTCAATCCACAGTAGACAAATTTATGGAATCATAGTACAACAAATTTTTTCTCACAATAGATACATTGTCAAATACTAATTACATGGGCAAAGTGCAATATCTTATTATATATATACATATCATCCTTATTCATGTAATTGGAAAAAAATTATAAGCAAATTATAATATTAGAAACGTTAAAAGATAATTAAAAGAATTATGAAAGGTCCGGGCGATTCCAGCCTGGCTTCCACCGCTGCATTCCCGATCGCTGGCCCCGGGATTTGATTTTGATAGTCTTGGTCATTCTTTAATCTAGTTACAAGACGACAGTGAACCAATGAAAACCCGACACATGGCTAGCTCCCGGGGAAACCTTAACCGATGACCCCTTTTTTCTACCTGCAGCAATTCTCTCTAAGTGATCAGCACTCAGCAGCAACCCTCAAGGATTCCGGTCCATTTACCGACCAAAAAAACTAAAGGGAGCATTAGGGCTAAATTGTCCTTCACAAAATGATTATTCCACAGTAAATGGGCAACAGTCAAGACAAACGCGCTAATGCGCGAGCAAAAACGGTACCCATTAGATACCTAAAGAAAGTCCGACTTGAACCTCATGTGCAAGTTCCTTTGCGTGGATCATCTTTGATAACTTCTTCAGATTGTGTGAACTAGCATAGTGATTTGGGACTTACCCGTTACTCAACAACTTCCATCTTCATATAGAAGAAAATATTTGAAATCAGGATCGAAAGTCGGGTTAAGGATTAAATCTGTAATAAAATGAAGGACAACGACCAAAATTAAACATCAACAATATTACACTGACCATTTTGTAATTTCTTTCGAATAATTATTTTTTTTCATTTCACCTCAGCGCTACTCATATATTCCGTGCTTAGTCAGCATATTTAGTAAATATTTGATTAGCTACCTCATAATTGGAGATCAATTTATGGACCTTGTCCATTTCAAGATAAGGGAATGCTCAGATTTAATTGATGAATGATTGCACATTAAGTACTAATCATCGTACATAGGGCCAATCACGACCTAGGTCAAAAAATTCTGCCTCAATTCCAGAATCTCCATGCACTTGGCAATCGATGCAAGGACTCTCAAATTTGTCAATCGGACACTTTTTCAAGCGAAACGAGCCAATACCTAGCATAGCATTAGCATCTAAGCTAAGCATGACTCATCGGACCACACGAAGAAGCAGCTACTTAGCTTTCCACTCGATGGATGACTTTTTGGGGAGTGATTGGCGTGGATATCAGGGGCAACCGTAAACTTTTCACTTTCCTTTCACGATTTTGTCGGTAGAATGCATTATAATATTACTTTTCTCGGCTCAACATGGAAGGTTACCATCATCGCATGGGATATACTAACTAAATTAAATCCTGTTCCAAAATACAACCATCGTTCTCACTCGTACGCTTGATCATTTAATGATTTTTCGGTAATTATTGTTGGCAAACGTGACGCAGATATAGCAACCGTGGGACAAAGGACCAAATCCAAAAATAAGTTTGTGGAGAGGAACGAATGATTGATATAGTTGCTGAGTTTGATAATGTGCATATTTGATCTCCCAATGATATGGGTGTGATGGTGATTTTGCATTATTTGTGATAGATGAGATTTTTCTACAAAATTCCAGTAGAATATAAAGGTATGGGCAGAGTCGTTGTTCTAATGAGGTTCACAATTATGGCAAAGTCTAAGCAATGAAAATCAAATTCAAGCAAAGTGATTATGATTTGACTCAGAGGTCAAGACAAATCAAGATCATTGATGATATGTCACGAGTTTGAGCTCAAAAAATAAAATTTCCTTATTTGTTGCTAATTTGGCTAGGTTTTTTTTTAAAATGTTTACTACATTGGATCTATTTCTTTTTTATATAAGAAATGAGTTTTTTTGTGTGTGTGAAGAGCATCTAAGAGGAACTTGTATTTATGAATTATATCTCTTGTGTTTTGAAGTCAATTAAATCTTGTTGTTATATTTGTGAATTCCATAATTGGAATTGGGAAATACAGAGAATGTATGAATGTGGTTGTGATCTACATCTTGATCTATAGTAGAGTATTTTGCCACTCTCTATGGAATGGATATCACGCCAACCAAATCCCATAAATATGGTATCCAATTTATTTATTTATCTTGCTTATTTTATTTTTGACCACCTACTTTTCTAATAAGAAGTCCTAAAACTTTCACAAAAATGTAATTAAGTTCTAAAACCTTTAAAAAGTGTATTGAAATCCTAAAATTTATCAAATGGTGCAGTCAAATTCTTATGTTAATTTCTTCAATTTTCCTAAAGAAAAATATTGACCTCACATTTTTTTTTTTTCTTTATCCTATGCAGCATTCTTATATTTATTATTATTTTCCTCAAATCTTTCTTGTATTATATTAAAAAATAAAAAGGTAAAATTTAGGCAGATTTTACATAAGTCGAACAAAAAAATCAATAATATTTCCCTATAGCACCCAAAATTATCAAAAGAAAATTCATTTCAAAGAACTCCATTGGTGGCTTTAGTAGATATTTCTAAATTTCTTATTTATTTGATGAGATTAGAAGCCAGAACACGGATACAGTTGCCTCCGAGTTGAGAATCTGCACAAGTGAGAAGAACCCCTTTCCCTCGAGAACCGAGCCGACAAACTAAATCACAGCAGATCCAGATTAACATACTAGATGCCCTCGCGCAAACTCAAAAGTCCTTTCGGATCATACATTGTCCAAAATCTCTCAGGAGCTCACCACATGCCCGCATTCAAACACCCTGGCATATCCACATTGGCATCAAAATGCTAAAAGAACATACGACGACTCAATCAACGGAGCTTAATTTCACCTTCCATGGCTCGTCGGGTACCTAGAAAAAGCTCGAGGTACGTGCATCTGGTTCCGCTGGTGTTGCAAAGAATTGGAGGTTGAAGGCGTTTTGCCATCTTCTGGACAGGAGAAGCCCCCTCCTTATGTCCCTGAACAAGCTCATGCACCAAAATCTGCACGCTGCGTCCTTCTTATCCTCCAAAATCTGATCAGTCATAAAGAATGGACTTGAAACAAATCGAATTACAAGAAAGGTGGACGGAGTACTCATTCGATTGCACAGAATTCAAAATGAGACTGAAAATGAATTTGATAATAATTTTAGGAGAGAGAATTAAGAAAACCCTAATCAAGATCTAGTCATTAAGGTTGTCGGTGCTTGTGGCAAGGTAGGGTTGCCAACGACATCGCTTAAATTTGGAGTGAGGGTTGCACCCTCCCCAAAGACAAGGGCCTGACTCTCGCCGGCCATTGATAAGGCCTTGGCAACCTCCATTGGCCTTTTCTAGTGGTGGCAGTGCATCGGTGAGAGCCTCCTTCATGCATGCTCCACTGGGCTCGGGGATATAACTCAGTTGGTGGAGCTCTGCTTTTGCAACTCGTGGCTCTTTTCTCTAAAAGTTTCAGGCTTATTTTTAATAAGATTTTAGCATTTTTTATTTTTCTAATATAATTTAATTAAGATATAGAGAAGAAAATAACAAAAATGATTCATCAACGTTTTCGATTGGGCAAATTTCATTGAAGGTGAAATTTCTAGCATACTTATCTCTTTCATAAATTATTCAATTACATCAATTTTAATAAAACGTATCATTGTTTGCAAGCTTTCTAAGTTTACAAAAAATAAAAAATAATAAAAAAACGTCATTGTATTCATAATAAAATTTTGAGTTTTAACTTGTCCGATATATTTCTCATTGATGCATTAATGTGTAAATACCAATTATATACGACAAAAAAAAATACCAATTATCATTTTTCAATTTGAAAAGATTATATCATGTAATATTTTTGCAAGTGAACATATTACTCCTTGTAATATTGCTTCCATGCAAACTTATTTGAAAATTGTCTATGCATAGCATTTTTTTTGTACCGTATAATGTTTGGTCCTTTTTAATCGAACGTTCAAGTTGAGACTTCGGGTGAAGGCGGCATGCAATGTGGTCTTTTCACTATTTTTTAAAAGGGTCGATATCACGAAACACTTTAAATTGTATACATATGACAAATTTACCCCAAACTAATTTACAAACTACAAAAAATTTTAAACTGGTATATCCATGACAAATTTACTTCAAACTAATTATTTGACTACAAAAAACCCTAAATTGGCATATTTTGACAAATATGCCATTCATTAAATTGGATTAATATAATAAAAATCACAAAATTAGTACATTGTAATAAACTAATAGTAAAACTCTAAATTGGTATGTCCGTTAACTGCCATGTGTCATTCAACTCAAAAATTTGATAGTAAAATTTAACAAAAACTAATGGAAGATAAATTTATTATAAGTGTAGTGATATGAGATTATAGGTTTGGGAAAATTTATCATAAGTATACAATTTTGAAACTTTTGGTGTTAAAAGTTAATTTGAGATAAATTTGTTACTGATTTGATTGCTTCATCCCCTTATATAAATGACAAAAAAGTTGAAACCGTGACTTTCTCCGCCACCTCAGCAAAAGTTCAATGAATGCGGGAGAGAAATGCGATGGCGCAATGAAATGCGACGCGCGACAGGCGACAGGAAAAAACCAGTGAAAAAAATGCGATGAAGTGACCAGTGCGACGAAATACGATGGCGACGAACAGTTGGTCGCCACACAGTGAAAAAACGATGGCGACCGTTGGCGCAAACACGATGGCGACAAACCCAGTGTGATGGCGACACCCAGTGAAAAAAATGCGATGACCAGTGCGACGAAATACGATACCAGTTTAAGAATTGTGATGGCGGCAGGGAAACGGGAGAAAGGTAGCAACAGGGTATTTCTCAATCATCCTCTTCAGCCACCTCTGGCAATTTCTTAATCATCCATTACCATTCCCCCCGTCTGGCATTACACTGAAGTGGCCATATTCTCTCCCAAAACTCGACTGCGGCCTCTACTTGAGAAGCACTCTTCTCAAGTGAATCACTCTTTTCCACATTTCTTCTTCTTCTCCGTATCTCCAGGGAGGTGACCTCGGAAATCTAATGGAGAACAATCCTGCTGATCTCGGTGGTTGGAGGTAAGCTTCAACGACCTCAAACATATGTGAACTATCTAAGACCGGACATCAAGCATATCATAACCTCTTCGGTGACCTCAGAATCATGACAAATCTTGATTTTGTTTCCCGAACCTCTGTCTGATCATGTCCACCATATTCCATTATGCGAATGCTTTTTTGTTGGGAAAAAACCTACCTATTCTTAGGTGAAATTGTCGCAATGTATTTTGATCTTGCATGTTCAGCTACTGAGAGCCAAATTCTACGTGTAGAACTGAGAAAGCTAGACTTGTGAGCAAGGTACTCGAGTCTCTAGTAGAAAGCTAGAAAACGAGACTTGGGTACACTCTTGGACCAAAACTCAGGTTCATGCTCAGTACAAGACAGATCACTGAGCTTGTATCTGATTTCGGGTAGCTTAAGCCTTCGTTTCTACTTGAGTCTTCTACCCGAATACCCAAAACTCGGTTTCTGGGTTCTAGCCGAGACTTGGCTTCTACCCAGTAAGCAAGGGCCTTGTCTGGTTGTATATACACTGTTTCTAAGAGGGAAAATTCTGTCACGTTGACGAAGAGACGCGACTGTATACACACTCTGTTTCTTTCTTTTGTCAACAGAAACTCATGTTAAGAACAAATTAGTAATCGAAAATCTTATTAGCTTTCCTCCTAAGAAAAGATAAGACCTGCAATCAGCTTTACTCTGTTTCTACCTGGTAAGCATGGGGGCTTAACTGACAGTTTTTTGCGTATGGGTGATCTTGTTTTGTGAATAAGTGTTGTAAAAGAAGGTTAGGAGAGGTTTGTAGGCCTTAAGGAGGTATTTCCTGGTACTCCAGCGTTCCATATTATCGAAAAGAAGAGTTTTTACTGGCTTTATTAGCCATAAATCCCTAGATGGGTTAAACAGATGCAGTACATGTAGAGGTTAGACTCCTGCAATTCATACTAACAACTGGTTTGCTAATTTTATTTCCAAGGCGTGGAGTATTGCTTGCAGATCGAATCACTCCACGTATCCGACGTCTTCGTTCCTTGGTGGGGTTCCTGGATCAAGTCATCGAGGTGATGGGTGTTCCAGCCAACAATACCTGTGCAAAAATCATGCGTATCTATAGACTACTCAAGCTCGTCAAGATGGGAGGGCAAAATATGATGGATCCAAGGTTCCAACTTGTGTCCACCCTCATCAATGCTGGGCTTGAAAGCATCAAATGTGGCCTGTTAATGTACATCTTGCTAAGTGACAAGCCTTGGCCGATTGCCCTTCTTTGTATCCTGATGGCATTTGCATTCATTGCGAATTAGAAAATGTAACGGTTTTTGGTTTCCTGGATGTTATGGTTTGCTCTTTGCGAAATTGGTTTTGATATTCAGACATGAACCTGTGTTGTACTAATATTAGTTTAAATACCTTTTACATAATGGAAGTAAAACCGTGTGTTTATGCTAAAGAGGCTATTTTGTTTTTTCATATTCTATTTATTCATTCTCTCCTATGTGACCTTCTAAAGAGGGTATTTGTGCCTGTAGTGTCTTTTATGTAAAGGTCGTAATGCCAGAGGAACATTGCCATAGAGCATACTCTTCCCTCACCTTATTAGGACCCTCTGATAACTAGTACAAGTGAGTATATAAAATATGTTATATAACTAATTTATGATGATACGGGTCAACCCCTTCTAGCGTCAACAATCTTACCATTTTCAAAGGAAATGGAACTGCAGGTCTGCAAACCCATAGCCTCCTTCCCTTCTCTTTTGGATGGATGACTCTACTCTTTCTCTTTTTGTTAATATATTCAGGTTTTTATTTTCGATAGATTCTAGTGACTAAAACTCTTGAAGCAAACAATGTAATTAGGGACATATTCGATGGCTATAAATCTATCAAAGAGTAAGATTTATTGTTGATAATCATTGATTCTTTTTCTTGGACGTGGATTCTTTGTCCCCCAATACCATGAGGCTAATAAGGCACGTTCGTGCAAACAAGATGAATTTGTCATGCTAGGACAAAGCAACAACAGTGGCATCAGTTGGACAACTCACGTGGTTCCCGGGAGAGGGGGGGTAAAAAAGTCACGAGTCATCACCATTCCTGGGTAGAATCAGTCAAAGAAATCAGCCTTCTCAAATTCCGAATTTGCAGAACCAGATGGAAGGAAAACGAGAGAGAGAGAGAGAGAGAGAGAGGTGAGAATGGTACTTCAGAAATCAGCTCTGTGAGTATAGATTGAGATTTGAGTAGCCCACCCAGCCAGTCTCGATTACACAGTCGCAACGTTCCTCGACGTATCTCACCTGTTGACAAAAAAAAGATACTTTGTAACATGTGAACTTCTTTCTTTCGTAAGTATTATCAGCTCCTGCATTAAACGTATACATAAAAAATTAAGAAATAGTCCACTAGATAAATGGAAGCAAACACAACTTCTCATTGAGCCATTTTTAGTAGAGTCAACACCAGAGCCGGCGTGCCACTCAACTGCGGACACGTCTTCAACATTTCATTGTCCTGTTACACGTCTCAAATACTTGGCGGCCCATTCTCTTTGGATTAATATTAGAAAAATCTCAAATTAATACACTTATAATAAATTATTTCAAATTAATTTTTTATAATTATATACTCCAAACTGGTATGTTAGTGCAAATTTATCTCAAATAAAATTTTTTTACTACAAAAAATTTCAAACCGGTACATATATAATAAATTTATAACGAAAAAAGAAAAATTCCGAAAAAGAGCTTGAATGGCCTTGATTGTTTCAAATAAGGGCCCGCCAATTGTTGGTCGGGTAAATTTCCGACCAGTCAAGGGCATTTTTGTCCAAATGGTCTTTTTTTTTTTTTTTTTTCCTTTTTTTCTCTAGTCTTCTTCTTCCTTTGCGCTGGTGGTCGGCCGACCATTGGTGTTGCCCATAGAGGGCTGGGCGAGGGCCAACCTCACCGGTCATAGGTGAGGGATGGACTCACTTGGGCGAGGTGACCTCACTTTGGGGGAGGTCGCCCCTTGTCGCATCTGCAAGGTCGGCCCTCGCCAACCTAGGCAAGGTCGAACCTCGCTAGATCTAGCGGGGATTATTGAGCCCTTGCCGACCCTCTAGGCAAAGCGACCCTCACCCTGGGGGAGGTCGCCCCTCATGGCATTCGTGAGGTTGGCCCTCACCGGCATGGGTGACGTGTAACCTCGCTAGATCTAGCGAGGGCCTCCCTCAAGGCAAGGGTCGCCTCACTTGTGGCCGGTGAGGGTCACATAGGAAGAATAAGACTAGATTTTTTTACAAAAAGAAGAAAAAATGGAAAAAAAAAAAAAAAAGAAAAATGGTAAATGGTGAAAATACCCTTAACTGTCGGATAGTCAAGCCTTTATTTAAAATAGACATAGCCACTCTAAGCCCTTATTTGAAATAAAATTCACTTTAGACCATTATTTGATAAAATGATGGCACTTCAAGCTTTAATTTAAAACAAGGTCCACTTCGGGCCTTTATTTTTAAAAAATGTGGGTACTTCCAGTTGTTTTTTCAAAATTTCCCACAAAAATATAAATTAGTACGCTTTTTCATAATATTAATCCTAAATAAAACCCCTCTCTCTAGCTTCATTCCTCCATTCATTTGTTCATTCAATCAAATTCCAGCATTCAGCTCCTAGGGTGGATTTTTTTATCTTGCAAGATGATCCCACGTATCATAAGTATGTTAACGCATCTTAACTGTTGATACAGGCCCCATTGGATGTGAAATTTTCATCCTGCAAGACGCTTCCATCGGTCATAAGTATTTCAATGTATCTCAACTGTTGATACATGCCTCATTTACATGTATCATTGTTATGAATTGATTGAGACGCTAATGAAAATATCATTTAAAGTTGAGGATTTCCATCCTCTCTTTCTATGCCTATACGAAAAAAAGTTTCATAATATTAATTTGCATCCAGTAGATTTGTTAACCATTCTTTTTTCTTCTTTTGTTAATATATCATAGGTTTTTACACTCAATATTCCTAGTAAATCAAACTCTTGAACAATGTAATTACCTACCAAAAAAAAAGAAAAGCAGACAATGTAATTAACGGCATATTCAATGATTTTAAATCTATTGAAAGTAGGATCCATTGTAGATAGCTATTGACCCATCTTTTTTTGGACAAGAAAAATTGTCCAAGAAGTCCTAAATCTATTTCACTTTTGCCATTCAATCTTTAATCTTTTAATTTTATCAATTGAGTGATAAATAGTTTTACGTTTTGCCAATTAAGTCCATCCGACTATTTTTGATTAAAAATCACTTGATATGGATGCTAGTCCTCTTATGGGGTATGGTTGATGCTGACATGAATAATTTTTCATAATATATTAGTATATTTTAAATTTTGAATTATTTTATTTTTTCTTTTCTTTGTTCTTTTCTTTTTGCCCTTCCTTTTTTATTTTTTATTTTATAAAACCATCGCTTGGGCTAGGCGAGGGCTGCTAAGGCCCTCACTTGTGGCTGAGGAGGGTTGTTGGCCCTTGCCTATGGTCGGCAATGGTCAATTGACAACTCACTAGTTAGGTTTTGGAAAAAAAGTAAGGAAAAAAAAGAATAAAAAGATACTATTAAAAATTGTCCATATTAATGTTGATCGTGTTACATAAGCAGCTGTTATCACATTAGTGATTTGTGGTCAAAATTGATTAGACGGACACAATTGACAAAATTAAAAGTTTTAGGACTGAATTGATAAAAGTGTAATAGATTTAAGACCTTTTGGACAATTTTTTCTCTACGGATGTGATCCTTTGTCCAACAAGACAATCTCACCGGTCATGTGTGTTTCAATGTAGCTCAATCGTTAATACTAGGCTCATTTACATAAATGAACGGTTTAGAATTGGTTGCTCTCTATCGATGCCAGCTCGAGCGTTCAACTAGGGTTCTGTAATTACATTCAAAGCATATCCTGTTTTGTACCTCCGGCACTTAGTCAGCATATCCCGTTGATATATGGACAGTTATATAAACTTCTCCCAAAATTATAATCAAATTAGTTTATGGATCGAATTTGTAAAGACCGAAATTGGATAGTAGCAACAATATAGGGATCGGTTTTGTAGTTTTTCCCTGATATATTTTTCAATACTTTTATGTTTTCCTTTTCTCAAAGATCATTGTTCATTTTTTATTTCATGTAAAACACTAGTCTATTGACTAATGATAAATGTCACAGGTCATGCGACTACTTTTCTATTCCGATAGAAAAGAAAAGCTAGAGGAAGAAAAGGTAATACTCAGAATACTGAGTCTAATTTGTAAAATAAGTGTTACAGTGATGCGATAAATTGTAAGTAAATGCTTGAAAAAATCTCTCTAAGTAGTATTAAAAAAAATGCCTCCACCGAAGAAACTTGAAACCCTAGGTCCAAATCTTGTCTTGCCATTTGAGCCGGATGACTTTGACCACGGTGTACATAAGCATGACCGAGGCTGGCAATATCGGTCTAATCACTATGGGTATACATTTCACCGATGGCATGAAGCGGCTCCTCCATGGAATCAATATGCTGGAGTACAAATGCTGTGGATCAATAGATGGGTTGCACTCTCGTAGTGCATACAGAGGTTAGACTCTTGCAATGCAAAGACAGCTACAATATGCACCAGGAGCTTGGTGTCATACCGCGCATTAGTTTCCTTTTGAACTTAAGTCAGTAGTTCTGAAAGCTTTAGAAAAGACTGTTGCCTTACATTATGCAGAAAGAGGTGAACGCTCGAGCTTCTCCAAAAGACCACACTAACAGGTATTTTGCTGATTTTATTTCCAAGACGTGGAGCAGAGAATGCTGATCGGATTGCTGCATATCTATCTGACGTCTTCATTCCCTGGAGGAGTTCCTAAGTCAAGTCATCGAGTTGATGGGTGTTCCAGCCAATACTACGTGTGTAAAATTCATGCGTATCTACAGACTACTCAAAATCAGCAAGATGGAAGGGTAATATATGAACTCAAGGTTCCAACTTTTGTCTGCTCTTGTTGCTATTGCTCTTGGAAGCATCAAGTGCAGTCGACTGGTGTGCGTTCTGCCTGGAGAGATGCCTTGGGCAATTGTCATTCTTTATATCCTGATGGCATTTGCACTTCTTGCAAATTAGAATGGTGACAGTTTCTAGTTCTCTAGATGTTGTGGTTTGCTCTTTGCGAAGTTGGTTTTGATGTGTGTCCTAATGCTGGCTCGGTCATGAACCTTGTGTTGTACTATTATAACTTCGAATACTTTGTACATCATGGAGCAGCATGTGCAATGATGATATACACCATGATACTGCTTAGTTAAGATCCTAATACAATAATATGAGATTGGAGAAACAAGGGATTCTTCCCCCTAGCCATAGAGAATCGGGGGAATTAATTTAGAGAATTTGAGAAAGAATCACAATCTTTCAATCCACGAATTGTGATTTAGATAGACTTCGTAACATGATCCTCCTATCCCAACCTCATAAATATTGTACATACCTCAACATGTATTTCAAGTCACAAATGAAAATTACTGAGCCTGAGATTCTCCTTGACATAAAGGAAGCATACCATATGTGAGAGAGGAAGCAATCGGTCACAACTCTATTGATGAAAGATAAACCCATTCGATAACAAAGAGGAAACTGATATGCAAGAACGTTTGTATGTTGGGGCATATTTGGACGAGAGTAATTTTGGTTCAATATAAAAAAATCTGTTTACTCGCGCCTTGTCTTATTTGATCACGAGAAACTCAAAGGTGAGAGTATTGGAACACCGATTTTTGCCCCCAAGTTTTGTTCTCTTACTCTTTTTCTCATTTTGTTGATATATCTAGGTTTTTATTTTCGATATTCCTAATGACTCAAACTCTTGGAGAGAACAATGTAATGAGAGACATATTCAATTTACAAAATCCATCGAAGAGTAAGATTTAATGTGGATAATCATTGATCCTTTTCCTTTTCCTTTTCCTTGGATGTCGATTCTTTGTCCCACAAGACCATGAGTGTCTCAACATATCTCACCTGTTGATGAAAGAAGATACTCTTGTAATATATGAAGTTTAAACATATTCATAAAAAAATTAGAAAATATTTTGCTAGATAAATAGAAGGAAACACAACTTCTCATTGATATTGATCTCATTGGACGTGGAAGTTTCATCCCACAAGACGCTCCCACATGCCATAAGTATCTCAACGCATCTCGACCGTTGATGCATACCTCCTTTACATGTATCATTGCAATGACTTTATTGAGATACGAATGAAAACATCGCCTGACGCGGAAAATCTCCATCCTCTCTTTCTAAGCCTGTTGAAAAAGTTTTGCGATTTTAATTTGCTACCCCTAGATTTCTTCTCTATTGTTTTTTTCTCCTTTTGTTAACATATTTAGGTTTCTATCCTCGATGTTCCCACTAAATCAATATCTTGAAGCAGACAATATAATTAAGGACATATTTGGTGGTTTTAAGTCTAACGAAAGTACCGACCAAAAAAAAATTCTATCAAGAGTAAGATCTATTGCTAATAGATATTGACCCATTTTTTTTAAATGAGAAAAATTGTCTAAAAAGTTCAAAATTTATTGCACTTTTGTAGGTCTAAATCTTTTAATTTGGTTAATTGAATTATAAACATCTTTACATTTTACCAATTGGGTTTATCCAGTCAATCGCTAATGTGTAGGCTAGCTATCCACCAACACTGATGTGAATAATTTGTAATAATATTTTAATAATTTTTTCAAAATTTTAAATATTTTTTATTTTCTTTCTTCTTTTTCCCAAACCCTTGATTGGGATGGCTGAGGGTGTCGTGGCCCTTGCCTAGATCTTGACGAGGGTGCAAAGGCCCTTGCTCATGGTTGGCAATAGGGGTGTCAAAAAGACCCGAGCCGACCCGACCCGGCCCGAGCCGACCCGACCTGACCCTAAACTTAGGGTATTTTCCGATACCGGCTCCATACTCGGACCCGACCCGAAAATACCCTAAATTTAGGGTCGGGTCGGGTCAAAACGGGTCGCACGCAAGCCTTTTTGACACTGGTACTGTCCGTGCATTTTGGTCCTCATCCGTTGAGGGAAAATGGTAAAGTAGGATAAAATAAACAAAAGAAAAGAAGTTTTTATCTCTCTCTGTACATTTTGGCTCTCAACTCTCTAGAGATTTTGAGCTAAACAAGAAATTAAAACCAAACTTGTAAAGGGTCATGCTTTGGCCCGACCCGACCCGACCCGATCCGACCCGACCCGACCCTTTTGTTTGGGTCTAATGCGTTTCGGGTCGGGTCGGGTCGGGCCAAAGCATGACCCCCGTAGAGATTAGGGTCGGGTCGGGTAACATCAAAACCCGACCCGACCCGACCCGTTGACACGTTGGCAAGGGTCGTTGGCCCTTGCTTATCAGTTAGTGACTCATTGGCTAGGGTTTGGAAAAAAAAAAAAAAAAAAAAAAGAAAAAAGAAAAGAAACAAGAATAAAAATTAAAAAAAATTGATAAAAAAATTGAAATATTAATAGAAATTGTCCACGTCAAATCGTGTCACGTAAAATGACCGGTGTATGTGTTAGTGATTTCTTGCCAAAATTGGTAGAACGCACTTAATTGACAAAACATAAAAATATTTATGATTCAATTGACCAAATTAAAAACTTTTTTTTTTTTAGTTGGTTTTACTTTACTCCCGCTCTAATTCTCACTTTCAGTGAAAATGTTTATGATTCAATAGACAAAATTGAAAATTTAAGAATTTTTTTTGGCCTGTTTTATTTTAATCATACTCTAATTCTCATTTTTAGATTTTTGTCATGTTTCTTTGCAAGGCATGAGAGTTGAAATTTACGATTAAAACTAAATCATTCTCACTCAAACTTTCTAAAAAGGTGAGGATTGGAAGCACCCACCTCTCCCTTCCCATGTGGAAAAGATAGTTACCGGGACAAACCCCCAATAATTGAAAAATACTCTAAGATTAAATTGGCAAAAATGTAATAAATTTATGATTTTTTGAACAATTTTCTTTTTATGGACATGGTCCTTTGTTTGACGAGATAATCTCACAAGTCATGAGTGTTTCAACATGTCTCAATGATCAATACAAGTCCCATTTACAAGAATCAACGGCTAAGAATTGGTTGCTCTTTGCCAAAACTGGCTCAAATATTCAGCTCGTGTTCTATAATTACATTCAAAGCACATCCCGTTGTGTACCTCCGGCGCTTAGTCAACAAATCCCGTTGATGTTAGGACAGTTATATAAAATTTTCCTAGAATTATAATCGAAAATTAGTCCATGGATCCAATTTGTGATGAGATAGAGAATGATGACCAAAACTGGATAATAGCCATAATATAGGGATCGTTTTGTAATTTTTCCCTGATATATTTTTCAATATTTTTATGCTTTCTTTTTCAGCCATTTCTCAACCGTCAACGGTGTAAATGAGACATGCCATACGCTCATGGCTGTGGAAGTCTCTCGTGGCCCCTTGGGATAAAATATCCATGTAAAGGAAAACAAAAAAAACAAAAAACAAAAACAAAAACAAAAACAAAAGGATGAATGACTGTCGGCAATAAGTCGGTACTTTTTGATGGATTTGCAATGACTTGAGTGTGCCGCTTACTAGATCGTCTGCGATAGTATCCGTCGTTAGAAAAATCGGGAATAAAATATCTGGAAATATTAACAGAAAGGGTAAAAAAGAAAAAAGAAAACGAATACTGGGGGAGCAATGTCGACAGGTGAAACGAGAGGTCGGTTTAAGATTCGTGCTTAAGTCTCGTCGCGCTACGGACACTGAGCTTTCGAGGGTACATATTAAAACTCTTAATTTGACTCTCAACATCCTTGCAAATAAAAAAATGAAAGAAAATTCATAGTCATCCTTAAGCGGTTTATGGATCTAATATTCCCGACACTTGCATGGAGCCTTTATATACGCAAGACAACAATCTACAAACACTTGAAGAAAACCCCTTTTTAGGAAGAAAGTATCAATTGGTCTAAAAATTTAGGCCTTCCAATCAAGGTGCGATTTATTATTTGAATATTCTAATGCTCTCTACTCTTCATCAAGTGTGGGTTGCATTTGGGCTTTAGCCTAAAGCATGTAATTAATTGGGAAGGTAAATGAGGATTTGGAAGATTTGAAATCGGGACTTCTTAATTTTGGTATCATGTGGGAATTTTTTTGTGGGACCATTGCCAATTAATTTAAAAGTTTAAATTTTGAATGCATATATGATTTATTATTTAAATATTTTAATAGATGGAGGGTTTATGATAGAAAGCAAATCTTGGGGAGCAATGCCGAGAAATGGAAAGAGAAGATGGTTCGAGATGCATGCTTAAGTCTATTGTGCTACGACATTGACCTGAGGGTCACATATTAAACTCAATTAAACTCTCAACATCCTTGTACATAAAAAAAAAATGAAAGAAGAATAGACATTCTTGATCGGTTTATAAGTCTCATATTCCCGAAGCGCTTGCATGAAGCCTCCTTGTGCGCGAGGCAACCATCTGCGAACACTTGGAGAAACCACATTTTCAGAAAGAAAGAGAGGGGGAGATTAGGCAAAGTCGGAAGGTTAATGGAGAACAATCCAGCTGATCACGGTGGTTGGAGGTAACCTTCATTGACCTTAAATGTATCTTAAGCATTGTAGCCCAGCTAGATTTACAAGATAGCAGGGAAAACTCATGCCACAATCTTGATAATCTTTGGAGAAACTCATGCCAAAATCTTGATATTTTTTTCCTGTACCTCCGATCATGTCGCACTGTATATTCCACTACGTGAATGTTGTTTTATGGCGAGAAAACCTGTACTCTAGGTAAATCAGGTGAACTTGTTCTTAAATTCTGAACTCGTGCTGTTCAACTTACAAGCCCATCGAGAGTTGCCTGTAGAAGATGGCCCGTTTCTTGCATTAGATTGAGGGAGTTGGACCGGAACAACAATTTATACCATCCAGATTTTTTCATCTATTCCATTTCTCCTTTTCTCCTTTTATTGATTGAGATGTTCATAATGACTTGACTCTCAAAGAGCAGAAATGGGCTCTACCCAGAACAGAGCTTGTACATTGGGGCATATCTGGTGGATGCAAAATGGCTTGTTTCTCACATTTCCTGGATTAGGGTAGCTATGTCGTACCACCCAGATTTTGTCCTCCATTATTTTGCTGATCGATCCAGGCCTTTGGTCTCTCTGTTCATAAGAACAGAGCATGTTGGCTCGTGCTCATATCAAAGTAATAATACTCGGTGGGTATAAATCTGTCTAAAAGTGAGAATGCCTCTTGCGGCCATCAACTTTTTTCTTTTTTTTATGCGAATGGGTAAATTTTAGTGATATCCATTCAGTAATTGAATACGGTAGGGCTCACACCACAATAATCCCTCTCAAGTATGCATATCATTAATAACAGCTAGAGTTTGTCTGAGGAAAATGATATCCATAATAACGGCTGTCTTTTTGAAAATCACGAGGTTGGAAAGAATGCGAACCTTCTTCTAAAATTACTAAATGGGAAAATTTTGTGACATTGATGATGGGACTCGACTGTATAGCCACTCTGCTTCTTTCTTTTGTCAAGAGAAACTCATATGGAGATCAACTATTACTCGGAAGTCTTGGTAGCTTGCCCTTCTAAGAAAAAAGATAAGACTTGCAGTTAGCTTTGCTCTGTTTCTGACCAGTAAGCAGGGGCTTACCTGGTAGATTTGTGTGTCTGGGTGGTTTTGTTTTGCGAATGTGTTGTAAGAGTAGGTTAGGAAAGGCTAACAGGTGTTGAGGCATTCCCTGGTACTCTAATGTTCCATTTTGTTGAAAAGAAGAATTTTCACCAGCTTGATTAGCCATTAATCAATAAATGGTTTAGATACCCACAGTACATTCAAAGTTTAGACTCCTGCAATGTATACGCATTGACTATGATTTGCACTAGAAGCTTGGCATCATACTACATAACATTTCCTCTAGAACTTAAATTGGCAGTTCTTGAAAGCTTTTGGAAAGACTGCTGTCTTAGGTGACGCAGAAACAGCTCAAAATTTGAGCTTTGACAAAGGACTGTACACTAACAAGTGGTTTGCTGATTTTATTTTCAAGATGTGGAGCAGAGCTGGCCGATCAAATTGCTGCAAGTATCCCACGTCTTCATTCCCTGGAGGAGAACCTGTATCAAGCCATCGAGTGCATGGGTGTTCCAGCCAACACTTCCCGTGCAAAGACAATGCGTATCTATAGGTTGCTTAAGATCATCAAGTTGGGAGGGCAAGATTTGGACCCAAGGTCTCTGTTGTGTCCGCTTTCATCGCTATTGCTCTCAAATGTGTCAAGTGCGGCCTGTTGATGTACATCCTGCTTGGTGACATGCCTTGGCCAATTGTCGTTCTTTGTGTCTTGATGGCATTTGCATTCATTGTGAATTAGAGAATAGCAACAGTTTCTGGCTCTCTAGATGTTGAGATTTGCTCTTTACGAAGTTGGCTCTTTTATGTGTTCTAATACCGACTTGGATTAGCCTTGTCTTGTGCTACTCGGTTGGATCCTAATACAATAATGTGAAATGGGAGAAGCAGGTGATTTTTGCTTTAGCTAGAGAATTAAGAGAATTGATTTATAGAATTTGAGAAAGAATCATGTTATCCTCGTTCCTAATCTTCCAATTCACAAATTGTGATTTAATTTTAATTCGTAACCTGATCCTCATATATGAACCTCAGCAGTATCGTGCATGCTACCTCAACATGTTCTTCGAGTAAGAAATGAAACTACAAAGGCCAACATGCTCCTTGACATAAAAGGAAGCATGAGAGAGGGAAGCAACCGGCCACAACTTTTTTAACCAAAGATAAACTCATGTGATTACCGATAAAAAGACAGTAATCTTGGTACAAAATAAGCATAGACGTATATAGATGCATGATGATGACTAAGAATGTTTTTATGTGATTATATGTAAAAAGGGTTGGGGAGCTGGAGATTTCCTTTCCTGGGAGATGGGGCCTAATCCGTTGAGATTCAGGGGAAGAAAGTCGCTCTGACTCCTCAGCAATGATTGCATATGTTCAGCTGAGAAACGGAAGGGAAGCCAACTATTTCCATTTTCTACGTTCAATTCTGTGCGCACTTGAGGTGAAGTGTCAAATGCGGACCATCAAAAGCCCAAAAGCAAATTACAAGAAATTCCGTTCACTTGCACCTTGTCTTGTTTGATCTTGAGAAACTCATAGATGAAAGTGTTGGAACACCAAATTGTACCCCAAGATGTGTTCTCTATTCTATTGTCATTTTGTTAATATATCCAGGATTTAATTTTTGATGTTCCTAGTGACTCAAACTCTTGGAACAGACTGCATAATTAGGGATATATTCAGTGAATGTAAATCTGTCGAAAAGTAAGCTCTATTGCCAATAATCATCGACCCTTTTCATGGACATGAATTTTTTTCCACAAGACATTCTGATAGGTCATGAGTGTCTTAACACATCTCACCTGTTAATGAAAGAAGATATTTTTGTAATATGCGAGGTTCTTTCTTTGGTAAGTATTATCAGCTTCCGCATTAAAAAAAAATTAATTGAAAATTAGGAAATAGCTAGCCAGATAATTAGAAGGAAACATAACTTCTCATTGAGAACTCCCAAAATTCAGATTCAAAATATAATCCAAATGGAAAGTACTAAACTGATTTCCTTTCTTGAAAATAAGCTTTCAGCCCAAGCCGTTTTTACGTTAACATACACTCGATCGGAAGTGCCGAGCGGTCAAGGATAGGCCCGATAGGGTGGAGAGGAAGAAGACAACGTGAAAAATTGAAGTAAGGCCCTCGTGTTGAAAGAGAACGCTATTTCAATTGAAGACAACGTCAAGTTGGGATTTTCTTATTTTATACTCAATTGCAAATTTTGAACAAAATTACCCCTATTTCAGTCTCTAGAAAATATTTAGAGGCAATTATTTGACTGACTGACCAGCTAGGCCCTTGTTTGAGGCTAACTGGCCCTTTCAGGCCCACATTTACAATAAATTCACTTTGAACCTTTTTTTTTTTTTAGAAAATAAATCTATTTCAGATGAGTTTCTCTTAATAGAAGGAAGAATTTAAAAACTTAGCCAAGAAAAGAAATATGATTTTTCTTTTGTTAATGTGTAGTCAATTGGTACAATAGCTTTATCTTGTCCTATGCTTGACAACACTCTTTAAGTGTTTTACATGCAAGTGACCGTAAAAATTCGGATTTAGCTTAGATGAGTCCTTTTAAGGACTTACTTAGGTTCGAAAGAAAGAGTTTCTTTTAACAAAAGAAAACAACAGAGTTACTGTGCAGTCTCTTCGCGCATGGGATAGTGGCTAGCGAAAATGAGGTCTCTTCATGCATCTGACAGAGGCTTCTTGGCATTTTTATTCAAAGTTTGAGATTTAAAAATAAAAACTCAACAGTTAAGCTTTGTTTGTTTCATGCAAAATGATTGATCTGAAAAATATTTTTTTCTAAAATATTATTATTTATTTTGTTTGAAATAATTAGTTAATGAAAAATATTTTTATTATTAACAATGATTTTATCTAAATATTTTCGTAAATAATAAAAGTATTTTTGTTTATTTCTTTTTGTAAGCAATGCAAGTCATCGTTTTTAACACAATATTTTTTAAGTTATCCATTTTTTGTGAAACATATGAAGCCCAAGTGTAATTTTTTTTTCTAATATAAGTAGGTACTTGTAATGTTGCTAAAACTCATGGATAGGGATTACTCTGGCCATGAGTTTTACCTAAACTAATTTACGAAATTAATATCTTGAAATTTTTCCAATATAAATGACAGAAGAGGATGAAGATCCTCTGCTTAAAAGGTGCTTCCATTGGCATTTCAACCAATTCTCCACCGTGGATGCATGTGAATAAGGCATTTATTGACAGTTGAGATATGCTGAGATACAATTACATGGAAATAAAAATTTACGTCCAAAAATAAAAGGATTAATGACTATTAGCAATAAATCTTACTTTTTGATGGATCTACAGTGACTGAATATGCCTCTAAATACAAATCGTCTGCTCTGAGGGCCTCTGCCATTAGAAACCACGTGAATAGAAATCTGGATATATTAACAAAAATAGACAAGGTAATCTTGGGTTCAAATGAAGGCACAAATGCAGTCTCCAAAAGACGAATTAGCCTTTTCGCATTGGTCGCTTCCGCGCGAGAGTCCACGTCAATTGTGAAAAAGCAAAACCTGTGAGATCAACGCGGGCGTTCGTTAGTCCACGTACAAAAGCTAGGCTAGTCTCGGCAACCACCCATATAAAAGCTCGGCTCGGCTCGGCTCCCATCTCATCTCGGTGTGGCACTAATGTCAATTGTCAAAGGCCCAAAGCTGGCCAGGACCCAAAATTTTCCTTGAGGGCTCTCTTCTCATGTTCCCCCGGAACACTTCGTTCGTTCAGAAGACAGCATTCTGCAAACTCTTGAAACCACATTTCCAGGAAGAAAAGGGGATCTCCGGCAAAGTAAGAAGGTTAATGGAGAACAACAATCCGGCTGATCACGGTGGTGGTCAGAGGTAAGGCTCAGCGACCTTAAAAATATGAAAAGTATTTCCGATGATACCTGCCATAGTTATTGTCTGTTTCTATCTCTGATCGTGTCATGCTTCATAGGCCATTAAGTGAATGCTGTTTTTATGGGGAAAAACTGGCATTTTAGTTGTATGTACAACTTAAGAGCTTAAATATATGAAAAGCACTGTAGCCCTGCTCTATCTGCAAGTTTGAGGATTCCGAGAATACCAACGATAATTCTTGCCTGTTTCTATCTCTGATCATGTCACACTGCATAGGCCATTGATGTGAATGCCGTTTTTATGAGGCAAAAACCTGCACTTTAGTCGCTGTATGTGCTACGTAAGAGCCCTGGGGAATCTTCCATGTCAGTTGTAGAAAAATGGCCTGTTTCTCACATTAGATTGGGAGAGTGAGGGTCGGAACACCAATTTATACTGTCCAGATTTTTCTTTTGTTTTTTTTTCTTTTATTGATTGAGATGTTCATAATGATTCAAATCTCAAAGAGCAGAAATGGGTTTTGCTCAGAGCAGAGCATGTACTTAGGGGCATATCTGTTCCTGCAAATTGGCTTGTTTGAATACCTTCTACATCATGAAAGATAAAACCGTTTATTTATACTAAAGTGGCTATTTTCTTTTTCATATTCTATTTATTCATTCTCTCCTACGTGACCTTCTAAAGAGGGTAATTATGCTCATAGTACCCTTCATGTAAAGGTCATGATGTCAGAGGATCATTACCATAGGGCATACTATTTCCTCCCCTTATTAGGACCCTCTGATAACTAGTACAAGTGAGTACAAATAATACACCATATAACTAATTCATGATGATGCGGGTCTAACACCTTTTTCTTGCAACAAAGATCTTACCTATTCTGAAGGAACTAGAGTTGCAGGGGTCATGCAAAGACATAGGCCCCTTCCCTTCTCTTTTGGATGGATGACTCTACTCTCTCTTTTTGTTAATATATCCAGGTTTTTATTTTCAATAGATCCTAGTGACTCAAACTCTCAGAGCAAACAATGTAATTAGGGACATATTTAATGGCTATAAATATATCAAAGATTTATTGTTGATAATTATTGATTTTTTTCCCTTTGACGTGGATTCTTCATCCCCCAATACCATGAGTGTCCTTAACATATCTCACCCATTGATAAAAGAAGATGCTTTTGTGACATGTGAATTTCTTTCTTTGGTAAGTATTATTATCTCCTGCATTTAACAAATTCATAAAAAATTAGGAAATAGCTGGCTAGATGAATGGAAGCAAACACAACTTCTCATTGAGCCACTTTTCTCGTATCAACAAGGTTGACGCCATACCTTCCAAAGTTAAGATTCAAAAAATAATTCGGTCGAAATGAGTAAACCCTTTTCCGTTGTTTTAAAATAAACTTTCAGCCCAGGCTGTTTTTACTTTAACATATACTTGACCGACATTGCCGTTAATTATAATTCATGAAACTCCTCCAATACAAATGCATTGCAATCGACAAAGTACTGGATGGAAATCATTATGATATTTGGTCGATGTTCGTGACAATAACATTACGTTGGACTTTAATTTGCTTTGTTCATCGTGGTGGAATCTACAGCGTAAATATTTCTATGAGTAGCCAGCATACAACATCTCTACAAAGGTTACATAAGTAGGGCAAAGAAAAATGGCATCGGTTCCATTGGAAAAAAGTGTCTAAAAAGTCAAATCTTTTACATTGATACTAATTTAGTCATAAACATTTTATTGGTACTAATTTAGTCATAAATCTTTTAATTTAGTGCCAATTTAATCATTTTGAATAATTTTAGTTGCATATTGCTAACATGGATACCAATTAATTGACATGGCATGACCAATGCGGATGTGGACAATTTTTAATAATTTTTTGAATTATTATTAATTAATTCTCTTTTTGTTTTTCCTTTTTTTTTTTTTTTCTTTCTCCTTCTCCTTCCTCCAATTGGTCGTCAGACCTTGGCAACCAACCAAAGGCAAGGGCTAGTGAGCCTTGAGCTCTTACCAGAGGCCGTGAGGGTAGCCTTGTGCTAAGCAAGTGTGGCTAACTTGAGGTTGCCAAGGTTACCCCACGTTGCGTTGGCGAGGCTTGCTCTCACTAGCCATGGGCGAGGCCCGACCTCCCCAAATCCAGCGAGGTCAACCTTTGCCCAACCACTAGCGAAGGCTTGAGCCCTCATAGGCATGACCTTGCAGCCTCTAGTGAGGGTTAGGTAAGGCTTGACCCTCACCAGAGGCTAATCATCGAGGTCCAGTGATTGACCAGAGGAAGAAGGAGGCAAAGGAAAAAAGAAAAAGCAAAAGAAAAGAAATAAGTTTGAAAAATATTATAATATTATTAAAAGTTATTTACATCAGTCCCGGTCATGCCACGCCAGTTGATTGGCATCCACTGAGCAATATCCGGCCAAAATTAACTGGAAGCACTGAATTAGTACCAAATCATAAAGCTTGTGGCTTTTCTAACATTTTTCTTGACCTCATTGCAATTGCTCAAAACGATCTCCAAGTGGCAAGGGGAGCCGACCTTAGAGAAATGGCCAACATAGTTGACATAAGTGTGTACATCACCCATCCTCCAAGCTCTCAGCTCCCATTGCTGGGCACATAGGCCACTTAACCTCGGACATGTGGTACAACCTTCAACACTATTCTCCTAGCGTCATGTCCCGTATGTCAATACTCAATGTCATTTTTTTGGTTGGTTCTACTCTATTCCTACTCTAACTCTCATTTTTAAACTTTTTGCCTTGTTTTCTTGCAGGGTATGGGAGTCGAAACCTTTTTGAGAAGATAGGGATTTGAACTCCTTATTTTCCACTTCTCATGTGGGAAAGGTGGCCACTAGGACAAATCTTAGTGGTTGATTCTCAACATATTTAGTACACCCAATCCTCAACAAATAAAACCCCCTCTTTCTCTCTTGCTTCATTCCTTTGTTGAATCAAAGGTCCGAGGTTTCATGCTTCTCTGGTTTCTTCATTCCTTTCGACAGTGGATTCTTTATCCCAATTCGAAAAGAGAGAGAAATCCCGACTCACATTGGATGTGAATTCTTTATTCCACAAAATGCTCTCACGGATCATTATTGTGTCTCAACATATCTCAACCGTCAATGCATGTCTCATTTACATGCATCATTGTTAAGAATTGATTGGGATATCATGGAAACACCATTTGGGATGGAGGATCTCCATCTTCTTTTTTCTTATTTCCAGCGTTTGGATTGTTTAGAAGAATGAGTCAATGGGAAAAAAATTTCTAGTCAATGGAAAATTAATGTTTAAATTTAGAAATATGATTTTATATCCAAAAACTTAAAAATTATTTTCTAAAATATGGCTAGGCATTAATACTTTAATTGAAGACTTTGTGTTTGGGCATGGGAAATTACTGGCTTTTAGATTGGAAAATGGGAATTAAGAGCATTTCTTGGATTGTTTCTTAATCTGTTCTTGCTCAAATCTTATTAGGGAGTTTTTTCGGGATGAGATTGCATTATTTCTGTAGTGCATATAACTTGTCAAGTTAATTATTTTGTACCAGAGTAAGATTGGATGAACAAAATTTAATTAGTAGTATAACTGAGATTGACACTTCTTTTAAAATTCTATTTATCCGATGAATGAATCTTTTTCTCCTTTTATAGCTTCGATTCTATTTTCTGTTAGAAAAACCAAATTCCTTGTCTCAAGTTTTGATGGGGCCGAAGCAGAGAAGAGGGAAGAAGGTGTGATGAATCAAGCCTTCTTCCACCTCCATCTCTTTTCGTATTATAAGCCAATCGATTTAGAGAATTTGAGAAAGAATCATGTTAGATGTTGACGACAAAGATTATACATATTGTTTATATGTAAAAACGGTGGGAGATGTGAGATTTTCTAGGAGATAGGCTCGAACAATTGAGATTTAGGGGAAGGAAGTGGCTCCAAGTTCTGATCGTTTTGGCTTAGCTATTAAACCAACTACCTTTGTTCAACTTTATGGGTCCAAGAGACGAAAAGTCAAATGGGGACCATGAGAAGCCAAAGGCAATCCCAAGAAATTCCGTTCACTTCGATCTTGCCTCACTCAACTTTTTGTTGTAACATGTCATAATAGTTTAACAAGAGAAGCCAGAAGCTAAAGATTGTTACGCGGCATTAACAAGCCATAATAGTGCAAAATCAATGGGCACTCGCATGTTGTTTCTGAAAAACAACTTGTTATATGATTTGACACATCAAAAAATAATAAATAGATCATTTTAACATGGTTTGACATTTACAGAAATCATCTATGATAGATAACATTTGCTATTATTAGAATTCTTTAATTGCCACTTAATTTAATGTTAATTCGTCTGAAGTGATAGAAAAATGCTCGGGTTTTATATACTTATGTTGACACCCAAAAATGTTTGATTTTTAGAGGATTTTATTAAGGCTCAAGCACATGTAGATAAGGGAGATCGTGAAGAGTAGTTGAGATTTTATCAAGAATCAAACACTTTTAGATAAGGGAGATCGTGGAGAATAGAGATTGAGGTGCTATTTTAAAGGAGCAATTGTTGTAGATAAGGGGATTGTGGTGAATAATTGAGCAACATGGAGGAATAAGATGCTAATTAAGGAGCAACTACTTTGAAGAAAATACTCGCCAATGTAGGAATTTGGGGCTGAATTTTAGGAGGTGTGAAAGCATGGAAAAGGCCCATTGACAATCAAATTATAATTTTTTATTATCTTTACTTTCTTGCACTTTATTTTTCCGTAGTTGTAGCTTTCCGATCTGCACTATCGATAAAATTCCAATGCGTATCTCTTTCTCGATATCTCATCATTCATTAAATTCTAGCGTGTATCTCTATCATAGGTGTCACGTTGTCGATTAGCCTTACATTTTTGTATGTTCTTGAGCTTTATTGTCAATTAAATTCCGATACAGTTCGTGTACGTGCATTGCCATGGAAGTGGCTGTATTTTTAAGCTTTGTCGTTAATTGAATTCCAGCATGGTTTGTATATACAGTTTGGTTCGAAGTTAGAAATAAATATTTGCAATCATTTCTTTTCCACTTAGATGTTTCCTATCTGGAGTCGCTACAGAACTCGTCTCTCATCAAAAGCCGAAGAACAACTTTCAGAAAAGATGTTTCGCCATCGATTAAATTTCAGTGAAACAAATGGCACACCTGGTGGGACCATTGTGGTCAATTTGAGGAGATGCAATAGTGAGAACAAATAATCAACTTGGCCTTGCTAATGTTGGTGGTGACAACTCTTATCACAACCAAGGTGTTAATGATAAAATGGGACATTTTGAATCATTGACTACACTTTCGGTGATTGAGCAAGTATAGGGCAGAGATGTCGATATTTCAAGACAACACACTGATGAGCAGTCTGTAATGTTGGCTATCATGCGACAATTATTAGAGGAGACACAAGAACAAAATGATTAAGCCAATTATTGTTAATACCTTATGTGAAGTGATTAAGGAGCATTGAGCCATTGAATTCAAGTGTAGGCAAATTCTAATAATCCTACATTTTCTAGACTTGTGAGGTCAGTGGTATCACTTATGATGATTTGCCGATGATAAGGGGGAACAAGATGATTCTATGAGGCTGGTGGTATCAATTATAGCAATTTGACAATGACAATGGGACATGTGATGACTCTTGGGTTTCCTCAATTAAAAGAATTGAATGATTAACAAATCATTCATCATGGAGAATAGAGATAGAGGTGCTATTTCAAAGGAGCAACTGTTGTAGATAAGGGAGATTGTGGAGAATAGTTAGAGTAGTGTGGAGACATTGAGGTATTATTTAAAGCACTTTGAAGAAAAGACTCGCTAACATGGGAATATGGGGTTGAATTTCAGGAGGTGTGGAAGCACAGTTACAAACAGGAAGAAACTGCTTTCAAACAGTTATGATAGAAGGCCTATGAATATCAAGTTCTCATCATCTAGAAAAGGCTCCCTCGACAATCAAAATGTAATTTTGTATTATCTTTACTTTCTTGCACTTTTTTTTTCATTAGCTGTAGCTTTCCGATTCATGTTGTTGATTAAATTCTGACACGTATCTCTATTTCAATGTTTTGTTGTCAATTAAATTCTGGCGTGCTTCTCTATCATGGGTGTTGCATTGTCAATTAAATTCCGGCATTACATCTTTGACCATTCTCAAGCATTGTCATCAATTAAATTTCGATATAGTTTATGTTTGTGCGTTGCTGTGGAAGTAGTTGTCTTTTCAAGTTTTGTCATTAATTGAATTTCGACACAATTTGTATATACAGTTTGGTTCAAAGTTCAAAATAAATGTTTGTAGTTATTTCTTTCCTACCTAGATATTTCCTATCTAGAATTGCCAAAAAACTCCTCTCCTCTCATCAAAAGCCGAAGAACAACTTTTGGAAAAGATATTTTATCATTGAATAAATTCCGGTGAAACAACCTCCTATAAACTATGTAGGTCATTCAAATAATTAAATATCCAATTGTTTCAATCAATTCTGCTTGAATCCATTATTTTTTAGTAACTTCATTCTTTTCTTCCTTTTTCTTATGAAATAATATATATTTTGAGTTTTTAGGAGCCCTAGAATTTCATAAAAAGAATAATATGAACTGTAATAGTGAAGGAACAAACCTTCAAATCGTTCTTTATCTTGTTGGATTTTCCTCCTCTTCAAAGGATTAATCAATAAAGATAGACAAAAAGGTACATGTTTTTCTTATTATTGATAAATGAAAAGAACTTAGGAAAAAGGAAAAAAAAGAAGGAGAGATAAGAAGGAAAAGAAATATGGATGAAGGGGGAATTTGATGATTTTTATCACTATTTTACTTTACATCAAGGGCTCAATGTAGTATCAATACATCATAGACAAATTTATAGCATTATAGTGCAACGAATTTTTTCTTGCAATAGATATATTGTCAAATACTAATTACATGTGCAAAGTGAAATATTCTTATTATATATAGGTGTATATATTATCCTTACTCATGTAATTGGAAAAAAATGTAAGAAAAATATAATATTAGGAACGTTAAAAGATAATTAAAAGAATTATGAAAGAGCCCGGCGATTCGAGCCTGGCTTCCTCCGCTGCATTTCCGACTGCTGGCCCAACGATTTGATACTCTTGCTCATTCTTTAATCTAGTTATAAGACGACAGATGACAGAGAGCCAATGAAAAACTTCCATATGGCTAGTTCCTGGGGGAAACCTTGACCAATAACCGGGTAGTGTCTAACTGCATCAATTCTTTCAAAGTAATTAGTGTTGCCTGTAAGTGAGTTGTGTTAAAGAAATCTAAATTAGAAAATTGATATGCATAAAGTAATTAATATATCATAATTAACTCATAACTTATTAAATTAAGTTTATGAATGAAGGTGGGTTCAATTGAATATATTGATGGACTCAATTTGAGCTCTCTCTTGGCAATCTTTTCAGGTAAAGATATTGGACTTTTATTACGCACTCCAACAAATGATATCGGACCGATAGTTATAGCTTCTAAATAGGTGGGCATCGTGGTGGAGGAATGCAGGCCTTTAAGTTTGAAGTTGGGCCAAAATGATATCTAAATTAAGAGAGAGCCAAATGTGAGGGAGATATTGCTAAGATGCACGTGTGAGTGAATTATCTTAAAGAAGTCCGTTATTGGAAAATTGATGTGATGTGAAATAATTAATATATCTTAGTTGGTCTATAATTAATTGATTTAAGTTTTTGAGTAAATATAAATTCAATTGAATATATTGACGGGCTTGAATTTGAACTCCCTCTTTGCGATCTTCCCAAGTAAAAATATTAGATTTCTACTACACACTCCCAACACTCAACAGCAACTCTAGAGTATTTTGGTCCATTTGAACGAGGGAAGCATTATAAATGTAGCCTAAATTGTCCTTCATAAAATGATCATTCCATAATAAATAGGCAATAGTCAAGACAAACACGCTAATGCGCAAAAGCAATACCATTAGATTGCAAAGGAAAGCCCGACTTGAACTGCATGCGTAAGTATCCTTGCACGGATCATCTTTGATAACTTCTTCGGATTGTGTAAACTAACATATTGATTTGGGACTTACTTAGCAAATTCCGTTTGCATATGGAAGAAAATACTTGTAATTGAAAATTGGAAGTTGGGTTAAGGACTAAATCTGTAATAAAAAAAAAAATGACAATGACCAAAATTAAACATCTATAATAATACACTGATCATTTTGTAATTTCCTTCTAATGATTATTTTTTCATTTCACGTCAGCACTACTTGTATATCTCTGGTGCTTAGCCAGCATATTTAGTCAATATTTGACCAGCTATCTGATAACTGGAGATTAATTTATGGACCTAGTAGGACAAGGGAATATGCATATTTAAGAGATAACGATTGCTCATTAAGTTCTAATCATCATCCACTGGGCCAATCGCAACCTGGAAAAATTTTTTGCCTCAATTCCGAAATCTCCACGCACTTGGTAATCGGTGCAAAGACTCTGAAATTTGTCCATCGGACACTCCATCGAGCGAAACGAGACAATACCTAACACAACATAAGCACCTAACCTAAGCACCACCCACCAGTGCACACGAAGAAGCCACTACTTAGCCTTTCACTTGATGGATGACTCTTTTTGGGACTGAATGGCTTGCGGGGGCAACCGCAAACTTTTCACTTTCCTTTCACGATGATTTCGGTAGAATGCATTATTATATTACCCTTCTCGGCTCACCATCGAAGGTTGCCATCATCATATGTGATACTACCTAAATCAATCCTGTTCCAAAATTCAATCATTGTTCTCACTCGTGCACTAGATCATTTAATGAGCTTTCGGTAATTATCGCTGGAAAACATGGCCCACTTATCTTCGGGGCTTGGAATTCGACGCACCGGCAGCAACCCCTTTTCCTGGACAGATTTTATTCCATTATTTTAACCCCGGCAGCTTCTCTTTTTGACTTTTAATCTTCAGAAGAATGGTTTCTGGGGTATCTTTCACCCTGGCCTAAAAAAAGTATTAACACATAGGCATTACCATGATAGGGCTATGAAGAATTTTTATAATGGTTGTCCCCTACCGTGCTGGTCAAAAGCGTTCCTCTCGAATTGTTGTTTGATCATGCTAATGTGAATTATTTCAATCGTTCTTTTTTCATTAGTCCACTTGTAGCCCATTATGTTTAATGTTGTCTCAAGAATTATTCCCCGATCATTGAGGGTTGTTCTAGTGGCCATTTTTTCCACATAATAAGGAGGATGGAGTTTAAATCCCCATCTTTTTAGAACAATTGGAATGGAGATGATCAGCTTTAAATGTAGGTTTCAACTCTCCCAATGAAAAATTGTTAGCCCACTCAAGTGATCATAGAGGGGAAAAACAGATGAAGGGCTGTATTAGACAAGATTCAGTGAAACGTACTTCAAGTTCAAGGTTCTGAGCTCTTCGCTTCTCTCTCTGCACTGACGGCATAGATTTTTATGATCCAATCCCTGAAAAATTGGCAATGGAAGAAGAAGAGATTTGGTCATTGGATCGGGAAATTAATGATATAACGCTCTAATTATCATTTTTGGTCTAAAAGTTACAATTATATATTACTGATGTTTCCCCAAGTGAGTAAGTTTTTTAGATTCATCATTAGATAGCATGAAATACTAAAGAAAAAAAGACAATATATTTATGATATATGTAGTCAAATTAGTTATATCTTTTATAATATAGTTGTTTCATAATAACATCATCTTTGAATTTTACCATAATAAAATAGGGAAAATTTTTCTAAAATTTTTTAAATTTATTACATTTTTACCATTTTAGTCATAAAATTTTTAATTTTACCAATTAAGTCCTAAACTTTTTCTTTTTTTGTCAATTGAGTCGATTTGACCAATTTTGATAGGAAATTGTTGACGTGGATGCCGACTGTGTTATGTAGGGTGACTGTTGCTAACGTGGACAATTTTCCCTTAGGTGAGAAAAGGAAAAAAAAAAAAGGAAAAGAGAAAAAAAGAGAAAAAAATAATGAAATAATAAAAATTCAAAAAATATTATTAAAATTTATCCACGTTAGCAATGGTCATTCTACGTAACATGGTCGGTGTTTACGTTAGCAATATCTAACCAAATTTGGCCAAATGGACTCAGTTGGCAAAAAAAATGAAAATGAGGATTTCATTTAGCAAAATTGAAAGGCTCATGACTAAATCAGCAAAAATGGAATAAATTTAAGACTTTTTGAATAATTTTCCCCCGGTACTTTTATATAGCATAGAGCTTGAGCTCATGCTTAACTATGCAAAGATAAATCACACGATTTCATTCAACTAAAAACCACATACCACCTCTCTCGTGCTTGTCCTTCAGCGATTAGCTGGTGAAGGTAGAGCAGAGCTTGAGCTCAGGCCCATGCTTCCAGCCACTAACGGAGTTAATGAAAGCAACCATCGGAGCCTCATGTAGCGCCAAATTCCTTCAGCTGAGCGGCTCTGAAGAAGGAAATGTGCACGAGAGCGAAAGCGGCACGGAAGAAGGACTTGAACACAACTCGCGGATGACGGAACTTGGGAAAGAGCAGATGATGGCGGACGATAGACTGAAGCTTGTGACTGAGTGATGGGCATAAGGTGAGGAGTGGCGAGGACCGAGGTCCGAGTGTCGGAGGCGGAGAGGAAGAAGAAAACGTGAAAAATTGAAGTAAGAGTCTAATTCTAATTCAAGTTTGGGATTTTCTTATTTTTCACTCAATTGCAAATCTTGTATGAAATTGCCCCTACTCCAGTCTTTGGAAAATGTTTACAGGCAAACATTTGGCCGACATTCGAACTTAGGCTCTTATTTGAGGTTGATTGGCCATTTCATGCTCTTATTTAAGATAAAATTTACTTAATCTTTATCTTAAGAAAATAAATTTACTTCAATAATTAAGTAAAAAGAAAAGTTTGTGGAGAGAGAAAATGGCCCCACTGACAATCCATGCGAAGAAGGGACCGCCTACATCCACTGCTACTGCAGATTCATCTTTTGACTTCGTATAACATGCATATAAAGTTTATTGCAAGTAGGATGAGTTTATCTTAACAAAAGCAAGCAATAAATTTAATGTGTGATCTCTTCGTACATGGGATAGTGGCTAGTGAAAATGAGGTCTCTTCATGCATCTGACAGAGGCTTCTTGGCTTTTTTTTTTTTTCAAAGTTTGAGATTTAAAAATAAAAACTTGACAGCTAGGTTGTATTTGTTTTGTGCAAAATGAATGGTTTTGAAGATATTTTTTATAAAAAAATAATTAGTTAATAAAAAATAATTTTATTATTAACAATAATTTTATCTAAATATTTTCGTGGACAATGAAAGTATTTTTCATTCATTTCCTTTTGCAAACGATACAAGCAATTGTTTTTGAGAAAATATGTTTTAAGCCATTCATTTTTTGGGAAATAAATGGAGTCTAAGTGTACTTTTTTTTTTTTTTAAATATAATTAGGTAGTTGCAAAGGTACTAAAACTTATGGACAGGGATTACTCTTGGCCATGAGTTTTGCCTAAACTAATTTATCAAATTAATATCTTGAAAATTTTCCAATAAAAATAACACGAGAGGATGAAGTTCCTCTGCTTCGAAGGTGCTTCCATTGGCATTTCAACCAATTCTCCACCGTGGGTGCACGCCAATAAGGCATTTATCGACGGTTGAGATATGCTAAGATACTATCATATGGGAATAAAAATCCGTGTCCCAAAAGAAAAAAAGATTAGTGACTATTAGCAATAAATCTTAATTTTTTTATGGATCTACAATGACTGAATATGTCCCTCAAGTAAATATTGTCTGCTCTGAGTACACTGTCACTAGAAACCACGTGTATAGAAATCTAGATATATTAACAAAAAGAACAAAAGAATAATAAAGAAGCTAATCTTGGGTTCCAGCGGGTGCTCCGAGTACGACCGTCGATGTTCAAGTCAGGGCGCAAAAAGCAAGACTTTAAAAGCTGATTTAGCCTTTTCGCATTTGTCGCTTCCACGGAGAGTCCACATAAAATGCAAAAGAGCGAACCCCTCCGCCGGGCACTTTGTAAATATTTGAGAACACCTCCGGTTGCTTGAGACGGGCCCCCGCCAACTATAAAAGCGAACGCCACCCCATTGCGTCAGCCAGGGAGGGAAGGCATTGTCCACGTTAACCATGTAAAGCAAACCATGGCAGTCAAAACTATAAAAGCAAACGCCACCATGTTGCTTCAGCTTACGTCGACTATAAGCTATTGTTTCCGCCCGGGCATTGTTGTAAATATATGAGATTAGCGGGGGCACAGTCCACGTCAACTATAAAAGCAAACATCGAAGAGTAGCGGAAGCTAACACCTGATGTTCCCATGAAGCTGTTCGTTCGTTCAGAAGACAGCAATCTGCAAACACTTAAAACCACGATTTCAGGAAGAAAAGGAGACCTCAAGCAAAGTGGGAAGGTTAATGGAGAACAACAATCCAGCTGATCACAGTGGTGGTCGGAGGTAAGCCTCAGCGACCTTAAATACATGAAAAAGAACCGTCAGCCCAGCTCCGTCTGTGAGTTTAAGGATTCTGAGGAAACTCATGTCGATATTCTTTCCTGTTACTATCTCTGATCATGTCTCACTGAACACACCATTACGTGAATGCTGTTTTGTGGCTTAAAAAACCTGCATTTTAGTCGTTGAATGTACGGTTCACTTATGGGTGAATCTTTTACTTGCCTGAAGAAAATGGCTTGTTTCTGGCATTAGATTATGAGAGTCGGATTGGAACACCAATTTGTACCATCCAGAATTTTTCATGTATTTTTTTTCCTTTTATTGATTGAGATGTTCCTAATGACTCCACTCTCAAAGGGCTGAATGGGCTCTACTCAGTGCAGAGTATGTACTTAGGGGCATATCTGGTGCAAGAAAACTGGCTTGTTTCTTGCAAAATGCCTTCTTGTAGTTATCGATCCCCTCCCCACTTCCCCCCGCCCCTTCTCTTGCTCGTGCGAATTGGTAAATTTTCATGATATCCACTTGGTAATTGAATACAATAGGACTCATATGAGGAATAATCCCTCTCAACTATACATACCATTAAAAAAGCCGAAATTGTCTGAGGAAAGTGAAATCCGTATTAACTGCCATTTCTTTTTGAAAATGATGAAGTTGGAAAGAATGTTAACCTTCTCCTAGAGTTACTGGGTAAGAGGGATAATTCCATCACGTTGACGAAGAGACGCGACTGTATATGCACTGTGCAGCTGTCTTTTGTCAAGAGAAACTCATATTGAGAGCACCATATTAATTAAATGTCTTCTTAGCTTCTCCTCCTAAGAAAAGCGAAGACATCTAGTTAGCTTCACTCTGTTTCTACCTGGTAAGCAAGGGGCTTACCTTGTAGTTTTGTGCATCTGGGTGGTCTTCTTACTTTGTTTTTGTGAACGTGTTGTAAGAGAAGGTTAGGAAAGTTTTATAGATGTTAAGGAGGTATCCCTGGTGCTCAGATGTTCCAGTTTGTTGAAAAGAAGAGCTTTTCACTAGCTTAATTAGCCTCAGATCAATAGATGGGCTATACTCATGCAGTGCATATGTAGGTTAGAGTCCTGTGATGCATAAACGTGTTAGCTATGATTTGCACCAAAAGCTTGGGGTCATGCCGCATCAAATTTCCTCGGAACTTAAGTTGGTAGTTCTTGAAAGCTTTTGGAAAGACAGTCGTCTTATGTGATGTAGATAGAACTCAAAACTTCAGCTTTTCCAAAAGACTCTACACTAACAAGTGGCTTGTTGATTTCATTACCAAGTTGTGAAGCAAAGCAGGCAGAGCTGGCAAATATAATTGCTGCATATATCCAACGTTTTGATTCCCTGGAGGAGAACCTGAATCAACTCGTCCAGTGCACTGATATTCCACCCAACACTACCCGCGCAAAAATCATGCGCATCTACAGACTGCTGAAAATCATCAAGATGGGAGGACAAGATGTAGACCCAAGGTTCCAACTTTTCTTCGCTCTCATTGCTGCTGCTCTCGGAGCAGTCAAGTGCGGTTTGCTGATGTATGTTCTGCTTAGTGACATGTCTTGGTCGACCGTCGTTCCATGTGTCCTCCTGATAGCATTTGCATTTATCGCGAACTAGAGAATGGTGACAGCTTCTGGTTCTCTAGAATGGCTTTAAAGTGTGTCCTAATGCTGACTTAGAGATCAGCCTTGTTTTGTACTAGTATTACTTTAAGTACCTCCTACATCATGAGGATAATATTCAATGATGATGAATTTGATCATTCTACTTAGTTAAGATCCCGATTCAACCATATGAAATCGGAGAAATGGGAGAATTTTTTGCTTTAGTCAGGAGAATTAGGGAATTGATTTACAGATTTTGAGAAAGAATCACATCATCCTCATTCACTAATCTTTTATCCGCAAATTGCGATTTAGACTTAATTCGTAACCCAATCCTCGTATCCCAACCTCAAAAATATTGCACGTACTACAATGACATGTTCTTCAAGTAAGAAATGGAACTACAAAGGCCAATGCACTCCTTGATATAAAGGAAGCATGAAATACCGTGAGAGAGGGAAGCAACTGGCCACAATTTCTTTAACAAGAGATAAACTCACTTGAGAACAAGGTGAAATCACATTAGGAAAGTGTGATGCACGATCTTTTGTATGCTGAGGCATATTTGGAAGAAATAGAAAAGTGAGATAGAGTAATCTTAATTCAATATAAGCATAGAAGTATATAGATACATGCCGATGACTGAGAATGTTTTTATATGTGAAAAGGGTCGGGGTGCCGCAGATTTCCTTTCCTGAGAAATGGGCCTGATCCATTGAGCTCAGGGGAAGGAAGTCGCTCTAAGCCCTCAGTAATGATTGTTTTTGTTTAGCTGAGAAACGGGTGTTAAGCTTAAGAGAAGCCAACCATTTCCAATTTCTTTGTTCAATTTTATGCGTACTTGAGAGAAGTGTCAAATGCGGACCATCAAAAGCCCAAAGCAAATCACAAGAAATTCGGTTTGCCTGCACCTTGTCTTTGATCGCGAGAAACTCATAGATGAAAACGTTGGAACACAAAGTTGTACCCCCAAGATGCATTCTCTATCATTTTGTTAATATATCCAGGATTTAATTCTTGATGTTCCTAGTGACTCAAACTCTTGGAACAAATAACATAATTAGGGATGTATTAGGTGATTGTAAATCTATCAAAAAGTAAGATTTATTGCTGATAGTAATTAACCCTTTTCATGGACATGAATTCCTTTTTGAATAGATACTCCAACAGGTCATGAGTGGAGAGAATTACAAAAAAAGTCTCAAACCTATTGTAATTGTGCCATTTCAACTTTTTTTTTGGCCAATTCAATTATAAATCATTTGCACTTGTACAAATTTAGTCCATTCAGCTAAATTTAGATGGTTGACACTGACGTGGACACTAGCTGGTGCCGATCGTTAGGCAAATGCTGATGTGACAATTTTTTAATAATATTTTTTTTTCAAAATTTTACTATTTTTTTTTTCCTCTTCTTCTTCGGTTTCTCTCCCTTGCAATGGTCAGTGAGGATCATGACCCTCGCCAGACCTTGCCCACCCTCATTAGTGGCCTCACCTACTGCTGGCAAGGCCATGGTGACCTTCACCCTAGCCCACCATAGCCTCACCAACCATGGGCAAGGCTACCTTCATCGGTGGCAAGGCTAGGACTAGGTTGGCCTCACCCAGATCTGGGTGAAGCCGCCTCACCCGTGGCCCAAAGCCTCACCCAAACCTAGGCGAGGCCACCGGCAAGGGCTTTGCGGCCCTCATCGAGTGGCTAGTGAGCCCCATCGGAGCCTCACTGACCACTATAGAGGACAAAAGGCCAAAAAAGAAGCAAAGAAAAAAGAAAAGGAAAAGGAAAAAAAATCAATAAAAATTCGAAAAAAATAGAAAAAAATTATTTAAAAATCACCATGTCAATGCTTGTTGGACGATCAATGTCCACATTAGCGCCAATCAACTAAATTTGACCGAATGGATTGAATTGACATAATTACAATAAATTTATGACTTTTTTAATAATTCTCCCGTCACAGTGTTTAACACATCTCACTTGTTGATGAAAAGATACTTTTGTAGTTTTTTTATTATTTAACTGGTAGATACTTTTATAGTTTGTGAAAAAGCAAATAATAGAAATCATTCTTATATTTGGGTTCCATTTGTTTGGTTGAAAATAAATGATTTTAAAAATATTTTCTGAAAAATGATTAGTTTTATTGCTTGGAATAGTTAGCCAATAAAAATATTATCATTTTCAATAATAATTTATATTTAAATATTTTCATGAACGGTGAAAATATCTTTATGAAGCTTCTAGGCTTTCTTTGTCCCATTTGAACGCAGATTCTTTATCCCATTTAGAAAAGAGAGAAATGTTGACCTCACATTTCGACGTACGCTCTCATAAATTATAAGTGTCTTAACATATCTCAATCATTGATGCATGCCTCATCTACATGTATCAATGTCAAGAATTGATTAAAATGCCGGCGGAAACATTGTTTGAGATAGAGGGTTTCCATCTTCTCATTATATGCATATTGGAGAAGTTTCAAGATGTTAGGCTATATTTATTTTGCGAAAAATATTTTATGGGATAACATTCTTCTTATTTCTAGGGTTTGGATTGCTTAAGAAAATGAGTAAGTAGAATTTTATTTTGTTGGTCAACGGAAAACGGCATAAGTACAGCGGGAGTGTCACAACTTGGCACGGAGGGACACTTGAGTGTCATAACTTACAAACGGTACACTTAAGTGCCACTTTTCAAAAAAAAAAAAAAATGGATCACTTAGGTGCCAAGTGGTCGGAACCCGGCCGGAAATCCTATGTGGCATTTTTTTATTAAGTTTTTTGCATACGTGGCTCGCCGGAAATACTAAATCGGTGAAAAATCAGCCAAAACGACGTCGTTTTGGGCGACGTGGATTTATAAAAATTTATTAAATATTATTATTATTATTATTATAAAATCGATTTTATTTTAAAAAAAAAAAAACAAAACAAAACAAAAGAAGGAGGAGATCGGCGAGGGCTGCACAGCCCTGCCGCCGATGCCGCCGTCGCCCCCACCCTCGCCGATAAGGGCCCGGCGAAGGTGGGGAGGGTCGACGGGGCCCGGCGACCCCGGTCGACCCTCCCCACCTTCGCCGGGCCCTTCCCAGCGAGGGTGGGGGCGGGTCGCGGCGCGACGAGGGCTGTGCAGCCCTCGCCGATCTCCTCCTTCTTCTATTTTTTTTTTATTTAATAAAATCGATTTAAAAATTTTTAAAATCTGACGTGGACAATTTTTTTATTAAAATTGCCACGTGGATTTTTTTATTTAAAAAAATGCTCCGTCAAGCAAATAAAGTCACCGGAAAATGGACACATGGCAATTTGGCCGGATTTTCTCGCCGTTGGCACTTAAGTGATCATTTTTGCTCCGATTTTGGCACTTAAGTGTACCGTTTATAAGTTATGGCACTTAAGTGTCCCTTTGTGCCAAGTTATGGCACTTCTGGGGTCCATACGTCAACAGAAAACTTATGCTTAAATTTAGGAATATGATTTCCTCTTTAAACAATCAAAAATTATTTTCCAAAATATGATTAGATTTCGACACTTGGACCAGAGACTTTGCATTTGGGCATGGGAACCTCAACACTTGTCTCGATTCCTTACTAGTGAGCCAAGCTGGGTCTACTAGGGCCTAGCTAAAGTCCATTGAGGAAAAGCCTAGGTCCATTAAGGCCAGGTCTAGGACACTAGTGCTTGTGCCTGATCCTTGACACTCAAGCTTGGATCCATAGAGGCCAAGCTCGAATCTACAAAGGTTAGGCATGGGACTTTGGTGCACATTCTCAACTCCCCGATGCCCTAACTTGAGAGTCTTGTGCTATGCCTAGATCCTCGATGCCTAGGCCAAATCTGAAGGCCAAGCTTGGGTCCACAAAGTTAGGTGGAGGTCAGCTAGGGTGTTAAAGGCCCATGAGTGGGGATGGTTGTCTTAGTCTTACCTTGATGGATGCGGGTCTAAGCACTCAGGGTCTTGAATTGGCTTTTGTGGACTTGTACTTGCCCTAAGGCACCAAGGAACTAGGCACAAATATCAGGGTCATCCCCAACTTCTTTGGACTCATGCCCGATTCCCCGCTGCTCATACCTGATCAATAGCGCTTGCATAGTGCATTTCTAATTAGGAAATTAAAAGCAAAATTTCCTTTCCAAATGACAGAAAATAATTTTCAATTTAACTTTAGTTTCTAGCAAAATTCTATCATTTTCAAGGAAAATTATTTCTTGGCAAATATTTTAAGAAATATAAAATTTTCCGCAAAATAATTGGACACCAATTTGTAACCCCAAGATTGTTCTCTATTCTTCTTTTCTATTTGTTAATATAGTCAGGTTTTTATTTTTCGATGTTCCTAGTAACTCAAACTCTTGAAGCAGCCAATATAATTAAGGACATCTTAAGTGATTTTAAATCTATTGAAAGTAAGATTATTGTCGATATTTATTGATCCTCTCTTCTTGGATGAGGTTCTTTTTCCCATAAGATAATCTCACAAGTCATGAGTGTCTTAATATTTCGCAATTGTCGGTACATGCCTCATTCACATAAATCAATAGTCAAGAATTGGTTGCTCTTTGTCAATGCTGGCTTGGACATTCACCTCGTGTCCTATTATTGCATTCAAAGCTTGATATAGGATGATGATAAAACTTTTACTCAAGATCGTTGTGCAATTTACAATTGAGAAATGCTATAATTGGAGATATTGAGCAATTTTTCTTTTTTTTAGTTAGAGGAAAGCAAGGAGTGTATCGGAAAGAATCACATGATTCTCATTCACTATTTATTTATTTTTAGATACACGCATTGTGAGTTGATATAGTTTATAGCTTGTTACTTATATTACACATTCAGCAATCTATATACAACAAAATTTAAACTAAACTAGTACTCCTAACAGTCTATTGGCAGAAGCTATGTGAGTTGATGTAATGCATTTCTATCGGAGCACTGAACTAGTATTCCTAACAGGCTACAGGCAAATGTGATAGAGAAAAAGAGTTTGAAGTAGCTCTCCAGCGTGTGAAAGGAAAGAATGCAAATATCTCTCGAGAGGCATCGGATATCCAAGTATGAATCTGATGCTAGTTACTAAGTGTGCATTAGTTGAAATGAGAAGATCGATGACCACTTAAATGAGCATTGTATGTTTTTCTGTTTGTGCTTTAGGATATAAGGAACACCTCCGTCACATGTCTGAGGATGGAATTACGGAGCTTTTCCAGTGGAAATATGCTCATCCATTAATTGGGAGCATCCCTATTTCTGCACAAGCCGCCCGCTTCATGACGAAACTATGTCCTTTTTACGTCTATGCCTGAGTGAAGATTCCTCTAGGTTGAAGTTGGGCTGATGATATTTCAGCAATGTGGAGGCATGAATGGTTTTGCGTTCTATACAAATGCCATCTTTGAACAAGCTGGTACTTATATGATTATATCAATAAGTCCATAATTTCACTTGAAATTGAAAAGTGTTGACACCTAAATTTCGACGATTTGTTTAAGTATTTATTAATTATAATGAAAAATTAGGGATTAATTTCTAACCCATTAACAAAAAAATTTCATTAAAATCGCATCGCATATAGACATCAGCCTTCAGGACACTTGCATCACTAGTCTTAAAATTTAGAAATTTACAAAAAGAAAATATTTTTAAGAAATTAATTAATTAAAAAATTTTAAAAATTCGAAAAAAAGAGGAAGGAAGGAAAGAGGCCGGGCCAGGGGTGGGCCCGCCCGGCCCCCCACGCGGCCCTTTTCCCTTTCCTCGCAGGGCTCGGCCCATTTCCCTTTTCTCTTCTTCCTTGGCCCGGCCCGCTCGGCCTTCTTCTTCCTCTCTTCTTCTCCTCGCGCAGGACAGCTTCTGGAGGAGAGGAATAAACAATGGAGATGCAGGTCAGAGCGACAAAGGAGACAGAGAGGACAGGGCGAGCGTCTGACCAGAGTGGGTGGTCGGAGGGTTAGGTCGGCAAAGCAGAACGAGAGAGAAAAACGGGGGTGAGGTCGGCAAAGGAGAGAGGGAGACGGAGACAGGGAGATCCGGGGGGGAGAGACCGAAAAAAAAACACAGGCAGAAGGTGAGAGGAAAGAGCGGGAAAAAAATAAAAAAGAGACGAGGGATCCGAGAGAGGGAGAGGGAGCTGCTCGGCCGAGTCGCCGCCACGTGCGACGCCACCTAGCCCGACGCCGTTTCTGTTCAGCCACCAATGACGCCACCTGCTGGCGTTGTTTCCACCGCTGCCGGTATCGTTTCCGTGAGAAGGACAGAAAAAGCCAAGGCTGAGGGAAGACCGAGAGAGAACTCGGACAGAAAAAGAGAGAGACCGAGAGACAGTTGGAGCGTGACAGAGCGAACCAAAGGGAGAAGGCGAGCTCGAGGGAGCGGTTAGCCGTCGCCGGAGGCCCGTCCGCCGCCACTGTCCGCCGCAGCTCTTCCCCGAACGAGGTAGGTCCCTGCATCCTCGTAGTCCTATTTCGGAAAATGCCGGGCCGGAGCTCGCGGCTGACCAGCTCGCGCAAGCTCCGGCCCTCGTCGCCCTTTAATTTTGTTCCCAGTCCCTTGTAGGTCACGTCCGCAGACCCCTAAAGCGCGTTCGAGGCTCGGTTGAGCCGGAAACCTTTGAATTTGATAGTGCCCGTTAACTGTTCGGCGAAATGCCTCAATGAAAAATCCGAACTCAATCTTCGATCGGAGCTCCGCTCTTGGTTTTTCTGCGTTTCTAGGAGTAACACTTTTGTTTCACTCCGCTTTAGGCGTTTTCGTGGCCTTTCGGTGGGTTATCTCGAGCTGGGTGAGTCGGTCTAGTCGTGTGGGCTTCGTCAGCGTCAATCCGGCGACTTTCGAATGCCGGCCAGCTAGTGGCCGGCGGAGCTCGCCGTCGGTCGGACAGAACGACCGACGCTGGACGACGACATGGAGGCCCCCCAAGGCCCGGTGAGGACTCGCGGTGGCGTCGGCGTCGGTTCGGCGGAATGGAGTTGCAGGGTCCTCGTGCATGAAGAAGACGTCGGGCGTGCATGCAGAAACAGGAGGGACAAGACCAGCAGGGAGGAGAGAGAAAAAAAGTAAAAAGAAAAAAGAAAAATAGAAAAACAGAAAAACAAAAAGGGCCAAAACAAATAAAACAGGGGTGGGCTTCGCCTCGGGCCCGCTCCCGTTGGGCTGAGTTCGTCGCGGGCCCACTTCCTTTGGGCTGAAGTTGTTACGGGCCAGGTTTTTTAGCTGGGCTAGAAAAATAGAAATAAAAATTGAGTTTTTAAAAAAAAAAAAAAAGTCCATTCGGGTCTTTTTGTTTTTTAAGTGGGCTTAAGGCCGGCCCGGGTCCTTTACCCCAACCCGGACCGACGGGATCTGAACCGGGTTACCCGGGCGGGGTTTCCTGACCCGGTCCGAATCTTTTTTAATAAAAAAAATCAAAAAATCAAAAAATTCAGAAAATAATAAAAATATTTAAAAAAACATTAAAATTCGAAATTTCAGAAAATTCAGAAAATTCATAGGAAATTCAGACACCTGAAAATTTATAAAATATTTAGAAATTTTTTTAATTAAAAAATATTCGAAAATATTAAAATATTAGAAATTCTAAATTTTTTTCAAAAATCCCAAAAATCCCAAGTTTGTTTTAGAATTCCTTAAAAAGCTCTAAAATGATTCATGGACAATTTTCTCTTAAAAAATGTCAAAAAATATCAATTTAAGATTGTGCTTAAAATTGAATAAGTCTTTATGGTTTCACCTTAGGATTTTAATTATCCGTAAATATAATTGCCCTTGATTGCATGTTTATGATACGATGATTATGGTTGTCTCCTTAGTTTAATTATGATTGTCATTTATTTATCTCTTAATGCTAGGTGTTTATTTTCTCCTGTAATTTATTTAATGTTTTCTTTAATTGTTGATTGTTATTTTAACGATTGCGTACTCGCATGATCATTTCATATATTAGTAGTTAAGTTTAAAATCAATCCAAACTGCTTAACAAAAGTCTTTTTGAAATGATGAAGAGTTTGTACCAAAATGTCACTAATTGGTTAATTAGTGCAATCAAGTTCCTGACCTAAGATTTTTTGGTTGTGTAAAAAGTGAAATACACTCCCATGTCTTGCTTAGTTTTTAGGCGACCCCAATATACTAGTAACGACTCATTATTAAAAGATTTTCATGAACACCTAATATCACGTGAGGTATGAGCTTGACAAAGCCAAACCTATGTCTAATAAGGGTCTTGGATCCGCTTTTTGGATAATACTCCTAAACCTATTTAAAGATTTCTTTCCTCCTTGAGACGAAAAAAATTGGACACGACAAAAAGAAGGAACGCTTTTATAAAAATTAACTCTCATAGGTTTTTCAACAACAATAGGAACCATGGTAGCAGCTGTTGTGCAGGTCTTTACTCCGATCTTGAATCTTAAATTAAGTGACGATTTGATTGTTGTTACATTCCTAAGACTTCAAATACTTGTATGCAGATTCTAAGTACAACTTTGGAAGTACTAGTGATAGAGAAGTCTGGAAGACGGCCACTACTACTAGTTTGCATAAGTCAAGGGCCCATGTTATTTTTCCTCCTCTTTCCCCGCCATTTGTGTGTCATAACTTGGCGTACCGAATTGCTACTTGTCTTTGTAGGTATATGCAGCTGGAGGGTGGTTGGGATATGTCTTCCCAGGATTGTCATTCTTCTTGCAGGTTCGTTCTTGATATCCAGATGGAGTTTTTAGTTTATCCACTGGCAATTGATATGAAATTAGTTTCACAGACGATTAGTTTTAATATCCCACTTTAGCTAATGGTAAAGTAGATTTCTCTGAAGCATTGTGTATTCCCCCTAAGACCTTCACAGTGGAGCGGAGGTCGTTTCCAGTTTGGTGACATCCTCCTGTTCTTAGTCCTTTCTTTTTCCCTCCAAATTGAATGAAATGCATCAATTGCTCATTTCTCTCTTGCTCTTCACTCAGGTATTTCTAGGCTCTTTTGAACTCGGGATGGGAGGAATTCCTTGGATTATAACCGTGGGAGGTAGAGTCCTCAGACTTGCAATTGACTTCTTGTGGCTGATATTTTGTCAAACCCTCCCGGGAGCCAAGTAGATGGGACCTGACTCTTCATTGCGGGAAAATGATGGAGCCAAGTAGATAGGCCTAGAGGGGATACACTACACTGGGACGGGCCGAGCGTCGGGATGAAAAGTGTTGGGCCAGCATGCGCTTGGGCTTGGGCCTCGATAGAGAAGAACGATGAGGACAAAAGTTAAAGTTACCCCCCGCACGTGACCTCCTCCTGGCCTCCTCCGCGGCCTCTCTTGTCTCCACGTGTCATACGGTCTTGTTCATCGCGTGGATCCGCGAAGTACAGAACTAACATGGAAGGAGAGAGGACGATCGCGCCAAAACATGGACATGGATGAAGAAGAAGAGTCGGTGAACCAGCTCTCACCGGATTGAAGAAATAGTTAAATCAAAATTTAAAAACCGTTTATGCCTGTTATCCAAATTGCAAATAAGCGACCCAAAAGAACAGAAAATCCTCTGCTACACTTGTCGCGCCCTCTGTGTTTCCGCTTCTTCTCTCTCTCCCTCTCCCTGTTCCCCAGCTCCGGGTCTCCTTCCGAGCGCCTTGCGAGATTGACCGCCGGAGCTTCGGCTCCGTGACTGCGAAACCGTCGTCGGAGATCAGGAAGCGTGAGGGCGGTGGCTCGGAGCCCAACGAGAAGCTCCGAGCTCTGCGCAAGCTCTTCTCCAAGCCTGGGATTGGCATCGACGCGAACATCTTTCGTTCTCAGGACGCTCACCGGGTTCGGTTCTCTGTTTCTTTGTTTTTTTTTCTTTCATCAATGTTCTGCTAGTTTATTCGCGTAAACAAGTCGTTTCATTCTGGAAATGCTGAGGTGCTTTGTTAATCGCACGAACCTGTCGTTCCACTCTGGAAGCGCTGATGTGATGTGTTAGGTGAATTACATCGTCGTTATACCTTGTTATGGTTGATTATGATCCTTTTATCTGGACCACCTGTGAAGAGTACATTGCTTGAAATGGATGGGAAGCGGTTACTAGGTCGGAAAGAGTAGTAGAAGATGATGAGCCTCCGGTTTAAGCTCATGAGTCTCGCATATTGTCTAAGTGATGTGGTTGTATTTGATTCGCTCAGCAGTTAGTCTACTGTTTCAGTTCGAAAGAAGAAGAAAAAACAAGAGAATTTCTCCTATCTAGCATTCTTCTGCCAAAGAATTGATGTAGGAGCTTCTTCTTTCTTGTCCATCTGGAACATATTCAAAGGAATAAGATTATGCCCCCTTCAAGTTTCGCTACTTCTTAGGACTTTGAGATCGTTCTATCAATATAAAGCCAAGGTTTAAGAAGAGTGCACCTAAGGAATTGCCAATGCGTTCTGTCTTGTTGCTTCAGCATTGATTTCTTGTCGTTGCTGTAATAATTCTTAATATGAACAATCATTAAATTAAGAACGAATTCGATTAATACATGATTGTAAAACACCAATAATCCAAATATGTACAACGGAATTAATTACATACCTGTTTGAGCCATGGCCTCACTTGACTGAAAACGGATCAACCTGATATGATCAGTGATCTGTCGGTATGCTGGTTCTTCCTCTCTATGACCTATTTCGGTTTAGCAGCTTTAATGGGATTCAGCGACTGATAGGTATAACCTACCCTTTTATAGGCTAGAGAGGGGACCTAACAAACCCTAATCAACAGTGTGTTAATTGGGCCCCTCCCATTATGGGCTTCAGTTAAACACAATTGCCTACACTTTGCTGCTCAACTAGGCCCGTAATTAATAGATGCCAAAACCCAACTCAATAAGATCACTTTAGGGTATAAAATATATTGGAATATCCATTAACCCGATTATATAAAATAGAAAATTAATTAATTAATGTAAGCCCATTATCGGAAAATTTCCAACAGTTGCTGCTCTGTTAATTTTCTGTTATTCATATTTGTTGGATTGCAGAGTGAGTTCATTGCAGAATGTTACACGAGGAGGGCCTATATATCAGGTTTTATGGGCAATGCTGGCACTGCTGTTGTCACCAAGGACAAAGCAGCTCTGTGGACAGATGGACGTTATTTTCTTCGGGTCTGATGGTGAAAACTTACAATTTCAATTTGCTAAAGGGTCTTAATGAAGTAGCTCTTTAGTTTTTGTAAGTACTTGTGCTCTTTCCTATGCCTGAAACTCTTTGGCTATCTACATTGGTTGCTGTACTGATCGCATGTATCATTCTTATTGGTAGGCCGAGAATCAGCTAAGCTCCAGTTGGATTCTCATGCGGGCTGGTAATCTAGGAGTTCCAACAACTTGCGAATGGCTCAATGACGTTCTGGCTCCTGGATGCAGAATTGGCATTTATCCTGTAAATTTTTTTAGCCTTTCATCGTTTCAAGGACCATATTTTGTCCTTATATATTTTTCTTCAAGTAGATCTGGAAATTTGCCAAATTCATGTGTCCCTCCCTATAAGTAGAGGTCTACAGCCATTATGTGGTACTGGGGTTACGTCATGTACAAAGCCCCTTTTGACATCTCTTTATCTTTAAAGAGTTCTTAATTCGATTAATGGTAGTTGATCATATCTTTCATTATAGTTCTATGATTCATGGTATTGGCTATAAATTCTGCAAGAATATTAGGGTGTCCATAGGAATGTTGACTTTTTGGGTTTACAACCTTACGTATTCGCTGTAATTCTATTGTGCTTTGGCATGAAAGTTTTATCTCATATTTACTGGCTGAAGAACACTAGGAGTGTCATAATTTTCGTACAACACTTACTTTGGTGTTAAAACTTTTTTTCGCTCATTTGAGTGTCACAAGTTTTAAAATAAGTTCACTTGAGTGCCATTTTCGATTTAGCCGCCGGTGGACAATATTTTAATATATTTATTAATTTTTTGGAATTTTTTCGATTTTTTTTTCTTTAGGGTCGGCGAGGGTCACTAAAGAAAAAAAGAAGAAGAAAAAAGGGCAAAAAGAAGAGAGACGAGATGAGGAGAAACGACGTCGTTTTGGACCAATGCACAAAGAGAAACGATGTTGTTTTGGACCAATGCACAAAGAGAAGCCACGTTGAAATTGAAAAATCCACGTTGAAAATCGAAAATTATTAAAAAAATATGGAAAATCATTAAAAAAAAAAAAAAATCCGCGTATGAATTTTGGCTGAAGTGGCACTTAATTGAATGATTTCACTCCGATTTGGCACTTAAGTGAGCGAAAAAAAAAATTTGACATCAAAGTGAGTACTGTACAAAAGTTATGGCATTCTTACTGTTCTTCCCCATATTCACCTTAATTCGGAATTTTGATTGTTTGTCATATCTTTCACCATTTTTAGTCTCTATTCTTTTCATCCTATATGTGCTGGTTTATGCACAAACAAGGACAAATTTGCTTTAGACTTTTTAATCTCATTCTCTGATGCCACCTGTCTTTTGTGGTGTGAAGTGAACAGTTTCCCTTCTCCTCTGATGCTGCGGAGGAATTAAAGGAGGCTATTGCTAAGAAAAATCATGAGCTGGTTCTCCTGTACAATATAAACTTGGTGGATGAAAGAAAGGCCAAAGCCTCCAAATAGTTCGTGATCTAAAATTCGCTGGCTTAGACATGGCATCAACACTCTCTCAATGCTTGTTGGAGTGGCATGGCTATTGAACCTGGTAATTATATGCAACTGAGCAGTCATATCCATCTGATACTTGAAGAGCTTTTCTCATAGTAGTTGAATTTTATCATCTTATGCCTATATTTGGAGTCTTATTGATGTCTAGTACGATTTGTTTCTTTCAATTTTCATCTTTTTCTTCTTCTTGTGACCCTGCATAGTTTGCTGTACCCTGATATATGAAATTCAGCATTGCAGAGAGGAAGTGATGTTCCACATTCTCCAGTTGCGTATGCCTATTTACTTGTGAAGACTGATACAGCTGAGTTATTCGTTGATAGTTCCAAAATCACACCAGAAGTGAAGGATCATTTGAGAAATGCAGGCGTAGAGTTGAGGCCACATGATAAAATTCTGTCTGAAATAGAAAATTGAGGCCATGAGGTTCTATTTCCTTCTCTTTTTTTGCCATTTTATAGAGTGAAAATGATGCTTGCCTATTTCCGTTTGAGTTTGCTGGAGATGTCTGACCTGATTTGAGTGAGACAAAGAAAATATACGTGGTTTGCTAAAAAATTATTTGGCCATCGGATGAGTGATTTCACATCTATTGGCACTCGGGTAATAGCCTTGGTTCATTGTTGAGATTGGTACATGGATTCAAGTCATGTAACAGCTTGTTTGAATTGTGGAACTGAGGCTTGATAAATTTACCCTTGCCATACACAGTGGCCTGATTCACTAGGATGCTCTTTTACTTGGTGCTTTTAGATTCTTACTGTACTTTGGCATCATTGACAGTAGCAATTTATCTCTACAGTTTGTGAAAAAGCTAAAATGTGAAGCTCGCTGATATATTAGGTGCTGCTGTTTTAGGAAGTTTGTTTATTTGAGAAAATGTCTCTATCTATGTCAATATGTTTACTGAGGATCCAGTGATCTTAGTGAAACACATTTGGTCTGCAGGGATGCAGCAGCTCTAGCTCATTTCTGGTCTGGTTAGAAGAAGAAATTACTGAGGCTGCTAAACTTACAGAAGTAGAAGTTGCAGATAAGCTCCTCAAATGCAGGATGGTTTCATTGATACAAAGCTTCGACACAATAAGTGGTACATATTATGTTTCGAAATCTTCAATAACTTTTTGCAGTGATTTTCGTTATGGAATAAATGAAGAATCTCTCTCTCTCTCTCTATCTCTCCTCTGGCGTTGTCCCTGAAAAATGAAGATTCTTATCAATTTCTTTAAAATTCCTTTCGGTGGATTCCCTTTTGATGATTTTGTTGTAATAAGGCAAGAAATATTTGTGCATCGCTTGGGAGAAGTCACTTCTCTGGAGATCTCATCTCTCACCTAAAAAACTATTTCACTTCTGGGGCCAATAGTGCTGTCATACACCACAAACCAGAACCAGGTAGTTGCAGTGTTCTGGATGTTGAGAAACTGTTCCTGCTAGATAGTCGTGCTCAAATTTGTTGATGAAACGATTGATATAACAAAACAGTGCATTTTGGTACTTTTTGTGGTTTAATGTTCCATCCTAGTCTAATGTTTTAGGCAGACCTTTTGTGGTTTCTAGTAATTGTTTGTTTCCCCATTGTTGTTGAAATGTCTAATTTCAGAGCCACATACGCTGGAAAACCAGCTGGGTGTACAAATTTCCTGTAAACTCCACGCCTGCATAAGCGTATGTATTTTATGGCACTTATTCTATGCATCTTAGTAGCTTTTTGGATAAAGAGTTTCAGAGGCGCATTACTACTGAATGGATTGATAATTCTCGAACTGAGCTCTCACCTTGTCATAATTCTGGCTGTTCGCTTCTTGAGATAATATTCATCGTTTCTGGTTCATGCAGTTGCTTTGTACCCTTGCCGTATTACTTGCCTCACATAGAGATTCTGATTCAACTGGAGTTTGTTATCCTTTGTCTATTGACATCGTGGATCCCTGAAATTTTCTGTGGCGAGTCTTGAGATCGTGACTGTATTTTACTCTGCAGAACCTTCTTTCTGTGGTGGGGTTGAACACACCAAATCACTTTGGAGGGGTCGGATATCTGGGGTTTGAGAAACTCACGTTTGTTCCAATTCAGGTGCGCGATGCTTTTTTTCTCCCCTCAACAAGAGATGTGTCACTTGGTGCTTTTGGCTGTTGGTGCTCGTCCTCATTTCGTGAGTTTCTGTGCAGACTGGTGGACTCAGCCTTGCTCTCTTCGACTGAGATTGACTGGCTCAAGGACTACCATGCATAAGTTTGGGAAAAGGTCAGGCTCCACTTCGAGAGCAGATGACTACAAAGAGAGTTCATCCCCCGTTAAGCCCCACCGATTCATTTTAATTTTCTGCTGTCCTCATTCCACAGGTTTCGCTGCTGCAAGACGGTTCTGATCGTCAATGGCTTTGAGACAATAGGCGACCCCTCCCAATTGAGTGATTACCATGAACTTTCTTTCTGTTTTTATTTTTTCTTTTTCTTTTTCACTTTCTAAGAATTTTGGGACTCTGTCCCTCCTCTATTCTGTGGAAATGTGGTTGGTTACAATGTACTGCTACGATGATTTGCTAAATCGGCTTAAAAGCGAACAGGGAGTTGCAGAACCATAAACTCTGAAATTAAAAATTAAACTAACCCATCCACAGAGCCAATTACAGACAGCTGTTCAGTAGCGTGTGCTGCGATAAGTTTCTGCCTCGTAGGCTGAGTAACTTCTCATATGTTACTTAGATTTTCTGATGTTATTCGCAACTAACGCATCAGGAGACCTTCTGAGGAGGTGGATCAGATGTAGAAAGCTCAGCCTACATGTCCGATATTGCCTTAGCAAAGTGGGCTTTGGCTTGAGAGATGTTGAGAGATATCTTTCTTGATCTCACTTGAGAGTTGGTTTTATATCATTCACCAGTTGCAAAGAATATTGGTGGGAAAAAAATAAGCCAAAAGAAAAGTCGTCATTGGTTTTCTATGTTCGCTCAATAAAGAGTGGCATGGAGGAAGTCATCATCGACATTTCAGAAGCGTAAAGAATCGCATGAAGGAAATCATAATCAACATCTCAGAAGCGACACCGGCGAAGATGAGTAAAGAAAGTGGTGATAGCGTCTCTTGCTATCACCCAACTGAATCACCTACAGTCATCGAACAAAACTTACAGTCTAAACTCCTATTTAGGAATAATCCCTCTTAAGTATGCACACCATTAAAACAACTGAGTAAGTTCGACGAAAGTGAAATCCATATTAATTGCCATTTCTTTTTGAAAGTCACGGAGGATCAGTTAACATAATGTTAACCTTCTCCTAAAGTTACTGGGTGAGAGGCAAAGATCATTCCCTTATCAATTTTAAGAGAAACTATAGAGAGGCTCGATTGTATTTCACTTGTAAAATGGATATAAATGAGGAGAGGAAATTCCCTATAGCTCAATTGTATTCCACTCGTAAAATGGATACAAATGAGGAGAAAAGACCCCTATATATATATATATACAAATGTAGCTATAGATCTCTCATTGGTCCGACAATAGAGATTACATTTCCCCATTTGTCCAACTACCCGCATTTATTACGAGAGTATATAATTACTATATCATCCACTTCCAGGAATATTCTCGAATACTCAAGAAAACCCTAGGACTGGGGAGATAGTTGAGGGTTGCTCTTTCATGAATCGGTCATGGTCCTTTCGACGGAAACCCTCTAAATGGTGTCCTTTCCTTGGACCATGACACACGACTGAAAATGCACTCTGCAGCTTTCTTTTGTCAAGAGAAACTCCTATTAATAACATCGTATTAATTGAAAATCTTCTTAGCTTTTCCTCCTAAGAAAAGGAAAGGCATCTAGTTAGCTTCACTCTGTTTCTACCCAGTAGGCAAGGGGCTTACCTGGTAGTTCTGTGCATCTGGGTGGTCTTGATTTTGTGAATTTCTTGTAAGAGGAGGTTAGGAAAGGTTTATAGGTGTCAAGCCTTGTTCTCTGATGTTCCAGTTTGTCGAAAAGAAGAGTTTTTCAGTAGCTTAATTAGCCGTGGATCAATAGATGGGCTATACTCCCGCAGTGCATACATAGGTTAGACTCTTGCAATGCATAAATTCATTAGCTATGATTTGCACTAGAAGCTTGGTGTCATACCGCATCAAATTTCGTTTAGAACTTAAATTGTGTAGTTCTTGAAAGCTTTAGAAAAGACTGCCCTCTCATGGGATGTAAAAAGGGCATAAAATTTGAGACCTTCCAAAAGACCATACACTAACAAGTTGTTTGCTGATTTTATTTCTTTGACGTGGAGCAGAGCATGCCGATGGAGTTGCTACAATTAATTTCCTTGAGAAGGCCCTGCTAGAGATTATGATTGGTGCCATCAGAATCATGAGTATTCCAATCATCACTAACCTTGAAACCATTGTGTGCGTTTACATAGTACTTGTAATTGTCGGGCAGTTAGTAACCTCACGATGGGAAGGCAAGATATGGATCCAATATTCCGACTTACGCCTGCTCGCATTCCTATTGTTCTCGGATGTATCAGGTGTTGTTTGTTGATGTACATTTTGCTTCATGCCATGCGTTGGCCGATTTTCATTCTTCGCATCCTTGAGTCGATGAACCTCTTCATCGCGAATTGGAGAATTATGAACGTTTTCGGTTATCCCATTTTTGTGGTTTGCTCTTTGTGCAACGTGCTTATGTTGGCCGGGACACCAACGTTGTATTGTACTATTATTACCTTAGGCACACGAACCTTGTGTTGTACAATTATTACCTCGAACATCTTATATATTATAAAGCATACAATGTGATGTGATGAAGATAATGGTACTACTTAATTAAGATGCCCATGCAATATAATAAAGTTGGAGACACAGGATTTTTTTTTCTTTGGATAGAGAGAAATAGGGTATTAATTTATAAAATTTGACGCATAATTCTTATTCACTAATCTTCCAATCTATGCAGTTTGTGATCCGATCCTCACATCCGACCTTAGCAATATTCTAGACATCATCTTAACATGAACTTGTAATGACAATTTTGATCCACTGAGCTTGGCATAAAGGAAACATGTAATATGTCAGAGAGGGAAGTAACCGACCACAAATTCTAACGAAAAAATTACCCATTTTAGAATGAAGATGAGTTACATTTGGAAAGGGAGATGCATGACTTTTGTATGTTGAGGCATATATGGAAAAAAAATGAAAAGTGAGACAATAATTTTGCTTCAATCTAGGTCAATCTAAGTATAGATATATATACAGACCAAAAGAAAAGTATGAACATATATACAGATAGATGTTGGCCCAGGAATTTTTTGTTTCTGGTCTTTATGTGTTAAAGGGTTGGAGACAGAGATTTCCTGGGAGATGGGCCTGATCCTTTGAGATGAAGAGTCAAATGGGGACACTCGAAAGCCCAAAGTGAATCCCAAGAAATTGTGTTTCCTTGCACCTAGTCTTGTTTGATCGCGAGCAACTCAAAGATAGGGGAGTGTCGGAACACCAAGTTGTACCCCCCAACATTCGTTCTCTATTCTTTTCTTTTTCTTGGGTGTTAACATATCCAGGTTTTATTCCGTGCATCTATTCCCCCTCTGGCCAAAGCAAAAAATAAAAAATAAAAAATAATAACAATATCCCTATTTCTCTTATTTCATTAAATTGCAACAGAATCTTAACTAAGTAGTACCATCCTCTTCATCATCATAAAATATTTCTGCAAATGTTATGTAAAAAGTGTTTAAGATAATAATAGTACAATACGAGACTCATGTCTGAGCTAGCATCGGCAAGATGCACATCAAAACCAACTTCTAAAATAGCACACCACAACATTAGGAAAACAGAAAAATGTTACCATTTTCTAATTAATCCTCGGATTGCAATTCGAATGGGATCATCAACATCAAGACACAGAAGGCATGTCACCAAGCAGAATGTATATAAGCAAACTGCTTGTCACACATCCAAGAGCAAAAGAGATGACGGCATACGCAAGTCGGAGCCTTAGGCCAATATCTTGTCGTCCTATAGCGAAAATTAATTTCTGCCGGATGTTTTTGACCAATGTGTAGATAAGCATGATGGGTGCACGAGTACAGTTGGGTGGACCTGTATAGCTATATATGTCCCTCATGGCTTGCAATAAGGTCTCCTCCATGGAATCAAGATGTTCGTTAAATATTGCAGCAATTTGAATTCCAAGCTCTGCTCCATATCTTCGAATTAAAATCAACAAGTTACATGTTAGAATATAGTCTTCTGCAAAAACTTAAGTTGGGAGCTCTTTCTACATCATACAAGACAATAGTTTTTCCAGTGGCTATCAAAATATGATCCTACAATAAACGTCTAGCGATTCCCAAGGCCTCTTAACTAATATACTCATATAAACATGATAAGAACTCCCAAATTAAGTTCAAAAGGAAATTTGATTCGTGGTAAAATGTCCTTGTGCAAATCATAGGTAATGACTCTATGCATTGCAGGAGTCCAACCTATGTACGCATTGCAAGATTGTAACCCATCTATTGATCCACGACTAATTAAGCTAATGAAAACTCTTCTTTTGGACAATTTGTAACATCAACAAGGGGATGCCTCCTTAAAACCTACAAACCTTTCCCAACCCACTCCGGCAACACTTACGCACAAAACAAAATCACCCAGACGCACAAAACAAAAGTCCCCATGCTTCCCGGGTAGAAACAGAGTAAAGCTAATTGCAGGTCTTATCTTTTCTTAGGAGGAAAAGCTAACAAGAATTTACATTGTTTTTAATATGAGTTTCTTCGGACAAGAGAAAGAAACAGAGAGTATATATAGTGGTGTCTCTTCATCAAGATACAAAATTTTCTCACCGAGTAACTAAAATAAGGTCGCATTCTTTCCAACTAAGTGATTTTCAAAAAGAAACGACGGTTATTATGATATTTCACTCTCTTCAGACAAACGCTGTCATTTGGGATTATTGCCGGTATGAATCCCACTATATTTAATCACAAAATGAATATGACGAATGTTAATCAATTTGCACAAAAAATTGTCGATGAGTACAATTTTACTATATTGAATATGCTCTGTTAGGAGTATGGCTCAGTATTCTCTGTTCTGAAAGTTGAAGTCATTATGAACATCGAGAATAAAAACCTAGATCAATTAGCAAAAGAGTAGAAGACAAAATCTGGATGTTACGAATTCAGCAAATGCACAAAAGAAACCATTTTATATCCATTAAATGCGCCCCTAATTACATGCTCTGTCTGAGAATGGGTTATTTATGAACATAGATAACAAAAACCTAAATCAACAACAAAAGGATAAAAAAGAATATTGGAAAAAAAGCTGGTGGCACAAAGTTAAGCTGATTTACGTAGAGTGCAGGTTGTTTCCCAATAAACCGGCATTCAAGTAATGGAATATGTGCAGTGGACATGATCAAAGATGGAAGACTATCAAGTTTTTGGCATGATTTTACTCGCAATCCTCCAACTTACTGATGGAGTGCTGGGCTACAATGTTATAGACATGTTTGAGGTCGATGAAGCTTACCTCCGGTCACCATGATCACCTGGATCGTTCTCCATCAAGCTTCCCTCTTTGCCTCGCTTAGTCTCCTCCCATGTTGCCTGAGTGTATAGACTAGCCGCCCGGGAGAGGCAGATGAAATACAATGGGAGAAATACCCATTTGCCCAACTTATTTGGCCTACTTTATTAATATTGCACAGAATGGATTGGATTAATGGGTAATTTAACTGTTGACGTAGAACTAATGTCAATTCGTACTATTTATGATGTTGATATGTTAAAAGGCCAAAAAGCTTCAAAACGCTTTTTTGCCTTTTAACATATCAACATCATAAATAGTACGAATTGACCTTAGTTTTACTGATGATGTATGCCCAATGGGTTGGGTATATGGGTAACGTCTCCATTTAGGTCCACAAGCAAGTCTACACACAAAAACGGAGAATCCCAGAAAAGCAAGATAGAATAATTTAGGCTTAGTATAACTATAAACATATCTAGATGGATATCGATTATTAAGATTTTTGATTTCATATGCAAGAAAAAGGTTGGGGAGTGAGAGATTTCTCGGGACATGGGTGTGATCCATTGAGATTCAGGGAAGGAAGTCGCCCCAAGTTCCCGGCAATGATCTTTTTTTTTTAATTTTTTTTTAAATGTTTAGCGGAGAAAACGATTTAAGCTTAAGCGAAGCCCAACTATTTCTCCATTTTCTTTGTTCAATTTTATGTGTAGTTGAGATGAAAGTGTCAGATGCCGACCTTCAAAAGCCCAAAGCAAATTAGAAGAAACTCCATGTCTTATTTGATCACAAGAAAGTCATAGATGGGTGTGTTGGAACTCCAATTCCTACTCCCAAATTTTGCTCTCTCTCTCTCTCTCTCTCTAATATATCCAGCTTTTTATTCTCGATGCTCCTAGTGACTTTAAGCCTCCCGGAGCAGACGATGTACTCAAAAGCGTATTTAGTGGCAGTAAATTTATTGAAAAGTAAGAAAATCTTATGGTTTTCAATGCACCGATTACTTTTGTATTTTATAGAATTATTATCTTGAAAGAAGTAATCACTCGAATATAATTATATCAAATAAGCAATTGGAGCTTTCATTGGTTTCATGGTTTACAAAAATAAAATTCATAATTATATAATGGAAGTTCAAACTAGCGGTTTTAAATTATATACTTATCATCAAATTCCATGGAATACCTTAGGATCATGCGAAAACATAGATTAAGAAAAATACAAAAAATTGTTATAGGTTCTAGGTTTTAGTTTACATTTTATGGGTTCTAAGTTCCAGGTTCTAGATTCTAAAATTTGGGAAATCTATTTCGACGAGTAGATTCTAGGTTCTAGGTTATAGGTTCCAAGTGTAACCTAGAACCTAGAACATAGCCGTCAAAACAGGTTCCTTATATTTTTAAACACAAAACATACCCTACATATCTTGAAACTTAGAACTTACAGATTTCCACATGTGTAGTTCTCATGTTCCATGTTCTACCTTGGAGCCATGCTCACCCTTACACAAGATACTCTCATAGGTCATGAGTGTCGCGAAGTATTTCAGCAGTTGATATATGCCTCATCTACATTATTTCATAAGTATTTCTTTTTAACTGACGGTACAGATTTTTATGAGGTGGTCGCTGAAAAATTGGCGGGATTGGAAGAAGACGAGATTTGGTCTTTGGATCGGGGAATTAATGATATAACACAATAATTATCATTTTTGGCCCCAAATTAACGATTATATATAACTGTCATTTCTCCAAGGGAGTATAGATTCAACATAAGATAGCATGAAATACTAACGGAATTTTTATTATAAAGACAATATATTCATAATATGTATAATCAAATTAGTGATACCTTTTATAATATAGTTGTTTCATAATAACATCATTTTTGAATTTTATCATATTATAATAGGGGATAATTGTCCAAAAAAATCCTAAACTTAATGGCACTTTCCCCAATTTAGTTCTAAACTTTTTAATTTTGCCAATTGATTCTTAGAACTTTTTATTTTATGCAAATTAAGTCCATTTGACCAATTTTAACTGTAAATTGTTAACGTGGATGTTGGTTGTGCCACATAAACAAATTTTTTACTAGCAATCCTCAGGAAAAGTGTCAAAAAAGTTCTAAACATTTTGCATTTGCGCCAATTTAGTCATAAACCTTTTATTGGTATCAATTTAGTTCTAAACCTTTTGACTTGGTGCCAATTTAGTCATAAATATTTTATTGGTGCTAATTTAGTCATAAACTTTTTGACTTGGTACCAATATAATCCTAAAAATTTTAATCTAGTGTCAATTTGGTCATTCTAGCTAATTTTAGCTAGATTCTGTTGATATGGATGTCGGATGGCTGATGTGGCACGACTGGCGCTAATGTATACAACTTTAATAATATTTTAATATTTTTCAAATTATTTATTTTCTTTCCTTTTTCCTTTTATTTTTCCCCTTTTCTCCTCCTTTGTCCAGTTGGTTGCTAGCTTGATCACACTAGCCTCTGGCATGCCTAGGGTGGCCTTGCCCCAGGCAGGCAAGGCTCCCCCTTGCCAGACCCTTGCTGGCCTTGGGTGAGGCCCAATCTTGCTAGAATTGGGGAGCTTAAGCCTTGGCTGCCCAGTGCGAGGTAGCCCTAGGCATGTCGAAGGCCCGACCACACTAGATGCAGCGAGGTCGAGCCTCGCCTAGCCACTGGCGAGGCTTGAGTCGTCGCACGACCTTGTGGCCTTTGGCGATGGCTTGAGCCCTCACTAGTGGCTAGCAAGGTGTGCCGAAGGTTGGCAAGGTTGACCTCAACCTCTTTGGCCCTCATCTTTGGTCGGTTGAAGGAAGGAGGGATCGGTTGGAGAAAATAATAGGGAAAAAGAAAAGAAAAAAAGAAAAAGAAAATAAAAGGAAAAAGGAAAAAGGAAAGAAAATAAATAAATAAATCGAAAATATTAAAATATTATTAAAATTTATTTATATCAGTGCCGATCGTGTCACGTTAGCCGTCTGACATCTATGTTGGTAAAATTTGGCTAAAATTAGCTAGAGTGACCAAATTTATACTATGTTAAAAGTTTTAGAACTAAATTGTCACCAAATCAAAATGTTTACTATTAAATTGACATCAATAAGATGCTTAATGCCCCTTTGTTGAGCTAAATTGGTTTTATCAATGTAAAAGGTTTATGACTTTTTTAACATGTTTCCCAGCATTCCTCCAATTTACTGATGGATCTACCTTAGTCAAGATATGTTTGAGGTGGACGAAGCTTACCTCCGGCCACCGTGATCGGCTTGATTGTTGGTCTCCATTAACCTTCCCACTTTGCCTCGCTAAGTCTCTTCTTCCTTTCTTGCCGGAATGTATAGACTAGCCGCCTGGGAGAAACAGAAACACAATGGGAAAATTACTCATTAACCCAAGCCATTGAGCCCACTTTATTAATAGTATACAGAATGGGTTGGGTGAACGGGAATTTTAACATTGTCGTCCCATGATGTTGGTGTTGGATTTTAGCGGGTGACTTTAGCGTCCCGAAATCCAACACGAACCCACTAAAAGCCAACACCAACACACCCCGAGCACATTCTGGGACGACAATGTCGAATTACCCATTAACCCAACCCATTCTGAGTAACATTAATAAAGTAGGCCGAATAAGTTGGGTACGTGGGTCTTTTTTCCCATTGTCGTCCCCAAGAAACTCCGCCCACAAAACGGAGGATCCCAGAAAAGCGAAAGAGAGATACAAGGAATACACAATAACAACCCATTCATGCGTAGTATGCTGGCAGGGACGAGCTGGTCTGTTTTCACGTTGAGTGTATCAATGTAATGATGTTAACTGATTAGGATTTAATTAACAAAAAAAGGGAAATTATTTACAAGGAATACAACAATAATTAAGCCAAAGAAGAAGTCAGCCGGGGTGGCCCCACTGACGATTTATTCAAGGGAGGTACCGCCCTCCATCATCATCTCTGCTAATGCAGATTCGCCTTTTGACTACGTGTATCATACAAATAAAGTTTATTCAAGGAGTTCGACCAAAACAAAAAAAGTAATATGAGTTATTCTTACCAAAAGGAAAAAATAAAAGACTTAGCCAGAAAAAGAAAGAAAGAGTTTCTCTTAAGAGGAGAAAGCAACAAAATCAATGTGCAGTCTCTTGGTGCATGGGATGGTGGCTAATGAAAGTGCAGTTCTTCATGCGTTTTGTAGAGGCTTCTTGACATTTCTTCTTACTTTGAGATTTTCAAAAAGACTTGATAGGAAATGTGAATTTGTTTCTTGAGAAATGAATGATCTAAAATATATATTTTTAAAAATGATCACTTATATCGCTTATTAAAATAAATGAATGAAAAAAAATTCATCATGTACAAAAATGTTTAGATATAAATTATTGTTGATAATGAAAACTTTTCCATTGACTTACTATTTCAAGTAATTGAAGGTCTCTTTATTTCGTAGAAAATGGATGATTTGGACAATATTTCCTTAAAAATGATTGCTTGAATTGCTTAAAATAATTGTTTAATGGAAATTTTTTTGATAATCAACAATAATTTATATCTACACATTTTCGTGAATGATGAAATTTTTTCATTTATTTATTTTTATAAGTGAAATAAGCGGTCATGTTTAGGAAATATTTTCCAAATTATTCATTTTTCACAAAACAAACGGAGTTTAAATGTAATTATATTTTCTTAGACATGTAAGCATTTGCAAAGGTATTAAAACTTATGGAGAGGGATTACTCTTGCCATGAGTTTTATGTAAAATGATTTACCAAATTGATATCATTAAAATTTTCCAAGATAATTAACAAAAGAGGATGAAGATCATCTAATTCCAGGTGCATCCATTGGTATCTCAATCAACTCTCAACTGTCGATGCGCGTAAATAAAGCATGCATTGACGGTTGAGATAGAGACACTCACGAAGGTGGAAGTATCTTGTAGGATAAAAATTCACGTCTAAAAAGAAACAAAGGATTAATGACTATTAGCAATGATCTTACCTTTTGATGGGTCTACAATAGTCGAATACGCCCCTAAGTGCATTTATCTGCTCTGACTGTCTCTGTCGTAAAAGCCTCGTGCATAGAAATCTGGATATATTAACAAGAAGAAAACACGGACAGAGAACAAATCTTGTGTGCGCAAATGGGTGCTGGCCGCAAGTTAGCAGACACACCAAACTTGGGGAATCGGGGTCGTTATACAGACAAAACCATAATACAGAGACCGGGCAAGAGCTCAGCTGGGTCTTTTGGTGCTCTGAAGCGCTTCGTTCATATCACAGCAATCGCCAAAGATTGAAGAAACCTCACTTTCAGGAAGAAAGGGAGAGATTGCGCCGAGGGTTGAAGAAACCTCAGTTTCAAGAAGAAAGGGAGAGACAAGGGAAAGTCGGAAAGTTGATGGAGAACAATAATCCAGCCGATCACGATGGTCGGAGGTAAGCCTCATCGACTTTAAATATATCTTAAGCACTGTAGTCCCGCTCCGTCAGTGAGTTGAAGGATCCCGAGGAAACTCATGTCAAAATCTCGATATTCTTTCCTCTCCCCATCTGCGATCATGTCACGCTGTATTCCATTGAGTGAATCCCATTTTATAGCGAAAATTCCACGCTGGGACGTTGGCGTCCGTGGTGAGTCAGGTTCTGGTCTTTCCGTCTGCGTCGGGCTTGTGACCCAGCGAGGGCACTTTTATGCCGTCGTCGTCGCCCTCTTGGAGGAAGCAATGGATGAGTTTGGAGAAGCTCGGAGCTAACCTCTTCATTAGCTTCTCGAATAGATATTGGTTTGGCTTGGTTGAGGATCCGCAGGAATGTTGCTCCGTTGTCAGCAGACGAGCTCGAAGGGGGTGCAGTCCTCTCTGTCATGCTCCCTGCCACTGCTGACGTAGCTGAGCTGGTGCCGTTCAGCACTGAAAAGGAGCCGAGCCTGGGCTCGCTTGTCAAGTGGGTCGGTGACCTTCTCCCGAGAGAAGCTCTTCATTAGCTTCTAAAAATGCTCCAGGTTTGGCTTGGTTGAGGATTCTCAGGAAAGTCCTGCAGTCGCCTTTCGAGGAAGTACTGGACGAACACTGAGAGGCACAGAGTGCAGTCCTCTAAGTCACGCTAGCTGCCACTGCCGACGTAGCTGAACTGGTGGCGGTCAGCGCCACGAGGAGCTGAGTCCTGGCTTGCTTGCCATGTGGCTCGGTGACCTTCGCCCAAGAGAAGCTCTTCATTAGCTTCTCAAAATGCTTTCGGTTTGGCTTGGCTGAGGATCCGGAGGAAACTCATGTCAAAATCTTGATATTCTTTTCTGTTTCTACCTTTGAGAAAAGTGAAATTTCATAAAAACTGTCATTTCTTTGGAAAGAAGGTGATTAGTTACCGGGTAGGAGAATTCTGTCACATTGATGAAGAGACCCGACTGTAGATATACTGTGTTTCTTCTTTTGTCGAAAGAAAATCATATCAAGAACAATGTATTAAGCGAAAGTCTCATTAGCTTTTCCTCCTAAGAAAAGAAAAGACCAGTAATTAGTTTTACTCTGTTTCTACCTGATAAGCAGGGACTTACGTAGTAGTTTTGTGCATCTGGGTGGTTTTGTTTTGTGAACAAATGTTGTAAGAGAAGGTTAGGAAAGGTTTGTAAGTGTTAAGGAGGTTTCCACGAGTTCTCTGATATTACATTTTGTTTGAAGGAGGAGATTCATTAGCCTAATTAACTCTGCTTTAGAAGGGTTATGCTCCTGCAGTGCATACTTGTTAGCTATGATTTGCACCAGAAGCTTCGAGTCATGCCGCGCATTAATTTCTTTTTGAGCTTAAATCGGTAGTTCTGAAAGCTTTTAGAAAAATCGTTATCTTATATGATGCAGAAAGAGCTAAACACTTGAGCTTTTCCAAAAAAATTGTAAACTAACAAGTATTTTGCTGATTTTATTTCCAAGACGCAGCAGAGCATGCATGTCAAATTGCTACAAGTCATTTCCTGGAGAAGATCTTGTTGGAGATTTTGATTGATGCCATCGGAATCATAGGTAGTCCAGCCATCATTAACCTTGAAGCCATCGTGTGTATCTACACAATGCTCATAATTGTTGAGTGGTTATTAATCTTCAAGATGGGAAGGCAAGATATGGATTCAAGGTTGTGACTTATGTTCACTCGCATTGCTGTTGTTCTCAAATGTGTTAGATGCTATCTGTTTATGTACATTCAGCTTTGTATCATGCCTTGGCTGATTTTCGTTCTCTGCAAGTCCTTGAGTTGATGAATCCATAAGCATTCATCATGAGTTAGAAAAAGGGGACAATTTTCAGTTTTCCTAATGCTGCTATTTGCTCTTCGGGAAGTTGGTATTGATGTGCATTGTGTTATGTTGGCTGGGATAAAACCTCGTGCTGTACTATTATTACCTCTGGGACATGAACCTTATGTAATATTATTATTATGTTGAATGACTTCAAGGTCACAAAGCATTTTTTTTCCTTTAACCGTAGCGAAATAGGGGAATTGATACATAAAATTTGAGAAAGAATCACATTATCCTCATTCACTAATCTTCCATCAATGAGTTGCAATTTAAACGTGATCCATAACCCATATCCTCATATCCAACCTTAGTAATATTCTAGATAGACACTATCCAACATGACCTTCTGAGTCACAAATGAAAACCACTAAACCTGGCTTAAAGGAAGCATGTAACACGTGAGAGAGGGAAGTAACTAGGCCCCAAATTATTCAACAAAAGATCTATCCATTTGAGAAGAAACCGGTATCGCGTTAGGAAAGGGAGATGCACTACCTTTCATATGTTGACAGATATTTAGGCAAAATTGAAAAGTGAGGCGCAGTGATTCCGGTTCAATAAAAGAATAGACAAATATCAATAGAAGTCGAAGACTAAGAAATTTTTGTTTTTGGTGTTTATGTGCTCAAGGGGTTGGGAGTAAGAGATTTCCTGGGAGATGGGCCTCATCCATTAAGATGAAGAGTCAAATGGGGACAAAAAAGACCAAAGCTAATCACAAGAAATTCCATCTGCTTGCACCTTGTCTTGTTTGATCGCGAGCAGCTCAGAGATGGGGAGTGTTGGAACACCAAGTTGTAGCCCCAAGATTTGTTCTCTATTCTTTTTTTCTTTTTTTCCTTTTGGTTAATATATCCTTGTTCTTATTCTTTGAATCATTTCCCTTCTTTCTCTTAGGCAAAGAAAAAAATAAAAAATCCTTGTTTCTCCAATTTCATTGAATTGCATCAACATCTTAATTAAGTAGTATCATCATCTTCATCAACATCATATATTTTTGCAATGTTATGTAAAAATGTTTAAGATAATAATACTACAACACGAGATTCATGTCCGAGCCAGCATTAGCAAGACATGCCTCAAGACCAACTTTGCAAAGAGTACACAACAACATTGGGAAAGCTGAAAACCATCACCATTCTCCAGTTAATCTTTAGGTTCCAATTCAAATTGGATTATCAATATCAAGACACAGGGAATGAGAATCAGCTAAGGCATTTCACCAAGCAGAATGTAAATCAATATGTAAATCAATAGATAGCACGCAACACACCAGAGAGCAACAAAGATGAGAGCGTAGACAAATCGGAACCTTAGGTAGATTTTGACAAATTGGGCATGCGAAAGGAAAGCTAACGGTTGAACATGAATATTAGAATCCTAACTTGATATCTACAAGCAAGAGGGTGATATTTTTTGTACGGATCGATATTACTTCCATTCCAGGCTCAAATCAGCACAAACAGTGCTAAGTGCCAGACATGAGTTCAAAACTTGGCACTTCTTTTGTTATTTGGTAATTAAATGCGATGGAAAAAAAAAAAGGCCATGAAAAATATGGTCATACGAGAGTTATGCAAGCGAATGCAATCGTGCTTTCGCCTATTGAGTGTTGCAAAACTCCACACAACACAATCAAAATAACTAGAAAACTAGGAAAGCATTATCAAGACTAAGTAGCAGCACCTATGGAAGGTTAACCATACGCTTTTCCCAATGGCGTAATCATTCGGCATTTTCCGCGATCAGCACTAATAGATTTGCTGGCTATAGCTGTGACTTACCTTAATCTTAGGATGTAATGATTTTGAGTCACCCTATCAACAGCATTAGATTCTTTCAATTACTTTAGTTTTATGCACATCAAGATTCTAATCATCGTCAATAGGGCCAATCACAACCTAGGTTAACAAATTCTCTGCCTCGGCTCCACCGCCAAAAGCTTCATGGACCAGCAACCGGTCCAAGGACTCAGAATTTCTCAATCGGATACTGTAACGACCGAAATGAGCCAAATACCTGACACAACATGGTATCTGGTCCAAGCATCGCTCATCAGGGCACGAATAAGCAACCACTTTGCTTTTCACTCGATGGATGAAGCTGAGGAACGATCGACAAGGATTTCAATGGCGCCCGCAAACATTTTGACCGGAGCTGTGGGCAAGAGAGAAGGAGAAGGAGAAGAAGAAATGTTGGAAGAAATTGATTGACCGGGGAAGGAGAAGCTTGGATAGAGAGGTCGTTTCCGACGGGGGAGAGGCAAGTGTTGGGGCGAGGGCAGTTCTTCAAGGCGTTGCCGCTCAGGGTGAACTCCATTTTTTGAGTTACTTTGCTTTGCACTCTGCACTGACGCTACATTGCATTTTTTTTTTGTTTCACTAGTATAACTGGCAATTTTTTTTTATAAAATTATCCAATTACACCATTTTTCAATAATACTTTCATTTTTTGCAAGCTCACTATTTAATATATATAAAACGAACGTTATTATACTCATAATAAAATTTTGAGTTTTAAGTAATATGATATATATTGATCAATTAATGGGGTAAATATTAACAGTCATTTTCTTGTCGAAGAGAGGATTATATCGTGTAATACTTATACTTATGCTGCTAGAGCTTTAGTTCTTCATTTTGAATCCATTGTTTCGGCATTTCATCTTCTTCTCTGACTCTCCACGAAGGCAACGTCGGAAGGCTAATGGAGAACAACAATCCAGCTGATCACGGTGGCTCGAGGTAAGCCTTAGCCACCTTAAATTTATCTTAAGCTCCATACTCCTCCGTTCCAAACTCATCAAAATCTTGTGTTCTTCCTTGTTCCTAATGCACCTTTTCCATGGCGAAAAAACCTGCACTCTAGGTAAATCAGGTGACTCGTTCATGAAATATTGAACTAGAACTGTTCAACTTACGAGCCCATGGGGAGTTGCCTGTAGAAAATGACCTGTTTCTTGCACTAGATTGTGAGAATTGGATTGGAGCACCAATTTGTACCACCCAGAATTTTTTGTCCTCTATACGTTTTTTCTTTTGTTGATTGAGCCAGGCTTTTGTTCTCGATATTCATAATGACAGACTCTTGAAGAGAAAAATAACGGGCTCTACTCAGAACGGCGCATTTAGGGGCATATCTGGTAGATGTAAAATCACTTGTTCCTTGCATTTCCTGGGCTGGGGTAGTTTGTCTGGGAAAAGCGAAATGCCATAACAACTGCCATATCTTTGGAAAAATGGGAACCTTCTCCTCAAGTTACTGGATGGGAGAATTCTGTCATATTGATGAAGGGACACGATTGTGTATACACTCTCTTTCATCTCTCAAGAGAAACTCATATCAAGAACAGCGTATTAAGTGAAAGTCTCATTAGTTTTTCCTCTTAAAAAAAGATGAGACCTGCAATTTGCATTACTCTGTTTCTACCCGGTAAGTATGGGGCCTTACCTAGTAGTTTCGTGCCGTTTGGGTGGTTTTGTTTGTGAATAAGTGTTGTTAGACGGGGTTGGGAAAGGTTTGTAAGTGCTAAGGTGGTATCCCTTTAGTACTCTTATGTGTCCAAAAGAAGAGTTTTCACTAGCTTAATTAGCCGTGGATTAGCAGATAAATTACACTCCTGCAGCACATACCCATGAGCTATGATTTGCACCAGAAGCCTGGTGTCAAGTCGCGCATTAATTTCCTTTTGAACTTAAATTGGTAGTTTTGAAATCATTTGGAAAGACTGTCATCTTGTAGAAAGAGCTCAACAAGTGAGCTTTTCAAAAGACTATACACTAACAAGGATTTTGTTGATTTTATTTCCAAGACATGGAGCAGAGAATGCAGATTGGATTGCTACAGTTCATTTTCTGAGAAGATCCTTGCTAAAGATCCTGAATGGTGCCATTGGAATCACAAGTATTCCAACCATCACTAACCTTGAAACCATCGTATGTATCTACACAATGCTCACAATCATGGGGCAATTATTAATCCTCAAAATGGGAAGGTAAGATATGGACCCAAGGTTCCGACTTACATTTTCTCACATCATTATTGTTTTAGGATATGTCAAGTGCAATCTATTGATGTACATTCCACTTTGTGTCATGCCTTGGCCGATTTTCGTTCTTCATGTCCTTGAGTTGCTAAACCCATAAGAATTCATTGTGAATTAGAGAATTGTGACAGTTTTCAGTTTTCTAAATATTATTATTTGCTCTTTGGGAAGTTGGTATTGATGTGCATTGTGCCAACGTTGGCCGGCACACAAACCTTGTGTTGTACTATCATGACCTTGAACATCTTATGTATTAGAAAGCATAATATGTGATGTGATAAAGATGATGGTACTATGTGAGTAAGATCCTAGTGCTATACAGTGAAGTTGGAGACACGGGATTTTTTTCTTTTTGGCTAGAGAGAATTAGGGGAATTGATTCATAAATTTGAGAAAGAATCACATTATATTCATTCACTAATCTTCCGATACACAACTTGCAATTTAGGCATAGTTCATAACTTGATCCTCATATTCAACCTTAGCAATATTCTAGACACTATCTTGACGTGAACTTCGAGTCACAAATGACAACCATGAAGCTTGGTATAAGGAAGCATGCAATATGTGAGAGAGGGAAGTATCCGGCCACAAATTCTTCAACGGAAGATTTAGCCATTTGAGAACAAAGCGGAATCGCATTAGGAAAGGGAGATGCATGACCATTTATATGTTGAGACATATGTGGAAGAAATAGAAAGGCGAGAGAATAATTTTGCTTCAATATAAGTAAAGATAGGGCTTGAGTCCTCGGCACTCGAGCCCGAGGCTTTAGGGCTAGTGCTTGAGTGCTCGATGCCCAATCCATATTTCATCAAGGCAAGACCTAGGTCCATCAAGGTCCAAACCTGAGACCTCAATGCTTGTGCCCTTAATTTCGATGCTTGGGCCGGGACCATTGAGTCCGAGGGTGGAACACTCTTGGGTCCTAGGCTTGAATATTAGGGATTTGGGCATGTACACTAAGATCCAAAACCCAAGCTTTGTGGACCTTGACCCACTCGATGGGCCCAAGCCCGAGTGCTAGAGGTCTAGGCACGAGTATTGGTGTCCTTGCCCATCCTCAATGGGCCCAAGCCTACGAATCAGGGATCCGCGTATAGGCTTCGAGGTCCCAGGCCCTGCCTTGATTGATTGAGGCTAAGGTGATAGGGACTTGAAATCTCAAGTTTGGGCTCCATAGACTTTGGCCATGCCTCAATGGACTTGTCCACAATCACTTTTCTCAAGTCCACAGAGGCCATATCTAGGACCTTGTGCTCATGCTCGGGTTTTTGCTTGCATGTGCTCAAATCACTAGCATTTGAATAATGCATGTTCATTAGGCAAATAAAAGTAGGTTTTCATTTCCAAACAATGAATATAATTTCTAGTTTATTTTCCGATATTGGCCAAGCATTGAAAATATAGTGATTCTCTAGAAAACTATTTCTGAAAATATTTTCTAGAAATATTAAATTTTTCGTGAAACAATAGTGTAAATTACCTAATTAATAAAATTAAACTCTTTGAATATGAACATGAAATAATAATAATAATAATAATAATAATAATAATAATAATAATAATAATAATAATAATAATAATAATAATAATAATAATAATAATAATAATAATAATAATAATAATAATAATAATAATAATAATAATAATAATAATAATAATAATAATAATAATAATAATAATAATAATAATAATAATAATAATAATAATAATAATAATAATAATAATAATAATAATAATAATAATAATAATAATAATAATAATAATAATAATAATAATAATAATAATAATAATAATAATAATAATAATAATAATAATAATAATAATAATAATAATAATAATAATAATAATAATAATAATAATAATAATAATAATAATAATAATAATAATAATAATAATAATAATAATAATAATAATAATAATAATAATAATAATAATAATAATAATAATAATAATAATAATAATAATAATAATAATAATAATAATAAAGAGGATGGAGATTCTCTACCTCGAAGGTGCTACTAGCATTTCAACCAATTCTCGACAGTTGACCCAGGTAAATGAGGTATGTATCAATGGTTGAGATATGTGGAGACATTTTATGATGCGCGGGAGTATCATTTGGGATAAATAATTCACAAACAAAAAAAGACAAAGTTAAATGTGTATTAGCAGTAAGTCTTACTTTTTAATGGGTCTTCACAATCACCGAACGTCCGTAAGTACATTGTCTGCACCGAGAGTCCCAGTCATTTAGGACCATCGCGAATAATAATCTGGATATATTAACTGAAAGAGGATAGAGGACAAAAATATAGGCGGAGCTGGCTGCTGATATCTTCACCTCAAGTCAAGGAAAAAGTTGAACGAAGGACGATGGATCGTGGGTTCGATGATTTCTTTTATTTTCTTAGAAGTGCCTGGCACCTGGGCACTTTAGCATTCTGCATCCACGCAATACGCGCGGACGTTAAGAACTTAAAAACTAAAATCTGGATATATTAACCACAAGAAAAGAAGATCAGAGAACAAAACTCGGGGGCGAACTTGGGTGGCTTTCGCCCTTTTCGTTTTCTCTGGCCAGATGCCGCGGACTCTTCTTACTAAAAGTGAACTTGGGCTGCTGATGAGTCGGATGAGGTACGCAACACAGGAAAGCGCCGGCAGCTCGCAAGAAGGACTTCGCGTGAGGAGCTCAGAGCTCTGTGCAATCGCCAACGCACTTGAAGAAACCTCGTTCTCGGGAAGGAAGGGGCAGGCTAGGCAAAGTTGGAAGGTTAATGGAGAACAATAATAATCCAGCTGATCACGGTGGTTGGAGGTGAGCTTCGGCAACCTTAAATATATCTTGAGCCCTGTAACCCGGCTCCCTCGGTAAGTTGGAGGATACCGGGCAAACTCAAGCCAGATTCCTGATATTCTTTCCCGTTCCTGCCTCTGATCACTTCACACAGTACATTCCACTGCACAAATGGTGTTTCATGGTGAAAGGAAGCTGCACTCTATGTAAATCAGGTGAAGTCGTAGTGGAACTCTGAACTTGTCTTCCACTTGCCTGCAGAAAATGGCCTGTCTCTTGAAGTAGATAGTGAGAGTCGGATTGGAATACCGATTTGTTACCATTCAGATTTGCTCCTCTGTTCCTTTTCTCTTTTTATTGATTGAGCCAGTTTTTTGTGATCAAAAGAGCAGACATGGGCTCCTCAGGAGAGAGTAGTTAGGGGCATATCTGGTGGATGTAAAATCATTTCCTGGATTGGGGTGGTTATATTGTATCACCAAAAAATTTTCTATTATTTTGCCAATTGATCCTGGATTTTATTCTCAATGTTCATAGGGACTTGGACTCTCAGAACAGAGCATATTAGCTTGTACTCATTTGATAATCGAATAAGGTCAGACTCATACCATCAATTAATCCCCTCGAGTATGCATACCATTAAAACAAACTGAGTTTTTCTAAGAAAAGTGAAATCCATAATATTTGCCATTTCTTTTGAAAATCATGAAATTGGAAAGAGGGTGAACCTTCTCCTAAAGTTGTTGTTTGGGAAAATTCCGTCACACTGATGAAGAGACACGACTGTATATCCACTCTGCATCTTTCTTTTGTCAAGAGAAACTTATATTGAGAACAACTATTAATAGGAAGTGTTATTAGCTTCCCCTCCTAAGAATAGATAAGGGCTGCAGTTACCTTTCCTTCTAGCTGGTAAGCAGGGGGCTGACCTGGTAGTTTTGTTCGTCTGGGTGGTTTTGTTTTGTAAGTGTTGTAAGAGCAGGTTAGGAAAGGTTTATAGGCGTTAAGGAGGCATCCCCTGGTACTCTGACAAACCATTTTGCAGAAAAGAAGAATTTTCACTAGCTTAACTAGCCGTGGATCAATAGATGGGTTACGTACCCGCAGTAAATACAGAGTTTGGACTCCTACAATGTATACTCATTAGCTATGATTTGTACTAGAAGCTCTACATCATACTGCATCAAATTTCCTTTGGAACCTAAATGGGTAGTTCTTGATAGCTTTTGGAAAGACTACCGTCTCATGTGATGTAGAGAGAGCTCAAAACTTGACCTTTTTCCAAATGACTGTACACTAACAAGTGGTTTGCTAATTTTTTTCCAAGAGGTGAAGCAGAGCTTGCAGATAGAATTGATGCACGTTTCCGACGTGTTTGCTCCCTGGTGAGGTTCCTAAATCAACTCACCGAGTAAATGGGTGATCCAACCAACTTTATCCATGCACAAATCATGAGTACCTATAGATTTCTCAAGATCGTCAAGATAGGATGGCAAAATATGAATCCAAGGTTCTGACTTGCGTCCAGCTCTCATCTCCATTGCTCTTGAAAGTGTCAAATGTGGTATGCTAATGTACATTCTGCTGGTGACATGCCTTGACCGATTGTCGTTCTCTGTGTCTTGATGGCATTTGCATTCATTGCGAATTAGAGAATGGTGATGGTTTGTGATTCTCTAGATATTGTATGTTTGCTCTTTACAAAGTTGGTTTTGACATGCATCCTAATGCTAGCTCGAGCATAAAACTTGTGTTGTACTATTATCACTTTGAACACCTCATACATCATGAAGCAGCATATGCAATGATGATGACTATCGTGATACTGCCTACTTAAAATCTCGATGCAATAATATGAGATTGGAGAAACAGGGAATTTTGTTTTCCTTAAGCCACAAAGAATTAGGGGAATTATTCAGATAATTTGAGAAAGAATCACATTATCCTCATTCACTAATCTTCCACAAATTGCAATTTAGACGTAATAGGTAACCTGATTTTTATATCCTAACCTCAGCAATATCATACATACTACCTCGACATGTATTTCAAGTCACAAATGAAAATTACTAAGCCAAACGTGCTCCTTGACATAGAGGAAGCATGCAATAAATGAGAGAGGGAAGCAATTGGCCACAACTACTTTAATGAAAGATAAATCCATTTGAGAACAAGGCGAAATCACATTAGGGAAGTGAGATGCATGACCTTTTGTATGTGGAGGCATATTTGGACAAAATAGAAGAGTGAGACAGAGCAATTTTGGTTCAATGTAAGGATAAACGTGTGTAGATGGATGTGGATGACGAGTAATTTTTTTTTTTTTTTTGTTTATATATGTAAAAAGGGTTGGGGAGTCAGAGGCTTCCGGGGAGATGGGCCCGATCCATTGAGATTCGGGGGAAGGAAGGCGCTCCAAATCCTCAGCCATGATTGTGTTTTGTTTAGTTGAGAATGGGTTTTAAGCCCATTTTCTTTGTTCAATGGTACGTGTACTTGAGATGACGTGTCAAATGGGGACCCTCAGAAGCCCAGGGCAGATCACAAGAAATCCCGTTTACTTGCACCTGTTTTGTTTCATCAAAAGAAACTCATAGATGAAAGTGTTGGAACTCCGATATGTAATATTCATTGGCAATAAATCTATTGGAAAGTAAGATCTATAGCTGACAGTCATTGACCCCTTTTTTAACATGAACTCCTTACCCCCACAAGATCCTCCCACAAATCATGAGTGTCTCAAAATAGCTCAATCATTGATAAATACCTTGTTGGCATGAATCAACGAGCATTGATTGTTCTCTCCAATGCTAGCTCGGACATTCACCTCGTGATCCATTTTTACATTCCAAGCAGAATATACGATGATTATGGTAGTTTTACTGAGGATCCTAGAGCAACTCAAAATTGAGATATGATGAAATTGGAAAAACTGGGTAATTTTTTTCATTTTATTTTTTTGCCATAGTGAAACGGGGAAAATGATTGAGAGTATAAAAAACAATGACATAACCCTCATTTATTGCCTTTCCTTTCGGATATTTGCATTGCAAAAAATACAAAGGCAAAAGCCCAAAGGAAACAAAAAGAAGACAAAAATTTCAAAAGTACAACATGGTCAGCGGGGTTAGAATGTCACAAAGGCAAAAGTCATGAAAGTGGTTTAGATTTTCATATTTAAATATGAAAGAAGAATAGACAAGAACTAAGAATACACATAGGACAGAAAAATAGACAGTAACTAAGAATATATAAGACAGAACAATGGAGAGGAAAGTAAAATAGACATTTAAATGTGAAAGGAGTATACACCTACATATTTAAACGTGAAAATAGAGCCCGACCCTTCTCCCATAAGAAAGAAAGAGACTTTCCGAGGCAAAACCGGAAGGGTAATGTAACAACAATCAAGCTGATCACGGTAGTCAGAGGTAAACCGCGGCATTTCAAACATATCTTCAATACCGTAGACCAGCCAACATAAGTAGTTGGAGGGTTGCGAGTAATATCGTCCCAAAATATTGATGTCCTTTCCTTTTTCTGTCTTTGATCATGTCCACCGTGTATATTCCACAACGCGAATGCTGTTTTATTGGGAAAACAGCATTCAACACTTAAGAGCCCCATTGGGAGGGGTGACTTTCTCTAGCTTGTGGAAAAGGGCCCATATCTTTCATTTCTTGGAGAGCTTGTTGGGTCGTACTCATAACAGAGTATGTTCCATGGACATAAATCCGGTGAAAAGTGAGATTGTTTCTTGTTTTCATTGACCCTCTTTAGTGCAAAGTCATAAATTTTCATGATATTCATTGGGTGATGGAATGCCGTAGGATTCATAGTAGGAATATCCCTCTCAAGAATGAATACCTTTTTCGTCCAAATGCCATAATAACTGTCATTTCTTTTTTGAAGATCATAGCGTTGGTAGGAATATGAAACTTCTCCTAAAGTTGTAGGGTGGGAAAATTAAGGGTGCATTTGGTATGGCATTTTCAAGGGGCTTTCAGGCCTAAAAGTTTTTTGGGGAAATGCTAAACTATTTGGTTCAATTTTTGAAGTAGCTTTCAACTTTCAAGTGGCTTTCAAAATGTTGAAAGTCCAAAGCTAGTAGGGACTAGCTTTGAGCTTTCAGCATTCCACCGAATGCTTTGAAACTATCTTTTCCCTTCCAAAACTACCATCACTAGTTTTTCTTATTTCCAATTTTGCCTTTGTTTTTTTTTTTTTTTTTTTCTAATTGAGAAAGGGACAGCCCTTCGCCGGACTAACCGCCGGTCCGACGAAGGGCTATGGCCTCCGGCGAGTCAAATCTGGCACCAACAGCCGTCGGTGGAGGTCGCCTAACCTCGAGTGACCTCCGGCGAGGGTCGCGCGACCCAGCCGTGAGACGTCGGAGGTCGCCCGACCACAAGCGACCCAGGCTTGCCGTAACCTAGCTTGCTGTCATGCCTAGGTCTCGCGGCCGCAGCCGGTGAGCTTGGGTTGCGTGACCTCTGGTGGCCCTCGGCTAGGTCCGCGACCCTCGTCGAAGGTCGCCCAAGGTTAGGCGACCTCCACCGATGGCCGTTGGCACCAGATCTGGATCATCGACGGCCATAGCCCTTTGTCGGTTTGTCCAATTTTCTAAAAAAAGAATTAAAAAAAAATATATACCCCTCAAAGCTCGTTGCGAAAGTTTTCTTTACCAAATGCACGTTCAACTCAAAGTCCATTTGTAAAGAAATTTTACCAAATACAATTGCATTTTCCCAAGTAACTTTGAGCTTTCAGCATTTGCATTGGACTCAAAGCTCCTTGCAAATGCTAAACCAAACACACCCTAAGTCACATTGACGAAGAGACAAGGCTATAGAAACTCATATCTTATTAAGAACAATGTATTGAATGGAAAGTCTTATTAGCTTTTCCTCCTAAGAAAAGATAAGACCTGCTATTAGCTTCACTACTCTGTATCTATCTGGTTAGCATGGGGACTTGCCTGGTCATTTTGTGCGTTTTGAGTATTTTTGTTTTGTGAAATTTTGTTGTTAGAGTGGATTAGGAAGGATTAGTAGGTGTTAAGGAGGTACTCTCTTGTACTCTCACGTTATATTTTGTCCAGAAGAATAGTCTTAATTAGCTCAATTAGCCATGGATCGATACATGGGTTACACTCCTACAAGGTGGAAATAGATTAGACTCCTACATGGATGTCTTTTACATCACAAAGTAGAATGTGTAATGGTGATGAAGACGATTGTACTGCTTAGTTAAGATCCTGGTGCAATACTATGAATTTGGTAAAACAACATTTTTTTCCTTTGGCTAGAGAAAATCTGGGGAATTGATTACGAGTGTTTGAGAACAAATCACATTATCCTCTTTTACTAGTCTTTCAATTTCAATGTAGTTCATGACTCCAACTTGATACCCAACCTCGGCAACACTGTATACTATCTTGACATGGACTTCAAGTCTCGAAGGAAGTATGCAATATGTGAGAGAGAGGGAAGTAACTGGTCACAAATTCTTTAATGAAAAGATTCATTCATTGGAGAGCAAAGCCATTTCACATTAGAAAAGTGAGATGCGCGATCTCTTGTATGTTAAAGCATGTTCAGAAGAATTAGAAAAGCGAGACACAGTAATTTTCGTTTAATATTGATAAAGACAGATAAAGATGGATGTCGATGTCTAAGAATTATTGTTTCTTTTTATAAGAAAAAGGGGTGAGAGTCAGAAGTATGCCGGGATATGGGCCTACTCCGTTGAGATTCGGGGAGAGGAAATTGCTCCAAGTCCAAAGCAATTATTGTCTTTCTTCGTCAACTATTTTGTGTTTAATAGAGATGGAGAGTCAACTGGGGACCCTCCACAGCCAAAAGCAAATCAAAAGAAATTCCGTTTACTTGCACCTTTCTCTTGTTTAACGTAAACATCTGTTCTCTATCCTTCTGTTCTCATTTTGTTAGTTCATCGAGGTTTTTATTTCGTTCCTAGTGACTCAGACCATCGGACCAGACAATGTACCTGGGGGCCACAACACAGAAGTTCGTCATACTTCCTTCTGGGAAATAGCCTAAAAAAGTCAAAATAAAAGATATAACATCACATCATAGCTAAATTTTTTATTTTTTATTATATATGTTGAGGGTGGATGAAAATGATAAGATTAGGTCGCATAAAGCTGCTTCTTTTTTTTTTTTAATCTTCCTTCTATAAAAAGATTTACACGCATGCGCGTGGAAAAAATTAATTTAATGGTGCGGAAAGATTTAAATATAAAATTGAAAATTATGAAAAATTATGAAAAATTCTAAGATCTTAATTCAATTCTAGTAAGTAAGATATAGAGGATTACATCTTAAATATTTCAAATGGGCTAATACAACGAAAAACCTCAAATTGGTACTATTTGACACATTTACTTTAAATCAATTTTTTTATCACAAAAAATTATAAATTGATATACTTGTGACAAGTTTACCTTTCCATTAATTTTTTAAAATTTTGATTATCAAATTATTGAATTAGATAATATGTAGTAGTTAACGGATGTACCTATTTGGGGTTTTATTCTTCGTTTATCACATACGTACTAATTTGTGATTTTTTATTGCATTAATCCAATTTAATAGAAACCAACAGTGGCTAAATTTGTCACAAATGTATCAATTTAGGAGGGTTTTAGTGATTAAAAAATTAGTTTGGGTTAAACTTATCACGGGTGTACTAATTTGGGATTTTTTTTGTTAAAAAAATTAATTTAGAGTAAATATGTCATAGTGTAATAATTTGTATTTTTTGTGGTAATAATAATTTTTAAATTACAATGAGAAATGGTTGGGCGACGGTGTTTAATATACTGTAAAAATAACAATCTATTCTAGACCACAAAAAAACTAAATAACAAATAATTATGAATTATTGTGGAGTCTACTTCTTCAAAAAATTTTGGTTCACAATATGCTGGTTTTCCTCATAATAGTCCAAAAGCTATTATGCTATTAAAGCCCAATTACAATTCTATTAATTTTGTTCAATTATGTCATAATGACATATCTAAAAGAAGACGTAAGCATTACATGAAGTTTTCTATTTAATAAAAGTCGAGGTTGAACTTTGATCCTGGTAAGATGATCAAGTACGTTGAGACTAATAGTAGCATGGAATTTGGCTCAAAGTTAAAACAAATTCTGCAATGAGAAGAGCATAATGAGACAAACATTAGTGCTAGTGAATCACAATATATTGCAAATTTAATGAGTAGAATATTACTAGAAATGGCTTATAAATGTTATCTGATGCTAGTGTGGCTAGAATGTTCTTGGCAACCACACTTACCATGGCAAGTTACCTAGTGAATAGATTAGATGTCAATCTCCCAAGAAATTATAGTTAGGTAAGGCTGTTGATTATTTGATTTTTAGAATATTTGGTTGCTTATGTCATTTTCTAGTGAGTAATGGTAAGCTTGATGGGAGGACAATGAAGTGCATGTTTGTAAACTATACACAAGAAGGGCAGGGCTACCAATGATGTCTAGAGTTTACTTTTCTTGTTGTCAACAGAGAAGTTACATTTAATAAATTTTTTATACTTTCATTTACTAAGAAACAATCTTAGTTTGTAAGTCATGCATAAGAGTTATGCTAGTGAATGCATTCGTGCTTTGACTTATCAAATCCAAAACATATGTAAACTAAGTCAATTCCAAAACTGTCTCATTTCCTTGATGAAGGAAAACCATCTTTCTTTCTATGATGGTGGAGTGATTACTTCGATTACTACATTAGTGCAATCTAATAAACTTAGCAAAGCAGTTCGATTTGAACTGGAAATCCAAGCCAATTTTGCAAACTCCATATAACACCGTCAAATTAAGTTAATTCACTCGATAAACGGAATGCTAGCATTATCAAGACAGGATAGCATCAAGCGTAGATGGCCATTGATTGGTCTTTTTCCCCATGTTTCACCATTTGACATTTTGCGCGAGTAGTACTTCCGATTCTTCCACCTTCAGATTTATACACGTCACGTTCTACTCACATTCAACAGGGCCAATCACTAACCTCGACTAAAAAATTTGTAGTACTATAGTCAAGTTCCTTATGACGTGGGGCCTGATGATTGTGCTTCCTGCTTTGGGTTTGATTTGTATTACTGGCAATTCTTTGTAAAATATCCGCATGCGTCACTTTTAATAAAAACTTTCGCTGTTTGCAAGCTTTCTAAACTTGCTAAAAAATAAAACAGACCTTCATTGTATTCATAATAAAATCTTGAGTTTTAACTGATTTGATATGTTCTTTTTTTTTTTCCTACTCTAACTCTTAACTCACTTCAGACTTTTTACTCTTCCTCTTTTCTCATTCATAATTTAATTAAAGAAAACTCACAATCACATTATTTCTAACTTCTATTATAATGTAATGTGAATTTTTCACATGCTTTTCCGAACGTCGTTGGTGTATATATAGTCTGTTTCCGTACCATATAATATTTGGTCCTTTTATAAAGACACACAAAGCTTTTTTTATTCGGGGTTGGTCTGGCATTAAATGTTGGGAATGAAACATTGCTTGGTGACGGTTTGCTACGTGGTTTATTATTTTATTTCGAAAGCTGTAATGGGTAAAAAGCTGAGAACGACGACCTTGGACGACCACCTCGTCTCATATTCGCCACCCACTCCGTCCCATAATCGGGAAAGAAAGGAAGAGACTTGGCGAGCCGAAGTCGAAAGGTTAATGGCGAACGAAAATCCAGCTGGTCTTGGTGGCCGGAGGTAAACGAACTCAAACCAAATCTCAACCATTGTAGTGCAGCACTTAAAACCATGCCAAAATCTTGAGATCCTTTTCCCTCTGTTCCTATCTTTGATCATGCCCACTGCATATGTTATTTTACGTGAAAGCTGTTTTACTGAGAAAAAAGCATGCACTCTACGTTAATCTGGTGAACTGGTTGACGCGTTTTGGTCTATTGAGAGGGCGTCTTTCACCTGACGGTAGAAGATGGCCCTGTTTCTCTCATTTTAGACTGAGAGTCGGATTGAAACAACAAGTCGTACCACCCAGGCTCTTGTTCTCGATTTTCATAAGCCTCAGAACAAGGCGTAGAAGCAAGGGCCCTACTTAGAACAGGGGATGATGGGTGTAACCCATAACAGAGTATATTCATGGATGTCGTCGAAAAGTAAGATTGTTTCTTGTAGTTATTGACTCTTTCGTGTCGTCAAAACAACTAGCTGTACGCCCCAAATTTTTTCCTCTGTTCTTTGTACTTTTGGTAGATTGATCCAGGTTCTTGTTCTCGATTTTCATAAGCCTCGGAACAGGGTGTAGAAGCAAGGGCCCTACTCAGAACAGTATATGATGGTTGTAACCCATAATAGAGTATATTCAGTGGATGTCGTCGAAAAGTAGATTGTTTGTTATAGTTATTGACCCTTTCGTGTTGTCGAAACAGCAAGTTGTACCCCCCAAATTTTTTTTCTGTCCTTTTTTTCCTTTTTTAGATTGGTCCAGGTGCTTGTTCGCGATTTTCATAAGCCTCAAAACAGGGCGTAGAAAAGGGCGTGGACCCAACTCGGAACAGAGGATTATGGGTGTTGCCTATAATCGAGTATATTCAGTGGGTGTCGTCGAAGTAGTTAGATTGTTTGTCGTAGTTATTGACCCTTTTGTGCGTGAATTGGCAAATTTTGATGATATGAATTTGGAATGGAATTCAGTTGGATTCACAGCTGGAATGATCCCTTTCAAGTTTGAATGCCAACAGCTAGGCTTGTTCGAGTAGAGTGAAATACCATGATAATTGTCATTTCTTTTTGAAATTCAGAAAGTTGGGAGCGATGTGAACCTTCTTCTCAAGTCACCGAGTGAGAAATTCATTACATTGACGGAAGAGACACAACTCTTCATACTCGGTCTCTTTACTTTTGTCAAGAGAAACCCATGCTAAGAAAAGATAAGACCTGCAATTTGCTATACCTTGTTTCTACCCAGCAAGCATGGCGGCTTACCAAGTAGGTTTGTGCGTCTGGGTGGGGGTTTCGTTTTGTAAACAAGTATTGTTAGAGTGGGTTGGGAAAGGTTTATAGGTGTTAAGGAGGTATTATTGTCCCCTTGTACCGTGATGTTACATTTTGTCCATAAAATGGGCTGTACCCTCCCACAGTGCAAACATAGGTTAAGACTCCTGCAATGTTGCTCTAGAAGCTTGACATCATACCGCACATTAAATTTCTTTTGAAGTTAAATTGGTAACTCTTCATGTGAATATGCAATTACATTAGTTAGTGGCATTGAGAACCGCTTGATGTTCATTGTAGATTCATATGTGGATAGCTTTTGGAGAAATTGTCCTTTTATATGATGTAGAAGAGTTCACAACTTGAGCTTTTGCAAAAAGCCATCATTTAACAAGTAGTTTGCTGATTTTAATAACTAGATTTGGAGCTGAGTATGGACCTCAAATTGCTGCAATATATAACCAGCATCTTGATTCCTTGGAGGAGTCTTTGCTTCAAGCCATGAGGGACATGTATGGCTACACGGGTCCAACCAACATCAGCAGGGCACCCATCATGCTTATCCACATGATTGTCAAAATCATCCGGCAAAAATAATTCTCGAGATGGGAAGGCAAGATATAGACCCAAGACTCCAAATTATGTATGTTCTCATCACAGTTGCTCTGGGATGTGTCTTGTGCAGCCTACTAATGTACATTTTGCTTGGTGACATGCCTTGGCCGATCATCATTCCTTGCATCCTGATGTTGATAATCCTATCAAATCCAAGGATTAATTAGAGCATGGTGACAATTGTTGATTCTCCTGATGTTGTGGTTCACTCTTTGTGAATTTGGCTTTGATGTGCAACCTAACAATGTTGGCTTGGACATGAACCTTGAGTTGTATTATCATCATCATCATCATCATCATCATCATCATCATCATCATCATCATCATCATCATCTTGAACATCTTTTATATCGCAAAGTAGAATAAATGTGATAATGAAGATAGTCGAAAATATGTCTCAAGTTTGAACTAGAAATTTAATTCAAGTAAGTTTCTTAGTTCAAACAGGTTTCCTAGTTTGATTAAGTTTTCAAAAAAGAACTTCCTATTTGGATCCAAATATTTTAATGTAAGGGTTGGTCTCCAAGCCTTATGTAAAGAAATAAGAGGAGGCCTATTCGTGAATTACACCATTGAGCAACCAAGAATATTGAAACCAATTAAATCTTTTGGATTAGACATTTTGTATTCATTTATGTGATCGAGAAATTGTTAGGGCTAAATACTATGTGAATTATTGAATATAATTGAGAGTTAATAAACACCGAGAGTGGTTAAATAGTCTAAGTGTGGTTATAATTTTCATTTTCTTATATTATCCTCATTCACATACACTAATGACAATTTTGACCTAGTTATGAACTAGGTCCTCATATCCTAACCTTAGCAATAATCTGCACACTATCTTCACATGTACCCCAAGTTACGAAAAAAACTGCTAAAGGAAGCATGCAATACGTGAGAAAGAAGGGCAACCAGCTCCAAATTTTTCAAACGAAAGATTTGCCCATTTGAGAATGAAACCAGTTCACGTTAAGAAAGTGAGATACACAGCTTTTTGTATGTCGAGGCATATTTGGAAGAAATAAAAAAGTGAGATTGAGCAATTTGCTTCAATATAAGTAGTATAGATATGTATACGGAAAATTATAAAAAAAAGTCTTAAATCTATTATACTTGTATCAATCGATCATAAACTTTTAATTGTACTAATTTAGTCATAAGCATTTTAATTTTTTGACATTTCATCATAGTCTATCCGATTAATTTTGATTGAAAATCGCTGACGCATATATCGGTTGGCTCACATGGCACGACCAACACTGAGATGGACAATTTTACAAATTATTATTATTATTTTTATTTCATTTTCCTCTTCTTCTTTTTTTCCCTTTCTTCCTTTGTTGATTTTTGGGCCTCAAAGATTGCTAGCCACATAAATGGCCAGCAAGGATCGCTATCACTATCCTTTGTGAGGGCGAGCCCCGCCCAAGACTAGTAAGGTCACCCCTCCCCAAATCCCAGCAAGGTCGCCCCTCACCATATCCCAACAAGGGCAACCCTTGTTAGTCATTGCCTTTGGTTGGTTGCCGATCATCTTTAAGGCTTGCCAACCAGCATAGAAAGAATGAAAAAAGAAAAAAAAAGAATAGATATATATAAAAAATTCATAAAAAAATAAAATAAAAATTATAAATGTTGTCTATTTTCAAGCCAGCAAACCGTGGCCGACGTTCATGTCATTGATTTCGAGTCAAAATTAGCTGGATAGATTATATTGTTAGAATATTAAAAGATATAAAAGTCAATTTGTACAATCGAAATGTTATTTTAGGATCTAATTGATATAATTATAATAAGTTTATGATTTTTTTGGTACTTTTCTCGATATATGTAAATAGAGTTTATGTCTAAGATATTCTTTCTATTTTATGTTAAAAGGGTTGGAACCAGAGATTTCTCAGGAGATGGGCATGGTCCATTGAGATTAAGGGCAAGGAAGTCGCTCCTAAGCTTGAGTAATGATTGTTTTAGCTAAAGGGTTTTGACCTTAGGCAGCCAGCAACTATCCCATTTTCTTTGTTCAACTTTAAAGCTGCATTTGGCAGTCGGGATACATCCTATCTTATATTTAATGCTGGCTTAAGATAGAATAAAATTGAATATAAGGGAAATATAGGCTGAATAAAATTATTTCATGAGAGAGGTGTGATAAAAGTGGATATGATTTCTAATTTCATAATAAGAAAGTTATTTTTCTCAAAAGCAAACTTCTTAAATTAACAAATCTAAAATCATATATCAATATAAATAATATTTGAATTCTCAAATAAAAACTTCAAAATAACAAAAAAATAATAATTTTTTATTTATTTAATCTTATTTTTATTTATTTATTTGAATTTAATTCTATCTTATAATATAAATTCAATATAAAAATATGTATATAATTTTTTAGGTATATTAGTACAATTTTCCATTCAACAAAATTTTATTAGAGAATGATGGAAGGAGAAGAAAGAAATAAAAAAGAAATTAATTAAAAAATAGAGTAAAATATAATAAAAAAACATATAAAAATAAAGTAGACAAAAGTGTTGCAAGAATTTTTACCATTTTCATTTGTAAAATTTATAGTTCATTTATTTTAATATGTCGTTTATACCAAACAATATTTATAAAATATGATGTGAATATGTCTAACTTTATTACTACAATCATCAAATAATGGATATGATATAACAAAATCAACTGAATTTCATATCATATCATATTTTTAGTCCTATCATGCTTAGAAATCTGATAGTACTGAGAGGAAAGAGTCGAATGGGGACCGTCCAAAGCAAGAAGCAAATCGCAAGAAATTTTGTTCATTTGCACCTTGTCTTGTTTGTTCATAGGAAATTCACGGATAGGGAGTGTTGGAAAGCCAATTTGTTCCCCCAAGATTTGTTCTCTTTTCTTTTCTCTTGTTGTTAATATATCCAAGTTTTTATTCTCCATGTTTTTAGTGACTCAAACTCTCGAAGCAGAATATACTTAGCGACGTATTCGTTGGCTGTAAATCTATCAAAAAGTAAATTTATTATTGATAGTCATTGATTTTTTTTTTTTACATGGATTCTTTGTCCTATAAGACACTCCCAAGAAAAGTACCAAAAAACTCTTAAATATATTGCATTAGTACCAAATCAATACCAAACTTTTCAATTGGATCAATTCAGTTATAAATTTTTTAATTTGATCAATTTAGTCCTAAACTTTTTTACATTAATAGTAATTCAGTCTATCTGGCCAATTTATGATAGAAATTACTGATGTGGATATCAATTATCCTGTGTGGCATGACCAGCGTTGATATAAACATTTTTAAATAATTTTTTGAACTTTTTTTACTATTTTTTAATTTTTTTTTTTTTTTTTTCTTCTCTTTGGACTATGGCCAATATCGGCCATGATCGGTGATTGGCCACAAGCAAAGGCCAATGAGGGCATTGCAAATTTTGCTAGCCATAGGTGAGGGTTGCCCTCGACTAGGCCATGAGTCCCTTGCAATGGTCAATATTAGCCACAATCCAAAGGGAAAAAAAAAGGAATAAAATAAAATAAAATACAAAATAATTTTAAAATGTCCACATCTGTATTGGTTGTGCTACTTAGGACGACTAGTATCCATGTCAATAATTTTTTACTTAAATTGACCAGATAGACCTAATTGGAACCAATGTAAATAAGTTTAGGACTAAATTGATCTTATTAAAATGTTAATGAAAAAATTGGTATTAATGCAATAAATTAAAAAAAAAATTGATACTTTTCCCATACACTCTCACGAGTTATGAATTTCTCAACATATTTCAATCGATGACACACGCCTCATTTACATGAACCGACGGCTGAGAATTGATTGCTCTCTGCCAATGTTGGCGAGGGGTGTCCTATTATTACATTCAAAGTATAATTCCTGATGATGATGATGGTAGTTTCATTCAAGTCCTAGTGCAATTCAAAATTGAAAAATGATGAAATTGGAGAAACTGGACAATTTGTTTCTTTTGCGCCCGAGAGAAAAGAAAAATGGTTAAGAGTATAAAAATTACATAATCTTCGTTAACTAATTTTTCATATTCAAATACACGCATTACAAGTTTGATGTAGTTTATAGCTCATCCTCGTATTGCAAACTCAGCAATCTCTATAAAAACTAAACAAGCTAATTAGATAGGGAACTACACACGTATAGCTGGCTAGACAATTACAAGCTTGATTCAGCACCCGCTGCCTGTCTACTCGCAGGATAAGATAACTAACTAGATTAACATAGCTTTGATTTTAGCATTATCGTTGTACTTTTGATACTGGTTTACCAAAATTACTTGGTAATTTCATATCCATACATTATTTGGTAATGTAAGAAGGTATTTTACTATCATTGTGAATGGCTGAACGACGGCCATTTTGTGTATAAACACGCGAACCAAGCCAATTGAAATTCAGGTTCTTATATCCATGCGAAAATTTGCTTTATCTCCCCATTATAAATGAGTACACACGGGTCTGTGGAAAAAAAATTGAATTACTGCAAGATTTATATTCAACATTTATAAGTAAGATATTTAGAGGATTATTTCTTAACTATTTTTAAACTATAATTTTGTCCATTTTATTCAGAAGGATATCCTGAAAAAAAAACACAAGCATTTCATAAAGTTTTTCTATGAAAGCTTGAGCTCGAAATTCTCATTGAATTCATTTTCTATATAGTAGATAAACCGGCACTGGCACACACCATGGAAATTTAATTATATTCTTTTTCTAGCATGGGCCATAAACATATTTTCTCTAATATTTAAATATTAAATAACGCCAATAATTTAAACTTTTGGAACAATTGACAGTGATCCAACAAATCATTTATTATTATAAGTTAGATAATCTTGAGTTTAAATCTTTTCAACATCATTTGCCCATAAGAGGGAGTTAGATATTTAAATATTAATCTACGGCTCCATCTAATAACATGAGTTTTTAAAATAGTTGATAGCCTGGTCTATCGAGGATTGGATCTGTTTCATGTCATCGAGTTAAAGCAAGCATAAAGGGCTGCAATATCCGTTTGACCCAGAGTTCCCGTCTTTTTACTCTGAAGCTGTTGGCTTTATGGTCATATTGGGGCATGGCAATATCCGTTTTGACAGATCTCACAGAGAAAATCATCTCCAGGGATACATACGAAGTGACGATGCTTCACCGCATTTTGCAGTTGTCAGTTTCAAGACTTCATTTCTGCTTGGTTCCACAGAATTGGAGCAAGATTATTTTTAGGGGACAAAAATGAATTCTCTAATACTTCCATATAGGCCCACAAGTTTGCCATCTTAACCATCAAATACACCATTTCCAACATAATGAATTCAGAGCACTATACACACAACTAAAAGGCCATTACCATTGAAGCACTGCAGAGTCCATTGAACTTTTGACGCATTGATGTGTGGCAATTGCACACTCAAATAATCAACGTTTGTAATAGGTGCTCTAAGGACAAATCAGAATGCCTGCACAGATTATTTTGTCAATTGCTTACAACTATAAACTGTCAAATAATTCCAGTAAGAAGAGTAAGAACACTGTACCTTCAAAGAAGGTTGCGTGAACCTTAGCCCCAGATGCTATAAATATATCAAAGAAGGTGATATTTATTCCAAATCCGCACAAATGATGCCGATTGCCAAACATGAGCCTAAAAATCAGAACTTCTAGTGGTATTTGGTAATTTAATGAGATGAAGCAAAATAAAATCATGAAAACGTATGGTCATGTAAGAGTTATGCAAGCGACAATTATGCTTTCGCTTATTGAGTGTTGCAAAACTCCATACAACACCATCAAAGTAACTAGACAAACCAGGAAAGCATTACCAAGACTGAATGACAGCACCCATAGAATATTATCCATTACGTTTTTTTCCATGATTTAACCATTCGGCATTTTTCGCAATTAGCACACATAAATTTGCAAGCTAAAGCGGTAAATTACCTTAGTCTTAGGATGTAATGACTTTAAATCAACCTATCAACAGTATTATATTATTTTAATGGCTTCAGATTTATGCACGTCAAGTTGTATTCATTGTCCACAGGGCTAATCACAAAATTGGTTAACAAATTTCTGCCTTTAATCCACCACCAAAAGCTTCATGACTTGGCAATCGGTTAAAGGAAACTCAAATTTCTCAATCAGACACTATCTCCCGAAACGAGCCAATACCTAAATGGCATAGCCTCTAAACTAAGCATCACTCATAAAGGCACGAATAAGCAACTCCTTAGCTTTTCACTCGATGGATGAAGCTGAGGACTGATTGACATGGATTTCAGTGGCAACCGTGAACTCTTTCACCGGAGTTGTGGGCGAGAGAGACGGAAAGAAGAAATTGATTCACCTGGGAAGGAGAAGCTGGAATAGAAAGGTCGTTTCTCACGTGTGAGAGGCAAGTGATCGAGCGACCGCAGGCCTCCGCAGAGGGTGAACTCATTTTTTCCAATTATGCAATGCATTGGCCCTTACACCCCTCTGCGACAGCAGAGATGTCGCACTAGAAAACAATTTGTTTATGGACATAGTTTGGCACAAGATAATATATGATGACCAAAGTTGAATAGTGGCGAATATAAAGGGATCAATTTGTATTCTTGGTATATTTTCAATACGTTATTGTTCTCTTTTCTCAAAGATAAATATTAATTTTTGTCCGAAATAAAATATTAATCTTCTAATTAATAATAAACTTGCATGTCACTTGACTAGTTTTCTATTTCAATTAAAAGAATAGCTAAAGGAAGAATATATAATATTAGGGATACTAAGACTGCTTTGTTAAATTTGAATTACAATAATGTGATAAACTGTAAGTAAATATTCAAATAAATCTCACTGAGCATCTTAAAAAAAAGTAAAACCACCCCCACAAAAAAGTCAGAACCCTTGTCTAATCTTTCCTACCCATCTCAAAGATTAATTTTTGTCACGTGATTTTGACTGCAATGTACATAAGCATGATGGGTGCTCCAGCAATGTTTGCTGGACTGATATGGGTACATGTCCTTGATGGCTTAGAGCAAGGAATCCTCCATGAAATCAAGATGCTAATCATACATTCTAGCAATTTGAGCTTTGAACCTCCTTCATATTCAGGAACTAAAATCAATAAGCTACTTCCTTGTATATCAAACACACTTATAAGGTGCTTCCAATACGAAATGTCTTTATATTTTCCTTGTATGTAAATCAGACCTTGCATGTGAAATATGAAATGTAAGGATTCAAACTCTTTAGGCATCATAAAAGACAACAATTTTCCATTGAGATATGAGTCTCAATTGAACATCATGCATTTTTCTTATATCTCCATATACTCACATGCTAGAAAGCACCGACACTCTTTGAAAGCCTTTGTGTTATGTTAGACATTCCGACATGTGTTTGATACTCTCCGACACCTAATCAACTTTTTTTGCATTTTCTTATACATGAGTCCAGAATTTCGACATGGAAGCATGTATTTTGTATAAGCACTAGGTCAATTTCAAAATATTTTAATAAATGAGAGGTCAAAATGAAAGAAATATAAACAAAGTAAAAAATAATAAAAGTAATAAATGGAGAAAGAAAAAAAACCTAGTTTTCTCTTCTAATTCTCACTTTTCATGATACACAATTTATCTCACAAGTTTGTTTTTTTCTCTTTCTTCCGATACACGAGTCCAGAATATGGATTACTTTTTTTTTTTCTCCAAGTTTTATGGATTATTGGAAAAGGGTTAAATTTGTCAAATTGAAATAATGAATGCTATTAACAAATGATGAATTAATGTTTTTAGTGTAAATTCATTCTAGGCTCTTTTTTTTTATTTATAAATTATGAACTTGAATCAAATTAATTTGATTGAAATAATCATAAAATGATAATTTATCAATGTATATATAAAAATATACATTTAATATACAATGTGTCAGAATTTTTTATTTTATTAGAAACATCGTATCGGCATGTTATGTCATGTTGTTTGTCGATGTCAGTGCTACTTAGCTCACATGAACAAATCCAGAAACTACAAGTTCAATTTCAAAAAGATATTTGATGCATGGTATAAATCCATGCCTCCCGTGGAAATCATGGGTAAAGAGTTCGTGCATCATTGCAAAAGTATAACCTACATGTGCATTATAGGTAGGGACAACCAATTTTAAGAGTGGGTGCATTAATATAATGACATTAATTGATTAGCATTTTTTTTTTTCCGTCTGTCTTACTCTAACCCTCAACTCCTCTCAGACTTTTACTCTGTCTCTTGTAGAGTATAAGGGAGTCGAAACCCACACCCGAAACTAAACATCCCTATCCTCTACCTCTCCTAAGAAGGTAGGAATTTGAACTCCCCATTTTTCCATGTGAGAAGGATGGCCATTGAGATAACCCCAATAATTGATTAGGATTTAATTAGTTTCGTTTATTTTGAGTTAAAAAATTGAATAAAATTGTGATGAATTTAGTCAAAACATAATATGAGTTATCTTGGGACATGAATAGTAAAAAAAAAAAAAAAACATTGGTGGGGTCAAAGGTCAAATAACAAGAAAAACAAACTAAAATTTTAAAAAGAATATACAATAACTAAGCAAAAAAAGGAAAAAAGAACAAACATACACTATGGCCAACGGGTTAGAATATTCATACCGTTTACCTCCAAGGTTAAACTATACTGTGGAGGAGGTCAATAGATATGACTCGATTAAATTTTGAATAATCAAGAGTCCTATCTTCCTTTATCAAGAAAATCAAAACCACGTAATTCATATTCTGCAACCACACTTCTATAGCATATAGCAGCATTCGAAGTGCATATTCCTAAGTCTATGGCATAAATATGAAAACCTACACGTTGGAGGTCCATGGAAATATGAAAATCTCACTCCATCTCCATCTGAGGTTTATGGAGTGAGCTTTTCATACCAAAAAAAACTCATGCCCCGATAATAAACAAAAAAAAAACAAAAAAAAAAAAATTCAAATCAACTGAAGGAAAAAAAAAAACTAATCATCATGGTGAGGTGCTCAGAAGTGCATCAAGTGATATCAAGGTCAGGTGAGTATTCACAGTTAACGTCTCTAGACCATTTTTCTTAGGTTAGGTTCATTTTCATTTTCATTTCACCACCTTTTGATAAAATTCAAGTATTATTTTAATTATTGAGCTACTTTTTAAAGAGGGATGATTGTTGACGTTTGAATTTCAGTCATCATTTCAAGTGTAGCAAGATAATAACAAAAAGGACAACAAAAAATAAATAGATAAATAATAAGCAATTCAATAAATAAATAAATAAATAAATAATAGAGAGAGCAATTCGGATTCTTTGGTAAAAGGGGTACCTAGACCTTTTAAACCAACCCATCTCACGTGGCCCAGATCAGCTAACGGCCCATAAAACTAAAATTCTCACTGGATGCTTAAAGCAGGTTAAGGTCGGCTCATTTAAAAAACTTCACCCATCAGAACATATCAGGGACCGAGTGAGCTTTTCATATTAAAAAACACAGAAAATCGAACTGGGAGCTGGATTAGACAAAGAAGAAAAAGAAAAAGTGGGAGCTGTAGGGATGCTCCGCGAAACTGTTCATATTTAAAAACACAGGAAAATCGAATTGATTGGAGCTTTTGCAGCCGAGCCGGTGCCCAGCCGGTACCAAACCGGCTGGGCACCGGCTTGGCAGTTTGTGTGCAAAAGCTCCTACTAATGTCACCGGCTTGGCATCGGCTGGGCATCGGCTTGGCAGTTTGTGTGCAAAAGCTCCTATCAATTCGATTTTCCTGTGTTTTTTAATAGGAAGAGCTCCCTCCCAGTTCTATTTCATGTGTTTTTTAATATGAAAAGCTCACTCCATGGAGTTTTTCATAGTTAAGGTCTGGGAACAGCCCCACCCTATTCTAATTTTCAACTAAGCACGGAAGAGATTAGGAGGCAAATTTGGAAGGTTAATGGCGAACAACAATCCAGCTGATCACGGTGGCCAGAGGTAAGCTTCGGTGACCTTAAACACATCTTAACCAGCCCAACCTCCGTCTGTGAGTTGGACGATTGCAAGTAAAACAATGCCAAAATCTTGATACCCTTTCATGTTCCTATCTTTGATCATGTTAGCTGTGTATATTCCGTTACGAATGCTGTTTCATGTCGGAAAAACCTGCACTCTAAGTAAATCAGGTGAACTTGTTGATGCATCCTGAACTTGTACTGTTCAACACTTGGGAGCCCAATTGAGGGTATTTCGCTTGTCTGGAGAAATGGCTTGTTCTTTGCCTTGGATTGTGAGAATCGAATGAGAACACCACTTTGTACACCTAGATTTTTGTCCTCTATTTTTTTTTTCTTTTTGTTGATTGAGGCTTGAGACAGGTTTCTGTTCTCGATGACCTTGACGACTTAACTCTCAGGACATGGCTCTAACTTAGAACAGAGCAGGTACTTATAACCATATCTGGTGGATGTGAAAAATGGTTTGTTTATCGCATTTTCTAGATGTGGGTAGTTAGGTTGCATCTCCCACACTTTGTCTTCTATCATTTTGCCGATTGATCCAGATTTTAATTCTCAATATTCATAATGACTTGACTCTCAAAACAGAGCATGCTGGCTCGTGCTCATAAGAGTGTAATATTCTGTGGCAAAAAGAAAGAACGTCATCTTTTTATGCGAATGGGTAAATTTTCATGATATTCTCAAGTAGGATTCACGTCAAAATGGCAGATTTTGTTCGAGGAATGTGAAATGCAATAATAACTATCATCTCTTTTTAATAAATTAACAAAGTTGTAAAGCATGGGAACCTTCTCCTAAAGTTACCGGATGAGAAAATTCCCTCACATCGTTGATGAAGGGACGCGACTGTGTATATACTATGTTTCTTTTCTTTTTCTATTTTTGTCAAGAGAAACTCGTATTAAGAACAAAGTACTAATTGAAAGTCTCGCTAGCTTTCACTCCTAAGAAATGCTAAGAGCTGCAATTAGCTTTGCCCTTTTATTACCCGGTAAGCATGGGGCGTGCCAGGTAGTTTTGTGCGTCTTGGTGGTTTTGTTTTGTGGATAGGGCTGTTAGAGTGGTTGTTAGGGAGGTATCCACTAGTACTCTGATCACAAGAGAGAGTTTTCACCAGCTTAATTGGCCTTGGATGAATAGATGGGTTGCTCCTGCAGTGCATACATATTTTAAAATCCTCCAGTGCACAGTCTTGTTAACTACGATTTGCACTAGATGCTTGGTATCATACCGTGCATTAAATTTCCTTCTGAACTTAAATTGGGAGTTATTGATAGCTTTTGGATGGACTGTCGTCTTACATAATGTGGAAAGAGCTCAAAATTTGAGCTTTCGCAAAAAATTGTTGCCTAATGGGTAGTTTGCTGATTTTAATTTTAAGACATGGAGCAGAGCTTGTAGATCAAATTGCTGCAATTATCCCACATCTTGATTCGCTGGAGGAGCACTTGATTGAAGGCATCCAGTACATGGATGTTCCAGCCAACATTACTCGTGCAAAAGCTATGCGGATCTACACATTGCTCAATTTTTTCACGATGAGAGGGCAAAATATGGACTCAAGGTTTCAACTTGCATTCACTGTCATTGTTGTTGCTCTCAAATGTGTTAAGTGCGGGCTACTTATGTACATTCTATTTGGTGACATGCCTTGGCTGATTTTCATCCTCTGTGTCTTGATGGCATTCACACTCATTGTGAATTAGACAATGGTGATGATTTCCGGGACTTCGGAGGTTGTGGTTTGCTCTTTTGAAGTTGTTTGTCATTTGCTAAGACATGATGTGAATTAGACAATTGTGATAGTTCTTGGTCTTTAAATGTTGTGATTTGCTCCTTTTGAAGTTGTTTGCTATTTGTTCAAAGATGAACCTTGTGCTGTACTATTATTACTTTGAAAGACTTCTACATCACAATGCTTTGATTTTATCACTATCATTGTGCTTTTGAGATTGGTTTACCAAAATTACTTAATTATTTTTATGTTCATACATTACTTGGTAATATATCTAAATACTCTTGTCTAGTGCATGGTTGTGGGCCGAAAAATGACGGCCATTTGTGCATGTTATGTAATTTACTACATCACACCCGATAATAACACATGAACTAAGCTGATTGAGACTTAAGTTCTTAAATCCACGAAGAGCTTTGATTTTTCCCCTACTATGAAAAGTCTACACGCATGCATGTGGAAAAACAATTAATTTATGGAATTCAAATATAAAGATAAATATTAATGTAGTTAAAAAAAAATTAAATGATCGTAAGGTATATATTCAACATTAATAAGATATTTGGAGGATTATATCTTAACCATTTTAAAAACAACAGTTTTGTCCATTTTTGTTCACAATATATCTAAGAAAAAGGCAACCACTTCATAAAGCTTTTCTATAAAATTTGAGGTCGAAATCCACATTGGATTCGTTTTCTATATAGTACAGATTAACCTGTACTTACTCCATGGAAATCTGATTAAATTCCCATTTTCTAGCATGGGCCATATACATATTTTCTCTAGTATGGGCCTAATTGTTCTTAATGTTCCTATGTAGCACGGATTTTGGGCCCGGACCGGCCCGACCCATCGAGGACCGCAATATCCGTTTGAACGGTAGTTCCACGTCTTTTTTTATTCTGAACCAGTTGGCTTTATGGGTCATAGTGGGGCATTGCAATATCCATTTGACAGATTTCACCCTGTTTTAACTTCTTCAGAACATGGAGAAGCTCATCTCCATGGACACATCAGCTTCAGGACTTTTTTTCTGCCGGTTTTTCCATAGAATTGGCGCGACATTATTCTTGGTGGGGAAAAAGGAATACTGTTAACTCTTCCATCTATGCCCACAAGTTTGCAATCTTAACCATCAAATACACCATTTCCAACATAATGAATTCAAAGCACTATGTACACAAATGTACACAATTGAAAGGCGTTTACTATTGAAGCACTCAGAGTCCATTGAACTTTTGACGCATCGATATCTGATAATTGCATACTCAAATAATCAATGTTTGTGATAGGTGTTATTAGGATGAAAAACACTACCTGCTTAAATTAGTTTGTTAATTGTTAGAAGTATTAACTGTCAAGCTATTCTGGTAAGATGAGCAATGACACCGTACCTTCAAAAGAAGGTTGCATTGAACCTGTGCACCAAATATTATATAAATATACCAAAGAGGTCTAGCTTGAAGATAATCAATTAATAAGCAAATTTTGACAAATTTGAGTGCGTGAGAAGAAAGTTAAAGGTTTTTTGATATTTACAAGTAAGAAGGTGATATTTATTCCAAATCAACACAAATGGTGCCGATTGCCAAACTTGAGCTTAGAAATCGGAACTTCTAGTGGTATTTGGTAATTAAATGTGATGAAGCAAAAGTAAATCATGAAAAAGTATGGTCATGTAAGAGTTATGCAAGGGACAATTGTGCTTTCACTCATTGAGTGTTGCATAACTGCATACTACGCCACAAAGTTACTAGACAAACCAAGAAAGCATTCTCAAGACTGAATGACAGCACCCATAGAAAGATATCCATAAGTTTTTCACTATGGTTTAACCAATCAGCATTTTACGCAATAACACTGACAGATCTGCTGGCTATAGCTGTGAATTGCCTCAGGCTCGGGATGTGATGACTTTGAATTACCCTATCAACAGTAATAGATTCTTTCAATGACTTCAGATTTATGCACGTCATGGTCGACAGGGCTAATCACAAGCTTAATTGACAAATTTGTGCCTCCAATCCACCAACAAAAGCTTCATGACTTGGCAATTAGTTGAAGGAGACTCAAAATTTTCAATCGGACACTTTATTTAGCGAAACGAGCCAACACCTAACACAGCATAGCATCTAAACAAAGCATCACTCATCAGGGCATGAACAAGCAACTCCTTAGCTTCTCACTCGATGGATGAAGCTGAGGAATGATTGACAATTTCAGTGGCGACTGCGAACTTTTTGACCAGAGTTGTGGGTGAGAGAGACGGAGAAGAAGAAGAAATGTGGAAGATATTGATTCACCTAGGAAGAGAAGCTGGAATAGCGAGGTCGTTTCTCATGCGTGAGAGGCAAGTGCTCGAGTGAACAAAGGTCTCCCCTGAGTAATCCATTTTTTTCTATTTTGCATTGGCGCTTAGACCCCACTGTGACAGCAGAGATGTTGCACTTGAAACCAAGAAATTAGTATTAAAAAGAAAAGTCAAAAGACATATCAACCATCAAGTTTTGCACTGATATTTTTAGCTGGCATACTTTACTAGCATCTTGCATCAAACTTGATAAATTAGCCATTTATTATCTGGACTTCAAACTCCTTAAGCTATTATTATACATACTATATATGAAGGTGCACTATATTTCATCAACCAAATTTTCAATGACAATACCTCGTTTTTCGATATTTAGCACAAAGGCAACAATGCCATGGGCCTTTACAATTGTGATTGTGAAGCTATGCATTAGCACGTTTTGGTATCTGAGCAGATAACTAGCATTCTGTCATCTAATAAAACCAATTATGAACTGATTGCATGGCTACTTGCATAAACAAAGTCGAACTGAAGAATGGAAAAAAAATGGATAGAAGGTAAGATACAAAAGAGCATTTAGAATTTACTTACTCGCCTGCCTTCTAAAAGCAGAAATGAATGTCAACTTCACATCCCTCATAGAATGCAAGAAATGCCTGGATTTCCATGAGATGAATGAACGATAAATATTATCGTGTTCACTAGAAGACACAAGGAAAAACTTCAAAGTAGTAGATGGTCCTGAATGTGACTCCAATGGCATTACTGCAATTAGGTGGACTCACTTTATGGAAATGGAGATAAGTTTGAAAGTGAAGTCATATATTCAAGAACTTTCAGCTGCATTTATGACCCAAATGTCCTGATATTGTCAATAACAAATAAGGTCAAATACCTTCAACTCTCCGATAGCAAAAGTTGTCTACTGGGCTGCCGCTATGAGCATTTTGCCAGATTCTTCCACAGGATCTATCCACAGCTGAGAGGGCGGCAAAAATTCGTTCTCTGCTGCTAGAGTCTGAATTAGATATTCTTCTCCTTCTTCAGTCGAAAAGAGTAAAACTAGCGTCTACCTTTGGTAGGATCAATCTAGCTTCGAAACTCAACGGTTTCCCACCAAATTCACTTACAGCATCAGAAGGTATGGAGCTGCTTTCGGTTGCAACAAGAGTAATTTCCTGAAGGATGGATGGATATATGCAAGCAAGTTCAGATGATGAGGCCTCCCTACAATATTTGCTGGGGCATCATCTCCAATCCAGAGATGATTGTTGTACATTGGGGTTAACATTGCAAGCTATCCAGTATGCTTTCTTAATGCCTGCATACATATGACGAGAACTTGGTTTAAACCTCATCAAATATGCATGATGCAGCTTCTTGTCTGCATGGTGCCAAATTAATGCAGGTTTGACAGACACCAGCCTCTGATTATATTGCAATTAAGAAACATACTGAGTAATAAGTAGTTACCATGATTGACTTGAAGACTTAAATTGGTAAGTAGCCAACAAAAAGAAGTAAAAGCCGTACACATGGAATCTAATATTTAATAAGTTCTCCCCATCTCCTTATTCTGAATTCGTTGGTTTTATAGGTCACTGGTGCACTGCAAAATCCATTAGATAGAGTTCATGCTGCTTTTGCACGAAGAGAAATTAGAGAAGCTAATCTCTGTGGACTCATATGGCATGACTTATTAATGCTCATCACAGCATTTTGCAGTCATTTTCTCTCAACAAACATGTCCGCTTTAAGACTTCATATGCTACTGTTTTCCATAGATTTGGAGCAAGATTATCATTAGGGGGAAGAAGGAATCCTCTGACCATTTCATCTATGCCCACAAGCTTGCAATCTTGACCAACAAATACACCGTTTTCGATATAACACATTCATAGCACTGTGCACACAACTGAAAGGTTTTTACCATTGAAGCACTGCAGAGTCCATTGAACCATTGATGATAACCAATGTTTGTGGGATTAGAACACTAGGAGTGCCATAACTTTCATACGGTACTCACTTTTGTGCCAAATTTTTTTTTTCGTTCACTTAAGTGCCAAATCGGAGTGAAAGCGTTCAGTTAAGTGCCACTTCTGGTCAAAATGCATACATGAAATTTTTTAATGATTTTTCATTTTTTTGATAATTTTCAACGCCGACGTGGTTTCCGGCGGTGACCTTCGCCGGCCAACGTGGATTCTTTGTACAAAACAACAGCATTTCTTCTCATTTTGTCTCTCTTCTTTTTGCCCCTTTTTCTTTTCTTTTTTTTTCTTTAGGCCGTGGAATCCTCGCCCTGGGCCACGAAAGGTCGGGGCGAGGTCGTCGGAGCTCAGCTGGCCACTGGCGAAGGCCGTCACGGCCTCGCCTACGGCTGGCGAGGGTCTCATTGGCCAAATCTGGGTTTTGGCAAAAAACCTAGAAGGATGTTAGTGAGGGTTCGAGCCAATCCAAGCGGGGAGAGGTCAACCACAAGGAGCTGTAGTTTGGCACACTACCAAGACTAGCAAAGGAAAAAGAGTGGTTTGGTGATTCTTTCCCCTTATGGCAAGAAGACAAGGTTTAAAATCCTAATTTTCTTCCCCTATTTGAATAACCAAGCAGAATATGAAGCATTAATAATCGGTCTGGAGTTGTTGACCGATCTTCGAGCATCAGCAATTGAAGTATATGGAAACTCCATGTTGGCGATCCAGCAAATAGCTGGCGAATGGACATGTGAGAGTGAAAGCCTTCGACCATACTGCGCCAAGGCAAAAGAGCTTCTTAAAGCTTTTGATGATGTTTTGCTGAAGTACGACCGAAAGAGAAAGGAATCAAGAGGCCAATGATTTAGCAAAGGAGAAAAACCCAGATCTGGCCAGCGAGACCCTCGCCAGCCGTGGGCGAGGCCGCAATGGCCTTTGCCAGCAGTCGGCCGAGCTCCGATGGCCTCGCTCTGGCCCTTCATGGCCCAGGGTGAGGCTTCTGTGGCCAGCGAGGGTTGCTGATGACTCTCACTGGCCCTAAAAAAAAAAAAAAAAAAGAAAAACAAAAAAAAAATTGAAAAAATCTGATAAAATTAATAAATATATTAAAATATTGTTAACCGGTAACCATGTTAGCATTTCTGGCAGCCAAGTTAGCTTTTCCGGCGACCACATCAACTTTTCCGGCAGTCACGTTGGGAGTAGCATTTAAGTGAATGTTTTTTAAAACTTGTGGCACTTAAATGAGCGAAAAAAACGTTTTAGCACCAAAATGAGCGCCGTATGAAAGTTATGGCACTGTTAGTGTTCTAACTCCAATGTTTGTAATAGTTGTTTTAAGGACTGAACAGGCAGCTTGGACAAATTAATTGGTTAGTTGCTTACAACTATAAATTGACAAACTATACGAGAAAGATGAGCAATGACATTATACCTTCAAAAGAACACTGCACTAAACCTGCATGCCACATACTGCAAACACATCAAAGAGGTTTGGAATGAAGGTAATCATATGATATGCAGATCTTGACGAATTGAGTGCATGAAAGGAAAGCTGGAGGTTGAATACGAATGGAGAATCTTAGTCTGATACCTACAAGCAAGAAGGCGATATTTGCACGCAGATCAATACTATTTCTATTCCAATTTCAAATAAGCACTAAATGTGCCAAGTGCCAAACATGAGTTTAGAACTTGACACTTCCATGGTTATTTGGTAGTTGAATGAGACGAAGCATATTAGAGTTATGCTAGGGAATGCAATCATGCTTTCACTTATTGAGCGTTGCAAAACTCCATAAAACACAGTCAAAGTAACTAGAGAGACCAGAAAGCATTACAAGGACAGAATAGCCGCACCCATGGAAGGGTATCCATTGGGCTTTTTTCCCTATCGTTTCACCATTTGACATCGTGCGTGAGCACCACTGATAGCACTCCTGGCTGTAGCAGTGAATTGCCTTGGCCCATTTCCCTTTTCTCTTCTTCCTTGGCCCGGGCCGCTCGGCCTTCTTCTTCCTCTCTTCTTCTCCCCGAGCAGGACAGCTCCTGGAGGAGAGGAATAAACAATGGAGATGCAGGTCAGAGCGACACAGGAGACAGAGAGGACAGGGCGAGCGTCTGACCAGAGTGGGTGGTCGGAGGGTTAGGTCGGCAAAGCAGAACGAGAGAGAAAAAACGGGGGGTGAGGTCGGCAAAGGAGAGAGGGAGACGGAGACAGGGAGATCCGGGGGGGAGAGACCGAAAAAAAAACCACAGGCAGAAGGCGAGAGGAAAGAGCGGGAAAAAATAAAAAAGAGACGAGGGATCCGAGAGAGGGAGAGGGAGCTGCTCGGCCAAGTCGCCGCCACGTGCGACGCCGGTTGCCTAGCCCGACGCCGTTGCTGCTCAGCCACCAATGACGCCACCTGCTTGCTGGCGTTGTTTCCACTGCTGCCGGTATCGTTTCCGTGAGACGGACAGAAAAAGCCAAGGCTGAGGGAAGACCGAGAGAGAACTCGGATAGAAAAAGAGAGAGACTGAGAGGCAGTTGGAGCGTGACAGAGCGAACCAAAGGGAGAAGGCGAGCTCGAGGGAGCGGTTAGCCGTCGCCGGAGGCCCGTCCGCCGCCAATTTCCGCCGCAGCTCTTCCCGAACGAGGTAGGTCCCTGCATCCTCGTAGTCCTATTTCGGAAAATGCCGGGCCGGAGCTCGTGGCTGACCAGCTCGCGCAAGCTCCGGCCCTCGTCGCCCTTGAATTTTGTTCCCACATCCCTTTTAGGTCACGTCCGCAGACCCCAAAAGCGCGTTCGAGGCTCGGTTGAGCCGGAAACCTTTGAATTTGATAGTGCCCGTTAACTGTTCGGCGAAATGCCTCAATGAAAAATCCGAACTCAATCTTCGATCGGAGCTCCACTCTTGGTTTTTCTGCGTTGCTAGGAGTTACACTGTTGTTTCACTCCGCTTTAGGCGTTTTCGTGTCCTTTCGGTGGGTTATCTCGAGCTGGGTGAGTCGGTCTAGTCGTGTGGGCTTCGTTGGCGTCAATCCGGCGACTTTCGAATGCCGGCCAGCTAGTGGCCGACGGAGCTCGCCGTCGGTCGGACTGAACGACCGACGCCGGACGACGACATGGCGACCCCCCAAGGCCCGGTGAGGACTCGCGGTGGCGTCGGCGTCGGTTCGGCGGAATGGAGTTGCAGGGCCCTCGTGCATGAAGAAGACGTCGGGCGTGCATGCAGAAACAGGAGGGACAGACCAGCAGGGAGGAGAGAGAAAAAAAGTAAAAAACAAAAACAAAAAGGGCCAAAAAAAATAAAACAAGGAGGTGGGCTTCGCCTCGGGCCCGCTCCCGTTGGGCTGAGTTCGTCGCAAGCCCGCTTCCTTGGAGCTGAAGTTGTTACAGGCCAGGTTTTTAGCTGGGCTAGAAAAATAAAAATAAAAATTGAGATTTAAAAAAAAAAAACCGTTCGGGTCTTTTTGTTTTTTAAGTGGGCTTAAGGCCGGCCCAGGTCCTTTAGCCCAACCCGGACCGACGGGATCTGAACCGGGTCACCCGGGCCGGGTTTCCTGACCCGGTCCCCATTTTTTTAATAAAAAATAAAAAATTCAAAAAATTCAGAAAATAATAAAAATATTTAAAAAAATTAAAATTCGAAATTTCAGAAAATTCAGAAAATTTATGGAAAATTCAGACACCTGAAAATTTATAAAAATTTTCGAAATTTATTTTAATTAAAAAATATTCGAAATATATTAAAATATTAGAAATTCCAAATTTTTTAAAAAATCCCAAAAATCCCAAGTTTGTTTTAGAATTCCTTAAAAAGCTCTAAAATGATTCATGGACAATTTTCTCTTAAAAAATGTTGGAAAATTATCGATATAAGATTATGCTTAAAATTGAACAAGTTTTTACGGTTTCACCTTAAGATTTTAATTATCCTCGGATACAATTGCCATTGATTGCATGCTTATGATGCAATAATTATGGTTTCCTCCTTAGTTTAATTATGATTGTTATTTATTTATCTCTTAATGCTAGGTGTTTATTTTCTCCTGTAATTTATTTAATGTTTTCTTTAATCGTTGATAATAATTGCGCACTCGCATGATCACTTCATATGTTAGTAGTTAAGTCTAAAATAAATCAAAACTGCTTAACAAAATTCTTTTTGAAATGATGAAGAGTAGGTACCGAAATGTCACTAATTGGTTAAGTAATGCAATCAAGTTCCTGACTCTAGATTTTTTGGTTGTGAAGAAAGTGAAACATACTCTCATGTCTTGCTTAGTTTTTAGCCGACTCGAATAAGCTAGTGGCGACTTATTATTAGAAGTTTTTTATGAACACCCAATATCACGTGGGGTATGAGCTTGACAAAGCCTATGTCTAATAAGGGTCTTGGATCCGCCTTTTGGATAATACCCCTAAACCTATTTAAAGATTTTTTTCCTCCTCAGGATGAAAAAAATTGGTCACGACAAAAAGAAGGAACGCTTTTATAGAAATTAACTCATAGGTTTTTCAACAACAATAGGAACCATGGTAGCAGCTGTTGTGCAGGTCTTTACTCCGATCTTGGATCTTAAATTAAGTGACGATCTGATTGTTGTTACATTCTTAAGACTCCAAATACTTGTATGCAGATTCTAAGTACAACTCTGGAAGTACTAGTGATAGACAAGTTTGGAAGACGCCCACTTCTACTAGTTAGCATAAGTCAAGGGCCCATGTTATTTTTCCTCATCTTTCCCCGCCATTTGTGTGTCATAACTTGGCGTACCAAATTGCTACTTGTCTTTGTAGGTATCTGCAGCTGGAGGGTGGTTGGGATATGTCTTACTAGGATTGTCATTCTTCTTGCAGGTTCGTTCTTGATATCCAGATGGAGTTTTTAGTTTATCCACTGGCAATTGATATGAAATTGGTTTCACAGACGGTTAGTTTTAATATCCCACTTTAGCTAATGGTAAAGTAGATTTCTCTAAAGCATTGTGTATTCCCCCCAAGACCTTCGCAGGTGAGCGGAGGTCGTTTCCAGCTTGGTGACATCCTCTTCTGTTCTTAGTCCTTTCTTTTTCCCTCCAAATTGAACAAAATGCATCAATTGCTCATTTCTCTCTTGCTCTTCACTCAGGTATTTCTAGGCTCTTTTGAACTCGGGATGGGAGGAATTCCTTGGATTATAACCGTCGGAGGTACAGTCCTCAGACTTGCAATTGACTTCTTGTGACTGATATTTTGTCAAACCCTCCCGGGAGCCAAGTAGATGGGACCTAGACGGGTGACACTACACTGGGACGGGCCGAGCCTCGGGGTGAAAAGTGTTGGGCCCGCATGCTCTTGGGCTTGGGCCTCAATAGAGAAGAACGATGAGGACAAAAGTTAAAGTTACCCCCGCACGTGACCACCTCCTGGCCTCCTCTGCGGCCTCTCTTGTCTCCACGTGTCATACCGTCTTGTTCATCGCGTGGATCCGCGAAGCACAGAACCAACAAGGAAGGAGAGAGGACGATCGCGCCAAAACATGGACATGGATGAAGAAGAAGCGTCGGTGAACCAGCTCTCACCGGATTGAAGAAATTGTTAAATCAAAATTTAAAAAACCGTTTATGCCTGTTATCCAAATTACAAAGAAGCGACCCAAAAGAACAGAAAATCCTCTGCTACACTTGTCGCGCCCTCTGTGTTTCCGCTTCTTCTCTCTCTCCCTCTCCCTGTTCCCCAGCTCCGGGTCTCCTTCCGAGCGCCTTGCGAGATTGACCGCCGGAGCTGCGGCTCCGTGACTGCGAAACCGTCGTCAGAGATCAGGAAGCGCGAGGGCGGTGGCTCGGAGCCCGATGAGAAGCTCCGAGCTCTGCGCGAGCTCTTCTCCAAGCCTGGGATCGGCCTCGATGCGAACATCGTTCCTTCTCAGGACGCTCACCGGGTTCAGTTCTCTGTTTCTTTTCTTTTTTCCATCAATGTTCTGCTAATTTATTCACGTAAACAAGTTGTTTCGTTCTGGAAATGCTGAGGTGCTTTGTTAATCGCACGAACCTGTCGTTCCACTCTGGAAGCGCTGATGTGATGTGTTAGGTGAATTACGTCGACGTTACCATGTTATGGTTGATTATGATCTTTTTATCTGGACCACCTGTCAAGAGTACTAGGTCGGAAAGAGTAGTAGAAGATGATGAGCCTCCGGATTAAGCTCATGCGTCTCGCATATTGTCTAAGTGATGTGGTCGTATTTGATTCGCTCGGCAGTTAGTCTATTGTTTCAGTTCGAAAGAAAAGGAAAAAACAAGAAAGTTTCTCCTATCTAGCATTCTTCTGTCGAGGAATTGATGTAGGAGCTTCTTCTTTCCTGTTCATCTGGAACATATTCGAAGGAATAAGATTATGTCCCCCTCAAATTTCGCTACTTCTTAGGACTTGGAGATCGTTTTATTATTATAAAGCCAAGGTTTAAGAAGAGTGCACCTAAGGAATTGCCAATGCATTCTGTCTTGTTGCTCCAGCATTGATTTTATACCGTTGCTGCTTTGTTAATTTTCTGTTATTCATATTTGTGGATTGCAGAGTGAGTCCATTGCAGAATGTTACATTAGGAGGGCCTATATATCAGGTTTTATGGGCAATGCCGGCACTGCTGTTGTCACCAAGGATAAAGCAGCTCTGTGGACAGATGGACATTATTTTCTTCGTGTCTGATGGTGAAAACTTACAATTTCAATTTGCTAAAGGGTCTTAATGAAGTAGCTCTTTAGTTTTTGTAAGTGCTTATGCTCTTTCCTATGCCTGAAACTCTTTGGCTATCTACATCAGTTGCTGTACTGATCGCATCTATCATTCTTATCGGTAGGCCGAGAGTCTGCTAAGGTCCAGTTGGATTCTCATGCGGGCTGGTAATGTAGGAGTTCCAACAACTTGCGAATGGCTCAATGACGTTCTGGCTCCTGGATGCAGAATTGGCATTTATCCTGTAAATTTTTTTAGGCTTTCATAGTTTTTTCAAGGACCATTTTTTGTCGTTATACATTTTTCTTCAAGTAGATCTAGAATTTTGCCAAATTCATGAGTCCCTCCCTATAAGTAGGAGGTCTACAGCCATTTTGTGGCACTGGGGTTAAATCACGTACAAAGCCCCTTTTGACATCTCTTCATCTTCAAAGAGTTCTTAATTCGATAAACGGTAGTTGATCATATCTTTCATTATAGCTCTATGATACATGGTATTGGCTATAAATTCTGCAAGAATATTAGGGTGTCCAAAGTAGTTTTTAATTATTGTAATAGCAATGTAGAGTTTTTGGGTTTACAGCTTTACGTATTCGCTGTAATTCTATTGTGCTTTAGCATGAAATTTTTATCTCATATTGACCTTAAATCAGAATCTTGATTGGAAATTCACGGGAGCTTGATGGCGATTTGACAATGATTACAGGTGCACTCTATTAACCCAATCTCCTTGCGTACTAATGGTGTATTTTTTAATAAGAGGGTTTGCGTTAAACCTTGCGATTGCCCTTATGAAATGAACATTCATTTTTATAAACCATCTCTCATCAAGACCGTTACCAAATGGAAGGTTGTCATGAAAAAGTACAAAGCATGGAAAAATCGTATGTGGAATAACCTTTCGTCAAAAGTGAAAACGTGAGTCTATATCAACGGTAAGTTTTATTTAAAACTATACCCAAAAAAAGTGACATCACATTATAGATATAATAAGAAACTCATATCAAGAACAACGTTTCAAGTGGAAGTCTCATTAGCTTTTCCTCCTAAGAAAAGAAAAGACCTGCGATTACCAAATGGAAGGTTGTCATGAAAAAGTACAAAGCATGGAAAAATCGTATGTGGAATAACCTTTCGTCAAAAGTGAAAACGTGAGTCTATATCAACGGTAAGTTTTATTTAAAACTATACCCAAAAAAAGTGACATCACATTATAGATATAATAAGAAACTCATATCAAGAACAACGTTTCAAGTGGAAGTCTCATTAGCTTTTCCTCCTAAGAAAAGAAAAGACCTGCGATTACCAAATGGAAGGTTGTCATGAAAAAGTACAAAGCATGGAAAAATCGTATGTGGAATAACCTTTCGTCAAAAGTGAAAACGTGAGTCTATATCAACGGTAAGTTTTATTTAAAACTATACCCAAAAAAAGTGACATCACATTATAGATATAATAAGAAACTCATATCAAGAACAACGTTTCAAGTGGAAGTCTCATTAGCTTTTCCTCCTAAGAAAAGAAAAGACCTGCGATTAGCTTTACTCTGTTTCTACCCAGTAAGCATGGGGTTTCCTTGGTAGTTTTGTGCGTATGGGTGGTATTGTTTTGTGAATAATTGTTGTAAGAGAAGTTAGGAAAGGTTTGTAGGTGTTAAGGTGATATCCCCTAGTTCTCTGATGTTACATTTTTTCCGAAAAAAGAGTTGTCTTTAGCTTAATTAGCCGTGGATCAATAGATGGGTACACTCCTGCATTGCATAGAGAGGTTAGACTCCTATAATGCATAGACCTGTTAGCTATAATTTGCACCAAAAGCTTGGTGTCGTATTGCACATTAAGTTTCCTTTTGAACTTAAATTGGTGGTTCTTGATAGCTTTTGGAAAGACTCCCCTCTTATTTGATATAGAAAGAGCTCAAAACATGAGCTTTTACCAAGGACTGTCTAACAAGTTATTTGTTGATTCTAATTTCAAGACATGGAGCAAAGCATGCAAATTAAATTGCTGCAATCTTCCAACATCTTGATTTTCTGGAGGAGTTCCTAATTCAAGCCATCATTAGGTACAAGATGGTCCAGCCAACATTGCTTGTGCAACCATCATACATATCTACATAGTGCTCAAAATCATCTAGCTATTATTAATCCTCAAGATGGGAAATCAAGATATGGACCAAGGTTTCAACATATGTCCACTCTCCTTGATGTTGCTCTCGGATGTGTCAAATGCGATCTATTGATGTACATTCTACTTGATGACATGCCTTGGCTGATTTTTGTTCTCTGTTTCCTGATGTTATTTGCATTCATTGCTAATTAGGGAATGGTAGCAGCTTTCGATTTTCCCAATTGCTCTTTGTGAAGTTGGTTTTGATGTGCATCTTGCCAATGCTGGCTCGAACATGAATGTGGTGTTGTATTATTATTACCTTGAACACCGTTTCTATTACAAAGCATAATATGTGATGACGATGAGGACAATGGTACTACTTTAGTAAAGATCCCGGCATACAATGAAATTGGAGAAGCAGGTGATTCTTTTTCTTTTTCTTTGGCCACAGAGATGGCTAGATCTATTTCCATGGCCATTTTGGCCATATCTATTTCTCTATTTCCATGGCCATTTTGGTTGGATGCACATTTTGTTGAGAGTGCATAGCAGAAGTCCGATACTTTTACTTAGGGAGATCGCTAAGAAAGAGTCTAAATTCAAGCTCGTCAATATATCCAGTTGGATCCATCTTCACTTAAAAACTTAAGCCGGTAAGTTATGGTCAATTAAGATATATTAACTGCTCTACACCACATTAATTCTCCAATGTGGGACTTCTCTAACACAATTTACACATGTATCCTTACAATCTCTCCCCCTTGCATGTGAGCTCTAGTGTTAAGTCTCCTCCCCCTTAATCTAGGTATCCTTCTGGCCTAACTTCAACTTTACAAACCCGCGTTGTTATATCATAGTGCCCAACTCCTAACAATCTTTCCCTCACGTGTGAGCTCCAGTGTTAGGTCTCCTCCTCCTTAATCTAGGTATCGTTTTGGCCCAACTTCAACTTTGTTGGATTGGAAATTGGGAATCAGAGCACTTCTTGGAGTCTTTCTTAATTTGGTCTTCCACCTTAGGGATTTTATCCAGATGAAATTGCATTATTTCTATGCTGCAATTAACTTGTCAAGTTAATTATCTCGTACCAGAGTGAGATTGGACAAACAAAATTAAATAGCAACATAACTGAAATCGACACTTCCTTTCAAATTCTATTATTCCATTGAATGAATGTTTGTCTCTTCTTATAGCGCTCAACTCTGTTTTCTGTTGTGAAAAACGATTGAATGTCGACGACTAAGGTTATATTGGAAAATCGGTGGGAGAATAGAGATTTTCTGGGAGATGGGTTCGAACCATTGAGATTAAAGGGAAATAAGTCGTTCCTAGTAATGATCGTTTTTGTTTAGCTGAGGATATGGAGGTTAAGCAAAAGCCAGCCATCTTTGTTCAACTTTGTGGGTCCATGAGGTGAAGTGTCAAATGGGAGACCATCAGAAGCCAAAGGCAACCACAAGAAATTCCGTTTACTCAATCTGTACCCTCAAGATGCGTTCTCTATTCTTTTCTTTTTGGTTAGCATATCCAAGTTTTTATTCTCGATGCTCCAAGCTACTCAGACTCTCGGATCACAATATGTACTCAGGGATGTATTCAGAGTCTGTAAGTCCATTGAATAGTAAGATTTATTATCGGTGGTCGACAATTGTTTAGGACGTGAGTTCTTTATCTCACAAGATACTCTAACATGTCAAGATTAGGAAAAATTATCTAAAAAGTCCTAAACATATTGCATTTGTCCAAAATCAGTCCTATACATTTCTATTATGTTAATTTAATTCTAAAGTTTTCATATTAATACCAATTCAGCTCATCTGGTCAATTTTTACTGGAAATCACCGACGTGAACGCTATTTGTCTTACATATGGCAAGACCGGCACTGACCTAAACAATTTTTATAATTAATTTAAAAGTTTTTGAATTTTGTTATATTTGTTTTCATTTTTTATCTTTTTTCTTCTTTCTATTCCTTTTTTTTTTTTGTCCAAACTCGTCCAAACTTGGTAGAAAAAAGGAAAAGAAAGAAAGTATAAGGAAAAATATAAAAAATTTCCCACATAAATGAATTTCAGTTAAAATTGGCCGGATTGATTTAATTGACAAATTGTCAAAAGGTTTATGACTCAAATGACAAGATTGAAAGGTATATGGTTGAATTGGCAAAAATACAATAAATTTAGGAATTTGGACAATTTTTCTGCAAGGATTGTTCTTAAAGTTTCCTAATAAAAATTTGACAACTCGATTATGGGGAAATTCATGGCAAGAGAAATCACTTACCATAAGTTTGAACTTTGAATACCACTACAATTGCTTACATGTTAAGGATAAAAGGTATTACATATACTATCAATCTTCTGAAAATCTTGATGTTACAAAAAATGTCAAAAATTAGGTTCCGTTTGTTTCTTGAAAAATGAATGGCTTGAAAAATATTTTTTTTAAAAAAATAATCACTTGTATTCCTTAAAATAATTAATCAATAAAAAAATCATTATCAAAAACAATTTATGTCTAGAATTTTTTTCTTAGATGATGAAAATAAATTTATCATTCATTTTTTTAAGTGATATAAGTAATTATCTTGAGAAAATTATTTAAATCATTCATTTTTTGCAAAACAAGTATAGTTTTATAGGGTGCAAACATTCTATCACATGCATTAAGAGAAATTCATGTTAATTGTGATTTTATTATTCGAAAGTATCAGTAGCTCTTGCTCCTCAGAAATGACAAATGACAAAAATGAGCCTTCATTGGATCAGTAGGTAATTACACTCCTGTAAGGTCGTGTTTAATGGTCAGGATAAAATTTAGAATATGATAAAATTTATTATATTTTGCATTTGGTACCTATTCAAGATAGGATAAAATCAGATATAAGAAGGATATATGCCGAATAAAATTATTGCATGGAGAGGTGGAATAATTTCAGATGACCAAACATAACCTAAATGCCTCAGTATGGCTAGTGGCATGGCTTCCCTTTGTTAGCTTAGTTATTGTGTACTCTTCTGAGAAATCTTAGTTTGTTTTTCTTGTTATGTGACTTTCAATTCCACCAAAAATTTACTTCTACGATCCTTGAACATGATAAATCGTATTGTATTTTGTATTTTTGGGTTTTGCAATTTTGACACGCTCGTCACAGTTTCTTTCGTTATTTTTTTTATAATTGAAAATAATAAATAGAATCGATTACATCCCAATCAATTATCAATTAGCAATTATCACTAACACCTTGCCATCATATAAAGCACATATGGGTCCCGCCCAAGAATGCATATAAAGGTTATAATTCCACAATGATGCATACAGTTATTAGCTACGAATCACAAGTCCTGCAAAAGAAGACGGGAGGAAGAGAGAACACTCACGATGTTCTCTCTGGCTCAACTTGCAGCCTCAGAGAAAGAGTTCTATTTCAGCAAGGAAGGAATAAAGTAATCACTCAAAGCTCGGTGGCAAACGACCATCTAGCCAGTCACGGTGGTCGGAGGTAAGCGTGGACTGCAAGCCGCAACATCTCTTCACTGCTGTAGTCCAGCCTCCTTCGATAAGTTGGGGGATTGTAAGTTAATACTAGCATTCTTGATTTCCTTTCCCGAAAAAGAACAACTCACATCTCTCATCATGTCCCCTACGTGTTTCTGATTCCATGAGTGGTGTTTTGTTCAGAAACGATACGCATTTTGCATAAATTGTATTACAATATGTTTCCAGCTTGAGCCGGTCAAATAAAATTCAGCCCGAATTAAAGAGGTTAAAATAACCGATGATTGTGAAAGCAGAAAACGTATCGCAATTTCCTTCTAGCTACCGGAGTCGGTAGGAAAGAAAGCCGTGGACTTCGTTGACTTGAATTGTCCAGATTATATAAGGATGTTGTACATGGACTTTTCTTCTATATTTTGTTGTTAGTCGAAAAATATCAAGCACAATTGTTCGAAGGCGATACTTATTGTTTTAGTTTTTCTTAAGGAAAAATTATAAAAAATGTCTTAAACCTATTACATTTTTACTAATTCAGTTCTAAACGTTTTAATTTTACTAATTAAATCTTAAAACTTTTCACTCTTTGTCAATTGAATCTATCTAGCTAATTTTGATTGAAATTCATTGATGTGGACGCTGGCCTTTCTACATAGCATGATTGGCACTAATGTGGATAAAATTTATTATTATTTTTAAATATTTATTGTTTATTATTTTTGTCAATTTAGTTATAAATCTCAATTGAGTAATTTTTTTTAAAATTATTGATTATTATGGCATCACAATTTAGTCATAAACCTCAATTGAGTAATTTTTGTAAATATTTTTTATTGATTATTATGGCATCACAATTTAGTCATAAACCTCAATTGAGTAATTTTTGTAAATATTTTTTATTGATTATTATGGCATCACAATTCAATCATAAACCTCAATTGACTAATAAAATTTTTCATTTTTTGCCAATTGAATACATCCGGCCAATTTTGGTTAGAATTCACCGACGTGGACGCCGGCCGTTATATATGGCACATCTAGCGCTAACGTGGATACATTTTATTATTTTTGCTAATTTAGTTCTAAACATTTTAATTTTGTCAATTGAGTCCTAAACATTTTTATTCTTTGCTAATTGAGTCCATCTGGCCACTTTTAGCCGGAATTCGCTAACGTGGACACTGGCCGTCCTACATGGCGTAACCGACGTTAATGTGAACAAAATTTATTATTTTTAAATTTTTTCGATATTTTTTATATATTTTTAATTTTTTTCCTTTTCTTTTTCTCCTCTCTCTTCTTCCTTTGTCGGTCGCCCAACCTCTAGCAACTTGCCAAAGGCTGTGACCGACAAGAGTCAATCTCGCTGAGAACTAGTGAGGGGCAACCTTGTTGGCCTTGAGTGAGGCTTACCCTCACCAAATCCAGCAAGGTCGAGCCTTGCCGAGGCTAGCGAGTGTTAGCCTCGCCGGTCTCACACGAGGTTGCCATCATCGGGATCTTGCGAAGGATGACCTCACGGGCTTTGGGTTAGAGAGGGCGAGCCTTGCTCACGGCCAGCGAGGCCAACCCTCGCCCTCACCTAAGGCCCTCAAGGTCGTCCCTTGCCAAATCCCAATGAGTTGTTGGCCTTTGGCGAAGGTGAGTCTCGCTCAAGGTTGGTGATGCCAACCCTCGCCGGTCGTTGGAGGCTGGACAACCGATAGAGGAAGAAAAGAGAGGGAAAAATCAAAAAAATTGAAAAAATATTAAAATATTAAAAATTTTGAAAAATAATAAATTTTGTTTATTTCAATGCCAGTCGTGCCATGTAGGCGGTCGGCATCCATTCATCGAATTCCAATTAAAATTGCTGGAGATTTTGGCCGAGATAGATTCAATTGACAAATAGTGAAAATATTTAAGACTAAATTGGTAAATAGTGAAAAAGTTTAGAACTCAAGTGATAAATAGTGAAAAGATTTAGGACTCAATTGGCAAAATTGAAAGGTTTATAACTGAATTGATTAAAGCGTAATCGTTTAGGGCTTTTTGGATAATTTTCTCTTTTTTGAGAAAAGGGTTATCTAAAAAATAGTTTGCTGATTTCAATTCCAATATACGGAATAGAGCACAGAGTTCAAATTGCTGCAACAGATAACCAGTGTCTCAATTCCATGGAGTCGTCCTTGCTTTGACCCATAAGAGACAATACGAGCCTTGTCAACATTGTGCGACTATTATTATATTATCGGTCCCACCCTACTGTCCCCTTCGTCCTAATGTTGGTAAATCCCGTTCATGTTCATCGCGAGTCGAAGGATGAATTAGCGAACGGAGATAGTTTCCGGCTGATGCGGTTGTGTTCTGCGGCTTGCTTCGATTGCTTGCCCGGACACGAACCACATGCTATATTGTCAGCCAAAGCAGAGTATACGATGGCGATGTTTACGATCCTCCCTGATTATGCAACTATCCAACACTGAGATTCCCTATTACATGAACCATCCATCCGCGCAATGGATTACGGGAAAACCGACGCAATCGGGTCTTCTGTCAAGCCGTCGAAAGTTGCATTTATTGGTAAGTGGTGATTGATTTTATCTTTGATTTCGTGAGCAATTTATACCTAATTTAAATGATATTAGTTAAAGCCCTGGTTGTTTATCTAGACTAATCAAAAGTTAAAATTAACTTTTTGTACCTTCCTGTTAGGTCGAAAACATTGTTCAAATTTTAAAAGATAACAAAAAAATTAGATACAAATATTCGTGTCGATACTTATCTATTATGAAAAAAATTTATGTTTAAGATTTCTTTTTTAAAAAGTCGAAAAAAGATAGATGGCCCTCAGAATTTGTGAAAAGGAGAAGTGCAAATTACTGTAAGCAACCTCTAAATATTACTATGTAGCTAGAGTGACACCTAATGTCTATGGGAACGTCATGATTTCCGTACATCTTTTTAGAGTGATGCAGTTAAAAGTATTTATGCATGTGTTAATAAAAAAATTACTTTTTTTGCGAATTAAAAGATTAAGGAGCATTGTGGATGGACTGGAGAGGAGGGTCCCCCACATAGAATTTTTTCCTCCAGATTGCCACTAGCTTTTTTAATTTTTCAGAACTTAATGAGCAAGTCATCGTGGCAAATAGAGTAGTGCATCGTCACCCTCTCATATTTCTATAATTTACAATTGATTTTAATTTTCTAGGTGTGGAATGGAGCATGGAGCTAATCCGAGCAAGCTGCATAGAAAACAAATTCACTAAGATAACTAACCAGATTGACGAAACTCTGGTTTTATCACTCCCGTTGTGCTTTTGTGACTGATTTACAGAAATTACTTAGGTAATTTCCTTCATGCATTACTCGGAAGTGTCACTAGGTAGTAGGTACTCATGTCTAGTGCATGACCCAACAACGACGGCTAAGTGTGCTTTCTTATGTATTTTACTACATGGCATGGCTATAGTGGACGAGTCAAATTGAATTTCAAGTCCTTAAATCCACGCACGAAGTTGCTTTTTCTTATATACTATTAAAAAAAAACGCATTCCTGTGGAAATTTTTTTAAATGTGTGGAGAGAGCTAGATATAAAGTTAAAAATTAATAAAAGAAAAATATTTAAACAATGGCCAGATTTAAATTCAACGTTCTTAACTAAGATATTTGGAGGATCATATCTCAACTATTATTAAATTACAATTCTGTCCATTATGTTATACTATGTCCCTATGATATATTGGGAAAAAGACATAAGCATTACGTGGAGATTTTGTAAGTTTCTTAGAACTATAGATTGGCAAAATATACTAGAAATATTTTGGCCAAAAGTACAAAAAAACTCCCAACCTTGTTATATTAGTACCAATCTAGTTATAAACCTTTCACAACAAAAGGTTGGACCGATTCAGTTACAAGAAAATTTCACATTTTGTCAATTAAATCCATTCGACCAATTTTGGTTGGAAATCACTAATGTAGATGCTGGTCATTCTACGTGGCACGGTCGGCGATGATATGGACATTTTTAAGTAATATTTTGAATCTTTTATTTTATTTTTATTTTTTTCCTTTCATGTTGGTCAGTGAGGGTCACCTCGAGGCCATCACAACCAGCGAGGGCATAAAGGCTCTTGCCAAAATGGGGTAATGCCGTTGCCGGCCATGAAGTCCTCGCTTGTAGTCGGTGAGGGCTTAGGCCAGGGCCGTGACCCTTGCCAATAGCTAGCAAGGGTCGGCCATCCAAAATGAAAGGAAGAAGAAACAAGAACAAAAACGTAATAAAGAAAGGAACAAACAAAAAATAAAAAAAAATCGAAATATTATTAAAATATGTCCAAAGTTAGCGTCGGTTGTGCTACATAAGATAGTTGACGTTCACTTTAGTGACCAAAATTGGCTAGATGTACTCAATTAGCAAAATGTGAAAAAATTAAGTTTAGGATTGAGTTAATACCAATGCAATAAGTTTATAATTTTTTTTTACTTTCCCCAAAAGATTTGCAATAACACTATAACTTCAAAAGAAGGTTGCATTAAACCCGTGCACCACATACTGCAAACATAGCAAAGAGGTCTAGCTTGAAGGTAATCGGCTACTAGGTAGATCTTGATGAATTGAGTGTGTGAAAGGAAAAATGGAGGTCAAATTATGAATATGAAAATTTAACCGATATATACAAGTAAGAATGTGATTTGTACACGGACCAATACTATTTCTATTCTAGTTTCAAATCAGCACGAATAGTTTCAACTGCCAAACATGAGTTTAGATGGAGCTTTTGTTGTTATTTAGTAGTTAGATGCGGCGAGGCAAGAGGAAATCATGCAATAGCATAGTCACAAAAAGATATGCAAGGGATCGCTAATCGTGCTTTAACTTATCGAGTGTCTCAAAACTTCATATACTATCATCAAAGTAACAAGACAAACCAGCAAAGCCTTATCAAGACATAATAGCAGCACCCGTAGAAGGTTTTCCATAGGGTTTTTCTCCTATGGTTTTACCATTTGACATTTCCGTGAGTACCACTCATGGTTCTCCTGGCTGTAGCAGTGAATTGAATTACGATTAAGGAACAAATTAATGACTCATTTTGACATGTCTACTTAAGTCTTATTATATAGTGATTTTGAATCTCCATATTAACAGTATTAAATTCTTTAATGACTTCAACCTAGGTCAACAAATTTCTGCCAAGTCCCGATCACTGTTGATAGGGCCAATCATAACCTAGGTTAACAAATTTCTGCCTCAAATCCACCGCCCAAAGCTTCAAGCACTCGGCAATCAGTAGAAGTAACTCAGAGGTTTCTTAATCGGACACAGTATCGAGCAAAACAAGCTAATACCTAACACAGCATAGCATCTAAACTAAGCATCACTCATATGATCTGTTGTCATATGATCTGTTGGGAGTGCACAGCAAAAGTCTGATACCTTCACCTAGGGAGATCTTCAAGGGGGAAATCCAAGCCCGAGCCCATCAATATATTTTAATTGGACCCACCTCAACTTAAAAGCTTAAGTTGGTGAATTATGGGCCAACTAGTATATATTAACTGCTCCACACCATATTAATTCTCCGATGTGGGACTACTTTCTCTAACATAACTTACACGTGTATCTTAACAATTTTCTCCTCACGTGTGAGCCCCAGTGCTAAGTCCACTCCACTTTAAATCAGATATCCTTCTGGCCCAACATCATTTTGGCCCACGTTATTACACCACAACGCCTACTTGCCCAGGAACCATAACCATCGGCTCTGATACCAATTGTTAGGAGTGCGCAGCAGAAATCCGATACCTTCACCTGGGGAGATCTCCAAGGGGAAAATCCAAGCCCGAGCTTATCAATATATCTTAGTTGGACCCATCTCAACTCAAAAACTTAAACTGGTGAATTATGGGCCAACTAGTATATATTAACTGCTCTACACCATATCAATTCTTCGATATTGGACTACTTTTTCTAATACAATTTACACGTGTATCATAACATCATCAAGACACAAAGAAGCAACTACTTAGCTTTTCACTCGATTGGTGAAGCTAAGGAATGATTGAAATGGATTTCAGTGGCGACTACGAACTTTTTATCGGAGTTGTGGGTGATGTAGATGGAGAAGAAGAAATGTGGGAAAATTGAATCACCTGGGAAGGAGAACCTTGAATAGCGAGGTTGTCGCCGACACGGGAGAAGAAAGTGATCGAGCGAGCGAAGGGTTGAACTCCATTTTCGTGCTCTTAGCTTTCCTCTCTGCAGTGATGGTACAGATTTTTACGAGGTGGTTGCTGAAAAATTGGCAGGATTGGAAGAAGACGAGTTTTGTCGGAGGACATACGTGTTGACACTTAATTTTTAGCTAATGCGTCATTAAAGGTAAAAGAATCGAGATTAGATTTTCCGATCAAGATGGGCCCGTTCCTCAAACAAAAGTGTCAATTTCTATTTCTTTTCTTTTAGATTGTCATTTTAGGCAATTTCTTAGTCATTTCCATTAGAAACCCAAAGAGTCAAGCAGTTCACTTTGGTCAAACCCTTGAGTCAAAAATTGATTTTTCACATAAAAAAGGCTCCTTTTATCCTCAATTTGATATTATCATTGAAGATTTTGTAAAAATCAATTAAAAACCTTGTTTTTTGAATTTTTTGATTTTAAGTTCAAAATCAATCAAAAATAAAATTAATTTCACTCTATTCATATTTTCGCTTAATTCCTTTTACAACATTTGATTTAGAGGTCATTATCCATTCACTTGTTTGACCAATTTTGAGATTGAGCCTGTTGAAATAAGAATTCTCATTTTTAGCCCTAATTAGGGGGTCCAAATCGATTCTACGTAATTTACAAACGGACGCTTCCATTCCATTCACTTTTGCAATATAAGTTTGAATCCAGGGTTAATTTTGGGAAGGGCACTCAGGAACCTTTTAATTTGAAGAATTTAGTTTACTTGAACCTATGAAAACCAAGTTAATGAAATCCGATTAGCGAAATTCAAGTTGACCCATTTGGAATTGAGTTCCCAATTTAATTTTAGCAAAAAAGTTGCACCATTAATGCAAGGTTAATTTAGGTGTAGTAGGTCATCATAGGTATGGACAATTAATTCAATAGTGACTTACAACATTAACTGAATTGAATTTTGATTAATTTGCATTTGTGGGTAGAAAATTGCTCAAATTTTTCTAAATGTGACTAGGAAGTCGAATTGTATGTATCCATGGCATATGTCCAATATTGTGCATGTCACTTAGGTAATTAGGCCAATAGAAATTTACTGGAATGTATTTACATAGTTTAATTAGCCTAATTTCATCAAAATTGGACTGTTTATTTTCCAATTAGCCCATTTTAGTCTCCAATAGGATAAATTTTCTTTACAATTAGACCCCTAGGAGGACCAAATTGCATAAAAAGAAAAGAAAAGGGGAGGCTGAACTGATCAAACCGGTTCAATTTGGTCCAACTAGTCATTGATGAAGGAGGCCGATTCACCCCCTCTCCAACTGGCCGACCACCGTGAGGTGGCCCGCCTCGTGACCGACGCCCTCATGCAATCACTTTTCAAAAATTACGTTTTTGCTTTTGATTTTATGAAATTAAAAAATACCCTCAATTAGGCCTTAATCGCAAAGTTAATCGTGATCGTCAATTGCAATGCATCATGACTATCGAAATTAACATGTGATCATTTCCTAATCTTGTTTAAGGGTTAAGCAAATTAGTTATCTAGAAAGATCACTTCTTAGCCCTTGGATCGAATCAAAGACTAGGATTTGATTGGGGATCTATATAAGTCATTTTCCCTCCAAAATTTCAAAAGGGGGCCTCATTTGGTGCAAATTATAGATCCGGAAACTCTCTCTCACACAACAAACATACCTCTCTCTCGTCTCTCTCACATTCTCGCGCTCTCTCTCTTCCCCGATCTCCCTCGTGCATGACCAAGTTCTACCGCTGACAACGGCCCCACGTCCAAGGCCTTCCGAGCGGCGCCACCACCTTTGATCCTCCTCATCTCCTCTCCGTCATTGTCAAAGCGGCGACACCCTCTACCGCCACTTTGTTCTGCTCGCTGGGCGTCTTTTACCCTTGAGTTGAAGGCCGACGCCTATGCCGATGATTCCCCGACAGTTTCTCTAGCCCCGATTAGCCATCCAGCGAAATCTCGGCTATCCCGATCCGTTCATCAATGTTCCTTAGTCCATCTAAAAGATCTAGGTAGTCAGAAAACCACCTAGAAGCCATCGAAGGTGAGCTGTTCCTCTGATCTTCCGCCGGCGGTCCCAAATCCAGCCGATTCTTCTTCTGCCGCTGATCGAAGCCCCTTCAACATTGATCTGACCTCCTCCGGCATTCCTCAAGTTTCACGGAGTCCCTCAAAGTCCCTGAGTTACCGTAATGGTCCGATGTGTACTCATCGGAGCTCGATTCTCACAATAAATGCATAGAGGTAAACATCTATGCCTCAAGCTCGATGAAGCAAGGTCTCGTTAGGACACCGGGGCTAGAGCTCAACTTAGGGTTTAATCCATGTGATTTTTGTATGCTTTAAGATGTTAGAAAGGCCTTATGATATATTAGGATGAGCTTGAATGATTGAATTGTGGTGGATTGGTTGGATGATTGTGTTCTGCAATTTTCGGATCCCTAAGTGGACTGTCTATGCAAATATCTTGAAATGAGTTGATTAGCTTTCTAATGAGCTATAGCACAGTCCGAACAGACCCCGTTTGTTATGGTTTTTGCTTGCATGAAATTCATTACAGAATCTGTCATTTACTGTACTAATGTGTTCTTATGCGACCTGACTGTGTTACTGATTTTTTGCTGAATTTTATGAGCCAAATTGAACTTGGAGGTCCTCATAAAAAATAATCAGGACATTTCAATATACTTGCACGAATTTTTGTGGATTTTATCATGACACTAAATTAGAGAAAATCGTCTCTATTATGTATTAATTCTGCTATGATTGTGGCTGCTTTGCATCTCTATGGAGACATCTTCAATTGAGCTCCTTAAGAGCATAATTTATGCATGATGCCAACTATACATACTTAGGAGATTCCTCAAACTTCGAAATGACATATGTCTTATGTCATTTGAAAGTCGTTTCACTATATGAAAACCACTCGTGAAGTTATTACTGTATTCCTGAAATTTTGTAGTTGTTAGTAAAGATAGTGTTAGGTGACCTATCTGCATTCGTGAATTTTCATGATTTTTTGTGCATTGATTTAGGGTTGAGTGTCTTCATCACTTATGTCTCTCACATTTATCCCTATGTCATGTTAAAATCTCATAATTTTCATTCATCATATAAGTTAGTCTACAAACCTATCTCTGCATGTCATGTTCTGTTCACTCCACATCTGAATGACCTTTCATGCTTCTCTGAATTTTTGCAACTTTTGAGTGTAAAATTAGGATTCGATGTCTTCTGCAAAGTTGTAGAGCACATCCGTATCTTTCTAATGAGACCATTTCGTCCAATTCGCATATTGTATGCCCTACTTTTTTTTATTTTTGCAAATTTAGACCTGAAACCTGCCCATTCTGCCTGCTCAGATTGCTTCCCCTGTTTCAATGAATTCTTTAAAACTTTCCTTACAATTTTCGTCCCGTCCTTAAACGTACTAAGGTTCTTTTTTGGGCAGCTGGCGAAAGAAAATCTATGCAGAGCCATTTTAACTATGTATCCTTGAAATTACAAAATTCAAGGTGAGGCTGCTTCCATTTCGCGTAAGCCCTGATGCTTAAGTAGCAGGAGAGCATTAGTTAGTGGAGATCAATTGATGACATCAAACTATATATAATTGCTGTTAAACAATGCAAATTGAGCATAGGTTAACTATTCTGGATTTAAATATAGGGTATCTTGTAACATGATTTACCTTCATTAGATATTAATTTAATGAGAAAATACCACCAAAAACCCTAAACTATATCACTTGGGACAATTTTACCCCGAACTTTTATTCGTGTCATAAAAAACTCCAAACTATGCCACTTAAGACAATTTTACCTTTAACTTTTTTTTGTGCCACCAAAAATCCCAGACTATGCTACTTTGGACAATTTTACCCTGAATTTTTTCTTGTGTCACAAAAAATCCTAAACTATGTCACTTAAAACACATTTACCCCAAACTTTTTAACTGAAAGGGCATTTTCGTCTTTTTACTTTCTTTTTTTTTTTTTTTACTTTTTTACTTCTTTTTTTTTCCTTTCTTCCTCTACCCTCTGCCATGGTCGGCAAAGGGAAGCTAACGGGGACCACCCTCACCAGCAGCGGCGATTGGTGAGGGTAGCCCTCCCCAACGTCGGGCGAGGGCGACCCTATCCCTAGGCAGGCGAGGCGGTCCTTGCCCGAGTGGGTGAGCCGGTGAGGGCGACCCTTGACCCAATCGACGAGGGTGCCCCTCACTTGAGTTGGACCAGGTGAGAGATGCCCTCGTCAGATCAGGCGGGGGCAACCCTCCTTGGTATCGAGCGAGGGTCACCCCCGCCGGATCCGGCGAAGATGTCCCTCGCCCGAGTCGGGCTAGACGAGGGATGCCCTTGCTAGATTTGGCAGGGGGTAACCCTCCTTGGCGTTAGGCAAGGGTCACCCTTGCCAAATCCGGCAAGGGCAACCCTCGCTTGGTCGGGGGCAACCCTCCCTAGTGAGGGCCACTCTCGCCGGACGTCGCCATTGGCGAGGGTGGCCCTCATTGGCTTCTCTCTGCCGGTCATGGCAATGGGAAGAGGAAGAAAGAAAAAGAAGAAGAAAAAAGACGAAAATGCCCTAAAGAGTTTGGGATAAATGTGTCCCAAGTGGCATAGTTTAGGATTTTTTGTGGTATAAGAAAAAGTTCAGGGTAAAATTATCCCAAGTGACATAATTTGGGATTTTTAGTGGCACAAAAAAAATTCAGGGTAAAATTGTTTTAAGTGATATAGTTTGGGATTTTTGATGGCATGAAAAAATTTTCAGGGTAAAATTTTCCTAAGTGGCATAGTTTGAGGTTTTTGATGGCATTTTCCCTAATTTAATTTAATTATTACAGTGAAAATCATTAAAGAACCGTAAAAAGACATATGTACAAAACAAAATGGAAATAAAACTTAAAACAAAAACTTTTTTTAAAGTATTCCTAATTGAAAATATGTCTTATTTGATCGCATGATTAAATTTGTCAACCAATAAATTCGCTTCATTTGAAGATATGATGATAAGATTAATACAACAGAAATGTAATAGATATAACATTTAGAGGTAAAATAGTAATCTACAAAATAATGTACGTCTTCTACATCGAGTGATAAAATAATATTTGACTAGCTTGATTTTATAATATAATATTAATCAATTACAGAAACATCAACATAATAATTAATGATTAAGTGTAAATTTTTGACAGTTATGTTGTTTTATTTCGTATTTCTCTATGCATTAAAGATAAACTCGAAATGAAATTAAAATAACAAAAATTAGTGAGTTATATTATATGGCTAGACACCGAGCATAGTCTTGCCAAACATATAACTTTTAAAATAATGTGGCCACATGGTATAATTTTGTCACGTGGGGACATTAGACTAATGATAATTCTTTTATTGATTTATCATATTCAACCATTTTTGTTGTTGCTTTTAAATATTTTAAAAAATAATTCAAAAAATGTTTTAAAAAATAAGTAAAGAGAAAATATCTCAAATATGCTCTTAAAAGGTACATTTCGTTTTAAACATAGTTTCTTAGCATATTCTTAAATATATTATTTTATATTCAAATGATATGCTTTTTATTTAATTAAATTGAAAATATTTAGCTGATAATGAAATAAATCACATATTTGTTTTATTAAGCAAAACTTGTCAAACTATGAATAATATGATTTTTGTTTAATTTATATAGTTTCCTTAATTCAATCTAATTGGAGAATGAAATAAATGATGTAGTCCATTTAGCTCAGCAAAAATATTTAAAAAAAGAGAGTAACAACTTAATTTGTGTGAAACATACATATTCACTTAATGTTAATTTTCATTTTATTCTTGGAAACCGACTTATTTAAACATAGCTTATATCTATAAAAATAAATACATTTATAGGTCCACTGAATTTGAATTTGATTCAAAATATATATACGATAGAAGCTCACAAGTATTAATTTATTATTCTATTGTTCAAACATACAATTTAAATATAATTTAAATAAAGGACAGGGAGAGACGAGCTCGAGTTTTAACTTAGCCATTATGATTGAATGAAAATATTATTTAAATATGTAACTCAGACTGACGAAATTCAGATACTTTGAAAAATAATAATGGAATTTGTGATGAAGCTAATAGGATTCAAACTCTCCATTTCTAATTTTTCTATATTACGACTACCAATAACATTTCTATTATACTTCTAATTTAGATGAATTTTAAGTTCATCATTCCGGTTTTACTAATATATTTACTTGGTATTTCTTTTCCTTCCTTTTCACTTTTTGTGATGATCCTCGCCAACCCTAAAAAAAAGGCATAAAAAAGGAAAATAAAAAATTCAAATAATAATAATTAAAAATTTAAAATAAAAAATATTAAAAATTTGTCCACATCAACGCTAATGAAGCCACACAAGACAACCGGTGTCCACGTTAGATTTTCTAGCAAGGGAAATCGTCAATGATACTCAATTGATTGATTTTTCAAATTTGTGACATTCAAATGAGCGAAAAAAAGTTATAACAAGTATTGTACGAAAGTCATGGCACTGCTATTGCTTTTACCCTTTATCAATATATATCCGCATAAAGCACGTAGACATAGCTAGTTTTTAGTAATATACAAGATAATTGGTTTTTTGTAATGCACATTATACTAAATTTGATGTCCAAATCTAATTACACAACCATATCAATCCTTTATAAGAAATAAAGTATTAGAAGTAATTGTCATATTGTCACTGTTTTATTTTTGTCTTTGTATTTTATTTTGTGATAGACCTAAGCAGATCTTTAAAAAGGTTCAAGGGGAAAAACCCAGAAGTTGGCCATTACCCATATTTTGGAGAGTTCCCTTATTCCCTGGTGCTGCCACAACTAATCGCATGTCACAATTACAGCACGCATTTCATATCTTTCTGTCCAAATGTTGATAGAAAGTGCTAACACAACACCGAGATGAACAAGTGGCATTGACATATAAATCACAACAACTTGAGGGGGAATTACAAAAATCATCCCTATAGGAGTACTCCTTTTCAATTTTGGTCTTCATACTTTATTTTTGTCACATATTTGACCAGTGGACTAATCTTCAATAATGTTTTAGGAAAATTTTGTTTTCTTCGTGGAAATGTAAAAAAAGAAGAAAAAAACATGATTTATGGCTAAAAATTAATATGCAGCATCAACATATTATAATAATGCCAAACTAGTGAGTAATGCATGTTGTTGGGGAAAAATAACTTATCATACTATTTGACATGTTCAACAAAAATTAATAAGTAGTTTTAAACTTGATTGGACACTACGTTCATTATCATTAAGTGCTATTAATAAAATCATCTATAATTGATTATGAAAATGCATTATATGCCACTTAATTTAATATTGATTTGTCTGAAGTGATAGAAAATTGTGCTTGTGTTGTATGTACCTTCTACAAAGCATGCCACAATAGGTCCATGCAAATAGTTAAATGCCAATTGTTTCAGTCAATTTTGCTTAGAATTCTATTATTTCGAGTAACAAGAGTCACTTTTGCACGATTCTCTGCACGTGAATCTTTTTTTATGTGCGAAGTGAACTAGCGTAATGATTTGTATGTTTGACGGCAAAGATATAAAATCATCTATTATTGGGGTTCGTGACACCCGCAAAGACGCGCAATCAAGCCAAACTTTGCGGGTGTTTTGCCTTGCGGGTGTTCTCGAATCCCAACGAAACTTTGCAGGTGTTTTGCTTTCCGGGTGTTCACGTCACGAACCCCAACGAAAGATTTTCGTTCTTTTTGGACGAAGCAACGACAGTGAGTTTGTGTTGATTCCTTGGTTGCGGTTTGCGGGTGTTCACGAACCCCAACGAAAGTTTTTTTTTTTTTTTGGAAGAAGCAATGACAATGAGTTTTTAATATTAAAAGCTCCCTTCATCCATGGACCTCCAACGACAATGAGTCTCTAGTTAGTTGCCGTGCTGGCGATTGGCTAAAGAAGGAAGAAGAAAAAAAAAAAAAAAGTGATTTAATTTTAGAATTATTTACGAGATTAAAAAATAATTTTTTAACTTATTGATTCTATTCTAAATTTATTCTCAAGAATAAATTTTTTTCCAAAAATAAATAAAATTAGAGAACGTTATCGGATGGATTTCTTTTTATTTTATTTTATTCTGGAGAGCAAAAGAATAAAAATAACCAAGAATTGGTAAATTACCAAATATGCCATAACTAAGCAAAAGAAAAAAAGAAAAAAGAAAGAAGACAAAAATACACCATGGACAATGAGGTTAGAACACTCGCACCATGGACCTCTAACGTTAAACTCTAGCGTGGTGACGATAGGTCAATAAATATGATAACGATTAAGTTCTGAATAATTAAGAGTCCTATCTTCTTTTATTTAACCGGAAAAATCATAACCATGTAATTCATATTCCACAGCCTCACATCTATAGCAGAGTAGCATTCGAAGTGTAGTGTTTCCTAGGTCCATGGCTTAAATATGAAAAACTACATGTTGGAGGTCCATGGAGGTTTTGGAGGGAGCATTGCATCTTAAAAAACTCATTGTCGTTGCTTTGTCCAAAAAAAAAAAATCTTTCGTTGGGGGTCGTGAACACCCGCAAAGCGCAACGAAAGCGAACACCACGCAAAGCGCAACGAAGGCGCAGCGAAAGAATCATCTTGGAATCAACTTTCGTTGCGCTTTGCGGGTGTTCACGACCCCCAACGCAAGATGATTTTTCATCTGTCGTCAAACTTCCCGAAAGCGACACGTTTTTTAGTATTTTTAAATGGAAAGCACTCCATCTGGTTTTTTATAATGAAGCATGACAAACCCCAATGGCTAGAAGGTCGCCGAGGTCTCTGGCAGCCCCCCTTTCTCATTTTCAGCCAAGCAAGGAAGAGATTAGCGAGGCAAAGTTTGGAAGTTTAATGGCGAACTCAAACAATCCAGCTGATCACGGTGGTCTAAGGTAAGCTTCGCTAACCTCAATCATATCTCAATCATATCTTAACCACTGTAGCCCGGCCTCCGTCTGTAAGTTGGAGGATTGCAAGTGAAATCATGTTAAAATCTAAATTTCCTTTCCTGTTTCTTTCTCTGATCATGCCCACTGTGTATGTTCCATTACGCAAATGCTGTTTAATGTTGAAAAAACCCGCATTCTACGGAAAACAGGTTCTGGAATTCTGAAGTCGGACTGTTACTTGGGCCAGTGACTTGCCTGTAGATAATGGCCTATTTCTCACATTAGATTTGTGAGAGTCAGATCGGAACACCAATTTGTACCATCCAGCTGTTTTCCTCTACTCCTCTTTTTCCTTTTGTTGATCGAGATGTTCATAATGGCTCATTTCTCTCAAAGAGCAGAAATGGGCTCTTCTCAGAACAGAGTTTGTACTTGCAAAATGGATTGTTTCTCCCATTTTCTGGATTAGGGTAGTTATGTCGTACTGCCAAGATTTTGTCCTCTATTATTTTGCTAATTGATCCAGGCTTTGGTCTCTCTATTCATAAAGACTCGACTTTCAGAACAAAGCATGGTGGCTCGTGCTCATAACAGAGTAATATTCGGTAGGTGTAGAGCCGTCAAAAATATAAGAATGTTTCTTGTAGTCATCGACTCCTTTTTTTGTGCAAATTGATAAATTTTCATGATATTCATTCGGAGTTGAATACGGTAGGACTCATGTCAGGAATAATCCCTCTCAAGTATGCATACCATTAAAATAGCTGAGTTTGTTCGTTCGAGGAAAGTGAAATCCACAATAACTGCCATGTCTTTTTGACGATCACGAGGTTGGAAAGCAGGTGAGTGTGGAGGACTGCGAGTGCTGTCTTCATTTCCTTTCATGAAAAAGAACTTCCCATCTCTTATCATGTGTGTGTGTGTTTCATTACACGTGTGTTGTTTCATTAGAAACAATCTATACTCTATGTTGGTAAGGTGAATCCGTCCTTTTTATTGTTTCATTCTAAAACATGGTACAAGTATGAGTTGCTCATATGTTCTTTGCTAATCAATCCATGTGCTTATTCTTGATCCTTATTGTTTGAGCTTATGTGAAAGATGATTATCTAACAAGCGATTTGCTGGTTTTTATTCCTAGGAATGTGTTAGATCATGTGGCTCAATTTAATGAAGATCTTGATTCCCTCGAGAATGCTTTGCGTCAGCTCATCAGGAATAGGCACACCTTTATAGGTCCGGCCAACATTTCCAGTATACCAAGCATTATGCTTATCTGTGAAGCAATCAAAATCATTCGGCAAAAATTAATCTTAAGGATGGGAAGGCAAGATATTGACCCAAGTTTTCGACTTGCCTTTGCTGTGATCACTGTTGGTCTTGGATGTGTCATGTGCAGTCTCCTAATGTGCATTCTGCTCGGCGACTTGCCTTGGCCAATTTTTGTTGCCTGCGTTCTAATATTGGTAGTCACGTTCATGTTCATTGCGAACTGAATGGTTAAGTGGGGTGATAGTTTATGGCTTTTCTAATGTGGTGATGTGTTGTTTATGTGAATTTGATTTACTCGGTAACCTTCCAATTCTAGGTCAGATGTGGACCTCATGTTGTATTATTAAATACCTCAATGTTTAATGTCTTAGAGTTCAAATGATGCAGTTTTAGGATTTACTAAGTCCATCACCTTTTACATAACATGGTAGAATAAATTATGATGATTATTAGAATTTTTCCTGGTGCAAAGTCCTCTCTAGCTATGAGCTAGTTTAAGCATATCTCGGAAAGTTTGCACCGGCCCCTTTTCCATAAGGCAGTGTCAATCCTTTTTATAGATTGCCAATTTCAGTTTAAGTCCTATGTGCGTTTAGATTACTTCTACTTTGGATCAAGTTGCGTAGGTAATACAAAAGATCATGGAGTTGCATTACCTGAAAACAGACAATGGAATGGTGAAATTGGAGAAACGGGGCAATTTTTTTTTTTTTTTTGGCACGAGAAGAATAGGGGAATGAGTGTATAGATAAGAATCGCATATCCTCATTCACTATCCTTTCGTTTCGGATACATGCATCGTTAAATTGATATAGTTTATAGCTCGTTACTCATATTACAAAATCAGCACTCTCTACACAACCAAATTCAAACTAAAATAGCTAATTGCACAACTCACAAGTTCTAAGTAATTGGTTAGACCAAACTACGCACGTACAACAAGCTGGAGAGATACAAGCTTGATTCGTCACTTGCCCACCTAATAAGATAGCTAAGCAGATTAACACAGCTTCGTTTTGATCACTGCCATTGTGCTTTTGAGACTGATTTACCAAAATTATTTGATAATTTCATTCATACATCCCTCGCAATGTCTCAAAGTACTCATGCATGGTCCATAGTCGAAGAAGAACGATGGTCATGTGAGCATTTTCATGTATTTTATTGCATCACATGATAATAAATGACGAATCAAATGAATTGTGATTTAGGTTCTTAAATCCACGTAAAAAGTTGCTTTATTTCCCCGATATAAAAAGAATACAGACATGCGTATGAAGAAATTATTTAAAATTGTGGAGAGAGTTAAAATAAAAATAAAAATGAATATAGGAATTTTCTTAATAAAATTGTCAGATTAAATTCAATGCTAGCAAGTAAGATAAATAGAGACAGACAAAAAAAAAAAGTAAGATAATTAGAGGATTTTACCTTAACTATTTTTTAATTACAATTTTGTCCATTTTGTTATGCTATGTCATTTTGATATGTCACTTTGATATATCTGACAAACGGACATAAACATTACATAAAGATTTCTATAAAAGTTAAATCCTCATCGGATTTGTTTCTAGACAGTAGTAATAAACCGGCACTCACTCTATAAATAATCGATTAAATTAGCATGGACCATAAATATAATTTCTCTAGCATGGGCCAAATTGTTCTCAATGTTCCCATGAAGCATGGACTTTTGGACCTGGACCTGCTGCCGCTGCATTGCTCTCCATCCTCCTCCGACTCCATTCCAGCAATTCTTCATCCCTCTGCATACATCGTTTACTCCAGATTGCGACGCTTTCATGTGGGTTTTTTTCCTTTTGCATACGATCGACTCGACGAATGATTTTGTAAAAACGAAAGCTGCCTTCGACTGGTAGACCCATGTATCTTACTTTTGAATCGATCTTTGCGTTGAGAAAATGCGGGAAAGATCCAGGTGAACTTGCAGAACTTGAGACTTCAAATAGTTGGCCTGGTTCTTGCCGAGTTGCTGGTTACAGGGATGAAAATTTAACTTGAACCCGTCTGTTCATGGGCTTCCTTCTTTTTTTGTCGGAATGTGGCTTTGCTTCTTGGTGATGATAAAGCCATGTTAGTCTTTGAATTAATATTTTGTGTTTTGGCTTGAAAATGTTGCAATTTGCGTCTCCGTCTCACCGTGTTTAGAAGTTTTCAATATGGGGTATGTATTGTTGCAAGTTAGGCATCATCCAATTTGATTTTCATCCTCTCATCTTGGCATTAGAGGCAGTAGCCTTATGAATTGCGATAGATCGCAAGAATATTTTGTAGGTCCAATTTGACGGATGTCTTCACTGGGTATTTACTATGCCCAATTAAAAACAAGCCCCGATAACATGATGTCAAAATAAGAATAATAACATGTCAAACAAATGAATCGACACATGTGAAAGTACATTTACAATATATGTCCGCGTAGAGCACACACCACATAAGTAGTTCATAGTATGACAAGTAATAATCGGTGCACATTATATATTTAATTTGACGCTGAAATCCAATAGCATAATCAATGAAAAGATGACATGTGGTTTGATCCCGGGAAGCCTTGATTCGAAAACACTGTTTTAGTGTCTTTAAAATTGATGACCTAGTGGCAATTCTTCGTAAATGATCACCCTTGGGTCATGAGTATTAGTTTCAGGAATTTAGTCCATTTGACCTCAAAGAAGTGTTACAACTCTAGGCTAAATTGTCTTTCGTATAACGTTTATTCCACGATAGATGGGCGATTGTTATACAACAGTCTTTCGCAAAAGCCGAAATTACTAGGACAGGTGTCCACGGCTAATGTAGTAAGCACATTTTATCAATTATTCCAAAAATGAAATATATTTTAATACTTTCCCTGAATGTAAACCGGACTTGCACGTGACGCATGGGATCTAAGAATTCGAATTCTTCAAGTACAACTGAATAAAATGTTTTTTTTTTAGGGCAAACAACTGAATAAAATGTTTTTTTTTTAGGGCAAATACTACCAAAAATCCTAAACTATATTGTCACACTCCGAACCCCGAGCACGTAACAACACCCCTTACCATGGTCAATTGAAAGTGACGTCCCAGGACTTTTTGGGGACCATTCATTTTAATTTTTCATTAAGCACAAGCGGAAGACAAACCATCCGCAATTCAAATAGACAATCAAACAATAAAATATGGATAGAGGGATGAATAGTAAAAATAACAACCACTACTCATTTATACATCTTTATTGGATTAATCAATGGAGGATCGTTTCCGATATACAAGCCCAATAAATGGGTTGATCCATCTTTTAAGCCAGTCCAAAAAGGAACTAGGCTAAGTTAATCCAACTATACAAAATGAACCATCGGGTTTAGCACCACAGTTACTCGGACCCATTGGATTCAGGCTCTGTTAAGTCGATCACTGGTGGAGCGAGGGCAGGATTCTCCACTGCAAGTGTGCCATTCTAAGGACCTGCAAGTAGTTATACAATAAGCAGTGAGATAAAATTTTAGCGAGTTTTTCCCCTAAGCCCTAGTTAGTATACCAATTCAACCTGGGGTATCTCTCCAGAACCACCTCTCACTCAACCTAACAAAGCAAGCAATCAGCAATCAGCAATCAACAACAGACATGGTCAACAAACAATTAATTAGTAGGTTCGCATCTAACCATACCTGGTATACCATACCCTGCACGTTATATCTCAACACAATACACGCAATGCACATGGCCGTTAGATAATGTAGTTCATCAATCACATGCGAGTCGCGTTACAAGCAATCTCACCTAGCCATTGCCACACCATGCACGTTATCAATTCATGCGTGCGTGCCATAAATAATGTGATCACCTCATGCATAATCGGAATCAATGATGCCATATTTCTCATAAGCTCTTGCATCCACACGTGTTCCGATTATTACTGCCCTACAAGGCTACATCTGGGGTAGCACCTACGGCGCCTTTCTTTCGCAGAGGCGCAACCATGTTCTTCCGCGCAGGCCGAGACACTAAGGCGCCCTTCCTCGGCAGAGGAACAATTGTGCCATTTTGTGCCCTTCGAGGCGCTACGGCGCTATAGGGCCCTTCCTCCACAGAGGTGCAACCGTGCATTTCCTTCCGATAAATCAGACTATCACCCCCCGAACTATGGCCGGGGCGGCGGGTTCAACTTAGTGATCATGCAAGCATATCATCACAATCCACTTATTATCTTTTAGCATTAGCCAATGCATACATGCTTGCATATACAATCTCAAATCATTTCTCATAAAAGCGGTCCATTTTCGTGTCCCTCGGACAAATCATTTCCCTTTTCTTTTGTGAAAAGCACACGATTCAAGCGGATGTTCATGCAATGACACATCCAATTCACCTTATAAAATCAAGACACATAAAATTATGCACATTTTCACTTATGGATGAACAGTGCCGTGAACAATGTCGTGAACAGTAATCATGAATAGTGCACTATGAACAGTATAATTTCAGAATTCAATAATTAAAACATTAAATTCAGAAATTAAACAAAACATTAATTAAAAAAATTAATCAATCAATTAAGTTAAACATGCTTAATTATCACATAAAACACAATTAAGCACAATCAAGCAATATTAAGTTAATCTAATCTTAACCATATATTTAACCACCTATCTTAGGGCTAATACAACTTAATTAAACCACCTAACTTAGCATTACCACAAATTAACTTAACCCTAAGCAAGTTTAGACCTTAACAAAGGATTAGGGGCTAAACTCACCCGTTAAGCGGGCCAGTGACGCGGACGCGGCGGCGGCGACGAAGGTGACACCCAGGAACCTCAACCATGACACTCCAAGGTGGTCCCGGGGCTAAAAAAATAGCAACAACCTCTGCTCACTCACTGAACTTCTGAAAACTGCACTGCCGGAGAAGAAAAGTAGCTAACTGTAGCAAAAAGGGCTGGTCGGAGCTCTGGCGAGTAGTTGGCCGGCGACCACTAACACCTAGGGGTCGAGGGGGAACAACTGGTGGCTGGGCTAGGTGGTGGTTGGGTCAAAAAGGGAGGAAAACGGTAGAAATAGGTAGAGCAACATAGCAGCAGGCGAGTTGGGGACGGCTGGCTTCTGGCCGGCCAGTGGCTCCATCCGGTGATCGGCCGATGTGCATCGTACGGATTGGCCCTCCTAAGCACGGTGGTGGGTGGCACGAATGGTGATCAGCATGAGAAAGGCATAAACAAGTTAGGTTTTTGGAGGAATGTCAGAAGGATAAGTAGAAGGAAGGAAGGGAAAACAAAGGAGAGAGGTGTGCAGTTTGCTTGGGTTGAAAGAGGAGGAGAGAGAGTGAAATGAGAGCTAATATTCAAGCCTCATTAAGGCCAATTAATGCTTGCTTCAACTCCCAAAGCAAGTGACCTCATCTTATCTTTCTTCTTTTGTCTTTTCTTCAAAATATCTAGGGGTAAAATGGTCATTTCCACATTGCACATTTCTTAATCTGCCATTGGGCTAAAAATGAAGGGCGGGCCTAAGAAATGGGCTAAAAAATGAATAGGAATGGGCTCGGGAATTGATTGAACTCAAAACGGCTCAGGGTTAAACAACGAGCTCGGAAGGGTAAAATGGTTGGTTTGGTTTAACGTGCTCATTTGCTTACCTCGGGTCTACTACTATGGTTGTCCTACCTTGGGCGTGAGGCTCACACTGACCTTGTTTGGCCCACGTCTTCGTAGGCTCATTTTCTCAGTCCGTAAATTCCTTTTCCAAAAACTTGGCTCAACTAGCATTGTCAAATGTCGAAGAAGCATTATCCAAAAGTTCATATCGAACATTCCCGAAAATTCGAAGTCCAATATTGGATTCTCGTGCCATGTCAATTTCGCTCAAATGCCATTTTGGTACAACTCAGACTGACAGGCGGCTTCGAGGATTCACATGTAACCAACTTATGCCAATTTACGTTCAAGACATCTCGACACATGGACGTCCTTAACTACATGAAATTGTGAATGATAGATTCTTATTTTACAATATACGATTACCAAGGATCAATATAGGGTCGTTTGCGAGCTCGATAACAGTAAACAGAATCACCCGTCGTTCCATTATGTTCTGTCGCGAATTGACTTCTAGTCGTCTTTTAAATCGGCCTACATAACTATAGGATTGTCTTTTCGTAAGTCTCACAGTCGAGTCGTTTTCCCAAGTTAAGTTCTTTAGTCACATGAGTTTTGTCCTCATTAGTCTTTTCTCTCAAGATCAGTATCTCGGGAACGATCAGTTTCAAGTGAGATCAGCCAACAATACATTGACGAAATTCACGTTTATTTATCCCTCAAATGGCTCGAATTTCAGGACGTCACATATACCCTCTGTGACAATTTTATTGTAAACTTTTTTTTTGTATCACTAAAAACCCAAAACTATGCCATTTGTGATAATTTTACCCTGAACTATATCACTTGTGACAATTTTACTCCGAACTTTTTTTTGTGCTACCAAAAACCCTAAACTATGCTACTTATGATAGATTTACCCCAAAGTTTTTTGGACTGAAGGGCATTTTCGTCATTTTCTATTTCTTTTTCTCTTGACAGAAGGAAGCTGACAAGGTCGCCCTCGCTAGCGTCGGAGTCGGGTGAGGGCCACCTTAGTTGAGCAAGCCGCCTGAGCCTCGCTGGGTGAGAGCACTCTTGCTCGACTTAGGCGAAGGTCGCCCTCTCCTAGGTCGGGCAAGGCGAGGGAGGCCCTCGCTAGCGAGGCTCGGGCGGCCCTCACCAGCATTGAGTGAGGGCCTCCTTTGCCTTGCCTGATGCCGACGAGAGGTGCCCAGGCGTGGGCGGCCCTCACCGGCGTCGGGCAAGGGCCGCTGGAGCCTCACCCAACTCCAACGCCAGTGAGGGCGGCCTCACCGGCTTCCCTCTTTCAAGAGAAAAAAAAAGAGAAAGAAAAAAATAGAAAAGAACGAAAATACCCCTTAGTCAAAAATTTTGACGTAAATTTGTCACAAGCGGCATAGTTTAAGATTTTTGATGGCACAAAAAAATTCAGTGTAAAATTGTCACAAGTGGCATAATTTATGGGTTTTGGTGGTATTTGCCCTTTTTTTCTATTACTTAAGGTCATCAACATACGAATCTAAAATGAGCATCACACACATTTTATGATACTATGAACGGTATATATTCACATGAACGCATCAAGTAATGTAAAATTTAAATTCAAAAAGAATTTGAATACGTGGTATGATACTGTACTTCTTGTGTAATATGGCATTGTTGTTGGAATATATCATGTATCGGCATTGTCACGTCCTGACCCTCGAGCACACGACAATCTCTGTTTCACTTACGATTATTTGATTGCGATGTCCCAAAACGCATCGTCGACCCTTTTCTTTTAATCTTTCGATTAAACATTTGAGGAAATGATTAATAATCCCCAGTCAACATAGCAATAGAGATAGTTAAGAAAATCAATCAGAAAACACATTTAACAATACAATTTTGTTTATTTACTGATTAACTCTAGAAAGTTTACATGTACAGGCCCTTATAACGGGTAACTTCCTATTATGCCAACAAAAGAGGCCAGCAAGGCCAATGTTAATCTACTCTTTCCAAAACACAACAAAGAACCGCATCACTTATTAGTTTTTTATCCTACAGACCTGAAAATGGTTATACAATAATAAGTGAAATAAAATTTCAATAAGTTAATGACCTAAGCCCCGACTAAGAGATCGACCTGTCTTGGGTGCACCATAAACATGCAGCCTTTCTATTGATGATAGATCAATAGCAAATCGACCTTCGTTTTGCCTTAACTATAAGCATGAATTGGTCCTAACCCTTTCAAAGTCACTAATAGTCAATGAATGCATCCACATGCATTCTTACCTCACTTGGGCACATGCTACTTATATAATACAATTTATCACTTGCCAATCTTGAAGCAACAGGCATAACATATAATCAAAATACATCTCAGACTTTCCCATGCGCAATGTACTTATGCATGTTTCAATTATTAAGACTCCCTTAGGGTCACTACCACACAAAAGTTAGTCTACCAATATACTCAGGCTTTAATCACGGCAATAAATGGCACTCCCATAATCCGACAGGGGTAATGGATTCTTATTATGTGACCATGCAAGCACCTCAATCCCTCATGCTCATTTCATTATCATTTTTCTTTAGCCAATGTAGACATGATTTATGCTTGCATGGAACAATTCATCACAAACTTCAAGCACACGATGCAATAATATTCCACACATGGTTACACAAACATGCTGAACATATCAACTTTCTGAACTTACCTTTTTCAGATTTTCCTGCCCTAATTCACAAATGAACAGGCACTCATACTCCATGTCTCATGAATTAAACAAATTTCATTCACTTGCAAGAATTCACTTGTAACAGTAAACAAGCTTTAATCATCAAGGAAAGTTCAGATATTCAACACACCATTCAAGTAGAAACACATGTGTAATATTTACCTATTATTACCACATTGTAAATAACAACTAACTATAATCAATTTATTCTCAAAGAATTAATTACTAGTATTGCCTTAGAATAATCCACCAGTCATTGCTCAAGGATAATTCATCAATTATTGACTAGAAATAATTAACTATTGATTTCCCAAAAATATCCTTTACTCAAAAATAAATAATCAATTATTATTGGGTAATAATTAATTAATTCTAATTCTAAAATAATTAATTATTTATCATCCACAAAATAATTAATTATCTAATATTCAAAATTATTTTATTACCGAAAGTAATTAATTAATTATTACTCAGTAATAATTTATTAATATCAAAAATAATTAATTACTCATAATTAATTAATTAATTAATTATCACCCAAAAATAATTAATAATTATTATTTATTAAAAATAAATAATTATTAATATTTAATAATAAAAAAATTAATTATTATCCAAAAATAATTAATCATAACTGCTTATTACCATACATGATTAACTTTAATTAATTCTCACTAATCAAGATTAATTAAGCCGATTAATCTTAAACCATAGTTAGCAACAAAGTTTAATATTAAATAAGATTAGTAAAATAATTTAATATTAATCAAGATTAACTATAATTAATCAATCGCTAAACAAAGTTAACTATAGTTAATCAAGCACTAATCGCAATGAGCACAAAACATAATTAATTAGTTTTAAACCAATCCCAACCAAGATTAGTCATAAACTAATCTACCCATAATAAATTTAATACCCTAATCAAGAATTAGGAAATTAACTCACCTGTCGACGATTCCGACGACACGAGCACGACGGCGGCAGCAAGGTAGACAAGTGGACACCTTTGGTGAGGGGAGGTGAGGCGGCATGAGGCCGAATCTTGGGCGAGGGGTGGTTGGCCACTCAACCAAAGAGAAGCCAAGAGAGAGAGAGAGAGAGGAGATCGGCGGTGGCTCTGGTGCGGCTAAGATGGCTCAAGGATGGCCCTCAGACGGTCCAGTGATGGCGGCCAGTGGCGGTGTGAGGTAGCGAGGGTTGCTGATTGTGGGTTTGGAGAGAACCCGAGAGAGAACGACGGACGGGTGGCGGCTGGCAGCTGGCAGCTAGTCTAAGTCACAGTGACGGGCGGCTGAGGTTGTTAAAAACAGCAGTAGTAGGTTGACAGGAGGGAGAAATGAGGCGGCTGCTTCGAAGGGTGGTGGTTGGGTGACTTGTCGACGGACGAACATGGCTGATAGTGGTGCTGGGTGGTAGTTCCCGATGAGCGGCCGGCAGTTGGTGGGACCAGGTCGACTGGAACCAGAGACAGCAAAGGAAGAATGGGCAAAGGAGGAGAGAGAAGTGGCAGCTCCGAGAGAATAACTCACGGTGGCTGGCGACTGCACGTGGGCAGTCCGGCGTGAGTTGGCAACATGGGCGAACTGTTGCAGTGATGGTGGCTGGCGATGGAGATAGCTCGAACAGAAAATAGCAGTGCAGCACCCGTCCAAAGCGAAGAAGACGTGGTCGCAAAAGAAGAGGAGAAGGAGGAGAAGAAGAAGCCATCCAAATAGGGGAGAGAAGGAGAGAGAGAAAGAGAAGAGAGAGAATGTAAGAAAAGTCAAAGATGGAGGGAATGGGAACAGTGCGGTTGTAGAAGGAAAATGGGAGAGAAAAATTGATGAGGGAGGAGGGGACATGCATTATTTAACATGCCCCCCCTTCCTATCTAGGGGTGATTGGGTCCAAGGTGGGTAGAGTCCAAATCTAGATCCTATACCCGACTCTGTTATAACAGTTCCTTTTTTTGGACATTGTACCCGACCCTGTTTGTATTGGACCCTGTTTTTGACCAAATCCTATTTCATTAGAACCTATTTTGCAACCACTTAATCCTATACAACTTCAAATTTTACATTAATTCGTGAGAAAACAATAACGTAATCATCCTAATTTGAGTGACAAGAAAGTGCAAAAATCATAACATTACATAAACATTATCAACAAACATGGGTCTAACATTAGCCTCATTCCCACAATTACTAATTTAACTTGGCATTACATTCAATATTTTGCCAAACACAACTAATTTACATAAAAAATAAGCAATTTAATTTGCTTGGACAGAAAGGTGGCGATGTGGTTAACTTGAATATGCTTGGACATAGAACCATTTTTCTCCTCCTTTGCTCCGAACCCACTCCAACTCCTTTCCTCCATTTGGCGAGCAAATTGGTTGTCCACAACACTTGTGCAAAATCTCTAACAAAGCTTGCAATTCATGTACAAATAAAAATCAATAAGAAATCATGCTCTAGAGACATGTGCAAAGTTATAGTTTAATGAAGTCTATTTACTTACCACAAAATCGGAGTTTCTACAAAATGGTTTATTTTCCAATGATAATGTCCTCAATAAGACAATCCAAATCTAAAAACCAAAAAAAAGATCAAATAAAGCATTTACACAATAAATACTTATGTGAATGAATTACAAGATAGAAAGAAATATATGTGACTTACCTGCCTCAAACTTTTCCCCATTTTCGATGCACTCTTCAACATTAATCACGCGAATAGCTCTAAACGAATCTTGAGTATAAATTAAACCTTCCATGTAACATCCTGAAATTCGAGCCATTTTAGGGAGGAATGAATGTTAATTTTGCCAATGCATTGTTGGTTGATTTCACTTGGAACTGATCACTCCTGAGATACTGACCTTGAGGGGAAAGGCTATAGAGGACAGAACTCGTGCGACTAAAGAACTCAACCTGGGAAAACGACTCGACCGTGAGACTTGCGTAAGGACGATCCTGTAGTCATGCAGGCCGATTTCAAGGACGACTATAAGTCGATTCACGGACAGAAATAATGGAATGACGGGTGATTCCGTCTACTGTTATCGAACCCGTGAACGGCCCTATGTCGATCCCTGATAATCGTGTACTTTGAAATAAGAATCAATCCTTCGCAATTTCATGTAGTCAAGGACGTCCATGTGTCGAGAAGTCTTGAACGTGAATTGGCACGAGTCGGTTACGCGTGAATCCTCAAAGCCACCTCTCAGTCTGAGCAGTACCAAAATGGCATTTGGACGAAATTGACAAGGCATGAGAATCCAAGATTGGACTTCAAATTTTCGGGAACGTTTGGGATGGACTTTTGGACGATGATTCTTAGATAGTCGACAGTGTCAGATGAGTCGAGTTTTTGGAAAATGGACTTTCGGACCGAAGAAACGAGCCTACGAGGACGTGGGCTGCGCAAGATCAGTGTGGGCCTCATGCCCAAGGTGGGACAGCCGCCATGGAAGACCCGAGGCAAGCAAGTGAGCCCGTTGGGCCAAACCGATCATTAACCCTCCCGAGCCCGTTGTCTAAACTTGTGCCAATTCGAGCCTAATAAATTCCTAAGCCCGTTCCTACCCATTTCCCAGCCCGTTTCCTAGGCCCGCCCTTCATTTTCAGCCTAAGGACAGATTGGGAAATGTGCAAGGTGGAAATGACCAAAATGCCCTTGGATATTTTGAAGAAAAGTCAAAAGGAAGACGAGAGAAGATGATGTCATCTTTCTTGGAAGTTGAACCTTGTATTAATGGCCTTAATTGAGGCCTATCTTCAGCCTCACTCCACTCTCTCTCTCCTCTTCATCTTCTCCAAAACCGCACACACTCTCTCCCTAGTTTCCCTTCCTTCTTTCAGTTTTTCAGTTCTGATCTTTCATCGAAAATCGAGTTTTTTATAGCTTTTCCGTTGGAATCTCGTCTCGTGCCACCCGCCGTTGTGCTCAGAAGACGAAAACCGTTCAGATAGCGTTGGCCGTTTGTTGAACGGAGTCGCCGGCCGTCCCGTACGGCTGCCGGAAGTTGCTGCTCGCCGGACCGCCACTGTTTCGCCTGCAGCAGCTTTGTTCCGCCTTTTCACCTATTTTTCTCCCATTCCGGCCAAACCACCGCCCATCCCTGCCACAAGTGGTTCCCCCTCGACCCCCAGGTGCCGTTAATCGCTGGCTTGCCGCTCGCCGGAGCTCCGGCCAAGCTGTTTTCCTCCGGTCAGCCCCCCTCCTCCTCCTCAGTCTTTGTTTTGTGAAGTTCGGTGGGGAATCCGAATTTGTTGCTGCTGTGTTGAGCCCGGGACCGCCTTGGATCGTCGTGAGTGAGGTCCCTGGGTATCGGGTTCGTCGCCGCCGTCGCATCCGCATCTCCGGCCCGCTTAATGGGTGAGTTTAGCTCCTAATCCCTATTTAGTGCCTAAACTTGCTTAGGGTTGGGTTAATTAGTGTTAATGCTGGTTTAGGAGGGTTAATTAAGTGTATTAGCCCTAAGATAGGTGGTTAGATAGTTGATTAAGATTAGCTTAGCTTAATCTTGCTTAATTATGCTTGATTATGCTTAAATGTTACTTATGTGTGGTTTATGTGATAATTAAGCATGTTTAGCTTAATTGATTGATTAATTGTGTTTAATCAATGTTTTTTTTAATTTCTGAATTTAATTTATTATTAATTGAATTTCGAAAATTATTGTTCATGGATTACTGTTCACGGCACTGTTCACGACACTGTTAATCCAGAAGTAAAATTGTGCATAATTTTATGTGCCTTGATCATATGAAGTGAATTGGATGTGGCATTGCATAAGCATCTGCTTGAATTTTGTGATTTTCACAAAAGAAAGAAAATGGTTTGTCCGAGGGACACCGGAAATGGACCGCCTTTATGAGAAAGAAAGTGATTTGTCTGAGGGATACTGAAAATGGACCGCTTTTATGAGAAAGGTGGGAAAAATGGTTTGTCCGAGGGACACTGAAAATGGACCACTTTTATGAGAAAGGTGGGAAAAATGGTTTGTCCGAGGGACACTGGAAATGGATTGCTTTTATGAGAAATGATTTGAGGTTTATATGCAAGCATGTGTGCATTGGCTAATGCTCAAAGATAATAAATCGGTTATGATGGTATGCTTGCGTGATCACTAAGTTAAACCCGCCGCTCCGGCCGAAGTTCGGGGGGGTGATAGTCCGATTTATCGAAAACCCGGCGAGGGCACGGAAGGGCACGGTTGCATCTCTGCGGAGGAAGGGCGCCGTAGCGCCGTGGCGCCTCGGTTGTGAGCCGGATGTGGAGTCGCGGTAGAGGCCGGGCCCATGCTCTTTCGGGAATGCCGTCTTGGGCGGGGTCCCTTGACGTCGCCGCGCCTCATGGGGGAGGGCGTGCACCGGCTATGCCAATAGACACCGGCGGGAGTTCGGTTGTAGCCCGTGAGGAGGCAGCGGTAATAATCGGAACACGTGTGGATGTAAGAGTGCATGAGAATTATGGTATCATTGGTTCCGATTATGCATGAGGTGATCACATCATGATTTATGGCATGCACGCATGATTTTATAACGTACAGGGTGTGGCAATGGCCAGGTGAGATCGCTTGTGGTGCGACTCACATGTGATTGATGAACTACATCATCTAACGGCCATGTGCATTGCGTGTATTGTGCTGACTTATAACGTGCAGGGTATGGCATACCGGGTAAGGTTGCATGCGAACCGACTATATGATTGTTGGTTGCATTGTTTGTATTGTATGAGGTTTTACGTGCAGGGTATGGCATACCGGGTAAGGTCGCATGCGAACCGACTAATTGTTTGTTGGTTGCCCCTGTCTGTTGTTTGCTTGTGGGTTGCGGGTTGCGAGTTACGGGTTACTGGTTGTTTGTTGTTGGGTTGAGTGAGGGGTGGTTCTGGAGAGATACCCCAGGTTGAGTTGGTGTACTAACCAGGGCTTAGGGGGAAGAACTCGTTGAGATTTTATCTCAATCCGTCGTGGTTAACCTTTTTCAGGTCCTTAGAATGGCGCACCCGTAGTGGAGAATCCTGCCTCCGCTTCTCCAGTGATCGACCTGACGGAGTCGAGTTCGATGGGTCCGAGTGACCGTGGTGCTGAACCCGAGGGTTCATTTTATATTGCTGGATTAGCCTAGCCTAATTCCTTTTTGGTTTGGCTTAGAGGATGGATCGGCCCCTGTTGTCGGGCTTGTGAATCGGAAAACGATCATCCGTTGGTTAATCTAGAAAATTGTATAAATGAGTAGTCGAGGTTTCTGCTGTTCATCCCTCTATCCCTGATTGATTGCTTGATTGTTTGCTTGGACTGGGGATGGTTCGTCTTCCGCTTGCGTATAACGAAAGATTAAAATGAATAGTCGTCGATGAGTCCTGGGACGTCGCTTTCAATCGACCAAGAGAAGGGGTTGTCGCGTGCTCGGGGTTCGGGGCGTGACATTCCACAACTCTAGGAGTTAAAGAACTTCGAAAGCCGTCAAGTACACGTCCTAATGTACTAAAAGTTGACTCTAAAACAACAATAGTCACGGGGATAGACAAAACATCCCGTACTATCAAAGATAAAATTTTATATTTTGACTCGCTACTCTTCCACCACATTAAAAGATTGAGTTTAAGGATATCTTTACTTTCGGCTTTAAGATACCGATCAGGTTCATATTTGTTTTCATCGAATACTCTTTTCTTCGCATGGAGAAAGCTTTTATGCCAAACTTCGATTTTACACTCATTGTCATTAGTATTGGTATTGGAAGCATTACTACTAGTACTTACATTTGAACCACCATCATTTTTTTTAAGTAAAAGAACTAACAAAAGATTGCTCATAAAATTTATACAAACGCTCCAAGGCAACCTTGACCTTATCATGCATCTCATCAATTATCGCTTTATTATCATAAATTTATTCAAAACGGAACCTCACATAAGTTAACTTCTTCGTAGGATCCAACATAACTGCAATCAACACCATTATAGCTTGAAGCTTTGGGTCTAAAGAATTCATGAGAGTTGGATTGAAACAACAAGTCATACCACCCAGGCTCTTGTTCTCGATTTTCATAAGCCTCAGAACAAGGCGGAGAAGCAAGGGCCCTACCCAGAACAGGGGATTATTGGTGTAACCCATAACGGAGTATATTTAGTGGATGTCGTCGAAAAGTAAGATTGCTTCTTGTAGTTATTGACCCTTTCGTGTCGTCGAAACAACTAGCTGTACGCCCCAAATTTTTTCCTCTGTTCTTTTGTATTTTTGGTAAATTGATCCAGGTTCTTGTTCTCGATTTTCATAAGCCTCGGAACAGGGTGTAGAAGCAAGGGTCCTACTCAGAACAGTAAATGATGGTCGTAACCCATAATAGACTATATTCAGTGGATGTCCTCGAAAAGTAGGATTGTTTGTTGTAGTTATTGATCCTTTCGTGATGTCGAAACACCAAGTTGTAAACCCCACCAAGTTGTAAACCCCCCCCTTCAAATTTTTTTTCTGTCCTTTTTTTCCTTTTTTAGATTGGTCCAAGTGCTTGTTCGCGATTTTCATAAGCCTCAAAATAGGGCGTAGAAAAGGGCGTGGCCCTACTCAGAACAGAGGATGATGGGTGTTACCTATAACCGAGTATATTCAGTGGGTGTCGTCGAAGTAGTAAGATTGTTTCTCGTAGTTATTGACCCTTTTGTGCGTGAATTGGCAAATTTTCATGATATGAATTTGGAATGGAATTCAGTTGTATCACAGCAGGAATGATCCCTTTCAAGTTTGAATGCCAACAGCTAGGCTTGTTCGAGTAAAGTGAAATACCATGATAATTGTCATTTCTTTTTGAAATTCAGAAAGTTGGGAATGATGTGAACCTTCTTCTCAAGTTACAGAGTGAGAAATTCATTACATTGATGGAAGAGACACAACTCTTTATACTCGATCTCTTTACTTTTGTCAAGAGAAACCCATGCTAAGAAAAGATAAGACCTGCAATTTGCTATACTTTGTTTCTACCCAGCAAGCACGACGGCTTACCAAGTAGGTTTGTGCGTCTGGGTGGGGGTTTTGTTTTGTAAACAAGTGTTGTTAGAGTGGGTTGGGAAAGGTTTATAGGTGTTAAGGAGGTATTATTATCCCCTTGTACCGTGATGTTACATTTTGTCCATAAGATGGGCTGTACCCTCCCACAGTGCAAACATAGGTTAAGACTCCTGCAATATTGCACTAGAAACTTGACATCATACCGCACATTAAAGTTCTTTTGAAGTTAAATTGGTAATATTACATTAGTTAGTAGCATTAAGAACCGCTTGATGTTCATTGTAGATTCACGTGGATAGCTTTTGGAGAAATTGTCCTTTTATAGGATGCAGAAGAGTTCACAACTTGAACTTTTGCAAAAAAGCCGTCGTTTAACAAGTAGTTCTGATTTTAATAACTAGATTTGGAGCTGAGTATGGAGCTCAAATTGCTGCAATATATAACCAGCATCTTGATTCCTTAGAGGAGTCTTTGCTTCAAGCCATGAGGAACATGTATGGCTACACAGGTCCAACCAACATCAGCAGGGCACCCATCATGCTTATCCACACGATTGTCAAAACCATCCGGTAGAAATTAATTCTTGAGATGGGAAGGCAAGATATAGACCCAAGGCTCCAACTTATGTATGTTCTCATCGTGGTTGCTTTGGGATGTGTCTCGTGTAGCCTACTAATGTACATTCTACTTGGTGACATGCTTAGGCCAATCATCATTTCCTGCATCCTGATGTTGATAATCCTATCAGACCCAAGGATTAATTAGAGCATGGTGACAATTGTTGATTCTCCTGATGTTGTGGTTTGCTCTTTGCGAATTTGGCTTTGATGTGCAACCTACCAATGTTGGCTTGGACATGAACCTTGAGTTGTATTATTATTATTATTATCTTGAACATCTTTCAAATCGCAAAGTAGAATAAATGATGATAATGAAGATAGTCGAAAATATGTCTCAAGTTTGAACTAGAAATTTAATTTAAGTAAGTTTCTTAGTTGAAACAGGTTTCCTAGTTTGATTACGTTTTCAAAACGAGTTTCCTATTTGGATCCAAATATTTTAAATGTAAGGGTTGGTCTCAAAGCCTTATGTAAAGAAGTAAGAGGAGGCCTATTCGTGAATTACACCATTGAGCAATCAAGAATATTGAAACCAATTAAATCTTGTGGGTTAGACATTTTGTATTCATTTGTGCGATTGAGAGATTGTTTCGCAAGAAATTGTTAGGGCTAAATACTATAAGAATTATTGAATATAATTGAGAGTTAGTAAACACTAAGAGTGGTTAAATAGTCCAAGTGTGGTTGTAATTTCTATTTTCTTATGTTATCCTCATTCACACTAATGACAATTTTGACCTAGTTATGAACTAGGTCTTCATATCCTAACCTTAGCAATAATCTGCACACTACTTCACATGTACCCCAAGTTACAAAAGAAAACTGCTAAAGGAAGCATGCAATATGTGAGAAAGAAGGGCAACCGGCTACAAATTTTTCTAACGAAAGATTTACCCATTTGAGAATGAAACCAGTTCACGTTAAGAAAGTGAGATACACAGCTTTTTGTATGTCGAGGCATATTTGGAAGAAATAAAAAAGTGGGATGGAGCAATTTGCTTCAATATAAGTATAGATATGTATATGGAAAATTATAAAAAAAAAAAAGTCTTAAATCTATTATACTTGTATCAACGGTCCTAAACTTTCAATTGTACTAATTGAGTCATAAGCATTTTGACATTTCATTATAGTCTATCCGGTTAATTTTGGCTGGAAATTACTGACACATATATTGGTCGGCTCAAATGGCATGACCAACACTGAGATGAACAATTTTTGCAAATGTTTATTATATTTTTTTTATTTCATTTTCCTCTTCTTCTTCTTCTTCTTCTTCTTTTTTTCCCCTTTTCTTCCTTTGTTGATTTTTGGGCCTCAAAGATTGCTAGCCACATAAATGACCAGCGAGGATTGCTATCGCTATCCTCTGTGAGGGTGAGCCCTGTCCAAGACTAATAAGGTCGCCCCTCCCAAGATCCCAACAAGGTTGCCCCTCACCATATCCCGACAAGGGCAACCCTTGTCAGTCATCGCTTGTGGTTGGTTGCCGATCATCTTTAAGGCTTGCCAACTAGCATAGAAAGAATGAAAAAAAGAAAAAAATATATTAAAAATTCATAAAAATAAAATAAAAATTGTAAACGTTGTCTATTTTCAAGCCGACAAACCGTGGCCGACGTTAATGTCATTAATTTCGAGTCAAAATTAGCTGGATATATTACATTGTTAGAATATTAAAAGATATAAAACTCAATTTGTACAATCGAAACGTTATTTTAGGATCCAATTGGTATAAGTATAATAAGTTTATGATTTTTTTGGTACTTTTCTCGATATATGTAAATAGGGTTTATGTCTAAAATATTTTTTCTATTTTATGTTAAAAGGGTTGGGAATCAAAGATTTCTTAGGAGATGGGCATGGTCCATTGAGATTAAGGGGAAGGAAGTCGCTCCTAAGCCCGAGTAATGATTGTTTTAGCTAAAGGGTTTTGACCTTTGGCAGCCAACAACCATCCCATTTTCTTTGTTCAACTTTAAAGCTGCATTTGGCGGTCAAGATTCATCCTATCCTATATTTAATGCTTACTCAAGATAGAATAAAATCGAATATAAGGGAAATATAGGCTGGATAAAATTATTCCATGAGAGGTGTGATAAAAGTGGATATGATTTCTAATTTCATAATAAGAAAGTTATTTTTCTCAAAAGCAAACTTCTTAAATTAACAAATCTAAAATTATATATCAATATAAATAATATTTGAATTCTTAGATAAAAAATTCAAAATAAGAAAAAAAATAAAAATTTATTTATTAATTTAATCTTATTTTTATTTATATATTTGAATTTAATTCTATCTTATAATATAAAGGAAAAATGTCATTAAAAACCTTAAACTATGTCCTCTGGGATAATTTTACCCTGATTTTTTTTTTATGTCATCAAAAACCTCAAACTATGACACTTGTGACAATTTTACCTTGAACTTTTTTTATGTCATTAAAAATCCCAAATTATGTCACTTGTGACAAATTTACCCCAAAATTTTTGATTGAGGGGCATTTTCGTCATTTTCTATTTTTCTTTTTCTTTTTCTTTTTCTTGACGAGAGGGCAACCGGCGGGCCGCCCTCGCCGGCGTCGAGGAGTTAGCGAAGGCCCTAGTGGCCTTCGCTCGGCGCCGGGCGAGGCTTGCCCAAGCGCGGGCGGCCGTCGGCTTCCTCTGTCAAGAGAAAAAAATAGAAAAAAAAAAAAAGAAAAAATAGAAATTGACTAAAATGCCCTTCAACCCAAAAAACTTTGGGGTAAATTTGTCATAAGTAGCATAGTTTATGGTTTTTGATGGCACAAAAAATTTTTGGAGTAAAATTGTCACAAATGGCATATTTTGGGGTTTTTGGTGATACACAAAAAGTTCGGGGTAAAATTGTCACGAGAGGTCATAGTTCAGAATTTTTGGTGACATTTTTCCTAATATAAATTCAATATAAAAATGTATATTTACCACATATTTTAGGTAAATTAGTACAATTTTCCATTCAACAAAATTTTGTTAGAGAATGATGGAAGGAGAAGAAAGAAACAAAAAAGAAATTAATTAAAAAATAGAGTAAAATATAATAAAAAAATATAAAAAGTAAAGTAGACAAGAGTGTTGCGAAAGATTTTTACTATCTTCGTTTGTAAAATTTATAGTTCATTTATACCCAAAAATATATATATATATATATAATATGATGTGAATATGTCTGACTTTATTACTACAATCACCAAATAATGTATATGATATAACAAAATCAGCTGAATTTAATATTATATCCTATTTAGTCCTATCATATTTAGAAATCTGGATTGTACTAGAGAGGAAAGAGCCGAATGGGGACCGTCCAAAGCAAGAAGCAAATCGCAAGAAATTCTGGTCATTGGCACCTTGTCTTGTTTGTTCACAGGAAACTCGCAGATAGGGAGTGTTGGAAAGCCAATTTGTTCCCCCAAGATTTGTTCTCTTTTCTTTTTCTCTTGTTGTTAATATATCCGGGTTTTTATTCTCCATGTTTTTAGTGACTCAAACTCTCGGAGCAGAATATACTTAGCGACATATTCGGTGGCTGTAAATCTATCGAAAAGTAAGTTTATTATCGATAGTCATTGATTTTTTTTTTTTTACATGGATTCTTTGATCTATAAGACACTCTCAAGAAAAGTACCAAAAAACTCCTAAATATATTGCATTAGTGCTAAATCAATATCAAACTTTTCAATTGAACCAATTCAGTCATAAATTTTTCAATTTGACCAATTTAGTCCTAAACCCTTTTACATTGATGGTAATTCAGTCTATCTGGCCAATTTAAGGTAGAAATTACTAACGTGTATGTCAATTGTCTTATGTGGCATGACCAGCACTGATATAGACATTTTTAAATAATTTTTTGATTTTTTTACTATTTATTTATTTTTTTCCTTTTTTTCCCCTTTGAACTATGGCCAATATTGGCCATGATCGGCGATCAACCACAAACAAGGGCCAATGAGGGCGTTGCAACTTTTGCTGGCCATAGGCGAGGGTTGCCCTTGGCTAGGCCGTGAGTCCCTTGCCATGGTTGATATTAGCCACAATCCAAAGGGAAAAAAAGGAATAAAATAAAATAAAAAATTTAAAAATGTCCACATCTGTGTTGGCTATGCTACTTAGAACGATCGGCATCCACATCAGTAATTTTCGACACCGGATAGACTTAATTGGAACCAATGTAAATAAGTTTAGAACTAAATTGATCCGATTAAAATGTTAATGACTAAATTGGTATTAATGCAATAAGTTAAATTTTTTTTTAAATACTTTTCCCATACACTCTCACGAGTTATAAATTTCTCAACATATTTCAATCGTTGACACGCGCCTCATGTACATGAACCAACGACTGAGAATTGATTGCTCTCTGCCAATGTTGGCGAGGACACTCTCCTCGTGTTCTATTATTACATTCAAAGCATAATTCCTGATGATGATGATGGTAGTTTCATTCAAGTCCTAGTGCAATTCAAAATTGAAAAATGATGAAATTGGAGAAACTGGACAGTTTGTTTCTTTTGCGCCCGAGAGAAAAGAAAAATGGTTAAGAGTATAAAGAATTACATAATCCTCGTTAACTAATTTTTCATTTTCAAATACAGGCATTACAAGTTTGATGTAGTTTATAGCTCATCCTCGTATTGCAAACTCAGCAATCTCTTAAAAACTAAACCAGCTAATTAGATAGCTAACTACACACGTATAGCTGGCTAGACAATTACAAGCTTGATTCAGCACCTGCTGCCTGTCTACTCGCAGGATAAGATAACTAACTAGATTAACATAGCTTTGATTTTATCATTATCGTTGTACTTTTGAGACTGGTTTACCAAATTTACTTGGTAATTTCATATTCATACATTATTTGGTAATGTAACAAGGTATTTTACTATCATTGTGAATGGCTGAACGACGGCCATTTTGTGTATAAACACGCGAACCAAGCCAATTGAAATTCAGGTTCTTATATCCACGCGAAAAGTTGCTTTATCTCCCTATTATAAATGAGTACACACACGTCTGTGGAAGAAAAAAAGAATTTTGTGGAGAGTATCAAATATGAAAATAAATATTAATATAGTAAAAAAATTAAATTACTGTAAGATTTATATTCAACATTTATAAGTAAAATATTTAGAGGATTACATCTTAACTATTTTTAAACTATAATTTTGTCCATCTTATTCACAAGGATATCCTGAAAAAAAAGACGAGCATTTCATAAAGTTTTTCTATGAAAGCTTGAGCTCGAAATTCTCATTAAATTCGTTTTCTATATAGTAGATAAACCGGCACTCACACCATAGAAATTTAAGTATATTCTTTTTTTCTAGCATGGGCCATAAACATATTTTCTTTAATATTTAAATATTAAACAACAATAACAATTTAAGCTTGTGGAATAATCGGTAGTGATCTCACAAATCACTTGCTATTATAAGCTAGATGGTCCCGAGTTTAAATCTTTTCAAATCTCATTTGTCCATGAGAGGGAGTTAGAATATTTAAATATTAATTCATGTCTTCGTTTAATAGCTTAAGTTTTTAAAATAGTTGATAGCTTACTTTATCGAGGATTGGATTTGTTTTATGTCATCGAGTAAAAGCGAGCAAAAAGGACTGCAACATCCGTGTGACCCAGAGTTCCCGTCTTTTTACTCTGAAGCTGTTGGCTTTATGGTCATATTGGGGCATTGCGATATCCGTTTTAACAGATCTCACAGAGAAACTCATCTCCAGGGATACATACGAAGTGACGATGCGTCACCACAATTTGCAGATGACAGTTTCAAGACTTCATTTCTGCTTGGTTCCGCAGAATTGGAGTGAGATTATTTTTAGGGGACAAAAATGAATTCTCTAATACTTCCATATAGGCCCACAAGTTTGCCATCTTAACCATCAAATACACCATTTCCAACATAATGAATTCAGAGCACTATACACAACTAAAAGGCCAATCCCATTGAAGCACTGCAGAGTCCATTGAACTTTTGACGCATTGATGTGTGGTAATTGCACAGTCAAATAATCAATGTTTGTAATAGGTGCTCTAAGGACAAATCAGATTGCCTGCACAGATGATTTTGTCAGTTGCTGACAACTATAAACTGTCAAATAATTCCATTAAGAAGAGCAAGAACACCATACCTTCAAAAGAAGGTTGCATGAAGCTTAGCACCAGATGCTATAAATATATCAAAGAAGGTAATATTTATTCCAAATCTGCACAAATGGTGCCGATTGCCAAACATGAGCCTAAACATTAGAGCTTCTAGTGGTGTTTGGTAATTTAATGCGATGAAGCAAAAGTAAATCATGAAAACATATGGTCATGTAAGAGTTATGCAAGTGACGATTATGCTTTTGCTTATTGAGTGTTGTAAAACTCCATACAACATCATCAAAGTAACTAGACAAACCAGGAAAGCATCACCCAGACTGAATGACAGTACCCATAGAATATTATCCATAGGTTTTTTCCTGTTATTTAACCATTCGTTATTTTTCACAATTAGCACACATAGATTTGCTAGCTTAAGCTGTGAATTACCTTAGTCTTAGGATGTAATGACTTTAAATCAACCTCTCAACCTATCAACAGTGTTATATTCTTTCTATGGCTTCAGATTTATGCACGTCAAGTTGTAGTCATTGTCCACAGGGCTAACCACAAAATTGGTCAACAAATTTCTGCCTTTAATCCACCACCAAAAGCTTCATGACTTGGCAATCGGTTAAAGGAGACTCAAATTTCTCAATCGGACACTATCTCGAGCGAAACGAGCCAATACCTAAACGGCATAGCCTCTAAACTAAGCATCACTCGTAAAGGCACGAATAAGCAACTCCTTATTTCACTCGATGAATAAAGCTGAGGACTGATTGACCTGGATTTCAGTGGCAGCCGTGAACAGGAGTTGTGGGCGAGAGAGACGGAGAGAAGAAGAAATTGATTCACCTGGGAAGGAGAAGCTGGAATAGCGAGGTCGTTTCTCACGTGTGAGAGGCAAGTGATCGAGCGACCGCAGGCCTCCGCAGAGGGTGAACTCCTTTTTTACAATTATGCAATGCATTGGCCCTTACACCCCTCTGCGGCAGCAGAGATGTCGCACTTGAAACCAATTTGTTTATGGACATAGTTTGGCACAAGATAATATATGATGACCAAAGTTGAATAGTGGCAAATATAAAGGGAGCAATTTGTATTCTTGGTATATTTTCAATACATTATTGTTCTCTTTTCTCAAAGATCAATATTAATTTTTGTCCGATATAAAATATTAATCTTCTAATTAATAGTAAACTTGCATGTCACCCGACTAGTTTTCTATTTCAATTAAAAGAATAGCTAAAGGAAGAAAAGATAATATTAGGGATACTTAGACTGCTTTGTTAAATTTGAATTACAACAATGTGATAAACTTTAAGTAAATATTCAAATAAATCTCACTGAGCATCATAAAAAAAGTAAAACCACCCTCACCAAAAAGTCAGAACCCTTGTCCAACCTCTCCTTCCCATCTCAAATATTAATTTTTGTCACGTGAGTTTGACTGCGGTGTACATAAGCATGATGGGTGCTCCAGCAATGTTTGTTGGACTGATATGGGTGCATGTCCTTGATGGCTTAGAGCAAGGACTCCTCCATGGAATCAAGATGCTAATCATATATTCTAGCAATTTGAGCTTCGAACCCCCTTCGTATTCAGGAACTAAAATCAATAAGCTACTTCCTTGTGTACCAAACACATTTATAAGGGGCTTCCAACATGAAATATGATATTTTCCTCGTATGTAAATTAGACCTTGCATGTGAAATATGAAATATAAGGATTCAAACTCTTCAAGCATCATAAAAGACAACAAATTTCCTAATGGCTAAAGTTATCAAGATATGAGTCTCAATTGAACATCATGCATTTTTCTTATATCTCCATATACTCACACGCTAGAAAGCTCCGACGCTCTTTGAAAGCCTTTGTATCATGTCAAACATTTCGACGTGTGTCTGATACTCTCCGATGCTTGGTCAATAGGTGTCGGAAAATCCAACACTTGGCCAACTTTTTTGGAACTCTTCGATGCATGAGTCCAGAATTTTGACACGAGAGCATGTATTTCATACACGCACTAGGTCAATTTTAAAAAATTTCAATAAATGAGAGGTTAAAATGAAAAAAAATATAAAAAAGTAAAAAATAACAAAAATATTAATTGGAGAAAGAAGAAAAAACCTACTTTTCTCTTCTGACTTTCACTTTTCGTTTGACACATAATTTACCTCACAAGTTTTTTTTTTTTTTCTTTCTCTTTCGATACGCAAGTCTAGAATGTGGATTGCTTTTCTTTCTTTTTTTCATCCAAGTTTTATGGATTATTGGAAGGGAGTTAAATTTGTCAAATTGAAACAATGAATGATGTTAACAAATGATGGATTAATGTTTTTAGTGTAAATTCATTCTAGGCTTTTACTATTATTTATTTATTTGTGAATTTGAATCAAATTAATTTGGTTGTAATAATAATACAAATAATAATTTATCATGTATATATAAAAATATACATTTAATATACAACGTGTCGAAATTTTTTATTTTATTAGAAACATCGTATTAGCATGTTATGTTGTGTCACGTATCAATGTTAGTGCTGCTTAGTTCACATGAACACATCCAAAACTGTAAGTTCAATTTCAAAAAGATATTTGATGCGTGGTATAAATCCATGCCTCCTGTGGAAATAATGGCTAATGAGTCCGTGCATCATTGCAGAAGTATAGTCTACATGTGCATTGTAGGTAGGGACGACCAATTTTAAGAGTGGTTGCATTAATATAATGATATTAATTGATCAGGATTATTTTTTACATCTGTCCTTATCTAAGTTTCAACTCAATTTCAAACTTTTGCTTTGTCTCTTATAGAATATGAGAGTCGAAGTCCATACTTAAAATTAAACATCCCCATCCCTAGCCTCTGCTAAGAAGGTGGGAATTCGACCTCCTCACCTTCCTATTTCCATATGGAAAGGGTGGCCATTGAGGTAACCCCCAATGATTGATTAGGATTTAATCAGTTTCATTTTATTATTTTGAGTTATAAAAATGAATAAAATTGTGATGAATTTAGTCAAAACATAATATGAGTTCTCTTGGGACATGGATAGTAAAAATAGTTTTTTTTTGGCGGGGTCAAAGGTCAAATAACAAGAAAAACAAACTAAAATTTTAAAAAGAATACACAATAACTAAGAAAAAAAGGAAAAAAGAACAAACATACACTATGGCCAACGGGTTAGAATACTCATACCATTTGCCTCCAAGGTTAAACTCTACTGTGGAGGCGGTCAATAAATATGACTCGATTAAATTTTGAATAATCAAGAGTCCTATCTTCCTTTATTAGGAAAAGAAAAACCATGTAATTCATATTTTGCAACCTCACTTCTATAGCATATAGCAGCATTCGAAGTGCATATTCGATGGAGTGAGCTTTTCAGACTAGAAAAACTCACGCCCCGATAATTAAAAAGAACAATAAAAATTTCAAATCAACTGAAAAGGAAAAAAGAAAAAAGAAAAAAATAATCATCGTGGTGAGGTGCTCAGAAGTGCATCAAGTATATCAAGGTCCGAGGTGAGCATTCACAGTTAACGTCTCTAGACCATTTTGCATTTTCATTTCACCACCTGTTGATAAAATTCAAGTATCATTTTAATTATTGAGCTACTTTTTAAAGAGGGATGGTTGTCGACACTTGAATTTCAGTCATCATTTCAAGTGTAGCAAGATAATAACAAAAAGGACAACAAAAAATAAATAGATAAATAATAAGCAATTCAATAAACAAATAAAAAAAATTAGAGAGAGCAATTCGGATTCTTTGGTAAAAGTGGTACCTAGACCTTTTAAACCAACCCATCTCACGTGGCCCAGGTCAGCTAACGGCCCATAAAACTAAAATTCTCAGTGGATGCTTAAACCAGGTTAAGGTGGGCTCATTTAAAAAACTTCGCCCGTTAGAACATCTCAGGGACTGAGTTTGCTTTTCATATTAAAAAAACACAGGAAATCGAGCTGGGAGCTGGACTAGACCAAAAAAGAAAAAGAAAAAAAGAGAACAAGTGGGAGCTGTAGGGATGCCGAGCGAAACTGTTCATATTAAAAAACACAGGAAAATCGAATTCATAGGAGCTGAGGTCGGACATATTAAAAAACACAGGAGAATCGAATTTGTAGGAGCTGAGGTTGGAAACACAGGAAAATCAAATTTGTAAGGAGCTGAGGTCGTTCATATTAAAAAACACAGGAAAATCGAATTTGTAAGAGCTGAGGTCGGACGTACTAAATCAAATTTGTAAGGAGCTGAGGTCGTTCATATTAAAAAACACAGGAAAATCGAATTTGTAAGAGCTGAGGTCGGACGTACTCTACGTCCGACCTCAGCTCTTACAAATTCGATTTTCCTGTGTTTTTTAATATGAACAGTTTCGCTTGGACTCCCTCCCAGTTCGATATTATGTGTTTTTTTAATATGAAAGGCTGACTCCATGGAATTTTTCATAGTTAAGGTCTGGGAACAGCCCCACTCTATTCTCATTTTCAGCTAAGCACGGAAGAGATTAGCAAGGCAAATTTGGAAGGTTAATGGCGAACAACAATCCAGCTGGTAACGGTGGTCAGAGGTAAGCTTCGGCGACCTTAAATATCTTAACCAACCCAACATCCGTCTGTGAGTTGGACGATTGCAAGTAAAACAATCCAAAATCTTGATATCCTTTCATGTTCCTATCTTTGATCATGTTAGCTGTGTATATTCCGTTACGTGAATGCTGTTTCATGTCAAAAAAGCCTGCACTCTAAGTAAATCAGGTCAACTTGTTGATGCATCCTGAACTTGAACTGTTCTACACCTGGAGCCCAATTGAGGGTATTTCGCTTATCTGGAGAAATACCTTGTTCTTTGCCTTGGATTGTGAGAGTCGAATGAGAACACCAGTTTGTACACCTAGATTTTTGTCCTCTATTTTTTTATTTTTGTTGATTGAGGCTTGAGACAGGTTTTTGTTCTCGATGACCTTGACGACTTGACTCTCAAAGAGCAGAAATGGCTCTAACTTAGAACAGAGCAGGTACTTATAGCCATATCTGGTGGATGTGAAAAATGGCTTGTTTCTCGCATTTTCTAGATGTGGTTAGTTAGGTTGCATCTCCCACACTTTGTCCTCTATCATTTTGCCGATTGATCCAGATTTCAATTCTCAATATTCATAATGACTCGACTCTCAAAACAGAGCATGCTGGCTCGTGCTCATAAGAGAGTAATATTCAGTGGCAAAAAGAAAGAATGTCCTTTATTTATGCGAATGGGTAAACTTTCATGATATCCATTTGGTGATTGAATACAGTGGCTCTCAAGTAGGATTCACGTCAAAATGGCAGATTTTGTCCGAGGAATGTGAAATGCTATAATAAATGTCATCTCTTTTTAATAAATTAACAAAGTTGTAAAGCATGGGAACCTTCTCCTAAAGTTACTGGAGGAGAAAATTCCCTCACATAGTTGATGAAGGGACGCGACTGTATATATGCTATGTTTCTTTTCTTTTTCTTTTTTTGTCAAGAGAAACTCGTATTAAGAACAATGCACTAATTGAAAGTCTCGCTAGCTTTCACTTCTAAGAGATGCTAAGAGCTGCAATTAGCTTTACCCTTTTATTACCCAGTAAGCATGGGGCGTGCCAGGTAGTTTTGTGCGTCTTGGTGGTTCTGTTTTGTGGATAGGGCAGAGTGGTTGTTAGGGAGGTATCCCCTAGTACTCTGATCACAAGAGAGAAAATTTTCACCAGCTTAATTGGCCTTGGATGAATAGATGGGTTACTCCTGCAGTGCATACATATTTTAAAATCCTCCAGTGCACAGTCTTGTTAACTACGATTTGCACTAGATGCTTGGTATCATATCGTGCATTAAATTTCCTTCTGAACTTAAAATGGGAGTTATTGATAGCTTTTGGATGGACTATCGTCTTAAATAATGTGGAAAGAGCTCAAAATTTGAGCTTTTGCAAAAAATTGTTGCCTAATGGGTAGTTTGCTGATTTTAATTTTAAGACATGGAGCAGAGCTTGTGGATCAAATTGCTGCAATTATCCCACATCTTGATTCGCTGGAGGAGCACTTGATTGAAGGCGTCCAGTACATGGATGTTCCAGCCAACACTACTCGTGCAAAAACTATGCGGATCTACACATTGCTCAAATTTTTCACGATGAGAGGGCAAAATATGGACTCAAGGTTTCAACTTGCATTCACTGTCATTGTTGTTGCTCTCAAATGTGTTAAGTGCGGGCTACTAATGTACATTCTATTTGGTGACATGCCTCGGCTGATTTTCATCCCCTATGTCTTGATGGTATTCACACTCATTGCAAATTAGACAAGATGATGATTTCCGGGACTTCGGAGGTTGTGGTTTGCTCTTTTGAAGTTGTTTGTCATTTGCTTAGACATGATGTGAATTAGACAATTGTGATAGTTTTGGGTCTCTGGATGTTGTGATTTGCTCCTTTTGAAGTTGTTTGCTATTTGTTCAAAGATGAACCTTGTGCTGTACTATTATTACTTTGAAAGACTTCTACATCACAATGCTTTGATTTTATCACTATCATTGTGCTTTTGAGATTGGTTTACCAAAATTACTTAATTATTTTTATGTTCATACATTACTTGGTAATATATCTAAATACTCTTGTCTAGTGCATGGTTGTGGGCTGAAAAACGATGGCCATTTGTACATGTTATGTAATTTACTACACCACACCCGATAATAACACATGAACTAAGCTGATTGAGATAGTTCTTAAATCCAGGAAGAGCTTTGATTTTTCCCCTACTATAAAAAGTGTACACGCATGCATGTGGAAAAAAAATTTTAATTTATGGAATTCAAATATAAAGATAAATATTAATATAGTTAATTAAAATTAAATGATTGTAAGATATATATTCAACATTAATAAGATATTTGGAGGATTATATCTTAACCATTTTAAGAACAACATTTTTGTCCATTTTTGTTCACAATATATCTAAGAAAAAGGCAACCATTTCATAAAGCTTTTCTATAAAAGTTTGAGGTTGAAATCCACATTGGATTTGTTTTCTATATAGTACAGATTAACCGGTACTTACTCTATGGAAATCTGATTAAATTCCCATTTTCTAGCATGGTCCATAAACATATTTTCTCTAGTATGGGCCTAATTGTTCTTAATGTTCCTACGTAGCACGGATTTTGGGCCTGGACCGGCCCACCCCATCGAGGACCGCAATATCCGTTTGAACGGTAGTTCCGCGTCTTTTTTATTCTGAACCAGTTGGCTTTATGGGTCATAGTGGGGCATTGCAATATCCATTTGACAGATTTCACCCTGTTTTAACTTCTTCAGAACATGGAGAAGCTCATCTCCATGGACACATCAGCTTCAGGACTTATTTTCTGCCGGTTTTTCCATAGAATTGGCGCGACATTATTCTTAGTGGGAAAAAAGGAATACTTTAACTCTTCCATCTATGCGCACAAGTTTGCAATCTTAACCATCAAATACACCATTTTCAACATAATGAATTCAAAGCACTATGTACACAAATGTACACAATTGAAAGGCGTTTACTATTGAAGCACTACAGGGTCCATTGAACTTTTGACGCATTGATATCTGGTAATTGCATACTCAAATAATCAATGTTTGTGATAGGTGTTATTAGGATGAAAAACACTGCCTGCGTAAATTAGTTTGTTAATTGTTAGAAGTATTATTAACTGTCAAGCTATTCTAGTAAGATGAGCAATGATACTGTACCTTCAAAAGAAGGTTGCATTGAACCTGTGCACCAGATATTATATAAATATATCAAAGAGATCTAGCTTGAAGATAATCAATTAATAAGCAAATTTTGACAAATTTGAGTGCGTGAGAAGAAAGTTAAAGGTTTTTTGATATTTACAAGTAAGAAGGTGATATTTATTCCAAATCAACACAAATGGTGCCGATTGCCAAACTTGAGCTTAGAAATCGGAACTTCTAGTGGTATTTGGTAATTAAATGTGATGAAGCAAAAGTAAATCATGAAAAAGTATAGTCATGCAAGAGTTATGCAAGGGATAATTGTGCTTTCACTCATCGAGTGTTGCATAACTGCATACTACGCCACAAAGTTACTAGACAAACCAAGAAAGCATTCTCAAGACTGAATGACAGCACCCATAGAAAGATATCCATAAGTTTTTCGCTATGGTTTAACCAATCAGCATTTTACGCAATAACACTGACAGATCTGCTGGCTATAGCTGTGAATTGCCTCAGGCTCGGGATGTGATGACTTTGAATTACCCTATCAACAGTAATAGATTCTTTCAATGACTTCAGATTTATGCACGTCATGGTCGACAGGGCTAATCACAAGCTTAATTGACAAATTTGTGCCTCCAATCCACCACCAAAAGCTTCATGACTTGGCAATTAGTTGAAGGAGACTCAAAATTTTCGATCGGACACTATATTTAGTGAAACGAGCCAACACCTAACACAGCATAGCATCTAAACAAAGGATCACTCATCAGGGCATGAACAAGCAACTCCTTAGCTTCTCACTCGATGGATGAAGCTGAGGAATGATTGACAATTTCAGTGGCGACTGTGAACTTTTTGACCAGAGTTGTGGGTGAGAGAGACGGAGAAGAAGAAATGTGGAAGATATTGATTCACCTGGGAAGAGAAGCTGGAATAGCAAGGTCGTTTCTCATGCGTGAGACGCGAGTGCTCGAATGAACAAAGGTCTCCCCTGAGGGTGGAATCCATTTTTTTCTATTTTGCATTGGCGCTTAGACCTCACTGTGACAGCAGAGATGTTGCACTTGAAACCAAGAAATTAGTATTAAAAAGAAAAGTCAAAAGACATACCAACCATCAAGTTTTGCACTGATATTTTTAGCTGGCACACTTTACTAGCATCTTGCATCAAATTTGATAAATTAACCATTTATTATCTGGACTTCAAACTCCTTAAGCTATTATTATACATACTCTATACAAAGGTGCACTATATTTCATCAACCAAATTTTCAATGACAATACCTCGTTTTTTGATATTTAGCACAAAGGTAACAATGCCACGGGCCTTTACAATTGTGATTGTGAAGCTATGCATTAGCACGTTTTGGTATCTGAGCAGATAACTAGCATTCTGTCATCTAATAAAACCAATTATGAACTGATTGCATAGCTACTTGCATATGCAAAGTCGAACTGAGGAATGGAAAAAAATGGATAGAAGGTAAGATACAAAAGAGCATTTAGAATGTACTTACTCGCCTGCCTTCTAAAAGCAGAAATGAATGTCAACTTCACATCCCTCACAGAATGCAAGAAATGCCTGGATTTCCATGAGATGAATGAATGATAAATGTTATCGTGTTCACTAGAAGACACAAGGAAAGACTTCAAAGTAGTAGATGGTCCTGAATGTGACTCCAATGGCATTACTGCAATTAGGTGGACTCACTTTATGGAAATGGAGATAAGTTTGAAAGTGAAGTCATATATTCAAGAACTTTCAGCTGCATTTATGACCCAAATGTCCTGATATTGTCAATAACAAATAAGGTCAAATACCTTCAACTCTCCGATAGCAAAAGTTGTCTACTGGGCTGCCGCTATGAGCATATTGCCAGATTCTTCCACAGGATCTATCCACAGCTCAGAGGGCGGCAAAAATTCGTTCTCTGCTGCTAGAGTCTGAATTAGATATTCTTCTCCTTCTTCAGTCGAAGAGAGTAAAACTAGCATCTACCTTTGGTAGGATCAATCTAGCTTCGAAACTCAATGGCTTTCCCACCAAATTCACTTACAGCATTAGAAGGTATGGAGCTGCTTTCAGTTGCAACAAGAGTAATTTCCTGAAGGATGGATGGATATATGCAAGCAAGTTCAGATGATGAGGCCTCCCTACAATATTTGCTGGGGCATCATCTCCAATCCAGAGATGATTGTTGTACATTGGGGTTAACATTGCAAGCTATCCAGTATGCTTTCTTAATGCCTGCATACATATGACGAGAACTTGGTTTAAACCTCATCAAATATGCATGATGCAGCTTCTTACCAAATTAATGCAGGTTTGACAGACACCAGCCTCTGATTATATTGTAGTTAAGAAACATACTGAGTGATAAGTAGTTACCCTGATTGACTTGAAGACTTAAATTGATAAGTAGCCAACAAAAAGAAGTAAAAGCCGTACACATGGAATCTAATATTTAATAAGTTCTCCCCATCTCCTTATTCTGAATCCGTTGGTTTTATAGGTCATTGGTGCACTGCAAAAGCCATTAGATAGAGTTCATGCTGCTTTTGCACGAACAGAAATTAGAGAAGCTAATCTCTGTGGACTCATATGGCATGACTTATTAATGCTCATCACAGCATTTTGCAGTCATTTTCTCTCAACAAACATGTCAGTTTTAAGACTTCATATGCTACTGTTTTCCATAGATTTGGAGCAAGATTATCATTAGGGGGAAGAAGGAATCCTCTGACCATTTCATCTATGCCCACAAGCTTGCAATCTTGACCAACAAATACACCGTTTTCGATATAACTCATTCAGAGCACTGTGCACACGACTGAAAGGTTTTTACCATTGAAGCACTGCAGAGTCCATTGAACCATTAATGATAACCAATGTTTGTGGGATTAGAACACTAGGAGTGCTATAACTTTCGTACGGTACTCACTTTGGTGCAAAAACTTTTTTTTTCATTCATTTGAGTGCCAAATCGGAGTGAAACCCTTCAGTTAAGTGTCACTTCTGGCCAAAATGGATGCATGGATTTTTTTAATGATTTTTCATTTTTTTGATAATTTTCGACACTAACGTGGTTTCCAGCAGTGACCTTCGCCAGCCAACGTGCATTCTCTGTACAAGACGACACCATTTCTCCTCATTTCGTCTCTCTTCTTTTTGCCCCTTTTTCTTTTCTTTTCTTTTTCTTTAGGGCTGGCGAGGGTCACTAGTGACCCTCGCCGGCCGCGGAATCCTTGCCCTAGGCCACGAAGGGTCGGGGCGAGGTCGTCGGAGCATGGCCGGCCGCTGGCGAAGGCCATCGTGGCCTTGCCCACGGCTAGCGAGGGTCTCGTTGGCCAGATCTGGGTTTTGGCAAAAAACATAGAAGGATGTTAGTGAGGGTTTGAGCCAATCCAAGCGGGGAGAGGTCGACCACAAGGAGCTGTAGTTTGGCACACTACCAAGACTAGCGAAGGAAAAAGAGTGGTTTGGTGATTCTTTCCCCTTTTGGCAAGAAGACAAGGTTTAAATTCCTATTTTTCTTCCCCTGTTGGAATAACCAAGCAGAATATGAAGCATTAATAATCGGTTTGGAATTGCTGACCGATCTTCGAGCATTAGCGGTTGAAGTATATGGAAACTCCATGTTGGCGATCCAGCAAATAGCTGGGGAATGCACATGTGAGAGCGAAAGCCTTCGACCATACTACACCAGGGCAAAAGAGCTTCTTCAAGCTTTTGATGATGTTTTGCTGGAGTACGACCGAAAGAGAAAGGAATCAAGAGGCCAATGATTTAGCAAAGGCGAAAAACCCAGATCTGGCCAGCTGTGGGCGAGGCCGCGACGGCCTTCGTCAGCAGTCGACCGAGCTCCGATGGCCTCGCCTTGGCCCTTCGTGGCCCAGGGCGAGGCTTCTTCTATGGCCGACGAGGGTTGCCGATGACTCTCGCCTGCCCTAAAGAAAAAAAAAAAAAAAAAAAAAAATCGAAAAAAATTAATAAATATATTAAAATATTGTTAATCGGTAACCATGTCAGCATTTCCGGTGGCCACATCAACATTTCCGGCAGCCATATCAGCTTTTCCGGCAGCCATGTTGGGAGTAGCATTTAAGTGAACGTTTTTTTAAACTTGTGGCACTTAAGTGGGCGAAAAAAATGTTTTAGCACCAAAATGAGCGCCGTATAAAAGTTATGGCACTGTTAATGTTCTAACTCCAATGTTTGTAATAGCTATTTTAAGGACTGAACAGGCAGCTTGGACAGATTAATTGGTTAGTTGCTTACAACTATAAACTGACAAACTATACGAGAAAGATGAGCAATGACATTATACCTTCAAAAGAACACTGCATTAAACCTGCATGCCACATACTGCAAACACATCAAAGAGGTTTGGAATGAAGGTAATCATATGATATGCAAATCTTGACGAATTGAGTGAATGAAAGGAAAGCTGGAGGTTGAATACGAATGGAGAATCTTGGTCTGATACCTTCAAGCAAGAAGGCGATATTTGCATGCAGATCAATACTATTTCTATTCCAGTTTCAAATCAGCACAAAATGTGCCAAGTGCCAAACATCAGTTTAGAGCTTGACACTTCCATGGTTATTTGGTAGTTGAATGAGACGAAGCATATTAGAGTTATGCTAGGGAATGCGATCATGCTTTCACTTGTTGAGCGTTGCAAAACTCCATAAAACACAGTCAAAGTAACTAGAGAGACCAGAAAGCATTACAAGGACAGAATAGCCGCACCCATGGAAGGGTATCCATTGGGCTTTTTTCCCTATCGTTTCACCATTTGACATCGTGCGTGAGCACCACTGATAGCACTCCTGGCTGTAGCAGTGAATTGCCTTGGTCTTACAATATAATGACTTTGAATCACTCTACAACGGTATTATTTTCCACGCACCTGGCAATAGGTCGATGGACTCTCAGAATTTCTCAATCGGACACAGTTTAGAGTGAAACAAGCCAATACCTAACATGGCATCATAGCATCTAAACTAAGCATCGCTCAGCAGGGCACACGAATAAGCAACTGCTGTAGCTATTTCAACTCGATGGATGAAGCTGAGGACTGACGATCGACATGGATTTCAGTTGAATCACCTGGGAAGGAGAAGCTTGGATGGCGAGGCCGCTGACGCGGGAGAGGCAAGGTGATGGAGAGAGCCAAGGTCTTCAAGGCGTTGCCACTCAGCGTGTACAACATTTTTTCGAGTACACTTCGCTTTCCCTCTCTCTCTCTCTCAATTTGGTGGCTGAAAAATATAGGTGATGACGACCAAATCGGAAAGTGAAAAGTTACGGTTTGCTTCCACATGGATTTTTAACATCGGCGCACATGCTTGGGCTTTGGTATGGTAAAATGAAACGCACGAAGCCTTCACGATGAAGGAAGGGCGAATGTGAAATCAAACGGGAGTGGAATGCAAGATTCCGTCATCTATTTTTTCGGCCAATCTGACTATTAGAGTTGATTGTCTCTTTTATTTATTTATATTTTAAGGAGAGCCTTTTTTTTTATATATGTCAACGCTTGATGACTTATTTTATGCTATTTGATCACACGCTTCTGAGCTAGTTAAATCTAACCCTTTTGAGCACAATAATAGTATAGTCTTTCTGATCTAAGTCAACTGCATAATGTTCATCTCTTTTTTGGGTAAATGAAAGTAAGGATGTGCAACTTGACCAGATCTATTCAGAAACTGGATCCGGCCACCCAAAAAATAGGTCCAAGAGTAGGTTCTGAATGAATACCCACCCTAAAACCGAATTGGACTACCCTATTTTGGAATTGGTTTTATAAACTAAAAAACCAAAATTCTAATTTTGTTTTTCCCTAAATTCTAACTTTAATATTTCTTTGTCCTTTATCCTTCCTTGAAACTCCTCGCAATCTTTCCTCTTTTCCTCTTCCCCAAAATTTTCATAGATGAATGGAAAATGAAGTTTTATGTTTTATGTTACTTGTTTGAACTTTTTATTGTTTAAAATTGTGTGTGACTATGTATTCATCTTATAGATTATTGTTTTTGTTAGATAGACATTTCTATTGTTCATCTTTTACTTTGAAACGTTTTATTATTCATAATACCCACTGTGAAGCTGGATTGGACCATCCTATTTTGGAACTGGTTTTATAAGCTAAAAAAATAAAAATTTAATTTCTTTTTCCCAAAAATTCTAACTTCAACACTTCTTCATCCTATTTCCTTCCTTGGAACTCCTTTGCAGTCTTTCCTCTTTTCTTCTTCTCCTAAATTTTTATAGATAAATGGAAAATGAAGTTTTATAATTTATGTTTTATATTACATGTTTGAACTTTTTATTATTTAAAATTATGCATGATTACATCTTGATCTTATAGATTGTTATTTTTGATAGATAGAGATTTTTGTTGTTCATCTTTTACTTTTAACCGTTTTATTATTCATAACCTCATATAATTTTGCTATAAAAAATGAACCAAAAAAGGAAATTTTTTTTCTTAGGTAGACCTTGGAACTGGATCAGAAAAATAGGATAGTTTCCCAAAACTGGTTTCGGACAAACATGGTAAGTTTTAGGGTCCTAAAATTAAGAACCAATTATCACATGGTAAGTTTTAGGTTTTCGCTCTAGAGCCTACCCACTCATGAACCGATCACTCCTAAATGAAAAAAGCAGGCTTATAGTAAAATAATATGTCGCATAAAAACATTTCAATAGATATTTTAATTAATTGATATAAAATGTGAACTACCATTTTTTTCCCAAAGATAAGATTAAATTATCTGATGTTTACCAAAGTGAATATATTAGCTTTCCGATTTATTACTAGATAGCACAAAATAGAAACAAATTTTAAGTATTAATTACAATAAATTCATAAAATGTGTAATCTAGATAGTTATATTTTTATACATAAGCTTTAATCGTTTGTGATATAATTGATTCATGATAGCATCATTTTCGAATTTTATCATGATACAAATTCAAAATTTTTCACGTTATATAATAAAATAAATAACAAAAATTTGTACCCTATAGGTATTCCTCCATTTTAAGGCTTTGTCTGTTTTACAAAAAATGATTGATTTAGAAAATATTTTCTTAAAAATAATAACTTATTTGTTTACAAAAATAAATAAACGATATACATTTTCACTATCCACAAGAATATCTAAACTTAAATTGTTATCAATAATAAAATACTTTTTATTAGCTAATGATTATAATATATACAATCTATTATTTTTAAGAAAATATTATTTAATTTTTTTTTTTTGCAAAACAAAGAGAGCTCAAGACCTAACAAGATTTTTTTGGGGGGGAGGGGGCAATTTGCCGCCAATGAAAAAAAATGTAGAGCCATTTCATTTTCAACCCCGATGATAACACGGGATTCAAGGTGAAGCTATTTCCGCTATGACACGTCACCGTGCGTCGCTTATGGAAGAGCGTTTGTGGGAAGGGGGGGAGCATGTTTTATCAGAAGGGATTTCACGTGTTGAATAGTACGAAAGGGAGAAAAATGAACAGGTCAAGGATGATAAAGCAGTGAACTTGCCTTAGTCTTGCAATATAATGACTTTGAATCACCCTACGACAGTATCATTTTCCAGGCACCTGGCAATAGCTCAAAGGACCGCATAGCATCTAAACTAAGCATCGCTCAGCAGGGCACACGAACAAGCAACTGCTGTAGCTATTTTCGCTTGATGGATGAAGCTGAGGAATGACGATCGACATGGATTTCAGTTGAATCACCAGGGAAGGAGAAGCTTGGATGGCGAGGCCGTTGCTGATGCGGGAGAGGCAAGGTGATGGAGCGAGCCAAGGTCTTTAAGGCGTTTGCCACTCAGGGTGTACAACATTTCTTCGAGTACACTTCGCTTCCCCTCTCTCTCTATCAATTTGGTGGCCGAAAAATATAGATGATGACGACCAAATCGGAAAGTGAAAAGTTACGGTTTGCTTCCACATGGATTTTTAACATCGGCGCACATGCTCGGGCTTTGGTATGGTAAAATGAAACGCACGAAGCCTTCACGATGAAGGAAGGGCGAATGCGAAATCAAACGGGAGTGGAATGCAAGATTCCGTCATCTATTTTTTCGGCCAATCCGACTATTAGAGTTGATTGTCTCTTTTGTTTATTTATATTTTAAGGAGAGCCTTGATTTTTTTTTGTATGTCCACGCTTGGTGACTTATTTTATGTCTCTTTTATTTATTTCGGCCAATCCGACTACTAGAGTTGATTCTCTTTTATATGTCCACGCTCGGTGACTTATTTTAAGGAGAGCCTTTTTTTTATAAACCAAAAAAGGAACAAAAAAAAAAAAAATCTTGGGTGGACCTTGGAACTAGATTGGAAAAACAAGATAAGTTTCCATAGTTGATTCCAAACAAACAAGGTAGGTTTCAAGATCAAAATCTAGAAATCAATTATTACATGGTAAGTTTCATGTTTTAGTTCTAAAACTTACCCATCTTGAACCCGATCACTCTTAAATGAAAAGAAGCAGGCTCATAGTAAAATAGTCCATGCGTAAAAATATTTCAATAGATACTTTCATTAATTGATATAACACATAAACTACCATTTTCTGCCCCAAAGATAAGATTATATTATCTGATGTTTACCAAAGTGAATATATTAGCTTTTCAATTTATTACTAGATACCATGAAATAGTAAAAAAAATTTATGTATTAATTACAATGTATTCATAAAATGTGTAATCTACATAGTTACATTTTTATACACAAGCTTTAATCATTTATGATATAATTGATTCATGATAGCATCATTTTGGAATTTTATCATAATACAAATTCAAACTTTTTCAATTTATAAAATAAATAACAATAATTTGTACCCTATAGGTATTCCTCTATTTTAAGGCTCCATTTGTTTCGTAAAAAATGACTAATTCAAAAAATATTTTCCTAAAAATAATAACTTATTTGCTTACAAAAATGAATAAACGATATATATGTTCACTATCAACGAGAATATCTAGACTTAAATTGTTATAAATAATAAAAATACATTTTATTAGCTAATTATTTTAATATATAAAATCGACCATTTTTAGGAAAATATTGTTTAAATTATTTGTCTTCTTACAAAATAAATGGAGCTTAAGATATAATAAGTTCTTTCGGGGGCAAGGAAAATCAACGTAGAGCCATATCATTTTCACCTCGATAATACGGGATTCAAGGTGAAGCTGTTTCCCTATGAGACGCCTCCCCCCGCTGTCTTGAATGGTCAAGGATGATGAAGGATCACCAGTTAAGGGCCTTGGGAATTCTTTTACTATGGAACCCACCCACAGAAAATGTCAGGAAATGTCGAAACAACCGAAAACGACGTCCATCCGAAGGTGAACTTTATTTATTTATTTTTTTATCTTAATGAGGCCACAGAGTCGGCCAAAATCCGTTCCTCCAAAACTCTTGCTCCAGACCTCGACCTCGACACCTCCTCATTTTCAGGAAGGAAGAAGACGAGTCAAAGTCCGAGGTTAATGGCGAACAAGTGTCCAGCCGACAACGGTGGTCGGAGGTAAGCTTCGGTGTCCTCGATCATATCTTAATTACTGTAAGCCAGTTTTTTTTATCAGGAAGTGGTAGGATTGCAAGTAAAATCATGCGAAAATCTTGATTTACTTTCTTTCACTTGCCTGTGGATAATGGCCTGTTTCTCAGCATACTTTATAGACTTTGAGAGTTACATTGGAACACCATTTTGTACGACCCTGATTTTCCCTGTTTTCTTTTTTTCTTTTATTGTTAGTTGATCCAGCTTCTTGTTTTCGATGTTCATAATGACTCATTCTCAGAACAGAGCATGGGCAGCATGTACTTAGGGCATATCTAGTCAATGCAAAATGGCATTTTTCTCACTTTTTCTAGAATGGGGTAGTTATGTGGTATCGACTAGTTTCTTTCTTCTGCTCTTTTACTGATTGATCCAAATTTTTATACTAGATGTTCGTGATGACTTGACTCTCCAAACAGAGCATATTTTCAGGATATTCATTTGGTAACTTAATACAGCTGGATTTGCTGCAGGAGTAATCCCTCTCCAGGATGACTACCATTAAAACGGCTGAATTTGCTAGAGGAAAGTGAAATAACATGATAACTGTCATTTCTTTCTGAAAATCACAAAGTTGGAAAGAATGTGAAACTTCCACTAAGTTTTTTTTTGGATTCCTCTAAGGTTACTAGGTGGAAAATTCTGTCACATTAATGAAGAGACATGACCATAGATAGGCTCTGTTTCTTTCTTTTGCCAAGAGAAACTCAGATGAAGAAAACGTGTTAATTTGAAGTCTTATTAGCTTTTCTTCCTAAGAAAAGATAAGAACTGCAATTAACAATTAACTGTACTCTTTTTCTACCGTCAAGCATGTTTGTGCGTATCAGTAGTTTTCTTTTGTGTATTAGTGCTGTTACAGTTGGTGTTAGGGAGGTTTCCCCTAGTATTCTGATGTTATATTTTGTCCTAAAGAAAGTTTTCAGTAGCTTAATTGGGCGTTGGTAAATAGATGGGTTAAACATAGGTTAAACTCCTGCAGTGCTAGGCTCAGTAGCTATGATTTGCACTAGAAGCTTGGCATCATACCGTGAATAGTACTGTAGGGAAAAAATGAACAGGTCAAGGATGATAAAGAAGCATCATCAATTAGGGGGCTTTGGGAATGTCAGGAAATGTCGAAACAACCGAAAACGACGTCCATTCTCCGAAGGTGAACTTCTTGCAATTTTTTCTTTTTATCTTAGTAACGCCGCCAAGTCCAGCCGAAATTTGTGCCTCCAAAACTCTTGCTAGAGACCTCGACCTCGACCTCGACCTCCACCCCTCCTCATTTTCAGGAAGGAACAAGACAAGGCAAAATCCGAGGTTAATGGCGAGCAACGATCCAGCTTACGATGGTGGTCGGAGGTAAGTTTTGGTGTCCTCGATCATATCTTAATTACTGTAAGCCCAGTTTCTATCAGGAAGTGGGAGGATTGCGAGTAAAATCATGCGAAAATCTTGATCTACTTTCTTTCACTTGCCCGTAGAAAATGGCCTGTTTCTCAGCTTATTTTATAGACCTTGAGAGTTAGATTGGAGCACCATTTTGTACGAACCAGATTTTCCTCTGTTTTTTTTTTCTTATTATTAGTTGATCCAGCTTCTTGTTTGATGTTCATAATGACTCATTCTCAGAACAGTGGGCCTTATTCAAAACAGAGCATGTACTTAGGGCATATCTAGTCAATGCAAAATGGCATTTTCCTCACTTTTTCTAGAATGGGGTAGTTATGTGATGCCAACCGGATTTTCTCTTCTGCTCTTTTGCTGATTAATTTAGGTTTTTATACTAGATGTTCATGATGACTTGACCCTCAAAACAGAGCATATTTGATTATATGACATATTTGAGAAGAAAGATTGTTCCTTTTAGTCATTGACCCTTTTCAGGATATTCATTTGGTAGCTGAATAATACAGCTAGATTCATAGCAAGAGTAATTCCTCTCAAGGATGACTACCATTAAAACGACTGAGTTTGTCAGAGGAAAGTGAAATAACATGATAACTGTCATTTCTTTTTTAAAATCACAAAGTTGGAAAGAATGTCAACCCTTACCTAAGTTTTTTTTTTTTGGGATTCCCCTAAGGTTATTAGGTGGGAAAATTCTGTCACATTAATGAAGAGACACAATTGCATATATGTTCTGTTTTTTTGTTTTGCCAAGAGAAACTTAGATGAAGAAGAACGTGTTAATTTGAAGTCTCATTAGCTTTTCCTCCTAAGAAAATATAAGAACTGTAATTAACAATTAACTTTACTCTATTTCTACCGGTAAGCATGTTTGTGCGTATCGGTGGTTTTATTTTATGTATTAGTGTTGTTAGAGTTGGTGTTAGGGAGGTATCCCCTAGAAGTCTGATGTTATATTTTGTTCTAAAGAAAGTTTTCAGTAGCATAATTGGGCATGGATGAATAGATGGGTTAAACATAGGTTAAACTCCTGCAATGCATAGACTCAGTAGTTATGATTTGCACTAGAAGCTTGGCATCATACCATGCATTAAATTTCCTATTAAACTTTTTTTTTTTGTCAATCTTACTTTATTCTTACTCAAACTCTTACTCTCAGATTTTTTACCCTACCTCTTTATAAGGTGTGGAAGTCAAAATTCATACCTAAAATTTAATTGTCCCCACCCCAACCCTCCTTCAGAGAATGTGAGAATTTTAACTCCCCACCTCTCCTTTCTAATGTGAGAAATATGGTCATTGTGGGAATTTTAACTCCCCATCTCTCCTTTCTGATGTGAGAAATATGGTCATTGGAACAAATTCTAGTGGTTAACTTTCGTTTTAATCTTAAATTGGTAGTTTTTGACTTGTTTATGCAAGTATATTAGTTATTAGCATTGGGGACTGCTTGATATTTATTGTACATTGGAAAATTGTCCAAAAAGTCATAAATTCATTACACTTTTGCTAATTCAATCATAAACCTTTCAATTTTACCAATTGAATCTCAAATCTTTTCACTTTTTTGTCAATTGAGTCAATTTTGGTTGAAATTTGCTGATATGAACGTTGGTGCCGACAAGGACAAATTTCCAAATTTCAAAAAAATTATTTTTTATTGTTTAAATAATTTTTATTTACTTTTTATTTTATTTTCCTTTTATTTCCTTTTTTCCCCTTTTCTTCCTCTATTGGTCACCCAACCTTGAGCAACTAGCTAGAGGCTATGATCGAGGAGGATTGGCCTTGTTGACCTTAGGCATGGGATGACCTCACTAGCCATGGGCGAGGCTCGCCCTTGTCGGATCTAGCGAAGGCGAGTCTTGCTTGTGGGTTGGCAAGGTCGCCCCTTGCTTGCTTCAGGTGAGCATGACCTCCGCTAGATCCTAGTGAGGCTAACTCTTGCTGACCTTTGGGGGGCTAGCTAGTTTGCCCCTCCCCAAATCTCAATGAGGGTGACCTCGCTTTGAGGACAGCAAGGCCAACCTCCTTGGTCATAGCCTTTGGCCGATTGCTAGTCATTAAAGGTTGGGTGATCGACAAAGGAAGAAGAGGAAAAGAAAAAAGAAAAGAAAATCAAAAGAAAAAAAAAATAAAAATCAAAAAAATTAAAAAAAGTTTATTCATGTCAATGTCGACTATACCACATAGGATGCCCAACATCCATGTAAGTGAATTCCAACAAAAATTGACTAGTTAAATTCAATTGACAAAAAGTAAAAGGTTTATGAACTCAACTAATAAAAAAATAGCAGTTTTAAGGCTTTTTGGATAATTTTCCCCATCATATACTCATGTCGTGGTAACTTTTGGAGAAATAGTCATCAACTTGAGCTTTTTATGAAAAAATTGTATTATAACATGTAGTTTGTTGATATTAATTACAAGAAATGGGACATAGCATGGAGCTCAAATTGCTGCACTTAACCAACTTCTTGATTCCTTGAGAAGTCCTTGCTTCAAGCTATCAGGGACATGCATAGCCATACAGGTCCAACCAACACTACAGGTGCACCTATCATGCTTATCTACTCAATGGTCAAGATCATCCGACAAAAATTAACCTTTGAGATGGGAAGGCAAGATACAGTCTTGAGGTTCCAACTTGCATACGCTCTGATAGTTGTTGCTCTCAGATGTGTGGCATGTAGTTTGCTAATATACATTCTGCTTGGTGACATGCCTTGGCATATTCTCGTTCCTTGCATCCTTTTATTAATAATCTTATCCACATTCGAACCTGAGGATTATTAGAGAAGATGGGAGTTCTCGATTTTCCTAATGTTGTGGTTTGCTCTTGCAAAGTTGGTTTTGATGTGTATGACTCATGATGTATTATTATTATTATCTTGAACACATTTTACTTCACAAAGAACAATATACAATGATGAAGTTGATGGTACTACTTAGTTAAGATCTTGCTGCAATACAACGAAATTGGAAAAATAAGGGATATTTTTATTCCTTCCGTTGGGGGAGAAACAGGGGATTGGATTTAGAGAATTTCATAAATAATCAATTTATCCTCATTCAATAATCTTTTGACACATGAATTGTGATTTTGATGTAGTTCGTAACTCGATCCTTATATCCCAACCTCATCGATATTCTACGTGCTATCTTGACATGTACTTCGAGTCACAAATGAAAAACACTAAGCCCGACTATCTTGACATGTACTTCGAGTCACAAATGAAAAACACTAAGCTCGACATATAGGATGCATGCAATATGTGATAGAGGGAAGTAGCCGGCCACAAATTCTTAAATGAAAGACAACCATTTGAGAACAAAGCGGAATCACATTAGAAAAGTTTGATGCATGACCTTTTGTATGTTGGGGCATATTTGGAAGAAATAGAAAAGTGAGAGTAATTATAAAAATATGTTATTTGGTTTAATGTAAGAATAGATATACAAAGGTTGATGACGATGACTAAGAATTTTCTTTTTATTTATATCCTGGGAGATGGGCCTGATCCATCGAGAAACTGGGGAAGGAAATAGCTCCAAGTCGTCAGTAATGAATATTTTTGTGTAGCTGAGAAGGGGTTTTGAGCTTAGGCGAAGCCAATTATCCCAATTTTCTTTGTTCAACTTGATGTATATATGAGATCACCTTCAAAAGCCTAAAGCAAATTATAAGAAATTCTGCATATTTACACCTTGTCTCACTAGAAACTCATACACATGAGTGCTAGAACACCAAGATTTGTACTCCCAAGATTTGTTCTCTATTCCTTTTCTATTGTTGTTAATATATTCATGTTTTTTCTCGATGTTCATAGTGACTCAAACTCTCAGAACAAATAATGTGATAGGGACATATCAAGTGACCGCAAATCTATATAGAAAAGTATGATATATTGCTGGTAGTCAATGACCCTTTTTTTGCATGGATTTTTCATCCCGTAAGACACTTAAAGGCCTTTACTATTGAAGCAACATAGAGTCCATTGAAGTTTTGACGTATTGATGTCTGGTAATTGCATACTCAAATAATCAATGTTTGTGATAGGTGTTATAAGGACGCAACAAACTGCCTGCATAAATTAGTTTGTTAATTGTTAAAAGTATTAACTGTCAAGCTATTCCAGTAAGACAATACCTTCAAAAGAAACTTGCATTGAACCTGTGCACCAGATATTATATAAATATATCAAAGATGTCTAGCTTGAAGATAATCAATTAATAAGCAAATCTTGACAATTTGAGTGCGTGATAGGAAAGTTAGGTTTTATGATATTTGCAAGTAGGAAGGTGATATTTATTCCAAATCAGCACAAATGGTGCCAATTGCCAAACTTGAGCTTAGAAATCGGAACTATTAGTGGTATTTGGTAATTAAATGCAATGAAGCAAAAGTATGAAAAAGTATGGTCATGTAAGAGTTATGCAAGGGACAATCGTGCTTTCACTCATCGAGTGTTGCAAAACTACATGCTACGACACAAGGTAACTAGACAAACCAAGAAAGCATTCTCAAGACTAAATGACAGCACTCATAGAAGGATATCCATAAGTTTTTCACTATATTTTAAACATTCAGCATTTTACGCGATAGCACTGATACATCTGCTGGCTATAGCTGTGAATTTCCTTAGGCTTGGGATGTGATGACTTTGAATTACCCTATTAATAGTAATATATTCTTCCAATGACTTCAGATTTATGCACATCATGGTCAACTGGGCTAATCACAACCTTGGTTTAACAAATTTCTGCCTCCAATCCACCACCAAAAGCTTCTTGACTTGGCAATTGGTTGAAGGACGCTCAAATTTCTCAATCGGACACTATATTCAGCGAAACGAGCCAATACCTAACACAGCATAGCATCTAAACAAAGCATCACTCATCAGGGCACGAATGAGCAAGTACTTAGCTTTTCACACGATGGATGAAGCTGAAGACTGATTGACATGGATTCCAGTGGTGACCGCGAGCTTTTTCACCGGAGTTGTGGGTGAGAGAGACAGAGAAGGAATATGGAAGAAATAGATTTACATGGGAAGGAGAAGGTGGAAATAGTGATGTCGTTTCTGACGCGAGAAGTAAGTGATCGAGCGAGCAAAGGTCCCGCCGAGAGTGAACTCCATTTTCTTCTATTTTGCATTGGCATTACACCCCACCGTGGCGGCAGAGATGTTGCACTTGAAACCAAGAAATTAGTACCAAAAAGAAAAGTCAAAAGACATCAACCATCAAGCTGGCACGGTTTTACTAGCATCTTGCATCAAACTTGATAAATTAACCATTTATTATCTGAACTTAAAATTTCTTAAGCTATTATTATACAGATTAAATTCGAAGGCGCACTATATTTCATCAACCAAATTTTCAATGACAGCCTCTCGGTTTTTTGATATCTAGCACAAAAAAAACATTACCATTACAATTGTGATTGAAAAGCTATGCATAGCACGTTTTAGTCTCTGAGCAGATAACTAGCATTCTGTCATCTAATTAAACCATTAATGCACTGATTGCATGAAAGCTACTCGTTGCATCTGAGCTACTTGCATAAACAAAATCGAAGTGAAGTATGGAAAAAAGATGGATGGAAGGTAAGATACAAAAGAGCATTTAGAATCTTCTTACTTACCAGCCTTCTGAAAATACAAATGGATGTCAACTTCACATCCCTCACAGAATGCAAGAAATGCCTGAATTTCCATGAGATGAACGAAGGTTAGAAAGTATTGTGTTCACTGGAAGACACAAGGAAAAACTTCAACAGAATAGATGGTCCTGAATGTGACTCCATTAACATTACTGCAATTAGATGGACTCATTTTATGGCAATGGAAATAAATTTGAAAGTAAAGTCATATATTCAAGAACTTTTAGTTGCATTTAAGACCCAAATGTCTTGATATATGATATAATCTATGACGACTAAGATCAAATGCTTTCAACTCTTTGACACCAAAAGTCAAAGTCTACCGGGTTGCCAATATGAGCATACTGCACAAACTCTTCTGCATGATGTTTCCACAGCTGGGTGCGCAAAGAGTCATTCTCTGCAACCAAAATCTGAACCATGATATCCTTCTCCATATTCAGTCGAAAAGAGTAAAACTGCCATCTAACTTTGGTAGGATCAATGTGGCCTTGAAACTCAACAAATTTCCAACCAAATTCACTTGCAACATCAGAAGGCATGGAGCTGAGTTCAGTTGCAATGAGAGTAATTTCCTGAAGGATGACTGAAAATTTGCAAGCAAGTTCAGATGACGAAGCCTCCCTAAAATATTTCCTGGGGCATCTTTTTCTATCCAGAGATAGTTGTTGAATGTCAGGTCTACATTTCAAGCTGTCCAGTATGTTTTCTTAATGCTTGCATACATATTACAAGAACTTGGCTTAATGTATGCATTGACAAAAACTCACAGTTGGCGCTGTCAGGTAAACAAATATCGCTGCATGGTGCATCTTCTTATCAAATTAACGCAGGTTTGACAGGCACCAGCCTCTGATTTATATTGCAGTTAGAAAACTTACTGAATGATATGAGGTTAACATGATTGAGTCAAGGACTTACAATGGTAAGTCCCCAACAAGAAAAGAAGTAAAAGCAGTAGACATAGGAATCTAATTTGACATGAACTTCCTGCTGTCTCTTTATTCTGAAATCTTCGGCGATAAGTCATATCGATGCACTGCAAATTCCGATAGACAGAGTTCACACTGCTTTTGCATGATGAGAAAATGGAGAAGCTCATCTCCATGGGCACATATGACGCAACGATGCTTATCACAGCAGTTTGCAGTCCTTTTCCCTCAATGAATATTTTATTTTCAAGACTTCATTTCTGCTGATTTTTACATAAAATGGGCACGTATTATTTTTAGGAAAAAAAAAGGAATCCTCTAACTCTTCCATATATGCCCACAAGTTTGCAATCTTAACTGTCAAAACATCATTTCCAACGTAATGAACCTAGAGCACTATGCAGACAGCTGAAAGGTCTTTACTGTTGAAGAGCTGTAGAGTCCTTTGAATTTTGGATGCACGTCTGGTCATTGCACACTCAACTAATCAATGTTTGCAATAGGACAGAACGAACTGCCTACACATTATTTTGTCAGTTGCTTAAAACTATAAACTAACAGATATATCAGAAAGATGAGCAATGACAGTAAACCTTCAAAAGAGCGCTGCATTGAACCTGTGCATTATATACTATAAACACATCGAAGAGGTTTGGCTTGAAGGTAATCAAATGATAGGCAAATCTTGACGAATTGAGAGTGTGAAAGGAAAGCAGTAGGTTGAATACAAATATTAGAATCTTCATCAGATTTCTACAAGAAAGAAGGTTATACTGGTGCACAGATCACTGATATTTCTATTTTAGTTTCAAATTAGCACAAATAGTGCCAGTGCCACACACGAGCTTAGAACTCAGATTTTGTTATTTGGCAGTTAAATGCGATGAAGCAAAAGGAAGTCATGGAAAAGTGTTTTCATGTTAAGAGTTATGCCAGAGAATGCAATAGTGCTTTCACTTATTGAGTGTTCCAAAACTCCACCTGACACCATCAAAGTAACTACACAAACCAGGAAAGCATTAGTAAGACAGACAGCAAGACCCAATTGAAGGTTATCCATAGGTTGTTCTTTCTTATGGATACACCATTCGACATTTTCTGCGCATACCACTGACAATTCTCCAGGCAATAGCAGTGAATTGCCTTACTCTTATCATTAACGACTTTGAATCACTCTATCGACAGTATTAGATTCTTTCAATGACTTCAGATGTACGCACATCAAGTTCTAATAATCGTAGGTTAACGAATATTCTGCCTCAAATCCACCGCCAAAGGCTTCCGCACATTCCGCAACCAGTTGAAGGACTCTCAAATTTCACAATCGGACACTGTATCGACCAAAACGAGCCATTACTTAACAGAGCATAGCATCTAAACTACTCATCAATCATCAGGGTTGGACTAAGCAACCACTTAGCTATCTCACTCGATGGATGAAGCTGAGGGATGATCGACATGGATTTCAGTGGCGACCCACGAACTTTTTGACTGGGGCTGTGGGTGGAGAGCGGAGAGCGGAGAAGAAGAAACGTTGAAGAAGTTTGGATGGCGAGGTCGTTTCCGACGCGGGAGAGGCAAAGTGATGAGCGAGCCAAGGTCTTCAAGGCGTTGCCGCTCAGGGTGAACTCCATTTCCTTCGTTGGCGCACGTGCTTGGGCTTTGGTATGGTAAAATGAAACGCGCGAAGGAACTAGGCGGTGAATATGAAATCAGACGGGGTGGAACGCATATGCAAGTTTTCGTAATTTATTTTTTGGCCAATCCGATTACTATAGTTGATTGTTTTTCTATTTATTCATTTTTTAAGGAGAGCCTTGTTCTTTTTTTCTTATGTTGACGTTTGTTGACTTATTTATGCTATTTGATCAAACGCTTCTGAGTTAGTAGAATCTATCCGTCTTGAGCACAAGAATAATCGGGTTTTGTTGACATAATAGTCTTTAGGTTATTGTGACAATAACAACTTATTATGAACCATAAATTCTTGAAGGAGTTGATCCCATAATAATTTATAATAATTTATTATTTATTTTTTGATGGTTTAAAACAGATTGTTATTCTCATGATAGATAAAAAATGGCCATCCAGTCATTTTTCATAATAATCCAATCTTTCTGATCTAAGTCAATTGCAGAATATTTGACTCATTTTATGGTAAATGAAAGAAGTAGACTTACACTATGTGGCATAACAATATTTCACTAGATATTTTCATTAATCGATATAACATGTTAACTACCATTTTTTGACCCAAAAATAAGATTATATCATTTGATGTTTACTGAAGTGATTATACTAGCTTTCCGATTTATCATTATATAGCATGAAATTTTTTTTCAAGTATTGGTTATAATATATTCATAACATGTGTAATCTAAATAGTTATATTTTATACACAAGCTTTGATCATTTATAACATAATTGATTCATGATAGCATCATTTTGGAATTTTATCATAATATAAAGGATTAATACAACAAAAAATCCCAAACTATACCCAATGTGACATAAATATCTCAAACTTTTTTTTGTCGCTATAAACCCTAAACTTGTTCATTGTAGCTCAAATACCTGCAAAAAAAAATTATGTCATAAAAACTCCCAAATTTATATCAATATGAAAAGTATATCATGGATGTAACTAAAATATAAAGTATGTATATAAGTTAAATTTTTTTGTGACACGAAAAATATATGGAGTTATCTATGTCACAATGAGTAAGTTTACGATTTTTAATGACATAAAAAATTATGGGGTATTTATGTCATAGTAGCCATAGTTTATGGGTTTTTTGAGATGATTATCTTAATATAAATTCAAACATTTTCATGAAGTATAAAAAAACAACAATAATTTGTACCCTATAGTTTTGTCCTTTATTTTAAGACGTGGTAAGTTGCTTCGCGCGCAATTGGCCCAGGGAGGATCAATGTAAAGCCATTTCATTTACAACCGCAATAATCTGGGATAATGTTTTCTGCTGACACGTCAGCCCAGGGGCGTCGAGTATCATCTCGTATCGTATCAGGGTAGGCGATTACTGGGAGGATTCCACATGTGATGAACAGTACGGGAGGAGAAAAATAACAGGTCAAAGATGGTGGAGCAACATTGGGCGAATGAAGAGGGACCCCGAGGAGAATAATAAACAGTTCATTTTTTTATTAGGGTTAATAGAACGAAAAATTCCAAATTGATATACTTATAAAAAATTTACTTAAAATTAATTGTTGACTATAATAAAATTAAATTGGTATACATTTGACAAATTTACTACAAACTGGTACACTTGTAACAAATTTACCCTTTATTAGTTTCCATTAAATTTTATTGTCAAATTTTTGATTTGGATGATACATGACAGTTAATTGGTATACTAGTTTGAGATTTTAGACTCTATTTATCACCGTTGTACTGGTTTTAGAGAAATTGTGTATAATTTGATATATCATAATGAAATTACATTAGCCTATTTATAGCCTCTATGAAATGATTAAATAAGATAACATATAAATTAATATGCACACAATCAAATAGAGATATTTGCACAATCTTGAAATGTACAGAAAATCTTGAAATATACAAAAAATCATCAGAATCATCCTAAATATTTTTAACGTATTAATCCAATTAATGGAAGGTTATTTGTCACAAATTACCAATTTAGGGTTTTTGACCATCAAAAAATTAATTTGGAAAAAAATTGTCACAAGTGTACTAGTTTCAGGTTTTTTATGATCATTTGAGATAAATTTGTCATAGATGTATCAATTTGAGATTTTTCGTTATCAAAAAATTAATTCGAGATAATTTGTCACATATGTATTAATTTGTAATTTTTCATGATATTAACCTTACTTTTTATATGTAAAAATGGTGGGAGAATAGAGATTTTCTTGGAGATGGGCTTGAACAATTGAGACTTAGGGGAGGGAAGTGGCTCCAAGCCATGATCGTTTTGGCTTAGCTATTAAACCAACTACCTTCATTTAACTTTATGGATCCAAGAGATGAAGGGTCAAAGTTGGGATTGCGGACTTCATACTATAATTTTTCTTAATTTTGTACCTTATTTTTACTTTAAAAAGGGGACCCAGAAAAGCCAAAGGCAATCCCAAGAAATTCCGCTCACTTGCATCTTGTCTTATTGAATTTATTATTTTTAATTCTTTTCTTTTTCTTTTCTTCGCTCTTTTCTTTCTTTTCCTTCCACCTTCTTCCTCCATTGGCCGCGTTCCTCGGCGACAGCCAAAGCTGTGGGAGAGAGAGAGATGGAGAAGAAGAATAAATGTGGAAAGAAATGATTGAATCACTTGGGAAGGAGAAGCTTGAATGGTAAGGTCGTTGCCGACGTGGTGGAGGCAAGTGATGGAGAGAGCCAAGGTCTTCAAGGCGTTGCCGCTCATGGTGAACTCCTTTTTTTTGAGCTCTTCGCTTCCCTCTTTGCAGTGATGCTACAGATTTTTATGAGGTGGTCGCTGAAAAATTGGCGGGATTGGAAGAGGGGAGATGCTTGTACTTTCTTTAGCTCGGTGAATCAATGATATGACACGTTAGATATCTTTTTTTTTTGCCCCCAAAGATACCATTATATTACTAATGTTTACCCGAGAAAGTATTTTAAGTTTTTTAGATTTATCATTAGATAGCATTGATGCCTAAATCACAACTTATTACTCGAAGGGAAATCACCAAAAAAATTCATGTACAAGTATTTCCGTTCAATTTTGATCATGATACTTTATTTTTATCACATATTTGGTCAATGAACTAATACTCAATCTTGATTTTAGGATAACTATCGATTTCTTCATCCAGATGCAAAGTAAGGGCTAAAGATTTTTATGTGTCATTAACATGCAATGATAGCACAAAACCATTGGGCACCCGTGTGTTGTTGTGGAAAAATACTTTGTTATGTAGTTTGACACATCAAGAATAATAAACAGTTTTTTTTAGCACGGTTTGACATTTACAGAAATTATCTACTATAGATAACATTTGCGATTATTATAATTCTTTAATTGCCACTAAATATAATATTAATTTGTCTGAAGTGATAGAAAAATGCTCTTGTATTGTATATACCGTCTATAAACTATGTAGGTCCATTCAAATAATTAAATATCCAATTTTTAAAATGAATTCTATTATTTGTTAGTAATTTCATTATTTTTTTTTCCTTTTTCTTATGAAAGAATATACTTTTTGAGTTTTCAGGATCCCTAGACTTTCCTAAAAAAAAAAAAAAAAGGAACTCTAAAAGTGAGAGAACAAACTTCGGATCTTTCTTTATCTTGCTGAATTTTCCTCCTCTTCAAAGAATTAATAAATAAGACAAAAACTTATATTTTTTTATTATTGATAAATGAAAAGAGGTTGGGGAAAAGGAAATAAAAAAGAGAGAGACAAGGAGGAAAAGAAATAAGGGTGAACAGAGAGTTTAATGATTTTTTACAGCTATTTTACTATACATCAAAAGCTCAACATAATATCCATACACGATATAGACGAATTTGTGGTGTCGTAGTGCGATGACTTTTTTTCTCACAATAGATATTGTCAAATACTAGTTACATGTGCAAAGTGCAATATTCTTATTATATATAGTTATATATATCATCCTTATTCATTTAATTGGAAAAAATATAAACAAAATATAATATCAGAAACGTTAAAAGACAGTTAAAAGAATTATGAAAGAGCCCGGAAGTTCGAGCCTGGCTCCCACCGCTGCATTTCCGACCGCTGGCCCCACGATTTGATTTCAATAGTCCTGGTCATTCTTTAATCTAGTTATAAGACGACAGAGGCAAAGAGAAAATGACTCGTGGCTTGCTCCTGTGGAAACCTTGACCAATGACTCGGTAGTGTCTACCTGCAGCAATTCTCACTCAGCAGCAACTCTCGAGTATTTTGGTACGCTTGAAGTAGGGGAAGCGTTACAAGTATAGCCTAAATTGTCCCTCATAAAATGATCATTCCACAGTAAATGGGTAATGGCAAGACAGATGCGCTAACTCGCGAGCACAAAAGATACAATTAGATATCTAAAAAAAATTATTGAAGTTTGCTCTAGTGACCATTTTCGATGAAAGGAGTGGGAAGGATGAGTTGGGTTTCGAAGCCCCACCTTCTTGTGAGGATTGAAGTGAGGATAATTTAATTTCGGATGTGAATTTTAACTCTCACACGCTGTAAGGAGATTAGACAAAAGTATAAGAGTAAAAGTTATAATAGGAATAGAATAAGGAAAAAAAAGAATACCTAAGGAGATTTGGACTTGAGCTGCACGTGCAAGTTTCTTCGCATGGATTGTCTTTAATAAATTCTTCAGATTATGTGAACTAACATATTGATTTGGGACTTACTTTAACAATTTTCTTCTGCATTAAATAAAGGACGATGACCAAAATTAAACATCAACAATAATATACCGATCGTTTTGTAATATCTTTCAAATAATTATTTTTTCAATTCACGTCAGAACTACTTGTATATCTCCATATGCTTGGTCAGCATATTTAGTCAATATTTGATCAGCTACATGACAACTAGAGATTAATTTATGGACCTAGTCCGTCACAAGATAAAGGGAATGCAGTAACTAGAGATAAGGGATTGCACATATTTAATAGATAAATGATTGCACATCAAGCTCTAATCATCGTCCACAAAGCCAATTGTTAGAATGATAAGATTTTTCAATCACATAAACTTGACATAAAATTAATAAATATAACCCCAAATCAAAGGAAGTCATTGATAATCCAAGAGAAAATGTCTTCTTGCGGGTATGAATCTTCACAACTCTCCTCTATAATTGTTGTGATGGTGGTGTATTTTTCTCTCTTTAATTTTGAGGAAATAGCAGAAGCGTAATAATGGAGTGCATACATTCTCCACCAAAAAAGAGATCTTATATAAATGAGTGATGGACTAACTCTCGAGCTGTCAAATCTCAATCTTCCATCAAGATTTAAGATTTGGATTCTACATGCATAGTTTGGATGTCACAATATATTGCCCATAATATATTTAACTAAATTGGGCACAAATATATTGCTTATAATATATAACTAAATTGGACATATATGAAACATCAAATAATACACCTAATAAGTCACATAAATGGATTGGACCTCATCAAGTCCAATACCAATCACAATCTAGGTCAAAATTTTTTGCCTCAATCCCCCACCAAAATCTCCATCCACTCGACAATCAGTGCAAGGACTCTCGAATTTATTAACTGAACACCATATCGAGCAAAACGAGCCAATACCTAATATAACATAAGCATCTAAGCTAAGCATCACTCACTAGGGCGCACGAAGAAGCAACTACTTTTCACACGATGGATGACTTTTTGGGGGGCGATTGGCGTGGATATCAGGGGCAACCGCAAACTTTTCGCTTTCCTTTCACGATTTTTTCGGTAGAATGCATTATTATATTAAACTTTTTTCGGCACGACATGGAAGGTTGCCATCATCACATGGCATACACTGCTAAGTTAATCCTGTTTTAAAATACAATCATTGTTCTCACTCGTGCACTAGATCATTTAATGATTTTTCGGTAATTATTGTTGGAAAGCGTAGCCCAGATACCTTCGGGGAATTTTCGACGCACCAGCAACTTCTTCTTTTCTTGTTGGACAGATTCTATTCCATTATTTTAACCCCGGCTGTTTCCCTTTTCTTCTTTTAATCTTCAGAAGAACTGCTTCTGGGGTATCTTTCACCAGGCCTAAAAAAGCGTCAACACATAAGCATTCCCATGATATGGCTATGAAAGAATTTTTACATCGGTTGTCTCCCCTACCGTGCTGGTAAAAAAATGTTCCTCTCCAATTATTGTTTGATTGAGCTAGTGTGAATTATTGCAATCGTTCTTTTTTCATTAGTCGACTTGCAGCCCACTATGTTTGATGTTGTCTTAAGAGTGGTTCCACCACGTGAGTGATCATGGAGGGAAAAACAGATGAAGGGCTGTATTAGATAAGATTCAGTGAACCGTACTTCAAGTTCAAGGTTCTGAGCTCTTCTCTTCTCTCTCTTCACCGACGGTACAGATTTTTGTGAGGCGGTCACTGAAAAATTGGCGCAATTTGAAGAAGACAAGATTTGGTCTTTGGATCGGGGGATTAATGATATAACACATTAGTTATCATTTTCTTGCTCCCGAAGATACGATTATATCACTGATGTTTCCCCAAGTGAGTATGTTAGTTTCTCAGATTCATCATCTGATAACATGATATACTTACGGAATTTCATTATTAAAGACTATATTTATAAGACATATAATCAAATTAGTTTTATCTTTTATAACATGGTTGATTCATAGTGACATCATCTTTGAATTTTATCATAATATAAATGAGAACCTTTCCGTGTTCTTTAAATAAATAACAATAGTATGTGCCATGGACCCCCTGCATCCGGTTTGAACACTAGCACAACTGCGCTCTTCTCTGAGAGAAGTACTTCTTAACAATGCTATGGCTGGAAGAAATATTCCTGAGGTTCACATGAACGAAGAGGCACCCTAAAATTTAACTGGGTATACGAACAGGAGATCTCGAATTTACAATCTCAACACATCCGCCATAAAAAATTAATAATGCTGCTACGGTCATTGTCTCCGTTATCTCTATCAATCGCGGAGGGGTGTTAACGGCATAGTTCTTTCCCAAGTCCAGGACAACTGAATGGACTTGTAGAGGAATGATTTTATAAATTCTGCATACCTTAATTAATTCAACAATGGAAGCCGAGACAAGAAACAATACATGATGCACATCATCTCTCAACACGGATACACTGTTCTTTTTTCAATGTGAAGTAAAAATTGATGGCGTCTGAAGTACTTACTATGGGTGCCTTTGATTTGGTGATGTAATTTATATTTAATTTAAATTGTATTAATTTGTGATATGTTTATTTAAATTAGGGTTGTTTGTCTAGATTATCAAAGTTAAAAGTAACTTATGCAGTAATCTAAAATATTACTGAAGTCTTACAAGATGATGAAAATTTGTGTGTGAAAATTCGTGTCAATATACAATGAAAATAGGTGTGGCACTACTAAAAAATAAAATTAAAATGTGAGGCCTAAAGATTTGCAAAAAGAAAAGGTAAAAATTACGCAACCGAACTCTGAATATTAACCACTAGGGTTGCCCCGATTGCCACTCTTCCCACACGGAAAGGGGAAGGTGTGAAGTGCGATTTCCCATCTTTTTAGGGGATTAAGGGTGAAGACGTTTAGTTTCAAGTGTGGAGTTCAACTTCCACTATCTGTGAAGAGATAAAGCAAAAGTTTGAAAATGAATTAAGAGTTAGAATGAGACAGAAAAAAACTCAAATATTCTTATGTAATTCCAAATAAAAGGTTGAAGTTTCCTTATTTTCTTAAAAGCTGGGTGACAACGGTGGGGGCTGTGTGGTCGAAGATGGGGTCGTTGATGTAGATGATGCGCTCCTTGAGGAGGCGAGAGAATATGTCATAGTCCTGATCGCCTTGCGACGCGTGCTAGATCACCATTGATATCAAGCTGTAGCTCCTGCGAGCCACTCCTAAGGTTGTCGCCAGGGCTGCAGGGCCTCTCGTGGCTCAGAGGAGCTTCGAGGTCCAGATTAAGCCCCGCTTTAGCATCGCCATTGCCATGGTCTGCTCATGGAGATGCAAAAGGGAGACGAAGAAGATGGAAGGAAGAAGAAATGAGAGTTCAAAAGACTGACCTTGTTTCATTATTTGTTCTCGGGAACAAAAAAAAAAATATATATATATATATATATATTAATATTTTGTTTCCATTTCAAATATACTCTTTAGCTACTGATCTATTTTGGGAATAGAAAAATTAATTGACATACATAAATAGTTTTTTGTTCAAATTCTATTCTAGAAAATAAAAAAAATAAAGAAATGGATCAATTAGCAAACAGACAGGCCCTAATTGTCTCCATCTACCATCTTCAAAAGAATAGATTATGGTGAAGCAAGTTGACTAAGAGAGCTCCTTCCCTACAATTTGACCGCATCCAAAAAAAAGAAAAAGGAAAAAGGAAAAAGGAAAAAGGAAAATCGATTAAGTGATGTTGCGAAATCACGACTCGTGCAATGAGTAACAAACAGGGCGGTCCTGAATTGCTTGCAAGTACGTTACCTAGTGGAGGCCGATGACCTGTTCTCGACTTCTCGTCGTCGACTTGCTTCCGCTTCCTATTCCTGGTCTGACTCTTCCCCTCGACTACCGTCGTGATCTGCAACTGAGTCTGCAATAGTATCAGAGTCATCTTGCCCTCCAGCTCAGCTCACCTTCGCTCCGCATGCGGCTTTAGTTGTTCTTGCATACGGCTTTGGTCACTAAGGGCATTGCTTTGGCCACTCTTCCCTGTTTATCTTGCTGGACGAAGTAGAAGAGGAACAGGAAAGAAGAGGAGAAAAAAAAAAAAAAAAAAAAATCTTTGGACGAAATTGTCCTTAACTAGCCAGAATATGTGATTAGTTGACGAGATTGTACTCTTATTTAAAACTATCATAATCACTTGAGGCCTCTATTTATAATCATATCCACTTTAAGTCTTCTTTTGAGAAAATAATAGCATTTTAGATTTTAACTTGGAATTTTCCCTAATTTTTGGGTATTTTAAGAAAGACGGAGTCAGAAGTGTTAATGCATAGGTTATTAGGAATAAAAGTACTGTTTGTGAATTAAAAAATTAAGTAGTGTGTGGAGTGACTTGTCGGGGGTAAACCCATCGTAGGCTTTTTGCCCACAAACTAAGACTCGCTTTTTTTTTAAGGTAGAAACGTGGAAGAAAAAAGGGCTAATTCTCTAAAATAAACCCTCAATTTTAAATGAGTCCCAATTTTATTCAGAATTTTTTTTGTCTCAAAAAATTCTCAATTTTTACTCTAGTGTCAAATCTGCTTGCCCATCCAAAAATTACCATTGATTTCTTTAATATTATCAACATTAGGAGGAAGTTGCTATTGTTCCTTATAAGATGAGAGTATTGATAAAAATGCATGTTCAGATAATTAAATTTTAATTAGTTTTGGTATCGATAATTTTGAGTAAGTCAATGGCAATTTTTGGACATATGGACAGATTTCGGAGTAGAAGTTGAGATTTTCTACTAGACAAAAAGGTGCAGCAAAGAATTTGGACGTGACTTAAAATTTAAGATTTTTTTTCTTAAATTAGGTAAAAAAAAATAGTGCCTGCTAAACTTTGAATCCCCCTTTGTGACTGTGGGATCCGTTACTGACGAAGAGCGTAATCGACCGTGACCCTCTCATTAGCTGGAAACCTTGGACTCCTGCGAGGGCGGGAGACTAAGCGCGAATATTCCAGGGCACATCTTGGCTTGAGAGGCAAGTTGAATTGCCAACAGACAATCCTAGCAGATGTTTTGACCCAAAAAAAAGGTCTAAATCCTAGCAGATTGAAACGCCAACCCATTATCTCCAAAGTCCATCTATAGTCAAAGCACAGCTCAATCAACTTTTTCTTTATATTGCTATGCCATTATGAATATACTCAAAAATCAACGATGTTTGAAATGGTTTGATGGGAAGCACTCTCTCCCTAAACTAATTATGGTGGTTTTCATTTTCACAAAAAAATAAGAGCGAGATAGTTTGTAAATCGTGGCATAATGTATGCTGGCCATGACGTAGGAGGTAAAGTGAAAGGCGGAAACTAGAGAAGGAAGTATAGATTTTTATTCATTTCTTTATGGAATGTGGATAAAAAAAAGGATACCTGTATCATTCTTATCGAGAAAGATTTGTAGCTCACTTTGTTGGCAACATAAAAAAGAAATGGTTAATACCACGAAAAATCTCAAATTAATACGCACGTGATAAATTTACTCAAAACTAATTTTTGGATCATCAAAAACCCTAAATTGACACACCAGTTACAAATTTATCTCAAACTAATTTTTTGACCAATAAAAATGCCAAACCGGTACACCTAGCAACTTACCCTTTGGTAGTTTTGTTAAATTTTATTATCAAATTACTGAGTTAGATAACATGTAGTAGCTAATGGGTGTGCTAATTTAGGGTTATACCCTTCATTTGTCACATATATGCTAGTTTTGTGATTTTTCATGTTATTAGTCGAATTTAATGAATGACCAAATATATCAATTTGAGGTTTTTAGTGATCAAAAAATTATTTTGGAGTAAATTTATCACAGATGTACTGATTTAGAGTTTTTGGTGGTCAAAAATTATTTTGATAAATTTATTACGAGTTTTTGGTGGTCAAAAATTAGTTTGGAATAAATTTATTACAAATGTGCCTGTTTGGAATTTTTTGTAATAAAAAATTAGTTGTGATAAATTTGTCACATATGTAATAGCTTGGGATTTTTCTAGGTATTTACCCAAAAAGTAATTGGTATGAAGTTAAGTTGTGCCATGAACTTGATATGGTTGTTAGATGGCGACAACACGAAGAACAAAATGGGGGTAACGAGTGGGTAAGACTTCCACTTTGCTTCCACTGCTCTTGAGTTGCCAATCATCGTTCTGCTTCTGATTTGCCTTGCCCGCCTTATCTGGATCCCGCCCTAACTACCAATTTGCAGTGATGGCTTGGCTCGCCCTCGCCAGGGGCTGGGTAGAGAAAGAAGGGAAGAAAGAGAAAGAAAAGAAAAGAAAATTTTTAAAAAATATTAAAATATCATTGAATTTTGTTCACGTTAGTATCCGTATGCCATGTAAGATAGCCAATGTCTGTGTTAACAATTTTTGGTTAAAATTGGCTTGATGGATTAAATTAATATAAATGCATAAGATTTAGAAATCAAGGAAAAAAAATTTATGATTGAATTAGCATAATTATGATAGATTTAAGATTTTAATTTTCGCTCAATCCTGGTGACTCTGTCAATGTGAAGTAAAGTCATCCCATGGCAGCACAAATCATCGACGAGAAAGTGGCAACCTGAAACTAAAAGGAGCTTATCCTCCAATTGAAAGTATGCAATATAGGTGATCAATTCCTGGTTCGATTCCCAAAATTAAGAACTAGGGACCGGAACTAGTTGGTCCTAAGACCGGGAAACAAATCGCATCGCTAGTCCGATCCAATGGAACCAGTCATTTTTTTTCACTATTTTTTTCCCACTACTTTGAACTAAATTGAGATAGTATTTAGTTTACATTTTATGAAAATTTTTAGAGAAATAATTAAAAAAAAGAGATATATGTAGTCGATCTGGTCCAGTTTCCTCTTAGAACTGAGAACAAAACTGAACTGATCCAACATCAGTTCCACTTTTAGGAACCGAGAACTAAACCAACACTCCCGAGAATTGGACCAAATTGGCTAGTCCAGTCCGGTTTGGGTGGTTTCTAATTTGGGTAATCCGTTTTTCACACTCCTAATATGCAATGAGCCTAGCAGAAAGGCCTACTAGTATCATTTCAACACCCTTTCTAGTAGGGAGTTGTCAATCATGATGGTGAGAGCTCCAAAGGAGGCAGAGGATTTTAAGATGGAAATTATTCTACATTTCCATTAAGTTTAGGTGGGTACTTATGTATTCAAGAGTACACTTTAGAAGATTTGATTTGTGAGGAAATAAATACATAAAATAGAAAACTTTCCAACTTTCCAAAGATCTATTTCCAAAATTGATAGCCCTATGTCCCCTCGAGTGGAAGAGTCGAGCCATGAGTCTTCAACTTGTCTCATGAAAATTCAAAACTTAATATAGGAAGAGCTTTTGTGAGAACATAGTTGTGGAGATAAACTATACATTAAGCTATTGTATGGCGGCACAATCACAAACAAAGTGGAAGTCAATTTCAATATGTTTGGTACGAGCATGGAAAATAGGATTTGTAGACATATGAGTGGCAACAATAGTATCGTACCAAAGGATGTGGGGGATCTTGAAGAGGGAACCCAAGCTCTTGAAAGAGTGTCCATGAGAACCCTTTAGAAGTAGTAGTAACACTTTTTGACCAAAGTGAAAAAGGCAATACGAACCCTAGAATTCAAATAAAACTACGAAGAACTCTAAAATTGCTAAAATTGAAAAACAAACCTACAAATCTTTCTTTATCTTTGTTGATTATTCCTCCTCTTTGAAAGATTAATCAATAGATGAATGAAAAGGTTCATGTTTTTGTTATTATTGATAAATGAAAACAATCTAGATAGGAAAGCTAAAAATAAAATAAAAAGGATGAATCTATTGAAAACCTTAAAACTTATTATGAAAGTATAATTGAGTTATAAATCTTTCAAAAAATGTAATTAAATCCTAAAACTTATTAAATTAATCAAATTAAATATTTCCATTTATTGCATTTTTTGAAAATTTCGTTGATTATATTTTTGAAAGTTTTAGGATTTAATGATACTTTTGTAACTAGTTTTATGACTTGATTGTACTTTTCGTGACTAGTTTTAGAATTTGATGGCCTTTTTTCAATTTTTTTTAATTCAATTGCAATTTCTTAATAAGTTTTAGATTTTTAGTGCATTTATCTCAAAATAAAATATATATCATTTAGCATGAGGTGCTGGGATTCGGGTAGAACGAGAAATTTGATGAATCTATACACTTATTTTACTGTACATCAAAGGCTCAATGGACTATCACTACATGAAAGACAAAATGCAATGTCATATCATAACGAAGTCTTTACGGTCTAGATTTAGTGTCTAATACTAAGAATGCGATTGGCAAAAATAGAAGATAATTTAAAAAATATCAGAAGCCAGTAGATTCGAATCTGGCGCCCCCCCTCCTACTGACACGTGATTTCTGCCTGGAAGTGGGGCAGACAACCAGTGACAACTGATACGTGGTTGCTGTTGGGAAACCGTGAGCGGTTGTATTTAGAATCGATGGCCTCGTGACGATGCCCCTTAATAATCACCACTTACGTAAAAAAGTAGTCCATTTCTAGTGGGGAAGTTTTCTAACTCTAAGCTAAATTGTCCTTCATATGATCAAAATGATTATTCCACAATAAATGGCAATAAATATGATAAATGCGCAGTGCACGAGGAGAAGTGATATTATTAGATACCTAAGAAAGCCTCATTTGAACCACATCTGTAAATTTCTTTATAAGTGGGTTATCTTTGATTTGGCACGTACTCAGCAACTTATGTCTGCATTTTGAACAAATATCTAAAATTGGGATTGGAAGTCCAGTAAAGGACTAAATCTATTGTAAGCTTAAGTGCAAGGACAAAAATTTGACATAGACGATAATATAGGGACCATTTTGTAATTTATTTCAAAGGATTATCTTTTTTTTCCACGTTGGCGCCACTTGCATACCTTTGGTACTTAGTTAGCATATCCCTTTGATATTTTGACAGTTATATGAACTTTTTCCAAAATTATAATTGTAGATAAATTTACGATTCCAATTTGTCGTGAGATAAATTATGATGACTGAAATTGGATAGTAGCAATAGTATAGAGATCATTTTTGAAACTTTTTTTCTTGATATATTTTTCAATACTTTTATGTTTTCTATTTCTCAACGATCATTATTCATTTTTTATTTGATATAAAACATTATTATAATGATTGATGGTAAACTTGCCAGTCATGCGACTAGTTTTCTATTTCTTTGTTCGTTTTGGTCTATGACTAGTTTTCTATTTCAATCGATAAGAAAAACTGAAAGAAGAAAAGGTAATACTCAAAATACAGAGTTTATTTTGTAAAATATGAGTTACAATGATGCCATATATTCTAAGTAAATATTTAAATAAATCTCTCTACATATATTAGAAAAAAAATAAACCGCCACCACATAAAAAAAAGTCGAATACCTATGTCCAAATCTTGTCTTCCCATCACAAATAAATTTGTGCCGACGATTTTGACCCCATTGTCAAAAGCATGATAGAGGCTTCGGCAATGTTGGTTGAACCGCAATAAAGATACGTGTCCCTACGGATCGAAGAAAGGATCCCTCCGTAGAATCAATATACTGATTATACACTCTAGCAATTTGAGCTCCATGTTGTACTCCGTATCTAGTGATTAAAATCAACAAACCAGTTAGTTACAGAGTCTTTTGCAAAAGCTCAAATTATTAGGAAAGTTTTTCACGGGACGTGTATTAAGCACATATCTCGAGTTTATATCTTAATACTTTCCACATATGTAAATTGCATGTAAAATATGAAATGTAAGGATTTGAACTCTTCATTCATCATGTAAGATAACTAAGGTTATCAACAACAAGTCTAAAATGAACATCATGTATTTTGTTAATACTACTAACGACTTATACTCACGTGAATACATCAAGAAGTACAAACTTAAATTCAAGAAGAAGCCAATAGGCATGCGGCCATGTTGGTAAAGGGATTGGGAGGGTCAGCTAGGGAGTACCAGGTTCGGAGTTTGACTCCAGTGAGCACCATATACATATGTACATATAAGAGAGGAGTGAGATAAAAAAAATTCAATAAGAAATTCAACGTGTGGTATAATACCATGTTTTTAGGGTAAATCATAGCTAATGATTCTATGCATTGCTGCAGGAGTATAACCTGTATGTGCATTGCAGGCAGGGACAAAGCTACTCTGTTTTCAAATTGAGTGCGTTAATATAATAATGTTTTATCGATCAGGATCTAATTAATTCTTTCTAATTACTTTCAGTTATAAAAGATGAATGAGATGGTGACAATTGCGTCAAATTCTATGCACGATTCAAATGCAAGACCCCAAAAATGCAAAACACGATATGAATTATCGTGGATCAAGATATTAGAAATAAACTTTTGGTTGGGTCCAAGGTCAAATGACAAGAAAAACTACAAAATTTCGAACAATAATACACAATAGCTAAGCAAACAAAGGCCGTCGGTGGGACTAAAGGGCCCCGCATCGACGATCCGTGCACGGAGTGCAAGTCACCCACTACTCCACAACTAATGCAAATGGAAGTTCGACCTTTGACACCCCGCTTCATACCAATGAAGTTTATTGTAAGTTATGTGAAAAGTAAAAAATAAAAACTCCAGCCAATAAAGGAGTTTCTCTTAACAAAAAAAAGAGCAACAGAGTTAATGCGCAATCTCCACGTGCATGGGATAGTGGCTAGTGAAAGTGCAGTTCTTCATGTGGGATAGGGGCTTTTGGGATGGCTCCATTTGTTTCGCAAATAGTTTGACATTCTTGGAAAATGTTTTTAAGAAGTTAATTTCAAGAAAATGATGATATTTTTTGATATTATACTGAAATTATAAAAAAAAATTCCCGTCATCTGAAAAGGTAAGTATAAATTAGTTTTTTTTAAATAGACATATTATTTAGGTGCTATTGACTTGCACATGTATAATTGGGGAATTGTGCACATGCATCAGTCTTGGGTCCATAGAAGCCAAGCCCAAACTAGATACCTATGCACGGGTTTCTAATACCCTTGCTTGGGTCCATAGAAATTGTGCTCGATGCTTATGCTTGGATCCCCAACGACCAAGCTCAATCTTATGGAGGCCAAGCCCAGGTTAATAAAGGCTGAGCATAGAATCCTCGTGCTTGAGCTTGAGGACTCGGCCCACCAAAGCTAGGCCGAGGCCATCGAAGTCAAGCCCAGTACCCCAGCACTTGTGCATGGGACCCTAGTGCTCGAGCTTAGGACCAGTGAGGTTGAGTCTTGAACCCTAGCACTTCATACTAGATCAGTAGCGCTCAGGCTAGGGTCCATTGAGGTCAGGCTCAAGTTTATTGAGGCAAAGGTGGGGTCTCAAGCTCGATCTTAATGGACCTAGATGCAGGTGTAGGGGATTTGGGCTCAGCCTCCATGCACCCAGGTTAGGGTGACAAGGTCTAGGGCCCCATCTCAAAGGATTCAAGCATGAGGGTCGAGATCTTAGGCTTGGCCATTGAGGTTGGGGCTTGGCCTCGGTTGGGCTACCAAGGTCCCAAGCTTGGCCTCAACGGACTTGAGCTTGGCCTTGATGGACTCGGTAGACTTGGTCAGCCTCTGGACTTGGGTCCATTGCCAAAGGCCAAAGAACGAGGGTAAGGGTTATAATTAGGGACGAGTGATTATATGTTTCACCTAGAACCTACCTATTGATACAGGTTCCTTATATTTTAGAACACAGAACCCATAACCTACTGTGTCACAAATTTTGGGGTCAATTATAGGGTCTAACATCTTCTTCTTTTTTTCTTCCATGTTTAGTTGAGTAACACGAAAATGATTGCAACAACAAAAATGAAAAGTTTTCATTTGTCAATTGCAATCAGAACATGTAAAATAAAATAAATAATAACAAGTTCAGAACATGTAAAATAAAACCTAAATTATAGAAGTTCAATCCCATCCAAGGAAAAATGGTTCCAAATTCTACTACTTGAAATTAAAAGAAACAAGAATCATAATTAATCACTTAATAATAGTTTCGAATTTAAAACTACTATCTACCAAACTAAAATAATTGGGAAAAGAATAGCCTAAGTGCCAAAACTTGGTATGGCATGACAATTAAGTGTCAAAAGTTACGGAAAATACACTTAAATATCACTTTTATGAAAATAGGATCACTTCCATGCTAACTCCAACAATCTCTCCCAGAAATCCTATGTGGTAGTTTTTGAATAATTTTTAACGCCTACGTGGCTTGCCGAAATTATACATCAGCTCACCTTCACCCAAAACGATACCATTTTGGCCTAAGTTTAATTTTTAATATAAATATTAATAAAATAATATTATTTTTAAAAAAAGAGGCAGCAGTGGTGGCACAGGCGGGAGGGGCTCCCCCGCTTATGGCCACCACCCTATCGCTAGTGGGGTGGCGACCCCCTCCTAGATTTGAGTGAGGGTTGCCTACTTTTGCCCTAGGCTAGATGAGGGTCGCTGGCCTTCGTGCAAATGTCGATGGCCCTCGCCCAGTGCCACCGGACCTTGCCTTAGGTCTAGTGCTATTGGGCAAGGGTAGCCGGCTCCTATGCACAGGGCTAGCGACCCTCACTTAAGCAAGGGGCAAAACTGGGTGACACTCGTCTAGATCTGGGAGAGGGTCACCGCCCTCTCCTAGCATTTGGCGAGGGTTGCCGGCCCTCGTCCAAGGGTCGATGACCCTCGCAGCCAACATTGTAGCCTCATTGGCGATGGGGTGGCAACCTTAGGCGAGAGAGCCCCTCTCGCTTGTGCTGCTGCCTTTTTTATTAATTTTATTTTTAATATTATTTAATTAATATTTATATAAAAATCTAACTAAGGGTAAAACAACGTGGTTTTGGGTTGATCTAGTCATGTCAATGCCTAAAATGACGTCATTTTGGGCTTATTTGCCATATTAGTGTCTAAAACGACGTTGTTTCTACCTCAACTCGCCGGAAAAATACAATGTCAACATTTTGACTTGATTTTCCCGCTATTAGCACTTAATTGATATTTTTTATTCCGATTTTGACACTTAAGTGTATTTAACTTTACTTTTGGCACTATGGGGTCCGCATGTCCAAAATAATTATTAGAAAACCTCACCACGTATATTCATTTCACTTTAACTGGTAAACTCTATTTACCGATGATAATATCCTCATTAAGACGATCTATATCTTAAAAAGAAGAAGAGATTAAATAAAACATTCATTCATTAGATATCTAAAAAGGAATTACAATATATAAAGACAAAAATGAGAAGTAAAAAGGAAATACACCACAAAAACTAAGTGAGTTGGGGTAGATAATTAAATATTTTAGGGTTCCCAATTTTGATCCTAGTTCTCAATTCCCTAAAATATGGAATCAGGAACCAGACCATCTCTTCCTAGAAAATAGAACCTAGTATTGGACCACTTCCCATCGATCTAGCTCTTCGGTTCCTTGTTCAACTCTAGAATTATGCTCACCGCTAGTTCTAGTCCCCAAGTGCCAAAATCTAATCATATTTTGAAAAATGATTTCCAATTTTCTAAAGAGGAAATCATTCTCCTCAATTTATATATTGATTTTATGTTGAATAAAAAAATTCATTTTTCTAAGTGATCCAAACATGAAAAAATATTTTCTCAAAAAATGTTTCTCTAAAAACAAGTGGAGCTAATATAATTCTTTTTTCTCATATAAGTAAGCTGTTGTGAAAGTATTAAAACCTATGGAGGGGATTACTGTTGCCCAGAATTTTACCTAATTTAATTTACCATATTAATATCATGAAACTTTTCCAATATGATTAACAAAAGAGGATGAAGATCCTCTTCCATACATGAAGCATGCATCGATGGTCCCGAAATATTGAGACATTCATGGCTATAAAAGAAAGAGCTTTGCTAACATTATAATCATGAAGTTATTGTAAGAATAACAGCTTGTTATCAATCACAAATTCTTGAAAGAGTGGACCTCATAACAATTTTAGATTATTTGTTATTTGGTTTTTGTAGTCTAGAATAAACTGTTATTCTTACATTATATTATTAAAAACTTTCACTCAAGAGTGGGCCCTACAATAATTTTAAATTATTTGTTATTTGGTTTTTGTGATCAAGAATAGATTATTATTCTCATGGTATATTAAAAATTATTACCTAATCATTTCTCTAAAAGAATGGGCTTTGCAAGTATAACAATTATCGGGTTATTATGAAGATAACAATTTGTTATGAATCACAAATTTTTAAAGAAGTGGATCTCACAATAATTTTAAATTAAATGATTAATGACCATTAGCAATAAACCTTACTTTTTGATGGATTTACAATAAATGAATATGCCCCTCAGTAGAATTGTCTGCTCTGATGGTCTGTCATTGGAGGGCTCGAGGATAGAAATTTAGCTACATTAACAATATGGAAAAAAGAATAGATAACATCTTTGTGGAAACAAGTGCGCAGAGATATGCTTTTATGCTTCTTTGGTTTTTCTAATCGCATGATTAACTAAAGTTTTTAGTAGAAAGTCCCCACGATCGCCCGCTTTAGAAACGGAGAAAACATAATTAAAAAAAAAAAAAAAACCAGAAGAAATGTGCGCCTGGGTCTTTTAACCCTCTGAAGCACTCGTTCATAACACAGCTTTCTCCAAACTCTTGAAGGAACCTCATTTCAGGAGGAAGGGGAGAAACTAGGCAAAGTCGGAATTTCAATGGAGGGCAACAATCAAGCCGATCACGGTCGCCTGAGGTAACCCTAGGAGACCTTACACATATCATAAGCACTGTAGTTTAGCTCCTTCGTAAGTTGGAGGATTCCGTGGAAACTCACGTCAAAATCTTGATATTCTTTCCTGCTCCTACCTCTGATCGTGTCACACACTGTGTGTTCAATTTTGTGGATGCCGTTTATAGTGAAAAAGTTGCGCCTGGGCCTCCGCTTCCTGCGTGAGTTGGGGACTGAGTCGGCTCGGTCCAAGTTGACTTGTGACCCAGCGAGTGCACTTTGGAGCCTTCGTCGCTCTCTGAGGAAGCACTAGACGAGCTCGGAGAGGCGCAGAGTGCAGTCTTCTCCATCGTGCTTGCTTCCCCTGCTGGTGGTTGGCGTCAACGAGGAGTTGAGCCTGGGCTTGCTTGTTGAGCGGGTCGGTGACCCGCTTCGCCCGAGAGAAGTTCTTCGTTAGCTTCTAAAAATGCTTTTAGTTTGGCTTGGTTGAGGATCCGGAGGAAACTCATGTCGTCGCTCTTCGAGGAAGCACTGGCCAAGCTCGGAGAGGCACGGAGTGAAGTCCTCTCCGTTGTGCTCGCTGCCGCTGCTGACATAGCTGAGCTGGCAGAGGTCGGCACCGACTAGGAGCCGAGCCCAGGCTCAACTCCGTTGTGCTCGCTACTGCTACTGACGTAGCTGAGCTGGCCGTGGTTGGCGCCGACGAGGAGCTGAGCCTGTGCTTGCTCGTCGAGTGGGTCAGTGACCCGCTTCGCCTGAGAGAAGCTCTTCATTAGCTTCTCAAGATGCTTTTGGTTTGGCTTGGTTGAGGATCAGGAGGAAACTCATGTCAAAATCTCGATATTCTTTCCTGTTCCCAACTCTGAGAAAAGTGAAATGCCATTATAGCTGCCACTTCTTTGGAAAGAACGAGAACTTTCTCTTAAGCTTACTTGGTGCGAATATTCTGTGACATTGATGAGGAGACACAACTGTATATATACTGTGTTTCTTTCTTTTGTTGGTGAGAAATTCATATCAAGAACATCATATTAAGTGAAAGTCTCGTTAGCTTTTCTTCATAGCAAAAGAAAAGACCTACAATTAGCTTTACTCTGTTTTTAACTGGTAAGCAGGGGGCTAACCTGGTAGGTTTTTGTGTCTGGGTGGTGTTGTTTTGTGATCAAGTGTTGTAAGGGAAGGTTAGGAAATGTTTGCAGGTGCTAAGGAGGTATTCCCTAGTTCTCTGGTGTAACGTTTGGTCCAAAAGAAGAGTTTTCATTAGCTTAATTAGCCGTGGATCATTAGATGGGCTACGCTCTAGCAGTGTTTACAGAAATTACACTCCTGCAATGCGTAGACTCAATAGCTATGATTTGCATCAGAAGCTTGGTGTCATATTGCGCATTAATTTTCTTTCGAACTTAAGTTGGTAGTTCTGAAAGCTTTTGGAAAGACTGTCGTCTTATATGATGCAGAAAGAGCTCAACACTTTCCAAAATATTGTACACTAACAAGTAGTTTGCTGTTCCAAGACATGGAGCAGAGCATGCAAATCTAATTGCTACAATTCATTTCCTGGAGAAGATCCTGCTAAAGATCCTTATTGGTGCCATTGGAATGACAAATGTTCCAGCCATCACTAACCTTGGAACTATCGTGGTTATCTATGCAGTGCTCAAAGTCTTTGGGCACTTATTAATACTCAAGATGGGAAGTGATATGGACCCAAGGTTTCGACTTACATATGCTCACGTTGTTATTATTCTGGGATGTGTTAGGTGCTGCCTCCTGATGTCCATTCCGCTTCATGTGATGCCTTGGCTGATTTTCATTCTCCATGTCCTCCTCGAGTTGATGAATGCATGAGTGTTCATCGTGAATTAGTGAATTGGGACTGTTTTCGATTTTCCTTATATTGTAGTTTGCTCTTTGGGAAGCTGGTATTGATGTGCATAGTTGGCTGGGACATGAACCTTGTGCCGTACTATTATTACCTCCAGGGTTAGAAGTTGGTGTTGTATTATTATTACCATTAGCATGATATGTGGTGTGATGAAGATAATGGTATTACTTATTTAAGATTCTGGTGTTATACAATGAAGTTCGAGACACAAGGGATTGTTTTTGTTCAGCTAGAGAGAAATAAGGTATTGATTCATAAAATTTGAAAAAAAAATCCCATATTCCTCATTCACTAATCTTTCGATCCACGAATTATAATTTAGACATAATTCATAACCCAATCCTCATATCCAACCTCAACAATATTCTAGACACTATCTTGACCTGAATTTTGAGTCAAATGAAAACCACTAAGCCTGGCATAAAGGAAGCATGCGATATGTGAGAGGGGAAGTAGCAAGCCCCAAATTCTTCAACGAAAAATTTACCCATTTGAGAATAAAGCAGAATCACATTAGGAGAGGAAAATGTACGAGCTTTTGTATGTTGAGGCATGTTTGTAAGAAATTGAAAAGTGAGATATAGTAATTTTGCTTCGATATAAGTATAGACATATATAGATAGATGTCGATTACTAGGAATTTTTTTTTGTTTTTGGTGTTCATGTGTTGGGTTGGAGACGGAGAGATCCTGGGAGATGGGCCTGCTCAGATGAATATTCGAATGGAGACACTTGAAAGCCCAAAGCAAATCTCAAGAAATTCCGTTCGCTCGCACCTTTTCTTTGATTGGTCGAGCGAGCAACTCATAGATGGGGACTGTTGGAACACCAAGTTGTGCCCCAAGATTTGTTCTCTATTCTATTTTTTTTAAAATATATTCAGGTTTTATTTTTCGCATCAATTCCCTTGTTTCTCTCTGACCAAAGGAAGAAAAAAAAATTATTGTTTCTCCGATTCATTGAATTGCATCAAAATCTTAACTAAGTATTACTATCGTCTCCATCATCATCATATATTTTTGCAATGTCATGTTAAAAGTGTTTAAGGTAATAACAATATAACACAAGATTCATGTCAAAGCCAGCATTGGCAAGACACACATCAAACCAACTTTGCAAGAAGCACACAACAACATTAGGAAAATCAAAAACTATCACTATCTTCCAATTAATCCTCGGGTTTGAATTCAAATGGGAGTATCAACATCAAGACATAGGGAATGAGAATCAGCCAAGGCATGTCACCAAGTAGAATGTATATCAACAGACTACACACGACATATCCAAGAGTAATAGAGATAAAAGCATACCAAGTCGGAACATGGGCCCTAGCATCTTGCCTTCCTATCTCGAAAATTAATTTCCGACGGACGGTTTTTTACCATTGTGCAGATAAGCATGATAAGTACATCGGTAATGTTGGTTCGACCTATATAGCTATGCATGTCTCTAATGGCTTGAAGTAAGGTCTCCTCCTTGGAATCAAGATGTTTGTTATATATTGTGGCAATTTGAATTCCAATCTCTACTCCATATCTTTGAATTAAAATCAATAAATTGCTTGTTAGATGATAGTCTTTTCCAGAAATTTAAGTTTTGAGCTCTTCCTACATCATATAAGATGATAGTTCTTTCCAAAGCTATTAAGATAAGAGTCTACAATAAACATGAAGCGATTCTCAATGCCTCTTAACTAATATACTCACAGAAACACATCAAGAATTACCGATTTAACTTCAAAAGGAAATTTAATTTATGGTATGATGTCGAGCTTCTCATGCAGATCATAACTAATGAGTCTATACATTTTAGGGGTCTAACCTATGTATGCACTGCAAGCGCAAGTGTGTAACCCATCTATTGATCCACGACTAATTAAGCTAATGAAAACTCTTCTTTTGTACAAATGTAACATCAGAGCACAAAAGGATACCTCCTTAAAACCTACTAACCTTTCCCAACCCTCTCTGACAACACTTGTTCACAAAACAAAACCACCAAGACTCACAAAACTATACAGGTAGAAACGGAGTAAAGCTAATCACAGGTCTTATCTTTTTCTTAGGAGGAAAAACTAACAAGACTTTCGGTGTACATTGTTCTTGATATGAGTTTCTCTTTACAAAAGAAAGAAATAGCGTGTATAGATAGCCATGTCTCTGTGTCTCTTTCATCAACTTACATAAATTTCACACTAAGTAACCCTAGGAGACGGCTCACATTTTTTCTGACTACGTTATTTTCAAAAAGAAATAACAATTATTATGGCATTTCACTCTCCTCGGACAAACTCAGCCATTTTGATGGTGTTCAAACTCGAAAGTGGTTTTTGCTGCTACGGATCAAAACTATATTCAATCACCAAATGAATATCATGATATTTACCATTTAGTTCAAAAAATGTCAATGGGTACAATTTTACTCCACTGAACATGCTCCCTCATGAGTATGATCGAACATGCTCTGGTTCGGGGAATCAAGTCATTACGAATGTTGAGAATACAAACCTGGATCATTTAGTAAAAGAGTAGAAGACAAAATCTAGGTGGTGCAACATAACTAGCCCATAAAATAGCGAAGGAAATTCAAAATACAAGCCATTTTACATCTACTAAAGGTGCCCCTAAGTACATGCTCTGCTCTGAGAACCGAATTTTTAAGAACATTGAAAACAAAGACCTGGATCAATAACTAAAAGATAAAAAGAACATGGGAAAAAAGGTTGGGTGGTCAAAGTTTGTGTAGAGTGCAGGTTTTTTCCCAATAAAACAGCATTAACGTAATGAAATACATACAGTAGACATGATCAGAGATGGCAATCCGCAAGAATATCAAGATTTTGGGATGAATTTACTCGCCATCCTCCAACTTACTGGCGGAGGTTGGGCTACATTGCTTAAGACATGTTTGAGGTCGACAAAGCTTACCTCCGACCACCGTGATCATCTGCCGGATTGTTGTCGTCCATTATCCTTCCCACTTTGCCTCGCCAAGTCTCTTCCTTTCTAGTCTGAATGTATAGACTGCCCGCCTGGGAGAAATAGAAACCCAATAGGACATATACCCAAAAACCCAACTTATTTGGCTTGCTTTATTAATATTACAGGGAATGGGTTGGGTTAAAGGATAATTTGACATTGTAGGAATGGATCGATGTCGGGGTCAATGGGTACTTCGAGGTTCTCGGAATGAATAAATCGTTCAATTCCGACAATGTCAAATTACCCATTGACCGCACCCATTCTAGGCCCAATGGATCGGGTTAATGGGTGATTTTCCCATTGCGGTTCCCCAAAGAAAGCCCGCGCCCAAAACGTACAATTCCAGAAGAGCGAGAGGGCAATTTCGGTCAAGTATAGGACATATGTGGACAGATGTCAACTACAAAGAACTTTTTCTTTTATACATGCAAGAAGAGGGTCGGGGAGTCAGAGATTTCCTGAGAGATGGGCCTGATCCATCGAGATTCATGGGTGGGACGGAAGTCTTCCCAAGTCCTCAGCCATGATGTTCTTTTTATGTTAAGCGGAGCGTTGGCTTTGAGCTAAAGCGAAGCCCGACTATATATCTATTTTCTCTGTACAGTTTTTATGTGCAGTTGAGATGAAAAGTGTCCACAAATCAAAAGCCCAAAGCAGATCACAATAACTTCGTTTTCCTGGCGCCTTGTCTTGTTTAATCACAATAAACTGCCACATAGGAGTATTTTGTGATTTTTGAATTTTTTGAACTATGTTAGACTTTAATTATGAATGTTTCGTTAATACACTGTTAGTTGAGTATTACTCTAAACTGATCGTAACCGAAGGGGAAATACTATTGAGGACTCGTGCATACTCGTGAGTCTTAAAAACTGCTCATTAGTTAAAAACTTATTAAAATTGCAATTGATTGACTCGACCATGATTTTTAATTCAAATTTGGTTATCGGACTTTTCGAACGTCGGAATTAAATTATTGGACTTTAACCTCATTATTTTCCAAAAATTTTCTGGTACTCAGAAACGTTAGAACTAGGATCGCCGAGCCAAAAATTTGAATCAGGACCTCGCGGTTTTTCTTTCCCTTCTTCTTCTTCCCCCACGTGCGCCCCTCCCCATTTCTCTCTCTCTCCCCTCCTCGTTTTTTTTTTTTTCTTCTTTCTTTTCCCGCGCGCCCCCCTTCCTGCTGCCCCCCGTCCTCTCTATCCCTTCTCTTTTCCCTTCTCTCCTCTGCAGCCCACCTGCCTTTTCCTTTCCCCCTTCACCTTTTGACTTTTCAAAATTTCTCTCTCTCTCTCTCTCTCTCTCTCTCGTGGGCTGAACCGCATGTTCAGTTGCTGCCTTCTGCATCTTCTTCTTCTTCTTCTTGTATGGTCATGTTAGAGTTATGCTAGAGAATGCGATCATGCTTTCACTTATCCAGAGTTGCAAAACTACATACAACACCATCGGAGTAACTAGACAGACCAGGAAAGCATTTTTTCTTTTTCTTTTTGGTTTGAAATATAAGTTGACCAGGAAAGCATTACCAGGACAGAATAGCAGCGCCCATGGAAGGTTATCCACTGGGGTTTTTTCCTTGTGGTTTCACCATTTGACATCGTCCGCAAGTACTACTGATAGTGCTCCTAGCTATAGCAGTGAATTGCCTTAACCTTACAATATAATGACTTTAAATCACCCTACAACAGTATTAATTTCCACGCACCTGGCAATAGATCGAAGGACTCTTTAAGAATTTCCCGAGCGGACACGGTATCGAGCAAAATGAGTCAATGCCTAACACGGCATTGTAGCATCTAAACTAAGCATCGCTCAGCAGGGCACACGAATAAGCAACTGCTGCAGCTATTTCAACTTGGTGGATGAAGCTGAGGAATGACAATCGACATGGATTTCAGTTGAATCTCCCGGGACGGAGAAGCTTGGATGGGAGGCCGTTGCAGACGTGGGAGAGGCAAGGCGATGGGATGGAGCAAGCCAAGCTCTTCAAGGCATTGCCGCTCAGGGTGGGCTCCATTTTTCGAGTAAACTTCGCTTCCTTCTCTCTCAATTTTGGTCCTACGCAAGACTTTAAACTGCTCCATCAAAGAGGTCTCGCATGGATCTCAGCATTTCTCTAATGTTAAGGTATAAGTACAGCGGAAGTGCCAAAACTTGGCACGGAGGGACACTTAAGTGCTAAAAGTTACAAAATGCACACTTAAGTGCCACTTTTTAAAAAAAAAATGGATAACTTAAGTGCCAAGTTGCCGGAACCCCGCCGAAAATTCTACATGGCAATTTTTTATTAATTTTTTTGCCTACGCGGCTTGCCGGAAATTGAAACGACGAAAATCAGCGCAAAACGATGTCGTTTTTTTGCGTTGACGTGGATTTTAAAAATTATTAATTAAATAATTAAAAATATATATTAATATAAAATCGATTTTATTAAAAAAAAAAAAAAAAGGAGGAGGGGATTGGCGAGGGCTCGTCGCCGCCGCTGTCGCCGCCCCACCGACCCTCGCCGAATGGGGGAGGGTCGTGACCTTCGCCCCAGATCCGGGCGAGGGCCCCCACCCTTGCCGTAGGCCGATCGGGTCGCCGGCCGGTGGCCGAGGCTGGCAACCCCGGCCGACCCTCGCCCACCCTCGCCGGCCCTTCCTGGCGAGGGTGGGGCGGCGACGGCGACGACGGCGAGCCCTTGCCAATCCCCTTCTCTTGTTTTTTTTTTTTTTTTTAATAAAATTGATTTTAATTTTTTAAAAATCTGACGTGGATAATTTTTTTAAAAAAAAATTGCCACGTGGATTTTTTTGAGAAAAATGCTCCGTTAGCAAATGAAGTCGCCGAAAAATGGACACATGGCAATTTGGTCGGAATTTTCGCCGTTGGCACTTAACGATCCATTTTGCTCCGATTTTGGTACTTAAGTGTACATTTTGTAACTTTTGGTACTTAAGTATCCCTTTGTATCAACTTTTGGCACTCCAGAGGTTCGTACCTCCTGATGTTAAGAAATCTAGAGGGTATTCCCTCTTCCTAGGGAAGATAAAGATATAAGGGGAAATTGGAAAATTGAGTATGTGAACACCAGCATCTTAAAATAAGGAAGGTAGTCTTGTCAGCATGTGATGACGATCAAATAAGAAAGTCAAAACTTACAGTTTGCTTCCCCATGAATTTTTAACATTGGCGCACGTGCTTAGGTTTTGATATGGTAAAATGAAACGCATGAGCCTTCATGACAAAGGAATGGCGAATATGACATCAAACGGGAGGGAAATGCAAGATTCCATAATTTATTTTTTCAGCCAATGTAACTATTAAAGTTTATTGTCTCTTTTATTTATTTATAATTTAAGGAGAGCCCTGTTTTTTTTTTTTTATATGAGCACGCTTGGCGACTTATTTTGTGCTATTTGATCACATGCTTCTGAGTTAGTTGAATCTAACCCTTTAAGCAAAATAATTGTCCAGTCCTTTTGATCTAAGTCAACCGCAAAATGTTCATTTCTTTTTTAGGAAAATAAAACTAGAGGTGTGCAACTAGACTGGTTTTACTTAGGAACTGGACCAAGTTGCCCAAAAATTAGGTCTAGGAATAGAATCTGACTGAATATTCGTCTCGAAATCAGACTGGACACCCTATTTTGGAGCTGGCTTTACAAGCTAAAAAATCACACCCTAATTTGTTTTTCCCTAAATTCTAACTTCAACACTTTTTTGTCCTTTATCATTCGTTAGAACGCCTCCCAGTCTTTTCTTTTTTTCCTCTTCCTCTAAAATTTTATAGATGAATGGAAAATGGAGTTTTATAATTTATGTTTTATGTTACGTGTTTAAAATTTTTATTATTTATAATTGTGCGTGACTACGTGTTCATCTTATAAATTGTTGTTTTTGGTAGATAGAGATTTCGTTGTTCATCTTTTACTTTGAACCAATATGTTGTTCGTAATCTCATATAATTTTGTTGTAAAAAATGAACAAATATATTCTTGGATTGAATTTGGAACCAGATTAGAAAGACAAGATCAGTTCCTATAGCTAGTTCCAAACAAACATGATAGGTTTCTGGATCCAAAAATAAGAATCGATTACTATATGGTAAGTTTCAAGTTCTAGCTCTAAAACTTGCCCACCCTAGAACCAATCACCTCTAAATGAAAGGAGTAGACTCACACTAAAACACTTTGTCAGGTAAAAGTATTTCAATAGATATTTTCATTAATGGATATATTATGTGAACTACCATTTTCTGCCCCATAGCTAAGATTAAATTACCTGATGTTTACCAAAGTGAATATATTAGATTTCCGATTTATTAGTAGATAGAACGAAATAGTAACAAATTTTAAGTATTAATTACAATATATTCATAAAATGTGTAACTACATAGTTGTATTTTTATACACAAGCTTTTAATCATTTATGATAGCATCATTTTGGAATTTTGTCATAATACAAATTCAAAGTTTTTCACGTTATATAAAATATATAACAATAATTTGTACCCTATAGGTATTCCTTTATTTTAAGACTTTGTTTATTTCACGAAGAATGATTGATTTATAAAATATTTTTCCAAAAATAATAACTTATTTGCTTAAAAAATGAATAAACAATATATATTTTCACTATCCATAGGAATATCTAGACTTAAATTGTTATTGATTATAAAAATACATTTTATTAGCTAATTATTTTAATATATAATATATCATTTTTGGGAAAATATTTTTTAAATTATTTGTCTTTTTATAAAACAAATGGAGCCTAAGACGTAACAAGTTCTTCCGGGGGCAACTGGCCGCCCAGGAAAATCAATGTAGAGCCATGTCATTTTCAACCTCCAAAATACGGGATTCAATGTGAAGCTGTTTCCCTATGAAACGTCACCCATTGCGTCGTGTATCCGGAGAGCGTTTGAAGGGGGGAGAGCATGTTTTATGAGAAGGGATTACACTCGTGATGAATATGGTAGGGGAGGGAGAAGAATGAACAGGTCAAGGATGATAAAGAATCATCTGTCAGGGGGCCTTGGGAATCTTCTACTATTGAACCCACCTACAGCATGACCAAAAAAAAAAAACCCACCTACAGGAAATGTCAGGAAATGTCGAAACAACCGAAAACGACGTCCATCCGAAGGTGGACTTCTTGCAATTTTTACTTTTTTATTTTAATGACGCCGCCAAGTTGGCCAAAATCTGTTCCTTTAAAACTTTTGCTCCAGACCTCGACCTCGACCTCGACCTCGATACCTCCTCATTTTCAGGAAGGGAGAAGACGGGTCAAAGTCCAAGATTAATGGCGAACAACGGTCCAGCCGACAATGGTGATTGGAGGTAACCTTCTGTGTCCTCGATCATATCTTAATTACCATAAGCCCAGTCTCCATCAGGAAGTGGGAGGATTGCTAGTGAAATCATGCGAAAATCGTGATTTACTTTCTTTCACTTGCCTGTAGAAAATGGCCTGTTTCTCAGCATATTTTATAGACTTTGAGAGTTAGATTGGAGCACGATTTATACGAACCAGATTTTCCCTTCTTCTTTTTTGGTTCTTATCGTTAGTTGATCTAGCTTCTTGTTTTCGAACAGAGCATGGGCCTTTACTCAAAACAGAGCATGTACTTAGGGCATATCTCGTCAATGCAAAATGGCATTTTTCTCACTTTTTCTAGATTGGAGTAATTATGTAATGCCAACCGGATTTTTTTCTTCTGCACTTTCGCTGATTGATCCAGGTGTTTATACAAGATGTTCATGATGACTTGACTTTCAAAACAGAGCATATTTGATCATACGACATATTTGAAAAGAAAGATTGTCTCTCATAGTTGTTGACCCTTTTCAGAATATTCATTTGGTAACTTAATACAGCTGGATTTTCTTTGTTGAGTCAATAATACAGCTAGATTCACAGCAGGAGAAATCCCTCTCAAGGATGACTACTATCAAAACGGCTAAGTTTGTCAGAGGAAAGTGAAATAGCATGATAACTGTCATTTCTTTCTAAAAATCACAAAGTTGGAAAGAATGGAACCTTCCCCTAAGTTTTTTTTTTTTTTTTTGGATTCCCCTAAGGTTACTAGGTGAAAATTCTGTCATATAAATGAAGAGACACAACTGTATATAGGCTCCCTTTCTTTCTTTTGCCAAGAGAAATTCAGATGAAGAAGAACGTGTTAATTTGAAGTCTTATTAGCTTTTCCTCCTAAGAGAATATAAGAACTGAAAATAACAATTAACTTTATTCTGTTTCTACCGCTAAGTATGTTTGTGAGTATCGGTGGTTTTGTTTTGTGTATTAGTGTTGTAAGAGTTGGTGCTAGGGAGGTATCCCCTGGTACCGTGATGTTATATTTTGTCCTAAAGAAAGTTTTGAGTAACTTAATTGGGCATGGATGAATAGATGGGTTAAACATATATTAAACTCCTATAGTGCATTGACTCAGTAGCTATGATTTGCACTAGAAGCTTGGCATCACACTGTGCATTAAATTTCCTATTAAATTTTTATTTTGTCGGTCTTACTTTACTCCTATTTAAACTTTTACTCTCAAACTTTTACCTTGTTTCCTTGCAAGGCATAAAAGTTGAAACCCATATCTAAAACTTAATCGTCCCCCCAACCTCAGGCATGGGATGACCTCACTAGCCATGGGCGAGGCTCACCCTTGTTGAATTTGGCGAGGGCAAGTCTCGCTCGCAGCCAACAAGGTCACCCCTTGCTTGCTTCGGGTGAAGATGACCTTCGCCAAATTCTAGTGAGGCCAACCCTTGCTAACCTTTGGGGAGGCCGGTGAGGTTGCCTCTCACCAAATCTCGGTGACGACGACCTTGGTTGAGGCCCGCAAGGTCGACCCTCGCCGGTGGTAGCCTCTAGCCGATCGACGATCATCAGTCATCAAAGGTTGGGTGATCAGCAAAGGAAGAAGTGGAAAAAAAAATCGAAAAATCAAAAAATTGAAAAAAAGGATTAAAATAATAAATTTTATTCACGTCAATGCCAACCATGTCACGTAGGATGGTATATTAGTGAATTCTTACTAAAATTGGCCAAATAGAATCAATTGGCAAAAAGTAAAAATATTTAGGACTTAATTGGCAAATAGTAGTAGTTTTAGAATTGGATAATTTTCCCTATTGTACATTCATATCTTGGTAACTTTTGGAGAAATAGTAATCAACTCGAGCTTTTGTGAAAAATTTTCTTCTAACAAGTAGTTTGCTGCTATTAATTTCAAGATATGGAGCAGAACAAAGAGCTCAAATTGCTGCAATTAACCAACTTCTTGGTTCCATGGAGGAATCCCTGCTTCAAGCTATCAAGGATATGCATAGCTATATAGGTCCAACCAACACTACAAGTGCACCTATCCTACTTATCTACTTAGTGGTCAAGATCATCCGGCAAAAATTAACCTTCGAGATGGGAAGGCAAGATATGGTCCCAAGGTTCCAACTTGCATACGCTCTCATAGCCGTTGCTCTCAGATGTGTGGCGTGTAGTCTGCTGATATACATTTTGCTAGGTGACATGCCTTGGCAGATTCTCATTCCTTGCACCTTGATATTGATATTCTCATCCACATTCGTACCTGAGGATTAATTAGAGAAGATGGGAGTTCTCAATTTTCCTTATGTTGTGTTTTTCTCTTGCAAAGTTGGTTTTGATGTGTATGACTCTCATGTTGTGTTATTATCATCTTGAACACCTTTTACTTCACAAAGCACAATATATAATGATGAAGCTTATGGTACTACTTACGTAAGATCCTGGTGCAATTCAAATTGGAGAAATAAAAATATTTTTTTCCTTTTGCCAGGGAGAAACAGGGGTTTGGATTTAGGGAATTTCAAAAAGAATCAATTTATCCTCGTACAATAATCTTTTGACACATGAATTGTGATTTTGATGTAATTCATAACTCGATCCTTATATCCCAACCTCAGCGATATTCTACATGCTATCTTGACATGTACTTCAAGTCACAAATGAATAGCACTAAGTTCGACATATAGGATGTATGCAATATGTGAGAGAGGGAAGTAACCGACCACAAATTCTTAAACGAAAGACAACCATTTGAGAACAAAGTGGAATCACATTAGAAAAGTTTAATGTACGACCTTTTGCATGGGGGTGCATATTTGTAAGAAATAGAAAAGTGAGTAATTATAAAAATATGTTATTTGGTTTAATGTAAGAATAGATATACAAAGGTTGATGACGATGACTAAGAATTTTCTTTTCGTTTATATCCTAGGAGATGGGCCTGATCCATCGAGAAACGTGGGAAGGAAGTCGCTCCAAGTCGTCAGCAATTTTTATTTTTTCGTAGCTGAGAAAGAGTTTTGAGCTTAGGCGAAGCCAACTATCCCATTTTCTTTCTTCAACTTATGTGTATATGAGACGGCCGTCAAATTCCTAAAGCAAATCATAAGAAATTCAGTATATTTGCACCTTGTCACACTAGAAACTCATTCACAGGAGTGCTATAACTAAAGGTGATCAATTCCCAGTCCGGTCCAATTCTAAGATGGAACCGGGAACCAGAAACCGGATCAGGAGGATCAGTTCCCTTTTTTGAGACCAGGGACCAGACCGGACAGTCCTAAGATTGAACACTAGACCAACCGACAGGTTTGGTTTGGTCCGGTCCAGTCAAATGAATCAAACATTTAGTAAAAAGATTTAAAAAATACTAGAAGTATTACTATTTTAGGGTTTATAGCATTTTTAAGGAATTAAAAAATATTTTTTAAATAAAAAATAGTCAATTCGGTCCATCGGTCTAATTCGGTCCGAATCCATCATAGAATTGGGAACCGGACCGAAAATCACCAATTTCATTTTTATGAAACCGAGAACTAGACTGACGCCTTCAGGAACCAAACCAAACTAGCCGGTCCGGTCCGAATGGTTCCCGATTTAAGCGGTCCGATGTGCTCACCCCTAGTTAGAATACTAAGATTTGTACTCCCAAGATTTGTTCTCTATTCCTTTTCTATTGTTGTTAATATATTCATGTTTTCATTCTCGATGTTCCTAGTGACTCACACTTTTGGAGCAATGTAATTAGGACATATCAAGTGACTGTAAATCTATATAGAAAAGTATGATATACTGTTGGTAGTCAGTGACCCTTTTTTACATGGATTTTTCATCCCATAAGACACTCTTACGGGACATGAGCGTCTCAACATATCTCATCACTTGATAAAAGAAGGTACTTGCGTGATAGATGAAGTTCTGTCTTTGGTAAGTATTATCAAATTCTGGTTTAAACAAATTTATAGAAAATTAGAAAATAGTTTGCCAGATAGATAGAAGGAAACATTACTTCTTATTGAACCACTTTCTGCACTTCAATTAGGTCGACACCAGACTTTCCAAGATTAAGATTAAAAAATTATCCAAATTGAAAGTAGTAAACCCACTTCCTTTTTTTGAAGATAACCTTTCAGGCCAAGCCATTGTTTACTATGGCATACATTTGATTGAAGCTACTGTAAATTATAACCCTGAAACTCCTCAAATTCAAATGGCACCGCAATCAACGGTTTTGAAAATATGTCTCCAATTTAAGTTTGAAAAAAATAGTCATAATCCAAGTAGTTTTTCTAATTTGAAAAGGTTAAAAAGTTAGGGTAATTTTCTAATTTAGATAGGTTTCCTAATCGGAGTAGGCTCTCTGTTTTTATCCTGCTCTTACTATATATAGGAAGTGAAGCATAAAAGAGGCGACTTACCATGTGGGTCTTTGTCCACCAAGACCCATTTTCATTCCTCAGTGTCGAGCCCGCGTCGTTATGCCAGCGTCCATCACTCGAAAACCGGGGACTTTGTCCATCAACACCCGTTTTCATTCCTCAGTGTCGAGCCCACGTTGTTATGCCGACGTCCATCACTTGAAAACCGAGTCAACCGTCAGATTCCTTTCTTGAAATAGCTAAGGGGAGCCTAATCATGAGCCTGTCAACATCCAATAGATCCATTTTCACCCATAATCTTTAGTCAATGAATTATCATCTGACTAGGATTTATTAATTATTCTAAAGCACAATAATTATTTGACGTAAGACTTCTCTAATACAACTCTCACATGCATTTCAATAGACAAAACAATAAATATGAATCGTTATGATATTTGGTCAATGTTCATAACAATAATATGTAATTTGCTTCATACAGCACAGTGGAATCAATTGCGTTAAATATTAATATGAGCATTTATTACATAAAGGCTGCAATTGGTTTAGCTTTCCCATAAGATTTTAAGTATCAAAAGTGCCTCAATTGAAAGCCAAGGCGCTTGCCAAAATGGTTTTTTTTTTTTAACTACTTTGGGAAAATGTTAACATTGGCAGAGCTGAAAGCCGAGGAGTTGGGGCATTTTGGAAGGCAGCTTCCAGGGTAACGGACTTCTTTTTCTTCCAAAATTGTCCCACTGCTACTTTGAGTGTTCCTGTCCTGCCCTTGCTCACAACTGTTTATCTTCTTCGCGAATGAGCTCGTTTGAGAAGGTGAGCCCGACATGAGGTTGCGCTTCTTGAGCCGAACGATGGTGCACGAGTTGCTGGAGAAGAAGCTGATCTCGATGCATGTGAAGGTGAGGAGGTGCTCGACAAAGGACTGGGCGCCGGTGATCCAGCGGAAGGATCAATCTACCTTGCAAGCAACAGCGGGTATAGTATCGATCACACGGAATAGGGGGCCCTTCTCGGCAGGGTCCTTGACGTAGCTCTCAAGGAGGAGGCTGTACATCTTGGAGTGGATGCCCTCTATGGCGATCTGGAAGCTGTAGAAAGCGCAGGCCCCGAACAATTGGATCTCCTTAATGAAGCAGACGGCGGGGTTCTCAAGGACGATGTCAAATTGAAAGGTAGTTCAATAAGTTTATGATTTTTTTTTATAATTATCCCATTTGTCAAGAAACAAACTCGAGGGCTAATTGAAATTTTCCTGTCTCCAACTTCGTCTCCTCTGTCGTTTACCGGTCGGCACTGAACTCGTGGGGGAAAACAGCACACTTGAGGGGCTATTTAAATTTTTCCCGTCTCTATGCTCGACTACCCTCTGTCGTTTGCCGTTCGCCCAATCTCCTGCCAGATCAGCCTTTACTTTTCCATCGTCTATAAGAGATGTTACAGAAGTAAAGAAGAAAGTAATCACGCAAAGCTGGGAGATCAATGGGAAACGACAATTCTGCCGATCATGGTCGCTGGTGAGCAACTTTGGACTGCGAGTGTGCAGTTGGAGGACTGTGCGCGTGCTGTCTTCATTTTCCTTCGTGAGAAACAACGTCTATCTCGTATCATGTCTCTGCATGTGTTCCATTGCGTGTATGCTGTTTTATTAGCAAACATTTTGTCCTCTGCGGAGATCGGGTGAGCTCGTCCTCTCCATTGTTTCATTCTGAAACCATGGCACAACTACGAATCACTCGTATGTTTTTCTTTGTTAATCTTTATGTATGCTTATTCTTGATCCTTATTGTTTGAGCTTCTATGAAAGACGGTTATCTAACAAATAATTTACCAATTTTTATTCTAAAGAATGTGTTAGAGCATGTAGCTCAAGTTAACAAATATCTTGATTTCCTTGAAAATGCTTTGTGTCAACTCATCAGGAATAGACATTGCTTTATAGGTCCCAAGGATTATGCTTACATGTGAAGTGATAAAAAATCATTCGATAAATTTTCGATATGGGAAGGCTAGATAATGACCCAAGTTTTCGACTTGCCTTTACTATGATCGTGGTTGCTCTTGAATGTGTCACGTGTGGTCTCATGATGATCTTTTTGCTTGGTGACTTGCCCTGGCCAATTTTTGTTGCCTGCGTTGTCCCATTTGTGTTCATTGTAAATTGAAGGATTAATTGGGGCAATAGTTTACAGCTTTTCTAATGCGGTTACCCTTGATGATGGTGGAATAGTGGTAGCTAGGGCTACAAAGCCTTCATTGCCCAGTTCTTCTTTCTCTTTTTTTTTTTTTAATTAGCTTATTTTTTAATATAATTTAAATAAAATTAGTATTAGAAATCATATTTGGACCAAAGCGATGTTGCTTTAGCCTTACGTTTCGTGTTTTAGCCACGGCATCCCACGTAGGTTAGAGAAAATATTAAAATAGCTATGTTAGCATTTTTCGTTACCCAAGTTAGATGAAGTCAATGGAATGCCTCAATCATATCAATTTGATAAGTTTTAAAATTTGATTACACTTTTTATAAGTTTTAGAACTCAATTGCACTTTTATCATAAGTTTTAGGAATCACACTGCACGTATCCCTAAAACATATTACAACTTTTACAAGTGTACTCGATTAACAAGAAAACGTTTGTTCTCTCGGGCTTGCTAAACTTAATGCTAAATTACATTTCACATTAAAATTAATTTAATAGATATTTCTATTAATCAACTGATGATATAACACAATTAATTATTAATTTTTTCCCAAAGATAAAATTATATTATTTGGCGCTTACCAAAGTGAGTATATTCATTTATTTATTTGGGTTAATACCACGAAGAACCCCAAACTGATACATCTATAATAAATTTATCATCCGTTAGTTTTTGTTGAATTTTATTGTCAAATTGTTACGCTGGATGACACATGGCTATTAATTGGTGTACCTATTGATATAACTAGTATAAACACCTAGAGGGGGGGTGAATAGGTGTAGAGAGATTAATTAATCAAATATATATAACTTTTCGAATCAACGAACTGAAATCAAGTAGAGAGAGTTAGAGAAGATTGCAAACACTGTTTATGGTGGTTCGGCTTTTGATAAGCCTACGTCCACTCTCTGGGCGACCAGCCAATCAGCTGTATTTCATTATATGATCAACAGTGATTACACACTCTCGAGTGTTTGTACTCGGTGATGATCTGTCTCACTAAGTCACTCTTTTTTTGTAAAACACTTAGATCACTCAAATGCGCACTATGAACAACAATTGAAGAATTGAATCAGCTTTGGAATAATGTTCATTTGTTCTACTCCTAAGTCTCAACCTACCCTTAAATACTCTCCAAGCCACACTCGACCGTTGGCTCTTTCCTTGAGAGTTTAGTCTTCCCTTTCTTGGACAGACTTTATAAGGTAAGTCTTTTTGACCGTTGAGGGTAGATCAGATCCCCTTAGATTCTGTTCGCCCATACAACCAGAATCCGAGCTTCCATAAGTACTCTATTCTTCATTGGAAGTTGCTCATTAATTGATCCTGTCAATCAGATTAGTATAACAGAATCAACATAAATAAGGTAAGTGAAATACTCTACCGTTGGTGATCTTATCGTGAAGGTTCATCTTCTGATGGTCTTAAGTTCTGAGTCTGCCTAGATTTTCAGTTTGGTTCGTTCAGACTTAAAATCTCAGTCTAGTACGGTCAGACTTAAAACTCGGTTTGGACGAGTCTTTCCGTCTGGTACGGTCAGACTCTAAGACATCTTATGCTTTATCTTCTACAACAAGCAGACTTTAAAGCCTATGTCATTCTGTGTCATTTTCCTTCAAGAGATTGATATATAAATATCATTCATAAGATGTTTTGTTAGCATCAAAACTAGGAGTTTTCTCAACAATCTCCCCATTTTTTATGGTAACAAAACATTTTATACATATGGCTTAATGTCCTTGCAAAATATGGTTAAATAGAGCCTGTTTCCAACTATTTTGCTCAACTCATAAGTATAGCTCATATCAACCCTGTAGAAACAATACAGCAGCAACATAATTTCATATTACAGCTCAACATGATTAAGACTTTATCAATACTGTGTGATCAACCTATAAGAAAATATCATTAGCCATGCATAATCAGAACTTTCATATCATAGTATCATGCATCAACACAATGATAAAGCCAACTGTCATGTATCAACACAATGATAAATCCATCAAAAATCTAAAAGTGAAAGCAATCAAAAATCAAAAGCCATATCTACTCCCTCTTTTTGTCAACTTCAAAAAGAGTTAGTCAGTTCAAAAACAAGTCTCTAAAGCAGAAGATGTTTTTAAGAGGTTTTCTTGTTTGGGGTCTGAACAAGGGTGAAATCCTCCATATCTGATGCAGACTTCTCAATCTTGTCAATACACTGATTAACTGTTTTCTTGAGAGTTTCCAGTTTGTTATTGAAGGAGGTTTCCATTTGTACCTGCCGATCCCTGATCTCTGTTAAAAGTCCTAAGATCTTCTGATAATCGCATTCCCGATGAAGCTGCGGGAACTTGAATGTCAATATTTTCATAATGATGCTCCCCCGAGTTGATGCTTCATTCTCGTCCTTGTTGCCCCTCTTTTTCTCGTCCTCATCTCCTTCTTCTTCTTCTTCTGCTTCTGCTCCTTCTTCTTCTTCTGGATCATACATTGATTCATATTCATCATTCTTCTCATGTTCTGTGTGGAGAATGTTTTATGCATGTGTTTCTGCCTCTGGTTCAGACATTCTCTGAGAATTTTGACGCATATTTGCCAGAATTGCGAAGATGCTTTCTTCTTCATCTTCTTCATCTACCAGTAAGAGTTGTCTTCTCCTTTTAGAATTTGGCTCAGCAGCAGCTGATTCTTTGCCTTTTTGTTTTGCTGTCTCTGCTCTAGCCAATTCCTTTTCTTTTCGTCTCCATGTCTCTGCAACATCCTTCAGTCTCATCTTATTGATCATTTTCATATCAATGATCATTGTGGGAAGAGTTTTAGTACTGAATCTTCTGGGTATGTCTATCTTAAGATGATCAAAGATCCTCGTCACTAAAGCTCCATAGGGTAGCTGTCCTTTGTCCTTTGACACTATCCGATACATATGCAATATTATTGTGTGAGGCAGTGAGAACAGTACTCCTTTTTCAATAGCCCACATCAGTTTGGCCTCAAATTTAGATACATTAGTCTTGGATGAGGCTTTTGGACAAATGTAGCTGATAATGATCTTGTGCAAAATAGTTCTTGCAGAAGTTAGAAGATGATAAGTTATAGTAGCCCTTACAGACTTTGTGAGAAACTTACAAACTGTTTCATAAGGGACGTCTATTGGCCTGAATGCTCCTCTCTCAACTTTTATAATGTCAGCAAGAGTATCTGAACTAACATCATAGAACCTGTCATTCACACTAAATTGCATTATGTTTGGAGATAGAAATGTCAAATTTGAGTAAAAACATGCTGTTAATTCAGGATAAACAGTAGCAGAATCAGTGCCAAATTGGTCCATCTGCAATTTTTTAAAGCATTCTCACAGATTCACGTTAGCAGCATCCAAATAATCAAAATCTACAATTCTATGGTTCATGACTCCTCGATCCAACAGTTTGTTAAAGAAAGTCTTATGCTCTTTGGATCGAAATAATTTCCCAGTTGTGTTCCGAACTACAGCAGCTATTCCCATTCTCACTTCAAAATTTCTGTAGATCTTCTCATCATCTTCCTTCACCTTATCTTTGCTTCTCCCTGTATCACTAACTCGTTCTCTATGAGTAGATGATGATTCTGCAGTCTGTACTGCTTGAATGAGACGGAGTTCATTCGCATACCCATTCTCTCTCAAGAAAAACAGTTTGACATCTTCCATAACATTTCTCCGGACTAACTTCTCATATCTCCTCATAATTACATGAGGACTTTCAGTGGGTGTTGGTAGAGTTAATCCAGACGTACCTCTACGTGAGACATTCCTTTCTTCAGATTGTGAGCGGAGAGTTCTTGGAAATTCCTCATTATCATCTTGATTTTTTTGAGGAGAAACTCTTGGAGATTGTTCTTGAGTATCTTCGGAAGTCTGTGTTAGGTCGAAATGCATCTGCCCTCCGTTGATTCTCCTTCCTCCTCTCCCAGCAATCCTGTTTGATCTTCTTCTAGGAGATGGAGATCTTGATCTGGATATGGAAGATCTCGAGGCCATGTTCGAAGAAAGTTGGTTTTGGCGAAGATTGATTTAGAAAACGTTTTTCTCTGTTAGGGTTTGTAAACAAACCGTTCTGGAGAGTTGTGAGGAAAAGACCCGACTTTTGGATGTTTTTATACCCTTGTTAGGAGAACAAATGAACAGTCGCAACCCAAAACAAATTAAAATGGCAGTTATTCTAAATTTAACAAGAATATTCAATCATCGTAAACATATGCCAGAAAATATGCAAATCAATCATACATATCAAAAACTTACTAATAAAAATTTACCAGATTTCAATAAGGAAATAACACACCATCCTAAAATACCATTATTTCCTTTTTCAATCTTCTTCTAAGAGTGATATGTCCAGACGATTGCTTCTATCAGACTTTGTCCTGTTCTCATAGAATTTATAAGAAAATGTTAATAATATTTAAATTCCCACATATTGAATCGAATGTACCTTTGTCCAGCGGCTTTGTGAAGATATCTACTAATTGATTCTTAGAATCAATGAATTCCACATATATATCTCCATTTTGCATATGGTCTCTAATAAAGTGATGTTTGATCTCAATGTGCTTTGCCCTGGAATGTAAAATTGGATTCTTGATGAGGTTTATGGCACTCGTATTATCACATCTTATTTCTGTGCAGGATTCTTCCTTTCCATAGTCTCTTAGTTGCCGTCTCATCCACAGAATCTGTGAACAACAGTTTCCAAATGCTACATATTCTGCTTCTACTGTTGATAGAGCCACAGTATTATGCTTTTTGGAGAACCATGAAACTAGCATTTTTCCCAGAAGTTGGCATGTTCCTGAAGTACTCTTTCTGTCTACTTTGCATCCTGCTAAATCTGCATCTGAGTAGCCAAGAAGAGTAAAATTGTTTCTTTTGGATACCATAGCCCCAAGTTTGGATAAGTGGCTATATACTTAATTATACGTTTAACAGCAGAAAGATGTGATTCTCTAGGATCTACTTGAAACCTCGCACAAAGACAAACACTATATAGAATATTTGGTCTAGATGCAGTAAGGTAGAGAAGAGAACCGATCATGCTTCTATAATTCTTCTGATCAACCTTCTTCCCATTTTCATCCTGATCAGTTTGATGGAGGTTGCCATTGGAGTTTCAGTCCTCTTGCAGTTCTCCATTCCAAATTTTTTAATCAAGTCTTTGGCATACTTCTCTTGATTGATAAAAGTTCCATGTTTCATTTGATTGACTTGAAGTCCTAAGAAGAATGTCGGTTCTCCCATCATGCTCATTTCAAATTCTTCCCATAGACTTTGAGAAGATCTTGCACAAGTGCTCATTAGATGAACCAAAAATAATATCATCTACATAAATTTGTACCATCGGTATATCTTTACCTTCCTTCTTAATGAACAAGGTTGTATCTACCATACCTTTCCTGAATTTATTGTCTAGTAGAAACTTGCTCAATCGTTCATACCAAGCTCGAGGAGCCTGTTTTAGACCGTAAAGTGCCTTTTTTAATTTGTATACATGGTCTAGATTTCTTGATTCCTCGAATCCAGGAGGCTATTCTACAAACACTTCTTCTTTGATAAATCCATTCAGAAAAGCACTTTTCACGTCCATTTGATATAGCTTGAAATTTTGATAGCAAGCATAAGCAAGTAATAGTCTGATTGCTTCTAGTCTTGTAACTGGGGCATAGGTTTCATCATAGTCTATTCCTTCAGATTGAGAATAACCTTTTGCCACGAGCCTTGCCTTGTTTCTGGTGACTTTTCCAAGTTCATTGACTTTGTTTCTGAAAATCCATTTAGTTCCAATGATAGTTCGTCTTTTTGGTTTGGGTACCAATTCCCATACATCATTTCTCTTGAACTGTTTAAGCTCTTCTTGCATTGCCTCTATCCAGCTTTCATTTTCCAGAGCTTCATTAATTCCTTTGGATTCAATTTCAGAGATCAGTGCAACAATACCTGTGTCCTTTTTGTTTATTGATCTGGTTTGAATTCCTTTGTTGATGTTTCCAATCACAAGCTCCTTGGGATGACTAAACTTATGCTTCCGGTTTCTGTTTGGAACTTCATTATTATCAGAATCTTCTGCTGATGCAGGAATATCAAGCTGAGTTAGTCGTTCTTCATGAGTTACTTCTTTGACTGTTTCCTAGGAAGATTCTCGCTTCTTTATTGAGACCAGATCTTTCAGGAGCTGCATTTGATTCTGATTCTTCATTTACTGAATTGCTCTGTTTTGAAACTTCTTTCTCCAGAAACTTTACGTTCATGGATTCTTCCACTGTCTGAATGTTCTTGTTGAACACTCTATATGCTTTACTAGAGTTTGAATAGCCTAGAAAAATACCTTCATCTGACCTTTCTTCAAACTTATTAGGTTGATGATTAACATTTTTAAGGATATAGCATAGACAACCAAAGATTCGAAAGTAGGAAACAATAGGTTTTCTTTCTTTGAAAATCTCATAGGGGGTTTTCTCAAGAATTGGTCTAAGAAATACTCTGTTAATAATATGGCAAGAAGTAGAAACTACTTCTGCCCAGAACCGAGTTGCCACCTTGCTTTCTTTAAGCAATGTTCTGGCCATTTCCTACAAAGACCTATTCTTTCTTTACACAACTCCATTTTGTTATGGAGTGTAAGGAGATGAAAATGTATGTTGTATGCCATTTTTGTCACAAAAGTTTGAGAAGTCTTGATTCTCAAATTCTCCCCCATGATCTGTTTTGATACTTGAAATAGAGTAACATTTTTCATTTTGGATCCTCTTTGCAAATGTTGAGAAATATGAAAAGGTATCTCCTTTATTTGCTAGAAAATATACCCATGTGAATCAAGAGTAATCATCTACTATCACAAGACAGTATTTCTTACCTCCAATGCTTTGGGTTCCAATTGGTCCAAATAAGTCCATGTGAAGAAGCTAGTAGAAATTTGTTTTATAGATTTGAAAGAGCTTCTTACCTGTTTTCCCAGTGTACATGCAGAGCAAAGCTCTGTTTTCTTGTAACTTAGTGAAGGCAAGCCACCAACAAGCTTTTTGCTGGCAAGCTTGGAAATTTGTTTCATGCTGACATGCCCAAGTTTGCGGTGCCACATATCTACTTCATCTTGGACTGATAATAGACATTTCGCAGTATCTTCATTTATGTCCAGAAGATAAATGTTCCCATGTCTTCGTCCAGTAAAAGTCTATGAATAGTCATTGCTTGTTCCAGAACATAAGTTCTCTTTAAAGTTTATTCTGAAGCCGGCATCACATAACTGGTTGATACTCAAAAGATTGTAGTTTAATCTTTTGACTAGAGAAATGTTGTTGATGATTAAGCTACCGATCTTGACAGTTCCCCCTATAATGTTTCCTTTGGTGTTTCCTCCAAACGAAACTGTTCCTCCCTTGATTCTTTCGAATCCAATGAACATCTTTGAGTCTCCTGTCATATGTTTTGAACATCCACTGTCCAAATACCATTTCTTCTTACTTTTGAAGCTTACCTGCAATGTTTGCATATACTCATTTTTTCTTTGGTACCCAAATTTTCTTGGGTCCATTGAAGTCAGTAGTATAAGCTTTTTCTATCCATTTCTTTTGAATAGGTCTCCAGACTTTAGGACATTTGTTTTCAAAATGTTCTCTTTCTCCATAGTTAGAACATTTGAGATTGTTTTTACCAATAGGTCTTACAAAATTGTTTTTGAAATGATTTCTATAAGCTTGTCGATGAGGTCTTTGTCTTATTCTTTCCTTGACTTTAGGAAAATCAATCAGGGAATCATTTTCCTTATAAAAACCAAGTCCAGACTTATCATAATAAGGAATTTGAATGGAAAGTATATGCTGTAGGGTTTTTGATCCTTTAGAAAATTTTGTGGCAATATCTAAGAATTCCTTTTGAAAGAATCATTTTCCTTTTGCAAAGAATCTCGATTTTCCTTTGTTTCCAAAAGTTCCTTTTTAATAGATTCATTCTCATTTAATAGAAACTCTCGATTTTCCTTTATTTCCAAAAATTCCTTTTTGAAATCATCCACTTTTCCTTTCAAAGAAACGTTATGTTGATTCAACTTGTAATTTTCCTTTTTTAATTTGAAAATCCTTTTCAGAGTAAATTTTAGATTAGAACAAAGCTCATTTATATAATCTGAAACTTCTGTAGGAATATCAGAATGATTTACCTCGATTTCTCTATCTGAGTCTGAGCCTGAATATGTTTTAGAGTCTGAGTCTGAGTGTGCCATAAGACAGATGTTTCCATATTCGTCTTCACTATCCTTCTGTGTCACTCTATGTTTCAGCCTTGAGAGCCTTCTTGTACTTCTCGAATTTCCCTTTGTTCTTTTTGAGTTTGGGACAATTCTGTTTAATATGTCCCTTTTTCTTACACTCAAAGCAAATTACATCTTTGGCATAATCATCCTCATCATCGGTTACTGCGTTGTCCGTTTGTCTATTTTGTTTCCCGTTGTTCAACTTCCCGCCTTTTCGTTTAATTTCTTTACCTTTTTGATCAGCAGTGCAAGTTCCTCGTCGTCCAGTTCTTCCTCAGAATCTGTATCATCAGAATCAGTGTTAGACTTAAGAGCAATGGACTTTTTACCTCTGGATTCCACTTCCTTGTTCATTTGTTCTGCCTCATAGGATTGCAGAGTACCAATGAGCTCATCGACTGTTAGAGGTGAAATCCGTAGAGTTTCTCTGATAGATGTCTTCACATTGTTCCATTCTTTTGACAGTCCTCTCAGAAGTTTGTTGACCTTCATTGGTGCAGGAACAGGCTGTCCTTAATATGCCAATCCATTTACAATTTCTGTAAAACAACTAAACATATCTCCTATGGATTCTCCATGCTTCATCTTAAAAGATTCATATTGACCAAGTAATATGTTTACTTTGGTCTCCTTGACACGATCAATTCCTTCATATGTCACATGTAGTCTATCCCATACTTCCTTTGCTGTATCACAAGAAGATATACGATTATATTCATTAGGTGATAAAGCACAATATAGAGAGTAAATAGCCTTTGCATCAATAGTTTGTCTCTTTGTTATCTCTTCTAGAGAGAGAGTGGCTGATGGTTCTGTTTATTTCCCATCGGTACTCTTTGACGTCTTTCTGGCGTTAGAGGGCTCAATTCCCCTTTCAACCACATCCCATTCTAGAGGATCTTTAGACTTGAGAAAGGCCTTCATTTTATTCTTCTAGATATTGTAATCCTTGCCATCGAAGTATGGTGGACGAGTGTTGCTCTGCCCCTCAATTAGACCTGGTGCAAGAATACTAGCCATAGAGGATCTTTAACTTAGAAGTAACGAACACTTCAAGATCTCGAGCACGAGGCTCTGATACCAATTGATATAAACTAGTATAAACACCTAGAGGGGGGTGAATAGGTGTAGAGAGATTAATCAATCAAATATATATAACTTTTCGAATCAATTAACTGAAATCAAGTAGAGAGAGTTAGAGAAGATTGCAAATACTGTTTATAGTGGTTCGGCTTTTGATAAGCCTACGTCCACTCTTCGGGCGACCAGCCAATCGACTGTATTTCACTATATGATCAACAGTGATTACACACTCGAGTGTTTGTACTCGGTGATGATCTGTCTCACTAAGTCACTCTCTTTTTGTAAAACACTTAGATCACTCAAATGCGCACTATGAACAACAATTGAAGAATTGAATCAGCTTTGAAATAATGTTCATCTATTCTACCTCTAGGTCTCAACCTACCCTTAAATACTCTCCAAGCCACACTCGACCGTTGTCTTTTTCCTTAAGAGTTTAGTCTTCCCTTTTTTGGACAGACTTTATAAGGCAAGTCTTTTTGACCGTTCAGGGTAGATCAGATCCCCTTAGATTCTGTTCGCCCATACAACCCGAATCTGGGCTTCCATAAGTACTCTATTCTTCATTGGAAGTTGCTCATTAATTGATCCTATCAATCAAATTAGTATAACAGAATCAACATAAATAAGGTAAGTGAAATACTCTACCGTTGGTGATCTTATCGTGAAGGTTCATCTTCTGATGGTCTTAAGTTCTAAGTCTGCCTAGATTTTCAGTCTGGTTCGTTCAGACTTAAAATCTTAATCTAGTACGGTCAAACTTAAAACTCGTCTGGACGAGTCTTTTCGTCTGGTACGGTTAGACTCTACGATATCTTATACTTTATCTTCTGCAATAAGCAGACTTTAAAGCCTATATCATTCTGTGTCATTTTCCTTCAAGAGATTGATATATAAATATCATTCATAAGATGTTTTGTTAGCATCAAAACTAGGAGTTTTATCAACACCTATTTGGGGTTTCACTCTTTGTTTGTCACAGATGTACCGGTTTATGATTTTTCGTGGCATTAATCCAATATAAACTAGCAAAGGGTATGTTTGTTACAAATATACTTGTTTGGGATTTTTGATAGTCAAAAAATTAGTTTGGGGTAAATTTATCACATGTGCACTAGTTTGGAGTTTTTCTTGGAATTAATCATATTTATTTATCATTGGATAGCACACAATAATAACCAAATTTAATTATTAAATATAATGTATATGTAAAATATGTAATCTGAATATTTATTGCAAGCTTTTATCACTAAATAGTATAACGGATTCATAATAGCATTGCTTTTGTGTTTATCATAATATGGAAAAAGTCATAGAAAACTCTAAATTATACTTATTTTAACACATTTATCTCAATTTTTTTATAATACAAAAAACCTTAAATTTGTATCATTGCGACACATTCATCTCAACCTCTTTTTCTTTCACATAAAAAACTTAAAATTTATATTTGTGTGATACAATTATTTAAACTTTTTTTTTAGTGAAAAGGAGGGACATCAGTCAACCATTAACCATTCATTGCACAGACTTCTCGTCGCATGACAAATATACTGGAACTTCTCTAACGACTTGCGGAATTGGAAAATGCATATGTGGTCTAAGTTTGGAGATTTTCTTGGAAAGAATCATGGGATCCGACAACATTGGAAACATGGCGTCAGCTGTTTTTTTTAATGAGACCGGCGGTGGAAGAAGCCGAAAAGGAGAGTTCCCAGGTTCCACCACCACAGATCGAGCATGTCCCTGCCACGGGGGTTTCTATCATCAGAAACCTCGCGTTGGGAAATCTGGATATATTAACAAAAAAGAAAAAAAAAAAAAAAGCAGCAGCAAGAACAGACGAAAACGGTATGAAAAATATCAGTGCCACGAGTATGATCCTCGATGTTCAAGTCAAACCGCGACCACGAGTGAGCAAACACTTCCCATCCGCTTTACTTTCGACCTACTTTTTGGGTGGGTCCTGTCAAAATCCGGAAAAGACAAAGCAGTTAATTAATGTACAGGAATCAATGAAAACCACCCCAAATCCCCATTTCCATGCCCACGTCTCTTTTTCCCCTGAAACACTTCGCGGCAGTGCAGCAATCTGCAAACGCTATGAAAAACCACATTTCCGGGAAGAGAAGGAGACATTAGGCAAAGTGGGAAGTTTAATGGAGAACAACAATTCAGCTGATCACGTTAGTTGGGATAAGCCTCAATGACCTAAGATACATTGATGGAATTGTGGAGTCTGATAGAGGAAAAAAATATTATTATGAGCAGGCAATTTCAAGTAGGTCACCCATCCTAAAGAGAAAAATATTATTGTGGGTAGGCGTTTCCCGTAGAAGTCACTTATCCTAAGATATTAAAGCAGTTAATAGAGTTTATATTATTGCTAATGGCATATATGTAATTTCCATCTTAATGATTGTGTATGCCCTAGACTCTTGTTATAAATAGGGCAATTTCTTCTATAGTTACAACGCTGAAGCTTTGTAACCCCGAGCTTGTAACGCTGATACTGATAATGAAAAGATTGCCTAGTGTGGCACCGTGATTTTTCCCTTCTTGATTTTGAAAGGGTTTTCCACGTAAAAATTCTTGCTTGCCCTCTTTTTTCTTCCCTACTTTTATTTTTTCACATATTCGCGTCCCCAACAACTGGTATCAGAGCCTGGTTTTGGCAAAATAGTGGTAGTGAATATGGACGAAGGAAAGGTGAAGATTGATCGGTTTGATAGCAATGACTTTGGTTTCTGGAAGATGTAGATCGAGGATATGTTGTATTAGAATAACTTGCATCAACCTCTGTTTGGAGGGAAACCAGAATCTATAAAGCAAGTAGAGTGGGAATTGTTAGATCGACAAGCTCTAGGTTTGATTCGTCTTACACTGGCGCAAAACGTTACTTTCAACATTGCCAATGAGGCGATGTCGCGACCTAAATTTTTTCGAAAATAATATAATAATAATATAATAATAATAATAGGTTTAGGGGTATTGTTAATTTCGGGCCGACGGCTCTTCATTAACTCGGGCTCTCCCAAGCCCATACCCCGCACGACGTTGGGTATTCATAAAAAACTTTCAAACAATGAGTCGCCACTAGTCTATTAAGGTTGACTAGGAACCGAGACGCTCCCATCTTTACGTAACCAGAGGGTCTAGGGTCGGGGACTTGATTACGTTAGTCATGCGATTAACGCCCTTTCGGTACCTAGCTTAATTGTGTGTCAAAGACATGGCAACATATTCAAAAAACCTATTGTAGAGCCCTAAGGGCTTATTCAATTTTGGTCTTTTTTTCTTTTTTAAGGGTTTTCTGAATTTTTTGCAATTTTTTATGATTTTCCTGATTTTTTTGAATTTTTTTGAATTTTTTAAATATTTTTTAATATTTTCGAATTTTCCAAAATTAAAGGAAACAAGCTTTTAAGATTTTAAATTCTTTTTGACTTTTCTGAAATTTAAAAATGTTTTTTTTGGGCATTTTCTAATTTTTTTCTATTTTTTTGGAATTTTTGAACATTTTAATATTTTCGAAATTAAAAATGAAATTTCCAGATTCCTGAATTTTTCATGCATTTTCTGAATTTTCGAATTTTTTTATGATATTTTTAATATTTTTAATATTTTTCTGGAATTCTTGAATTTCTGGATTCTTTTTGTTTTTTTAATTTATTAAAAAAGGTGATTCGGATCGGGTCGGGTGACCCGGCCCTACTAAACCGACCCGGCCCTATCGGTCCGGCCGGGGCAATGACCGGGCTGGCCGAACGGGCCGGTTGAAAAATATTTTAAATGGCCCATAAATAAAAAGAAGGCAGCCCATTTCTAATTTCTGAAAATCCGGCCCAAACCCAAATCCAGGCCCATCTGAAAAACTGCTCAGCCCAGCCCATTTTCATTCTATTTTCGACCTCTGCCATTTTCTCTTTTTATTATTATTTTATATTCTTTCTCTCTCTTTTTTTTTTTTAATCCTTTTTTTTTCACCCTCTTTTTTTTTGTCTTTTTCTGCATGAATTTTCTCTCTCCTCCCTGCACGTCTTCAACACCTCGACGCCCTCTTCGCCTGCAACTTCGCCGAAGCTTCGCCGGGACTGCCTCCATCAACACCACACTTTCGGCCGCCGACCGTTGGCCCATGCCGGCACAGAACCAACCCCAACCGCCGGCCGCTTCCAACGATCGACACCCATCTTCTCCGACGTACCCTTCCGGCAACCGCAAAACGCAGGAAAGAAGAAAAAAATTCCAGACCAAAAACAACCCACCAACGACGACCGATTTTTTAAAGAAATGGCATGAAAGCACGGCGAAAACACTAAAATCAGATGTGATTGATCAAATATATACGTAAACATGAAACGATCAAACTTAAACACGGATTACTCTCTCGGCCTTCCCTTGGACATTTCTACAAACAGTTGGCATGCGTTATGTGAACGAGGGGCTATCGGGTTCGATGAGGGCTCAAATCGATTCTGAGTTTCTAAAAAAGCATACGAACAAGTAGAAAAACATCTATGGATCATCTTCAGGGCCAGAGTTTGTGGGAACCAGTCGCCCACAAGCTGTGGCCCGCTTCCTTGTCCGAACAAGGCAGAAAATGAGCAGGGGACACTGACCTGGTTCGGAAGGAGCTGTTTCGGCCTGAGGATATCGCCGGGAGGATCGTCGGACGACTGGGTATACGGCCGAATTTCCTTCCTGGATCTCCTCTCTCGAGTCACCCCTCTTCTTCTCCGGTTTCCTTCTTCTTTGCACCTTCTTATTCGAGGACCAAAACCGGCACCCTCCTCAGCGTTTTTCTTAGCCTTATGGATTTCTGCTATACCGGGGGGCACCCGATTAAGGATTTCACACCCCCTGCTTGAATGATCAGCCTCTCAACTTCTTCTTTAGGCGACTCCTTTTCGAGGTCCTTCAGTTCAAAACAAGCTCTACAGGAGCTGTACGAGCGTCGAACAATAATCAGCAAGCTCGTTCTCGCTCTTTTGGATCAAGGGGGTTCTTTGGAGGCCACGTTCGAGCTTGCTCCTGCTGAAGGGCTCGAGCTTCCGTATGCACGCGTCGCTTCTGGGCGAGCAAGTCACCACCGGGGCGAACCGCCGTGACGTCGCTGCCGCCGCCCTCCTGGCGCTCGACGAGAATCTCAGGCCACGGAGGTCGCCCGCTTCCGCGAGCAAGGGGAGGCGAGCACGAACGGATCAGCACGGACTCCATTGGCGTTTCTTCTCTTGTAGCAAAGCCAAGAAAGAGGATGATGAGGGGACGGGGACTGAGAGATTTTTTTTCTTTTTTCTTTTTCGATAAAGCTTGGTGATGGGGTGATGATATTATGGGCAGTGGCGCTTCCGGACTTAATTCGTGTGCTTTCCGGACGGCGAGAACAGAAGCGAGCTGCCTTCCTCTCCTCCGGCTCGACGCTTCCGGACGGACTCCATTTTTTTTTTTTTTTTTTTTTTTTTTTTAGCTCTCTTGTCATCGCCTTTTTTTATTTATTTTTAAACCGCTTCTCTGCTGATTCTCTATCTTTTTCTAAGTCGAGCTCACGTGTTTTCTGTAGAATCACCCCAGAAGAAGAAGAACGAAGACACTGCCATCCTCTCTTCTTCTTTTTTTTTTTTTTTTTTTTTCGCATCTATCTTTCCTTCGGTTGAACCAGCCTCCGGTCTCAGTTCCTCTCTCTGATGAGGCTTTTTCAGCGCCCCCTGTATCTCTCCAAACCAGAAAACCCCCCGAAGGAGAAGAAACCCAGAAAAGAAAAACCAGCCGCTCGAAAACCTCCTTACAGATCTACCTCCGAGATTCCAGAAACAGCCCCTTTTTTAGCGAAAGACCATCCTCTCCGATCTTCTGCTTTCGGCCTCGGGTTTTCTTCCTTTTCCCCTGACCAGAATCGCCGCCCCCCTCTGCTCGTCGATCCTCCTGCTCCTGCATAACCGAATTCCCTACTGCCCTCTCTCCGCGTGACAGCGCAGCAAGGGACGATTCCCTTGCTGGCGTCACGTGGCTGACGTCAGCCAAGGGGCGACGTCCAGAGAGACGACGTCGTCAAGTCGAGCGTTGCTGCTACGTGTGTGCGCGCGTTCGTGTGTGGGGAAGAAGAGAAAAAGAGAGGTGAGTGGGCTGGGCCGAGGATGAAGGGGAAAAGGAGCTGGGCCAAAGCTAAAAGGGAAGAAGGGCTGAAAAAGAAAAGGACGAAAAAATGGGCTGGGCTCAGCGATAAAATGTTTTTTTTTTTTTTCGATTTTTTTTTATCAATTTTTTTATCTTTTCTAGAAATTGATTATTATTTATAGATGCAAATTAAATAGGCATTTAAAATAAAGTAACCAAAAATTCGGGTGTCAACAGGCGACAACGATGGATTTGATGGTGGCGTTGTTTGACATGTACGAGAAGCCTATTTGATGCGTCGTCTTTTCAATTTGAAGATGGACGAAGGTGCTTCTGTGATAGATCACATCAACGAATTCAACGTGATCACGACTCAGTTGAGTTCGGTGGATATCAAATTTGATGATGAGGTAAAGGCTTTAATTTTATTATCTTTTCTACCTGAAAGTTGTAGTGCAACTGTGACTGCAGTGAGCAGTTTGTCTGGAATGAAAAAGTTGAAGCTTTAAGCAATTCTATATTTGATTCTTAGCGAGGATATTCGTAAAAGAGAATCGGGTGAATTTTCGGGTGTTACCTTAAATATTGAAGGTAGAGGGAGAAGCAATCAACGGGGCGAAACCAGTACCATGGTAGATCAAAGTCCAGAGGGAGAAGCAAATCGAGACCTTGTGGTGAAATTATTTGCTGGAATTGCGAAAAGAATGGACATTTGAAACGAGATTGTAGAGCTCCAAAGAAAAAAATTCAATATTGAGATCGAAATCAAGAGGAAAAAAAATCCATGAATGTAACTTTTGAAAAGACACAAAATAGTGATGCCTTAATTTTGAGCATTGATAGTCCAATTGAGTAGTGGATTTTTGACTTAGGTGCGTCGTTTCACTCTACTTCATGCAAAGAATTAATGCATAATTTTGTTGCTGGAAAATTTGGAAATGTTTATCTTGCTGATGATGAACCTTTGAATATTATGGGAATGGTGATATTTATATAAAATCTACTAACGGATGTCAATGGAAGTTGCATGATGTCAGATATGTTCCAAGACTTAAGAGAAATCCGATCTCTATAAGTCAGCTAGACAGCACATGATACATGATTATTTTTGGGGATGGCTCTTGGAAAATTGTTAAACGTGCTCTGGTTGTAGCATGTGGAACAAAGTCAGGAACGTTCTATGTGACTGAAATCAATAGAGAAACCGTAGCAATTGCTGAATCGAAAATTGATTCTAAATTATGGCACCGTAGGCTTGGATGCAAGAGCGAAAAAGAAATGAAGATATTAGCATCTAAGGGAAAGTTGCCTGATTTGAAGTCCACACATATTGGTCTATGTGAAGATTGTGTTATAAATGTGTTAGTTTTTTGAAAATTGGAAAAGAACCAAAGAAAGGAAAATTGGAGTTGGTGCATACAGATGTGTAGCGCCCAACTCTTGTGCATTCCCTTGGAGGCTCGCCCTATTATGTCACATTTATTAATGACTCTACTAGAAAGGTATGGGTTTATTTTCTAAAAAATAAATCTGGCGTGTATACTACTTTTAAAAAATGGAAAGCTGAAGTGGAGAACAAGACTAGCCTAAGAATTAAATATCTAAGATCCGATAATGGTGGTGAATATGATAGCAAGGAATTCAAGCAATTTTGTGCAGAGAATGGAATCAGAATGACAAGAATTGTTCCCAAGTCATGCAGCTAGTTTTCTATTTCAGTTGAAACGAAAAGCTAAAGGAAGAAACGATAATACTCAAGATACCGAGACTACTTTGTAAAATTTGAGTCACATCATTAAATTGTAACTAAATATTTAAATTAATCTCACTAAGTATTACTTAAAAAAACATCCATATAATAAAAAAGTTGAATCCAAATCTTGTCTTTCATATCTCAAAGATTAATATTTGCTGAATGATTTTGATCACGGTGTACATAAGCATGATGGGTGCTCTAGCAATGTCAATTGAACTTCTAGGAATTTACATGTCATTGATGATTTGAAGCAAGGACTCCTCCATGAAATAAAGATGCTGATCATACATTTAGCAATTTGAGCTCCGATGTCTTCTCTGTTTGTAGGAATTATAATCAATAAGCTAACTTTTAGACAACAGCCTTCACAAAAGCTCAAATTATTAGGAAAGTTGTTTAAAGCTTGTGTACTACGCACATTTCCCAAGCATATCCAAAAATGACGTATGTCTTAACACTTCCCTCGCGTGTAAAATGGCCCTTACACATGAAATATGAGATGTAATGATTTGAACATTTAAGTATTATGAAAGATAGTTTTTCTAATAATTAACGTTATCAAGATACGAGTCTAAATGAACGTCATGTGTATTTCTTAATTATACTCACTGCATGTACTCATATCAACAAATCCAGAAATGCAAGTTTAAATTCAAAATGAAATTTAATGTGTGGTATAAAACTATGCTCCTTGTGTAAATCACAGCTAATGAGTCTGTGCATAATCACAAGAGTAGACCTTATTCGTGCATTGCATGTAGGGACGGAACTTGCCTGTTTTTAGAATGGGTGCATTAATATGTTAGTCTTAATTTATGAGGATTTAATTTATTCTATTTTATTATTTTCAATTATAAAAAGTGAGCGGAATGTAAAAAATTGTGTCAAAGTCAAAGCATGATCCAAATGCAATACAAATCATAACATGAGTTATCGTGGATTAAGGATAACAAGAATAAATGGGATTGGAATGCTTTTTCATATTTAAATCTTAAAAACTCACTCTATGGAGCTCCAAGGTGTAGTTTTAATCAGAGTTCCATATAGATGGAGCGAGTTTTCTTATGATCATGTAAGTTTGAGGTCTCAGTTGTCATCACTCCTTATGGTCATATGACTTTCAGCTTTTTCACTCTGGTCTTTATATATGAAAAACTCACTTCATAAGGTGATGATATAATTTTGTCATGACTTGCTTTTGCCACCATGGCCAAGTTAAGACAAAAATGGGATAACGTTTGAAATTTCACTCGATACGGTAATGATATAGATTACTTGATTGGACATCTTGATTTGACATGCCGCATGTCAAATCAAGCAACCTAATACAAGTATTTTTATGCATGTCAAATCAAATCATATCAAGCACTCTATATAGTCATCATATGAAGTGAGTTTATATTAAAAAAATGCATGTCAAATCAAGCAATTTATATCATCATCATCATATGGAGTGAGTCTTTTCATGTATAAGTAAGAAAAACCCCATCATGGTCACAACGTTGCCAAGGTCTGGGACAGCCTCATCCTGTTTTCATTTTCAGGCAAGAGACTTAGCAAGGTAGAGTCGGAGGGTTGATGGCGAACAACAATCCGACCGCTCACAGTGGTCCGAGGTAAGTTTCAATTACCTTAAATATATAAAAAAGCACTACAGGCCAGCCGTCGGTTAGTTGGGAGGATTGTGAGTAAAATCATGCCACATGATCTTGATATCCTTTCCTATTCCTATCTCTAATCATGTTCACTGTGTACATTCCATTACGTGAATGTTGTTTTATCAAGAAAAAAAAAACCTACACTCTACATAAATGAGGTGAAGTTGTGACCTATTCTAAAGTTATATTGTTCAACATATGAGCCCAATTGAAAGCGGCGCCTTTCACTTACCTACATGTTTCCTCGCATTTCTTAGAGAGTATATCGGGTTGTACTCATAACAGAGTATATTCTTTTCTTTTCTTTTCTTTTCTTTTCTTTTTTCATTCTCATAATAGAGTATATTCAGTGGGTGTAAATCTGGTGAAAGGTGAGATTGTTTCTTGTAATCATTGACCTTTTTGTGCAAATTGGTAAAATTTCCTGATTTTCATTTCATAATTGAATAGAGTTGGATTAGTAGAATTATCCCTCCCAAGTGTGAACACCATTATACAAACAAGTGAAATGCCATAATAAATTGTTGTTTCTATTGGAAGATCATGAAGTTGGAAAGAATGTGAAACTTCTCTTGAAGTTAGTGGGTGTGAAAATTCTATTACATTGATTGAGGGACATGACCCTACATACACTCTATTTCTTTATGTTGTCAAGAGAAACTCATATAAGAACAAAATATTAATTGAAAGTATTATTTGTTTTTCCTCCAAAGAAAAGATAAGACTGCATTTAGCTTTCCTCTGTTTCTACCTAGTAAGCATGGGTTTCGTTTTTTGGTCAAAGGTGAGCATGGGGTTTACTTGGTAGTTTTCTGTGTGCTGGTAGAGTGGATTGGGATTCTAGGTGGTAAGGAGATACACCCTAGTAGGAGATTCGACACTCGCTAGATCACCACATCAATGATTCTGGCCAAAATTGATCAAATGAACTACATTAGAAAATTGTCAAAAGATTTAAGATTAAATTGGTCAACTTGAAAATTTTATAATTGAATCAACCGCCATGTAATAGGTTTATTATTTTTTTAGAAGTTTCAGAATAATTGCATTTGGTGGTAACAAGAAAATTAAACATCTAGTTCAAGAGGATTAAACATAGAATGGTCATTTGTTCAAGAGGATAAAACAAATGACTGCATCTGGTTCTCCATATTTGATGATGACAAGAGAATTAAAGAGGTCCGAGGGATGGGACGAGTACTTCATTCCCCTATTTAAGGAGAGGGAGGACTCTCTCCCGAAGGGAGGAACTCCCATGGGTCTACATATAAGTTTGCTTAACTTGCCGCTCAATATCTCTGCCCTGCTGTAGTGCAGCCTCCAATAAGTTGGAGGACTACGAGTAGAATCATGCAGTCTTGATTTCCTTTCTTGAAAATGAACTTCTTATCTTTGATCATTTCCCGTGTGTTACATTACTCGAACATTGTTTTGTCTACTCTGCATGGATCAGGTGAACTCGTCCAAAAATGTTGCATTTGGAAACCATTGCCCCATTTTTGTTAATTTCATTATTGATCAATGTGTTTACTCTTGATCCTCATTGTTTGAGCTTTTGTGCTAGACGAGTTGTCTAACAAGTAATCTGCTAATTTTTCCAAGAAATGGAGTAGATCATGTGGCTCAAATTGCTGTGGAATATAATCAACAGCTTGATTCTCTAGCGGAGGCCTTGCTTCGACTCATCAAGGAGCGACATGGCTATTCAGGTCCAGCCAACATTATTGGTGCACCTATCATTATGCTTATCTGTGCAACTATCAAGATTATCCGACAGAAAGTACTCTCCAAGATGGGAAGGCAAGATATGGATGCAAGGTTCCAACTTGTGTATGCCCTAATTGCTTTAGCTCTTGGATGTGTTGCATGCAGTCTGTTGATATACATTCTGCTTGATGAGATACCTTGGCTGATTGACTTTCCCTGGGTCATATTATTACTAATCCTATTTGCATTCATCATGAATTAGTGAATAGTGATAGTTTCCAATTATCTGATACGGTGATGTGTATTTTATATGAATTTGGCTTTGCTCTGTAACCTTCCAATGCTGGCTCGGACATGAACTTCACAATGTATTGTTACCTTGAATACCTTTTACATCATAACATAGAATAAATGATGATGATGATGATGATGATGATGATGATCCTTCTTGGTATAATTCAAAATTGAGAAATGATGAAATTGGAGGAATAAGGTTTTTTTTTTGGGGAGGGGGTGGGGCTAGAGATGAATTAATTTAGTGTATATAAGAAAGAAACACATTATCCTTATTCACTATTCTTATATTTTTTGTATACACATTGCAAGTTTGATACAGTCTATAACTCGTTCCTCAGTTACGAACTTAGCAATCTCTATGCAACAAAATTTGAGCTAAATCAGCTAAATGTAGCTCACCAGTTCTAAGTACAGCAAGATGGACATCCACAAGTTTGATTCATCACCTCCGACAAGATAATTAACACGATTATCGAAGCTCCATTTTGATCACTACGTTATGTTTTTTATACTTGTTTACCAAAATTACTTCGTAATTTCATTCATACATCACTTGATGATGTCACAAGGTACTCATGCCTAATGCATGGCCGAAAATCGACAACCATGTGTGCAAAACTACATCAAACAAACCAAGCCGACTGCTATTTAGGTTCTTAAATTCACGCAGGAAGTAGCCTTTTCCCAACTATAATACAATAAATGCATGCTTGTGGAAAATAAATAAATAAACGTGCGAAGAGTGTTAAATATAAAATATATTTAAATGATTGTAAGATTTAAATTCAAAGTTAATTTTTACAAATTTAAACGTTATTATCTTTGACGTGCATTACATGAATATGTCATTGGACTTGTTTTCTAAACAGTAGAGATCAACCGGCAATTCCTCTATGAAAAAATCGATTAAAATCCCTTTTGTCTAGCATGGGCCAAAAATACATTTTATCTAGTATGGGCCTAATTGTTCTCAATGTTCCAATGCAACAGGGAATATGGGGCTGAACCGGCCCGACACATCGAGGATCGGATCTCTTTAAGGTCATAGGCTAATGCGAGCCTAGAGGACTTGCAATATCCGTTTGACATAAACTATTAACCGACAAATATACCAAAAAGATGAGCAATAACACTATACTTTCAAAGGAATCTGCATGGAACTTGTGCACCAAGTACTCTAAACACATCAAATAGGTCTGGCTTGAAAATAATCAATTGATAGACAGATCTTGACAAATTAAGTCCTTGAAAGGAAAGCTGGAGGTTGATATTCATCTATACCGATTGATATTACTTCTAATTGTGCTTCAAAACAGCACAATAGTGTCAAGTGCTAAACGTGAGCTTAGAACGTGGAATTCTTATGGTCATTCAGTAGTTAAATGCGGCAATGGAAAAGGAAGTCCTGGATAGCGTTAGAGACATATTTCGTTGATTAGGTATATTTCTTAAGATCATAATCCTGATTGATTGTAACTAATATAGTAATATTAATTTACTATAGACTGTTATTCTGTAAAGTTTACAAATAGGCTCACGTACTATTCATTATTATGTACTAAAATTCAACGATTCTATTTTTTATTTTATTTCTATCCAATAGTATGGTAATACAAGAGTTATGCTACTGAATGCATTCGTGCTTGTCCTATGAGACATTTTCAGCGAGTAGTACTGATGATTCTTCCAGCTTCAGATATAGGCACGTCAAGTTCTACTCATATTCAACAGGGCCAATCACAAACCCGAACTAACAAATTTTTGCCGCTAATTCACCACTGAAAAGCTTCGCGCACTCGGTGATCGGAGAAAGGGCTCTCGATGGGACGCTGTATCGAGGGAAACGAGTCAGACCTAACGAGGCAGCTTAGCATCTGAACTAAGCATCCCTCTTTAGGACATCAGTGAGCAACTACTTAGCTTTTCACTTGATGAATGCAACTGAGAATAGATTACAAGCATTTAAGTGTCAACGGCAGCTTTTGGATCGGAAAGGTAGGTGAGAGAGTCAGCGAAGAAGAAGGCGTGGAAAAAATTGATTCATCTGGAAGGGAGAAGCTTCAATGGCGAGGTCATTCCCATAGCGTGAGAGGCGCATGAATGAGCGAGTGAAGGCTTCCAGGCGTTGCGCTGTGGATGAAATACATCTTTGAGTTCTTCGCTTCCCTCTCTGCACTATAGTACAGATCTTCATGAGGTGGTCGCTAAGAAATCTGTGGGATTGGAAGAATGTCACAAGGCGTTGCCTCGGGTTCGACTCGTATTGCTGGCAGTCTTTTCACAAAATATTAAAATACGAGATGTTCAACTAATCTTTGCAAGCTTGCCAAACCTGTATAAAAATAAAACAAACGTCATTATACTCATAACAAAACTTTGAGTTTCAACTTACTTGATATATTTTCATAAATCAATTAATGATGTAAATATCAATTATAATTTTCTTATCAAAAGAGAGAATTATATCATGTAATATTTATGCATTTTTTTTTTTTTTTTATATATTGCTTCTATACAAACTTTTCTCATTTTATTATAATTAAACATCATTCGTAAATTCGATAATTGTATAAACTCAATTTTTTATGCACACTTCTCCGAAAATTGCCGATATGTAGCTTCTGTTCTCGAACAGTTCAATATTTGATCCTTTGTGGAAGACGTAGAAAGTCTTTTCTTTCGGGACTGGCCAAGCATAAAATGTCGAGGTCGAGACTTTTAGTCGATGGCGATTTGCCACATGGTTTATTTTTTTATCTTTATTGATATAGCAACGGGTAAAAACTGAAAACGACGACTCCTGGAGACAGCCCCATCCACGCTCTCATTTTCAGGCAAGAAAGGAAGAGACTTAGCCAGGCAAAGTCGGAAGGCTAATGGTGAACAACAATCCAGCTGATCACGGTGGCGATCAAAGTGATCAAAGTGAGCTTCGGTGACCTCAGACATATCTTGACCACTGTATTCTAGCCTCCGTCAGTAAGCCGTAGGATTGGAGTAAAATCATGTCAAAGTCTTGATTTCCTTTCCTGTTCTCATCTCTGATCATGTTCACCGTGGTTTTGTGCGTCTGGGTGGTTTGTTTGGTGACACATGATGTTAGCGTGGTTTGGCAATGGTTTTAGGTGTTAAAGGAGGTATTCTCTGGTGGTCTGATGTTGCATTTTGTCCTCGACAAGAGTTTTCGTTTGCTTACTTACCCGTGGGTCAATGGATGGTTACACTCCTGCAGTGCGAACATTGGCTTGATTCCTGCAATGCATTAGCTGGTTATCTATGATTTGCGCTGGAGGCTTGGCTTTAAACCGTGCAGAATCTCTTGATGTTCTTTTAAGACTTGTATGATGCAGAAAAGCTCATGACTCGAGCTTTTTGCAAAAGACTATCGTCTAACGAGTAGTGTGCTAATTTTGGTTCCCAGATATGAAGCAGAACATGGAGCTCAAATTACTGCTATGTATATATCCAACATCTTGATATCCTGGAGGAGTCCTTGCTTCAAGCCATCAGGGACATATAGATATACAGGTTCAGCCGACAATACCAGTGCACCCATCATACTTATCTACACGGTAGTTAAATCATCCAGCAGAAATCAATCTTTTGAGATGGGAAGGCAAGATATCAACCCAAGGCTCAAACTTGCAAATGCTCTCTTGGCCGTTGCTCTTGGATGTGTCTCGCGTGGTCTGCTAATGTGCATTATGCTTGGTGACATGTCTTGGCTGATTTTTGTTCCCTGCATCCAGATGCTGATAATGCCATCCGCATTTGGACCTGAGGATTAATTAGAGAACGCAACAGTTTCCAGTTTTCCTGATGGTGTGGTTTGCTCTTTGTGAAGTTGGTTTTGATGTGCATCCTGCCAATGCCAGCTCGGACGTGAACCTCGTGTTATGTTGTTATTATACATTGAACACCTTTTACGTCCCAGAAAGGAATATACGATGATAATGAAGACTGGTGCTACTTAATTATGGCCCTGGTGCAATCCAGTGAAGTTGGAGAAACAGGGGACTTCTTCTTTTGCCAGAGAGAAACATGGCAATTGAATCATAGACTTTGAGAAAGAATCGCACTATTATCCTCGTCACAGACCCTTCGAGACCCGGATTGTGATTCTGACGTAGTTCATAACTCAATCCTCATATCCCAATCCCGGCAATATTCTACGCACTACCTTGACAGTCTCGTCGATATTCTACCTTCTAGAGCGCATCTGAGATGCTCCTGGTGATTTTGGCATCCATGCGCAATACATTTCAGGAGCTATGGCATCGAGTTCATCTGCTTCAGTGGAAGAGCAGGACGCGAATGAGAATGGTTCTTTACTCTTGAGCTTCTTAAGTGGCATCCGCATAGGCCTTTTCCTCGAGTCCCTCGAATTAAGGCCGTCCTCTTCCCGGTTTTGAATCGCAATGGCAGACAGCAGACCTTCATGGACGACGGGGGCTACAGAGGCCTTATTCGACCATTGCAGAAGATCTCACCAGCGGCTTCCGATGCAGGCGACTGTGAAACCCCACCAACAAATGTGAACCCAAAATTTATGTGCTTCGTTCTCTGTCTTGCTCGTCCTTGCTTGAGCTGAGTTATCCATGTCGACTGTTCTAATGGCTTTCCTAGGATCAACATAGCTAGAAACTCGAACATAATAGCTAAGAAAGAGAAGAGATTCGCGTACCTATTTTTGAATTCATTGATCTTTATGCAGAATGACGTTGATTGGATCCTTAGATGCTATCGATCTTTTCCTCTATTACCCTCAAAATCCTAGCTTGGTGAGACCACCCTTTAATCACCCCTCACCAATCCCTTATGTGAGGATTACAACGTTTCAACCGGAGCTAAATGATGGATCTTTAACACTATTTATAGAGTTTTCGGCTAGGCTCTCTCATCACGGGCCAGGCCTAACTCGGCCCACACAAGCCAGGCCCATACATTTTAACAAACCATCATGTAAAATGGTAAATTATAATCTCAATTAATATAACCCACATCAAGAAAACTCTTACATTCTCCCACTTAGGCTATATTAATTGAAACCGTACTATAGGTGTGCACCTTCATGTTGGTCATGAGATAATTCTTAATAACCAATCCAGTCCCATGGAGTCTCAAACATCGAATCATGGCGGTAACTGCATGTAATCACACAGAGCCTTCCATAGTTACAAATGCTTTCAACTCTACTAACGTAGATTCAATATGGTTGTGTGGCAAATGGATAACACATCATAAAGAGTAATACTATATGTGTCATCCTATTTATTGGTCACCCATTCTTTTAAGTGCTACCATATATGATATGCACTAGAGAATGCCATATGGTTCCAATGAACCCATATATGTCTTATCTCAATATTTAACCATTCTACTCTTTTATGTGTAATTAAGATATATGTACAAGGCTAATAACTAAATGCCCCTAGCCTTTACTCAAGACTTACACAATACCTTGAGATTTTCATCAAATATATGTATTCAACTTGACAACAATGCATACAAATTGAGTCAACATATATCAACATTGTACCAAATGTAACAAAAACACAGATGTACACTTTATTAGAGCAAATCACAAGCAGCTTCCACTAAACGACAACATCCAAAGATGCTCTCAAGCCCATGTTCATGACATGTAGCTCAAATATACAAGGGCGAAGGCCTTATATTAGTGGATATGCTATCATATCATTTGTGAGAATATACTCTTCGATAATGCTACATTTCTGTACCATTTCCTTTATGGTCAAAAACTTGACCTCCTATGCTTAGACCCTTTAAGACCTCTATTGTTGATAAACAACAGTGCAGAGTTATTATCACAATGCAACTGTATGGGTCTATTCACATGTTCAAGTACAGTCAACTCCTTATTGAGGTTCTAGAGCCAAATAACTTGAGTAACGGCCTAAAAGCATACTATAAAACTTTGCTCACCCGGTAGAGGATAACATAGATTTCTGTTTTTCATTTATTTATTTTTTTAATATAATGCAATTCCTGCTAATATAGAGATGTGTCCTATTATCAACTTCATGTCTTCCTAATAGTTAATCCAATGTATGGTGAGAACAATCCTTACTGATCTTGATGCTATGGACAAAAGACACCTCACCAAGGTCATTCATTCATTTGCTTTGTCTCATGCAATAATCCAATATCACTGCTTGCAAGCAAGATATTATCTACATGGAGTGCAGAAAATATATTTCCTCTCACTGACCTTTTACTTTATTCTCAATCTTTCATTGGAAGTTCTTTTTAGTCTTATATGCCCATTTACAACTGATAAGCTTATGATCTATAAGCAATTCAATGAGCTTCTAGACACCATCATGTTTCACAGATTACAAACTTTCAATTGCTCTTTTCACAAGCTACAAAATGTCATTGCTAGGATTCCATACTATCAGTAGTAAGGTCTGCCGACTTATCCTCAATAAGAGTAATACGAACATTCGCTGGCTCCATTTCAAATAGAAAATCCTCTTTCAATTCTTAAATTTTGAACCCATAAGAACCTTAATAGCAATGGAGTTGCCATTTACAGAGAAGGTAATTGATTTAACAAGTAATGGATATAATTAGCATCATGTGATTACTACATAACTTGAAACCATATAAGTATACATCCCGATAGTTACATACATCATCATATAATCACCTTTGGGCAAAATATATGACATGTAATTGTATAATTTCCACATGACAGCAACAATGAGAATATATTATAATATTTCGTGAATTCACCACCTTTGGGTGTATGAACCACTAGGATTAGTCACTCCTCAACCATATATTGTACATGTATCTCTTTGTGAATCAATACATAATCACCTCCTTTGGGAGTATGACCATGTATTAATACAAGAGACATCCCAACACAATATGATGTACAAGACTGATATTTCTCGGATTTAATCAAGTGTGCCACTTTGGCGGTCACAATCCAATTGAATCTTTGAAAATATCTCATACTAGGGATATTGCCTTTATGTCTCACACTCACTATATACATGTCATTTTAAACATGATGATGGAGGGGCATTTATTATTAAAATCACATGTCATGCCAATTATATTGCTTTATTCATTGTTACATGTTGGACCTTAAACATGCTAACAATGAATCATATTCTACACATCCTTTATGTGGTGATATACATGTGAGCTAACACTTGTATTTTCAAAACAATAGGGAAATAGAGACAAAATACGCAAAAATAGCCTAAAATACACATGTATTTAGGGCTCCAAATGTATTTTCATGTAATTAAAAGCATCAAACATGTAAAATATACACATCACAGTGTAGAGAATTTCAATACGAGCATGCTGGTACCAAGAATGCACCGATCGAACACCGGACGCAACCCCACGCATTGTCGAAGTGCTCAATAAGTGTAGTGTATGCGCTGGGCGTGTACCTTCTTCAAGATGCCTAATAGTAGAGGAAAATTAAAGTTATTACATATTAGGATGACTGCAGCCAAATGTAGAATCTTTAAGGAAATTAACGTGCAAGTGACTCTAAGCAGTTGGAGTTTTTCTTCTCCAGAGAGTTTCCGTCAAGTGACAAATACATAGCTTGATTGGAGAACTTTCCATCAATCCTTATAAAGCATTTAGTCAAAAGACGGATAAGGAGCTGAAAACCTCGATAAAGCATTTGCACTATAAAAAATGTTGACTTAAAAACCAGGACAAGGAAAGATCAAAGGCAAAATCAATCTCCGAAAGGAACCGTCGAGAAACCGAAATTCACAACAGGGGCCATATTCGATTTGTATCAACCAGTGATCTGCTTAATTTATCCTTAAAAAAGAAGACTTGGACCCTAACAAAGTATATCCAAGCTTTTAAGACATGCAGATTCTCAAATTATTCTCAGTGAAGAATTAAGGATATATCATAGATTTAGTCTCGAAAGGCTGCAATACGTTGCCCTCAGACAGGCAGCTCAGCATTGGAACATACGGCCACAACCAGGTAAGCAAGTCACTCATTGAAGATCGATACGTCAGCCAATCCCGAGCAGTCAAACTAGTAAGCCAGTGCCAGAAATCTTTTACAGACTCATCGCAAAAACCTCGTTTTGTAGCTCCTTGAAGCTTAATTGAAGTGCTGAGGTAGTTTCCTATAAGTAAAACTAGTCTTGAGTATTTACACAGTGCACAATGCTACGGATTAAAAAAAGAAAAGAAAATTAAAGTGTATGAAAATATGGTCCCTAAAGTTATCCTCCCCTCTGCCCATAACTACATCAAGCAAAAGATTTCGAATGGGTGGAAGGGAAATTCTGCCTGTTTGGAAAGAGATTTGCTTTAGTAATCTGATTACGGTTACGGAAATCATAGGATAATTGATTTAGTCATAGAATATCTTTAGAATATTCAAAAGATATAATAGGAATTGTAATCTTATTGATTTTATTTGATTTTTTCTTTGCTCTATATATGTAGTCACGTACATGTACAGGATATACAGAGTAATACAATTACATTTCCATTCAATATTTCCCATTTCCTATCATGGTATTAGAGCTTCGTTTCTGACCTAGCTTCCGCAAAATAATCCTCCTGAATTGCCCTCGGCATTTTTCAATTTCGTTCTTGCAAATCTCAACCTACAAAACAAATCAACACACCGAGTAGGAATTCGATTGTTTATACACCATGCCGAAGAACCGCAACAAGTCAAATACTGACGAAATAATTCCACCCATGGAAGAGTCGTCCAACAACAATTCATCAGATCAGATTGACTTATCTCAGAACATGTAGGATCCTGTTCAACAAACCTCAACTCCAGAGCCCACTCCAATTCAACCTGCCGTCCCAAATCCATGGCCAGCAGTGCAATGGATCCTTCTTCAAAACCAATGGACTGCTGGACACAATCAATTCGGCTCACCCGGAGATGAAGCCAATTTCGGACATCAGCCATTTACGGGTTGCAGACCTGAACCAAGCTTCGTGGGTCAAGGGATGAATCCCTACCCGGGGATGCAACCCACAGTCTACCCGTATGCTATTCCAACGATCGGCTATCGTTCGGAACCCGGCGATCCACTTTATACATCGCCAGCCGACGGACCGGAGCTACGGCTTATCACCTTGCAGCTCACCGGACCCGACAATTACAACACTTGGGCTCGGGATTTTCGGCGAGCCCTCATAACCAAAGACAAGGATGGGTTCATGGATGGTATTGTACCCTTCTCGGCCGACGAACGAATGCGACGACATTGGCGCAAATGTAGCCAACTCGTTCGCACTTGGATCGGGAATTATATAGCTCCTGACGTTGCCGCCGGCCTCCCACCAACAAAAGACCCGAAACAAATGTGGGAGGATATTCGCGAGATGTATGGAAAATTGGACTGGGCGAAGCTATTCTCACTCACTCAAGCCTTGTCGGAGTTGAAGCAAGGGAACCTCTCGGTTACCGCTTGCTTCAACCAGCTCTCGGCTATGTGGAACGAGCTTGAAGTGGCCGAGAAGGAGCTTAAGGGACCCAAAGACACTCTCACCCAATATAAGCAAATCAGAGAGAGAGAGAAGGTTACCCGATTCTTGTTGATTCTTAATGATAGCTTCTCAATGTTCCGATCGCAGATCCTCGCCATGGATCCCGTCCCTCCTCTCGGCCGGATCTATCAATTGGCCGTCCAGGAAGAAAATTAGAGGCTGGCCACGACTAAATACACGAAAGGAGGAGAAGGAGTGGCTCTTGTCGCTTCAGCAAAGATGCGCTTGTCACAACGTATGCTCGGCACTCTTGGACAATCGCCGCGCACGTAGACCTCCCATGAGTCTCATCGAGCAGCCAAGTCATTGACCTGGGAAGAAGAAGATGACAATAACCGTAAAGGCTCATGGATGGAGAGCCCAAATTTGAGACAAAAATCAATTGGCCCATATTCTACTACCCATGAAGCCGAATTGGGTGGGCCTCATCAGGCCACATCAGTTCCATCTTTTAGACCATCTAATGGTCCTCGAGGTGCCACATCATCGAAAGGAAATGGGTAGAAAATAAAGGTAAATATTGCGAATATTGCAAGCGCCCACATCATACAATTGATACTTGTTGGAAACTGCATGGAAAACCTACTGATAAAGAAAAAAGAGAGAGATTTTTCTACTTATCAAGTTATGACTCAAGGGACTGCAAATGCAACTCAGACAATAACCCATAATCGGTACCAAAATATCATGAGGAGCTTGAATCAGTTGAAGTTTGCGGACAAAACTACAAGTTTCTCAGGTACCTCTGTTTCCAAAAACAATAAATTTTTAGTTAATGCATGGATAATCGACTCTGGCGCTAGTGACCACATAATTTGTGATGATCGATTTTTCTTCGATATTCACAAAAAATCTCATCATGATATGTCTGTCCATCTTCCTAATGGTAGCATCACCTATGTTACCAAAGTTGGTACTGTCCACCTTAGTCAGCACATTACCCTTAAAAATGTCATTTACATTCCTAAATTTGAGTTCAATCTTATATCAGTATCTAGGATTTGTGAGGACAATCCTTGTCATGTTGTATTCAATTCCAAAAATTGGCTCTTTCAGGACCATTCAACTAGCAAAGTGATGGGCTTGGGTAGTGTTGCAAAAGGGTTATATTTCTAGATTAGCTTTCCGAAGAACTTTGATTTCTCATTGCTAAATAAAGGCATTTCATGTAATGCTACTACAAGCAATAAAAGTTCTCTTTTTCATCAACGTTTGGGACATAGCACCCGTTTTCCTCATCCAAATTGTCCAATTTGTCCTTTAGCAAAACAATCCAAATCACCTTTTCCTATGAGCACATCTCGAGCTACTAGTGCTTTTTCCCTCATTCATGTAGATATATGGGGTCCCTATCACACTCCACATCGTGATGGATCTCATTTCTTTCTAACAATTGTGGATGATTATACTTGTGCCACTTGGGTTTTCCTGATGCAATCCAAGAGCCAAACATTCTCAAATCTGTTGAATTTCTTTTCATTAATTAAAAATCAATTCGATAAATCTATCAAAAGAATTTGCACAGATAATGGGCGAGAGTTTTTCACAACAGAATGCAAGTCTTTTCTTACTTCTCATGGGATACTTCATGAAACTTCCTGCGTCTACACTCCTCAACAAAATGGGATTGTAGAACGCAAACATCGTCATCTCTTAGAAGTAGCTCGTGCTCTTAAATACCAAGCGTCCATTCCAGAAACATATTGGGGAGATTGTATGGTTATAGCAGCCTACTTGATTAATCGCATGTCGACTAGAAGGGCAGTCCCCCTTTGAAGTACTTTTTAAGAAAAATCCAGAAATTAAACACTTGAGGGTTTTTGGTTGTCTATGCTATACAATGACTGTGGGTCCTCCAAATAAAATGGAACCTCGTGCTGTTCGATGTGTATTCATGGGATATCCCCCTCTACAAAAGGGTTATACAGTTATAGAGATATCTACAGGTCGGTTTTTCGTTAGCCAAGATGTTGTTTTCCATGAAGAAATATTTCCATTCCAAGAATTGCAGAATATCTCTAAGGCATCTGGATCGAAGTCCAACCATCAACAATTTTTGTCAGAAGAAGATTTATCTACAAGTTCACAATATATTCTTTGCCACCACAGCAAATGGCAACAATCCCGGAATTCCCTAAACAGGCAGTTGAGTCACCTGCACCACTCAATGAAAGGGATGATTCACCAGTTTCATCTCCATAGCAACTTGTGAATGAACCATCTCCAACATTTTTTTCACAGCAAATTGTTGACCAGCCTCAACGTTCTGGTCGTCATGTTCGTCCACCTACATGGACAAAAGACTACATATGTACCACTTTAAGTTCTCAAGGTACACATTACTCTATATCTTCTTATGTTTCCTTTGATCGACTATCACCAAAACATATGTGTTGTATTAGTCGCATATCTAAGGAACATGAACCTTCCACCTATGAGGAAGCGGCATGTGACCAATGATGGCAACGAGCTATGGAGGTAGAATTGACTGCTCTCATAGATAACCATACTTGGGATATAGTTCCCTTGCCTTCAGATAGAAAACCAATTTGGTGTAAATGGTTATATAAGATTAAGTATAAGGCAGATGGTTCTATTGAGCGATACAAAGCTTGACTAGTTGCTAAAGGCTTTACACAATGGGAAGGTTTTAACTATCATGAGACCTTTTCTCCTATTGCCAAGAAAGTAACGGTACGATCTTTTCTATCCGTTGCTGCCTTCCGTAATTGGGAGCTACATCAAATGGACGTCAATAATGCTTTTCTCCATGGAGATTTAGATGAAGAAATCTATATGGAATTGCCACAGGGTTTACGCAGACAGGGGGAGACTCGGGTATGTTGTCTACGTAAATCCCTATGTTGACTCAAACATGCTTCTAGACAGTGGTACGCAAAATTTACTGCTGCTCTTACAAATGCGAGTTTTCGGCATTCCAAGCATGACTATGCATTATTCACATGGACGAAAGGTACTTCGTCAATGTATCTGTTGATTTATGTTGATGACATTCTTATTATGGGAAACGATGATCTTGCCATTAAGAAGTTCAAAGAATTTTTGCATTCTAGTTTCCATATCAAAGATTTGGGGCCTCCCAAATACTTTCTTGGAATTGAAATAGCTAAATCTGACAAAGGAATATGTCTTAGCCAACGAAAGTTCATCTTGGAAATTATATCTGAAGCAAGATTGTCAGGATGCAAACCAACAGTCATTCCCATCGAACAGAATGTCAGACTCATGACATTTGACTTTGATCAAGACTTATCATCACCTAATCAAGACCCATTGCTTCATGATCTATTGGGTTATCAAAGGCTTGTTGGGAAGTTGATCTACCTCATTATGACTAGACTCGATATATGCTATGCAGCATAGATACTTAGTCAATTCATGCATAATCCAAAACAATCCCACATGAATGCAGCATTGAAAGTTGTGAAATATCTGAAAGGCAATCCAAGACTTGGAATTTTATTATCTCGAGATTACAACTTGAGAATGACGGCATATTGTGATACTGATTATGCTACTTGTCCAATGACAAGAAGATCTATCACGGGTTTCTGCATAAAATTAGGAAGATCCTTGATTTCATGGAAGACTAAGAAGCAATCAACCGTCTCTTTATCATCACCAGAATCGGAATACCGAGCCATGGCGAAAACGGTTTGTGAAATAGTTTGGATACGGGGTCTACTATTGGATCTTGGAGTAGAGGTTGATGGGGCAAGCGAGCTATTTTGTGATAATGATGCTGCACTTAAATTGGCGGCAAACCCTATATTTCATGAAAGGACAAAACATATAGAAGTTGATTGCCATTTCACTCGAGAAAAAAATTCAAGAAGGAGTCATTACAACTCGAGGAATTGGAACTGCGGAACAGCCTGCGGATATATTTACTAAACATTTATCCTAGAGACAACACAAGTATTTGTTGAGCAAGTTGGGCGTCCTTGACATATATGAGCCGCCAACTTGAGGGGGTGTGTTGGAAAGAGATTTGCTTTAGTAATTTGATTACGATTATGGATATCATAGGATAATTGATTTAGTCATAGAATATCTTTAGAATATTCAAAAGATATAATAGGAATTGTAATCTTATTGATTTTATTTGATTTTTCCTTTGCTCTATATATGTAGTCATGTACATGTACAAGATATATAGAGTAATACAATTACATTTCCATTCAATATTTCCCATTTCCTATCACTGCCCAACTGCAATCTCCAACCATGCAGCTTGTGGCTAAAACGAGTGGCAAAACGACAATATAGATTTTGTCTAAGGACTCACGAGCTAGTTTCACGAAGAGCCAGATGAGGCACAGGACTTCCCCTTCATAGTATTCAAGTGTTGGGTGACGAAAATGACACCAATCACGACAATAAGACAACCAACCAGCATGTTGAAGAAGAGGGCACCGGGTTGTCTTGTCTGGACAAAGCCGTAGACTCCGTTGGAAGTTACAAGAATGAGGCCAGTCAATCCGTCATTTGAGAAGTCATCACAGACAAGCGCATGCGTAGGTGGTGAAGGAAGCTCACTGTTGCTAATATACTCCCACCAGGGGAAATCAACACTGCTTCTTGATCCCCTGCGGCAAGAATAATTTCTTGATGACAAAATGGAAATGGAATGACGTAAGAGTCTATTGAACATGAAAGCGCGAGCCATACCATTTGACCCCCCACCAAATCATAATGAGCATAATGAGGCCCTTCAGGTCCCCCAAATACTTTGTAAGTCACTAGATTATCGGGAATAAGCTTCATAGTTTCTGTACAACCAGGTCAAGAGTAAGAACATTCCCATTACGTCCATAAGAACTTTTGGCATGATCCCAATTAAACATACCCTCAACAGCTTCGGGTGGACAGATTAAATCTTTGTTCCCTGTAATTGCCAAGATAGGCACATTGCTTTTGTGCAAATGTTCCTTGTAAAAGAATTTGCCGCTACGATCAGATAACCGTCCTACCTTGAAAGCCATTGTTAGCTGCAGTATGAGTTTAGCAGGTATAGTGCCTACATAAGCCAGGACAAAAATCAAGTGAAATCACTTGCATAGCACAAGAACACTCAGCCAATGCAATAATAGAGCAAGCTGCAATATCATGTGCACTGAAAATCTATCTGCATATATGTATGCAATATAAAATATTTTGCACATCCAAAGATGCAGAACAGTTTACCGAAGGCTATAAGGGGAAGAGACAACTGGCAGGTGGATGGCAGAAATGCAGAAAGTTGTAGAGGTTCTAGCATATCGTAGTCAAGAATTAGTGCTCCCCACTAGAATCAAAGAGATGGAGAATAATTTTGTGAAGGTTTTAAACGACAAGTAACATGGACAATAAAAATGCAGAAAGTTGCAGAGTGCAGTTGGAAATTTGTCCTTATACTGTGCATTCAAGATCTTGTGAACCACTAGAATCCCAAAAATATATTCTATACTTAATCTTTCCAAGAGAGCCGAATCTTTTCTTCCCCACTCTTTGGCCAATTCCGAGGGTGCCAGATCTAGATACCAACATAACTAGGCAAATAAATTGGAGTTTTGATGCCTATGCCTGAAGCTGTAGACAACTTCCATGAAAAGCGCATGTTATATATCTCCCATCACAAGGCAGATGCATTTAACTTACAAAAGTTGTTCAAGATGAGCTTTTCCAACAATTCTGGATGCATCATGTCCTCTGCTGATATTAGATGATTTAACCAAGACAATACATAGGGAGGGTGTGATGAAAGAGGATAAGCAGCTGATAACATTGCCCCTAGAGGAACAACAGGAAAGTTAAGAGCCTGTGCAGGATCTGCCTGCTTGACATCGAGAATCTCACCACATCAAGAGTCGTCGGTCAACATGTGGTGGTCGGAGGGGTGGCCTGAGGGTCCTCAAATGTGTGCGGTGGTCGCCGGTGGGTGCACGGCTTGCACAGAGAAGAGACTAAGCAAGCGGTGGTCGTCGGTCGCGCACAAGAGTCGTCGGTCAGCATGCGGTGGTCGGAGGGGCGGCCCAAGGGTCCTCGATCATGCCCGGCGGTTGTCGTGGTGGTCACCAGTGGGTGAGAAAAATTTGCAAAGAGAGTCTGTAGAAGAAAAGTTTTGGTCAAGGCTAAAGAAAAGAAGTGACGCGAAGTTGTCGAGGAGAGGGGAGAGAGTGCGCAGAGGAGGGGAGAGAAGAGAACGCGGGCGGTTTCAAAAAAATTTTCTCCACGCTAGCAAGCCTAACGCCTGGGCCACGGGAGGACACATGTCGCGCTCGGAGCAACCTCCCGTTTGCCACGCTAGCAAACAAGCTACAGGCAATATTTTCTCCCAATCGTTGCCCTCTGTCTTTGGAGAAAATATTAGGTGCAGCTCATTTGCCAGCGTGGCAAACCGGAGGCTGCTCCGGAGCGTGACACGTGTCTATTGTGGGCTCAAAGTTATAGCCAGTCAAATTTTTTTAAATCCAACGCCACATTTTCTCTCTCCCCTCTCGCACTTTCTCTCTCCGTCTCTTCACCTTCACGCACAACTTCTTCTCTCTTCCCCAAATATTTTCTCTCTAAAGCACGACTCTCTCTCTCTTTCTCCCTCTCCCTCCGACGACCCCAGCCCTCCAGACACCGCACGCCGACCAACGACCACCGTACCTGACTGATGGTCCCTCACCCCCTCCCTCTGAGACTTCCCACTCTGTCTTTCCTCTCTCCAAGTGTCGACCCAAGCTCTCGTTCCACAGACGAATCACCGCGCCACCCTCGACGACCACCACGCGCGGCCGACGATCCCCCGCCTTGTCTCTTCTCTCTCCAAGCCGTCGACCAAGCCCTCGTTCGACGGACGAACCACCGCGCGACAACCGACGAACGGTGCTTGAGTTGATCACTTCAAACCCCTCGTTGCTCATGCTACTTCCCTTGTATCTCCAGAGAAAGCTGTTGGAGTAGTTTGAAACCACCCTCCATGCAGTTTTGTGTCTTAGAAATAGAAAATAGTTCATTCTTTTCCTCCATTGTGTATGGCCGGTAATCCGGTTCTCCAGATTCTTTCTTGTATTTTGAGGATTTTCTTTTTAGTCATAGCCATCCATTTGCTTTATTAATTTCATCGAGATAGTTGTGTCTTGCAGATTTTTTTTTTTTTGGTAAAGTGTGTCTTGCAGATTTTGTGCCCGCAATCTGTAATAATCTTTGATTTTTTTACTGGCTTTTCTTCTTGTGGTTGAGTTCATTGTGGGGCTAATACTGTCTTGGCTCCATTCATCTCAAGCGAAAATGGTGCCCTTTTTCTTTCCGTATCTCATGCTGGATTTAGTTCATCAACGATGAGACTGGATATTTTTCTTTTTGCACCATTACCACCATTCAGTATAACTTCATTCCACAATCTCTTGATTTTAAAGAGGATAAAATCCATACAATCTCTTGATTTTAAGGAGGATAAAATCCATACAAGAATTGAAAGTCCCAATCTCATCCCAAAAGATTTGCCTCGTTAAAATAGCAAGCCACAACTTGCAGTTCATGATAATGGAACAATCTTAGAGTAAAAAAAAAATTATAGAATTTGAATCTTGGATGAGAAGGAATTCAAAGATCAGGACAGCGCCAAAGTAGAGAGCAAATGAGCGCTGAGCGAGCGCTAAGGGAGCGCCGGAGCATAGTGCGAACGAGCCGAGCAAGCGTTAGAGCAAGGAACAAAGAAGCATGATCCAACAAGCATCGGCGAGACAATGAAAGACTTGACCCTCCGTTCCTAGCGACCACGGTTCCAGAATCGCCACTAGACCTTACCTCGAACCTTTCTCGCATTGGTGCGTCCGACCCTTTCTCTCTCTACAATCTAGAGAAAGAGGACGACCACCGCGAAGCTCCCCCTCCTCTCACCATGCCACTGAAGCCCATCGGCACCTACACCGTCGCCCTCATGCTGCTCTTCACCTTCCTTAAGCACCGGAGAAAGGGGGAGAGAAGAAGTGATGCTTCATGTCAAGACTGCGTGTTCACGCCTCATCTAAAAGAGGAAATATTGGTTGCAGCGGTGGTTCGTCCGTCGAGTTGATGACTTGGAGAGAGAAGAGATGGAGTAGGGGGACCGTCAATCATGCGCGGTGGTCATCGGTCAGTGCGTGGTGGTTCGTCCGTCAAGTGGTCAACGGCTTGGAGAGAGAAGAGACAGGGCGAGGGACCATCGGCCGCACGTGGTGGTCGTCAAGGGCGACACGGTGGTTCGTTCGTCGAATGAGAGCTTGGGTCGACGGCTTGGAGAGAGGAAAGACAGAGCGGGAAGTCTCAAAGGAGGGTGCGAGGGACCGTCGATCGGGCGCGGTGGTCGTTGGTCGGCGTGTGGTGTTTGCTGGTCGGCGTGCGGTGTCCGGAGGGTCAGGGGTCGTCGGAGAGAGGGAGAAAGAGAGAGAGTCGTGCTTTAGAGAGAAGTGCGGGAGAGAGAAAATATTTGGGGAAGAGAGAAGAAGCTGTGCGTGAAGGTGAAGAGACGGAGAGAGAAAGTGCAGAGAGGAGAGAGAAAAATGTGGCGCTGGATTTGAAAAATTTGACTCGGCTATCAACTTTGGGCCCACAAAGGACACGTGTCGCTCCGGAGCAGCCTCCGGTTTGCCACGCCGGCAAACGAGCTGCACCTAATATTTTCTCCTATCTTTGTCTCTCTCTCTCTCTTTCTATGTGGCCCCCACCCTATGCACGTCCCTATCTTCTTCTTCTCCCCCGACAATCCCTGTGCTGTTGCCCGTCGACCACCACCACCATCACGGCAACTCAACCTTGCCGCCGGCCATGAATCAAACTACCAGCAAGCCACTGTTCGTTCATAGCCTATAGATCAACCCACAGCCAACCGGCCACTCTCTCCTCCTTCTCTTCCTGGTTTGAGTGTGGGCTGCCACACTGCTGTTTCTGTCCGAGCTTCCTCCACCGCCGGCCACCATCACTCCAGCAACTCGCTCGCACCACCCGCTCACCATTGAATCACCGTGTCGCGACCATTCACTAGTAAACCACCCACCCCGGCCACTCTTCCTTCTTCAAATCTTTTTCTTCTTGCTCGAACAGCTGCTGCTGCGTTTTCTTCTTGCTGCAGCCTCGGTCAACGGCCACCACCCAACCACCTCAGCCACTATCCATCTGCTGCTGCTAGCGTTGCTGGTCGCGCCTCGAAAACCAGCCATCTCGTCCTCCTTCTTCCTCTGGTTCATGCAAGTGGTTGTTACTTTTGGCTGGCGGACCATTGCCCTTGCCCACCGTTGATCGGCTACCTCACGCCATTGCCGAACCTCCCTCGTGCCTCACCGGACAGCCCAACCGTTGAGCCCAAGCCAAACCACCACCGTTGCTTCGTTCTTTCTCTTTTCTTGTTTGGGCTGCTCGGGCCCCTCACGGATAGGAACCAACCGCCGCCTCAGCCCCTCCATCCAGCCACTAGACCACTCTAGTGCCACTGTCGAACCATTCTTGAGCCTCCTCAACCACGTTAGAGCCACCACAGCAGCTCCCTCCCTCTCGGTTCAGCTTGGTTGAATCCTCCTCGGCCGAGACCCATTTTCGGACTGCCTCGTCTCGGTGAACCGAGGTGTCTGTGTGTCCGCCTAGCCACCACCATCGTGCCCGTGTCGTCGGAATCGTCACCAAGTGAGTTTATGCTATAATCTTTCGATTAGTCCATTAAACTTAATTATAAGTATATTATATTATAGTTAATCTTAGTTAGGGAATTGATTAAGATTAACTATGGTTAGGAGGGTTGGTTAGAAATTGGACTATGGTTAGGTTAATTAGACCGCAGCAAAACGAAGTTGCTAAGAGGATGAACAGAACTCTGAATGAACGTGCAAGAAGTATGAGGTTGCATGTAGGATTACCCAAGATGTTTTGGGCAGATGCAATTAATACAGCAGCATATCTAATTAATAAGGGACCTTCGATTCCACTTGATTTTAAGTTACTAGCAGAAGAAGAATGGAGTGGAAAGAAAGTAAGTCTCTCACATCTAAAAGTTTTTAGGATTTTGAAAATAGAGATACACTTGATGCAAAAGCTAAATTTTTTTTTTTCATTGGATATGGTTCTAATTATTTTTGCTATCGGTTCTGGGATGAACAAAATAGAAAATTAATAAGAATTGATGATGTTACGTTCAATGAGAATATGTTGTATAAGGACAAATCTGTGGTAGAATCTAATGTGAAGAAAAATTCAGTGGAGAATACATAGATTGAATTGGAAGAGAATTTTAAAAGTGTTCTGATTGAAATTCCTAAAACTGTGTTGAACAAGAATCACGTACATCTGATACCACTTTGAGAAGATCTAGTAGAATACCTAAATTTGTACAAAGATATTCTCCGTCATTGCATTATTTTCTTTTGACTAATGCTAGCAAACCATAAATTTTTTCGAAAGCAATGCAGGTTGAAGATTCTATTAAGTGGGAGTTAGCAATGCAGGATGAGTTAGATTCACTTGAGGAAAACAAAACTTGGGTGTTAACTCAGTTACTAGATGAGAAGAAGGCATTGCAGAACAAGTGGGTGTATCAGGTCAAAGAAGAACCTGATGGTAGCAAGAGGTACAAAGCAAGGTTAATAGTAAAAGGGTTTTAGCAAAAAGAAAGAATTGATTATATAGCTAGTTGTGAAATTGACTACTGCCATATTAGTATTGAATATTGTTGCTGCAGAGAATTTACATCTAGAGTAGCTAGATGTTAATATTGCATTCCTCCATGGTAATTTGGAGGAAGATATTTATATGGTACAACCGAAAGGTTTTCAAGATTTTGGAAAAGAAAATTATATCTATAAATTGAAAAAAAGTCTATATGGCTTGAAACAAGCTCCTCGACAGTGGTACAAAAATTTGACACATTTATGTGTGGTCATGGGTTCATTAGAAGTGATGTGGATCATTGTTATTATTTCAAAAAAATTGATGACTACTATATTATTTTGCTATTTTATGTGGATGATATACTCATTGCGTGATTTAGCATGAGAGAGATCAACATACTAAAGTAACAATTGTCAAAAGAGACAGATCTAAAAGAATTCTAAAATTATCTCAAGAAAAGTACATTTAAAAAAGTGCTGGATAGATTCGGAATTCAGAATGCAAAGCCCATAAGTACTCCTTTAGTAAGTCACATCAAGCTCTCAAAGGAGCAGTCACCAAAGATGAATGAAGAGCGGGAGTATATGGCTAAAATGCCTTATGCATCAGTTGTTGGCAGTTTAATGTATGCAATGGTGTGTACTAGACTAGACATAGCTCATGTAGTGGAAATTGTGAGCAGATACATGACAAATTCAGGAATAAAACATTGGGAAACTGTAAAGTGGTTATTAAGATACCTGAAAGGCATTTTAGGTATGTCATTATGTTTTATGAAAAATAGTACAATTTTACAAGGCTTTGTTGATGCAGATCTTGGTGGTGACTTGGATAATAGAAAAAGCACATCGGGTTATGTTTTTACCTTAGGTGGCACTATAATCGTTGGAATGTATAGACTTTAGACTTGTATATCTCTCTCAAGCATTGAAGTAGAGTATGTGGCTATATTTGAAGCTGGTAAGGAGATGATTTGGTTGAAAAATTTTCTGAAGGAGATAGGCAAGGAGCAAGATAACAATGTTCTTTTCAATGATAGTCAAAGTGTTATTTGTCTTACAAAGAATCCGGTATTTCACTCAAGGAAAAAACACATTGAGTTAAAATATCATCAAATTTGTTAGTTGATAGATGACAAGACATTGTCATTAAAGAAGATTCTTGGTGCAGAAAATTAAGTAGATATGTTAACAAATGTTGTCACTACTGAGAAACTAAGGCTGTGCATTGCCTCAGTTGGCCTCCATGGTAAGTGATGAGGGGGGCTGCCGCACTAGGACAATTTGGGTTGAAATGATGAAGACTATAAAAAATTATAGCTGCTTTTTTTAAGATTAGCCTCTAAGTGGGAGATTAATGGAATTGTGGAGTCTGATAGAGAAAAAAAATATTATTGTGGGTAAACACTTCCCAGGCGGTCATCCATCCTAAAGAGAAAAATATTATTGTAAGTAGGCACTCATCACCCATCTTGAGATATTAAAGCATATAATAGAGTTTATATTACTGCTAATGGTATACATGTAATTTCCATCTTAATTATGTATGCCCTAGACTTTTGTTATAAATAGGGTGATTTCTTCTATAGTTGAAATGCTAAAGCTTTGAAATCCTGAGCTTGTAACGCTGATATTGATAATGAAGAGATTGCCTAGTGCAGCACCATGATTTTTCCCTTCTTGATTTTGGAAGGGTTTTCCACGTAAAATTTCTTGCTTGCCCTCTTTTCTCTTCGCTACTTTTATTTTTTCGCATATTCGCATCCCCAACATATATGAGAAAGAAAGCATTGTAGCCTATCTCCGTTAGTTAGTTGAAGGATTATGAGGAAACTCATGTCAATATCTCGATATGCTTTGGGGAAACTCTAGCAAAAATATTGATATTCTTTCCTGTTCCTTCTTCTGATCATGTCACACTGGATATTCCATTACTTGAATGCTGTTTTATGGCAAAAAAAACCCGCACTCTATGTAGAACAGGTTATGGAACTCTGAACTTGTTCTGTCAAATGCCTAAGGGGGTCTCTCACTTGCCTATAGAAATAGCCTATTTCTCGCATTAGATTGTGAGAGTCGGATCGGAACACCGATCTGTATGGTTTAGATTTTTTCCTCTATTCTTTTTTTGGCTTCTATCGATTGAGATGTTCATAATAACTGGACTCTCAAAGAGCGGAAATGGGCTCTACTCAGAACTGTACTTAGGGGCATATCCGGTGGATGCAAAATGGCTTGTTTCTCACATTTCCTGGATTAGGGTAGTTATGTTGTACCACCCAGATTTTGTCTTCTTTTATTTTGCTAATTAATCCAGGTTTTTGCTCTCGGCATTCATGATGACTAGACTCTAAGAACAGAGCATGCTGGCTCGTGCTTATGTCAGGGTATACTATGTGTAATTTTGTCGAAAAGTAAGAATGCCTCTTGTAGTCATAACCCCTTTTTCTGTGCAAATGGTTAAATTTTAATTATATCCATTCTGTTATTGAATACAGTAGGACTCATACCAGGAATAATCCCTCTCAAGTGTGCATACTATTGAAACAGATGAGTTTGTCTTAGGAAAGTGAAATCCATAACAACTGCCATGTCTTATTTCAGAATCACAAGGTTGGAAAGAAGGTCAGTGTGGAGGATTGAGAGTGTTGTCTTTATTTCCTTTGGTGAAAAAGAACTTCCTATCTCTTGTCATGTTTCTGTGTTTTCCATTATGTGTATGCTGTTTCATTAGGAAACAATTTTGCGTAAATTAGGTGAATCCATCCTTCTTATTTTTTCATTTTGAAACCCTGGTACAAGTATGAGTTGCTCATATGTTCTTTGTTAATATATCCATATGCTTGTTCTTGATCTTAATGTTTGAACTTTTGTGAAATATGATTGTCTAATCGAGCGATTTGCTGATTTTTATTCCAAGGAATGTGTTAGATCATGTGGCTCAAGTTAACAAAGATCTTGATTCCCTTGAGTATGCTTTGTGTCAGCTCATCAAAGACGGACATACCTCTATAGGCCCGGCCAACATTTCCAGTGCGCCAAGTATTATGCTTATATGTGATGCAATCAAAATCACTGGGCAAAAATTAATCTTAGGGATGGGAAGGCAATATATTGACCTAGGTTTTTTACTTGCCTTTGTTATGATCACTGTTGCCCTTGGATGTGTCATGTGCGGTCTCTTGATGTGCATTTTGCTTGGTGACCTACCTTGGCCGATTTTTGTTGCCTGTATTCTAATGTTGGTAGTCATGTTCATGTTCATTGCGAACTGAAGGATTAATTGGGGCAATAGTTTACGGCTTTTTTGATGCAGTGATGTGTTGTTTATATGAATTTGATTTGCTCAGTAACCTTCCAATGCTGGGTCGGATGTGAACCTCATGTTATATTATTACCTTGAACACCTTTTACATAACATAGTACTTTGGTGCAAAGTCCTCTCCAACTAAGAGTATTTTAAGCTAGTTTAAGCATATCTCGGAAAGTATCCACCAGCCCCTTCCCTATAAGATAGTTTTAACCCTTTTGCTAGATTGCCAATTTCAGTTGAATGAGCGCTAAGCAGATTAACATAGATCCGTTTCGATCACTACCCATTGTGCTTTTGAGACTGATTTACCCAAATTATTTGATAATTTCATCCATACATCACTCATAATGTCACAAGGTACTCATGCATGGTCCATGGTTGAAGAACGACAATGTTCATGTGTGCATTTTCATGTTTTTTATCACATGATAATAAATGACAAATCAAATCAATTGTGATTTAGGTTCTTAAATCCATGTAAAAAGTTGCTTTATTCCCCTAGTATAAAAGGAGTACAGGCATGCGTATGAAGAAAATGTTTAAATTTGTGGAGAGAGTTAAATCTAAAAATAAAAACGAATATTGGATTTTCTCAAAATGATTGTCAGGTTAAATTCGATGCTAGTATGTAAGATAATTAGAGACCAACCCAAAAAAAAAGTAAGATAATTAGAGGATTCTATCTTAACTATTTTTTAATTACAATTTTGTCCATTTTGTTATGCTATATCACTTTGACTTATCTGACAAACAGACATAAAAATTACATAAACATTTCTATAAGAGTTGAATCCTCGTTGGATATGTTTCTAGACAGTAGTAATTAACCGGCACGCACTCTATAAATAATCGATTAAATTAGCATGGGCCATAAATATAATTTCTCTAGCATGGGCCTAATTGTTCTCAATTTTCCCCTAAAGCAGGGACTTTTGGGCCTGGACCTGCTGCCGCTGCATTGCTCTCGATCCTCCTCCTGCTCGATTCCGGCAATTCTTCATCTCTCTGCATACGTAGTTTACCCCAGATTGCGATGCTTTCACGTGGGTTTTTTTCCCTCCGCATACGATCGACTCGACGAATGATTTTGTGAAAACGAAAGCTACCTTCGACTGGTACCCGTGCATCTTGCTTCTGAATTGATCGTTGCGTCGAGAAAATGCAGGAAATATCCAGGTGAACTGCAGAACTTGAGACTTCAAATGGGTTGCCTGGCTCTTGCCAACTTGCTGGCTACAGGGATGAAAATTTAGCTTGAACCCGTCCTTTCATGGGCTTCCTTCTTTTTTCGTAGGAATGTGGCTTTGCTTCTTGATGATGATAAAGCCACGTCGGTCTTTGAAGTAGTATTTTGTGTTTTGACTTGAAAATGTTATAATTTGCGTCTCTGCGTCACCATGTTTAAAATTTTTTGATAAGGGGTCTGTATTGTTGCAAATTAGGCAGCATCCAATTTGGTTTCCGTCCTCTTATCTTGGCATTTGAAGCATTTGCTATATAAATTGCGATGGATCGCAAGATTATCTCATATGTCCGGTTTGATGAATGTTTTTATTTGGTTGTTTACTATGCCCGATTGATAACAATCCCAGATAACATGATGCCAAAATTGCGACACTAATAACAAAAGGAAGAATAAAGACATGTCAAACGAATAAATCAACACATGTGAAAGTACGTTTACAATATATGTTCTCGTAAAGTGCAGACCACGTAAGTAGTTCATAGTATTACAAGTAGTAATTGGTGCACCTTATATCTAATTTGACGCGGAAATCCAATAACATAATCAATGAAAAATTACACGTGGCTTGCTCCCAGGAAGCCTTGACCCGGCAACACTGTTTTAGTGTCTTTAAAATTGATGACCTAGTGGCAATTCTCACTAAATGATCACCCCCGAGTATTACTTCCGAGAATTTAGTCCATTTGACCTGGGAGAAGTGATACAACTCTAGGGTAAATTGTCTTTAGAATAATGTTTATTCCACAATAAATGGGCAATAGTTACGAAAAATGCGCTAGTGCGAGCAAAAGCGATGAGACTTAAGAATGGCCTGGCTAAAATGGCATGTGCATCTCTGCGTGTGGATCATCTTTCAATCAGGAACTTTAGCCAGCATTTGAAAATGGGATAGGAATTTTTTTTTTTTTTTTGCAGGATCAGAAGTTGGGTAAGGACTAAATAATTGTAAGATAAAGCACAATGACCAAAATTAAACATCAACAGTAATATAGGTCATTTTATAATATCTTTTGCGCTTTTATATCTCCGGCATTAAGTTAGCATATTTTGTCGATAATTGGCTGGTCATTTAAAATTTTTCCTAAAATGATAATTGGAGACTATTTTATGGCCCTATGATGAAAAAAATTGAATACTAGCCATAGCACAAAGTTTTTTTTTGGTAATTTCCCATGATATATTTTCAGACAAATATCACAAAAACCTTAAATTATGCCACTTGTGACAATTTTATCTTAAACTTTTTTTATACCACTAAAAACCCCAAACTATGTCATTTGTGACAATTTTATCCTAAACCTTTTTTTGTGCAACCAAAAACCCCAAACTATATTACTTGTGACAATTTTACCATGAACTTTTTTTTTGTGTCACAAAAAATCCCAAACTATGCCACTTAGGAGAAATTTACTCAAAACTAACACGTTAAAATAAAGAATGGAGTCAAGTTGGGCTCCCTCATTGGAGGGACTACTTCTAGCAGTCATCATAGGTGGAAACACCCCTAGAGGAGGATAGAACCAATGAAGTCGACTTCAATTTCACTTTACTGTGAGCCTATGACCTTTCAACATGGCCCGAGAGATCTTCCAAAAATTGCTTGCTAGAAAACAAAACAATTGAGCAAGAAAAGGAAGTCACTTGGGGACAAAGTTTTGTCCTGACTAGCGGCTCCAAGGCCCTTCCAAGAGTGTAATCACCTACTAATCCACAATTAATTAGGTAAAATGAAGATTCATCTTTAGACAAAAATGTTTATTGCAAGTCTTATCATTTATGAGGAGGAAAAGTTACTAAGACTTTAAAATAAAAGTCACTATAAGACTCCATTCATTTAGTAGAAGATGTGATATTTTTGAAAAATGTTTTCTAGAAAAATATAATTATTTTTCAATGTTTGATTGAAACCTGAAAATGAAGCAAAACATATTTTCATTCATGCACTATTTTTCAATAATTTTTTTTATTTTATATTTTAAAATTGATTTTTAAAATTTTTAAAGTTAATTTTTAAATTAATTTTCTTTTTCTTTTTATCTTCTTCTTCTTCAGCCGATTGCCGATCATAGCAATAATTTTTTTATCGGCAATCGACCGAAGGTAAGCTCGAGCTCGCCTAGCGCCAAAGAGGTCGAGGCTCACCACATTTCAATGAGCTTGAGGCCTTGGGCCTTGTCAAATCCATGACCAAGGCGAGCTCGAGGCCTTGGGCCTTACCAAATCGATGACCAAGGCGAGCTTGAGGCTTAGTTCACCCAAGGTTGGCTAGCTAGAGGCTTGCCTATGGTCGATCGGTGGCTATCGTCCTGGCTAGCAACCAGCCAAGACAAAAGTCAAAAAATTAAAAATTAAAAATTTGAATTTTTTTTTAAATGGAAAAAATTATATGGAAAGGTTAAGATGGGTGTGCGTAAGAGAAAGTGAGTAAAGAAAATTTTTTCCTCACTTTGAAAAGTGGAATTATATTTTTCTCTATTTTAGAATACTTTTTTTTCCGTTGATAGAAAATATTTTTCTAGAAGTTGTTTTCTGTAAAATGAATGGAGCTTTGACATAAAGATTTCTCTTAACAAAAGAAAGAAAAGAAAGAAACGAGAAAACTTAGGGGAAAAAAACCGTAGCTTATCAAAAGAAAGCAAGAGAGTGAATGTGCACTCATGCCTCTTTCACGCATATGATAGAATTTTTCCACCCCATAACTTCTTAGCAATTTTAATGACTCTTCGATTCCACCGTCTCACAACACCTTCATGCATATGTTGACGTTTAATGACTTATTTATGCTTTTTGATCAGAAGCTTTTGAGTTAGTTGAATCTATCCTTTTTGAGTACAATAATAATCCAATCTTTCTGACCTAAGTCAACCGCAGAATGTTGGGCTCATTTTTTGGTAAATGAAAGAAGCAGACACACCATGTTGCGTAAAAATATTTCAATTGATATTTTCATTAATTGATATAACACGTTAACTACCATTTTTGCCCCAAACATAAGATTTTATTATCCGATGTTTACTAAAGTGAGTATATTAGCTGTCCGATTTATCATTGGATAGCACGAAATGATAAAAAATTTTAAGTATTAATTACAAGGTTTAATACTTAATACTAGGAAAAACTTTAAACTAGTATATATATGACTATTTTTTTAAATGAAAAATCACAAACTGATATATTTATGATAAATTTATCCCAAATAACTACGAAAAACCCCAAATTAGTGTGAAAATTTATCTCAATTAATTTTTAATCATAAAAAATCCCAAATTAATACATTTGGGACAAATATATCATTTGCTAAATTGGATTAATATCGCAAAAAATACAAAATTGGTACAACTATGACGGACGGAGAGTAAAATCATAAATTAATACACTAGTCAACTGTTATATGTTATCCAACTTAATGATTTGATAGTAAAATTTAATAAAAATAATAGAGAATAAATTTGCCACTAGTGCATTTGGGGTAAATTTGTCAAATGTATACTAATTTATGATTTTTTATGGTCAAAAATCAGTAATTTCCCAAACTTATATTATGCATGAAACTGAAATATATGGTATATATATATAAGTTTAGGATTTTTTATGACATTTGGATCACATTGAGTTTATATTTTTAATGACAAAAAATTTTGAAGTGTCGCATAATTTTATTTTCCTCAGTTTTCGCAATATATAAACAAAATAACAATAATTTGTACTCTATAATTTCTTTATTTCATTTTCATCCTCGATGATGCAAAAAATTAGTTTGATTACTTTATCACAAGCTTATATTATGCATGAAACTGAAATAGATGGTATATATAAGTTTAGGATTTTTTATGACATAAAAAAGTTGGAGATATCTATATTATATTGAGCAAGTTTATAATTTTTAATGACACAAAAATAATTTGAAGTGTCGCATAGTTTAAGGGTTTTTTTTATTTTATTTTCCTCAATCTAAATATGAACCTTTTCGCAATATATAAACAAAATAACAATAATTTGTACTCTATAGTTTGTCCTTTATTTCAAGACATGGTAAGTTGTTTTGTGGGCCAAGGAGAGTCAACGTAAAGCCATTTCATTTTCATCCTCGATGATGCCGGATTCGAGGCGAGGCGAGGCTGTTTCTTTATTGACAGGTCAGCCCATTGGGTAGCCTATGCTGGGGAGGGCGTTAGTGGGTGGAGACCATAGAGTTCAGAAAAGACGCGATGAACAGTACGCGAGGAGAAAAATCAACAGGTCAAAGATGATGCCCATCATTAGTGGGGGTTGGAAAATTTGTTATTAAACGAAGGAAACCACGAAGCCGTTTGCGGGCGAGCGGGAAATAGGGAACCGGAGGAACTGAAAAGTGAGAACGACCCCCGTCTCGCCTATTTTTTGTTTTTATCTAGGTCGAGGTTAGATGGTGACTCTGGTCAATTTTTTGTGTTTATCTCAAGGGGACGTTGAGATGAAAACAAACCTCCCTCCCAAATTGTTCCTTCAAAGCGCTGGCACCAAGCCTCGTCTTCCGCTGCTCTTTTCCCTCCGAACCTCTTCCTTCAAAGCTCTTGATCCAAATCTCTTCTTCTCCCACCACTCTTTTCATTATCACTGAGGAAGAGACGAGACAAAGTCTGAGGTTAATGGTGATCAAGGACGTACATGATAATCACTCTACTTATGTTCCAAAACTATTTTTTCATTAGACTTATTTTTGGAATAGAAATATATTTGGTAAAACAATTTCATTTTTCTATTTTAGAAATAGGTTTGGAATAGAAATCAAAAGTAAATTTTTTTTTGAGTCAAAACGGGTTACCTTTTTATTTATGGAATATAAATCAAAAATTAATTTTCTCTTTTCTATTTCTCATCTTATTTTTAGTATAGAAGGAGTCTTTCCTTAACTCTTAACCGTGTGCTCTCTCTCAGGTTGCCGCCATCCACCACCATAGCCGCCGGTTGTTGCTGTCTCCTCCTCTCACCGCCACCACTGTTGCCAATCGCCAACCACAACCACTGCTCCCTCCCCTGCCACCAGTCGCTAGCTACCTCCACCCCCTCCCACTTGATTGCTTGCCGCCGCCCTCCCCCTCCTCCCGCCACCGCTGCTCAAGAGGTTGAAATTTTATGTCGTTATCAAATGAATTTTTATTCCAAGAATATAAATTTTGTCTTATTATCAAATGCATTTTTTTGCTCAAAAACTTATTCAAGAATAAAAATTTAAAAATCTATTTCTGGCAAGAAATTTTATCATTCGCACCCCAATAGTGTAAGTCAGTCTCGATTTGTATGTTGGAGGATTGGGAGTAAAACAATGCCAAAATCTTGATTTACTTGTTCCTATCTATGACCATATCCACCGTGTACATTCCATTTCGGAATGTTGTTTATCGAGAAAAGACCTGCACTCTACGTACATCAGCTGAACTTGCTGACGCATTCTAAGTATTGCTCAACATGTTAGAAAATCTGAAAGTCTCCACTCTTCTTGCACTTGCCTTTAGAAAATGGCCTGTTTCTTAGCATTTTCTAGAATTTGAGAGCTAGATTGGAACACCAGTTTGTACCAACCAAAATTTTCCTCTGTTTTTTTTTTTTTAAGTACGGACCCCTAGAGTGCCAAAACTTGGCACGGGAGACATTTAAGTGCCAAAAGTTACAAAATGTACACTTCAATGCCAAAATCGAAGCGAAATGGATCAGTTAAGTGCCAACGGCGAAAAATTTCGACCAAACTGCCACGTGTCCATTTTTAGTGACTTCATTTGCTTTGATGGAGCATTTTTTTTAAAATAAAAAATCCATGTGGCAATTTTTTTTTTTTAAAAAAAAATTTTCCACATCAAATTTTAAAAAATTAAAATCGATTTTATTTAAAAAAAAAACAAAGAGAAGAAGGGGATCGGCAAGGGTTGTGCAACCCTCGCCGCCGTCGTCACCCCCCCCCACCCTCACTAGGAAGGGTCGGCGAAGGTGGGCGAGGGTCGACCAGGATTGCCGAGCCCCGACCAGTGGCCGGCGACCTCTACCGGCCTGCGGCGAGGGTCACCGGCCCTTGCCCAGTCGAGCCAAGGGCCATCGACCGCCCAAACCAGGTGGCGACGGCGCTTCTTCTTCTTCTTCTTCTTTCTACTGCCCGTTCATTCTCTCTCTCAGTCTCTCTCACTAGGACCCAAACCGGCAACCAGCAGCCCTTGCCACCTTGCACCACTGCTGGCCGTAGTCGCTCAACCATCGGGGGATCGTCCCCGAGCCACCTCAGCCACTCAGAGTTGCTGCCGTCACCCCCTTCTTCTGCGGCTCACCTTGGTCGAGCCTCCTTAACTAAGACCCATTTTTGCGGCATCTTGACTGGCGTCCACGCGTTCGCCTCACCACCACCATTGCGGTTGTGCTGTCTCCATCACTAAATGATGAGTTATGGCACTAATATCTTGATTAGCGTATTAATCTCGATTAGGATTAGTTTAATTTAGGACTAATCGAGATTAGCGTATTAATCTTGATGTGCCGGAGGCGTCCATGCGTTTGCCTCGCCACCACTGTTGTGGTTGTGCTGTCACCATCGCTAAATGGTGAGTTATGGCGCTAATATATTGATTAGTGTATTAATCTCGATTAGGAATAGTTTAATTTAGGACTAATCAAGATTAGGTGGTTAATTATGATTAATTTAAGTAAATGATGATTAATTTGGTTAATTTTGATTAGTGATAATTAACTATAGCTTAATCATAATTTATCTTAATTATATAATTAATTTGATTTAAATTAATTATTTATATTTAATTATTCTGAAAATAATTAAATATTATTTTATTATTTTTAATAATAAAAAATTATTATTGATAATAATAATTGCGATTAATTATTTTAGTGATAATTTCCCATGCATAAATTAATTATTTTCATAATAATTAATTGTGGTAAAACTTGATTTACAAGAATTATTGATTATCAAATTATTGTGAACTTATAATAAATGAATATTTTATGGGACATCAATTGAATTGTATGCCGACTATATGCTTGTCTTTTATTGGTTGAAGCATGTATGCCTTGAGAATTATGTGAACTTGTGTGATTGTGTGCTTGTGTGATCACATGTGATTAATATACTATTATTGCATGAACCACGTCTACGTTAGTTAATGATGGAAGAATAAAATAAGCTTGAGTGGTTGTTGTGCTCATGTGATCACATAAATGACACCTGGTATTGTCGACAGATTGCCAACCTTTGGGTTATGTTGTGGCCCTAAGGTCGCCCAATTTTTATCAGTTGCTCAACGGGAGTGTGGAAGTTGTTTGCGGTAGAGGCCGGATCGAATACTCCTTTATAGAATGCCATTTGGGTGGGAGATCTAGACATAGCCATGTCCAACGAGGTGGGACATGCCCAGTTATATTTGGTAGACCGTTAACCTTCGGGTTGTGCTGTAACTTGATGGGCCATAATAATTGGAACATGCTTGATTGCTGGGTGCATGAGATATTATATGTTGTGTTCTGATTATTTGTCCACTTATTAAATATGTCTTGCACGTGTGATTGGTGTCATGTAGAGTATGTGCAGCCGCGAAGTAATGTTGCCCATGATTTGATTTGATTGCTAGTTATGAGGAATGTGCCTGTTAGATCCCCCCAAGGCAAATTGGTATCCTAGCTGAGATTTAGCGTTTTAACCTACTGAGATTTTATCTCACTAGTTGTGGTTTAACCATTTTCAGGTCCTTGATGGACATACTTGGCTGTGGACTTTTTGGTCTGATAAGATCTCGAACCCTAAAGATAAGGGATGAAGTAGATTGACCCATTTGCCTTTATATCTTTTGATGGTTGTTGGAATATTGCCCAATGATATGGTTGCGCATGTATTTGTTCACCAAGATAAATGAGGTCATTTTGAAGTGTCTATCTTTCTAACTATCTCTATTGTTGATATTTGACCAATGTTTAATATTTGTTTCTGCATGCACATAATTATAAGATAAAAAAATAGTTGGCGACTCGTTCTAGGACGTCACACTCATTTGACCAAAGAGAATAAGGGTTCTCGTGTGCTCAAAGGTCGGGGTGTGACAGTACTAATTATAGAGCATACTTGAAAAGGAAGCTTGTTTCTTATAACTGTTGACCCTTCTCAAGATACTCATTTGGTAACTCAATACAGGTGGATTCACAGCAGTAGCAATCCCTCTCAACGATTGCCATAAAAAAAAAGGGCTGAGTTTGTCATTGGAAAGTGAAATGCCATGATAGCTGCCATTTCTTTTTGAAAATCACAAAGTTGGAAAAAATGTGAACCTTTCCCTAAAGTTACTAGGTGGGAAAATTCTGTCATTTTAATGAAGCGACACGACCGCATATACGCTCTATTTCTTGCTTTTGCCAAGAAAACTCGTATGAAGAACAACGTGTTAATCTGAAGTCTTGTTAGCTTTTCCTTCTAAGAAAAGATAAGAAATGCAATTAACTCTACTCTATTTCTACCGGTAAGCATGTTTGTGCATCTCGGTGGTTTTGTTTTGTGTATTAGTGTTGTTAGAGTGGGTCTTAGGAAGGTATCCCCTAGTACTCTGATGTTATATTTTTTCCTAAAGAATGTTTTCGTTAGCTTAATTGGCGTGGATAAATAGATTGGTTAAACTCTTGCAGTGCATACATAGGTTAAACTCCTGCATTGTAGAGACTCATTAGCTATGATTTGCACTAGAAGCTTGGCATCATACTGTCATTAAATTTTCTATTCAACTTAAACCAGAGTTCTTGATGTGTTTATGCAAGTACATTAGTTATTAGCATGGAGGACCGGTTGATTCTTATCGTACACTCATATCTTGGTAACTTTTGGAGAAACAGCTGTCAACTTGAGCTTTTGTGAAAGACTTTCTTCTAACAAGTAGTTTGCTGATTTCAATTCCAAGATATGGAATAGAGCATGGAGCTCAAATTGCTGCAGTTAACCAACTTCTTGATTCCATGGAGGAGTCCTTGCTTCAAGATATCAGGGACATCTATAATGCTTATCTACACAATGGTCAAGATCATCCGATAAAAATTAACCTTTGAGATGGGAAGGCAAGATGTGGTCCCAAGTTCCAACTAGCATATACTCTCATAGCCATTGCCCTCAGATGTGTCACGTGTAGCCTGCTAATGTACATTTTGCATAGTGACATGCCTTGGCAGATTCTCGTTCCTTGCATCTTGACATTGATAATCTCATTTACATTCAAACCTGAGGATTAATTAGAGAATATGGGAGTTCTTGATTTTCCTAATGTTGTGGTTTGCTCTTGTGAAGTTGGTTTTGATGTGTGTACTGCCAATGCTGTCTTGGACCTCATGTCATATTATTTTTACCTTGAATACCTTTTACTTCACTAAGCAGTAAGCACAATAGATGATGATGGAGCTGATGGTACACTCAGTTAAGATCCTGGTGCAATACAATGAAATTGGAGAAATAAGGGATGACTTTTTTCCTTTGATTGGGGAGAAACCGAGGATTGGATTTAGAGAATCCGTGAAAGAATTAATTTATCCTCAATCATTAATCTTTTGACACACGAATCGTGATTTTGATGTAGTTCATAACTCAATTCTTATATCCCAACCTCAATGATATTCTACACACTATCTTGACATGTACTTCGAGTCACAAATGAAAAGCACTAAGCCCAACATAAAGCAAGCATGCAATATGTGAGAGGGAATTAACCGGCCACTAATTCTTAAGTGAAAGATAACCATTTGAGAACAAAGTGGAATCACATTAGAAAATTTAGATGCACGGCCTTTTGTATGCGAGGGCATATTTGGAAGAGACAGAAAAGCGAGAGTAATTATAAAAAGATCTTATTTGGTTTAGTGTAAGAATAGATATACAAAGGTTGATAACGATGACTAAGAATTTTCTTTTCATATATGTCCTGGGAGGAGATGGGCCTCGTCCATCGAGATATGGGGGAAGGAAATCGCTCCAAGTCCTCAGCAATGATTATTTTTGTGCAGCTGAAAAGGGGTTTTGAGCTTAGGCGAAGCCAACTATCCCATTTTCTTTGTTCAACTTTTATGTGTATTTGAGATGGAGAGTCGAATGGGGACCGTCAAAACCCTAAAGCAAATCATAAGAAATTCAGTATATTTGCACCTTGTCTCACCAGAAACTCATACACGGGAGTGCTAGAACACCGAGATTTGTACTCCCAAGATATGTTCTCTATTCTTTTTCTTGTTGTTAATATATCCATGTTGTCATTTTCGACATTTCTGGTGACTCAAAGTCTTGGAAGAAACACGGAAGAAACAATGTAATAGGGACATATTAAGTGACTATAAATTTATGGAAAAGTATAATATATTGTTGATAGTCATTGACCTTTTTTTCACATGATGTTTCGTCCTATAAGACACTCTCACAGGCCATGCGTGTCTCAACATATCTCACCCCTTAATATAAGAAGTACTTTTGTAATACGTGAAATTCTTTCTATGGTAAGTATTATCAAATTCTGCTTTAAACAAATATATAAACTATAAAATAGTTTGCTAGATAGAAGGAAACATTACTTCTCATTGAACCACTTTTTGCATTTCAATATAGTCGACATCAGACCTTCCAATTTAATTTAAACCTTTTAACAATTTTGCAATATATTCTATCAGTCCAATTTTGGCTTGAAACATCGTATCACTTTCTATGTCAAGTGGGAAATCCAGCACTAATTGTTGGCATAATGGACTGTATTGAAAAATTATTAAAAGGTTTAGAGCAAAATTTGCTAAATTGAAAAGTTTATAACTAAATTGATTGTCATTCAATAAGTTTAATATTTTTGGATGAGTTTTCTTAGAATTTGCATCTGGTGATGACAAGAGAATTAAACCTGTAGTTTAGGAGGATTAAGCATAGAATTGTCATTTGGTCAAGAGGAGTAAACAAATAATTGTCTTTTCAAGAGGACCTAGGGATGAGAAGTCTTGCCCCCTTTTTGCGGCCGCAAAGGGAATCCGCCTAGCAGATTCCCTTTGCAGCCGCAAAAACTAATTGTTTAATTCTCTTCCTAGTCCTCCCATTAATCTACAAATATGTTTTGCTCAACTCGCAGCCTCGCAGCAAGTTTTATTTCAGACAAGGAAGGAAGGGAGTAATCACTCAAAAACTCGGAGGTTCATGGCAAACAACAATCCAGCCAATCACGGTAGTCGCAGGTAAGCATCGATGGTGAACTGCAGCATCTCTTCACTAAGTCTGTCCAGCCTCCTTTAATAAGTTGGAGGATTGCCAGTAAAATCTTGCAGCCTTGAATTCCTTCCCTGAAAAAGAACTTCACATCTCCGATCATTTCCCCTGCGTGTATTCCGGTACTTGAATGCTATTTTGTTTGCAAACAACCCATTCTGCACTCTGCATAGATCAGGTGCTCATCCTTTTCAATTTTGCATTCAGAAACCGTTGCCCTGTTTTTGTTTATTTTGTGAACTGATCCGTGTGTTTGTTTTTGATCCTCATTGTTTGAGCTTTTGTGAAAGGCTGGCGGTCTAACAAGTAGTTGATCTTAATTCCAAGAAACGGAGTAGAGCACGTGGCTACAATTACTGCAGAATACAATCAACAGCTTGATTCCTTAGTGGATGCGTTACTTCAACTCATCAGGGACCGGCATGGCTCTTTAGGTCCGGCCAACATTACCAGTGCTCCTATCATTATGCTTATCTGTGCAGTGATCAAGATCGTCCGACAGAAATTAGTCTCCGAGATGGGAAGGCAAGATATGGACGCAAGGTTCCAACTCACATACGCTCTAATTGCTCTAACTCTCGGATGTGTTGCATTCAGTCTGTTAATGTACATTCTACTTTATGAAATGCCTTGGCTGATTGACGTTCCCTGGGTCCTACTGTTAGTAGTTCTATTTGCATTCATCATGAATTAAAGTATTAATTAGAGAATGCTGATAGTTTCTGATTTTCTGATGCGGTGATGTGTATTTTATATGAATTGCGTTTTGCTTTGTAACCACCTTCCAAGCTAGCTCGGATATGAACTTCATAGTGTATTAATACCTCTTGAACACCTTTTTACGTGAGAAATCACGTTAAATTATGGGCCGCCTTTTTTGGCACCGCTTAATGTGGCTAAATCCACCCGATCTTCAAGAACGCTGAGGTGGAATGAGCTCTAAAGGAGTTTGGAATCGCAGTATATACACATTGGGTCGGTCACGGAATAGAGAGGGGAACCAATACGCACCTCGGATGGAGCGTACGAATTCACAGAGGAAAGAGAGTAACAGGGTTCGCGGGGAAGAAGCTCTTTCCTCTTTGATTCCTCTCGACTGTCGACGAGTATCAATCACCACCCCCACCCGCCGTACCATCACCGCCAATCGTTAGTCGATCAGCCACCTCAAGCTCAGCTACAGGCGAAGCGGAGCACCATTTCTACAGACCAAGCTCAGTGAGATTTCTCTCTCTCGGAGCGATTCTTTTGCCTGATTTTCCTTCTCCAACTAACTCCAGTCTGTTCCGATAGCCTACCTGCCATCATCCTCATCATGTCAGAGCTATGCGAAACGTCCTCTGTTTTGCCCTGTTTACCGATCATAATGCACAAAGAGCTCGGTTCTTGCTCGATCCTTCTTCGCTGGCTCCAATCTTCAGTACATTACTTTGAGGTTCAGTCTTGAGATCACCTAAACCAGGAGAAATCGAGTTGGCGAGGAAGGTGTTCAATAGGTGATCTCAAGACTGAAGCTTAAAGTAATCTCTTGGAGCGATTCTTTTGCCCGATTGTCCTTTCTCCAACAACTACAGTCCGTTCCAATTGCCTGCCGCCACTGTCGTCATCATGTCCAAGCTTTGCGAAACGTCCTCTGTTCTGCCCTGTTTCCTGATCGAAATGCACAAAGAGCTCGGCTCTTGCTCGATCCTTCTTCACTGGCTCCAAATATCAGTACATTACTTTAGGTTCAGTCTTGAGATCACTTAAACCAGGAGAAATCGAGATGGCAAGGAAGGTGTTCAACGGAATTATGAAACCGCTCGTAACTCATATGTCACCAAATCACTTGTCCAGATCAGCCACAATCGACTCAGAAGAGGAATTGGAGCTCATCCAAACCTATTTTAGAGTATCAATCAGCTTTTGAGAGTAACCTTCATAGTAGCTGTTTGTTATTGGTAAAATATTTTTCCCATCCTTTGAATCATCGAAATGAAACATAATTTGCGTCTTTATATCTTCAGCAGATCGAATGCCACTCTTATTGATGAATCTTTGTGCATGGAGTCCGAGAATTTCCTTTAATCATGGAAATCATAGCATTGTGTAGCAACTGAACAGAGGTGCGGTTTCCTCTATTGGGACCCGCCTTGGCACGCTTCACTCCAAGATTCATCACTGGTCTCTGTCTCAGTTAACACTATCTGTGTGTCCTGTGAAATCTGCAAGTTTTTCAAACACGTTGCGATCTTATTGCAATTGTCTAGATCAGAAATTGTGTTTCAATTTGCCATTACATCCTTTGCTTGGACAGATCACTATGCGTTTGTGAAAATGCCATAATGAAATAGTATGCGCAAGCCTTAACGTCTAAATACTTGTTACTTGTTTAAATCATGATGCACATAACTGTTTCATTCATTATATCACTGCTTCATGTGATTTCACCGAGAGCTCCAGCTATGAAATCCATGCATTAACAGTTTCTTTTCTACATGGTATGCTGCTGTGTGTTGATCATTACGACGCGCCGATCAATTTGAATTCTTTTTTTCCAATGGAAATAAGTTTCTTAACCATTTACCCCTGAATCCGTTCATCAATGCATCTCTTCATATTTTGAACACGTTGTTTATTCCTACGAGTCAGTCTATTAATACAGATTGAGAAGTTCAAAGCAAGAGGTCTCCATCGTTTGGGTGTAGACAAGTTTTTAGATTAACAAAGACGCGAAATGTTGTGGAGTCTCTGAAGTTGGAATAATGGTATGGGGAGCAGAATTAGACGGATGTGAGAAAAAGTAAATCAATCTTCCATAACTTCGTACGAGTGATTTGCAGATTGACCCAAGTGATTGGAGGTTAGTGGAGGGAACCATTGAAGTCGTTTTGGATAAATAAAAAGAGGAAAAAGAAAATGCATACATGGTGTTGCAGAGGGTGCTTAGGCGCAAGGATTAGAAAGAAAGATAATTTTTTTTATGAAAACAATAAAAAATAAAAATGATAAAAAGATAATAAAAAACTCATTAGCATTCACATAGAATTATTTTTCATGGTGTTGCAGAGGATGCTTAGGCGCGAGAAGTAGAAAGAAAAATAATTTTTTTTTTTATGAAAACAATAAAAAATAAAAAATGATAGAAAGATAATAAAAAACTCATTAGCATTCACATAAGGATTACTTTTAGGATATTAGATATCTTTTAAGTCCTTGATATCATTAGATAGAATTCTAGTAGATGATATCTTTTAGTAAAAAATTAGATTGTCTTTGATTTTCATTTTTAACTCATATGAATGCTATCCTAAGGCTTGAGGCCATGTCTTCTTTGTCCGACGTCATATCGGACCTACTTTCTCCCACTATACCTTTACTGCATAGATTGCGATTCTTTTCTTTTCTTGATTGCACACTCGTGGATGGACATCATTTAGTGGCATAGGTTAAGAAAATGGTCAAAGATTGTGTAGACACTTTGTCAACAAATTGATTAAGTTTAGGTACATGAAGGACACTAATTACATAACTAGTATAATCAAGTCTCCGATCTTAGATGATTAGTTGCGTAAGAATTGAGGAATCTTCTTATGCCTCCCTAGGTTTCTAGTCGATCTCAATAAGCTAGCAGTGACTCCTCGTCATGATAGAACTTTCACAGTATAATCAATCTAATAGAAATATCATAACATTGCACAAGATAAGAATTTAGGAGAACTCGTGCCGATGGAGGATTGTTGGTCCTCAACTCGACATTTCTACTAAACCTATATTCCCTCTACCGAGGGGAGGGGGTTGTGACAAAGGGATTCGATACAAGGTGGAGTAGCAATCGGATGGTACTTGTACTACAAAGCCAGCAATTGCTGTAGCTGCTAGTTTGACAACATGCATGTTTGATCTCCTAACATATATGAAGATAATAATGGTTTTACTTATTTATGGTAAATGTTGGTTAGTCTAAAATCCTTGTAGAGTAACTAAAGGTGCAAGCAGAGTTAGTGTTATAATAAGCTCTGCGGTTATAGCAAAGTTTAAGCAAGGCATGCATTTGGAAGAAATCTATAGTTGTTGAGCCTATGAAAATTAGCAGCAAAGTTCAAATTCTAGTGAATTGATTGTGAGTTGGCTCAATCGTTGAGTAAAGGTGAAAATTGTTGAGAACATCTCTGAGTTTGAGCATGTAAAGGAAATTTGATCCAAGTTCCCAGTTTGAATAGGTTTGTACAAAGGGTTTCTTATTTTGGATCTAGATCATTTCGATATAAGAAGTGTCTTCTTTGTGAATTGCATCCAAGAAGAGCTTTTGGTTGTGATAATAAATTAGGGAAAATTACAAAAATAGTTTTAAGTCTATTGCACTTGTATCAATTTAGTCATAAACCTATCAATTATGTTAATTTAGTCCTAAGCTCTTTCACATTTTGCTAGTGTAGTCCATCCAACTAATTTTTCCCGGAAATCATTGACATGGATACCAATTGTCTTACATAACACAAACACCAGTGTTGATGTGGACAAAATTTATTAATTTTTAATATTTTATTTTATTTTATTTCTTTCTTTTTCCTTCGTCCTCTACCAGTAGGCGACTTTTAGCAAGGGCCAACAACTGACCAAAGGCAACTACTGATGAGGGTTGTCCTTACCTGATCTAGCAAGGTCAAGCCTCACTTGAAGCTAGTAATGCTTGACCTCATTGAATTTAGCAAGGGTGAGCCTTGCTCGGGGTTGGTGAGATTTCCTCTCTCCAGATCCAATGACCTTACTTGTGGCCGGTGAGGGCAATCGTCATTGGTCATAGCTTGTGGCTGGTTGCTGGATATAACTGAGGCCCATCGATGGCGAAAGAAGAAGGAAAAAAGGAAAAGAAAAGAAAAGAAAAGTACTAAATATTTTTAAAAATATTAATAAATTTTGTTCATGTAAGTGGTGGCCATGCCACGTAAGACAGTCGAAATCCATGTAAGTGATTTCTGGTTAAAATTGACTAAATGGACTACATTGGCAAAACATTTAGAACTCAATTGACACAATTGAAAATTTTAGAATTGAATTGACACAAATGCAATAAATTTATGACTTTTTTTTTGTAACTTTCCCAATAAATTGTGTAGTATGCCTATGAATTTCATCCCTAGTGTTTGAAGCCATGAAAGTCTTGTTTTATTAATTTGTATCATTCTTTTCATGATGAATTATTAGGTCTAAATACTATGTAAGTCATTAAATGTAATTGGGACTTGGAAATATTGAGAGTGTTTGAATGACTTGAGTTTGGTTATAATCTCCTTTATATAAGTTGATCTATGGTGGAATCTTCATACTCTCCATGTGGAGCAAGTCCTATTGACTAGACATCATAAATCTTGTGTCAAGTTATCTGTTTATTTCATCATTCAATCACTGTTTTTTTGCAACAAATGGTTTTTTGCCCTATATTTGTTGTAGATTACTTTGTGACACGCCCACTTTTACCATAAGTGATCGCTTTAATAAATTTTGTTAAGTATTATTAAGAAAACAAACCGCCCCCACCAAAAAAAGTTGGAATCGTATGTCCAAAACTTCTCTTCCCATCTCAAAAATTATTTTTTGGCGGATGATTTTGACCGCAATGTACACAAGCAAGACGGGTGCTCCGGCAACCATTTTGGGTATGCGTGTCCCGAATGGCTTGATGCAAGCAGTCCTCCATGGAATCAAGATGCCAGCTGTCCATTCTAGCAATTTAAGCTCCATGCTTCACTTCATATGTAGGAATTAAAATCAACAAACTACTCATTATACAACAGTTTTTGCAAAAGCTGAAATCACCAATATAGGTGACCACGACTCATGTATTAAGCACATTTTATCAAGTACTTCCAAAAATGCAATATGTTTTAATACTTCCCCTGTATGTATACCAGACCTCTGATATGACACATGGGATGTAAAAACTCAAACAAAAGAAATCGATTTTTGCAATATCTGAGGTCATCAAGATACGAGTCTAAAATGAACATCACACACATTTCTTAATACTACTAATTATGTATAGTCACATGAACACATCAAGAGCTGCAACATTCAAATTCAAAAAGAATTTTAATGCGTGGTATTATACCATACTTCTTGTGTAACATGGCATCGTTGTTGGAGTGTATACTGTACGCATTGCAATCAGGGACGGAGAAGGCCTGTTTTCAGAATGGGTGGATTAATAGAATGGTGTTAATAAATTGGGATTTAATTAATTATATATCATTTTTTTCAGCTAGGATAGGTGAATGAAATTGCAACAAATTCTGTCAAATTCTAAGCATAATTCAAATGCAAGATCCAAATATGAAATTAATCTATGATGGGGTCAAAGGTCAAATAACAAGAAAAACAGACTAAAATTGCTTGCTAGAAACCACAACAACTAAGCAAGAGAAGGAAGTTTTGTCCACACTGGCGCTTTGTCCCCACTGTCGCTTCCGGGGCACTTGCAGGGGTGTATAATCACCTACTGATCGAAGATAAATCAGGTAAAGGGAAGATTCATCTTTCGATAAAAATGTATTCTACGAATAAAGTTCATTGCAAGTCTTATAATTTCTGAGGAGGAAAAGCTCCCGAGACTTCCAAATAAAACTCACTATTAAGGTAAGAGTTTCTCTTAACAAAACAATAAACGAAAAACTTAGGCCAAAAAAAGAAAGAAAAAGATGCAGTTTCTCATAACAAAAGAAAAGAAAAGAATGAATGTGCAGTCGTGCCTCTTCCATGCATGTGATAGAATTTTTCCACCCTGTAACTTGGCATTTTTTAATGACTGTTTGATTCCACCGTTCACAACACCTGAGGGGAGAAAGTCCCCCCTCCCCTTAGAAAGAGAATTCGTTTGAATAGATTTTAAAAAAAAACCTTATAAAAGAATTGTACAAAAATCCTTTAGCCTATTGTATGTGGTCAATTCAAATCTATATTTTTCAATTTGGTTAATTTAATCTTAACCCTTTTGACTCATTCAATTTTGGCCATACATGTCATATTATTGGCCATGCCATGGAGGAGATTAAGCACTAACTGAACTACCATTTAGTGATTCCGATTAAAATTGACCAAATGGATTGCATTAAAAAAATTGTTGAAAAGTTTAGAATTTAATTGACTAAATTGAAAAGCTTATGACTGAATCAACTGTCGTACAATAAGTTTTAGTATTTTTTGAATGAGTATCGTGTAATAAGTTTAGTATTTTTTGGATAAATTTTCTGAGGATTTGCATTTGGTAATGACAAGAGAACTAAACATATAATTCAAGAGGATTTAACATAGAATTGTCGTTTGTTGAAGAGGAGCGAACAAATAATTGTCTGTTTTTCCGGGAGGACCAAGGGACGAAGACCGCCCCCGACACCAAGGTGTCATTTCTTTTGGCACAGCTGATGTCATTGCGCTTAACACAGTCATTTTCTTTCTTTTGGCACAGCTGATGTCATTGCGCTTAACCCTGTCATTTTCGTTATTTTGGCACAGCTGATGTCATTGCGCTTAACACTGTCATTTTCTTTGGGCACCCAAATGTGAGAAAAGAAAATTGTAATCAGCAAAGAAAAGCAAAAATTTACATGTTTTTGTTATTATTGATAAATGAAAATAAAACATTAGATATCAAAAATCATAATAAAGAGAAATAAATATAGTTTAGCATGAGGTGTCAGGATTCTGAGCCAAATGAGGAATTTGATTTTTTTTTTTTTTGCAACTATTTTACGTATCTCAAAGTCTCAATAAAGTATCAACACAGGCAACGGAAAATAAACATAACGAACTTTTAACTTCAGTAAGGATTTATTGCATGTAATAATTGCACGCCCAAAATGCAATAATCCGCTGCGTTTGCAAACGCTGGCCCCACAATTTCGTTGTTCTATTCTATGTTTGGTAATCTTTTAATGTTAAAAAATAGCGGCAGACAACCAATGAACATTGAACACGTGGCTTGCTGTTGGGAAACATTAACCGGGTAAAGTCGTTTGATTATCTTTATAATTGACCACCACTTAAGTACTAATTTCAATAATTTGGTGCCCGTAAAGTGATTATTCCACAATTAATGGGCAATAGATATCTGACAAAACCTTGACTAGAAGATACCTGACAAAACCTTGACTAGAACTACATGTGCGAGTTTCTCCGCACGTGGATCATCCTTTGATAAATTCTTCAATTATGAGAACTACCATTTTTTTAAATAAATGAGAATTACCATATTGATTTGGCACTTACTCAGTAATTTCTATTTGCATTTGAAAGAAAATATCTGAATTCAGGATTTTGAAGCCGAGTTAAGGACTAAGTCTATTGTAAAGTACGAGGATCAAAATTAAATAACTACAATAATATAAGGACCATTTTGTAATATCATTTGAATAATTATTTTTCATCTCACGTTAGCATCACTTGCGTACCTCTGGCACTTAGTTAATATATGCCGTTGAATTTGGACGGTTATGCAAATTTTTTCTAAAAAAATAATCAGAGATTAATTTATGAACCCAATTTGTCACATGAGATATTATGACAACCAAAATTGAACAATGGCAATAGTAAATTAATCATTTTTGTGAGTTTTCCTAATATGTTTGACAATACTTTTATGTTTTCTTTTGCCAAAGATAATTATTCATTTTTTATTTGACGTAATACATTAGTCTACTAATTAATAGCAAACTCTCGAGTCATGCAACTACTTTACTATTTCAATTGAACCAAAAGGCTAAAAGAAGAAACGGTAATACTCGAGATACTAGACTACATTGTAAAATTTGAGTTACATCACTAAATTGTAAGTGAATATTCAAATAAATCTCGCTAAGTATTACTTTAAAAAAAAACCATACCAAAAAAGGTCAAAATCTCCCATCCAAATCTTGTCTTCATAGCTCAAAGATTAATTTTTGCAAAATGATTTTGACCACAGTGTGCATAAGCATTACATGTGCTCTAGCAGCGTTGTTGGAACTGCTTTGGGTTTCCATGTCCCTAATGATTTGAAGCAAAAACTCTCCATGAAATAAAGATGTTGGTCAAACATTTCACAATTTGAGCCATGCTCTGCTCAGTATGTAGGAATTAAAATCAATAAGCTAATTATTGTGCGACAGTCTTCACAAAAGCTCAATATATTAAGAAAGTTGTTTATGGCTCGGTTATCAGGCACATTTCTCAAGTATTTCCAAAAATGAAGCATGCCTTAATATTTTCCTCGTGTGTAAAATGGGCCTTCCGCGTGAAATATGTGATGTAAGGGTTCGAAATTTTTAAATATTATGGAAAATAGTTTTTCTAATAGTAAAGATTATCAAGATATGAGCCGACAATGAACATGGTTCTTTTGGGGTGAGTTTTTTTATATATAAGTATATGAAACCATCACCATGGCCGAAATATCGCCAAGGTCTGTAACAGCCCTATCCTGTTTTCATTTTCAGGCAAGAGACTTAGCGGGGCAGAGTCAGAAGGTTAATGGCGAACAACAATCCAGCTGATCTTGGTAGTTGGAGGTAAGTTTCGGAAACCTTAAACATTCCTTAACCACTGGAGCCCAGTCGTCAGTGAGTTGGAGTATTGCCGGTAAAATCATGCTGCAATCTTGATGTCCTTTCTTGTTCCTATTTCTGGTCATGTCCGTCGTGTACATGCCATTACGTGAGTGTTGTTTTATCAGGGAAGAAAAACCTGCACTTGACCTAAATGAGGCAAAATTGTGGACGTATTCTGAAGTAAAATTGTTCGACACTCAAGTGCCCATTTGAGAGGGGTGTCCTTCACTTGCCTGCACGTTTCCTCACATTTCTTAGAGAGTGTATTGGATTGTGCTCAAAACAGAGGATCTTCGGTGGGTGTAAATCTGGCGCAAAGTGAGACTGTTTCATGTAGTCATTGACCTTTTTTTTTCTGTGCGGATTGGTAAATTTTCCTGACTTCCATTTCATATTTGAATAGAGTTGGATTAGTAATAGGGAATAATCCCACTCACGTGTGAACACCATTATAAAAACAAGTGAATTCCATAATAAATTTTTGCTTCTTTTTGAAGGTCATAAAATTGGAAAGAATGTAAAACTTCTCTGAAAGTTAGTGGGAGTGAAAGTTCCGTCGCATCGATGAAGAGACATGACTGAACATACACTCTATTATTTTCTTTTGTCGAGAGAAACTCATATTAAGAACAAAATATTTAGTGAAAGTCTTATTTGCTTTTCTTTCGGAGAAAAGATAAGACCTACAATTAGCTTTCCTTTGTTTCTACCTAATAAGCATGGGTCTCCTTTTTTGGTCAAAGGTAAGCATGGCTTTTACCAGGTAGTTTTCCACGTGTTTTGTTTTGTGAAGAAGTGTTGGTAGAGTGGTTTGGGAAATGTTTCTAGGTGTTAAGGAGATACGTCCAATAGGAAATTTGATGTTGACTAGATTATTATAGCAGTGATGTCAATCAAAATTAATCAGATGGACTATATTAGAAAATTGTCCAAAGATTTATGACTCAATTGATTAAATTAAAAAGTTTAATATTAAATCGGCCGTTATGCAATAGGTTTAGTATTTTTTTAGATGAGTATTTAGAGAATTTGCATTTGGCGATGACAAGAGAATTAAACATATAGTTAAGGAGGATTAAACATAGAATAGTAATTTGTTCAAGAGGATAAAACAAATGATTGCATCTGGTTCTCCACATCTGATGATGACAAGAGAACTAAACAAACAGTCAAAAGGAGTAAACAAATAATTGCCTTTTGTCCAAGAGGTCTGAGGGAAGGGACGACCACTTCACTCCCCTGCCTAAGGAGAGGGAGGACTCTCTCCCGAACAGAGGATGTCCCATTGGTCTATAAAGATGTTCGCTCAACTCGCAGCCTCGCAGCAAGTTTTATTTCAGAGAAGGAAGGAAGCGAGTAATCACTCTAAACTCGTAGGTTGATGTCAAACAACAATCCAGCCAATCACTGTAGTCGGAGGAAAGCATCGATGGCGAACCACAACATCTCTTCACTGCTGTAGTCCAGCCTCCAATAAATTGGAGGTCTGCGAGTAAAATCATGCAGTCTTCATTTCCTTTCTTGAAAAGGAATTTCCTATCTTCCATCGTTTCCCCGTGTGTGTTGTTCCATTACTCGAACGTTGTTTTGTCTACTCTACATAGAAGGTGGACTCGTCCTTTTCAATATTGCATATGGAAACCATCGCCCCATTTTTTATTTACTTCATTAATGGATTAATGTGTTTATTCTTGATCCTCATTGCTTGAGCTTTTGTGTTAGATTGGTTGACTAACAAGTAATCTGCTGATTTTAATCCCAAGAAATGGATTAGAGCACGTGGCTCAAATTACTGCAGAATATAATCAACAGATTGATTCCTTGGTGGAGGTCTTGCTTCGATTTATCAAGGACAGGCATGGCTATTCAGGTCCACCCAATGTTATCGGTGCAGCTACCATTATGCTTATCAATGAAGTGATCAAGATCATTCGGCAGAAATTACTCTCTAGGATGGGAATGCAAGATATGAACGCAAGGTTCCAACTTGTGTACGCTATAATTGCTCTGGCTCTTGGATGTGTTGCATGCAGTCTGTTGATATACATTCTGCTTGATGATCTACCTTGGCTGATTGACTTTCCTTGGGTTATACTGTTACTAATCGTATTTGCATTCATCATGAATTAAAGGATTAATTAGTGAATGGTAATAGTTTCTAATCATGTGATGTAGTGATGTGTATTTTATATGAATTTGGTTTTGCTTTGTAACCTTCCAACGCTGCTCATACATGAACTTCATGGTGTATTTTTATCTTAAAAACGGTGATGGTGATGTGTATTTTATATAAATTTGGTGGGCTTAGTAACCTTTTAACACTGGCTCGGACATGAACTTCATGGCGTATTGTGATGTTGCACACCTTTTACATCACAAAGTAGAATAAATTATGATGATGATTACAATCCTTCTTGGTGCAATTCGAAATTGAAAAAAGATGAACTTGGAGGAATATTGCAATTCGAAATTGAGAAATGATGAAATCAAAGAAATAAGGCAACTTTTGGGGGGGGCTAGAGAGGAAATAATTTAGAGTACATTAGAAAGAATCATCACATTATCCTCATTCACTACACTTAACGTTTTTAGTTAGCAATCTCTATGCAACAAAATTTAAGCTAAATCTGCTAATTGGTAACTCACAAGTTCTAAGTAGAGCAAGATGGACAAGTACAAGCTTGATTCATCACCTCCGCTAAGATAATTATCCCAATATCAAAGCTCCAATTTGATCACTACTTCATGTTTTTTATACTCGTTTACCAAATTACTTGGGAATTTCATTCATACATTACTTAATGATGTCACAAGGTACCCATCCCTACGGATGGCCAAAACCATTTAGCAAAACTACATCAGAGGAGCCAAGCCAATCGCTATTTAGGTTCTTAAATTCATGTGAAAAGTAGCCTTTTTCCCTACTATAAATACAATACATGCATGCTTGTGGAAAAAAAAAATTAAATATGCAGAGAGTGTTAAATATAAAATATATTTAAATGATTGTAAGATTTAAATTCAATGTTAACTTTTAAGAAAGTTAGACGATAACATCTTTAACGTGCATTACATGAATATGTCATTGGACTCGTTTTCTATACAGTAGAGATTAATTGGCCCTCTTTCTATGAAAAAATTGATTAAATTCCTTTTTTCTAGCATGGGCCATAAATATATTTTATCTAGTGTGGGCCTAATTGTTCTCAATGTTCCAATGCAACGGTGAATATGGGGCTGAACCGGCCTGCTGCATCGAGGATCGGATCTCTTTCGGGTCATAGACTAATGCGAGCTTAGAGGATTGCAATATCCGTTTGACGTCAACTATGAAATAACAAATATACCAAAAAGATGAGCAATGCCACTATACCTTTAAAGGAATCTGCATCGAACCTATGCATCAAGTACGCTAAACACATCAAGGTGTAGCCTCAAAGGAAGTAAGTTGATAGGCAGATCTTGACAAGTTAGGTTCTTAAAAGAATAGCTGGAAGTCATATTCATCTACACCAATCGATATTACTTCTAATCATATTTTAAAACAGCACAATAGTGTCAAGTGCTAAACATGAGCTTAGAACTTGGAATTCCTATGGTCATTCGGCAATTAAATGCGGCAAAGGAAAGAGAAGTCATGAATAGTGTTAGAGATATATTCTCTTGATTCTATATTCTCTAAAGATCATATATTTGATTGATTGTCATCGGTATTGTAATAATACGTTATATAGATAGTCATCCTGTAAAGCTTATAAAAGGTTCATGCACTATTCATTATCAAATAGTATGGTAAGATAAGAGTTATGCTAGTGAATGCATTTGTGCTTTGACTTATCAAAGTCCAAAAAATATGCAAGCTAAGTTAGGGAAGAAGCTGTTTTATCATTTCCTTGATGAAGCAAAACATTTTTTTCTTTTTATATTTGAGTGATTACATTTGATCACGGCATAAGTGCAATATAATTTCCAATAAATAACATCTACTTAATAACCCAGTTCGATTCAAATTGGAAATCCAAACTGGTCTAACAAAACCAGGAAAGCAACCAGGAAAGCATCATCAAGACAGGACAGGAGCAACCATGGACAGGAAATTCAAACTTGTCATATGAGACATCTTTGGAGAGCGGTACTGATGATTCTTCCAGCTTCAGATTTAGGCACTTCCAAGTTCTACTCATGTTGAAGAGGGCCAATCACAAACCCGAACCAACAAATTTCTGCCGCAAATCCACCACTGAAAAGCTTCATGCACTTTGCGATCGGAGAAAGGTCTCTCAACCGGATGCTATATCGAGGGAAATGAGTCAATGCCTAACAAGGCAGCGTAGCATCTGAACTAAGCTTCACTTGTCTGGGCATCAGTAAGCAACTACTTAGCTTTTCACTCAATAAATGCAACTGAGGATAGATAACGAGCCCATAAGTGGCGATGGCCAACTTTTTGACCGGAAATGTGGGTGAGGGAGTCAGGGAAGAAGTGTGGACAAAATTGATTCACCTGGAAAGGAGAAGCTTCAATGGCAAGGTCATATATGCCGCATGAGAGGTGTGTGATCGAGCGAGTGAAGGTCTTCAAGGCATTGCTGCTGAGGGTGAACTCCATCTTTGAGTTCTCCGCTCTCCTCTCTGCACTGTAGCGCAGATCTTCATGAGGTGGTCGCTAAAAAATTGGCGGGATAGGAAGAAAGTCACAAGGCTTTCCCTCTGGTTCGACAGGTACGGCTGGCAATTTTTTCATAAAATATCAAAATACACGAAGTTCAATTAATTTTTTCAAGCTTGCCAAACTTTCATAAAAATAAAACAAACGTCAATATACTCATAATAAAACTTTGAGTTCCATTTACTTGATATATTTTCGTTAATCAATCAATGTTGCAAATATCAATTATCATTTTCTTGTTGGCATGTGATATTTAGCTAGGGGCGCGCTCTACCACTGTATTTTCTTTGTATATGTTTTTTCTTCTTCGCCCCCATGTCACCAAATTCAAAACTTTCTATACAAACTTCTCTCATTTATAATATAATTAAAGCAAACTCAAAATGCACACTATTCGTGAATTCGATCATCGTATAAAGCCAATGTTTTATGCATACTTTTCCAAACATTTCTGATATATAGGGCCTGTTCTTATACTGTATAATATTGAATCCTTTTTGGAAGACGTAGAAAGTCTTTTTTCTTCGGGAGTGGCCAAGCATCAGATATTGAGGTCGAGACTTTTAGTCGATGGCGATTTGCCACAGAGTTTAATTTTTTTTATCTTTAATAATGCAGCAACGGATAAAAACTGAAAACGACGACTTCTGGGGATAGCGCTCCTCATTTCAGGCAAGAAAGGAAGAGACTTAGCAAGGCCAAGTCGGAAGGTTAATGGCAAACGACAATCCAACTGATTACGGTGGTCAGAGGTAAGCTTCGGTGACCTCAGACGTCTTGACCACGGTATCCCAACCTCCATCGGTAAGTTGTAGGATCGAAGTAAGATCATGTCAAAGCTTTGATTTCTTTTCCTGTTCCTATCTCTGATCATGTCCACTTTGGTTTAACGCGTTGTGGGTGGTTTTGTTTTGTGAACACATGATGTAAGAGTGGTTCGGGAAATGGTTTGTTAGTGTTAAGGAGGTATTCTCTAGTACTCTGATGTTGCATTTTGTCCAAAAGAAGAGTTTTTTTCAGCTTACTTAGCAGCGGTTACACTCATGCAGTGCAATTATAGGTTCGACTCCTACAATGAATTGGCTCGTTATCTATGATTTGCACGAAGCTTAACATCAAACCACGCGCAGATCCCTGATGTTCATTTAAAACTCAAATCTTGATAGCTTCCGGAAAAACTGTGATCTTATATTATGTAGAAAGAGCTCACAACTTGAGCTTCTGAGAAAAAAAACTTTTATCTAACAAGGAGTTTGCTGATTTTGATCCAAGATTTGGGGTAGAGCATGGAGCTCAAATTGCCGCAATATATATCCAACATTTCAATTCCTGGGGGAGTCCTTGCTCCAAGCCATTAGGGACGTGCATAGCTGGTCCAGCCAACAATGCTGATGCACCCATCATGCTTATCTACACGATGTTTGCTCACTCAATCGTCGTGGGAAAAACATTAGGGCTCAATGCTTGAAGGGGGAAAAAATAGGGCTTGGTGATATAAAGAGAAATCTTGCAACAGGGAAAAGTGAGTGATTTAGCAGTAATACCCACCTTTGTCTTGGCTTTCTTTGTGCTTATTCTCCTCTCCATTGCAAGATTTAGCTCTTAATCTTTCTCTAAAAGCGTCGGGCTGAATTAGGCTGTGGAGAATTGAGAGATTTGTCCCCAAATTCTATGAAATTTGGAGCTTTTCAAATGTAGCGACGCTGTTTTAGAGCTTTTTCATTGAATTTTGCCATTGCAAGCTACATCGGTCCGAAAAAAGGTTAAAATATTACAACGTCAGATTTTTGACATCCCAAATTAGAGTTGACATTTAAGTGACTATTTTTCAAACAAAGTGACATTGAAGTGATTTGTAAAAAAGTCTTGATATTCAAGTGAGCATTGTACAAAGCACGGGACTCCTTGGAATCAAGATGTTGTTTACCCATTGTAGCAATCTAAGATCCATGCTCTACTCCGTATCGGTGACGAAAAATTAACAATTTATTGATTATGCAGTGGCTTATTAGGCAAGTTGTCCATGTCTTGTGTACTAAGCACATTTCTCAAGTGCTTCCAAAATGAAATATGTCTTGATACTACCCTCGTATGTAAATTGGGCCTTGCATGTGAAATATGCAATGTAAGGATTCGAACTCTTTAAATATCATAAAAGACATAAATAGTAAAAGTTATCAAGATATAAGTTTAAAATCAACATTGTGCATATTTATAATTACCACCAACTACATAGGCTCACATGATCACAGAGATGGAAAGTTTAAATTCAAAAGGAAATTTAGTGCGTGGTATAACACCATACTTCTAGTGTAATGCGCAATGTTCCAGCAGTTTAACTTATATGAGTGCATTAACACGTTGACGTTAATTGATGAGGATTTAATTAATTCTAACTATTTTTTTCGATTATAGGAAATAAATGAAATTGTGAATTTTGGTTCAATTTTTTAGCATGGTTAAAATGCAAGACCCACAAATGCAAAACATAATACAAGTTATCAGGGGTCAAGGATAGTGAAAATAGATTTTTGGTGGGGTCAAGGTCAAGAAAAGAAAAACAAACTAAAATTTCTTACAAGAATACACAATAACTAAGAAAAAGAAAAGGGAAAAAAGACATATACACCATGGCTAATGGGGTTATAATGGCTTGTCGTATGTGAATATTTGAAACTCAATCTACACCTGGGAGGTCCATGGAGTGAATGTGGATCGAGTTTTTCATATTAAATAAATGGCTACAACTCAAGGCCTGTAGAAGGGTCATGTGCTCATAGTGAAGCGAAATTGAGATCGACTTCATCGGTCTATCCTTCTCTTAGGGTGTTTCCACTTATAACGATCACCAAGGATAATCTCTCAGTGAGGGTATCTACTTTGGTTACGTTCTTTATTTTAATGTGTTAGATGCCTGTTCGCCTCGCAATCCTTGTTCCAAATTGTATATTTTTCTTTCCCCAACAAATTGGAAATGCTCTTGTATTTCACTTTCTAGAGTTCAGACAAAATAATTTAAAAACTCACTCAGGTGCAAAAGTATCTACTATGTGGAGTGAGTTTTTCATGTTAAAATACTCAACTCAAGGACTCCAACAAGACTATCTTACGCATGCCTTCCCCTGCGGCACTACGGCGTGCATAAGATATAAGTTCTCGTTGGTGTCATTGGGTTTTTTTTTTTTTTATTAGTATTTTAATATGACAAACTCGCTTCATGGACCTCTCCATGGTGTAGATTTTCAAATTTTAAGTATGAATAACCACACCATGGCTAGAACGTCGCCCTGGTCTGTGACAGCCCCCTCTTTCTTCTCAATTTCAGGCAAGGAAAGAAGAGACTAACCGAAGCAAAATCGAAAGGTTAATGGAGAACAACAATCCAGCTGATCACGGTGGTTGGAGGTAAGCTTCGGTGACCTCAACATGCCTTCCTAACCACGGAAGCTCAGCCTCTGTCCATAAGTAGGAGCATTGCAAGTAATGACATGCCAAAATCTTGATTTCCTTTGCCGTTCCTTTCTTTGATCACGTCCACTGTGTATTCCATTCCGCGAAGACTGTTTTATGGTGAGAAAACCCGCACGCTACGTAATCGTTTGAACTTGTTGATGCATTCTGAACTTGTATTGTTCAATACTTGAGAACCCAATTGAGGTCTTTTACTTGCCTGTGAAAAATGGCCCGTTTCTCACATTAAATTGTGAACATCGGATCGGAACACCATTTTATATGACCCAGATTTTTTCTTCTATTCATTTTCTCTTTTTGTCGATTGAGCCAGGTTTTTATTCTCAAATAATGACTCGACTCAACTCTCAAAGAATAGAAATGGGCTCTCCTTATAACAGAGCATGTAGCTAGAGGCATATCTGGTGGATGTAAACGGCTTGTTTCTTGCGCTTCCTAGATCGGGGTAGTATGTTGTACCACCCAGATTTTTTCTTCTATTAGATCCAGGTTTTTATGCTACATGTTCGTAATCACTCTGACTCTCAAAACAGAGCATGTGGGCTCGTGCTCATAATGGAGTAAAATTCAGTGGATGTAAATCCGCCAAAATGCAAGCATGTTTCTTGCATTCACTAACCTTGGATTTATGCCAATTGGTAAGTTTTCAGGTATCCATTTGGTCATTGAATACAGATGCATTCATAGCAGGAGTAGTCCCTCTCAAGGATGATTAACATTTAAGGGCCTGATTATGTCTGAGGAAAGTGAAACGCCATATCTGGACTCATTAGATATGGCTTGCACTAGAAGGTTGCTATGATACTAGGCATTAAACTTCCTTTCCGACTTAAATTTGTCGTTCTTTATAGCTTTTGGAAAGACTATTCTCTTACATCATTCAAAAAAAACTCAATAATTGACTTTTTGTGAAAGACTGCCATCTAACAAATAGTCTGCTGGTTTTAATTCCAAAACATGGAGCAGAGCATGGAGAACAAATTGTTACAATGATCCCACATCTTCATTACCTAGAGGGGCTCCTGATTCAAGCCGTTGATAACATGGATGGTCCAGCCAACACACCCCATGCAACCATCATGTGTATCTTCATGGTGCTCAAAATCGTCTAGCTATTATTAATCCTCAAGATGGGAAGGCAAGATATAAACCAAGGTACTGCCTTGTGTCTGCTCTCATCACTGTTGCTCTCAAATATGTCAAGTGCAGTCTATTGATCTTCATTTTGCTTGGTGAGTTGTCTTGGCTGATTTTTGTTTTCTGCATCCTGATGCCATTTGCATTCAACGCAAACTAGAGAATGGTAATAGTTTCCGATTCTCTAGATGGTGTGATTTGCTCTTAGCAAAGCTGTTGTTTGCTCTTTGCTTAGACATGAACCTAGTGTTGTACAATTATATCTTTGAACACCTTTTACATCACAAAGTAGAGCAAGTGATGATGATGAAGAGGATGGTACTAGTGCAATACAATGAAATTGGAGGAACACGGGATTTTCTTTTCTTTGGCCAAGGAGAGGGAGGAATTGATTTAGTGAATATGAGATATTATTCTCATTCACTAATACACCAATGGCAACTTTGATGTGGTTAATGACTTGATCATAATATCTCAACCTTAGCAATATTTTACACACTATCTCGAGTCAAGATTCTCGACATGTACTTCAAGTCATAAAGGAAGCTTGCAAGATGTGAGAGACAGAAGTAACCGGCCAAAAATTCTTTAATGAAAGATTTATCCATTTGAGAACAAAGCCACTTCACATTAGGAAAGTGAGATGCACGACATTTTGTATGTTGAGGCATATTTGGAAGAAGTAGAAAAGCGAGAAAAGAGTAATTTCGGCCCAATATAAGCACAGACGTGTACAGATAGCTGTTGATGACTGAGAAGATGTAAAATGGGTAGGGAGTCAGAGATTTCCTGGGAGATGGGCCGGATCCATTTTGATTCAGGGGAAGGAAGTCGCTCCAAGCCCTCGACAATGACCGTTTTTGTTTAGTTTAGAATGGGTTTTTATGCTTCAGCGAAGCCAACTATTGCCATTTTCGTTGTTCAATTTTTGCTCGGATTGTCCATATACTTTAATTTGTAACAGTATTGGTTCCTAAACTAATCCTATGTCATAATTTCAGGACAAATTCTGTATTTTCCCATACAAATGTTGACCAAAAGTGCTAGCTAAACACTGGATGAACACGTGTCCCTAACATGTAAATCACAACTTAAATCTCGAGAGGAAATTACAAAAATGGTCCCTTTGTTAGTACTCTTGTTCAATTTTGGTCCTCATACTTTATTTTTGCCCCATATTTGGTCAGTGTACTAATATTTAATCTTGATTTTAGGATAAATGTGGTGTTCTTTTTGTCCAATAGCAAACTAAAAATGCGAAATATGGTTGGCATCAACATGTTTTAATAGTGTAAAATTAATTGGCACCTGCATGTTGTTGCCAAAAATTTACTCGTTATGTAGTTTGACACATCAAAATGTAGTAAAATAGTTAGGTTTGAGCATAGTTTGATAATTGCGTTTGTTTCACGGAAACTAAATAATTTAAAAAATATTTTCCTAAAAATAGTCACTTATATTGCTTAAAATAATTTGTCGATAAAAGATATTTTCATTATCGATAACAATTTATGTCTAAATATTTTTATAGATATTAAAAATATTTTTCATTCATCCATTTTTGTAACAAATACAATCAATAATTTAAGAAAATACTTTCCAAATTTTTCATTTTCCTCGTCAGTTAATTACACACAATTGAACGGTCTTTACCATTGAAGCACTATACAGTCCATTGAACTATTGACATGTCTGGTAATTGCACACTTCCATATCAATGTCTGTAATAGGTGCTCTAAGTATAGAACAAGCTGCCAACACAAATTATTTTGTCAATTGCTTACAACTATAAACTGACAAATATACCAGGAAGATGAGCATGGACACTATACCTTCAAAGAACATTGCATAGAATCTGTGCACCAAATATCGTAAACACATCAAAGAGATTTGGCTTGAAGGTAATCAATTAATAGGCAGGTCTTGAAGAAATGAATGCATGAAAGGGAAAGCTAGGGGTTGGATCGTTTAGAATCTTAATTTGATAACTAAAAGTAAGAAGGTTATATTTATAGCACAAATAGTGTCAAATGCTAAACATGAGATAAGAACTTGGAGTTTCTAGGGTCATTTGGTAGTTAAACGCTGCGAAGGCAAAGCAAGTCAAGATGTGGCTGGTTACACAAGAGTTATGCTAGTGAATGCATTTGTGCTTTGACTTATCGAATTTGGAACACGAGTATACGAAGCTAAGGTCAGAAAACCGTTACTCATTTCCTTGATGGAGGAAAACATCTATCTTTATATTATTGCGGAGTGATTACTTTTGATTTCAGCTAAGTGCAATCTAATCAATTTAGATTGATTCAAACCCAGTTCGATTCAAACTGGAAATCCAAACCAGTGTAGCAAACTCCATATAACACCATCAAATTGAGCACTATCAAGACAGAATAGCAGCGACCACAGAAGGCCATGGATAGGACTTCTGTCTTATGTTTTCACCACTTGATGTTTTCGGTGAGTACTACCGATGATTCTTCCAGCTTCAGACTTATGCACGTTGAGTTCTACTCATATTCAACAGGCCAATCACAGAAATAGACTAGAAAGTTTCTGCTGCAAATCCACCACTGAAAAGCTTCACTCACTCAGCAGTCGGTGCAAGGACTCAATCGGACACCGTATCAAGGGAAAAGAGCCAACATCTAACGCTGCAGGGCAGTGTCTGAACTATGCATCACCCGTCATGGCATCAGTAACCAACTACTTAATCTTTTCACTCGATGTATGAAACTGAGGATCCATCACGAGCTTTTTAGTGGCGACGGCCTACTTTTTGACTGGAAAGGTGGGCGAGAGAGACGGAGGAGAAGAAACGCGGAAGTTGTCTCACCTGGGATGGACAAGCTTCGGTGGCGAGGTCGTTCCCGATGCGTGTGAGGCACGCGATCAAGCGAGCGAAGGTCTTCCCTCCCTGCACTGTAGTACAGATTCTTACGAGGTGGGCGCTGAAAAATCGAGGGATTGGAAAAGCTATGGCAAGGCATTGCATTGGGTTCGACTTGCATTATTGGCAACTTTTTAATTAAATATGCACGTCCATCGTTTTCAAGAGGACTTTCGCTGTCTGAAAGCTTCCTAAACTTGCTCAAAAATAAAACAAACCTCATTATACTCATATCAAAATTTCGAGTTTGAACTAATTTGACCTATTTTCATTAATTGATTATAAATGCAAATATCAATATCATTTTCACGTCGAAGAGAGATTACATAATGTATTTATTTGCAAAAGCTTCTATACATACCATTCTCATTTATAATAGAATCAAAGTAAGCTCACAATAACATTATTTCCAGATTTTATCATAATTTGATGTAAATATATTTACGCACTTCTCTGAAATTTGCCATCTGTTTTCGTACGGTAGTCCTGTTTGCGCGCGTTGGCCAAGCAGCAATGTTGAGGTTGAGACTTTTTTGGTCGTGGCGATTTGGTACGTGGTCTATTTTTTTCTTCAAGATTATTGTAATGGTTAAAAGCTGAGAAGACGACCTGTGGTGAACTGCCCACCCTCGTCTCATTTTCAGGCAAGAAAGGGAGAGACTTAGAGAGCAAATTCGGAAGATTAATGGAGAACAACAATCCAGCTGATCCCAGAAGTCATAGGTAAGCTTCGGCGACTTCAAACATATCTTTGCCACTATAGCTCGGCCGCTGTAGGTAAGTTGGAGGAGTGGGAGCAAAATCGTTCTAAAAACTTGATGCGACGCCCTGTTCGTATCTCTGATCATGTCCACCGTACATATTAGTTTGACGTGAAAGCTGTTTTACTGGGAAAAAGCATGCACCCCACGTAAATCTGGTGAACTGGTTGGCACGTTCTGGACTTGTACGGGTCATCACGTAAAGAGTCCAATCGAGAGAGGCGTCAATCATCTGACGATAAAAGATGGCCTATTTCTCCCATATCTTTGACTCTGAGAGTGGGATTTAAACAGCCCCCAGAATTAGTCCTCCTTTCTTTTTCTTTCTTTCTTTTTTTTCAATTGATCCTGATGTTCATAATAACACTCGACTCACAGAACAATCAGAACAGAGGATGTTGAGTCGTTCTCATAACAGAGCATGTTCAGTGGGTATAAATCCATCGAAAAGTAAGGTTGTTTCTTGTAGTTATTGATCCCTTTTTAGTGTGAATCAGTAATTTTATGACATCGATTTGGGATTGAATACACTTGGACTTGTACCAGAAATAGTCCCTCTTAAGTTTGAATACCATTAGAACGGCTGAGCTTGTCTGGGGAGAGATGACCGTATATGCACTGTTTTTTACTTTTGTCAAGGAAAAATCATAGTAAGGAAAGATAAAGACTTGCAATTACCTCTACTCTGTTGTTACCCAGTAAGCACGGGAGCTTACCAAGTAGTTTTGTGCATAGGTAGTGTTAGTGTGAGTTGGGAAAGGTTTGAAGGTGTTAAAGGAGGTATCTCCTTGTATTCTGAATTTATTTTTTGTCCAATAGAAGAACTTTTATTAGTTTAATTAGCTGTAAATCCATACATGGGTTACACTCCTGTCGTGCATACATAGATTAGACTTGCAATGCATAGACTCATTAGCTGGGATTTGCCCGAGAAGCTTGGAATCGTACTGCGCATGAAATTTGCTTTTGAACTTAAATTGGGAGTTCTTGTTGTGTTTATGCCAGTATATTAGTTAGTAGCATTGACAATCGCTTCATGTTCATTGGAGATCCATTATTGATAGTTTTTTGGAAAAACAAACTGTCTTATATGATGCAAAAAGAGCTAACAACCTGAGCTTTTGCGAAAGATTGTCAGCTGACTAGTAGATTGCTCATTTTTATTCCAAGGTATGGAATCGCTCAAATTGCTTCAATATGTAACCAATATCTTGATTCGATGGAGGAGTCCTTGCTTCAAGCTATCGGGGACATGCGAAGCTATATAGGTCCAGCCAACGTTACAAGTGCATTTGTCATGCTTATCTACACATTATTAAAAAGCATCCGACAGAAATTAACTCTTGAGATGGGAAGGCAAGATATCAGTCCAAGGTTTCGACTTGCGTATGCTCTCATCACTATTGCTCTCGGATGTCTCAATTGCAGCTTGTTGATGTACATTATGGTTGGTGACATGCCCTGGCTGATTTTCATTCTCTACATCCTCATATTGATATGCCATCGCATTTGAACGCAAGGATTAATTATAGAATGGGAACTGTTTATGGTTTTCTTAATGTTGTGGTTTGCTATGTGCGAAGTTGTTTTTGACGTGCATCCTGCCGATGTTGGCTCGGATGTGAACCTCATATTGTACTATTATCACCTTGAACACTCAAAGCAGAATAAGTGATGATGATTATGATGATGTGGTGTTACTAGTTAAGATCTTGGTGCAATTCGATGAAACTAGAGAAATTGGGGATTTTTTTCCCTTTGTCACAGAGAAATAGGGGAATTGATTAGAATAATAGGGTCAATTCCAAAAAAAACCTCAAACTTTAGATTTAGTCCCAAATATACCCCGAACTTTTTTTTGTCTCAAAAAAAACCCCAAACTTTAGGTTCAGTCCCAAATCTGCCCCGAACTTTTATTTGTCTTAGAAAAAAAAATCTCAAACTTTAAGTTTAGTTCCAAATCTACCCCAAACTTTTTTTTAATCTTAGAAAAAACCCCAAACTCTTAATATATTCCCAAATCTATCCCAAATTTTTTTTGTCAAAAAGAAAATCATCAAATTTTACTATAATCCTAAATTAGCCCTCATTAGCCTCTTCCAAAAGCCATATGAGTAATCCCTAATTTTTTATATCCTAAAATGGTTTTATTTTAAAAATAATTTTCTATAACATCTTGTTTATGTGTATTTATTATCTATATGGAAATGCCATGTTAAGTTGGGACTAGACCATGGGATATATTTGAGAACAGATCAAAAATTGGTAATTTTTTTAGTACAAACGGAGGGTAAAACCCCAAATTAGTATACCCGTTAATTGTGGCGTGTTATTTAATTTAGAAATTTGACAGTAAAATTTAACGGAAAATAATATATGGTAATTTTTTTTGGTGGTCAAAAAAATATTTTTGGGTAAATTTGTCATATGTGTACCAATTTGAGATTTTTTTAGACAAAACAAAATCCGGGGTAGATTTGGGACTAAAATTAAAGTTTTGGATTTTTTTTGAGACAAAAGAAAAGTTCGGGGCAGATTTGGGACTAAACCTAAAGTTTGGGGTTTTTCTTGAGACAAAAAAAAGTTCCGGTTATATTTGGGACTTGACCTAAAGTTTGGGGTTTTTTTTGGAATTGACCCTAGAATAATATGAGAAAGAATCGCATTATTTAGATGATCTTTTCAGACACAAGTTGTGATTTTGATAACTTGATTCTCATATCCCAACTTCAGTAATATGCTACACACAATCTTGACATGTACTTCAAGTAACAAAAGAAAATTATTAAGCCCGATGTGCTCCTCCACATAAGGGGAGCAAGGAAAATAGCCAGTCCCAACTTCTTTAATGACAGATTTTTTTAGTATAAAGCCAATTCACATTAGAAATGGGAGATGCATGACCTTTTATATACAGGGGAGTATTCGGAAGAATGGAAAAGTGAGACAGTAATTTTAGTTTAACATAAGAGTGAATTTCAGGGAAGGAAGTCGGTCCATGTCCCCACCAATGATTGTTTAATCACTAGGAACTGATGGATGGGAGTGTTGAAACACCAATTTTACCCCTAAGATTTGTTCTCTGTTCTTTTTCTCTTTTTGTTAATGTATCCAGGTCTTTATTCTCGATATTTCTAGGGACTCGGACTCTCGGAGTAGACAATATATTATTTAGTGGCCCCGAAAAGCCCAAACAATTATTAAAAAGAAAAATATGACATCACGACTCATAATATGGGAACATATTAAAGGAGGACATGTAACGACAAGTCAAACATACGAAGAGATAACCTCTCCATGTCATATGTAAGTCGATACTCTGGTTGTCAAGCTGTCAAAAGTAACTTCTGTAGCTGATAGTAATTGATTTGCCTTTTGCGTTGCTAAGGAAACTTCCTGATATACCAATCAGGCTATAGCAAGACCAAGGACCCCTTTATTGTTGAGAAAACTCCTGGTTTTGATGTTTACAAAACATTTTATGAGTTTATACACATTATTTGAAGGGAAAGAACTCAGGAAGACATAGGCTTTAAAAGTCTGTTGGTAGCAGATGATAAAGCATGAGATGTCTTAGAGTCTGACCGTACCAGACGGAAAGACTTATCCAGACTGAGATTTAAGTCTGACCGTACCAGACTGAGATCTTAGGTTTAAATGTTTCAGACTGAAAGTCTAGGCAGACTCAGAACTTGGAATGTCAGACTTAAGATGAATCCACGAGATAAGATCACCAACGGTACAGTATTTCACTTACCTTTTTATATATTGATTCTGTTATACTAATCTGATTGACAGGATCAATTAATAGACAACTTCCAATGAAGAATAGAGCACTTATGGAAGCCCAGATTCTGGTTGTATGGGCGAACATAATCTAAGGGGATCTGATCTACCCTCAACGGTCAAAATGACTTGCCTTATAAAGTCTGTCCAAGAAAGGAAAGACAAAACTCTCAAGGAAAGAGCCAACGGTCGAGTCTGGCTTGGAGAGTATTTAAGGATAGGTCGAGACTTAGGGGTAGAGTAGATGAACATCATTCCAAAGCTGATTCCATTCTTCAATTGTTGTTCATAGTGCGTATTGAGTGATCTCAGTGTATTACCAAAAAGAGAGTGACTTAGTGAGACTAAGTACAAACACTCGAGAGTGTGTAATCACCGTTGATCATATAGTGAAATACAGCCGATTGGCTGGTCTCCTGGAGAGTGGATGTAGGCTTGCCTAAAGCCGAACCACTATAAACAGTGTTTGCGATCTTCTCTAACTCTCTCTCTACTTGATATTGGTTTATTGATAGATCGAATTTTATATACTTGCGAGAAAAATCTCTTTACACCTATTCACCCCCCTCTAGGCGTTTATACTAGTTCTAACAATTGGTATCAGAGCCTCGTGCTCAAGATCTTGAAGTGTTTATTACTTCTGAGCTAAAGATCCTATATGGCTAGTATTCTTGCACCAGGTTTGATTGAGGGGCAGAGCAACACCCGTCCACCCTACTTCGATGGCAAAAATTACAACATTTGGAAGAATAAAATGAAGGCCTTTCTCAGATCGAAAGATCCACTTGAATGGGATGTGGTTGAAAGGGGAATTAATCCCACTGAGGATACTGGAAAAACATCAAAAAGAAACAATGGCAAAGAAACAGAAGCATCAGCCACTATTTCTCCAGAAGAAATAACGAAAAGACAAACTATTGATGCAAAGGCTATTTATTCTCTGTATTGTGCTCTATCACCTAATGAATATAATCGAATATCTTCTTGTGATACAGCAAAGGAAGTATGGGATAGACTACATGTGACCTATGAAGGAACTGATCGTGTCAAGGAGACCAAAGTAAACATATTACTTGGTCAATACGAATCTTTCAAGATGAAACAGGGAGAATGTATAGGAGATATGTTCAGTCGTTTTACAGAGATTGTAAACGGATTGGCATATCAAGGACAACCTGTCCCTGGACCAATGAAGGTCAACAAACTTCTGAGAGGACTGTCTAAAGAATAGAACAATGTGAAGACCTCTATCAGAGAAACTTTGCGAATTTCACCGCTGACAGTCGATGAGCTCGTTGGTACTTTGCAGTCCTATGAAGCGAGCAAATGAATGAGGAGGTGGAATCCGTAGGTAAGAAGTCTATCGCTCTTAAATCTAATATTGATTCGATGTTACGTACTACGAGGAGGAGCTAGATGATGAAGAACTTGCACCGCTGATCGAAAAGTAAGAAAACTAAACAAGAAAGGCAGAAAATTCGACAACGAGAAACAAGGCGGACAATCCGCACAACGCAAAACTGATGATGAGAAGGATTATACCAAAGATGTCATTTGTTTTGAATGTAAGAAAAAGGGTCATATTAAACAAAATTGTCCCAAGCTCAAAAAGAATAAAGGGAAATTCGAGAAATACAAGAAGGCCCTGAAAGCTGAGACGTGGAGCGATACTAAAGTTGAGGACAAGAAGAAGACGAATATGGGAACATTTGTCTTATGGCTCATTCGTACTCTCGGACTCAAACCGATTCGGGATCGGACTCAGATTCAGACAGAGAAATCGAGGTAAATCATTCTGATATCCCTAGAGAAGTCTCAGATTATATAAATGAGCTTTGTTTAAATTTAAAAACTACCTTGAAAAAGATCTCCAGTTTAAAAGTGAAAAATCGTAAGTTGAGTCATCAGAACTGTTTGTTAAAAGAGAAATTTGATGATCTCAAAAAGGAATTTTCAGAACTGAAGGAAAGTCGTGATTCTGTTTTAAATGAAAGTGAGTCTTTTAAAAGGGAACTTTTAGAATTAAAGGAAAATCAAGGCTCCCTACAGAATGAAAACCTATTTCTTAAAAAGGAAGTTTCGGATATCAATGCAAAGTTTTCAAAAGGGACGAAAAACCTGCAGCATATTCTTTCTATACAAATTCCATATTATGATAAGTCAGGACTTGGATTTTGTAAGGAAAGTAAATCATTGATTGATTTCCCTAAGGTTAAGGAAAGAATTAGACAAAGACCTTCCCGACAAGCCTATAATAATCATTTTAAAAAGAATTTTGTTAGAACTGTTGGTCGAGAATATCTTAAGTGTTCTAACTGTGGAGATAGAGAACATTTTGAGAATAAATGTCCTAAAGTCTGGAGACCTGTTCAAAAGAAGTGGATAGAAAAAGCTTACACTACTAACTTCAATGGACCCAAGAAAATTTGGGTACCAAAGAAAAAATGAGTATGTGTAAACTTTGCAGGTAAGTTTCAAAAGCAAGAAGAAATGGTATTTGGACAGTGGATGTTCAAGACATATGACAGGAAATTCAAAGATGTTCGCAGAACTCAAAAGAATCAAGGGAGGAACTGTTTCATTTGGGGGAAACACCAAAGGAAACATTGTAGGACTGGGAACTGTCAAAATCGGAAGTTTAATCATCAACAACGTATCTCTAGTCAAAGGATTAAGCTACAACCTTTTGAGCATCGATCGCTTATGTGATGCCGGCTTCGAATAAACTTCAAAGAGAATCTATGTTCCGGAACAAGCAATGACTATTCACGGACTTTTACTTGGACGAAGGCATGGGAACATTTATCTTCTGGACATAAATGAAGACACTGCAAAATGTCTATTATCAGTCCAAGACGAAGCAAAAATATGGCACCGCAAACTCGGGCATGTCAGCATGAAACAGATTTCCAAACTTGCCAGTAAAAAGCTTGTTCGAGGCTTGCCCTCACTAAGTTACAAGAAGACAGAGCTTTGCTATGCATGTACACTGGGAAAACAAGTAAGAAGTTCTTTTAAGTCTATAAAACAGATTACTTCTAACCGTGTGTTGCAGCTTATTCACATGGATCTGTTTGGACCAACCAGAACCCAGAGTATTGGAGGTAAGAAGTACTGTCTTGTGATAGTAGATGATTACTCACGATTTACATGGGTATATTTTCTAGCAAATAAAGGAGAAACATTTTCATATTTCTCAACTTTTGCAAAGAGGGTCCAAAATGAAAAAGGGTATTCTATTTCAAGTATCAAAACAGATCATGGGGGAGAATTTGAAAATCAGGACTTTGCAAATTTTTGTGATAAAAATGGTATACAGCATACATTCTCATCTCCCTATACTCCAGAGCAAAATGGAGTGGTGGAAAGAAAAAATCGGTCTTTGCAGGAGATGGCCAGAACATTGCTCATAGAAAGCAAAGTGGCAACTCGGTTCTGGGCAGAAGCAATTTCTACTTCATGCCATATTATTAATAGAGTATTTCTTAGACCGATTCTTGAGAAAACTCCCTATGAGATTTTTAAAGAAAGAAAACCTATTGTTTCTTATTTTCGAATCTTTGGTTGTATATGTTATATTCTTAAAACTGTTAATCATCAACCTAGTAAGTTTGAAGAAAGGTCAGATGAAGGAATTTTTCTGGGCTATTCAAACTCTAGTAAAGCATATAGAGTGTTCAACAAGAACACTCAGATAGTGGAAGAATCCATGAACGTAAAGTTTCTGGAAAAAAGGAGATTCAAAACAAAGCAGTTCAGTAAATGAAGAATCAGAATCAAATGGTGCTCCTGAAGGATCTGGTCTCATCAAAGTAGCAGAATCTACCCAAGAAACATTGGAAGGAGCTGCTCATAAAGAACAAGCAATTCAATCTGACATCCCTGTATCAGCAGAAGTTTTTAATAATGATGAAGTTCCAAATAGAAACCGGGAAGCGAAGTCCGAGTCATCCGAAAGAGCTTGTGATTGGAAACATCAATGAAGGGATTCAAACCAGATCAAAGAATAAAAATGACACAGGTATTGTTGCACTAATTTCTGAAATTGAACCCAAAGGAGTCAATGAAGCACTGGAAAACGAAAGCTGGATAGATGCTATGCAAGAGGAGCTTCAACAGTTCAAGAGAAATGATGTTTGGGAACTAGTGCCCAAACCCAAAGGAAGAACCATCATTGGTACTAAATGGGTGTTCAAAACAAAGTTAATGAACTTGGAAAAGTCACTAGAAACAAGGCAAGGCTCGTGGCAAAAGGTTATTCCCAATCTGAAGGAATAGACTATGATGAAACCTATGCACCAGTTGCAAGACTTGAAGCAATCAGACTATTACTTGCCTATGCTTGTTATCAGAATTTTAAGCTATATCAAATGGATGTGAAAAGTGCTTTTCTAAATGGGTTTATCAAAGAAGAAGTCTTTGTAGAGCAACCTCCCGGATTCGAAGAACCAAGAAAGCCAGATCATGTATACAAATTAAAGAAGGCACTTTATGGTCTCGAAACAGCACCTCGAGCATGGTATGATCGGTTGAGTAAGTTTTTACTTGACAATAAATTCAAGAAAGGTATGGTAGATACAACCTTGTTTATTAAGAAGGAAGGTAAAGATATACTGTTAGTACAGATTTATGTAGATGATATTATTTTTGGTTCATCTAATGAGCATCTGTGCAAGAACTTCTCTAAGTCTATGCAGGAAGAATTTGAAATGAGCATGATGGGAGAACTGACATTCTTTCTAGGACTTCAAGTCAATCAAACGAAAAGAGGCACTTTCATCAGTCAAGAGAAATATGCCAAAGACTCGATCGAAAGTTTGGATTGGAAAATTGCAAAAGGACTGAAACTCCTATGGCAACATCCATCAAACTAGATCTGGATGAAAAGGGAAAGAAGGTTGATCAGAAGAATTACAGAAGCATGATCGGTTCTCTACTCTATCTTACTGCATCTAGACCTGATATTCTATATAGTGTGTGTCTTTGTGCTAGATTTCAAGTAGATCCTAGAGAATCACATCTTTCTGCTGTTAAACGTATAATCAAGTATATATCCACTTATCCACACTTGGGTTTATGGTATCCAAAAGAAACAGATTTTACTCTTCTTGGGTACTCAGATGCAGACTTAGCAGGTTGCAAAGTAGATAGAAAGAGTACTTCAGGAACATGCCAACTTATAGGGAAAATGCTAGTCTCATGGTTTTCCAAAAAGCAGAATACAGTAGCTCTTTCAACAGCAGAAGCAGAATATGTTGCACTTGGGAGTTGCTGTTCACAAATTCTGTGGATGAAACAGCAACTGAGAGACTATGGAAAGGAAGAATCCTGTACTGAAATAAGATGTGATAACACGAGTGCTATAAATCTCACCAAGAATCCGATTCTACACTCCAGGGCGAAGCACATTGAGATTAAACATCATTTCATTAGAGACCATGTGCAAAATGGAGATATATATGTGAATTTCATTGATTCCAAGAATCAATTAGCGGATATTTTCACAAAGCCACTGGACAAAGGTACGTTCGATTCTATATGTGAGAGATTAAACATTATTAATCCTTTTCTATAAATTTTATGAGAACAGGACAAAGTCTGGTAGAAGAAATAGTCTGGTTAGACTAATCTTCAAAGAAGATTGAAGATGGAAATAGTGGTATTTTGGGATGGTATGTTATTTCCTTATTTAAATATGGTAAATCTTTAGTAAGTTTTTGAATAGCATGATTGATTTGAATATTTTTGGCACATTTCCATGATGATTGACTATTATTATTAAATCTAGAATAACTGCCATTTTAATTTGTTTTGGGGTTGCGACTGTTCATTCGTTTTTTCTACGAAGGGTATAAAAACGTCTAAAAGTCGGATTTTTCTTCACAACGCTTCAGAACGTTTTGTCTACAAACCCTAACACAGAAAAAAAGCTTTCTAAAACTACTTCTTCAAAACCCACATTCTTCGAACATGGCTTCGAAATCCTCTGTATCTCGATCAAGGTCACCATCTCCAAGAAGAAGATCAAACAGGATTGCAGGGAGAGGAGGAAGGAGAGTTGACAGAGGGCAGACACACTTCGATCTCACACAAACTTCTGACGATTCCCAAGGACATTCTCAAAATGCATCGATTCAAAGGGATGCAACTGAAAATCTGGAGTCTCAGAGAAATTACCCATCAGATTCTGAGCGAAGAAATGTCTCCAGAAGAGGTACGTCTGGATTAACCCTGCCTAAACCAGAAAACCCTCATTCTGTTATGAGAATGTATGAACGCTTAGTGCGAAATAATGCTACGGAGGAGATGAAACTTTATTGGTTGAGACAAAAAGGGTATGCGAATGAACTTCGTCTGGTTCAGGCTGTGCAAAATACAGAACCACTTTCTAGACGAAGTGCACAGGGAAGTGAAGTGAGTAGAAGTAGGGAAAATGCCCTGGTAGAGAAGGAAGATGATGAACGACTCTATAGAAATTTTGAAGTCAGAATGGGAATTGCAGCAGTGGTTAGGAATACCACTGGGAAACTATTCCGGTCAAAAGAACATAAGAACTTCTATAATAGATTGCTAGAACGTGGAGTTATGCATCACCGAATCACGGACTTTGATTTCTTGGATGTTGCTAATGTGAACCTACGAGAACATTTTGAAAGGTTGCAGATGGACCAATTTTGCACTGACTCTGCTGTTGTTTATCCACAACTAACAGCATACTTTTACTCAAATTTGACATTTCTGTCTCCAGATAAAATGCAGTTCAGTGTGTATGATAGGTTTTATGAGGTCAGTACAGATGTTCTGGCTGATATAATGAAAGTTGAAAGGAGACATTTCATGCCGATAGAAGTCACCTATGAGACTGTTTGTAAGTATCTTACAAAGTCCGTTAGGCCTACTATTACCTATCCTTTCTTAACTTCAGCAAGAACTATTCTGCATAAAATCATCATAAGCTGCATTCGTCCCAAGGCTTCATAAAAAACTGATGTGTCAAGATTCGAGGCCAAACTAATGTGGGCAATTGAGAAGGGAGTTCTATTCTCACTTCCTCACACTATTCTTTTACACATGTATTGAGCAATTTCAAAAGATAAAGGACAGTTGCCTTATGGAGCTTTGGTGACCAGAATCTTTGAATATCACAAGATTGATATACCGGGCAGACTCTGCACTACAGAGCTTCCAACCATGGTCATCGATCTTAAGATGATAAACAAGATGAGGCTAAAGGATGTTGCAGAGACATGGAGAAGAAAAGAGAAGGAATTAGCAAAGGCATTAACCACATCAAAGCGAAAGGGAAAAGAGATGGCTGCTACATAACCTAGTTCCAAGAAGAGAAGACCACTGTTACTACATGATGAAGATGATGAAGAGGAGACGATTTCTGAAATTCTGGTGAAAATGGGTCAGACTGTACATAGACCGACACGACCAGAACCAGAACTGCCTCCACCAACAGTGACAGAAGAAACTCTTCCTAGTGCGGCACCTCAAACTGAAGAGCATGTGGAAATGTCAGAGCCAGAGCAAGTTGAGTCTGATAAAGGTGGACCAGAAGAAGGGGAAGAAATGGAAGAAGAAGAAGAAATGGAAGAAGAAGAAGAAATTCGAACAAATGAGGGTGCTATTCCTGATGCTATTCCATTAGGATAGAAATCCATTAGGGCAAAGAAGGGCAAAAGCATCAACTCGGGGGAGCCTATGTTTCAAACTGGTGAGGCAGATATCCCTGCAACTTCATCTGATCGTGCCGATTCTCAGAAGATATTGGCTTTGCTTATGGAAATAAGAGATCGTCAAGTTGCTATGGAAAGCTCTCTCAATTCCAGACTAGAGACTCTCGAGAAAACAGTTCATCAATGTCTCAACAGAATCGAAGAGTCTGCTACGAGTATGGAGGATTTCACCCTTGTTCGGACCCCTACCAAGAAATCTTCTTAAAATTTTCGAAATTTTTGTTTTTGACTAAATCTTTTTGAAGTTGACAAAAAGGGGGAGTAGTGGTATTTCTAGTATTTTTGACTTTGAGTATTTTGACTTTGATTGTGAATTGACTTTGACTGGTATTGTGACTACTGTGATTTCTTATGATGCATGATTGCTTGGTAAGTAATATGCTGATCAAGTCTAAAAAATACTGAGCTGTGATTTGAAGATATATTATTGTTGTATTGTCCATACAGGATTGAAGAGCAGGTTAGTTGGAAGTAGATTCTATCTAACCATATTTTGCAGGGACAATAAGCCATATGCATAAAAAGTTTTGTCACCATCAAAAAGGGGGAGATTGTTGAGAAAACTCCTGGTTTTGATGTTTACAAAACATTTTATGAGTTTATACACATTATTTGAAGGGAAAGAACTCAGGAAGACATAGGCTTTAAAAGTCTGTTGGTAGCAGATGATAAAGCATGAGATGTCTTAGAGTCTGACCGTACCAGACGGAAAGACTTATCTAGACTGAGATTTAAGTCTGACCGTACCAGACTGAGATCTTAGGTTTAAATGTTTCAGACTGAAAGTCTAGGCAGACTCAGAACTTGGAATGTCAGACTTAAGATGAATCCACGAGATAAGATCACCAACGGTACAATATTTCACTTACCTTTTTATATATTGATTATTATACTAATCGATTGACGGGATCAATTAATGGACAACTTCCAATGAAGAATAGAGCACTTATGGAAGCCCAGATTCTGGTTGTATGGGCGAACAGAATCTAAGGGGATCTAATCTACCCTCAACGGTCAAAATGACTTGCCTTATAAAGTCTGTCCAAGAAAGGAAAGACAAAACTCTCAAGGAAAGAGCCAACGGTCGAGTCTGGCTTGGAGAGTATTTAAGGATAGGTTGAGACTTAGGGGTAGAGTAGATGAACATCATTCCAAAGCTGATTCCATTCTTCAATTGTTGTTCATAGTGCGTATTGAGTGATCTCAGTGTATTACCAAAAAGAGAGTGACTTAGTGAGACTAAGTACAAACACTCGAGAGTGTGTAATCACCGTTGATCATATAGTGAAATACAGCCGATTGGCTGTCTCCCGGAGAGTGGATGTAGGCTTGCCTAAAGCCGAACCACTATAAACAAAGTGTTTGCATCTTCTCTAACTCTCTCTACTTGATATTGGTTTATTGATAGATCGAATTTTATATACTTGCGAGAAAAATCTCTCTACACCTATTCACCCCCCCTCTAGGTGTTTATACTAGTTCTAACAGTTATGTCATATGATAGTTTAAGCTTTTTAAATATTGCATGCTAAATTTTAACTTGGTATGAGAATAAGGGATCTGGAATTTACATCTCAATGGAGGAGTCCTTGCTTAAAGCCAGCAGGGATACATACAGCTATGGAGATCTTGTAAACATTCACGCAGCACCCATCATGCTTATCTCCATTGTCATTAAAATCGTCTGGCAAATAGTAATATGCAACAAGAGAAGACAACACAGAGAGAAACAGGGGAAACAATTCAGGTTATTTTAGAAAAATATCACATTATTTTCATTATTATTTCGTTTTGGGCACATGCCTTGCAAGTTTGATATAATTTATAGATCACTCCTTGTATAAGGAACTCGGCAATCCATACAAAATTAATATAATAAGGTAGGACAGTTTATCAGTTCCAAGTAATTCGTTCAACCAGACTAGAGCAAGCTGAACAAGTACGAGCTTGATTAATCACCCACCAGCCCGATAACATAACTAACCAGATTAACAAAGCTTCAATTTAATTATTATCATTGTGCTTTTGAGACCAGTTTACCCAAATTACTTAGATAATTTCTTCCATATATTTCCCGATAACGTCACAAGGTATTCCTGAGTAGTGCACGGCCAAATAACGCTGGCCAAGTGGCCATGTATTCATGTTATTTAATTTGCTACATCACACGACAAGAACAGACGAATGAAGCCGATTGACACTTAGTCAATGGCGATTTGCCACATGCTTTATTTTCTATCTTTAATGCAGCAACGGGTAAAAACTGAAAAAGACGACCTCTGGAGACAGCCCCATCCTCGCTCTCATTTTCAGGCGAGAAAGGAGGAGACTCAGCGACACAAAGTCGGAAGGTTAGTGGCGAACAACAATCCAGCAGCTGATCACGATGGTGGTCGGACGTGAGCTTTGGCGACCTCAGACATATCTTGACCATTGTATCCTAGCCTCGGTCAGTAAGTTGTAGGATTGGAGTACAATGATGTTGAAGACTTGATTTACTTCCTGGTCCTATCCCTGATCATGTCCACCGTGGCTTTGTGCATCTGGATGTTTCTGTTTTGTGAGCAAATGTTGTTAGACTCAGTTGGGAAAGGTTTGTAGGTGTTAAGGAGGTATTCACTAGTACTCTGATGTTGCATTTTGTCCTAAAGAAGAGTTTTCGTTAGCTTACTTAGCTGTGGGTCAATGGATGATTACACTCCTGCAGTGCAAACATTGGTTCGAGTCCTGCAATGAATTGGCTTGTTATCTATGATTTGCGCTAGAAGCTTGGCTTTAAACTGTGCAGATGCTCATTTAAGACTTATACGAGGAGGACAGAGCTCGCAACTTGAGCTTTTGCAAAAGACTATGGTCTAACAAGTAGTTCACTGATTTTGACGCCAAGATATGGGGCAAAGCATGGAGTTCAAATTGCTGTAATGTATATCCAGCGTGTTGATTCCCTGGAGGAGTCCTTGCTTCAAGCCATGAGGGACATGTTTAGATATGCAGGTCCAGCCAACCATGCCGGCGGACCCATCATGCTTATCTGCACGGTAGTCAAAATCATCTGGCAGAAATTAATCTTCAAGGTGGAAATGCGACCCAAGGCTCCGACTTGCATACACTGTTGTGGCCATGGCTCTTGGATGTGTCTCATGCAGTCTACCAATGTGCATTATGCTTGGTGACATGCCCTGGCTGATTTTTGCTCCTTGCATCCTTGCTGATAATGCCATCCACTTTCAAACCCGAGAATTAATCAGAGAATGTTTACAGTTTCTGTTTTCCTGATGGCGTGGTTTGCTCTTTGTAAAATTGCTTTTAATGTGCGTCCAGCCAATGCTGGCTCGGACATGAACCTCATGTCGTGTTGTTATTACATTGAACACCTTTTACGTCCCAAAGCAGAATATGTGATGATAATGAAGACTAATGCAATCCAGTGATGTTGGAGAAACAGTGGACTTTTTTCTCCTTTTGCCAGAGAGAAACACGGCGACTGATTTATAGAGTTTGAGAAAGAATCGCATTACCATTCTCATTCACTGACTTTTTGAGACCTGAATTGCGATTGTCTTGATCCTCGTATCCCAATCTCAGCAATATTCTATTCACTACCTTGACATTCTTATTGGTATTCCACCTTTTAGAGCAAGTCTGAGATGCTCCTGGTGATTTTGGCATTCGCACACGGTACATTTCTGGAGCTATGCCATCGAGTTGATCTGCTTCAGAGAAAAAACGGGATGCGTATAAGTATCGTTCTTTGCTCCTGAGCTTCTAAAGTGGCATCCGCATACGCTTTTTCCTCGAATTAAGGCCGTCTTCATCCCGGTTTTGAATTGCAATGGCGGACAGCAGAGCTTCATAGACGATGGGGGTTACAGAGGCCTCATTCGACCACTGTAGAAGATTTCACCAGCGGCTTCCGATGTGGTTTACTGTGAACCCCCACCGCACCGACAATTTTGAAATCGAATTACGTGCTTGCCCTCTCTCTTGCTCGTCCTTGCTCAAGCTGAGTTATCACATGGCCATTGTGTCCAGGGCTCTAGAAGCAAAATATGCGACGTTGCTCGAACAAGCTACCGAAAGCAATGTTGATGCTTGCTGTCGAGAGCCAGTAGGTAAATGTTGCAATATACAAGGCAGGTGCAACATACACAAGGAGTTGCAGTTGAAAATGGAGTTTTTTTGTCAATTTCCATCCCCTGAGACCCAAGTGCTTTTGCTTCGTTCACATTACCCACTTCATACAATAGTAATAGCCAGGCTGTACCTTCTCTGCAAGGGGTTATAGTGATCGCTTCCTCGCAGTATATTCGTAGGCATCCACAAGGCGACAGCCGTTGTTATCCCTACATCAATTGCATAGACTCGTTAGAGATGATTTACACTAGAAGCGCGGTATAATACCACATGTTAATTTTCTTTTTGAGTTTTAGCTTGCAGGTTATCCCTACATCAATGCATAGACTCATTAGAAATTATTTACACTAGAAGTGCGGTATTACACCACGTGTTAATTTTCTTTTTGAGTTTTAGCTTGCAGTTTTTGATGCGGTATTACCCACTGTGTAGCTTCTCCTCTACCATCTGTGTAGCTTCTGCTCAAACCCTAACCATGGATCCCCTCCAATTCCTTCTCTTTGCTGGTCTGACCACTCCCATTACAAGAGATGTTGCGTCCTCTCCCAAATCCCTCTTCATTTGGTGTATGTATTAGATACCCCTCCCTGTCACTCTGCCCTAGTTTTCCCCGGAGGACCCTTGTCGCCCTTCTTCGTGGAAGGAAATCTTTTACACCTGGTAGGAAAGAACCCCACGCGGCGTTCCCTCCATCTTGCACGAAGATCCCACCGAGTCGAAGCCCACATTCGTCCCAAAGTTCAGCACCTGTGCACCCAAGAAACGCCAGCAGCAGTAAACCCATCATCCGGACATTGCGCATCCGAGATCCCCTACACACCCTCCACTCCCCTGTTGCTCACTGCTGGCACGAACTTATGCAGTACAAAGGACAGCAACCTAGACCTCCATTTCAATGGCAGCAGAAAACAACACCTTGAACGCTTGGAATCTCTCTGCAACAAACTCGGTAAGCTTCTGCACACCCAAGAATTAGAAATCAAAGATGAAGACTTTTCTGCAGAAAAATTAGGGGAATGCAGGTTTACCTTAATGGGCCAATTATACCAAAATCCCAGCCTCAATCACCAAGCCCTACTTACAGCTATGAAAAAAGCTTGGAGAATGGAAACCGTTGCCATGACACCCATGGAACATGGTGTTTTTTGCTTCAAATTTCATAATGAGGAGGACAAGCAAAAAGTGCTTAAAGGGGGACCATAGTGTTTCTTCAATCACCAGCTTTTGCTAAAGGCATGGGAACCGGATACGCCCCCACATTGCTACAAATTCACGACATTTGCTTTCTGGGTGTGCATCTTGGGACTCCCCACTGAATGAAAGTCCGAGAGCATTGTGAAGAAAATAGCCAATCAAATAGGCAAAGTGTTAGAGATCAAAATAGAGGAAAGATGCCCGGTTGCTCAGCGAGTCGGGAAGGCTAAAGTTGAAATCAATGTCCACGCGGAACTAATGGTCGGGCTATCGACAACTCATGGTGGCAATAAAATCTGGCTAGATTTCAAATATGAATGGCTCCCCTTTTATTGCTACTCTTGTGGCAAGCTAGGCCACTATGCAAGCTCATGTAAAACTATTCCATATGTAGAGGCAAATTTTAATACCAAAATGGGCAGCACCTATGAGAACTGGCTACGTGCTGAATCCCAGGACCATAGATCCTTTTGGGATGTTTTTTATGCGGAAAAACCAGCTGATGACAGTGACAATGAATTAGAAATGGTCCCAAATATTCAAGACAAGCCTCCCCCCATGCTATTGCTGAAAGATGTGGGCATGATGAACCCCTGCAGGACAGAGACCAGCTCAGACCAGGCCCAAACAGAACTTAGAGACAAACAACCCATTGTAACTCAACCTCCATAGACCGGTAAAGAAATTCTTATGCTTCCAGCACCTCCTCTCCATCAGGCCCACCCAGGATCACTCAAAAAAAGAAAGAAAGCAAAGGCCAAAATCAACTTCCAACAAGAAACAATGAAGGTTCAACCCCTACAGTCCTAAAAACATCAGTTTGGACTGGTGGGACGAATCTAAACTTATGGATACCTCGATAAGTATCATCAATGACGACTCTAAACAGGCTCTAGTGGCTAGCCCTAAAAAGCCACAAAGGGATAGATGAAGATTATATGCTGGAACTATCAAGGGGTGGCTACACCCTTGACAATTCAAGAACTACAAGCCCTTGTGGCTTTGCATCAGCCCGCAATGGTGTTCTTGATGGAAACTAAAAGTCAAGAATCCCACCTTCAAAGATTAAAGAGAAGACTGAACTTTACCCACTGCGACGTAGTCAGCCCGAGGGGTACGGCTGGTGGTTTGGCCCTACTTTGGGATAATCAAGTGGAGGTACACGTAGAGGCGCAATCGGAGCACCTTATGCATATCACGTGTAAAAATTGGGAAGACAATAAAACCATTCAAATTACCTTTCTTCATGCTCCCTATAACCTAAGCCAAAGACTAGCTGTTTGGGACGAAATTCGCCAAATCAACTCTTCAATTAGGCTGCCCTGGATTTGTATGGGGGATTTCAACGAAGTACTCTATCACTGGGAGAAGAAATGAGCCTATTTTACTGATAGGTCACGCATGGCAGCCTTTTGGGGTTTGCTGAATGATTGCTCTCTTATGGACATGGAGAGCAAAGGTTGTGCCTACATTAGGTCAACAATAGGGAGGGCCGAACTAACATTAAGGAACGTTTGGATAGGGTTCTTTGTACTGTTGAGTGGAGAATTTTGTACCCGGAGGCTAAAGCTTTCACCTTACCAGCTATAGGCTCCGACCACAACCCTGTTATTCTCTCCTTACAAGCTGAGAGAGTGAGAAGGAAGAAAGAGTTCAAATTTGAGTCCTTTTGGCTCGAAAAGGCTGAATGCAAGGAAATTATCATGGAAGCGTGGGGGTCAATACATTAACAGGACCAAATGCTCCCTAAGAAGATTAGTGCCATAATTGCAGCATTAACAAAATGGAGTAAGAGAATGTTTCCTCATGGGCAGCGAAGAATCACCCAACTCAAACAGGAACTACAAACCCTAACCAACAGCGATTGCTATCTAGGAGAGAGAACAAAAGCCAAGGGCATTAAAGCAAAAATAGAAGTTCCATGGAGACAAGGGGAGCAATATTGGGGGCTGAGATCGCTGATTCAATGGCTCAAGGGGGGATATAGGAATTCACGATTCTTTCATGCCACCACTATCCAACGTAGACAAAGAAATAGGATATCATGGATCAATAATGCGGATGATAGCTGGATTTCCACACCCGACCAAATCAGACACACTGTCTTGGCCCACTACTAGAACCTCTACCAATCGGAAGGACACAGGGACTTTATGCTGGTCCTCAATCAGTGCAAAAAGGTGATCACAGATGAGATGAATAGGCTGTTGGTGGATGATATGTTCGAAGAAGAAATAAAGACAGCAACCTTTCAAATGAGGACTGAGAAGGCGCTTGGACCCCATGGACTCAACGGTCTATTCTTCTAACAGAACTAGGATAGTTTGAAGAAGGACATCGTGCTGGAAATTAAGGAATTATTCATAACCAACCTTATGCTCCTTGAGCTCAACAAAACCAGCATCGCCCTATCCCAAAAACCCAAAATCCTGAATCCCTGGACCAATACCGCCCTATAAGTTTGTGCAATTTTAGGTATAAGATCATAGCAAAAGTGCTTGCTAATAGGCTCAAACCCATACTACCCCTAATAATTGCAAAAGAGCAAAGTGCATTTGTTGATGGGAGATGTATCCAAGACAACATATACATGGTCCAAGAGGTCTTACATCAACTCCGCACAAGAAAGAGAAGAAGAAATTCCAGGTTGTTCTAAAATTAGACATGAAAAAAGCCTATGATCGTGTCGAATGGGATTTTCTGGAGGCTTGCCTATTGAAGATGGGCTTTCATACAAGGTGGGTTAGGTGGGTAATGTAATGCGTAACGACTGTTTCCTTAAGTGTGAAGGTAAATGGCGAGCCCCTAGCTTATTTTCGCCCATCCCCTGGTATTAGACAAGAGGACCCTTTGTCCCCCTACTTTTTCATTTTGGTGGCCGACGCACTGTCTACACTACTCGAGAAAGTAATGGAGGACCGTAGTCTTAGGGGAATCGAGTTGAATAGATAGTGCCCTACCCTCTCCCACCTCCTCTTTGCTGATGACTCGATATTCTTTCTAGAAGGGACGGTCTTGGAATGTCAAAATATGGCTTCAATTCTAAATCAATATTACATGGCCTCAGGACAACAAATTAACCTAAATAAGTCAGGGATTTACTTCAGCCGTGGTTGCCCCAGCCTCTAATGAGTAATATAGCACAAGCTCTGAGGGCACCGATTGCAGCACAAACAGGGAAGTACCTAGGCATACCCTCAGATTAGGGAGAATCAAAGAAACACACTTTTGCTTGGATTATGGGGCGCGTCAATATGAAATTGGAAGGTTGGAAAGAAAAGCTATTTTCCCGTGTGGGCAAAGAAATCATTCTAAAATCAGTGGTTCAAGCCATACCACAATTTGCTATGTCAGTTTTCAAGATTCCTACTTCCATTTGCAAGGCGATCGAGAGGAGAATAGCAAATTTCTAGTGGAAACCCAACGAGAATAGCACGGGCATCCACTAGAAGCGTTGGGAGGAGCTAAAGCTAAGGAAGAACAAGGGAGGCTTGGGGTTCCGTGATATGATGATTTTAACAAAGCACTATTGGCTAAACAAGTATGGTGGCTAAGCACGAATCCCACTTCCCTATGGGGACGACTATGCAAGGGAATATACTTTCCCTCTAAAGATGTTTGGCATGCTCGGAAAAATCAAAGATCTTCTTGGGGGAAACAAGTACTATTGGCAAAGCACTATTGGCTAAACATGTATGGTGGCTAAGCACGAATCCTACTTCCCTATAGGGGCGACTATGCAAGGGAATATACTTTCCCTCTAAAGATGTTTGGCATGCTGGGAAAAATCAGAGATCTTCTTGTGGGAAACAAGTACTATTGGCAAAGTACTATTGGCTAAACAAGTATAGTGGCTAAGCACGAATCCTACTTCCCTATGGGGGCGACTATGCAAGGGAATATACTTTCCCTCTAGAGATGTTTGGCATGCTGGGAAAAATCAGAGATCTTCTTGGGGGTGGCTTAGTTTGCTTGCTGGTCAGGATGCAATATCCCCTGCTATGAGGTGGAGGGTCGGTAATGGTACACAAATCAAACCTAGGGAGGACAGATAGCTCTTGAGAGGCATTATATATGGCCCCGCAAACCAAAACGAGCCTCTATTCGTGTCGGGGTTCATCTCACAATCAGAACGCACTTGGAACCTCCCACTTCTACAGGAACACTTCGATGGATGCATGGTTCAGGAAATTATAGCTACCCCCCTAAGCCCATAGCCGGAACAAGATAATTTAGTCTGGACAGGTACACATGTTGGCATATATACGGTCCAAAGTGGGTGTATGGCCATTCAAGCGACAATAGCAGAAAAACTCCAAAGTACAGCTTTAACGTCCTATATCCCTCCTAACAGACTGTGGAAAATAATATGGCGCCTACACGTTCCCCCCAAAATCACAATCTTCCTATGGTAACAAAAGACAACCTCTTCAGGCGGAAAATCGTACCTAATTCCCTATGACCGCTATGCCGAGAAAGCCTCAAGACCATCAAGCACCTCTGCCTCCATTGCCCCCTGACGAAATTAGTTTGGATCCACCCAAACCTTCCAGTTCAAACACCAAACCCAGGTTTCAGCCAAATTGAAGAATGGATACTGGAAATAGAGAAGAATGGAGGCTTACCGATTTTGGAGTAGCTGGCGTCTCTTCTGTGGGAGCTACGGAAGGCGCAAAACGCCGAGCCTCACAAATTGACGAATAATGGACAGAGCCACCTCAACCCTTCACAGCTTCCATGCATGGACACTAGCAGGGGGAAAATCCAGATCCTACAGAACCCATGTCAGCTCTTAGATCCCTCCCCCAACGCATGCTTTCAAAATAAATTCGGATGGGGCTTACCTCCCAGGAGACTCAGCGGGTTCGGTGGCCTGGTTGTGCCGAGATTCGACCAGACGGTTGATGCACGGTGAGCTAGATTGGTCTCGACGACATCCCCCATCCTCATTGAAGCTTGGGCGCTGCTGGACGCCCTAACTTTCCTCAACTCTCAACCAGATTTGTTCTCAGCTGAGGGGTATTCAGTCCCCCTTCTCCCAGGCGACGTCGTTCTCCTTGAAACAGACTGCAAAGTGTTGGCTGATGCGGTGGCCCACAATCCAAACCTCATGTGGGAGGCATGGGTCCTAGTCCAGAAATGCAGAATTTTTCTATCGCATCTGCCCAATATTTTATCATTTTTGGTAACCGTGAGGCTAATGCCATCGCAGACTTGGTCGCCAAACCCACCGCAAAAACTGTTTACCCTCGAATTGCGTCCAATCTCTCCCAGTCTGTCTATGGAACCTCTTATGTGCTGACGCCCAACTCACGGGCCACCCTACTTTGGGATAAATTAATGCAATTCCTATTACGACCAAAAAAAAATTTCATTTAGAGAAAATTGCTACTAAAGTAATATCATTTAGAGAAAAACTGCCACTAAATGTCTTCCATTCTAAAGACAAACCGGTCAAGGTCTCCCAAGGCAAGCCACGTGTCATTTTTTCATTAGCTGTCTTGCCCCGTGTATGCCCATTGAAAGATTACAAAACATAGCGCGACCAAATCGTGGGGCCAGCGTTTGTAAGTGCAGCAGAAGGGGAGGGCGCTAGGTTCGAATCTCCTGGCTTCTCCAAATATTTTTTTCATTATCTTTTGACTTTTCTAATCTTTCATTTTGTTTATATATTTCAATTACACGAATAATTATCTTATATTGAAAATACTTCTTTATACCGTGAGTCTCTGGCATATTATTTTGTCTTTCATGTACTGGTATTCCATTGAACCCTCGATGTATAATAGACTAATTGCAAGGAATCATCGAATTCCTTATTCGGTTTGAATCCCAAAACCTCGTCTTGCATGATATTTACTCATCATATGCTGTCATCTCTATTTTTCTGGGATGCATGGCACCTGGTCTATTGATGTACATTCTGCTTGGCAGCATGTCTTTGCAGATTTTCATCCCAATGTCCTAATGTTGGGAATCTCATTCATAGTTGTCACGAATTCATGGATTAGTCAATGAACGGGTATAGTTTCAGACTTTCTTAGTTTGATGCTTTGTTCTATATATGAATTCGGTTTGCTCGGTAACCTTTCAATGCTAGCATTGGAATGAACCTCATGCTCTAGTATTAGCTCAAAATGCATTTTACATTACAAAGAAGAATAAGGGTGCATATGGTTACTAGCCAAATAGGCTCCATTTGGTAACGCTTCTATTTTTTTGTTTTTCTATTCTTTTATACCCAAAAAAAAAAAAAGAACAAAAATTCATTTGGTAAAGTCTGTTAGTGTCTCTATTCTCCATAATAGAAAGTTATTCTAGAGAACATATTTGGAATAGAAATGAGAAATAGCAAAAAGTAACTTATTGTTCTTGGGAACAATTTTCAAAAAGTTATTTCTTGGGTAGTCGCTTCTTGTAACTGTCGTCAACCATTACACACCACATGTCACTCGCCCTCTCGTTGCTGCCTGTTGCCAACTGTCGATCGCCACCGCCACTCACCGCCATCGCTCGTTAGACGAGCAAACAAGCGACTTGGCAGCTGGCAAATGGGCAGCGAGTGATTCAGTAGATGGGTGACCAGCGGCTAGTGGCCAGCCACCAATCGTTGGTTGTCGGGTCGCCCGTCCGTCGGTCGTCACCGCCATAAAAAAGGAGGAATAAATTTTTTTAATCAGTACTAAACGCATTTTTATTCTTTTTCTATTCTGAGAATAGAAATTTTGTAAACTTACCAAACGCATTGTTATACTCAGAAATTATTCCAGTGAGTCAAAATAGAAAAGAACTATTTCTCAAAAAAATCGTTTCAAAGAATAGAAATGTTACCAAACACCCATAGTGATTGATTCTGTTCTTTTGTTCCATGGAACGGATTTGGGACATAAAAATGTTTGGTAAATTTGTTGTTCTTGGGAGCAAATTTGTTTTTAGGAATAAATTTGGTGCAAAATCAATAATAAAAAAAAAAGTTGATTCTAGAACAATTCCAAGAATCAAGTCAAAGTTATTTTCTTCTCCTCTTTTTCCCTTTGTTTTCTTCTTCTTTTTCCTCTCAACCTATGATTGGCCTACCCTCCCCCCCGGTCGCTCACCGCCCACTATTGCTAGCACAAGCAATGGCCAACAAGTGATTGGGTAAGGTTTGACAACCTCGCCAAAGGCTCGCTTGGCCATCAGCAAGGCTCAGCCTCGCTAGCCAAGGTGAGGCTAGGCCTTGCCAAGGCTCCCCTCACCTAGCCACCAGTGAGGCTTGGCCTCGCCCAAATCTAGCAAGGTCAAGCCTTGTGGTGGCCAGGCGAGCTTGACCTTGCCCTAGCCTGGCGAGGCTCCGACAAGCCCGTTAGATCTTGCCTAGCCTAGCCAATCACGGGCCACCGTTAGCAACGACGACCGGCCACAAGGGAGGAAGAAGTAAAGAAAAGAAAAAAAAAGACAAACAAACAAGAAAATTATAATAAAAGTATTGAAAAATTAAAAGAAATAAAAAATTTAAGAACCTTACCAAATGCATATTTATTCTGAGAGAAAATTTTTTGGATAGTTACGAAACACCATCAAATGCTTAAAAATTGTTCTTGGGAACAGAATAAAAACAATTATTTTTGAACATAAATTGTTCTCTAAAATAGAATAATTACCATTCGCACCCTAAAGATCATAACAACGAAGAAGATAATGATAATGATATGTTATCATTGTTTAGAAATAAATTCAAATGATGCGGAAAAGTATTGTTGTTATCTTTTCAATAACAAGCTCATTAATTTTGATTTTTTGCTTGATTGACGATGTCGAGTAATTACAACTTAAGTGGAATATTTTGTGGCGCCTTTTACGATGTGAGATTCTTATGAGTAAGGTAAAGAAGGATAGCTCAATGTAATATCTTCTCAGCTTTTACCCTATAAATAGCAAACAATTTATAAATTGATGTACAAAATGATGTGATAAATTACGGTGAGTGCGGGTTAGCGAGGATGCCTACTGGATGAGGAGACGTTAGATGGATCGTAATATGGAAAGGCCTTTCCCTTTCTTAAAAGGAATGGAAAAAGGGCAGAGAGAGAGAGAGAGAGAGGTCACTTGAGCTTGATCACATCATAAATAGAATATGATATCTATGCATTAAAGACAAACCCATAAAAAGATGAAACTTTTTTTTTTTAATTGAAAATGGACTAGCAAAGATAGTTGGATTAGGGATGACGTAAGCCATGTTGTATATAAAAGGCCGCTAAGGCGAAGGCAGAGAGGCACATGCGTCTCTTTCCATCCACCTCAGAGCTCGGAGGTTAATGGCAAACAGCGATCCGGCCAATCACGGTAGTCGTAGGTAAGCATCGACGGAGATCTGCAACATCTGTTCACTACGGTAGTCCAGCCTCCTTCAATAAGTTGGAGGACTGCGAGTAAAATTATGCAATCTTGATTTCCTTTCTCGAAAAATAATTTCCTATCTCCGATAATTTCGCTTACGTGCGTTCCATTACTTGAATGTTGTTTTGTTTGGAAACAATTTGTACCCTACATAGATTAGGTGAACTATTCCTTTCCAACATTGCATTCTGAAACCATAGCCCCATTCTCGTATACTTTGTTAATTGATCCCTGTGCTTATTATTTTTTCTCATTGTTTGGGCTTTTTATGAAAGGCTGATTGTCTAACAAGTAGATTAATTCCAAGATATGAAGCAAAGGACACGATTCAAATTGCTGTAAAATATAATCAACAGCTTAATTCCCTAGTAGAGGCCTTGCTTCAACTCATTAGGACAAGCATGACTCTTCAACTTATAAGCATGTATGATTATGCTTATTTGTGTAGCAATCAAGATTGTCCGACATAAATTACTCTCCAAGATGGGAAGGCAAGATATGAACGCAAGGTTCCAACTTGTGTACACTCTAATCACTCTGGCTCTCGGTTGTGTAGTGTTTAGTGTGCTGTTGTACATTGTGCTTGATGAAATGCCTTGGTTGATTGACCTTCTTTGGGTCCTGCTATAGGTAATCCTATTCGCATTCATCGCGAATTGAAGGATTGATTAGCGAATGACGATATTTTCCAACTTTCTATTGTGGTGATGTGTATTTTGTATGAGTTTGCTTTGATTTTTGACCTTCCAGTGCTGCTCAGGTAAGAACTTCTTGATCTATTGTGGTGAAGTGTTATTCTGCTTTGCTTTTTAACCTAGCAAAGCAGAATATGGATGATGATGATGATTACATCATTCCTGGTACAATTCGAAATTGAGAAACGATGGAATTGGAGTAACAGTGCAATTTTTCTTTTGGGCCTGAGAGGAAATAATTTAGAGCATATAGGGAAGAATCACATAATCCTCCTTCATTATTATTATTATGATTATTTTTGGATATACATCTTGTGAGTTTGATCTAATTTACTACTCGTCCCTCAGATTACGAACCCAGCAATCTCTATAAAATAAAATTCGAATTAAAGTAGTTGATTTGATAGGTCACAAGCTCTACGTAACTTGTTCAACTATACTTCACAAGTAGAGTAAGATGGAGGGAAAATTACCAAAATAGTCTTAAATATATAATAAGTTTTCAATTCAGTCATAAACCTTTTTTTTTTGTTAATTCAGTCATAAACATTTTTGTAATTATACTAGTTTAGTATATCTGGCCAAGTTTGGCTGGTTGACGCTAATGAGGATGCTGGCCGTCGCTCCCCCAAATGGCTAATGCTAACGTGGCAATATTTTAATAATATTTTATTTTATTTCAATTTTTATTAATTTCTCTCTCTCTCTCTTTGCCCCCCTTCTTCCTTCCTCTGGCGGCTGGCAACTTCCTCTGTAAGGGACCTCGCCAACCTCACCTAAGCCGCCTACTGGGCTGGCAAGGCTCATCGTCGCCGAATTTGGCGAGGATCGAGCCTCTTCGATCATGAGTGCGAGGCTCGACTTTGCTAGAGGCTACGAGATCAAAGGTTTCACAACCTCTAGCAAGGGTGGGTTGGGTGAGGTTCACCCTCACCGACCATGGGCCAATCATCATCCACCTCTCCAAAAATCAATTGCAGCACCATGCTTCCCTCCTTTATCTCTGTGCACCCATGGTCAGCAAGGTTCGCCCTCACTAGATCTGGCGAGGGCAAGCCTCACTCAGCCGTTGGCAGCCCTCACCTCCATGGTCAACGAGGCTCGACCCTCGCCAGATCTAACAAGAGCAAGCCTTGCCAACCTAGCCGACAACCTAAACAAGGCTGCCCAAGGAAGGCCTTGCCTTTGGCTGGTTGCAAATGGCTATAGGTTTTTTTTTTTTTTTGGGAACACCCCGCGCGCGCGAGAGAGAGAGAGAGAGAAAGAGAGATAAAAAATTTGAAAAAATAAAATATTATTATCATTGTCGGTCGGCCATAGTTGGCTGGATGGATTGAACTAGGATAATTGTAAAAGATTTAAGATTAAATTGGAAAAATAGGTTTAGAACTGTTTTAGTAATTTTCTCATAAGATGGACAAGTACAAATTTTATTCATAACTACCCGCTTGCTCGATAAGATAATAAACCCCAATTAACAAAGCTTCGGTTTGATCACTATCATTGTGTTTATTATACTGGTTTACTAAATTGAAGTGGTAATTTCATTCATACATTACTTGGTAATATCACATGGTATTCATGCCTAGTGCATGGCCGAAAAATTGACGGCCATTTGTGTTAAATTCGATAGACGAATCAAGCCTATTGATACTTAGGTTCTTAAATCCACGCGGAAAGTGGCTTTTTTTCCCTACTATAAATAGAATACATGCACGCTTGTGAAAAAAAAAATCAAATGTGCAAAGAATGTTAAATATGAATACAGCTAGATGATTGTAGGATTTAAATTTAATGTTAATTTTTAAGAAATTTAAACGTTAATATCTTTAACGAGCATTAGATGAATATGTCAATGGACCTGTTTCCTAAACAATAGAGATTCACCGGTTCAATCTATGAAGGAATCGATTGAATTCTTTTTTTTTTTTTCTCTAGAGAGATTTGCCTTTATTTTTAATTTATGAAAAATTTTAGCTTTTTATTTTTTTAATATCTTATACGCTTTTCCTTTTATCCTTTTTCCCTTTTTTTTTTTAATTTTTTATCCTTATTTATTGCTTTTTAATTTTTCAAGGGTTTTGTTTTATGTGTCACTTGATGGGCGCCATATGTCTCAAAAAAAGAAATAAAAAAAAAGTCTGGTCAACATTTTCGATTAGTTAAATTAGACGAAATTAACCAATGATTCCACAAAATTTATAAGTTTTAGGACTTGATTAAATTTTCTAAAATTTTTAGAATCTAATTGCACTTTCACAATAAATTTCAAGACTTCTAGTATACTTATCCCAAAAATTAATTCTATCACACTAGTTAATTTCAAAGCTAGAGGCAAAACACAATCACGATCAGAGCATGAAGCACTGACGCAATTTTGACACAAATACGGTCAACTCATATCAAACTTCATTAAACTTACTCATGCTCATCATATAAAAGTTGATTAGAAACATGAAATCATACATTTCTTTCCACGAATTTGATTAATATGGATCTAAATACATCAATTTAAACCCTTAAGATTGGGATAGTCGATCGAGGTGTTATAGAATTTCCAACTCAAGAACTATAGGTTCAATTATTGCATAGGTCAGAGACCTGTATTTAACCAATTCATGGAATTTGCAGAATATTTCATGGATTCCAAAGAGTTGGACATCTTCACTCATGCACCTAGATTATTAAAAAGAAAAGTTAAATTAGTGATTTTGTACTCTCGAAATCGAGTAATGTTAGGAACGTACTCTCTTCTGCATGGTCAAAGGGCAATCAACCGTCCTTTTTTTTTTTTTTAAACCAAATCCACTCTCCCATTTTATTATATTAACATATGGAATCATTTCGATAAGTTCAGCGAAATTCAGCTCATGTTCCCTCGCTCTGCGATTCTTTTTGTTATGATGAAAAAAAGGGACCAACCTTTTATAGAAATATGTCGAAATTCTTGAAAGGAAAACATGATATTCACTGAGGGATGCCAGAGGTTCAATCGGTGTGGACATAGGACCTATCAAATGGGTAAGTCGAGTCGGATGAGATCAAAAATGATTCTATACAAATTGATCATTTCAACCTGTTTTGACCAATTTTTATGCAATAAAAAAAATAGTAACTTATACCGAACCTAACCCATATTACTAAAATAATTTTATATTTAACCCAATTGAGAAAAATTCATACATAAACTACGGTGAGAAGACAAAGTAAGTGAGCAAGAGATCATGTGAGGGTGAGAGAGAGTGAAAAGAGACAAGTTGGCTCTAAATAAGTTATGAATCCATTTAACAGCCGTAATATTTTTGGGTCTTACCACTCTAGACCTATTTATGATCCATTTACTAAATATAACTAACCTATGTAACAACATAATCTATTAAATATGGATTAAGAAATGAGTTTATGATCCATTTTGATAGGTCTTGTCTTAACTAGCCTCCCAACTTCTCTTCGTCTTTAATGTTTACGATCTTTTAATTTCAACTTTGCTTTTTCAAGTCTATTCATCAATCTATGATTTTGGACAAAATGCCCTAAAATTCGTGGATGCGAGGTGCGCGTGCACTTAGTGCGACCACTTTTCCAACCGGCATTAAGCACTGGGGCTGATTGATTCTTTGTCGAGTGTAGGGGGTCATTTGAAACAGACCCAAATGAAATTGATCTTGTGGGCAAACCAAGACGCTTGAGGGGGCAAATTGAAATTTTCCCATGTCGGAGGCAAGGGCTCATCGAAATTTTCCCGTCTCTATGCTCGACCCTGTTGTGTCGTTTACGGAGGCATAATCTCCCGTTATTGGAACAAACTCGAATGAAGTTGATCTTGCGGGAAAAACGGCACACTTGAGGTGCTAATTGAAATTTCCCGTCTCCATGCTCGACTCTTCTGTCGTTTACCGGGGGCAAAACCAAGGACTAATTGAAATTTTCCTGTCTCGGAGGCAAGGGCTCATTGAAAGCTCGACTCTATTCTGTCGTTTACTGGGGCTCAAATTCCGATCATAAGAAACAAACTCAATTGAAGTCGATCTTGTGAGAGCAACAGCATGCTCGACCCTCTTCTGTCGTTGGCGGGGGCATTATCTCCTGTCATTGGAAACGAACGCAAAATGCAGTTGATCTAGTGGAAAAAACTGCACACTTGAGCGGCTATTTGAAATTTTCCCGTCTCTATGCTCGCTTCTCTCCTGTCGTTTACCGGGGGCACTATCTTCTCCGAGACCAGTTTCTGCTTTGCCTTCGTCTATAAGAGATGTCATCGAAGTAAAGAAGAAAGTAATCACGCAAAGCTGGGAGATCAATGGGAAACTACAATTCAGCCGATCATGGTCGCTGGTAAGCAACTTCGGACTGCGAGTGTCCAGTTGGAGGACTGGGAGTGTGCCGTCTTCGTTTCCTTTCGTGAGAAAGAACTTCCTATTACGTCTCTGCGTGTGTTCCATTACATATATGCTTTTTAATCAGGATATGATCTGTACTCTGCATAGATCAAGTGAATTCGTCCTTTCCATTATTTCATTCGGACACCATGGTACAAGTACGAATCACTCATGTTTTTCTTTGTTAATCTATCTGTATGCTTATTCTTGATCCTTATTCGTTTGAGCTTCCATTTGTCTAACAAGCAATTCGTTGATTTTTATTGTAAGGAATGTGTTAGAGCATGTAGCTAAAGTTAACGAAGATCTTGATTTTCTTGAGAATGCTTTGCATCAGCTTATCAAGAATAGGCATAGCTCTATAGGTCCTACCAGCATTTCCAGGGCACTAGGCATTATGCTTATTTGTGAAGCAATCAAAATCATTTGGCAAAAATTAATCTTTGAATTGCAAAGGCAAGAGATTGACCCAAGTCTTGGACTTGCCTCTACTATGGTCGCTATTGCTCTTGGATGTGTTACGTGTGGTCTCCTGATGTGCGCTTTGCTTGGTGACTTGCCTTGGCCTATTTTTGTTGCCTGCGTACTAATGTTGGTAGTCCCATTTGTGTTCATCATGAATTGAAACATTAATTAAGGTGATAATTAACGGCTCTTCTGATGGGGTGATGTGGTCTTTACATGAATTTGATTTGCTTGGTAACCTTCCAATGCTAGGTCAGATATGAATCTCATGCTGTAGTATTACCTGAACACCTTTTACAAAACATAGCAAAATAAATTATGATGACGAGTACAGTTAAGCGTATTTTGAGCTAGTTTAAGCATCACCAGCCCCTTCCCTATAAGGCAGTTTTAATCCTTTTGCTAGAGTGCCAATTTCAGTTGAAGTACTAAATGCGTCTAAGTCCATTACTTCTACTTTGGATCGAGTTGCATTGGTAAGATGAAAACCTTATGGAGTTGCATTACCAGAAAACAGAACTAAGAAAGGTGAAATTGGAGAAACAGAGCAAGTTTTCCCTTTGGCATCAGAGAAATAGGGGAATGAGAGTGTTAAAAAAGGAATTGCATACCCTCATTCACTATTCTTTCATTTTGGATACACGCATCGTTAGTTTAATAAAGTTTATAGCTTGTTCCGCATATAACATAACAAAATCAGCAATCTCTATACAACAAAGTTCTAAGTAATTTGTTCAACCAAACTGCACCCGTATAACAAGCTAGACAGCTACAAGCTTGATTCGTTAATTGACTGCCCAATAAGATAGCTAACCAGATTAACAAAGTTCCATTTTGATCACTACCATTTTGTCTTTGAGACTAATTTACCAAAATTATTTGATAATTTCATTAATTTATCACTCGTAATGTCACAAGGTACTCATGCATGGTCCATGGCTGAACAACAATGACAGTCATGTGTGCATTTTATGTATTTTATTGCATCGCATCATAATAAATGACAAATCAATCCGATTGTGATTTATGTTCTTAAATCCATGTAAAAAGTTGCTTTATTTACCCAGTATAAAAAGAGTATATGCACGCGTGTGAAGAAAACATTTACATGTGTGGAAAGAGTTAAATGAAAAATAATAATTAATATAATTATGAAATTTAAATGATTTTAAGATTAAATTCGATGATATTAAGTAAGATATTTAAAGTATTATTATCTTATATATATATATATATATATATATATATATATATATTTTGTGTTTCAATTTTGTCCATTTTGTTATGCTATGTCACTATGATATATCTGACAAGAAGACATAAACATTACATAAATTTATTTCTATAAAAGTTGAAATTCTCGTTGGATATGTTTCTGTACAGTAGTAATAAACTGACGCATACTCTATGGATAATCGATTAAATTAGCATGGGCCATAATTATAATTTCTCTAGTATGGGCCTAATTCTTCTCACTGTTCCCATGAAGCGGGGATCTTTGGGCCTGGACCGGCCCGATGCATCCAGGGTCGGATCTGTCCCGGGTCATAGAGGACTATGGTTCAAGCTCTGACCCGTAAAACACCCCCAATGCGCGTTCACGCCTTGTCGCTTCTCTCACCTACTGCCGCTGCATTGCTGTTGATCCTCCTCCGGCTGACTTCCGGTAATTCTTCATCCCCCTGCACACGTAGTTGCGATGCTTTCATGTGGGTTTTTTTTTTTTTTATCCTTTCGCATATGATTAACTCGACGAATGGTTTTGTAAAAACAAAAGCTGCATTTGATTGCTAAACTCATGTATCTCGCTTTTGAATTGATCTTTGCGTTGAGAAAATGCGGGAAAGATCCAGGTGAACTGCAGAACTCAAAGACTTCAATTAATTGGCCCGGTTCTTGCCGAATTGCTGTTTACAGGGATGAAAATTGAGCTTGAACCCGTCTTTTCATGGCTTCCTCCTTTTTTATTATTTTATTTTTAAAGATTGTGGCCTTGCTTCTTGGCAATGATAAAGCCATGTTGGTCTTTGAAGTCGTATTTTGTGTTATGGCTTTGAAAATTTCATAGTTTGCATCTCTGCCTCACCGTGTTTAGAACTTTAAAAATTTAATTTGATAAATAATTATTTAAGTTGGATGATATAGTATGTATATCCCTTATATCACGCAAAAAGTACATTATTTAAAATAAAAAACATAAAAAATCTCAAATTATGCCACTTGAGATAATTTTATCTTGAATTTTTATTTGTACCATAAAAAACCTTAAACTATATCATTTTGGACAATTTTAACCTAAACCTTTTTGTGCCTCAAAAACTCCCAAACTATGCTACTTGAGACAAATTTACCTTGAACTTTTCATCATGTCACCAAAAACCTCAAACTATACCATTTGAGACACATTTATCCCAAATTCTTTAACTAGATGGTATTTTTGTCTTTTTTTCTCCCTCTTCCCTCTACTATGGCCGGCAAAGGGAAGTCGGCGAGGGCCACTCTCGCCCGCATCGGAGTCCGGCAAGGGACGTCCTCACCTTGGGCAATCGAGGCGACCCTTGCTAGATCGGGGAGGGGGGGGGAACCCTCGCCGGATCTGGCGAGGGTCGCCACCGTTGGATTTGGCAAGGGCAACCCTCGCCAGATCTAGCGAGGGCTGCCCTCGCTACATTCGGCGAGGCTGTCCCTCGCCTAACCCAACTTCGGGGAGGGACGCCCTCATCGACTTGGGGGAGGCTTGCCCCTGCCTGCCCAAGGTGAGGGTCACCTCGCCTACCTAGGGCGAGGGCCGCCCTTGCCCAACTTTGGGGCAAGCGAGGGCCACCCTCACCGACTTCCCTCTGTCAGCCATGGCAAAGGGAGGAGGGAGAAAGGGAAAAAAAAAGAGAGGAAAAAAACGAAAATGCCATTTAGTTAAAGAGTTTTGGGGTAAATGTGTCTTAAGTAGCATAGTTTGAGATTTTTTGTGGCATAAGAAAAAGTTCAAGATAAATTTGTCCCAAGTGGTATAGTTTGAGGTTTTTGATGGCACGAAAAAAAATTCATAGTAAAATTGTCCCAAATAGTATAGTTTAAGGTTATTGGTGATACTTTCTCTTCTTTTTTTTACGAAAATAAAAGGTATATTCCTTTCCAAATGATGGAATAATTTTCGATTTATTTTCAGATTTCACCTAAAAACCAAAAAACATCAACATGACTTTTTATAAAAGATTTTTTTAGAGATGTCAAATTTTTCGAGAAATAAGCGAAGTAGGAAATTACTCCCATTTTTTTGACAATAAGTATGTATGCGGGTCAAAGCTGTTAATAGGCACAGAAACTGCCCAAATACGAACCGAACCGATTGGATTACATATGTTAGTGATACATATAGAAAATAACAAAGTTAATTATGTCATACTAGTTTATCTCAGTTCAAGAGGTAAATCACAGATAGAAGCATCTTACGCAGCGTACTAACACATTTAGGACCAAATATAATAAACACATATCAAACTTGTTAATATCGTATTAAGACTGACTACAAGTTCCCGTGTTTACATTAAAAGCTTTTGCTCTTGCTCATAATAAAAAATTAAATTAGATGCATAAAAATATTTCTCTTCCACAAATTTAACAAACATGATTTTGAATACATCAATTTAAATCCTTAAGGTAGGTGCAACTAATTTGGGGGAAAAGTACAAAAAAAGTCTTAAATATGTTGCATTAATACTAATTTAGTCATAAATCTTTCAATTTGATTAATTTAGTCCTAAACCATTTCACATTGGTACCAATTCATTCCATTCAACCAATTTAAGTTGAAATTTGCTGATGTGGACTTTGGTTGGCACTAATGTGGACATTTTTAATAATATTTAATTATTTTTTGAATTTTTTGAATTGTTTCCTTTTATTTTTTATTTTTTTTCCTTCTCTTTCCTTTCTTTTTTATTTTTTTTCCTTTTCTTTCTTGTTTCCTTCGCTAGCCTCCATGATGGCTAGTAATGGTTGCCGATTATTGGCGAGAACAAGGCTTAGGACACCCTCATCAATCGTAGGTGAGACTAGCCCTCACCAGCCTTCAACAAAGGCCAACGAGGGCTAGACAAGACCACCTCTTGCTAGATCCAATGAGGGTTGATAAGTGCTAGGGAGCACTCGCCCAGACAAAGCCCCTTGCTAATGCCAGAAGTGGGCAAGGCCACCCTCACCAAATTTGGCAATGGGACCTTACGACAAGGGAGGTATTGCCCGGATGGCTAGTAATGGTTGCCGGTTATTGGCGAGAACAAGGCCTAGGACACCCTCATCAATCGTGGTTGAGACCGGCCCTCACCGGCCTTCAACAAAGGCCGACGAGGGCTAGACAAGACCACTTCTTGCTAGATCCAATGAGGGTTGATAAGTGCTGGCAAGCACTCGCCTAGACAAAGCCCCTCGTTAATGCCAGAAGTGAGCGAGGCCACCCTCACCAAATTTGGCAATGAGACCTTACGGCAAGGGATTGCCCAAATGGCGAAGGGCAGCCTTGTCCAAATGGTGACAGGTGGCCTCATTGGCCTCTGGCATTGGTGAGGGGCCTCGTCTAGGCAATGCTACCCCTCACCAAAGGCTGGGGATGGCTTCCTAATGCTTGCTAGCCCTTACCAGCCTCTAGTAAGAGCTAGGTAAGGGACCCCTTACTGGATTTGGCAAAGGCTTGTCTTGTTTGTGGCTGGCTAGGGCAACCTAAGCCTTGCCCTTATTGGCAATTAGTGATTGTCGCCTTGCCATCGCAGTGATTGGTAGAAGAAACAAGGAAAGAAAAAAAAAATGAAAGGAAAGAAAAAGAAAAAAAGGGAGAAAATGGAAAAAATCAAAAAAATTTAAAAATGATTAAATATTATTAAAAATGTTCATGTCAACATCGACTGGCCGACTAACGTCTACATTAAGAAATTTCAACCTAAATTGACTAGATGGAATGAATTGGTAGCAATGTGAAAATGTTTAGGACTAAATTGGTCCAATTAAAAGGTTTAAGATTAAATTAATATCAATGCAATATATTTAGGAATTTTTTGGTACTTTTTCCCTAATTTGGGCGTCAAAAAATTACAGGCTCAATTTCCAACATAAGCCATGGCTTGAACTTAACCAATTCATGAAATTTAAAGGACATTATATAGGCTTTCTAATAGTCGGGCTTAGAGATGTGCACAGAATCGATGCGGTTCCTAGTTCCAAGTGTGGAACTGAATTACCATATTTTTTTGTTTCTTTTAAAGAATAAAGAATGGAAATTACCAACACCATAGGCCAGACAAGTCCAATTTAGTTCTCAATTCTAAACCTAGGAACAAATCCTACAAGTCCGGTTCCCGTTCTAGGTTGGAACAGACTCAATCTTGGAACCGATCCCCCCTAATGAAGCTTCTGCATTCATGCCTTGTAACTATTAAAAGAAAAGTTAATTTTTTCGATTTTGTACACTCGAACGTTGAGAGTGATATTAGGAACATACTCTCTCTTTTATGGTTAAAGGGCAGTCAACCATATTTTTTCCTTATTATTTTAACCAATTCCACTGTCCCATTATGATGTATAAAAATATGAAAGGTCTAGCGAAATTCACATCGGATTCTATTTTTGTCTGCGATTCTTTTTTTCATGATAAAAAAAAAAAAAAGACGGAACGATCTTTTAAGTCGGAAAACTCTAAGGAAACACACAATGAAACAATAATCCACAAAAAAAAAAAAAAAAAAAAAAGGCTTATTTGGTAATGCGTCAAAAGTATATGATTCTATTCTTTTGCTCCCCAAACAAAAAAGAACATAAAATCATTTGGTAATTTTTTTTATTCTCGAGAACAAATTTGGAACAAAATCAATAAATGAAAAAAAGTCACTTCTTTGCTCGTAGGAACAACTCCAAAATAAGGCATTTTCTTTTTTTTCTCTTTTCTTTTTTTCTTCTTCCTTCAGCCGGTTGCCGGCCTTGGGAAAAAGAAGAAAAAAAGAGAAAAAGTGTGATATAATTATTAAAAAATTAAAAGAGATTCTAAGTCACAAAAGAATTTGAGAATTATATCAAACGCAATTCTATTTCGAGAATATACATTTTGGACAATTACCAAACATCTTCAAATGCTCATAAACTCGTTTAGAAAATAGCATAACAAAATAAATATTTATGAGCAGAATTTGTTCCCAGGATCAAATTACTACCAAACGCATCCTAAAACTACTTAATAGAATACACAACAACTAGGCAAGAAAAGGAAGTTAGTGGGGGTAAAGGCCTTGTTTGGTTTGGCTTTGGGCAAATGTCTTTGGAAAAATGCAAATACCTTTAGGTTAAAGAGATTTTCCAAAATGCAAATAGCGTTTGGTAAATTGTAATTTTAGATTGTATTACAAAGCCGTTTCGTAAAAATTACATTTTACAAAGGACTTTCGCTAAATTTTTAATGAAAAGAAGTTTTAAATATTTTTTTTTATCTAGCCATTGACGGCCAATTTGGTCACCAGACAACCTCGCCTGGGTTCGTGCGAACCCAGGCGAAGAAGGGTGATGGTATCGTCTCCTCTATCACTTGGGTTTGCATGACCCAAGCGACAATCACCTGAGGTCACCAAACCTCAGGCAACACCTAGTTCGCATGGCCCAAGTGACACTTAAGGTCGCACGACCTCAAGCCACCTCGCTTGAGGTCATGCAAGCTTGGGCGTTGGTTGCCCCCCTTAGGCAGTAGCTGCTAGGGTCCAACAACCCATCAGGTGGCGATCATCAGCACAAGTGCCCCCTTGGCCGACAATCGTCAGCCTCCATTTGCTTCGGAGAAGATGAATAGTAATATAACTTATATTCCAAAGATGCAACTTTCCAGAGGACCTTCGAACCTACCTTAGGCTAAAAGCCATCAGAGATCTTTAGAGATCTAATTGCATTAGGCCAAAGTCCTCCGAAAAATTAAACCAAATGGGCATACATTTGGCCAAGGTCCTTTAGAGACCAAAAGCCCTTTGCAAAGTGGAACCAAATGGGGCCAAAGTTTTCTCCACATTGACAATTCCGTGGCACTTGCTGGAGTGTAATCATCTATAGGTCCATGATTAATTAGGTAAAACGAAGATTCGTTTTAGTGTATTCTACGAATAAAGTTAACAAGTCTTACAATTTCCGAGGAGGAAAAAGCGGTGAGACTTTCAAATAAAAGTCACTTTTAATATAAGATTTTCACTTAGCAAAAGAAAGAAACAAAAAAATTAGGCAAAACAAATTGTAGTTTCTTTTAACAAAAAAAGAAGAAGCAAGAGAGTGAATACCCTCCCCTAAGAAGAGAATTAAACAATTAGTCAAGAGTATCAAATAAATAATTATCAAAATTGGATGGATGAGCTATATTAGAAATTTGTCAAAAGGTTTAAGAATAAATTGGCCGACTTAAAAAGTTTAAGATTAAATTAGCCGTCATATAATAGATTTTGTATTTTCCGGATGAGTTTTTTGAGAATTTGCATCTGGTGATCACAAGAGAATTTATCATATTGTTTAAGAGGATTAAACAAAGGATTGCATCTGGGCCTCCACATTTGGACGACGACAAGAGAATTAAACAAATAGTTAAAGAGGAGTAAACAAATCATTGTTTCTTGTCTAAGAGGACCGAGAAGGAGGATAGGACCCATCTTCCTCCATGGAGGATGACGGCATCCTCCTTATCGGTCCTCTAGGACTATTTGTTTAATTCTCTTCCTACGGAGATGGGGGACTCTCTCCCCTGGAGAGGACCTTCCATTGTTCTACAAATATGTTTTGCTTGACTTGCTGTCTCGCAGCTGGTTTTATTTAAGACCAGGAAGGAAGTGAGTAATAACTCAAAACTCGTAAGTTGATGGCAAACAACAATTCAGCCAATCACGGTAGTCAAAGATAAGCATCGATGCCAACCCCAACAGCTCTTCACTACAGTGGTCCAGCCTCCTTCAATAAGTTGGAGGACTGCGAGGAAAATCATTTAGTCTTGATTTCCTTTCCTGAGAAAGAACTTCCTATCTCCGATCATTTCCAGTGAGTGTATTCCATTACTCAAATTCCGTTTTGTCAGAAACAGTCAGTACTTTGCGTAGATCAGGCGAACTCGTCCGTCCCAATGTTGCACTCGGAAACCATCTTCCTGTTTTTTGCTTACTTTCTAATTGATCTATGTGTTTATTCTTGATCCTCATTGTTTGAGCTTTGTGAAAGCCTATTGTCTAATAAGTAATTTGCTATTTTAATTCCAAAAAAAAAGAAAAAGAGCTGAGCACATAGCTCAAATTGTTGCAGAATATAAGCAACAGCTTGATTCCTTGGTAGAGGCCTTGCTTCAACTCATCAGGGATAGGCATGGCTATTGAAGTCTAACTAATGCCATTGGTGCACCTATCATTATGCTTACCTATGTAACAATCAAGGTCGTTCGACAAAAATTAATGTGCGGATCCCTGAAGTGTCAAAACTTGGCATGAGAGGATATTTAAACACCAAAAATTCGAAAATGTACACTTAAGTGCCAAGATCAAAGCAAAAATGATCAGTTAAGTGTCAATAGCGAGAAAATCCGATCAAAATGCTGATGTAGCACTTTTCCGACGAGTTGAAGTTGAAACAATGTTGTTTTAGGTGCTAACATAGCCAAATAAGCTCAAAACGACATCATTTTGAGTGTTGATATGGCTAAATCAGCCCAAAACGACACCGTTTTGACCTTAATTAGATTTTTATATAAATATTAATTAAATAATATTAAAAACAAAATTCAAAATTCAAAAAAAAAAAAAGGCAGAGGGAGGGGCTGCTACTATTGCTACTTCTTTTTTATAAATTTTCTTTTTTTAATATTATTTATTTAATATTTATATTAAAAATCAAATTTTGGCCAAAACCACGTCGTTTTTTGCAAAGGTGGGCTATATGGAATTCCAGCATATAGATATTAGAAATTATTAAAATAAGTCATGTTAGATTTTCGGCGACCTTCATCGGAGTTAGCACTTAAATGATCCAATTTTTTAAAAAAGTAGCAGTTAAGCATACCTTTCGTAACTTTTAGCACTTGGATAATTCTTTTCTCGACAAAAATTACTGCCCGAGATGGGAAGGCAAAATATGTACACTAGGTTTCAACTTGCATATGCTCTTATTGCTCAAGTTTTCGGATGTGTTGCATGTAGTCTTTTGATGTACATTTTACTTGATGAAATACCTTGGTTGGTTAACATTCCTTAGGTCCTAGTGTTGGTAATCCTATTTGCATTCCTCGCAAATTACAGGATTAATTGGCAAATGGTGATAATTTCCGATATTCTGATGTGGTGGTGTATTTTATATGAGTTTGGTTTGGTTTGTAACCTTTTAATGCTGGCTCAAACATGATGATGATGATTACTATCCTTCTTGGTGCACTTCCAAATTCGGAAATGATGAAATTGGAGAAACAGGACAATCTTTTTCTTTGGGTAAGAACCGGAGAAACATCCAGAGCATATAACAAGGAATCACATAATCCTCATTCACTATTCTTTCGCTTTGGAAATACATATTGTGAGTTTGATATGGTTTATAGCCTGTTCCTCATTTATGAACTTGGCAAGATCTATGCAACAAAATTTGAACTAAAGTAGCTAATTGGATAGCTCACAAGTTCTAAGTCGAGCAAGAGGGACAAGTACAAGCTTGATTAATCATCCGCCTGCCTGATAAGATAACTAACTCAATTATCAAAGCTCCAATTTGTGCACCATCGTTATATTTTTTTATACTGATTTACCAAAATTACTTGGTACTTGCATTCGTACATTACTTGGTTATGTAACAAGGTACTCATGCCAAGTGCACGGCCAAAAAGCAATAGCCATGTGTGCAATTTATGTATTTTATTTCATTCGAAGAATCTAGCCGACTAATATTTAAGTTCTTAAATCCACATGGAAAGTTATTTTTTCCCCACTATAAAGAGAATATAACGCATGCTCGTGGAAAACAAGATTTAATTTTTTTGAGAAGTTAAATATTTAAATGATTCTAAGATTTAAATTAAATGTTAGTAAGTAAGAAACTTAGACGTTTATATCCTAAACTATTTTTGACTATTTTCTCCATTTTGTCTTATTATGTCACTATTATATTATTGGAAGTGCGCAATAGAAGTCCGATACCTTTATCTAGAGAGATTGCCAAGGGGAAAACCCGAGTTCAAGCCCGTTAATATACCTAATTGGATTCACCTTCACTCAAAAGTTTAAGTCAATGAGTTATGAGCTAATTAGGATATATTAACTACTTTATACCATATAAATTCTCCTACATAGGACCTCTAGCACAACTCACATGTGCATACTAATAATCTTGGTATCAAAGAATTAAAGGGGAGCCAGTTTAACACTGAGCTCACATCTAAGGGGGAAATTGTTAGGATGCACGTGTAAGTGAGTTGTGTTAGAAAAGTTTCATATCGGAAAATTGATGTGGTGTTGAGCAGACAATATAAAGATGGCTCATAACTCATTGACTTAAAATTTTTAAATTAAGGTGAATCCAATTAGATATTATAATTGGTTTAGACTTAGGCTTCCTCTTGATAATCCCCTTAAGTGAAAGATATCGGACATTTGCTAAACATATTCAACATATATATCAAAAGAAAGACATGCATTACATGAATTTTTTTTTCTTTTTTTGGTAAATGTTGGAGGATGAAATCCTCATTGGATTTGTTTTCTATACCGTAGAGATTAACCGGCGCTCACTCCATAAAAAAAATCGATTAAATTCCTTTCTTTCTAGCATGGGCCATTAATATATTTTCTCTAGGATGGGCTTAACTGTTCAGGAATCTTTGGCTGTACCGGCCTGCCTCATCGAGGATCTTGTCTCTGTCAGGTCGTAGGCTAATGCCAACTTAGAGGACTGCATTATCCGTTCGACATAAAGCTCCCCGTCTCTTTATTATAAACCTATGGGCTTCAGGGGCCACATTGGGGCACTGCAATATCCGTTTGACAGATTCCACGGTGCTTTTCCACGATGAGAATATGGAGAAGCTCATCTCCATGGGCATGTATGAAGTGACGATGCTTGTCACGGCATTTTGCAGTCATTTTCTCTCAATGAGCACGTCAGCTTCAAGGATTCATTTCTACTGGACTTTTTTCATGGAATTAGAGCGAGATTATCTTAGGGGTAAAAGGGAATCCTCTAACCCTTCCATCCATGCTCACAAGTTTGCGATCTTAACCATCAGATATGGCATTTCCAACATAATGAAATCAGAGCACTATGCAAACAACTGAAAGGCCTTCTCCATTGAAGCACTGCAGAGTCCATGAAGTTCCGACACATTGATGTCTGGTAATTCAACACTCAAAGTAATCAATGTTTATGATAGGTGTTCTAGGACATAACACACTGCATGCACAGATTATTTTGTTAGTTGCTTACAACTACAAATTGTAAAATTATTCCAATAGGATGAGCAATGACACCGTACCTTCAAAAGAAGGTTGCGTTGAATCTGTGCGCTAGATACGGTGAATATATCAAAGAGGTCTGGCTTGAAGATAATCAATTAATAGGCAAATCTTACCGAATTGAGCGCGTGAAAGGAAAGCCGGAGGTTTTATAAGAATATCTGAATCTTAATATGATATCTACAAGCAAGAAGATGATATTTGTGCAAGACAAATCAACTCAAATGGAGCCAAGTGCCAAACATGAGCTTAGAAATGGGAACTTCTATTGTTATTTGGTAACTAAATGCAACAAAGCAAAAGTAAGTCATGAAAAAGTATGGTCACGCTAGAGTTATGCAAGCAAATGAAACAGTGCTTTCACTCATCGAGTGTTGCAAAACTCCATACAACGCCAATACCAAACGCAGCATGGCAAGTAAGCTAAGTATCACTCGTCAGGGCACTAATAAGCAACGACATGGCTTTTCGCTCAATAGATGAAGCTGAGGAATGATCGATATGGATTTCAGTGGCGATTGCGAACTTTTTGACCAGAAGAAATGTGGGCAAAATCGGTCGACCTGGGAAGGAGAAGCTTGAATAGGATGGCCGTTGCCGCTGCGGGGGAGGCAATAGATGGAGCGAACGAAGGTCTTCAAGGCGTTGCCGCTGAGGCTGAACACCATTTTTGAGTTCTTCACTTCCCTTTCTGCGCTGACGGTTCAGATTTTTGTGAGGTGGTCACTAAAAATATAGGCGGGATTGGACGAAGACGACACTTGGTCTTTGGCTCCGTTATGTTACCCGTGTACGTGATTAATAGTGCAAAACTAGTGGTCACCCGCATGTTCCTGGGGAAAATTAACTTTATGTATTTTTTTTTTTGTGTGGTAAAGGTAAGTAATATAAAACAGCCAAATAACTTTACAAAAGGGTGGGACCCGGCACCAACACACACTCAACAAGACAACATATCACTGGAGTGGGGGGGTGTCAAGTTCACTATGAAAAACCAACTGCTACACGCAACTGCTTTACAAAAGAGCCAGAACGGACAGGTCCACTCCTGTCACGTCTCCTCACAAAAATTTGGGGATCAAATCCCCAGCAACGATGTAGTCTTCTGTCCCTGGAAGAGGCTACAACTTATTTAAAAGATAATGCTTTGTCCTTAACCACTTTGATTAGGTGAAACTTCATAGACAGCACATATAAGTTGGTAGCCCGAAATATGATATAATTCCTGATCTTTCATATCACATAGCAGAGGGCGGTAAAGGAATACCGGATCATATCAAAATAAAAGCCTTTGCCATCAAAGGTGCGTATGGCCCATTGAAGGTTTTCAGACCAACCTCGATTCCTCCAAGGAAGATTACATTTCGCAGCCCAAAAATTAGCAAGGGAATTTGTGACATGACATTCAAAATATAAGTCATCAATAGAGTTAGGACATAAATTGCAAAAGGCACACTGCACTGAAGGAAGTCTGCCATGAGACATGAGAAAAACCTGAGTGGGAAGCCGATTCCGTAGGATCAGCCAAAGAAGAAATTGATATCTCGGGACAATAGCTTTGTTCCAAACAAAAGAAGCCCAAGAGACCCTAGAAGCTTGCTTCTGGATAATTGACCAAGTTGAGGCATTGGAAAAGGTGCCTGAAGGGTGATGCACCCAAGTGAATGAATCCGGCAAATGATTAAATGAAGGGATAATAAACTGCCATGCCTGTAGCTCCTGAAAGAAGGCTTACCCATCCAGAGTTCATAGGTCAGCAACCTTTGCATCTCTTGAGAGACCCGGTTGATAAATATCAGTGTCCGAAAAAACTAAGGGGACCCATATCCAACCACAGATCAAACCACAGGGAAGTAGACTCACCATTTCCAATCTTTCATTTGAAAAGACCTATAATAGTTTCCCTCATTGCAAGGATTTTTCTCCAAGCCCAAGAACAGAAGGTCGGAGTGGCAGCTATCCAAAAATTCTTCTTTTTAAGGTGTGTGGAGTGAATCCATTTACACCACAGAGATTCTTTATCAATGAATAGAATCCATATATGCTTAACCATAGCAGCTTTATTACTATCCCGAATTCTCCTAAGCCCAAGGCCATCTTCTACTTTTGGGTGGCACACATCCTCCTAGGATACTTTTGCACCGCCCGAATCCAGACTCGGTCCCTTCCAAAGGAATTGCCTACAAATTTGCTCAATTTTGTCTACTACAGCAGATGGTAGCCAAAAGATGGACGCCCAATATACTTGAATAGCATGCAAAATGGTTCTAATAAGTTGAAGACGTCGTGCAAAGGATAGAAAACGAAGTGTCCAAGATTGGACACAAGCCGTAAGAATACATACTAGGGTCTGACAGTCCGATTTGGTGAGTCTTGAGGTAATAATAGGGACACCGGGGTATTTAACTGGAAAAGACCCAACTCTAAAATTTAATAGTTGCAAGATCTGTGTTCTTAATTCTACATGACCACTAGAGAGGAAAGCTTCACTCTTGTTAGCATTAGGAATTAACCCACTCCATCTGGAAAATGTATCAAGCCCATCTTTCATGCAAGAAACTAAAGCTACAGAAGCTTCACTGAATAAGAATACATCATCTGCGAAGAATAAATGGGAGAGTCGAGAAGCTTTACATCTCCAATCAAATCAGTATTCCGGGCGTCGAGACTGAAGCTCAGGACTTCCATCGCCAGCGTGAAAAGATAAGGAGAAATCGGGTCACCTTGTCTTAAACTCCGACCACTAGGGAAGAACCCATGCATTTCACCATTCAGTAAAATAGAAAATTTGGGTGTGCGGACACAAACCATAATAAGTCAAATAAAGTGAGAAGGGAACCCGAAAGCTTCAAGGGTTGTCTCCAAGAAATTCTAGTCCAAAGTATCATATACCTTCCAAAAATCAACTTTTATGGCACACTTAGGAGACTGGTTATCCAAATGGGATCCATTAAATAATTCCTGAGCGGGGAGAATGTTGTTACTAATCCTTCTACCTTTCACAAAGGCCATTTGAGCCGGGCTTATGATATAGGGGAGGATAGTTGCAAGTCTATTAGAAAGGATCCTAGAGATACATTTGTATACAGTATTGCAGCAAGCTATAGGGCAAAAATCAGCCACCAAAGAAGCATTCGGGGTTTTGGGAACCAATGCAGGGATAGTGCAATTAACTTCCCGTAGCAGCTGACTAGTGTTAAAGAAATCAATGATCGCCTCAGTAACTGAGGGCCCTATAATGTCCCAGTTCTTTTTAAAAAAATCAGCATTATAACCATCAAGACCCAGGGCTTTCCCTCCTGCCAAAGAGAACATGGCCACCTTAACATCCTGGGGACTTATAGGCTCAGATAGGAGACGAACCTGGTCCTCATTCAAAGTGTGACGAAGTGTTCCTCTAACCTCCATAGTAGAAGGCCACAATGAAGAATATACTGGAGCAAGAAGATCCTGAAAATAGGAGACAAAAACTTGTTGTACTTCTCTTGGGTCCTAGATTAGATTACCTATGCCATCCATAATCGAGATGATCATATTGCGTAGATGTCAATGCTTGACTGATTGATGAAATAATCTAGTATTCTAGTCGCCTTCTTTAAGCCAGCGAATTCATGATTTCTGTTTAAAGAAATATTCCTCCAAGGACCAGAGTACACAATAGGATCGAGCGTGGGCATGTTCAACGGCCGCCAAGTCACTATTGCAAAGCTCTCTACACATAGAGCTTCTTGAGTGGAGTGAAAGACACTCTTGGCTTCCGCTACTCAGAGGGAGATGTCCGAGAACTCTTGTTTGTTGAGAAGCTTGAGCCTAACTTTCAAAAGTTTAAGCCTAGAATACAGCTTAAACATCGATGTACCTGATACATAACTGTCCCAGATCTGAGACACAGTAGAAGAAAAGTCTAGATGGGACATTTAGAAATTAAAGAATTTAAACGGTATCCTGCAAGGACGAGGGGCCAAAACTCTCACTAACATCGGTGAATGATCAAAAATACCAAGGGCTAAGAAAATGGCTTCAAAGTATGATTAATCCATTATCCATTTATTGTTGACCATAACATGATCAATTTTCCTTTGCTTCCTTTGTACACCCGAAGAAGTTGACCAAGTGAATCCAAAACCCACATAACAGAGGTCTTCCAATTCAGCTTGGTCAAGGCACTCCCGAAACTCATCAAAAGATGGGATCCAGTTGTCAATGCTACCCAAACGGTCAAACGGATCCCTAATTGCATTGAAATCCTTAGCTACAATCCATGGACTATCCTTGAGTAAGACACTCAATTGAATAAGATCATTCCAAAGTGGTCGACGGGCAACAAAGGTATGATCTCCATAAATGGTGGATAGGAACAGAGTTTCCCCCGATTGTAAAATCTTCAACGTGCCATGGATAAGTTGACTTGTAAAAAGATGCCCAGTAAACTCTATTAAGCCCGGGTTCCATCCCGCCCAAAGGCAGCCCCGTGCAGAGTGTTCGTAGTTGGCAATCCACTACCAGCCTGGAACCAAGTTATAAGATATAGAACTAAAATGATGAGGAGGAACCTTGGTCTCCATCAGCCCAAGACAGCATATATGATTATCACGTACAAAATTCCTCACCTCTGATTGTCTAACTAGGTTCATAATACCCCGGACATTCCAAAAACCAAAATTCATTTATGGGCAATTTATAGGAGAGCCAAGCAACTACCTGTGTTTTCCAATACGAAGCTTACTAGCTGTCGGTTTGGGAGGTTGGGCCTTCTTGGCCGAAGAAGAATCATCCATACCAACACCAGGAGTGGCTTCCGCCTGTTGGAGAAATAGCTGGTCCACATTCTCAATGACAAGGTGAGAATTTTGAGTAGCTGGAGGGGATCCCGCATCTTGGACCTCACTTGTGGAAGCTTGAAGGATGCCAACTTCTTGGATGCCTTCCTCAAGTCTGCTTGCAGGGTTTTCATCATCGAGGTCATCAGCAGAGGAGAAGCCAGGGGAAACCTTTGGATCAGAGAGATTCTATCCAGCTAGTCGCATGATAGCATCATCAAACCAGATGGGGCTGGCCAGCTTTAAAGCATCATTTTTAGGGGCAGTTTTCATCTCTAGGGAGGCTGGTTTCCTTCATTGTCCACGCCTCGGTGCAAGTTGAACTTGCCATGAAGGCCTGAATACCAGGATTGGGTGCGATAAGCCTTGGCCTATTCAGATCAGCAAGTTGAGCCCCTGCTGTCAGCCCTTCCACATGTCGTGCACGCCCAGCATCCTGGAGATTTGTTGCTGGAACTGCATGTACAGTCCGCTGTCCACCCAAGGCCATTTGCTAGCCATCCAGAATGCCGTCCAAGCTAGCTGCTGGGACATCAGCTGCTGTCCATCCAAGCTGACCAGCAACCAAGGCTGTTGGATTTGCTGCAGGTGGGCGGTGATCTGCTGCTGAAACAGCAGCAGCTGCTGTCCAAACTGAGTGACCAGCAACCAAAGTTGCTGAATGAAGAGTTGCTGCAGGGAGGCGAAGATCTGCTGGTGGATCAGCGGCTGCTAAGGCAGGAGCTACAAGAGAACCTATCATCCCATGCTGACCAGCAACCTGATGATACACTGCTGAGTCAGAGGCTGCAAGAACAGAGGGGGGAGGACCGGAATTTGCTGCTGGGACCGTATATACTGGAGCTGAAACTGCAGGAACAGAGGAGGTGTCCTGGGGGCTGCACCAATGGCCAAAGGTACCACAATAGAGGCACAAAATTGGTCTCCATTCATACTCCACATTAACTATTCTCGGGGCTCCCTTTAGGCGAACCACAACCTTGTCTCTTCTAGTGTCAGTAACTGATATCTCCACACAAACACAAGCATAGGAGAGAAGTTTCATATGTTCAGTATTTTGGTCAACATATAGGGGATTGCCAATGACACTAGCAATGCCACTAATACCTCCAGCCGATCATAAAGCAAAAGGTATATGCCTCAAACGAATCCACACCGGGACTTTAGAATGGTCATTCTTTTTCAACTCCAAGAGAGGGTCCCATTGCTGCAGAATAAGAGGGACACGGGCTACCATGAGTGGCCCATTGTCCAAAATCCTCCTCCTAACTTCAGCATCCGGAATTCTAAAGAAATAGAATCCTTCATCATTGGCCATAACGGCCTCCAACTTTGAGCCCCAAACATGTTTGAGAGCTGTTTCCACAAGTTTAAAGGGTAATTTTTTACCCACAAAGTATCCTACCAAACATTGGAACCACTAAGGGTCTGTGGAGTCCAAATCTTCCTCTGTGAAGTCAGCAATTAGGTCCTGATCAAGGTGCACAGGGGAGATATATGTAAGATTATATCCCTTAACAGCAGTACGAGCTACGTTTGCCCATGAACGAGGCGCAGGTGGTTGTGTCCTAGGTTGCATTTGTGCAGGAGGCCGAGGCTCCAAGGTTTGGGCCGGCTGATTTACCCCCTGAACGCCAGAAGCAGCCCGCCTACCATCCATATTCCCCTCACCCATCAAAACAGACAGTAATTTCCTTACAGCAGCTGCCATAGAGTTGCGGATAGGAGCTTCTCGTCCACGGGACCTGGAACGGTATATCGGAGGACAACTACGGCTCCTTTGTCGACTACTCCCCTCCCCAAATGGCGTATGAATAGCCATATTCCTGACCTCAGAGTTATTGGTATCCCCCAACATCTCAACAGCAGCAGACATCACAGCAATTGCAGAAATAGCCATAACCAGATCTAAATTATAGGGAAAGGAAGCCATACCCAGCGGAAATACAACAAGTATGAGGAAGAACAAGTAGCAAAGAGTAATCCCACCTGAGGACTGCTCAAATTGAGCCCCGAATCAAGTGCGACGGCTGCTCCAAGCTGACGAGAAGCAGGAGCTCAAAACCCAGAACCAATAGCTCTGTGCGTGAAGAAACTCAGTTATAGGGCATTCTCCGTAAGCACACCTCGAAGCCGACGGGAACTTCCGGAAGGCAACCGCCGTCGCGACCGCCGGAGGTGGACCGGTCCCGGCCCCTTATCGTCAGAGTCATGCGCACCTGGGCAGAGAGCTTTTTTCCGCTCGTTGAGTTTTGCTCTTACTAATATGTAGGTTGACACTTCAAAAAATAATAATATGTTAGTTTTAAGAATGGCTCGACAGCTGCATTCATTATCAATATGTACATTTATAAGAATTTTATGTAATAGAAAAAATTGCGATTATGAAAATGCACTAATGCCACTTAATTTGATATTGATTTGTCCGAAGTGATAAAAAAGTGCTTTTGTGTTGTATATATGCGATAAATTATGTTGGTCCACCCAGATGATTAAATGTCCAATTATTGCATTTGAGTAACTTCATTAATATTTTTTTTCTTTTTTTATGAAAGAATATCCAAGTTGAGATGGAGGAACTCTAGAATTTCATAAAAGTAATTCGAACTCTACAAATGAAAAAGCAAACCCTCGGATCCTTCTCTATCTTTGTTGATTTTTCCTCATTTTCAAAGGATTAATCAGCAAAGAAAAGCAAAAAGTTACATGTTTTTGTTATTATTGATAAATGAAAAAAAAGCGTAGATAGAAAAAAAATCATAATAAAAAAAGACAAATATCATTTAGCATGTGGTGCCAGGATTCTGGCCAAATGAGGAATTTGATGATTTTTTGCAACTACTTTACATATCTCGAAGCCTCAATGGCGTATCAACACAGGCGAGACAAAATAAACATGACGAACATTTAACCTGACTTATTGCATATACTAATACGCATGCAAAATGCAACAGTCTGCTGCGTTTGCAAACACTGGCCCCACAATTTGGCTGTTCCATGTTTAGTAACTTTTAATGTTAAAAAAAATAGCGGCAGACAACCAATGACCATCGGACATGTGACTTGCTCTTGGGAACTGTTGACCAGGTAATATCATTTTAATGTCTTTATAATTGATCACCTAGAGCAGTTCTGTCTTGATGATCATCACTTAAGTACTAATTTCTAGAATATGGTCCTGGTAAAGTGATTATTCGACAATTAATGGGCAATAGTTATGACAAATGTGCTAGTCCACGGGCAAATCGATATTATTAGGTAACTAAGAAAAGCTTGATTAGAACTACATGAGCAGGTTTTTCTGCATGTGGACCATCCTTTGATAAACTCTTCAATTATGAGAACTACCATTTTTTTTAATATCAAATGAGAATTACCATATTGATTTGGCACTTACTCAATAGTTTCTATTTGCATTTGGAAGAAAATATCTGATATCGAGATCTTGAAGCCGAGTTAAGGACTAAGTCTATTATAAAGTACGAGGACCCAAAATTAAATATCAACAATAATATAGGGACCATTTTGTAATATCATTTGAATAATTATTTTTCATTCCACGATAGTGCTGCTTGTGTACCTCTGGCCCTTAGTTAGCATATGTCGTTGAAATTTGGATGGTTATTTAAATTTTTTCTAAAATGAAATCAGAGATTAATTTATGAACCCAATTTTTCGCATGATAAAGTATAACAACAAAAGTTGAATAGCGGCAATAGTATACAGTTCACTTCTGTGATTTTTCCCTGATATGTTAGCCGATACTTTTAAGTTTTCTTTTGTCAAAGAAAGTTATTCATTTTTTATTCGATATAATACATTAGTCTATTAATTAATAGCAACCTCTCAAGTCATGCAACTAGTTTTCTATTTCAATTGAAAGGAAAGATAAAGGAAGAAACGGTGATACTCAAAATATTGAGACTACTTCATAAAATTTGTGTTATATCATTTAACCGTAAGTGAATATGTTAAAAAAATCTCGCTAATCATTACTATCCATACCAAAACAAGTTGAAACTCCACATCCAATTTTGTTTTCCCATCTCAAATATTAATTTTTGCCAAACGATTCAAATCTTGATGTATATAAGCATAAAGAGCTCTAGCAATGTTAGTTGAACCGCTATGGGTTTACATGTTCCTAAAAGTTCAAAGCAAGGACTCCTCCATGAAATAAAGATGCCAGTCATACATTTGAACAATTTGAGCTCCATGTTCACATGTAGGAATTAAAATCAATAAGCTAATTGTTATATGGCAACCTTTCGCAAAGGCTCAAGTTATTAGAAAAGGTGTTCACAGCTCGTGAATTAAGCATGTTTCTCAAGTACTTCTAAAACAAAGTACGTCTTAATGCTTCCCACATATGTAAAATGGGCCTTGCATGTGAAATATGAGATGTAAGGATTCAAACTTTTTAAGTATCGTGGAAAATAGTTTTTCTAATAGTTAAGATTATCAAGATATGAGTTTAAAATGAATACCGTGTATATTTCTTAATTATACTAACTGCATATACTCACACAAACACATCCAAAATTGCAAGTTTAAATAAAAGATGAAATTCAATGCGTGATATAAGCCTATGCTTCTTGAGTAAATCGTAGCTAATTAGTTTATGCATAATTGTGGGAGTACAACTTACAGTGAATTGCAAGTGGGGACGGAGCTGGTGTATTTTCAGGGGTCCATTACTATAATAATGTTAATTGATGGGGATTTAATATATTCTATTTTATTATTTTCAGTTATCAAAAGTGAACGGAATATGATATACTGCGTCAAATACTCAGCAGGATTCAAATGCAAGACCCAAAAATGCAAAACATAATATGAGTTATCATGGGTTAAGGATAATAAGAATAAATTTGGGGTATGGTCCAAGGTCAAATAACAAAAAAATTAAATGAACATTTCTTACAAAAATACACAATAACTAAGAAAAAAAACAAAAACAAAAAATACAACATGACTAACGGGGTTAGAATGGTTTTTTATATAAACCTTAAAAACTCCCTCCATGGACCCCCAAGATGTAGTATGAAATCGGAGGTCCACATGGGTGGAGTGATTTTTTATATGGTCATATAGGTCCAAGGTCCGTATGATCATCACTCTATATGGTCAAATCACCTTCTACTTTTCATTATGAAAAACTCACTCCATATGGTCACGACATAATTTTTCTGGGACCCGCTAAAAGCTTGGTGAAAGCTACGGGTCCTATGTCATGACCATATGGAGTGAGCTTTTCATATCTCTCCTAGCTTTTGCCAAGCTTTTAGTGGGTCCCGGCAAAACTATGTCGTCATCATATGGAGTGAGTTTTTCTCTCCTTGCTTTCGCCAAGCTTTTAGCGGGTCCTGGCAAAACTATGTCGTGACCATATGGAAGTGAGTTTTTCTCTCCTAGCTTTTGCCAAGCTTTTAGTGGTCCCGGCAAAACTATGTCGTGACCATATGGAGTGATTCTTTCGTATCTCTCCTAGATTTTGCCAAGCTTTTAGTGGATCCCGACAAAACTATGTCACGACCATATGGAGTGAGTTTTTCATATATAAGTAAGAAAAACCACAAAATGGCCAGAATGTCGCCAGGGTTTGTGATAGCGTTATCCAGTTTTCATTTTCTGGCAAGAGACTTAGCAAGGCAGAGTCAGAAGGTAAATGGCAAACAACAACAATCCAGCTGATCGTGGTGGTCCAAGGTAAGTTTCAATGACCTTAAATATATAAAAGAACACCGAAAGCCAACCGTCAGTGAGTTGAGAGAATTGCAAGTAAAATCATGCCACAATCTTGATGTCCTTTCTTGTTCTTATCTCTGATCATGTCCTCCGTGTATATACAACCCCCCCTCTGCATGTTTCCTCGCATTTCTTAGAGAGCATATTGGACTGTACTTATGACAGAGTATATCAAGTGGATGTAACTTTGGCATAAAGTGAGATTGTTTCTTCTAGTCATGGACCTTTTTTGTGCGAATTGATCAATTTTCCTGATTTTCATTTCGTAATTGAATATAGCTGGATTAGTAAAAGGAAATAATCCCTCTCAAGTCTGAAAACCATTATAAAAACAAGTGAAATGTCATAATAAATTGTCATTTCTTTTTGAAGATCATAAAGTTGGAAAGAATGTGAAACTTCTCCAAAAGTTAATGGGTTTCAAAATTCTGTCACGTCGATGAAGAGACACGACCGTACAAACATTCTATTTCTTTCTTTTGTCAAGAGAAACTCATATTAAGAACAAACTATTAATCAAAAGTCTTATTTGCTTTTTTTTCCAAAGAAAAGATAAGAAATGCGATGAGCTTTCCTCTGTTTCTATCTAATAAGCATGGGTTTCTTTTTTCGTTCAAAGGTAAGCATGATTTTTTTTTTGTCAAAAAGGTAAGCACGGGGTTTACCTGGTAGTTTCCTGCGTGTTTTGTTTTGTGAACAAGTGTTGATAGAGCGGATTGGGAAACGTTTCTAGGTGTTAAGGAATACGTCCAATAGGAGATCCAGTGTTGACTAGATCAAAATTGATTAGATGGACAATATTAGAAAATTGTTAAAAGATTCAGGACTAAATTAGCTAAATTGAAAAGTTTAAGACTGAATTAGCCGTCGTTCTATAGCTTTAGTATTTTTTAGATGAGCTTTCACAGAATTTGCATCTGGTGATGACAAGAGAATTAAACATATAGTTAAAGAAGATTAAACGTAGAATAGTCATTTGTTCAAGAGGATAAAATAAATGATTGCATCTGGTTCTCCACATTTGATGATGACAAGAGAATTAAACAAATAGTTCAAGAGGAGTAAACGAATAATTGTCTTTTGTCCAAGAGGTCCCAGGGAAGGGATGACTACTTCACTCCCCTGCCCGAGGAGAGGGAGGACTCTCTCCCGAAGAGAGGACCTCCCATTGGTTTACAAATATGTTGGCTCAACTCGCAGCCTCGCAACAAGTTTTACTTCAGACAGGGAAGGAAGGGAGTAATCACTTGAAATTTGTATGTTAATGTCAAAAAACAATTCAGTCAATCACTGTAATCCGAGGTAAGCATGGCGGCGAACCACAACATCTCTTCACTGCTGTACTCCAGCCTCCACTGCGAGTAAAACCATGTAGTCTTGATTTCCTTTCTTGAAAAGGGACTTCCTATCTTCGATCATTTCCCCTGTGTGTGTTCCATTACTCAAACATTGTTGTCTACTCTGCATATATCAAGTGAACGCATCCTTTTCAATGTTGCATTTGGAAACCATTGCCTCATTTTTGTTTACTTCGTTAATTGATTAATGTGCTTATTCTAGATCCTCATTGTTTGAGCTTTTGTGCTAGACTGGTTTTCTAACAAATAATTTACTGATTATAATTGCAAGAAATGGAGTAGAGCACGTGGCTCAAATTGCTGCAGAATATAATCAACAGCTTGATTCCCTAATTGAGGCCTTGCTTCAACTCATCAGGGATCGGCATGGCTTTTCAGGTCCAGCCAATGTTACCAATGCACCTATCATTATGCTTATTTGTGCAGCAATCAAGATCGTCCGGCAAAAATTACTCTCTGAGATGAGAAGGCAAGATATGGACACAAGGTTCCAAGTTGTGTATGCTCTAATTGCTTTAGCTCTTGGATGTGTTGGGTGCAGTCTCTTTATATACATTTTGCTTGATGAAATACCTTGGCTGATTGACTTTCCTTGGGTCATACTATTACTACTCCTATTCGCATTCATCATGAATTAAAGGATTAATTAGTATAGTTTCCGATTATCTAATATGGTGATGTATATTTTATATGAATTTGGTTTTGCTTTGTAACCTTCCAACGGCGGCTTGAACATAAACTTCATGGTGTATTGTTATCTTGACAATGGTGATAGTTTGCAATTATCTGATATGGTGATGTGTATTTTATATGAATTTAGTTTTGCTTTGTAACCTTTCAAAGCTGACTTCGACATGAACTTCATGGTGTATTGTCATGTTAAACACCTTTTACATCACAGAGTAGAATAAATTATGATGATGATTACAATCCTTCTTGGTGCAATTCAAAAAGGAGAAATGATGAAATTGAAGAAATAAGGCTTCTTTTTTTTGGGAGGCGGGGAGGCTAGAGAGGAAATAATTTAGAGTATATCATAAAGAATCACATTATTCTCATTCACTATTTTTATGTTTTTACTTTGCAATCTCTATGCAACAAAATTTAAGCTAAATCAACTAATTGGTAACTCACAAGTTCTAAGTAGAGCAAGATGGACAAATACAAGCTTGATTCATTACCTCCGATAAGATAATTATCGGCATAAGTACAGCGGGAGTGCCAAAACTTGACACAAAGGGACACTTAAGTGCCAAAAGTTACAAAAGGTACACTTAAGTGCCACTTTTTTAAAAAATTGATCACTTAAGTGCCAAGTCACCGGAGTTCGCCGAAATCCTACGTGGCAATTTTTTATTAATTTTTTTGCCTACGTGGCTCGCCGAAAATTGAAACGACGAAAATCAACGCAAAACGACGTTGTTTTTGCGTTGACGTGGATTTTTACATTTATTAATTAAATAATTAAAAATATATATTATTATAAAATCGATTTTATTTATTTAAAAAAAAAAAAAAAAGAAGGAGGAGGGGATCGGCGAGGCTCGCCGCCGCCGCCGTCACCGCCCCACCTCGCCGGGAAGGGCCGGCGATGGTGGGCGAGGGTCGGCCAGGGTCGCGAGCCCCGGCCACTAGCCGGCGCCCCCGGCCGACCCTCACCCACCATCGCCGGCCCTTCCCGACGAGGTGGGGCGGCGACGGCGGCGGCGGTGAGGACTGCACAGCCCTCGCCGATCCCCTCTTCCCCCCTTTTTTTCTTAAAATAAAATCGATTTTAATTTTTAAAAAATCTGACGTGGACATTTTTCTTTTAAAGAATTGCCACGTGGATTTTTATTTTGAAAAAAATGCTCCGTCAGCAAATTAAGTCGCCGGAAAATTGACACGTGGCAATTTGGCCGGAATTTTTCGCCGTTGGCACTTAAGTGATCCCTTTTGCTCCGATTTTGGCACTTAAGTATACCATTTGTAAGTTTTGGCACTTAAGTGCTCCTTTATGCCAACTTTTGGCACTCCAGAGGTCCGCACCTCAAAATAATTATCCTGATTATCAAAGCTCCATTTTGATCACTATGTTATGTTATTATACTCATTTACCAAAATTACTAGGTCATTTTCATTCATACATTTCTTGGTGATGTCACAAGTACTCATGCCTAGTGTGTCTGAAAATCAATAACCATGTGTGCAAAACATCATATGAATCGAACCGATTGCTATTTAGGTTCTTAAATCCACACGGAAAGTAGGCTATTTCCCTACTATAAATACAATACCTGCATTTTTGTGGAAAAAAAAATTAAATATGCGGAGAGTGTTAAATATAAAATAAATTTAAATAATTGTAAGATTTAAATTCAATTTTAAAATTTAAACGTTAATATCTTTAACGCGCATTACATGAACATGGCATTGGACTTGTTTCTATACAATAGGGATTAACCGGCACTCGCTCCATGAAAAACTCGATATTAAATACCTTTTTTCTAGCATGGCCATATATCGATTAACATGGGGTTGAACCGGCCCGCCGCATCGAGGATCGAATCTCTTTCGGGTCATAGGCTAAACGAGAGCTGAGAGGACTGCAATATCCGTATGGCATAAACTATGAACCCACAAATATACCAAAAAGATGAGCAATCACACTATACCTTTAAGGGAACCTGCATTGGGCCTGTGCACCGAGTACTCTAAACACATCAAATAGGTCAGGCTTGAAAATTTTCAGTTGAAAGATAGATCTTGAAGAATTGAGTCCTTGAAAGGAAAGCTGGAGGACCATATTCATCTATTCCGGTCGATATTATTTCTAATTGTGCTTCAAAACAGCACAATAGTGTCAAGAGCCAAATATGAGCTTATAACGTGTAATTCTTATGGTCATTCTGTATATTTCTCAAGAACATAATCCCGATTGATTTTAACTAAAATAGTAATATTAATTTACTATAGATTGTTATTCTGTAAAGCTTATAAATAGGCTCATATGCTATTCATTATTATATACTGAAATTCAACAATTCTATTTTCCATCTTATTTCTATCCAATAGTATGGCAATATAAGAGTTATCCTAGTGAATGCATTCGTGCTTGTCCTATGGGACATTTTCGGCGAGTAAAACTGATGATTCTTCAAACTAACAGATTTCTGCCGCTAATCCACCACTGAAAAGCTTCGCACACTTGGCGATCGGAGGCTCAATCGGACACTGTAACGAGGGAAACGAGTTAGTACCCAACGAGGCAGCATAGCAGCTGAACTAAGCATCACTCGTCAGGGCATCAGCAAAGCAACTACTTAGCTTTTCACTTGATGAATGCAATTGAGGATAGATTACGAGCATTTCAGTGGCAGCGGCGAACCTTTCGACTGGAAATGTGGGCGAGAGAGTCAGTGAAGAAGTGTGGACAAAATCGACTCACCTGGAAAGGAGAAGCTTCAATGGCGAGGTTGTTGCCGCCGCAGGAGAGGCATGTCATCGAGCGAGTGAAGGTCTTCAACGCGTCGCTGCTGAGGGTGGACAGGGTGGACTCCATCTTTGAGTTCTTCGCTTCCCTCTCTGCGCTGTAGTACATATCTTCACGAGGTGGTCGCCAAGAAATTGGCGGGATTGGAAGAATGTCACAAGGCTTTGCCTCAGGCTCGACTGGCATTACTGGCAATTTTTTCACAAATTATCAAAATACAGGATGTTAAATTAATGTTTGCAAGCTTGCCAAACTTGCACAAAAATAAAACAAACGTCATTATACTCATAATTGAACTTTGAGTTTCAACAATGTCAAGGACATGCATAGCTATAGAGGTCCAGTCAACAATGCCAATGCACTCTTCAGGCTTATCTACACGGTGCTTGCTCACTCAATGGTCGCGGGAAAAACGTCAGGGCTTAGTGCTTGGAGGGAAAGAAAAAAAATTAGGGCTTGGTGACAGAGAAATATTGCAACAGGGAAAAGTGAGTGATTTAGCAGTAATAATCACCTTTGTCTTGGCTTTGTTTGTGCTTAATCTCCTCTCCATTGCAAGATTTAGCTCTTAATCTTTCCCTAAAAGCATCGGGCCGAATTAGGGTTTGGACAATTGAGCGATTTGTCCCCAAATTCTATGAAATTTGGAGCTTTTCAAACGCAGTGATGCTGTTTCAGAGCCTTCCTATTGAATGTTGCCATTGGCAAGCTACATCAGTCGGAAAAAATGTTAAAATATTGCAACATCGGATTTCTAACGTCCCAAATTGGAGTAGGCATTTAAATGATTGCTTTTCAAACAAAGTAACATTGAAGTGATCCGTAAAAAAGTCATGATACTAAAGTAAGTGTCGTACAAAGTATATGACTCCTCCTTGGAACCAAGTTGTTAGTTACACGTAGCAATTTGAGGTCCATACTTGCTCTGTATTTGTGACGTAAAATTAACAATTTACTTATTATGCAGCGGCAAAAGCTCAAGTTACTAAGAAAGTTGTCCACATTTTGTGTACTAAGCACATTTCTCAAGTGCTTCCAAAAACGAAGTATGTCTTAATACTACCATCGGGCCTACCTCGTGAAATATGTAATGTATGATTCCAACTTTTTAAGTACCATGAAAGGCGACAGTTTCTCTAATATAAAAACTTGTCAAGATATGAGTTTAAAATTAACGTCACAAACATTTCTAAATACTACTAACTACATAGGCTGACATGAACTTGTTGACGCATTCTAAGCCTGTATCTTTCACTTGCCCGTGGAAAATGACCTGTTTCTCGTATTAAATTGTGAGCATCGGATTAAAAAACCATTTTATATGACCTAGGTTTTTTCCTCCATTTATTTTCTGTTTTTGTTGATCAAGCCAGGTTTTTATTCTCCATTAACGACTCGACTCTAAAAGAGCAGAAATGGGCTCCTTAGAACAGAGCATGTAATTAGAGGCATATCTAGTGGACGTAAACGGTTTGTTTCTTGGGTTTTCCAGATTGAGGTAGTTATGTAGTACTGCCCAGATTTTTTCTTCTATTAGATCCAGGTTTTTATACTACATGTTCATAATCACTCGACTCTCAGCACAGAGCACGGGGTTCGTGCTCATAACGCAGTAGTACTCGGTGTAAATTCTTCAAAAAGCAAGAATGTTTCTTGCATTAATTGACCTTTGCTTTATGCGAATTGGTAAATGTTCAGGCATCCATTTGGTCATTGAATACAGTAGCATCTATAGCAGGAGTAGTCCCTCTCAAGTATGATTAACATTTAAAGGGCTGATTATGTCTGAGGAAAGTGAAACGCCTTGTTTTTTCAAATTCATGAAGTTGGAAAGAATGTGAACTTCTCCTAAAGTTACTGCTGAGAAAATTCCGTCACATTGATGAAGAGTCACGAGTAAATATACACCCTGTTTTTTTCTCATGTCAAGCAAAACTCATGGAGAACAACATATTAATTGAAAGTCTTATTAGCTTTTCCTCCTAATAAAGCTAAGACCTGCAATTAGCTTTGCTCTGTTTCTTCAGGTGGGGTCTTACCAGGTAGTTTTGTGCATGTGTGTGGTTTTGTTTTGTGAATCAGTGTTTTTAGTGTAGGTCAGAAAAGGTTTGTAGGTGTTAAGGATGTTTCCCTTAGTACTTTGATGTTACATTTTCTCCAGAGGAAGAGTTTTCCTTAGTTTAATTAGCCAAAAATGAATAGATGGTTTCTACTCCTGTAGTGCATGCGGAGGTTAGCCTCATCCAATGCATAAACTCATTAGCTATGGTTTGCACTAGAAGGTTGCTATCATATTGGGCATTAAACTTCCTTTCAGACTTAAATTTGTCGTTCTCTATAGCTTTTGGAAAGACTGTTGTCTTTTTTTTTTTTGGTAAAGGTAAGTAATATAAATCAGCCAAGCAACTTTACAAAAGGGTGAGACCCGGCACCAGCACACACTCAACAGGACAACATGTCACTGGAGTGGGTGGGTACCAAGTTCACTAAGAAAGACACAACCGCTACACACAGCAACTTTACAAAAGAACCAGAACGGACGGGTCCGCCCCTGTCATGTCTCCTCATAAAAAATTCAAGGATCAAATCCCCAGCATCTCTATAGTCTTCTATCCCAGGAAGAGGCTACAACAGATTTAAACCAAAGAGCTTTGTCTTTAACCGCTTTGATAAGGTGAAGCTTCATTGATAGAACATATAAGTTGGTAGCCCGAAATATAACTTCATTCCTGGACTTCCATATCACATATTAGAGGGCAGCAAAAGAAAACTGGATCATATCAAAGTAGAAGCCATTACCATCAAAAGTGTGCATAGCCCATTGAAGGTTTTCAGACCAACCTCAATTCCTCCAAGGAAGATTACATTTCGCAGCCCAAAATGAAGCAAGGGAATTTGTAACGTGACATTCAAAAAATAAATGATCAATAGAGTCAGGACAAAGGTTGCAAAAAGCACACTACACAGAAGGGATTCTACCATGAGACATGAGAAAAACCTAAGTGGGAAGCCGATTCCGTAGGATCAGCCAAAGGAGAAATTGATGTCTCGGGACAATAGCTTTGTTCCAAACAAAGGAAGCCCAAGAGACTCTAGAGGCTTGCTTCCGAATAATTGACCATGGTGAGGCACTGGAGAAGATGCCTAAAGGGTGAGACGCCCAAGTGAATAAGTCCGGCAAATGATTAGCTAGAGGGATAATAAGCTGCTATGCCTGTAACTCCTGAAGGAAAGCTTGCCCATCTGGAGTCCATAAAATAGCAATCTTTGCATCTCTTGGAAGACCCGAATCGTAAATATCAGAATCCAAAAGAACTAAGTTAAGGGGACCCATATCTAACCACGGGTCAAATCATAGGGAAGTGGACTTACCATTTCCAGTCTTCCATTTGAAAAGACCTATGACAGTTTCCCTCATTGCAAGGATTTTTTTCCAAGCCCAAGAACAATAAGTCGGAGTGGCAACTATCCAAAAGTTCTTCCTTTTAAGGTGCGTGGCATGAATCCATTTGCACCACAAGGATTCTTTATCAGTGAATAGAATCCATATATGCTTAACCATAGCACCTTTATTGCTATCCCGAATTCTCCTTAGCCCATGACCACCTTCTACTTTCGGGTGGCACACATCCTCCTAAGATACTTTTGCACAGCCCGAACCCAAACTCGGTCCCTTCCACACGAATTGCCTGCATATTTGCTCAATTTTGTCTACTATGGCGGCGGGTAGCCAAAAGATGGACGCCCAGTATACTTGAATAGCATGCAAAACTGTTCTAATAAGTTGGAGACGTCCTGCGAAGGATAGAAAACGGTGCGTCCAAGATTGGACCTAAGCCGTAAGAATACTTACCAAGGTATGACAGTCCGATTTGAACAGTCTTGAGGTAATAATAGGGACACCGAGGTATTTAACTGGAAAGGACTCAGCTCTGAAGTTTAACAGTTGCAATAGCTGTGTTCTTAATTCCACATGACCACCAGAGATGAAGGCTTCACTCTTGTTAGCATTGGGAATTAACCCACTCCATCTTGAAAAAGTGTCAAGCCCATCTTTCATGAGATAAATTGAAGGAATAGAAGCTTCACTGAATAAAAATACATCATCTGTGAAGAATAGATGGGAGAGCCGAGAAGCTTTACATCTCTAGTAAAATCGATACTTCGGGCGTTGAGACTGAATCTCAAGGATACCTAAGAAGACTTCCATCGCCAGCATGAAAAGATAGAGTGAAATCGGGTCACATTGTCTTAATCCACAACCACTTGAGAAGAACCCATGCATTTCACCATTCAATGAAATAGAAAATTTGAGTGGGCGGACACATATCATAATGAGTCGGGTAAAGTGAGAAGGGAAGCCAAAGACTTCAAGGGTTGTCTCCAAGAAATCCCAATCTAGAGTGTCATATGCCTTCCGGAAATCAACTTTTATGACACACTTAGGAGACTGATTATCCAAATGGAATCCACTGAATAATTCCTGAGCGAGGAGAATGTTGTCACTAATCCTTCTACCTTTCACAAAGGCCGTTTGAGCCGGGCTTATAATATAAGGGAGGATAGTAGCAAGTTTATTCGAAAGGATCCTAGAGATACATTTGTATATTGTATTGCAGCAAGCTATAGGGCGAAAATCAGCAAGCGAAGAAGCATTCGGAGTTTTGGGAACCAGTGCAAGGATAGTGCAATTAACTTCTCGAAGCAGCTGACCAATGTTAAAGAAATCAAGAATCGCCCCAATAACCGAGGGCCCTACAGTGTCCCAATTCCTTTTAAAAAAATCAGCATTATAGCCATCAGGGCTCGGGGCTTTCCCTCCTAACAAAGAGAACATAGCCACCTTAACATCCTAGGGAAGTATAGGCTTAGAAAGGAGACGAACCTGGTCCTCATTCAAGGTATGACGAAGTGCTCCCTTAACCTCCAGAGTGGAAGGCCGCAAAGAAGCATGTACTGGAGCCAAAAGATCCTGAAAATAGGATACAAAGACTTGTTGTACTTCTCCTAGGTCCGAGATTATATTTCCTAAGTCATCCATAACCGAGATGATCATATTGCGTAGATGTCGATGCTTGACCGATTGATGAAAGAATCTAGTATTCTGGTCACCCTCCTTAAGCCAGCGAATACGTGACTTCTATTTAAAGAAAGATTCTTCCAAGGATCGGAGTTCAAAATATGGCCAAGCATGGGCATGTTCGACGGCCGCCAATTCACTATGGCAAGGCTTTCTATGTAGAGCTTCTTGAGTGGAGTGAAGGACCCTCTTAGCTTCTGCCGATTGGAGAGAGATGTCCGAGAACTCTTGTTTGTTGAGAAGCTTGAGCCTAAATTTCAAAAGTTTAAGCCTAGAATACAACTTGAACATCGGTGTACCTGAAGTATAGCTGTCTTAGACCTGAGAAATAGTCGGAGAAAAGTTTGGATGGGACATCCAGAAATTAAAGAATTCAAACGGTATCCTGCGAGGACGAGGGGCCAAAACTCTCACTAACATCGGCGTGTGATCAGAAATACCAGGGGCTAGGAAAGTGGCTTCAGAGTATGAGTAATCCATTATCCATTTATTATTGACCAGAACACGGTCAATCTTCCTTTGCTTCCTTTGAACACCTGAGGAAGTTGACCACGTGAACTTAAAGCCCACATAACAGAGGTCTTCCAATTCAGCCTGGTCTAGGCACTCCTGAAATTCATCAAAAGATGGAATCCAATTATCAATACTGCCCATACGGTCAGACGAATCCCTGATTGCATTGAAATCCCCAGCTAAAATCCAAAGACTATCCTTGAGTAAAACACTAAGTTGAATAAGATCATTCCACAATAGTCGATGAGCAGCAAAGGTATGATCTCCATATATGGCAGATAGGTATAGAGTTTCCCTCGATTGTAGAAACTTCAACGTGCCATGGATAAGTTGACTTGTAAGAAGTTGCCCAGAAAATTCTACTAAACCCGGGTTCTATCCCACCCAAAGGTGGCCTCGTGCAGAATGATCATAGTTGGCAATCCATTGCCAACCTGGAACCAAATTAGAAGCTATTGAATTGAAATGATGAAGTGGAACCTTGGTCTCCATCAACCCAAGACAGCATATATGGTTATCATGCACAAGTTCCTCACCTCCGATTGTCTAACCGGGTTCATAATACCCCGAACATTCCAAAATCCAAAATCCATATATGTATAGTGTAAAGGAGAACCAAGCAGCTACTTGCGTTTTCCAATGCGACGCTTACTTGCCGTCGGTTTTGGAGGTTGGACCTTCTTGGCCGAAGAGGATCCGTCGATACCAGCATCGGTGGGGAAAGCCACCTGCTGGAGAAGTATCTGGTCCGCATTCTCAGTGAAAGAGTGAGACTTTTGAGTACCTTGAGGGGATCCCGCTTCTTGGACCTCACTTGTGGGGGCTTGAGGGATGCCAACTTCTTGGATGTCTTCCTCATGTCTACTTGCAGAGACTTCATCATCAAGATCATCAGTAGAGGAGAAGCCTGGGGAAACCTCTAGATCAGAAAGATTCTGTACATCTAGTCTCATAATAGCATCATCAAACTGGATGGGGCTGACCAACTTAGAAGCATCAGTTATAGGGGCAGATTTCATCTCTAGGGGGGTTGGTTTCCTTAGTCGTCCACGCCTCGGTGGAGGTTGAACTTGCCAGGAATCTGAAGTAGGAGGGTTAGGGTCCTGAGTACCAGAAATCAGGTCAGCAATTTGAGGCCCTGCTGTCACTCCTTCTGCAAGGCCAAGACTGTTGTCTTATATCATTCAGAAAGAGCTCAAAACTTGAGCTTTTGCAAAAGACTGCCATCATACAAATAGTTTGCTGATTCTAATTCCAAGACATGGAACAGAGCATCCAGAACAAATTGCTGCAATGATCCCACATCTTCATTGCCTAGAGTAGCTCTTGATTCAAGCCATCAAAAACACGAATGGTATAGCTAAAACTACTCGTGCAACCATCATGCATATCTTCATAGTACTCAAAATTATCCAGCTGTTATTAGTCCTCGGGATAGGAAGGTGAAATATGGACCCAAGATGCTGGCTTGTGTCTGTCAAGTGTGGTATATTGATCTTCGTTCTGTTTGGTGATATGCCTTGGCTGATTTTCGTTCTCTGCGTTTTGCTGCCATTCGCATTCAACGTGAATTAAAGAATGGTGACAATTTTTGGTTCTCCAGATAATGTGGTTTGCTCTTTATTCAAACATGACCCTTGTGCTGTACTAGTATAGCTTCAACCATCTTTTACATCACAAAGCAGAATAAGCAATGATGATGAAGACGATGGTACTACTTAGTTAAGATTCTAGTACAATACATTGAAATTGGAGAAACATTTTTCTTTTCTTTGGCCAGAGATAAAGGGAGGAATTTTTCAGTGAATACAAGAAAGAATAACATAATCTTGTTCACTAATATTTTCACGAATTGCGATTTTGATATAGTTAATGACTCGATCCTAATATCTCAACCTCAACAATATTTTACACACTATCTCCACATGTACTTCAAGTTATAGAGGAAGCATGCAATATGTGAGAGAGGGAAGTAACCAGCCACAAATTCTATAACGAAAGATTTATTCATTTGAGAACAAAGCCAATTCACATTAGGAAAGTGAGATGCACTACAATTTGTATGTTGAGGCATATTTGGAAGAAATTACTTTGTCAATTGCTTACAACTATAAACCAACAAATATACCAAAAAGATGAGCATGCACACTATACCTTCAAAGAACGTTGCATAGAATCTGTGCACCAAATATCGTAAATACATCAAAGAGATTTGGCTCAAAGGTAGTCAATTAATAGGCAGATCTTGACGAATTGAATGCATGAAAGGAAAGCTGGGGGCTGGATCGTTTAGAATCTTAATCGGATAACTACAAGTAAGAAGGTGATATATATGTACCAGCACAAATGGTGTCAAATGCTAACCATAAGACTAGAACTTGAAACTTTTAGGGTCATTTGGTAGTTAAACGCAGCGAAGGAAAAGGAAGTCATGATGTGGCTGGTTACACAAGAGTTATGCTAGTGAATGCATTCGTGCTTTGATTTATCGAATCTGAAGCACATATAGACGAAGCTAAGTTGAAAACTGTTTCTCATTTCCTTGATGGAGGAAAACATCTATCTTTATATTATCGTGGAGTGATTACTTTTGATTACAGCATAAGTGCAATCTAATCAATTTAGATTGATTCAAGCCCAGTTCGATTCAAACTGGAAGTCTAAACCAGCGTTGCAAACTCCATATAACACCATCATAAGTTAATTAACTCGCCAACCAGGAAAGCACTATCAAGACAGAATAGCAGCAACCACAGAAGGTCATGGATAGGACTTCTGTCCTATGGCTTCACCACTTGACGTTTTCGGTGAGTAGTACCGATGATTCTTCCAGCTTCAGATTTATGCACGTTGAGTTCTACTCATATTCAACAGGCCAATCACAGACATAGACTAACAAATTTCTGCTGCAAATCCACCACCGGAAAGCTTCCCACCCTCGGCAGCCGATGCAAGGACTCTCAATCGGACACTATATCGAGGGAAAGGAGCCAAAATCTAACGCTGCAGCGCAGTATCTGAACTATGCTTCACCCATCAGGGCATCGGCAACCAACTACTTATCCTTTCACTAGATGGATGAAACTGAGGATCCATCACAAGATTTTTTAGCGGTGACGGCCAACTTTTTGACTGGAAATGTGGGCGAGAGAGACGGCGGAGAAGAAACGCTGAAGAAGCTGACTCACCTGGGAGGGACAAGCTTCTGTGGCGAGGTCGCTCCCGACGCGTGAGCAGCACGCAATCGAGCGAGCGACGGCCTTCCCTCTCTGCACTGCAGTACAAATTCTTATGAGGCCGGCGCTGAAAAATCGAGGGATTGGAAAAGCTATGGCAAGGCATTGCATTGCATTGGGTTCGACTTGCATTATTGACAACTTTTTAATTAAGTATACATGTCCATCGTTTTCAAGGGAACTTTCGCTGTCTGGGAGCTTCATAAGCTTGCTCAAAAATAAAACAAACCTCGTTATACTCGTATCAAAATTTTGAGTTTGAACTAATTTGACCTATTTTCATTAAGCGATTATTGATGCGAATATCAATTATCGTTTTAACATCAAAGAGAGGATTACATAAGGTATTTATTTGCGAAAGCTTCTATACATACTACTCTTAATTATAACATAATTAAGGTAAACTCACAACATCATTATTTCCAAATTTTATTATAATATGATGTAAATCTATTTACAACACTTTTCTGAGAATTGTCATCTGATTTTGTCCTTATAATATTTGGCCCTGTTTGCACAATTATGTTTTTTCCCTTCCACGCTGACCAAGCATCAGATGTTGAGATTGAGACATTTTGGTCGTGGCGACTTGCCACGTGTTCTTTTTCAGTATTTCAAGAATACTGTAATGGTTTAAAAGCTGAGAAGACCACCGGGTGACTGCCCCACCCTCGTCTCATTTTCGAGCAAGAAAGGAAGAGACTCAGAGAGCAGAGTCGGAAGGATAATGGAGGACAACAATCCAGCTGATCCCGGTGGTCATAGGTAAGCTTCGGCAACCTCAAAAATATCTTAACCACTGAAGCGCGGTCTCCATCAGTAAGTTTGAGGATCGTGAGTAAAATCGTACCAAAAATCTTGATTTCGTTTGCTGTTCTTATCTCTGATTATGTTTACTGTGTATATCCGTTTCACGGGGAAGCTGTTTTACTGGGAAAAAGCATGCAATCTACGTAAATCTGGTGAACTGGTTGACGCCTTCTGGACTCGTACTGGTCAACACGTAAGAGCCCAATTGAGTGGGTCGCCTTTCACCTGACGGTAAAAATTAGCCTGTTGAGAGTCAGATTAGAACAACAGTTTCTACCCCCAGATTTTTTCGTCTTTTCTTGTTTTCTCTTTTGTCAATTGATTTATGGTTTTGTTATCCTTGTTCATAATAACGCTCGACCCTCGGAACCGGGCTTGGGCCTAGTCGGAACAGAGGATGTTGGGTTGTATCCATAACAGAGCATGTTCAGTAGGTATAAATCCGTCGAAAAGTAAGATTGCTTGTTGTAGTTATTGACCCTTTTTTTGGTGTGAATTTTTAATTTTATGGCACCAATTTGGTATTAAAAACAGTTGGATTCGTAGCAAGAACGATCCTTCCCAAGTTTGAATACCATTTGAACGGCTGAGCTTGTCTGAGGCGAGTGATGCCATAATAACTGTCATTCTTTTCCAAAATCACCAACTCAGAAAGGACGTGAACCTTCCACTCAAGTTCCTGGGTGGGAAAACATTGTCACGTTGATGGGGACACAGCGAGGAAATACAAGACCTGCAATTCTCTTTTCTCTGTTTCTACCCAGTAAGCACGTTTGGGTGGTTTTGTTTCGTGAATAAATAGTGTTAAGAGTGAGTTGGGAAAGGTTTGCAGGGGTTAGGGACGCATCCCCTTTTATCTGACTTTACATTTTGTCCAAGAGAAGAGCTTTTATTTGCTTAATTAGCCATGGATCCGTCCATGGGTTACACTCCTTCCGTGCATACATAGATTAGACTCCTGCAATGCAAGGGCTCATTAGCTACGATTTGCATTAGAATCTTGGCATCATACTGCGCATTAACTTGTGAACTTAAATTAGCAGTTCTTGATGTGTTTACGTTAGTATATTAGTTAGTAGCATTGACAATCGCTTCATGTTCCTTGGAGAGTCTTATATGATGCAAAAAGAGCTCACAACTTGAGCATTTGCGGAAGACCGTCGACTAACAAGTAGTTTGCTCATTTTTATTCCAAGATATGGAGCAAAGCATGTAGCTCAAATTGCTACAATGTGTAACCAGTATCTTGATTCCATGGAGGAGTCCTTGCTTCAAGTTATCAGGGACATGTATGGCTATACAAGTTCAGACAACATTATTAGTGCAGACAACATTATTAGTGCACCCATCATGCTTATCTACATAGTGGTCAAAAAGATCCGATGGTCATTAATTCTCAAGATGGGGAGGCAAGATGCCAGTCCAAGGTTTCAATTTGCGTATGCTCTCATTGTCGTTGCTCTAGGATGTGTCAATTGTAGTTTGTTGATGTACATTCTGATTGGTGACATGCCCTGGCTGATTTTCTTTCTCTGCATCCTAATGTTGATAATGCCATTCGCATTCAAGTGTGAGGATTAATTAGAGAATGGAGATAGTTTTCGATTTTCTTGATCTTGTGGTTTGCTCTGTATGAAGTTAGATTTGATGTACATCTTGCCAATGCTGGCTTGGACATGAACCTTGTATTGTACTATTATCACCTTGAACACCTTCTACATGACAAAGCATAATATATGATGATGATGTAGAACTACTAGTTAAGATTTTGTTTAGAGAATATGAGAAAGAATCACATTATCTTCATATATTGATCTTTTCGTACATGAATAGCAATTTTGCTGTAGCTCATAACTCGATCCTCATATCTCAAACACAGCAATATTCTACCACTATCTTAACACGTGCTTCAAGTAACAAATGAAAACTACTAAGCCCTACATGCTCCTTCACATAAAAGTTGCAAGGGAAATAGCCAGTCTTGGATTTTTTAATGAAAGATTTCTAGTATAAAGCAAATTCACATTAGAAAAGGGAGATGCACAACCCTTTACCTATGGGGAAATATTTGGAAGAAATGGAAAAGTGAGACATACTGATTTTGGTTTAGCATAAGCATAGATAGATATTTATAGAATGTCCATTTTCTAATGTATGTGTGTAAAAAGGGTGGGAGTCACAGATTTCTTGGGAGATGGGCCCAGCCATTGAGATCTCAGAGGAAGGAAGTCGGTCCAAGTCGTCACCAATGACTGTTTAATCACTACTAGAAACTGGGTATACGGGAGTATCGGAACACCAATTTTACCCCTAATATTTATGGTGACTCGGACTCTCGGAGCAGACAATGTATTTAGGGGCATATTCAGTGGTCCTAAAAAGCCTAAACAATTATTAAAAAAAAGAAAAGAGAGAGAGATGACATCACAACTAACAATATGGGAACATATTAAAGGGGGACAAGTAACGACAAGATTGGTAAGTCAAAGATATGAAGAGATAACTTCCCCGAGTCATATGAGAGCGATACTCAGTGGTTGTCAAGCTGTCTAAAGTGACATCTATAGCTGATAGTAATTGATTTTCCTTTTGCATTGCTGAGGAAACTTCTTTGATATACCTACCAATTGGGTTATAGCAAGATCAAGGACCCCTACAGACCGCTTGAATAATAACACAACCTACTTGTCTGGAGAAAGAAGCACATTATAATCCTATAATCAGAAGAAATATCAAACTCCTAAGGTTCACATGCACCAGGAGACACGACCAATGGAAATACTCTCTTCTTCCTCTTCTTGTTATATGACAATTTAGGTTAAAATGTCGAGTTCGGTTCGGTTCGGTTTAGCTTTCAACCTTCCCAAAGCTAGCTTTCACTTGAAAGCTCCTTGAAAATGGGTTGCCAAACACCATATATTTTCCCCAAGGGGCTTTCTAAATGCCGAATCAAAGGCACCCTTAATACTTTCCTTCTATGTAAAACAAGCCTTGCACGGGAAATATGAGATGTAAGGATTTGAATGTTTTAAGTATTATGGAAAAACTCAACCCAAAAAAAAAAGGTATTATGAAAAATAGTTTTTCTAATAGTTAAGGTTATCAAGATACAAGTCTACAATGAGCATCATGTGTATTTCTTAATTATACTAACTGCATGTACTCACGTTCACACATCCAGGATTGCAAGTTTAAATAAAAGATGAAATTTAATGCATGGTATAAAACTATGCTTCTTGAGTAAATCGTAGCTAATATACTTATACGTGCATTGCATGTAAGGACGGAGCTGGTCTGTTTTCAAAATGGGTGCATTAAAATAATGGTGTTAATTTATCAAGATATAATTTATTATATTTTATTATTTTCAGTTATAAAAAGCGAATGGAATGTGATAAATTGTGTCAAATTTTCACATTTAATGCAAATCATAATATGAGTTATTATGGGTTGAGGATAATAAGAATAAATTTTGGGTAGGGCCCAAGGTCAATTAACAAAAAAGTAAAACGAAAATTTCTCACAAAAATATGCCATGGCTGATGAGGTTAGAATGGACCTCCAAGGTGTAGTTTGAAATCGTAAGTCCATGTAGGTGGAGCGAGTTTTCATACGATCATATAAGCCTGAGGTCGTATGGTCATCACTCCATATCTTCACTTTGGTCATATATATATATATATATATATATATGAAAAACTCACTCCATACAATGTACTTCTGCCACGAGTTGAGACAGCCATGGCAAAAAGAACTCCATCCAAAAGAACTATTTTCTCCTATTTGGCTCCCAAAAGAAAATTTCTTTTGGATTGTCATTGCCAGAAGATGACACAGTGCTTGTCTTTGCCAAAAGATGGCACAATGTGACTGAAATTCTCTGGGCAACGACACTGACATTAGTGTAGGAAACAAATTTTCATTTGTCTTTTGACAACGACACAGGGCACTACCATCACTGTGTAGGAAAGAAATTTTCTTGTCTTTTGACAACGACATCGGGCACTGCCATGACTATGTAGGAAAGAAATTTCTTTTGTCTTTCGACAACGACACCGCGCGCTGCCATTACTGTGTAGGAAAGAAATTTTCTTTTGTCTTTCGACAACGACACCGGGCGCTGCCATAACTGTGTAGGAAAGAAACAGCGACACCGGGCGCTGAACTGTGTAGGAAACAAATTTTCTTTTGTCTTTTGACAACGACACCGGGCGCCCCCAATGGGAAAAAATGTTCTTTTGGAGTGGGTTTTTCGTCTATAAGTATGAAAAACCACCCCATGGCGAGAACTCCGCCAAGGTCTGTGACAGCCCCATCCTGTTTTCATTTTCAGGCAAGAGACCTAGTGAGGCAGAGTTGCAAGGTTAATGGCAAACAATAGTCCAGCTGATCCTGGTGGTCGGAGGTAAGTTTCAGCAACCTTAAACATGTCTTATCCTCTGTAGCTTAGCCATTAGTGAGTTGGAGGATTGCGAGTAAAATCATGCCTCACAATCTTGATATCCTTTCTTGTTCCTATCTCTGATCATGTCCACCGTGTACATTTCATTACGTGACTGCTGATTTATCAAAAAGAAAAAAAAAAACTGCCCTCTATGTAAATGAGGCAACATTGTGGACGTATTCTAAAGTTATATTGTTTGACACTTGAGTCCAATTAAGAGGGGCGTTTTTCACTTGCCTACATGTTTCCTCGCATTTTTTAGAGAGCATATCAGGTTGTGCTCATAATAGAGTATATTTAGTGGGTGTGAATCTGGTGAAAAGTGAGATTGTTTCTTCTACTCCTTGACCTTTTTTGTGCCGATTGGTAAATTTTCCTGATTTTCATTTTGTAATTGAATAGAGTTGGATTAGTAATAGAGAATAATCCCTCTTAAGTGTGAACACCATTATAAAAGCAAGTGAAATGCCACGACAAACTATCGTTTCTTTTTTAAGATCATAAAGTTGGGAAGAATGCAAAGCTTCTCTTGAAGTTAGTGCATGTGAAAATTCTGTCACATCGATGAAGAGACACGACTATACTCTATTTCTTTCTTTTGTTAGGAGAATCTCATATTAAGAACAAAAAATTAAGTGAAAGTCTTATTTGCTTTTCCTCCAAAGAAAAGATAAGAATGGCAAGTAGCTTTCCTCTGTTTCTACCTAGTAAGCATGGGATTTACCAAATAGTTTTCTGCATGTTTTGTTTTGTGAACGAGCATTGGGCGAGTGCATTGCGAAACGTTTCTTGGTGTTAAGGAGACATGCCGCAGTGCTCTATTGTTCCATTTTGTCCAAAAGAAGGGTTTTCATTAGCTTAACTAGCCGTGGATCAACAGATGAGTTGCCCTCCCAAAGTGCATAAGACGGTTGGACTCCTGCGATGCATATACTTATCGGCTATGATTTACCCTACAAGCCAGCGTCATACCGTGCATTAAATTTTCTTTTGAACTACAATTGGCAGTTCTAAAACGCCCAGTTTTTTGTTTTTTTAATTGATCCATATGTTTATCCTTGATCCTTATTACTTGAGCTTTTGAAAGACAACTGTCTAACAAGGAGTTTGTTGATCTTAATTCCAAGAAATGGAGCAGAGCATATGCCTCAAATTGCTGCATATTACAACCCACGACTTGATTCCTTGGCGGAGGCCCTATGTCAACTCACAAGGGTCGGGATAACTCTATAGGTCCAGCAAACATTAGAAATGCACCCAAAATTAAGCTCGTCTATGAAGTGATTGAGATTTTTCGGAAGAAATTAATTTTTGAGATGGGAAGGGAAAATATTGACCCAGAATTTTTACAAGCATACACTCTTATCTCAGTTATTCTTGGATGGGTCAAGTGTGCTTTGATGATGTACAATCTGCTAGGCGACATGTCTTGCGATTTTCATTCCATGCGTCCTAATGTTGGTTATCCTATTCATGATAATCACGAATTAAAGACTATTAGCAAATGGCTATAGTTTCCGACTTCCGATGTGGTGACGTTTACTTTGTATAAATTTGGTTTGAGTGTCGATGGTTCAGTGGACTTCATGTTGTATTATTAGTTGACATCACAAAGCAGAATATATAATGATGATTGTCAAAGTAATATGCAATGCATAATCGTTTTATCTTCCCTCTTCACCATTTTCCATTTTATTTGTTTGGTCATGTAAAATATGTCTCAATGTGAACATGAAAACTGCCATTCTAAGCAAGATATGGACTCAAAGTTCTGATTTATGTGGATTCCGATTGCTCTTGCTCTCAAATGTGTCAATGTGTAGGTTGCTTATGTACATTCTAGTTGGTGACATGCTTTGACTGATTTTAATTCCCTACATCCTAATGTTGGTAAACCTATTTGCATTCATTGCAGATTAAAGGACTAATTAGCTAATCGCGAGTATAACCAGCTTTCCTTATATGGTTTTGTGTATTTTATATGAATTTCGTTTGCTCCGTACCTTCCAATGCTAGCTTGGACATGAACGTCATGTTGTAAATATTACCAGGAACGCCTTTTACATCAGATAGCAGAATAAGTGATGATGATGATGATTAGGATCCTTTCTAGTGCGATTCGAAATTGAGAAATGATGAAACTGGAGAAACAGGGCAATTTTTTTTTGGGCTAGAGAGAAACACAGAAAATAATTCATAGTCTATTAGAAAGAATTACATAATTTTCATTCACTATTCTTTTGTTTCAGATTCATCCATTGTGAGTTTGGTATAATTTATAACTTCTTCCTCATATTCAAAATACAGCAAAATTTAAACTAAAGTAGCCAATTGAACAGCTCATAAGTTCTAAGTAACTCATTCAACCATACTACACACGTAGAGCAAACTGAACAAGTGCAAGCTTGATTCATCAACTGCCCCAAGCTAGTCTGCTCAGGTAGCTAACTAGATTAAGAAAGCTCCCCTTTGATCGCTAAGTACTTTTGAGACTGGCTCACCAAAATTACCTGGTAATTTCATTCATATGTTACTGGGTGACGTCATAAGCTACTTATGCCTTGGGCTTGTCATGTATTTAAAACTCTTCTTTTGGATAAATTGTGACATTAGAGGACGAGGGGATAATCCCTTAACACCTACAAACCTTTCTCAACCCATTCTAACAACGCTTATTCACAAAATAAATCCACTTGGACGCACAAAACAACCAGATAAGCCCAGCCTCCGTGCTCACCGGGCAAAAACAGAGTAAAGCTAATTGCATGTCCTTTCTTTTGTTAGGAGAAAAAGCTAATAAGACTTCCATATAATATCTGGTTCCGGATTGACAAGAAAACAGTGTATATAAAGCCGTTTCTCTCCATCAATATAACAGAATTTTCCCATTCAGTAACTTAAGGAGAAAGTCACGTTCTTTCCCCCAAAAGAAATGGACAGTTTTATGGCGTTTCACTCTCCTCAGACAAATTGAACGGCTTTAATGGTATTCAGACGTGAGAGGATCATTCCTACTATGAATCCTATTATATTCAATTACCAAATGAGTATCATGAAATTTTAACAATTCCAATAAATATGCTCTGTTATGAGTAACACCCAAGTTGCTCTATTCTAAAACAATGTTGTGAATTCTTATTTCAAACAATACATGTAATATGTTTATCATGTAATAATGTGTTGTGTCTATTAAATAGTTGGATCAACACTGTTCTCTCAGACTACACCACACCCTTGACTGTAGAGGAACCAACTTACTCTTAGAAAAGACGTTAAGTTACGTCTTCTAGAATCCTTGGCATCCATTGAAGTAAACATATAGGTGTCGATGCTCAAGTCCCCGATGCTTGGGCTTGAGATCGCAATGACTATGCCCAAATCCTTGACGCCAAGCACCATGATCCCAAGTTAGGGCCTCAATGTACCTAGGCTCGTGCACAAGGAATCCAGGCTTGGGACTCCGGTGCTAGTGCTCGAGTCCCCTGTGCTTGAGATTGAAACCCCAATGCCCGTGCCCAAATCCCAAGGCTTGGCCTTGGGCCTAGATGTACCCAAACACAGGCACTAGGGTCTTGAGTCAACATCCCAATGGGCCCGAGCTTGGGCATGACGGATTTAGACACAAGCACTAAGGTACTGACTCACCTCGATAGACCCAGGCTTGGGTGTCGGGAACCCAAGCACAGGCATCAGGATCTTGAGCCACAACCTCGATGGGCCCAGGAGCACAGGGGATCTAAGCATGGGCACCAAGGTCCCGAGCTCGGCCTTAATGGACTTGGGCCCAACCTCAATGGATTTGGGTGTGGGCGCCCGAGTCTTGACCCTCAACCTTGATGAACTTAGGCCTAGGTGTGGGAGATCCAAGGACTCGAGCTGGAGCATCGAGGACTTGAGCACAAAATTTTGTGGACTTAGGCTTGGGTGTTAGGGACCCAAGCATGGCAACCGGGGCCTTGAACCCAGCCTCGATGGGTCCAGGCATTGGCAATAGGGACTCAAGTATTAACACTAGGGTCTTGGACTTGGGCTCTATGGGCTTGGCCCACGGCGCCTGGGACTCAGGATTTCTTTACCCAAGTGCATAATTTTTTATCCAATCGTCAATATCTAGTCATGTTTCATAAAATGATGTCTAATTTTTACAAAAAAAAAATCATTTTTCTGAATTGAAATGAAGGTTTTTCGTTGAATTAAAAATATTTTTCTTTGAATCATTCTCTTAAACAATCCAAATGCTGGAAAACGAGGAAAGCGGCGAAATAAAGAAGGTCTAAAGCAGAAAAAAGGAAGTCAGTGGAGGATAAAGTTTTGTCCACACTGACCTTTGCGAGGCACTCGCAGGAGTGTAATCACCTACAGATCACCGATAAATTAGGTCAACGAAGACTCATCTTTTTGGACAATATGTATCATAAGATTAAACATGGCAAGTCTTGTCATTCCTGGGGAGTATAAGGCACTGAGACTTTCAAATAATAAGTCTATTAATGTAAGAGTTTCTCTAAACAAAAGAAAGAAACGAAAAATTGGCCAAAAAACAATGTAGTTTCTTATAACCAAAAAAAAAAAGAGCAAGATGGTGAATGTGCGGTCGTTTCTCTTTCATGCATGTGATAAAATTTCTCCACCATGTAACCTTTTGGCATTTTTTAATGACCGTTCGATTCCACCGTTACACAACACCTCAGAGGAAAGTCCTCCCTCTCCTTAGGAAGAGAATTAAACAATTAGTTCAAGAAAATTAAATAAATAATGACTGGAAAATTGTCCAAAGAGTTTCAAATTTATTGTACAACAGCTAATTCAGTTATAAACCTCTTAATTTTTTTAATTTAGTCTCCAACATTTTGATGATTTTTCAATATAATCCATCTGGCCAATTTTCTCCAAACATGTTAGATTGCCACATTAGTGAATTCCATCCAAAATTGGCCAGATGGATTACATTGGAAAATTATCAAAATGTTTATAATTAAATTAGCCAAATTGAAAAATCTATGATTAAATTGACCATCGTCTAATTTTTTTGGTCGGGCACCACCATATAATTGGTTTAGCATTTTTTTGGATGAGTTTTTTGAGATTTTCATTTGGTGATGAGAAGAGAATCAAACGAATGGTTTAAAAGGTCATTGCTCAAAAGTCCTTGTTTGGCAATGAGGATCGTTTAAGAGGGTAAACAAATAATTGCCGGGTAATGACGTCATTGCTTATGAGCCCGTAGACCTTGGCAATGACCTTATTACCCGGCAATTATTAATCGTCTTAAACTATTGCTAAGGAGGGGCAGGACTCTCCCCTAAGAGGTGACCACCCAATGGTCTACAAATATGTTTTGCTCAACCCACAGCCTCGCAGCAAGTCTTACTTCAGACAAGGAAGGAAGAGAGTAATCACTCGACACACGTAGGTTCATGGCAAACAGCAATCCAGCCAATCATGGTAGTCGGAGTTAAGCATTGCAACCTACGGTAGTCCGGCCTCCTTCAATAAGATGGAGGACAGCGAGTAAAGTCATGCAGTCTTCATTTCCTTTCCAGAAAAAACCTTCCTAGTTCTGATCATTTCCCTGTGTGACCGTTATTTGAATGCTGTTTTGTTCAGAAACGAAGTGCATAAATCAAGTGAACCCGTCCTTCCCAATGTTGGATTCGGAAACCATCATCCCATTTTTGTTTACTTTGTTAATTGATCCATGTGTTTACTCTTGATACTCGTTTCAGCTTTTGTGAAAGACTAGTTGTCTAACAAGTAGTTTGCTGATTTTAATTTCAAGAAATGAAGCAGAGCACATGGCTCAAATTGCTGCTGAATGTAATCAACAGCTTGATTCATTGGTGGAGGCCTTACTTCAACTCATTAGGGATAGGCATGGCTATTCAAGCTTGGCCAACATTATCGGTGCACCTGTCATTATGTTGATTTGTGCAGTGATCAAGATTGTTAGATAGAAATTACTCTTTGAGATGCGAAAGCAAGATATGGATGCAAGTTTTCAACTTGCGTATGCTCTAATTGCTCTAGTTCTCGGATGTGTTGCATGCAGTCTGTTGATATATATTTTGCAATGAAATACTTAGGATGATTGACTTTCCTTGGGTCCTATTATTAGTAATCCTATTTGCATTCATCATAAATTAAAGAATTAATTAGCAAACAGTGATAGTTTCCAATTTTTTGATGTGGTAGTGTGTATTTTAAATTAATTTGGTTTTGGTTTGTAACATTCCAACGTTGGCTCGAACATGAACTCCGTGGTGTATTATTACCTTAAACACCTTTCATATCACAAAGTAGAATATATTATGATGATGATGATTGCGATCCTTCTTGGTGCAATTTGAAATGTAGAAATGATGCAATTGGAGAAACAGGGCAATTTTATTTTCAGGGTAGAGAAAAAATAATCAGAGTATGTCATACGTTTTTATATACGTATAGCAAATTTGGTAGAGTTTATAGCTTGTTCCCCATTTATGAACTTGGCAATCTCTGTGCAACATAATTTAAGCTAAAGTAGCTAATTGGATAGCTCACAAGTTCTGAGTAGAGCAAATGGACAAATACAAGCTTGATTCATCACCTGCTCGCTTGCCCGCCCAATGAGATAACTAAACTGATTATTGAAACTCCAATTTGATCACTAACTAGTTTATGAAAATTACTTGGTAATTCCATTCATAAATTCTTTGGTGATGTCACAAGTTACTCATGCCTCGTTCATGGACGAAAATCAAAGGCCATTTGTGTATAACTTCTTCAGACGAATCACGCCTATTAATATTTAGGTTCTTAAAGCCCCCCAGAAAAGTGGTTTTTTCCTTGCTATAAATTAAATACGTGCATGCTTGTGGAAAAAAAAAATTAGATGTGTGGGGAGTGTTAAATATAAAAATATTTAAATGACTGTAATATTTAAATTCAATGTTAACTTTTAAGAAATTACATGATTATGTCATTAGACTTGGGGAGATCGCTAAGAAAAAGCCCATGTCCGAGTCCATCAATATATCTAATTGGATTCACCTTTATTCAAAAGCTTAAGCCAACGGGTTATGGGTCAATCATGATATATTAACTATTATACACTGCATCAATTCTTTGATATATGGACTTCTCTAGCATAACTCACTCACATGTGCATCCTAATAATCTCCTCCTCACTTATGAGGGCCTACGTTTCCACCTCACTCACATGTCCATTCTAATAATCTCCCATTCATGTATGAGGGCCCACGTTTCCATGCCACAATGCCCACTTACTTGAAAATCACAACTATCGACTTTGATGATTGTGCACCCGCATGATCACCTCTTATGTTAGTGGTTAAGTCTAAGATCAATCAAAACTGCTTGACAAAAAAAAAATCTCTTTTGAAATGAACAAGATTAGGTACCGAAAGGGCACTAATTGATTAATTAGTGTAATCAAGTCCCCGACCCCAAACTCTCTAATTACGTAGAAAGCAAGGCACACTCCCATGCCTCGCTTGGTTTCTAGCCGACCCCAATTGGCTAGTAGCGACTCCTCATTTAAAAAATTTTCATGAACACTCAATGTCACGCGGGTTGTAGACTTGGGAGAGCCTATGTCTAATGAGAGTCTTGGACCCATCATTTGGACAATACCCCTAAACCTATTTATTTATATATTCATTTCCCCCATCGGGATGGAAAAAATAAGTCGCGACAAAGTTCGACTTACTTGATATATTTTCGTTAATCAATCAATGTTGTAAATATTAATTATCACTTTCTTGTCGACATGTGATATTTAGCTAGGGAAAAAGTATTTTCTTTGTATATATTTTTTCTATACAAATTTCTCTCATTTATAATATAATTAAAGCAAACTCAAAATGCACACAATTCGTGAATTCGATCATCGTATAAAGCCAATGGTTTATGCATGCTTTTCCGAACATTTCTGATATATAGGGCCTGCTCTTATACTGTATAATATTTAATCCTTTTTGGAAGACGTAGAAAGTCTTTTCTCTTCGGGACTGGCCAAGCATCAGATATTGAGGTCGAGACTTTTAGTCGATGGCGATTTGCCAGAGAGTTTATTTTTTTGTCTTTAATAATGCAGCAACGGATAAAAACTGAAAACGACGACTTCTGGGGATAGCCCTTCTCATTTCGGGCAAGAAAGGAAGAGACTTAGCAAGGCCAAGTCGGTAGGTTAGTGGCAAACGACAATCCAACTGATTACGGTGGTCAGACGTAAGCTTCGGTGACCTCAGACGTCTTGACCACGGTATCCCAACCTCCGTCAGTAAGTTGTAGGATCAAAGTAAGATCATGTCAAAGCTTTGATTTCTTTTCCTGTTCCTATCTCTGATCATGTCCACTTTGGTTTAATGCGTTGTGGGTGGTTTTGTTATGTGAACGCATGATGTAAGAGTGGTTTGGGAAATGGTTTGTTGGTGTTAAGGAGGTATTTTCTAGTACTCCAATGTTGCATTTTGTCCAAAAGAAGAGTTTTTTTCAGCTTACCTAGCAGCGGTTACACTCGTGCAGTGCAATTATAGGTTCGACTCCTGCAATGAATTGGCTCGTTATCTATGATTTGCACGAAGCTTGACATCAAACCGCGCAGATCCCTTGATGTTCATTTAAAACTCATATCTTGATAGCTTTTGGAAAAACTGTGATCTTATATGATGTAGAAAGAGCTCACAACTTGAGCTTCTGCGAAAAAAAATTTGTCTAACAAATAGTTTGCTGATTTTGATCCAAGATTTGGAGTAGAGCATGAAGCTCAAATTGCCGCAATGTATATCCAACATTTCGATTCCTGGGGGAGTCCTTGCTTCAAGCCATTAGGGACGTGCATAGCTGGTCCAGCCAACAATGCGGATGCACCCATCATGCTTATCTACACGATGTTTGCTCACTCAATCGTCGGGGGAAAAACATTAGGGCTCAATGCTTGGAGGGGGAAAAAATAGGGCTTGGTGATATAAAGAGAAATCTTGCAACAGGGAAAAGTGAGTGATTTAGCAGTCATACCCACCTTTGTCTTGGCTTTCTTTGTGCTTATTCTCCTCTCAATTGCAAGATTTAGCTCTTAATCTTTCTCTAAAAGCGTCGGGCTGAATTAGGCTGGGGAGATTTGAGCGATTTGTCCCCAAATTCTATGAAATTTGGAGCTTTTCAAACGTAGCGACGCTGTTTTAGAGCTTTTTCATTGAATTTTGCCATTGCAAGCTGCATCAATCAGAAAAAAGGTTTAAAATATTACGATGTCGGATTTTTGACATCACAAATTAGAGTTGACATTTAAGTGACTATTTTTCAAACAAAGTGACATTGAAGTGATTTGTTAAAAGGTCTTGATATTCAAGTGAGCATTGTACAAAGCACGGGACTCCTTGGAATCAAGATGTTGTTTACCCATTGTAGCAATCTAAGATCCATGCTCTACTCCATATCGGTGACGAAAAATTAACAATTTATTGATTATGCAGCGGCTTATTAGGCAAGTTGTCCATGTCTTGTGTACTAAGCACATTTCTCAAGTGCTTCCAAAATGAAATATGTCTTGATACTACCCTCGTATGTAAATCGGGCCTTGCATGTGAAATATGCAATGTAAGGATTCGAACTCTTTAAATATCATAAAAGACGATCGTTTCTTTAATAGTAAAAGTTATCAAGATATAAGTTTAAAATCAACATTGTGCATATTTATAATTACCACTAACTACATAGGCTCATATGATCACAGAGATGGAAAGTTTAAATTCAAAAGGAAATTTAGTGCGTGGTATAACACCATACTTCTAGTGTAATGCGCAATGTTCCAGCAGTATAACTTATATGAGTGCATTAACACGGTGACGTTAATTGATGAGAATTTAATTAATTCTAACTATTTTTTTCAATTATAGGAAATAAATGAAATTGTGAAATTTGGTTCAATTTTTTAGCATGGTTAAAATGCAAGACCCACAAATGCAAAACATAATACAAGTTATCAGGGGTCAAGGATAGTGAAAATAGATTTTTGGTGGGGTCAAGGTCAAGAAAAGAAAAACAAACTAAAATTTCTTACAAGAATACACAATAACTAAGAAAAGAAAAGGGAAAAAAGACATATACACCATGGCTAATGGGGTTAGAATGGCTTGTCGTATGTGAATATTTGAAACTCAATCTACACCTTGGAGGTCCATGGAGTGAATGTGGATCGAGTTTTTCATATTAAATAAATGGCTACAACTCAGGGCCTGTAGAAGGGTCATGTGCTCATAGTGAAGCGAAATTGAGATTGACTTCATCGGTCTATTGACTTCATCGGTCTATCCTTCTCTTAGGGTGTTTCCACTTATAACGATCACCAAGGATAATCTCTCAGTGAGGGTATCTACTTTGGTTACATTCCTTATTTTAACGTGTTAGATGCCCATTTGCCTCGCAATCCTTGTTCTAAATTGTATATTTTTCTTTCCCCAACAAATTGGAAATGCTCTTGTATTTCACTTTCCAGAGTTCAGACAAAATAATTTAAAAACTCACTCAGGTGCAAAAGTATCTACTATGTGGAGTGAGTTTTTCACGTTAAAATACTCAACTCAAGGACTCCAACAAGACTCTATCTTACGCATGCCTTCCGCCACGGCACTACGGCGTGCATAAGACAGAAGTTCTCGTTGGTGTCATTGAGTTTTTTTTTTCATTAGTATTTTAATATGACAAACTCGCTTCATGGACCTCTCCATGGTGTAGATTTTCAAATTTTAAGTATGAATAACCACACCATGGCTAGAACGTCGCCCTGGTCTGTGACAGCCCCCTCTTTCTTCTCAATTTCAGGCAAGGAAAGAAGAGACTAACCGAAGCAAAATCGAAAGGTTAATGGAGAACAACAATCCAGCTGATCACGGTGGTTGGAGGTAAGCTTCGGTGACCTCAACATGCCTTCCTAACCACGGAAGCTCAGCCTCTGTCCATAAGTAGGAGCATTGCAAGTAATGACATGCCAAAATCTTGATTTCCTTTGCCGTTCCTTTCTTTGATCACGTCCACTGTGTATTCCATTCCGCGAAGACTGTTTTATGGTGAGAAAACCCGCACGCTACGTAATCGTTTGAACTTGTTGATGCATTCTGAACTTGTATTGTTCAATACTTGAGAACCCAATAGGGGTCTTTTACTTGCCTGTGAAAAATGGCCCGTTTCTCACATTAAATTGTGAGCATCGGATCAGAACACCATTTTATATGACCCAGATTTTTTCTTCTATTCATTTTCTCTTTTTGTCGATTGAGCCAGGTTTTTATTCTCAAATAACGACTCGACTCAACTCTCAAAGAATAGAAATGGGCTCTCCTTAGAACAGAGCATGCTAGAGGCCTATCTAGCGGATGTAAACGGCTTGTTTCTTGCGTTTCCTAGATCGGGGTAGTATGTTGTACCGCCTAGATTTTTTCTTCCATTAGATCTAGGTTTTAATGCTACATGTTCGTAATCACTCGGCTCTCAAAACAGAGCATGTGGGCTCGGGCTCATAACAGAGTAATATTCAGTGGGTGTAAATCCGCCAAAATGCAAGCATGTTTCTTGCATTCACTAACCCTGGATTTATGCCAATTGGTAAGTTTTCAGGTATCCATTTGGTCATTGAATACAGATGCATTCATAGCAGGAGTAGTCCCTCTCAAGGATGATTAACATTTAAGGGCCTGATTATGTCTGAGGAAAGTGAAACGCCATATCTGGACTCATTAGATATGGCTTGCACTAGAAGGTTGCTATGATACTAGGCATTAAACTTCCTTTCCAACTTAAATTTGTCATTCTTTATAGCTTTTGGAAAGACTATTCTCTTACATCATTCAAAAAAAACTCAATAATTGACTTTTCGCGAAAGACTGCCATCTAACAAATAGTCTGCTGGTTTTAATTCCAAAACATGGAGCAGAGCATGGAGAACAAATTGTTACAATGATCCCACATCTTCATTACCTAGAGGGGCTCCTGATTCAAGCCGTTGATAACATGGATGGTCCAGCCAACACACCCCATGCAACCATCATGTGTATCTTCATGGTGCTCAAAATCATCTACCTATTATTAATCCTCAAGATGCGAAGGCAAGATATAAACCAAGGTACTGCCTTGTGTCTGCTTTCATCACTGTTGCTCTCAGATATGTCAAATGCAGTCTACTGATCTTCATTTTGCTTGGTGAGTTGTCTTGGCTGATTTTTGTTTTCTGCATCCTGATGCCATTTGCATTCAACGCAAACTAGAGAATGGTAATAGTTTCCGATTCTCTAGATGGTGTGATTTGCTCTTAGCAAAGCTGTTGTTTGCTCTTTGCTTAGACATGAACCTAGTGTTGTACAATTATATCTTTGAACACCTTTTACATCACAAAGTAGAGCAAGTGATGATGATGAAGAGGATGGTACAGTGCAATACAATGAAATTGGAGGAACACGGGATTTTCTTTTCTTTGGCCAAGGAGAGGGAGGAATTGGTTTAGTGAATATGAGATATTATTCTCATTCACTAATACACCAATGGCAACTTTGATGTGGTTAATGACTTGATCATAAAATCTCAACCTTAGCAATATTTTACACACTATCTCGAGTCAAGATTCTCGACATGTACTTCAAGTCATAAAGGAAGCTTGCAAGATGTGAGAGACGGAAGTAACCGACCAAAAATTCTTTAATGAAAGATTTATCCATTTGAGAACAAAGCCACTTCACATTAGGAAAGTGAGATGCACGACATTTTGTATGTTGAGGCATATTTGGAAGAAGTAGAAAAGCGAGAAAAGAGTAATTTCGGCCCAATATAAGCACAGACGTGTACAGATGGCTGTTGATGACTGAGAAGATGTAAAATGGGTAGGGAGTCAGAGATTTCCTGGGAGATGGGCCGGATCCATTTTGATTCAGGGGAAGGAAGTCGCTCCAAGCCCTCGACAATGACCGTTTTTGTTTAGTTTAGAATGGGTTTTTATGCTTCAGCGAAGCCAACTATTGCCATTTTCGTTGTTCAATTTTTGCTCGGATTGTCCATATACTTTAATTTGTAACAGTATTGGTTCCTAAACTAATCCTATGTCATGATTTCAGGACAAATTCTGTATTTTCCCATACAAATGTTGACCAAAAGTGCTAGCTAAACACTGGATGAACACGTGTCCCTAACACGTAAATCACAACTTAAAACTCGAGAGGAAATTACAAAAATGGTCCATTTGTTAGTACTCTTGTTCAATTTTGGTCCTCATACTTTATTTTTGCCCCATATTTGGTCAGTGTACTAATATTTAATCTTGATTTTAGGATAAATGTGGTGTTCTTTTTGTCCAATAGCAAACTAAAAATGCGAAATATGGTTGGCATCAACATGTTTTAATAGTGTAAAATTAATTGGCACCTGCATGTTGTTGCCAAAAATTTACTCGTTATGTAGTTTGACATGTCAAAATGTAGTAAAATAGTTAGGTTTGAGCATAGTTTGATAATTGCGTTTGTTTCACGGAAACTAAATAATTTAAAAAATATTTTCCTAAAAATAGTCACTTATATTGCTTAAAATAATTTGTCGATAAAAGATATTTTCATTATCGATAACAATTTATGTCTAAATATTTTTATAGATATTAAAAATATTTTTCATTCATCCATTTTTGTAAGAAATACAATCAATAATTTAAGGAAAATACTTTCCAAATTTTTCATTTTCCTCGTCAGTTAATTACACACAATTGAACGGTCTTTACCATTGAAGCACTATACAGTCCATTGAACTATTGACATGTCTGGTAATTGCACACTTCCATATCAATGTCTGTAATAGGTGCTCTAAGTATAGAACAAGCTGCCAACACAAATTATTTTGTCAATTGCTTACAACTATAAACTGACAAATATACCAGGAAGATGAGCATGGACACTATACCTTCAAAGAACATTGCATAGAATCTGTGCACCAAATATTGTAAACACATCAAAGAGATTTGGCTTGAAGGTAATCAATTAATAGGCAGGTCTTGAAGAAATGAATGCATGAAAGGGAAAGCTAGGGGTTGGATCGTTTAGAATCTTAATTTGATAACTACAAGTAAGAAGGTTATATTTATAGCACAAATAGTGTCAAATGCTAAACATGAGATAAGAACTTGGAGTTTCTAGGGTCATTTGGTAGTTAAACGCTGCGAAGGCAAAGCAAGTCGAGATGTGGCTGGTTACACAAGAGTTATGCTAGTGAATGCATTTGTGCTTTGACTTATCGAATTTGGAACACGAGTATACGAAGCTAAGGTCAGAAAACCGTTACTCATTTCCTTGATGGAGGAAAACATCTATCTTTATATTATTGCGGAGTGATTACTTTTGATTTCAGCTAAGTGCAATCTAATCAATTTAGATTGATTCAAACCCAGTTCGATTCAAACTGGAAATCCAAACCAGTGTAGCAAACTCCATATAACACCATCAAATTGAGTCAATTAACTCGCCAACCAGGAAAGCACTATCAAGACAGAATAGCAGCGACCACAGAAGGTCATGGATAGGACTTCTGTCTTATGTTTTCACCACTTGACGTTTTCGGTGAGTACTACCGATGATTCTTCCAGCTTCAGACTTATGCACGTTGAGTTCTACTCATATTCAACAGGCCAATCACAGAAATAGACTAGAAAGTTTCTGCTGCAAATCCACCACTGAAAAGCTTCACTCACTCAGCAGTCGGTGCAAGGACTCAATCGGACACCGTATCAAGGGAAAGGAGCCAACATCTAACGCTGCAGGGCAGTATCTGAACTATGCATCACCCGTCATGGCATCAGTAACCAACTACTTAATCTTTTCACTCGATGTATGAAACTGAGGATCCATCACGAACTTTTTAGTGGCGACGGCCTACTTTTTGACTGGAAAGGTGGGCGAGAGAGACGGAGTAGAAGAAACGCGGAAGTTGTCTCACCTGGGAGGGACAAGCTTCGGTAGCGAGGTCGTTCCCGATGCGTGTGAGGCACGCGATCAAGCGAGCGAAGGTCTTCCCTCTCTGCGCTGTAGTACAGATTCTTACGAGGTGGGCGCTGAAAAATCGAGGGATTGGAAAAGCTATGGCAAGGCATTGCATTGGGTTCGACTTGCATTATTGGCAACTTTTTAATTAAATATGCACGTCCATCGTTTTCAAGAGGACTTTCGCTGTCTGAAAGCTTCCTAAACTTGCTCAAAAATAAAACAAACCTCATTATACTCATATCAAAATTTCGAGTTTGAACTAATTTGACCTATTTTCATTAATTGATTATAAATGCAAATATCAATATCATTTTCACGTCGAAGAGAGATCACATAATGTATTTATTTGCAAAAGCTTCTATACATACCATTCTCATTTATAATAGAATCAAAATAAGCTCACTGTCGCGACCTATTTTTTCCGTCTTGGATGGGAAAGAAATCTAAATAAATAGGTTTAGGGGTATTGTCCAAAGGGTGGGTCCAGGACCCTCATTAGACATGGGCTCTCCCAAGCCCATACCCTGCGCGATGTTGGGTGTTCATGAAAATCTTCGAATGAAGAGTCGCCATTAGCCTATTGGGTCAGCTAGAAACCAAGCGAGCCTCACTTTCTACGTAACCAGAGATTTTAGGATCGGGGACTTGATTACACTAATTAACCAATTAGTACCCTTTCGGTACCTAATCTTGTTCATTTCAAAAAACGACTTTTGTTAGGCAATTTGGATTGATTTTAGAATTAACCAATAACATATGAGGTGATCATACGGGTGCGCAATCATCAAAATAGCAATCAGCAATTAAAGAAAGCATTAAATAAATTGCAGACGAAAATAAATCCTAATTAAACTAAGGGGCAAATCATAATCATCGTATCATAAGCATGCATTCAATGGCAATTGTATCTGAGGATAATTTAAACCCTAAGGTGAAGCCGTAAGGGCTTGTTTAATTTTGAGCACAATTTTAGGGCCGATGATTTTTCGACACATTCTTTTTAAAGAAAATTGTCCAAGAATTATTTTAGAGCTTTTAGGGAACTCTAAAGCAATCTTGGAATTTTTGGGATTTTTGAAAAAAAATTTGGAATTTTCAATATTTTAATATTTTAGATTTTTTCTTTATAAAAAAATATTTTTTTCGAAAATTTTTATGAATTTTCAGGTTTCTGAATTTTTCATGAATTTTCTGAATTTTCTGAAATTTCGAATTTTTAATGATTTTTTAAATATTTTTAAATATTTTCGGAATTTTTGGATTTTTTATAATTAAAAAAAAAAAAAAAGGAAAAATGATTCGGACCGGGTCCGGAAACCCGGCCCTGTTGACCCGACTTGGACCCGGTCGATCCGAATTGGGCCACAGAATACTGGGCCGACCCAACCCACTAAAAAAAAAAAAAGAATGCCCACATTCTTGGGCCAAAAAACAAAATTACAAGCCCACAAAAATTTTAATAGAGACAGAGCCCACTTCTAATTTCTGTCTCTCGGCCCAGCCATCTCAGCCCGCGACGAACCCAGCCCGCCGTACACGAGCCCAAGACGAAGCCCACCTTCCTATTTTTCTATTTTTTCCATTTTCCGGTTTTTTTTCACTTCTCTTTTTTAATCTTTCTTTTTTGTCTTTTTCTGCTCCTGCAGATTTCTTCCCCATGCACCCCCGTGCATGCCCGACGCTCCCCCATCTTCTCCTGTTTTTTTTTTCTTTCTTTTTTTCTTTTCTTTCCCATTTTTCTTTTTCTCTTTTTCTTATTTTTTTATTCTTTTTGGTCTTCTTCTTTACTTTCCTGCATACATGCCCGACGCTCCCCCGGACGTGCCTGCGCCTCACCGAAGCTCCGCCGGGACTGCCTCCACGCACAACGAGCTCGCACGGCTTCGGGGGTCTCTATTTCATCGTCCGGCGTCGGTCGTTCAGTCCGACCGGCGCCGAGCTCCGCCGGCCACTAGCTGGCCGGCGTTCGGAAGTCGCCGAATTGACGCCGGCGAGGCCCACACGACTACACCGGCACATCTAGCTCAAGATAAGCCACCGAAAAGCCAAGAAAACGCATAAAGCGGTGCGCAACAACAAGTGTAACCCCTAATAACGCAAAAAACCGAGAGCCGAGCTCCTGGTCGAAGATTGAATTCGAATTTTTCATTGCGGCATTTCGTCGAACAGTTAATGGGCACTACCGAAATCAAAGGTTTGCGGCTCAACCGAGCCTCGAACTCGCTCTAGGGGTCTCCGGACGTGACCTACGAGGAATGTGCGAACAAAATGCAAGGGCTACAAGGGCCGGAGCTTGCGCTAGCTGTTCGGCCGCGAGCTCCGGCCCGACATTCTCCGGAAATGGGACAACGGAGAGTCAGAGAGACCTACCTCGTTCGGGGACGGGTTGCGGCGGACGACGGCGGTGGACGGGCCTCCGGCGACAGCAAGCTGCTCCTTGAGGTTTCCTTCTTCCTCCGGTTCTCTCTCGTCCCTCGGTCTCTCCTATCTTCTTTCTCTCTTTTTTCTTTTCGGTCTCTGGCCCCTCTTCTCTTTTTTTGGGGTCCGAGTTGCTCCTCGGTCGCTCGAGCTCTCTGGAGTCTTCTCAGATCTGGTTTTTTTAGGACCTCGTCCCCTTTCGCTCGGCTCCCTCTTGCTCTCTCGGTCACTCCACTCCGGTTTCTCTCTCGAGCTCTCCCGTTTTCCTCTCATTTTTTTTTTTGCAGAAGCTTTTTTTGCTCCTTTTCTGCTACTGATTTGCTGCTCTTTCGCTCTCGCTACCACCGCCGACTTGTCTTCGCTTCGCTCACTTTTTTGCTTTGTTGACCTCGCCGTCGCTCGCTCCGCCTCTCTCTGCCGACTTGCTTCTGCTGGTGCTTTTCTCGTTCGAGTTCCGCGAAGACCGCGCGTGGAGAGGCAACAAGCGAGAAGAAGGCTGACGGGTCGGGCCGGGAAAGGAGGAGAAAAGGAAAGAAGAAGAATGGGCTAAGCCCGTGCGTGGCGAAAAGGAAGAAAAGAAAGGGGCCAGGCAGGCCCAACCCTAGCCCGGACCCACAATGTTTTTTCCAATCTTTCTCTTCTTCTTTTTTCCTCTTTTTTTTAATTAATTTTAAAATTAGTGATGCAAATACTCCTAATGTCTATATGCAATGCAATTTTAATGAAAGAAATTTTTGTTAAGAGATTAGAAACTAATCTCTAATTTTCCAATATAGTTAATAAATGCTAAAACAAATTGCCAAAATTTAAGTATCAACAGCTGCCCCTCTTTAAATGGGAACTCAAGGAGGTTCCTTTCAAAGACGAGAGACACTTAAATTTTGTCCATGAACGATGATGATCAGGGGCTGCGTATGAGATAATGATGTGAATGCATG